>CM065802.1:125122452-126382737 GCA_033398695.1 Orobanche coerulescens | reverse complement strand
TATTGAGTTGCTGTAACTACAACAACTAGGTGATCTCCTGTTTGCTTGATGCGTACAGGGTTTTCATATATGTATACTTTAAATCACTGGTTGATATGAAAACAGTAAGGACAGAATGTAAAATACACACAGATATAGTGGTTCCAGGTAAACCCCTATACGTCCATTGGTCCTCCACGCAGGAGTAAGAAGTCTATTAAAATCACTGCGTACACAACTATGTGACTTTAACTAAACCTCTTGCTGTATGATTCACACAGATTGATACAACCAACAAAAGCTTGGGCCTTTCACATGGATTGGCTTGGATCTTATCGACTTTCTTCTTCTCACATAAATTGAAGCTTCATCTTCAATGTTATTCTTCCCACACAGGTCAGAACTAGCAAGGACTTAGTCCACATAGGGCTAAGTTTATCTCGACGTAAGGATTGGGTAGAACAAGTTCAAACAGCAACTGTATGATTTGATGATTGTTCGTTGTATGATGTGATGTTTGCTTTGAGGACTGTATATTTCTTCACTTGATGATGTTGTATGCTCAGGAAATATACTGCTCTTAGTTAGCTTGATATTCAGATTCACAGAGCTAATTATCAGATGTATTGCGCGAGATAATCACTTGTGTTGTTATGTCTGGTGCCCTCTTGCTTGGTGCTATTTATAATTAGATCCATTATAAATATAGCCGTTGGCCGGTTGATGAGATTGAGACAGCTCAGATTGGCGGCTGTAGAATGTTTGAATTAAAGGCGATTCGCATATAATGCTTCAGACATTCTATTTGACTTAGCATTTGATGCTCTTCAGCGTGTTCAGGCTGTAGTCTCTTTCGGCCGTATTAATTACTGTTATATCAGCATTAAATGCCACTATAACCATGAATACTTTATGAATAAACAATGTTTATTTCACAATGGTTTAAAGTTTTTTCTCCAGTCCAGTTGGATATGTGTTTTATTTTCCTAAGTAAAACACCTACAGCAAGATTTTTGTATGCAACTTTCTTCATTCTGCTATATAATAATGTAAGCGTTGTAGGAACGGACTATGCAGGAAGATCTCTTGCTGTATGGACAGACTGTTTGAAGTTTCCTAACAGCTTCCATACTTGGAGCGAAATGCTGACTTTGAAGACCTTATGATGTATGGAGGCTCAGAACAAGGATATATTTTTTCTGACACTCCCCGTGCATATCAACAGCGTCAGCAGCCAGCCAGAAAGAAGGATGTGTATAAGTATCAAAGGTATGCACCATAGTACTATCAACAATACAGGGCACCTAGATACCGGATACAGGAACCCCATTATCCATCCAGGAAGCAGGCTGCCGCGCAGTTCCACCATCAACGGATCTAGGAATCCAACTGGAAACAAAAAGGCAAGCTTTAAGGCCGAAGAAAATGGTTCCCTCTTCGATACGACAACCGTACTAGAACCAAAATCCTAGATTTTACATGAATAATAATCAGGGTTACAGCGAATACATGCCTGCCCCATGTAAATATCGCAAAACAGGACCAAAGGAAACCTACAGCAAACCAATTACTGTCAGGCAAATTGGGGTACCAAAAGACACTAACAACAATAGACCCAACAATCAAAGGGGACCTAAATCTACCTATTTTTTTTTATTATAGGACATCAAGGAGAAGGACATATGGTACTTCGACAGTGGATGTTCTTGGCACATGACCGGAGATATCAGCAAACTATCAGATTATGTAGAAGGTCGCGGTCCAAAGGTGCGATTCGGTGATAAATCCAAAGGAAGAACAAGAGGGAAAGGAACCATGCTTGTAGGAAAGTTTGATGTCACTGACATAGCCTATGTTGAAGGACTACAATATAATTTACTTAGTATTAGACAGTTGTGTGACAAAGTTCTTGGTAAAAATTTTTGTAGATCACTGTAGGTTGAAAGACATCAAGATCAAGCAAATCGTCCTCACATGAAACCGATCATGTAATATGTACATTGCTGACTGGAAGCCCACAAGCTTCACTATTCCATGTTTTGTTGCCAAAGGTGTAATACCCGGTTGTAATTCAGTCATTATCATTCAGTATTTATCATTCAGTAATTTTCACTCAGTAATTTTTCCTCATTAATGATCATTTGTCACTCATATTCAATCATTATATTCACCGTTCAAAGTAATTGTATCGTGTATCAATCGTCATTCATCATAAATATAGTGGGAGAATCATGCCGTGTTTATCATCGTTGTCATCTTCATAGTGTGCTGTGTGTGAAGAGTAGCGCACGCTATGTACTCTATTTAGCGTGCGCTAATTGAGTACGGGTAGCGCACGCTACCTCTCATCACTAGCACACGCTAGTGTAGTTCAAGCAGGCAGTCCAGACAGCACTGGACTGCAGTTGGGTTGTAAGTAGCGCACACTACGAATGGTAAGTAGCGCGCGCTAGTAGGTCGGAGTAGCGCACGCTATGCAGTCGGTGTAGCGCGGGGTAAGGTCGGATCAGGTAGAGTCCAGTGGCTACTGGACTGAATTGGATTAATTCCTAGCGTACGCTACGAGTAGTTATTAGCGTACGCTAATCGGGGTCTGTAGCGCACGCTGAATCTTGTGTGTAGCGTGCGCTACCGCGAACAGATCAGAGAACAGGAGGTTCTGGACTCTAGTACTGGGCATCAGATAATTCGTTAGCGCACGCTAACCATTTTTGTTAACGCACATTAAGTATACTGTTGTAGCGCACGCTACAAGAGGTACGTAGCGCACGCTACCGTTGCGAACAGAGGATTCTGGACTACCCATTACACCCGTTAGTGCACGCTATGCACAGGAGCTAGCGCGCGCTAACCTGAGGACAGTATATATGGGACAGTGCAGTGCATTTTGTCATTTCATCATCTCACCTTATTCCTTCGGCGGTTTTGGGCGATTTCAGGCGATTTGGAGAGTTTTCTTTGAGCTTAATCCACAAATCATCATCTTCATGCTTATCATTCGGATTAATCATCATTTCATCATCCCCATCACATCAAATCAAGGTAATGATTCTTGAATCTAGAATTTCGGATTTTTGGGTTTTTCCTTCCGATTTCTTCGTGTAAGCTTGGATTGTTGTTGGAATATGTTAGATATGGATTATCTAGCTTGAATAATGTATTCCTACGGACTTATTGTTGTATATTTCGGATTTCATGAATATTGGGGTTGAATTAAGAACATTTTGGGGTTGACTTCGATATATTTCGGGGGTTTCGATTAGATGTTGTCGTTAACTCGAGTTGTGGATTCCTAAGGGATTATTGATATCATTGAAGGTGTTTTGTTGGTTTGAACTACTCATTTTGGAGTTGGTTTCGATATATTCGGGTTTGGATATTATCAAAGGATGTATGATTGCTAAGTATTCGTTAGAATGCCTCTATGAGTTTGGATATTATTGTATCGACGTTTAAGTTGGTTATAATCGTGTTTGATTCGTATATTGAGTGTTGTTGGTAATTGTCATTCAAGGTTGTTCGAGCGACCGACATCTCATCGTAGGACGTTTGTTCGAGGAAGGACATTCTTCACCGGTTGAGTAAGTTAATTCTTACTCGGTTAAAAGGATTTTCATTCCTTTCGTTGTTGTTCATTCATAATCATAATTCATTCATAATGTATTAACCATATTGAGATTTGTAATTGTCAAATAATCACTTCATTCACGAGGAACGACGGTTCCAATCATTTCATTGAGCTATCATTCATTTCACTATCATTTCATCTCGGTGAGTCGTTCTCGACTTTGTCGAATTGTTATTCATTATTAATCTTCATGGTCATTCTTGTCCATATGACCTTCTGGGTTCATAATGCGTGGCCGGGTGGGGATGTGTGGAATTTTTAGTCGGGCACGTGATAGTCATGTGATTGGGTTCACCGACACATTGGACTGTGCATACGGTAACGTACCTCCGTGAGACTAATTAGGTACAAGGGCGGGTGTGTCCGGACACTCGTCTTGTGCACTTTCACATTCCATTACGGGCGTACTATGATGCCCCTCTTCATCTTAATTTCATAATTGAGATATATCATGATTGTGTTTATTCAACTCTTGAGGATTGTTGTTCTATGTAACTGACCCCGTTGGGGGATGTTGTTTTCAGGTCATGGCAAGGCTAAGGCACGGGAAAAGAACGTTGACGGCGAGGAGTCCCAGTGATACTAGTGGGGGTGGGGGGGGGCAGTCCTTTTCATTCACTCGTGTTTTCTTTATTTTATTTCCGCTGCAGACTTCCGTTTGGATATTCATTTCATCCAGTGTTGTATATTTTATCTTCATATAAAATATACATGTATTCTGTATTATCTTGGGTGTGTTGTAATGAAACTCCTCATCGGATTGATTGATGATATATTGTGGTTCGGTACTGCAATTATATTATTTAATTCATTAATTTTCATTCGCCTGGTGGGTCCCAGTCAGGGGTCCACGACACTGTAATATCCGCCTAGTTTGGGGTGTTACAGAGTTGGTATCACAACGTGGTTTTGAATACTACCTTTCAAGTCATGTCTCATTTGAAAGCATCATTCATCAGACTAGTATCACTGGACTTTTGCGTCACGTGTGACATGTGCAAGAGCCGAGCCCCTCAGACCAAAGAAAAGTAAGATTTCTGACGCCATGGTATAATTTCTGGCAATAAGAATCACTCATTCATCATTCAACAGTCAACAATCATCTTTCATCATTTTCATTTTTTGATCAAGTCGATCATGTTAATTCATTAATCAGTCAGTTCATTTCATTGTTCAGTTATTGATCTTGAGGATCATATCATTAATCTTGTTAACTTGTTCAAGATAATCATTTCAAGAATTTCATCAGATAATCACGTCACTTCAGTTGATCATTCATGTAATCATTATGTTTGAGCGCGTATGCCCATTTTCATCATTCCATAACGTAATCATAATGTGATATTCATGCGAGATATATAATTATCATATGGCTTTCCACTTCCAAATGGAAAGAGCTGGTAGAGGACGCGGGGGAAGAGGCCGTGGTGCGTGCCGAAACCCGAGATCTCATGTGAATACACGCGCGAACGCAATGAATAATGCAAATTTATCGAGCAGCGACGCTGCCACTCATTCACCCAGAAATGATCACTCACTGTCAGGGAGCCGTACCCGGGACACAGCTCAATCAGAAGGCGTTCGGGTTGATCCACTCGCTTTTATGCAGGGCATGATGGCCCAGATGACTCAAATGGCACGCCTCATGGAGACGATGCAGAACTCAGCTACCCAGAATCAATAGGCTCCTCCGCCGCCACCTCAGGGGCAAGAGAGGGGTGTAAGCAGTATCATTGGCGACATCTCTCGCCAGAGGCCACCTACTTTTGAGGGCTCATCTGAGCCGGCGGATATTGTTCACTAGCTTGAACATTTCGAGAAGTTGTTTGCTATGGTGGAGTGTCCCGAAGGGCATAAAGTTTCAGTTGCGTCTTACTATCTTGGTAAGGGTGCACATTCATGGTGGTTATCATTGAAGCCCACTGACGGATCTTGTATTTAGGATCAATTCAATACCCTTATGGTGGAGAGATATTATCCGGCCCCACTCAGAGAGGCCAAGTTATCAGAATTACTCACTCCCGACCTCTCAGTGGACGATGATGTTCTCGCCATCGCCGAGAAATTTCAGGAGCTACATCCTTTCGCCTCGTCTATTATTCACTCTGAGGCAGACAAGATCAAATATTTCAGCAACAGGTTGAAGCCTCGTATGCGGATGCAGTTGCTTAATCACAATTGCACCATTCTGGCCGAATTCATTGAGAAAGCTCTTACTTATGAGCTTACTGCTAAGGAGATTGCTAAGCAACAACCTTCATCTACTGGCAAGAATTCAAAGAATCGTAATCAGTCTGACGGCAGTCAGGCCACTTTCAAGAAACCTCATGCGGGATCTACTTTTTCTGAGCGACCCCCTATGGCACCTAGACCCGCGGAATCTCAGTCACGAGCGGCTAGTTCGGCTATCACCTGTTTCAACTGTGAAGAACAGGGTCATTTCAGCACCAAATGTCCGAGGCAGACTGTCACGTGCCATAATTGTGGGATCGTTGGGCATAAGGCCCGTTTTTGCCGAAGGGACTCCAAACCTACTCCGGCGTCATCTCAGGCCCCGAGACATTCAGCAGTGTAGAACCAGGCCACTCAGTCCGCATCGTTCAAGACAACAGGAGCAAATAAAGGCGGAGCCAAGAGCTATCATACGGGAGCGTCCGGTTCGAGGGCCGGCAAGCCTCGAATTTATGAGATGAAGAAGAATGATGATCCAGAGGCCCGGATGATCTCAGGTACACTCGATATTCTATCTCAACCTGTGTGTACCCTTTTTGATACTGGTGCATCGCATTGATTTATTTCCGAGTCATGTTTGAGTAGACTACGTCTGGGTAGTGCTACTAGTTGTGAGCCTTATGTCATTGGTCTACCTGATGGTAGAAGAATTATCGGGAATCATGAGATTAAGGATTGCCCGATTCAGCTTCATGGACGTGATTGGTTAGCAGACCTAATCGTGGTGGATTTACCGAGGGACGACATCATCTTGGGTATTGATTGGATGGATCGCCACGATACTGTCATTAGTGTCCGTAAGCGTATGGTCACTATCATCTCAGACGATGGGGTCGAATGTTTATTTCAGGGAGGTAATCCCAGCTGTTCCGGGAGAGTCATCAACTTGATGAAAGCAGTGAGATTACTCAATAAGGGGTGTGTCGGTTATTGGTGCTATATGACCAAGACCGAGAAACCATCAGTAATGTTGACGGATATTCCTGTAGTGATAGAATATGCCGACGTATTTCCAGACGAGTTACCTGGTGTGCCTCTATAGAGATATGTGGAATTCACGATTGAGTTGGAGCCCGGTACGTCCCCATTATCGAAGGCACCGTACCGGATGGCCCCGACCAAAACGCAGGAGTTGAAAAATCAATTAGAGGATTTGACCGAGAAGGGTTATATTCGACCGAGTGCGTCCCCGTGGGGAGCACCAGTGTTATTTGTCAAGAAGAAGGATGGTTCGTTCCGCTTGTGTATTGATTACCGGGAATTGAACCGGGTGACGATCAAGAATAAGTATCCTCTACCCCGTATCGATGATCTTTTGGATCAACTTCAGGGAGCTTCAGTATTTTCCAAGATCGACTTAAGATCTGGATATCATCAGCTGCGAATTCGAGAGTCGGATATTGCAAGGACGGCGTTCCGAACACGTTATGGTCATTATGAGTTTGTGGTTATGCCGTTTGGGTTAACTAATGCACCCGTGGTATTCATGGAGTTAATGAATCGGGGTTTCATCGGCTATTTGGATCAGTTCATGGTTGTCTTTATTGATGACATTTTAATTTATTCTCGTGACCGGGAGGAGCACGAGTTTCACCTTCATCAGGTGCTTGACGTGTTGAGACGAGAGCAACTTTATGGAAAGTTTTCCAAATGTGAGTTCTGGATGTCCGAAGTGACGTTTCTCGAACATGTAATTTCATCATACGGAGTTCATGTAGACCCTCAGAAGATGGAGGTTATCCGAGATTGGCTACCTCCGAAGAATGTTAAGGAAATCCGAAGTTTCCTCGGATTACCTAGTTATTATCGGCGATTTGTGGAAGGATTTTCTAAAATCGCTCAACCCATGACGAACCTTTTAAGGAAAGATAAGAAATACACGTGGTCCGATGCATGTCAACTGAGTTTTGAGGAACTCAAGAGCCGGTTAATTTCAGCACTTGTCCTTTCTTTACCGCAAGGGACGGAAGGATTTGTGGTTTATAGTGATGCGTCCGGACAGGGTCTCGGATGTGTACTAATGCAGAACGAGAAAGTTATTGCTTATGCTTCACGGCAATTGAGACCTTACGAGGTTAATTATCCGACCCATGACCTGGATCTGGCAGTCGTGGTATTCACATTGAAGATTTGGCGTCATTATCTTTATGGCGTTACCTGTCAGATATTCACCAATCATAAGAGTTTAAAGTATATATTTACTCAGAAGGAGTTAAATATGCGACAGAGACGGTGGTTGGAACTAATCAAAGATTATGATATTGAGATACTTTACCACCCGGGCAAGGCGAACGTTGTCGCCGACGCCTTGAGTCCTAAGTCCGTTCAGGAGCAGATGCTTGCTCGATTAACAGTTCAGAAGGAACTTCAGCAGGAATTTCTGAGACCCGAGATTGAGGTCTGGTTACAGCGAGTGCATGGTCAACTTTGTACGTTAGAGATTTCATCGCCACTCGAGAAGGCGATCAGGGAGAATCAGGGTTCAGACCCATTTTTGTTACGCATTCGTGGTGATGTGACTCAGGGGAAATCCCCTGGATTTGTGGTCCATGAGGATAGACTTTTGCGATTTAAGAATCAGTTGTGTGTACCGGCGAATGATGTTAGGCGTATTTTGATACGCTTATTTATCATTATATTGTATTCTTTTTATGATTAAATCTGCATAAATGAGCTTTTAATGCACTATTATTATATGTTTTGCAGGAAATTGGAGTTCGGAAGTCGAAACGATGAAAAACGGGCGAAAACGGCAATTTTTGGCCTGGGGCCGCGGCACGAACCAAGTGAGCCGCGGCACACGAAGGCAACCAGCAGGCACCGAGCGCACTGTACTATGAGCCGCGGCACGTAGAAGCTGAGCCGCGGCCTAGAAGAAAAAAATAGCGCCCAGGCATCCCGCTGAAGGCTAGGGGCCGCGGCACAGATTAAGTGAGTCGCGGCCCATGGGGCGGTTTTGACAGAAAATGCTGCGTTTCTGGGCCGTTTTGGAGCCGGTTCTCGACCTAATCACACGGACGCGTTTTGGAGGCTAATGGGATTTATAAATAAGGGTTTAAGGTCATAATCTTGGGGATTATCATTGGAGGATTGATCATTATCAATAGAAGAAGTAGAAACCACCAAGGAGCAGAGAGCGGAAGCTAGAGAACGGAGGAATCCAAGCTCGTCATCTGCGTTTGATTTCAATGCTTTCATTCATTATTTCTGTATTTTTATTCTTCAGCATGTCAGGCTAAAAACCTGTTCTATGATTTTGATGAAACCAAAGTTTTGACGAATTTGCTTTTGATTATCTATATAATTCCCTTTTCTGTTGAGTTTTCCCAATCGTTTTTAATGCTTTCAATTGTGTGGCCTATAATTGGATTGTTTTAAATACGCAACTCGAATCGGGAGAGGTGAGTTGGTGAGGAACTATTGGTGAGAATCGTTTTATCTTGTGAGATAGGAATATACTCATAGGAACTACGTGGCCTTTTGAAGATTTTGTGCTTTTTGCCTATTGTCGAATTAATTCACCTAGGGATAGAGGGTATTATTCGCCTTAGAAAAATCTACTGACCTCGGGAGAGGCGGTAGAGTATTTTAGCAATCTTCGCCTTCAATAAATTGGGGAAATCATTAACTTCAGATAATTGAGAGTAAATTCGGATAAACCAAGGTGGATTCACAATCCTAGACTCATTCATCATTTGATTTTCTTTCTTCGAGCGATCGTTTTCACTGTTTGTTCTTTTATTGGTTTTCTTTAGTTATTAATTTGCATCCCGAATTTCGACTGTTCAAATAAAATTAGAATACATATAAATCGGTACTTAGTGATTCAGTCCTCGTGGGAACGATATCTCACTCATCACTCTATTACTTGTCTACGATAACGTGCACTTGCGTTAAACGAAATATCGCAACAAGTTTTTGGCACCGTTGCCGGGGGTATTCACGTGACCCGTTGTGAGGAAAATCCTCACATGCTGCGTTATTGTGTGACAAAAGTTGATTTATTGTCCTTGCATGCTGTTGTAGCGGCAATGACATTCTCAGTCCCCTTTTTGTCGCGGCAATGACATTCTCAGTCCCCTTTTCGACAGTCCAAATCTTAACCCAGCAACGGTGCCAAAAACTTGTTGCGATATTTCGTTTAACGCAAGTGCACGTTATCGTAGACAAGTAATAAAGTGATGAGTGAGATATCGTTCCCACGAGGACTGAATCACTAAGTACCGATTTATATGTATTCTAATTTTATTTGAACTGTCGAAATTTGGGATGCAAATTAATAACTAAAGAAAACCAATAAAAGAACGAACAGTGAAAACGATCGCTCGAAGAAAGAAAATCAAATGATGAATGAGTCTAGGATTGTGAATCCACCTTGGTATATCCGAATTTACTCTCGATTATCTGAAGTTAATGATTTCCCCAATTTATTGAAGGCGAAGATTGCTAAAATACTCTACCGCCTTTCCCGAGGTCAGTAGATTTTAATACACTCTATCCCTAGGTGAATTAATTCGACAATAGGCAAAAAGCACAAAATCTTCAAAAGGCCACGTTGTTCCTATGAGTATATTCCTATCTCACAAGATAAAACGGTTCTCACCAATAGTTCCTCACCAACTCTCCTCTCCCAATTCGAGTTGCGTAATTAAAACAATCCAATTATAGGCCACGCAATTGAAAGCATTAAAAACGATTGGGAAAACTCAACATAAAAGGGAATTATATAGATAATCAAAAGCAAATTTGTCAAAACTTTGGTTTCATCAAAATGCTAGAACAGGATTTTAGCCTAACATGGTGAAGAATAAAAATACAAAAATAATGAATGAAAGCATTGAAATCAAATACAGATGATGAGCTCGGATTCCTCCGTTCTCTAGCTTCCGCTCTTTGCTCCTTGGTGGTTTCTGCTTCTTCTCTTGATAATGATCGATCCTCCAATGATAATCCCCAAGATTATGACCTTAAACCCTTATTTATAAATCCCATCAGCCTCCAAAATGCGTCCGTGTGATTAGGTCGAGAACCGGCTCCAAAACGGCCCAGAAACGCGGAATTTTCTGTCAAAACCGCCACGTAGGCCGCGGCTCACTTAATCTGTGCCGCGCCCCCTAGCCTTCAGCAGGATGCCTGGGCGCTATTTTTTTCTTCTGGGCCGCGGCTCAGCTTCTACGTGCCGTGGCTCACAGTACAGTGCGATCGGTGCCTGCTGGTTGCCTTCGTGTGCCGCGGCTCACTTGGTTCGTGCCGCGGCCCCAGGCCAAAAATCGCCGTTTTCGCCCGTTTTTCATCGTTTCGGCTTCCGGACTCCAATTTCCTGCAAAACATATAATAATAGTGCATTAAATTCTCATTTATGCAGATTTAATCATAAAAAGAATATAAAATAATGATAAATAAGTGTATAAAAATACGCCTAACAAATACCCCCAAACTTGAGCCTTTGCTTGTCCTCAAGCAAAAAGAATTGATTACAAATAAAAGAATAATCGTGAATAATCGTGCAATTTCATAGTGCTCAACCTAATCAATACTACCCTGAAAATCTCAAAGAATAGTACAAGTATCATAATAGTGAGTCACATCCAGGACACTAATTCCACGAAGTAACCAACTTTAGTCCTAATCAATCGTTCATGAAGAAAATCAAGCTCAAAGATTAACAAGCGTTAGTTTAACCGACCGTCAATATGAAGGGTTAAAAATAAACAAGCTAACTCGCCCAGTCCCACAGTCTAGTGGCCAAAATTTCAAGAGTTTCATCATCAAAAATAACCCTCGGACAGTATTCCCTTATATATGCTCAATAAGATGATTCGAGTTGACCACTAGGTTCGGATCTCGGGATGTTTCATCGGGATAATCCTCGGGTGGAATTCCATTCTCATGTATTGGGGAACTGTTTGACGAAAAAGACACTCATGGCGCACATGGATACTTCTAGTTACTAAGTTCCCCTCCACAGCGGAAAAACAACTCAAATAGCTATTCCCGCATGTCCGATTCAAGGTTGCTGTTTTACGCGAGACTAAACAACGGGTCACGCGAATACCCTCGGTTACTAGGCTCCCCATAATCGGCACATGTGAAATCTCTAAGCCACTAGTCTAATCCGGTTTGTCGTATTACGCGAGAGTAAACAACGGGTCACGTGAATACCCCCGGTTACTAGACTTCCCATCATAAAACAAACAATATCTCAACTTTTGGGAAAAATTGTCCGATTCTAAACTCAATTTAAGTGCCCACAAGATTAATGTTACTGGACGACTAGCTAACCGAAAAATGTAACCAAACGTATAGGCGGCGATTTGAAAACACGTATGTCTCCTCTCTTATCCGCTAAGATTTCTACAAAAACAAAAAAAAAAATTCGGACCTAGATGAATACTCAACAGAAACAGATATCACTGAATACAACTCAACTAAAACTCAACCGTTTCTTCCCCGAGAAATCAGTATCGTAACATCAGTTTTACAGAAAAATAAGCACGAAAAATTCACGAATGCAATTAACATCACAACAAGCAAGGCTAAGAACAAAAAGATAACGAAAGTGCAAACGAATAAGTACAGCAATAATAATAGCAACAGAAAGTAAACCCCCCCCCCCCAAACTTAGGACGTACATTGACCTCAATGGACAAAAAGAATAATATGCAATAAAATAAAAAGGTCAAGTACTCCCCTACAGTCTGTTCACGAACTGGTGCCGGCATCGTCCGGCGAGCCTGCACGCTTCTCGACTACACCATGCGGAACGCGAATGAATGAGCTTGCAACAACAAAGAGGAAATTAAGGATGAGCTCTCAAGTTTAAACATGATGTAAGGGTTGTGAGACAATATAATCCGATAAAACGATTCGTTGCATATAGTTTGAAAATGCTTGGCTTAACAATTTTTCATTGCTGCAATTTATCAAACACTTGGTATGCACAAGTTAAAATGAAGAACAAAAATTTTAATGGCTAACTCCAAATCCCAAAAACTAATAACACAGATATATAGCCATGATAAACGACAACTCATCACCAATTCATTCATAATCACAAATACCATCACAATCAAACACCATATTCACCATATTCCAACTCCATTTTTGAGAAAACTTTGAAGAACAACTAGCAACATATAACTTCAATTCACTTTTCAAATCATGTATCAATTATGATTAAGAGATCCAGAATTACCTGACTTGGAATGAAGAATGCAAGAAGAAGGAGCAGAAAAAGATATCGGCCGAGTGCTTGTGTGAAGGAAGGAAGGGACTTTACCTGATGTGTGCCGGTCGATCGTGTATATGAAGGATACCTGGGCTTTCCTATTTGCGACGGGGGCCGCGGCACAGCTTAAGTGAGCCGCGGCCCATAGTACAGTCTGCCTGGGACTTTTTGCAATGTCGCCGAGTGCCGCGGCTCAATCTACACATGCCGCGGCTCATCGTGTTAGTGTGTCGCGGATCATTTTGTCTGTGCCGCGGCACGGAGTACAGCCTCCATGGCATCTCTTGGACCTTTGGTGTGCCGCGGATCAGTAAATATGTGCCGCGGCTCAGGGACCTGGTGGGCCGCGGCTCAGTAAGGTCGTGCCGCGGCACAGAGTACAGTTTGTTTGGCCTTTTTCCTTCAACTGGTGTGTACCGTGGCTCACTATTCTTGTGCCGTGGCCCATCACTGATTTCTTCCCCTGGGGTGATTCCTGCACAGAATTTTTAAAGGAAAACATCAAGAACGAGAGGGATAAGCAAATCAAAGCAAAAATGACGAAAAATAAAGACTCTAAATTGCAAGAAAACACTAAAAAATATAAATTCTACAACTAATACTCGGGTTGCCTCCCGAGAAGTGCTAAGTTTATAGTCTTCAGCCGGACTTTCTAGCATTCATCCAGCGATGGATAAGACGACACTCGTCTTTTGCGCGTCTATTGGATTTCCCAAGTAGGCCTTCAACAGTTGTCCATTAACTTTGAATTTGCGGTCATCTTTTTGTACTTCCACTGCACCATGTGGGAACACTTGAACTACGGTGAACGGTCCCGACCATCGTGAACGCAATTTCCCGGAGAATAACCTTAAGCGAGAATTAAATAACAACACTTCTTGACCCGGGACAAACTCTCTTTGTGTGATGTGCTTATCATGCCAAATCTTAGTCCGCTCCTTATAAAGCTTCGCATTTTCGTATGCGTCGTGGCGAATTTCCTCCAACTCGTTCAGCTGTAAACAATGCTTCTCACCAGTAGATTTCAGATCAAAGTTTAATTTATTTATCGCTCAGTAAGCACGATGTTCCATCTCTACGGGCAAATGGCAACTTTTCCCATAAACTAATCTGTAAGGCGACATCCCGATAGGTGTTTTATACGCAGTACGGTACGCCCAAAGTGCATCATCGAGTTTAAAAGACCAATCTTTTCGAGATGAGCTGACTGTTTTTTCTAGGATACACTTCACCTCTCGATTTGATATCTCGACTTGACCGCTCGTCTGAGGATGGTAGGCTGTAGCAAAACGATGAGTGACTCCGTATTTTCTCAAGACCGCATCAAGGAATTTGTTGTCAAGGTGTGAACCACCATCACTGATAATAGCACGCGGAGTCCCAAAACGCGTGAAAATATATTTTTTTATAAAGTTGATTACGACATTGGACCCATTTGTTGGTAGTGCCACCGCTTCGACCCACTTTGAGACGTAGTCCACGGCGACCAAAATATAGAGATTCTTGTTTGATGGAGGAAAGGGACCCATGAAGTCGATCCCCCATACGTCGAATAACTCAACCTCAAGTATGGTGTTCAGAGGCATTTCATGTCACCTTGAGATGTTTCCCGTCCGCTGACACCGATCACACGTGGACACAAAGGAGTGAGCATCTCTGAATAATGACGGCCAATAGAGCCCCGATTGTAAGACCTTTGCCGCTTTTCTATTTGCACTAAAATGTCCACCATAGGGTGATGCATGGCAATGATTCAGCACACTGTGGATTTCCTCGTCCGGAACACATATGCGAATGATTTGATCAGGGCCTCTTTTGAACAGAAAAGGATCGTTCCACAAATAATACTTAGCATCTGAAATTAGCTTCTTCTTTTGATGGCGTGAGAGGTCGTTTGGAATTGTTTTGCTCGCCAAATAGTTCACTAGATCAGCATACCAAGGCGTGTGTTTCGAACCCAACTTGTAGAGCTGCTCGTCGGGAAAGGTTTCTATGATTTGCGGATGACTTTCTCCTTGCTCCAGGGGACTCTCTAACCGTGAAAGGTGATCGGCAATGACATTCTCAGTCCCTTTTTTGTCGCGGCATTCTCACAACGGGTCACGTGAATACCCCCGGCAAAAATCCTCACATGATTTGTGTTAAACGGTGATTTGTGTTAAACGGCATAAATCGGTTTTTGAGGGTTAGATTTGGAAAGACTTCTTCTATGCATTCAGGGAGGGGCCAAGACGGGGCTGAAGCACCCCTCGCTCATCTGCGCTCCATGTCGGCAATCGGGGATGACGTGGTCGGATGACGAGCCGATGTTATCCCCCCAGGGTCCGATTGATCATCGCATCATTTCGCACTTCGACCAGTGGGGAGGAGCACCGGCACACGCTCGGGGGCGAGTATTTCTACTTGATGAGGCACACGAGCAGTCCCCCGAGCCTCTTCTTCTGACGCAGGGGCAGATGGAGTCCAGCCCACCGCCCGACAGAGAGCACTTGCTGGCGATGTTCGACGGGTTGAGAGAGGAGATGAGGAGAGAGAGAGAGTAGATGAGGAGAGAGAGAGAGAGAGCCTTCTGGCTGCCCTGAGAGAGGAGAGGCGGACGGAGAGAGAGCATCATCGCTACCATTCGAGATGAGATGAGAGAGCAGGCCTGCCGGGCCAACCGACGTGAGGCGAGGCGCCTGGCAGCGAGATAAGCTTACCACTAGGAGCACCTTGCTGCATGGACGGCCCACATTATGCACCCGGACGGGCCATTCATTCCACCCGTTCACCCAGCCACGCCACCCTCCTCGCCGGACGACGCCGGCACCAGTTCGTGAACAGACTGTATGGGAGTACTTGACCTTTTTCTTTTATTGCATATTATTCTTTTTGTCCATTGAGGTCAATGTACGTCCTAAGTTTGGGGGGGTTTACTTTCTGTTGCTATTATTATTGCTGTACTTATTCGTTTGCACTTTCGTTATCTTTTTGTTCTTAGCCTTGCTTGTTGTGATGTTAATTGCATTCGTGAATTTTTCGTGCTTATTTTTGTGTAAAACTGATGTTACGATACTGATTTCTCGGGGAAGAAATGGTTGAGTTTTAGTTGAGTTGTAGTCAGTGATATCTGTTTCTGTTGAGTATTCATCTAGGTCCGAAATTTTTTTTTTGTTTTTGTAGAAATCTTAGAGGATAAGAGAGGAGACATACGTGTTTTCAAATCGCCGTCTATACGTTTGGTTACATTTTTCGGTTAGCTAGTCGTCCAGTAACATTAATCTTGTGGGCATATAAATTGAGTTTAGAATCGGACAATTTTTCCCAAAAGTCGAGATATTGTTTGTTCTATGATGGGAAGTCTAGTAATCAGGGGTATTCACGTGACCCGTTGTTTACTCTCGTGTAAAATGATAACCCGGATTAGACTAGTGGTTTAGAAATTTCGCATGTGCCGATTATGGGGAGCCTAGTACCCGGGGGTATTCGCGTGACCCGTTGTTTACTCTCGCGTAAAACAGCAACCTTGAATCGGACATGCGGGAATAGCTATTCGAGTTGTTTCTCCGCTGTGGAGGGGAACTTAGTAACTAGAAGCATCCATGTGCCCCATGAGTGTCTTTTACGTCAAACAGTTCCCCAATACATGAGAATGAAATTCCACCCTAGGATTATCCCGATGAAACATCCCGAGATCCGAACCTAGTGGTCAACTCGAATCATCTTATTGAGCATATATAAGGGAATATTGTCCGAGGGTTATTTTTGATGATGAAACTCTTGAAATTTTGGCCACTAGACTGTGGGACTGGGCGAGTTAGCTTGTTTATTTTTAACCCTTCATATTGACGGTCGGTTAAACTCACGCTTGTTAATCTTTGATCTTGATTTTCTTCATGAACGATTGATTAGGACTGAAGTTGGTTACTTCGTGGAATCAGTGTCCTGGATGTGACTCACTATTACGATACTTGTACTATTCTTTGAGATTTTCAGGGTAGAATTGATTAGGTTGAGCACTATGAAATTGCACGTTTATTCACGATTATTCTTTTATTTGTAATCAATTCTTTTTGCTTGAGGACAAGCAAAGGCTCAAGTTTGGGGGTAGTTGTTAGGCGTATTTTGATACGCTTATTTATCATTATTTTGTATTCTTTTTATGATTAAATCTGCATAAATGAGCTTTTAATGCACTATTATTATATGTTTTGCAGGAAATTGGAGTCCGGAAGCCGAAACGATGAAAAACGGGAGAAAACGGCGATTTTTGGCCTGGGGCCGCGGCACGAACCAAGTGAGCCGCGACACACGAAGGCAACCAGCAGGCACCGAGCGCACTGTACTGTGAGTCGCGGCACGTAGAAGCTGAGCCGCGACCCAGAAGAAAAAAATAGCGCCCAGGCATCCCGCTGAAGGCTAGGGGCCGTGGCACAGATTAAGTGAGCCGCGGCCCACGGGGCAGTTTTGACAGAAAATGCCGCATTTCTGGGCCGTTTTGGAGCCGGTTCTCGACCTAATCACACGGACGCGTTTTGGAGGCTGATGGGATTTATAAATAAGGGTTTAAGGTCATAATCTTGGGGATTATCATTGGAGGATCGATCATTATCAAGAGAAGAAGCAGAAACCACCAAGGAGCATAGAGCGGAAGCTAGAGAATGGAGGAATCCGAGCTCGTCATCTGCGTTTGATTTCAATGCTTTCATTCATTATTTCTGTAATTTTTATTCTTCAGCATGTCAGGCTAAAACCCTGTTATAGAATTTTGATGAAACCAAAGTTTTGACGAATTTGCTTTTGATTATCTATATAATTCCCTTTTCTGTTGAGTTTTCCCAATCGTTTTTAATGCTTTCAATTGTGTGGCCTATAATTGGATTGTTTTAATTACACAACTCAAATCGGGAGAGTAGAGTTGGTGAGGAACTATTGGTGAGAACTGTTTTATCTTGTGAGATAGGAATATACTCATAGGAACTACGTGGCCTTTTGAAGATTTTGTGCTTTTTGCCTATTGTCGAATTAATTCACCTAGGGATAGAGTGTATTATTCGCCTTAGAAAAATCTACTGACCTCGGGAGAGGCGGTAGAGTATTTTAGCAATCTTTGCCTTCAATAAATTGGGGAAATCATTAACTTCAGATAATCGAGAATAAATTCGGATAAACCAAAGTGGATTCACAATCCTAGACTCATTCATCATTTGATTTTCTTTCTTCGAGCGATCATTTTCACTGTTTGTTCTTTTATTGATTTTATTTAGTTATTAATTTGCATCCCAAATTTCGACAGTTCAAATAAAATTAGAATACATATAAATCGGTACTTAGTGATTCAGTCCTCGTGGGAACGATATCTCACTCATCACTTTATTACTTGTCTATGATAACATGCACTTGCGTTAAACGAAATATCGCAACAAGTTTTTGCAAAAACTTGTTGTGAGGAAAGTCCTCACACTATGCCGCAAGTGCACGGTGTCAACAAGTAATAAAGTGATAAGTAAGATATCGTTCCCTCGAGGACTGATTTCACTAAGTACCAAAATATGGTCGACTCGTAATTTTATTTGAAGAACAATTGTGGAATTATTCCTAATCTAATAGAAAATTAATAATAGTAATACTAAAACTAATAATAATAATAATAATAAGGGCGTAGGATTATGATTTTCACCTCAAACAATCAGGAATGATTTTTATTCAATTCAATTCACTTTTATTCAATTGATTGTAAGCCAGGAATTCCTAAATTATTCTAAAGCCTTTCCCAAGGTCGATAGAAAATACTATGAATTATTAACTCGATATATCCCTATTCGAATTAGATAATTAATAGCTAAAACAGTTTAAGAATTCCCACAATAAACAAGCTTCACAATTCCCATGAGTATATCCCTATCTCACGAAAATTATGATTCGTCTCACAAGAACTATGCCTAAATTTCATCTCCTGAATCCATAAAGACATTCAAATCAATTCAACTATTGGCCAGACAATTGAAAGCATTGAGAACAGTAAGAAGAATCCAATTCAATAGAATAACGAATGAATTGAAATAATAATAAATAAATCAAACAGTCATGTAATCAACTACAATCAAAATCCTACTCAAACGGATCTAGAAACTACGATACGGAAAAATTAAGAAAAACCGTAGGGATCCGTGGTCTTGTCGTCGCCCCACAAATCTCCTCCTTGTGTTCTTCTCTCTATCTATCGATATTCCTCCCGATCTGATGATGATTCCTCAGTTTTCAGCCCTTCAATGCTCATTTATAACTGTTATCAGCCTTCAAAACGCGTCCGGGAATTAGGTTGGGAACAGGCTCCAAAAACAGCTCAGAACTGCGGCCAAAACATCAAAAACCGCCCCGTGGGCCGCGGCTCACTTAATCTGTGCCGCGGCCCCTAGCCTTCAGCGGGATGCCTAGGCGCTACTTTTTTCTTCTGGGCCGCGGCTCAGCTTCTACGTTCCGCGGCTCACAGTACAGTGCGCTCGGTGCCTGCTGGTTGCCTTCGTGTGCCGCGGCTCACTTGGTTCGTGCTGCGGCCCCAGGCCAGAAATCTCCTTTTTCGCCCGTTTTTCATCGTTTCGGCTTCCGGACTCCAATTTCCTGCAAAACATATAATAATAGTGCATTAAAAGCTCATTTATGCAGATTTAATCATAAAAAGAATACAAAATAATGATAAATAAGCGTATCAAAATACGCCTAACAAATACCCCCAAACTTGAGCCTTTGCTTGTCCTCAAGCAAAAAGAATTGAATCGTGAATAATTGTGCAATTTTGTAGTGCTCAACCTAATCAATACTACCCTGAAAATCTCAAAGAATAGTACAAGTATCGTAATAGTGAGTCACATCCAGGACACTGATTCCACGAAGTAACCAACTTCAGTCCTAATCAATCGTTCATGAAGAAAATCAAGCTCAAAGATTAACAAGCGTGAGTTTAACCGACCGTCAATATGAAGGGTTAAAAATAAACAAGCTAACTCGCCCAGTCCCACAGTCTAGTGGCCAAAATTTCAAGAGTTTCATCATCAAAAATAACCCTCGGACAGTATTCCCTTATATATGCTCAATAAGATGATTCGAGTAGACCACTAGATTCGGATCTCGGGATGTTTCATCGGGATAATCCTAGGGTGGAATTTCATTCTCATGTATTGGGGAACTGTTTGACGTAAAAGACACTCATGGGGCACATGGATGCTTCTAATTACTAAGTTCCCCTCCACATCGGAGAAACAACTCGAATAGCTATTCCCGCATGTTCGATACAAAATCATATCTCGAGAGTTTTGAAATGATCGGTAGAGGCCTATGCCCCAATTTTCTATGCCACAAAAATGCATTTTCATCTAAAGTAATAAGGTATTTTTCATTGACTGAATTTTTGTCATTAAGATCGATAGTATAAATATTTCCGCATCTCAAACCGATAAAGGCAATTTTATTATTTTTAAAAGCCGTGCAATGTGTTTCTTCAAAAAGGATTTTAAAACCCTCGTCGCACAATTGAGAGACACTAATAAGATTATGATGCAAGCCTTCAACAAATAAAACTTTATTAATAGACGGAGAAGGTTCCTTACTGACTTTACGATGCCCTTAATCTTCCCCTTTTTGTTGTCACCAAAGGTTACATGTCCTTGTTCTTGATATTCGAGTTTTTCGAATAGCTCTTTGGTGCCACACACTACACCATATATGACCTATTGCAAGCCCACAAAAGTATATTCTTAGACCCGAAAAATGTTACAGTGGATGTTTACGTAACGTTTTGGCCAAAATTCGGCGTTGCATTTACTGGCGTTGCCTATGCTCTCTATTGCAACATTATGTGTACTTATTGCAACACATTTTGTAATATTACAATAGCATTTTTTTGTAACACTTTGATCTGTTTTAGTAACATTTTTAAAGTGTTACAATAGACTAATGCAACACTTTTTAGCAACATTTATATCCCTATTGTAATACTTTTAAATTTTATTTGCAACACTTTTTATTAGTCCGGATTGCAATATCCTATTTGAAATTTCAATATACCATTCACAAAAACATATCAAACCAGAAATCACAGTCCAAATTTCCCAAATGGCAAATCCAACAAAACATATCAATAAAGCCGAAACAAAACCGGTGTGTACCACGACATCATGTTACATGTAGTACTTAAACCTAAAGTCAAAACACATAATTGACCTACACCATAATTCTACATGAAACTATCTTTCAAGTCAAAATATCCAACCAATCAATTACGCATATACAAAATAAAAGTACTAATCATCAATCATCATGAAGTTCATTTTCCTCAGCCTCGCAATCGTCGTCCTCGCACTCATCATCATGAACCATTTTTTCCATGATGCTATTTTCATATGCTAAGGACTTGTGAGCAATAATCTTCCTTGTCTGTTATTTCTTGCTCCACAACTTTGATCTCTCTTTTTGGTTGTTCTAATCCACTTCAAGTGATGCATCTGGAGAAAAAGTGAATAGTAAATAAAGATACTAGTAAGGAAACATTTGTGACTTTTTGTACTGACTTGGGGGATATATAATACAAGAAACATGTCAAGTATAGAAAGCGAAGGGTCGACCGGATGTATTCGAAGTTGCTTTCCCTATCCCCAACAATTTGGAGAGTGGATGAATGCAATACCTACATGAGAAAACTCCTTCACCTTATACTAGTACTACAACAGAACATTTAAGTGTTATTGATCAATTTTGAGATAAATTAAAAATAAAACACAATTAGGAGAAAATACTTATACTTCAATATTGATAATAATTGGAAGATATTCAAAACACAGCCTTAGCCATGTATTTATAGGCTAAGGAATAGCTCAAACAATCTGCCAAAAAAAGGCAGCAAGCTGGAAAAGGAAACAAGCTGGAAAGGCAGGCAACATGCTGAAAAGTAAAACTAGACATTGTGTTTCTTTCTACTATACACTTTACTCGAACATGTATTTCTATCATCTCTCCCCAGCTTGAAATAATTCGCTTCCGGAGAGTTGGAAACAAGATACTCCGCAACAGATCAGGAACTCCAGCGCACAAATCTTCTTCAAGCATACAAGAATATCTGAAGATGGACGACCTTTCCAGTGCATAAGCAAACACGGAATTCCTCCACTAGTAGAACTAACAAACTCGTCGTCAATTAATGCACCATTAGATCTTTAGCAGAGGTACAGTCTGAGGAAGCTTCGCCACGGTAAATGACGAAGTTAAAAACCCACATGTACCAGGGAAAGTAGGAGGCTCAAAAGTACCCCGATGAGGTATTTATTCGCCAACATCAAAAATTTGGACTAATCGATAAACCAGGAGATAAGTTCAATAAATATGCATTAGGGCCAAGGCATTTGATAATGCGTAAAGGTCCTGAAGCTCTTGCAAAGATCTTTTTAAAACATATATTTGGTAATTGTTCAGGACGAATACGAACAAGCACATAATCACCTTCATTAAACTCTAATTTCCTACAATGAAAATCAGCAAGCCAATTCATAATTTTTATTACCTGTGCAATTTTGGTTTATTATCGGCATGTAAACAATGAATATGTTGTGCAAATGTTACAGCAAACTCAGCAAGCACATAATGCACAGGCAATGGCACTAAATCAATAGGAATTCGAGGAATACCATTACTAATTACAAATTATAAGCAAACTCAGTAGTGGGTAACACCAAATCAAAGTTGTGAGGTTTTTATTCTACAAGAAATCTAAGTAAAGAGCCTAAACTATGGTTGACAACCTCAGTTTGCCCAATCCGGGGTGAAATGCAGCAGAAAACTTGAGATCGGTGCCAAACAATCTCCAGAAAGTTCGCCAAAAATGACTAAAAAACATAACATCCCTATCAAACACAACAGAAGAAGGCAGGGCACCGGATCTTGAAGACCGAGATAAAACTCGAGTTCGTCCCAATTAGGCTGGGCAATCGCCTATGAAATTAACATTTAACTGTAGGAGATGCTGTCGCTGCCCCATTTGTTGATTAGGCCATATTGAGATAGAGAGAGAAGTATAGAGAGATTGATACATGCATCAGCAGTACCATAACATATACATACAAATCAAACAAAAAGAGCATTCAAGCATGCAAATACAAATAGAATGAGAGAGAGAGAGAGGGAGAGAGAGAGAGAGAGAGAGAGAGAGAGAGAGAGAGAGAAGCAAATGGTGTGTAACAACAACATGCCTTGATTTTTCTTAGCTTAGAAGAGAAGATTAACATTAAGTTTTCATAATTAAAAATGAGGTCAAGAGTGGAATCACCACAGCAAAAGAATGCAGATGGGTTCTTTGTTAGCTGGAGTCGTGCATTTAGGCGGGCTCAGAGAGCAGGGTATAAATATGAACAGACTTCCTCATTGAGTTCTGACACTTTTTGCAAGATTTCGTGGCTGATCAACGTTGTATCCCTTTAATACAGTCAGGTGATATGCCAAAAGCTGCAATTATAGAAAATATTCAAGAACAAATGTAAGTTGCTACTGCAATGATAAGAAGAACAAAACAGGCATTTATGTTGAACCTTCAAGGTCTTCTCCAATAACGATTCTAGAGACAAGAGCATTAGTTAGAAATTGTCCCCATGGTCCATGCTGTTCATGGACCTACATATATCCCTTTATACTATCAATATTTTCTGAGATAATTGGCTTTTGGTGGACACGGTCGAATTCTATAAAGAAGTGAATATCACAAGCACCTTCTGATGCAAGGACCAGTTATCCCAGACTCTAAACTCATGAAGATCATATTACTACACTATTATTTTCAGGAAGCGAAATGTTTCTTTTTTTATTTTATTTATCTATTTCCTTTTTTTATTTTTTAGTATGTGTTCAATACAGGAGGCTTATTTGTTCTACTTCATGCAACAATGACCACAATTTAGTTTTTGTACTAATATTGGCCAACTTGTGTAGCTGTTGATACCTACAGCACAGTTTGATGTTTACACATGTAAATAATGTGGACTATTACATAAAATAACAAAACGATCAGTATGACTAAGTACCATCAACAACCATGGATGAACAAAAGAACAACATAATTTGAAAGAAAGAATAAAGCCATTTACCTGCAATGGAACTATGTTAATTGCAGGCTGTAGGCAGTCTTCAACATGAGGAACTTCAATTGCAGTAAGACAGGGAGAGAGCAAATACCTGATTAAAGATGCCGGAGAAGCCCTAATCGAGCCACTGGAAAAGCCGTAATTGATTTGTGAACCCTAATTGAAGTACCCATTAACTCGAACTAATGTTAATCGAACCCCTTAACTCGGACTACAGATAGACCTACGGAGAAGCCGCCCAGAAAACTCCTTCTATTCACCGCCGCCGAGGGAGAGAGTGAGAGAGTGTTTAAGTGGGGATCGAGTTTGCCACTTCTATTTTTCCCCTTTGTTTTTTTTTTTTTTTTGGCGGGTTGAATCGCAGGGTTGTAGGTCCGATCCTCATTCCTACCCGGTTAAATCGCGAGTTATCGCCAAGCCTTGGTTTGAGGATCTTCAACCGAATAAACATCTGAGTTTAAATCGCGAAAAGAGCGGATCTTTCACGAGATTCGAACCCACGCTGCATCTGCCACGAAAAGATATCCTCCTTTCTTCGATTTATGCCCTGGGGGATTTTTCCCCTTCTTTTCTTTCCCCAATGTTAAAAGGTGGTATTTTTCCTGCTTATTAGATCTCAGTACATGGGATTTTTTTTATTTTTTTGCTAAAATGATTTCTTTATTAATATTGATTTAAATATATAATAGTAATATTATTATTCATTTAATATTATAAAAACGCATTAAATAATTTTATAAATTCAACCATTCTTATTTTGCAAATGTTAATTATTTTCGAAAGAAACATATTTATTTTTTAAACATTTAGTATATATTTTAATTTTTATTTTTAATTTTTTAGAAATAAACATATAATTTGAATGCTAATGTTCACTTTTAATTTTAATTTTAGTTTTAAGCATATAAATTTAATATAATTTTAACTTTAATTTTACTTTTATTGCAGTAATATTACAATTTATTTATAGAATTATACATATTTATTCAGGTAAAATGTTAATTTAATTTTAATTTTTGATTTAAAAATTTACCATTTAAAGATTTAAACTCCCGGCTGCAAATTTGGATCAAGTTGACCAAAATTACGTGTATTGTAACACTTTTGTAATGTATTGCAATAGTTTTAAAATTTCAAAATGATTCTTAAGCTTGCAACACTTTCCATTTTACACAACACTTTTCGAATATATTGCAATAGATTAGAAAATTTCTTATCTATAGCAACACTTTATGCAACACAAACATGTAATGGGCTTGCAATAGGCCATATATGGTGTAGTGACATGTGCCTCGAACAACCACTATCTATGTACCACTTGCTTTTCTTTGAATATAGTACCTGCAAAATTAGTTCGTTGTGGTTGTTTTGGTACCCACACCCTTTTGGGTCCTCCATAGTTAATAATGCAAATGGTATTTGGGACAATCTTCCTTTGGGAACCCAAATTTGTCGAACTTTTATAGTTCTCAGTTTTGAACGAGTTTTGTCATGATGATTGATTGTTGAATTCTCGATTTTGTACTTTTTATCTTGTTAGGATTTATAAGAGATTGTTCTCTCTTAAATGGATCAAAACCGAGACCATGTTTAGACAAAGGAGATTTTTGAATAGATAAGAGTTTTTCGAACTTCTCGTTTCCAAGAGTAAAATTATTCATTATATATCTCAATTCTTTTTGAGTGTTAGACACTTCAATTTTCAAAATATTTTCTTTCTCAAGGCACGAGGTATGGTCTATTTCAACGGTTTTGCCTTTATTTTAAAGTTTCGAGTTTTTGTGTTCTAACACCTTTATTTTTCTTTTTAAAGACATATTTAATTTAACCATTTCATCGTACTCCACATTAAATGACTCAAAAGCATTTAATAATTCATTATCATGACGTGTTTCTTGAGAATCGCAAAAATCAAATAAATCATAAACATCATTTGGTTTAGAGCGTACCTCAATATCATTTTCCGAATCAAGTGCCATAAATGCGAGATTTGCATCTAATGATATTTCGAATTCTTCCTCGTCGTCACTCCAAGAAGCGATTAGGACTTCCTTTTTTTTTTAATCTTCCGTTTTGAGGTTTGACGGTAGATTCTCGGCATTCTTTGGCATAGTGACCGGCTTTCCTGCATTTTTGACAATTATTGTCGAACTTTTTTATGGGAGCATACATATTTTTCTTTTGTTCCGTATTGCCATCCTGACCAAGGAAGTTCCGCCTTTTTTATTTAAATTCTTGTATTTTCTAAAATTCTTGGCGTATAGAGCAAGTTCCTCGTCATCTTCATCTTCGGAAACTTCTTCCTCGGTATCGCTATCTACTTTGAAAGTGACTACTTTGTCACGAGGCTTTGGTTTGGAGCCTCTGGATTTAAGAACGATCTCGTAATTGATAAGGGACCCGATGAGGGGGCTAAATTCAAGCTTGTTGAGATCTTTGGATTCCATGATTGCGGTAACTGTAGCATCCCATTCACGAGGTAGTGAGCGAAGAATTTTCTTAGCCTTGTCGCTACTTGAGAAAGGTCTTCCAAAAGATGCAAGGCCATTTGTTATAATTGAAAATCGATCCAACATATTTGTGATTGTTTCCTCGTCTTTCATGGAAAGAGTTCGTAATCATGAAGTAGCATGTTAATTTTGGTCTCCTTAACTTGAGTGGTTCCTTCGTGCGTGACTTCCAGAATTTCCCAAATTTCCTTTGCACATTCATATGAGAATATCTTATTGAGTTCTTCGGGATTGAGAGCACATTATAAGAGTTGAGTGGCACGAGAATTTATATGTGTGTTCTTCCAATCTTTGTCGTTAAACTCATCAAATTTTTTAATCGGACCATCTTCCTTCTTGGCGATTTTTGGACCAAGAGCAATGACTTTACAGATTTTAATGTCATAAGCTTGAACAAGTATAGCCATTTTTTTTTCCAGGCCATGAAGTTGGAACCGTCAAAGAAAGGAGGACGATTTAGAGCATTACCTTCGATTTGGCCTAATAGATCCATTTGCGGATCTTTTTCTCTAAGGTGTTTAAACCTTTAAAAAGAGACCCGCTCCGATACCAACTGAAGAGTGAAAAATACCACTAGAAGGGGGGTTGAATAGTGGTGATGCAGATAAATAAAATTTCTCGAGAAATTAAAAATAATGCGGAAAATAAATGACACCAGATTTATAGAGGTTCGAAAACTTGCCTACATCCTCTTTCCATTTTCTTATTCTATTTGATTAAGGAGCAACCACACTTCCCTTTGCCTCATCCTCTATTGGTCCAGGCATAACCGATACAAATTTCTTGTCTTCTATTAGTCCAAGAACAACCGACTATAATTGATACAATACTTTTTCTAGTATTCTATCGGAACTAGAATAACCTCACTTAGAATCTAAGAATTCAATCCTAATAATGCCAGATCGCTGATTTTAATAACACCGGATTGGACTTCCTGATTCGACTCGTGAAAGAGCGATGCGACACTCTATCACAATGAAAAAGACACAGTATATGATATGGAAAATTAAGTACAATACTTTATATCTTTTTGGTACACAACTTAATAAAATAAACTTGATTGAAGATGATAATAACTTGAGCTCGGAATGTATGCTTGATAGCTTGAAGTTGTGTGTCCATCAATTCCAAATGTGATGGTATCTATAGGCATTTTGAGCCTTATAGCCGTTACTGATCTGTGAAGTTTAGTGTGCGCTAACTCTGATTTGCGTGCGCTAGAGGCTTAGTCAACCAACTTTTCTTCTGACGCTGACATGAAACGGACTTGTCTTTTAACGTCTCTTTCCAACGGATAAAATTTGAACTTAGCTTGCGCTAATGTTCATTCCTTGCGTGCGCTAGATGGCCAAGATTTTCTTTCCAGATTGAGCGAGATTTTTGTGTTGACTTTGTTATCCAATGGCTGAATAATCAAAAGTAGTATTTTGAATATGTAGTGTGCGCTAAACCAAAATAAATAGCATGCGCTAAAGTCTTCAGGTAGAGTGCGTTGGCTTCATCATAGCGTCGTTACCTATTGCTTCATTTAAACTCCAGAGCTTTCTAACTCGGATACACTAACAGGTAGCGTGCGTAATTATAACCCGTAGCGTGCGTTAATTCCTTCTCATAGCGTGCACAAATGTCTTTGTAGCATGCGTTACTTGTTGTTCCTTTTTCCGTACAGAACTCACTGTCCTTACTGTCTTGTTTAAACAGGAAACCGATAGCGTGCGCTAGACACCTTTTTGCGTGCGTTAATTTGATCTTCTTAGCATGCACTAATATTTGTAGGTTGCATGTGCTAAAAATCAGGTGAGACTTTTGGTGCTCTGCGGGGGACTTTCTAACTTAAGGTAGCTTTTCGTTAGCGTGCGCTACCATATATGTGTAGTGTGCGCTATACGTTGATTTTTTCTTTAATGGGATTCAGCCGTTTTAGTTGAATTTTTTAAATGTTTTGAAAACGTACATCATCAAAATATTTGTTCAACAGTCTATAGCCAACGGAGTTCTGATTTTGACCTTTTTGAGACCATATTTCTTCATGGAGATCCTCATTTTCCGCATTGTCGGGACGAGCTGGAATCAGAAAAGGTAACGGATCCTCGATTCGGGGTAGAATCGTGGTACGTTTGTTTTTATCCATTCGTCGGCTAGGGTTTGGTTGGTTGAGATTTCAGGAATGAGCTGATTTGGGAGCATGATTGAGATTTGGAGATCCTTTCTTTGGATCGATTCTATGATTTTACGGTTGAAGCTGTATATTTTGATCCATTTAGCTTTGAGCTTTTGGATGAGTTCAATGGATTTTTGGGGTTCGGGTAGATTGTTGCCTACCTCGCCGTAGCCGATACCAACTTAGGTTTCATTTATCTACTTGAAAAACACACACACACACACACATATACAGTCAGTAAAATCACTATATCAAAAGACAGATAGTTCGTCCATGGGAGGTGTAGCTCTCCGTAGCTGGAATTTGGAGAGCTTCGCAGAAGGTTGTTGGCAGAAGTGTAGGGGATAGTTTTTTTTTGAAAATACAGCTTTACCCCTGAACTTTTAATGGAGTTAGTAACAGATAGATGGCAGTACATGAAGTTTAAGTAAAGTAAATGTTCAGTATTGCAAGTGATAGATATTAAAATTCTATATTTCAAGTGGTGTCTTGAGTAAAGTTCAGATACACAGTGCACTTTACTCTTTTAAAATAGTATGATTCACCTTCGAGCAGTATGATTCGTCTTCGGGCAGTAAGATTTGCCTTCGGACATTACTATATGCACATAGAGTCACGCGACGGTAAGATGTAAGATGCAATCGGGGTATCGTACACAATGCCGGGATCCAAGGATCTTTGGAGAAACGTACGACACCTTATGATGAAAATGTTTTCAAATGTGACATATAAAATGTATCATTTATTGTTGCACATGATATGAACTGATATGTCCCACGGAGTTGTTGATAACTCACCCCTTTTTATAATTCCCTTTCAAGTTAGGCGAAGTCGGAGCTTAACGAGGAAGGTAGATGGCGATAATAATAACAATAGTTAAATAATATGATTTTATGTTTAGGAATGATTTTTAGTTGTTTTGAATTATTTAAACTTTGAATTTCTCTTAGCACTTGAAATCCCGTGGATGTGCTTTATTATTATTTTGATTATTTTGACTTGGGTTTTAATTAAATAATGGATATTTTTTTCAATTTTCTTGGTAATTGGAATAGTTGTTACGAATAAAAAATATCCATCATTTATGTTATAAAATATTAGGATGTCACACTCATGGGGTGCAATCTCCAACTTATTGCCGAAGAGAATGAGGTATAAAACTCAATAAGAATTAGACAAACAATTGCGCTCTGTTGGAAACAAAAATACAGCTCTTTGATAAGCGAGAAGGATAACTTGAGACCATTCTCAAATCCTTTGAAAATCCTCCAAGAGGATGGAAGACATCCTTAGTATAGGCCAACACGTTCAAGATAAATTTGGCCTCAAATACAGCTTGTTCTCCAACACGAATAGAAATCCCAACATTGTATCTGTCAAAGAGGTTGAACTTATAGCAAGCCCAAGATCGAGGAGATAACGAGATTTATTCCTATAATAAAAGGCAAAGCTACAGCTGTGCCATCAAATAAACAAGCAAAGGTCATCGTACCACCACCAAGCTCTTATCACAAGTGGCAGACAACACAACCTTACAAACCGGTGAATAAAAGACACGGTGCACAACATCAATATTATGCTCCACCCGCATACCAACAACGTCGCAGAAAGCAATAGAGGGATGCTGTACCTCGATAATAGTGGCAAAATCAGTCGAGGAGGACAATATCTCAATACCAGGCGGCTCTCTCGCAACCAAGATAGTGCTTAATATTATCAACATAAAATCGAGGAGGCAATCTCAGAAGGAAAGAAGAATGGTTCCTCATAGATAACAATCACACATGAACCATAATTCTCAGTTTTACATGCACAATTATCATGCATACAGCGAATATGTGCCTGCCACACGTAGACCTCACAAGAAAGGACCCAAGAAGTCCTACAATAAATCAATTAGTGTGAGTCAAATCTGAGTAACTAAAGGTACCTCTAACCAAGGACCCACCAAACAATGGGTGCCTAAATCTACTTAATATGTGTACATAATATCCAGATGGAGGACATCTAGTATTCCGACAGCAGATGTTCTCGGCACATGATAGGAGATATCGACAATCTAACAAATTATGTAGAAGGACATAGTCCAAAGATCAAATTTGGTGATAAATCAAAAAGATGAATAGGAGGCAAAAGAAACCCGTTGTCTGAAAATTCAAAATTATCGATGTGTCCTTTTATGTTCCTCGACAAATTACATATGGATCTATATGGCCCTGTGGACCCCATCAGCGTAGGAGGTAATAAATATTAGTTAGTTATTATTGGTGATTTATCCAGGTACACCTGAATGATCTTCTTGAAAAAAAAGGAGACATAAACAAAGTGCTGGAGCACCTAAAGGAGCTATATATTGAAAAATAGCTAAGCATCGTATTCCATTAGATCCTACAAGGGAACAGAATTCATAAATCGCTTTATAGAGCAATACTATATGGATAATGACCTACAACACGGACATTCAGCAGCCCAGACCCCACAGCAGAATAGTGTTGCCGAGCGAAAGAATAAGACATTGAAGGAAGCCATCAGAATAATGATTGCCGAAAGCAAGTTACCACAGTGTTTATGGAGTTAAACAACAAATACAACATGATATACACAAAACTGCAATGTCATTAACAAACATCATTACAAAACTCCCTACGAGGCACGAAAGGATAGAAATGAACTCCTACTGTTGCATATTCCCATATTTTCGGTTGCAAGTGTTATGTGCTCACAATGGGAAAGATAAGCTCAAGACCTTCGATAGGAACTCCGGTGAAAGAGCATTTATTGGTTACTTGAATGCCAACAAACTCTGCAGTATATTTAATAAAAGAAACTGACCCTTGAGGAGTCAGTCCATGTAGTTTTTGAACCTTAACCATAGAAGAGATCCCCAGACCCAGGCACAACCTGTCACCACATTACAAATCAATCCCGCAACTGTAAGAACAAAAGAATAGGCTGTAGAATCTAAGATTCAGCCTACAATCCAACAGGTCACAACAAGAAATATGGAAATGGAACCCGACAGGAGATGGTTAAGAGATCACCCACAGGAACTGGTGATTGGCGATGTTGATGCTAGAGTTACCACCAGAACGAGAGCACATAATAGTACACATGGAAATGTACTACGTGCTCAGTAGTATAAAGAGTCCAAACCTAATATGACCCAGTTCCCTGAATGGAAGATTGTACCGGAATAACGTAGACTAGATATGTGCACCATAGTTGTTTCCCTAATGCAGTTGGAACATATTTATATGAATGAAGCTCTTGATAACTCTCATTGGATTACATCTATGGAGGAAGAGCTAAATGATTTTTAAAGGAGCAATGTTTGGTACTTAGTTCCTAGACTAACCCATCAAGCTGTCATTAGGACAAAATGGGTGTTTTGAAATAAGAAGGATGAAAATGGACTAGTTATAAGGAACAAGTCCAGAGTTGGGGCAAATGGCTATATATACAGGAGGAAGGAATTGATTATGATGAAAAATTCACTCTTGTAGCCAGACTAGAAGCAATAAGGATTTTTACATTCGCAGCTCATAAGAATTTCATTATCTATCAAATGGAAGTTAAGAGTGTATTTCTTAATGGTGATCTAGCCGAGGAAGCATATGTCGATCAACGTCTACGGTTTATCAACATAGAGAATGATGATCATGTCTACAGGCTCTGGAAGCCCTACACGGACTAAATCAGGCACCAAGAGCATGGTATGAGATCCTGTCACTATATCTCATCTACAATGGACTCGATAAGGGTGTTGTCGACAAGACTCTCTTCAAAATACAGAATTGTGATGATTTACTAATGGTATAAATATACGTAGATGATATAATTTTTAGTTCAAGTAACCAAGATGTGTGCAAGAAGTTCTCTAATCTCATTTAAGGTAAATTTGGAATGAGTATGATGGGACAACTTAGTTTTTTTTAGAAATTAAAGCAGTTAGCTAAAGATATATTCATCAACCATGAGAAATACATCAAGGAGTTACTCACCAAGTTCAGAATGAACTCCTCGAATGTAATACCTGAGATTTCTGATATGTAATTGAACCTTGTGATATTGTAATTGTTACATTTTGATCTGAGTATTATTCTCCGTATTTCATGATCCGGCGTTGTTAAGTGCATGATTTCATGAATGTGATCTAAATTGTGATTCTGCGCATGTAGCGCACGCTATCGACTATATGTAGCGTATGCTAATTTGGATCCGTAGCGCACGCTATGTATGAACCTTAGCGCACGCTACACGTAGTCAGCATGATTGAGACAGGGCGGTAGGTGAGATCGGCTGCGGATCTCGGTCGGATTATGTCGGGATGAACCTGGACGGCTTTTAGGAAAAAGCCAAGTCAACGCGGTAGCGCACGCTACTGATATGAGGATAGCGCACGCTAAATGTTGAGTACAGTGAAGTCAGTAAGCCGTTAGCGCACACTATGAATATGGACTAGCGCGCGATAATAACCACTTTCTATAAATAGGACAGCATCCTTTTTCGTATTTTCAGTCTTGTCACTTCCCACATCCGAATCCTTAGACATAGAGAATTACTCTCTTCATCCTAAACCCTTCATATCAGCATCCTAGCTCGAGTCGAAGATTGTACGTCATTGGAGATTGTTGTTCAAGCTCTTGGTGTTGGATTTCTTCTAGTTCCTTCGTGTTCTTCACTACTTTGAGGTAGGTGGTTCTTCACCAATATTAGTAATATTCTGAAGGACGTTTTGATCATGATTTTGGATTATCTAGTCAGTTAAATTCGTTAGTAGTCGAACATCATGTGTTAGAAGGATATTTTGACGTCTCGGCACTTATTCATCATATAATCCATTGAACCTTTTTAGTATAAGGACTCCTAAGCATATTCATGTATCTTCAAAACCGATTATGACCAGTATATGGAGATTACCAAGTTCTTATGTCCTTACATAAAGGAATCATACGTTTTGGGACATGAAATGGATTGAACTTAAGATATTTTCTTGAAGATCAAAGATGAATTATGGTGTTGTAATGATGATACGTATCCTTGTGTCTTGTAGTCATTTAATACGTAAAGATCTTTCACAAAACGTATGAGCATGATATGCACAGAGATGACATGTATTAACACTGAAGATTTCATGAGTTTCATCACCTTTAGCTCAAGTTTTCTGCCGAGTAGTAAACTTCCATGCACAGTTAGCGCACACTAAGATAGGCCTATTAACGTATGCTATCGGGAATGAGTAACGTACGATATGTTTGGTACGTAATGTACGTTATGTCATCAGGCAGGACAGTCGGCTGATCAGAGAGGACTGTCAGTACACAACTAGCGTACGCTAGACTTGGTCATTTGCGTACGTTAATAGGCAGGCTTAGCGCACGTTACGTAGAGTACGTAGCGCGCGCTAAGTAGTGCACGCAGAATTCATTTTTAGAGTTTGCGGACGTAAACCGGATTGTTAGACATTCGTACGACTTGAGAGGAATTCTTTATTATTTCTTAGGTTTGAGCCTTGCATAGGGGACGATCGAGGGGCGGTGACATACGGACCTGTGTCATTTGTTGGAGTATTTCATTCTTGCCATTTTCGAGGCAAGTATCATATGTTGAGTTTGATTTATATTGGAACTTTGATCATGCATATAGTTTTGTTCATGTTGTCGAATATGAGACTTATTTCTTTAATTTCTCGTGGGATTCGTTGTTAATTGTTCGTATTGATGAACATATTGAAATGCAAATATGTATGCATAATTGATTGGTTTATGGTATAAATGATCCGAGGGGGTCATGAGGATCTATCTTGAGGGTTGGATCGAATGTCCACCATGCGTTGGTCCGCGGGATCATCATGGGGATCTATCTTGAGAATTTGGATCGTTGGACGGGTTTTCCACCATGCGTTGGTCCGACGGGATCATCATGGGGATCTATACCAAGGGCGCTGGATCGCTGGATTACCCTGTATTGTGTTGATGGAATCGTGAGGATTCACATCGTTGGATTCCGATGACGGAAGTCCGTTTTGCATGTTTTATGATGCACTGATGTTTTTTGTATTATGATACTTTTACTAGCATTGTTTTGCTAACCCCTTCGGGGGTGGACATTGTTTTTATGTTCAGGTAGCCGAGGAGCGGGGAAGCAACCACAGTACCGACAGGACGATGAAATGGCTCAATGATGTGGTTGATGTTTATTGTTATTGTGATTTGTCTTCTTGGTTCACTTTAGTACTCGAGTACGTGTGTTTTAATAATGTCATTTTCGATATGGTTGTATAGGTTAACTCTTTGGATCAGTTGAACCAGTCCTGTATTTTGAACTTCAGTTGTAAGGTTGAATTATATTTGCATTTCTTTTATTTAGCCTTGTAAATCCTTACTTAAAGGGTTTACGGCGCTGTAATTATTCCGAATATCTCGGGGTGTTACAGAATATGGTATCAGAGCTAAGATTCATGGATATCTTGGCAGTAGGGTTAGTTGGGTCTGTTTACGTTAATTGATTATTGGTCATTTGTAACATCACTGCTGAGCCAGCATCGTCGTGTGGACCGTGGTTGTAAGTTTCCTAATCTCAAATACTACCGTTTTATTTAATTCATGTTTTGTGAACATTGATGGACTTCCTTTTAGAAAGTTTGCCCTGGATATTGAGTATTTGTGTTTACAGTATGTTGAGAGGAGGTCGTGGACGCGGACGTGGAAATATGAGACAGGAAGATTCGGCGTCTACCCCGGAGTTATCTGCTAGTCGAACCGATTCCTATTCTGGAGGACAGCAGGGATCAGCAAATAATAATGCAGATCCTAATGTGCCGGGAGTGCTTCAGCAGGTGGTTGCTCAGATAAACCAGTTTGCTCAAGTTGTTGATCGCATGCAGACGGCGATGGGACAGCAGCATAACGTGGATAATCGGGGAGACAAATGGCTTACTAAGGTGGTCAAATTGCACCCTCCGAAATTTGACGGTTCTGCTGAGACGCTTTCTTGGGATCACTGGCTGAAGGAGTTAGAGAAGATTTTTGCGGGGATTAACTGTCCCAACGACAGAAAGGTTCCGGTCGCCCAGTATCTTCTGACGGGGAAGGCTTTCGACTGGTGGGAGGCCATTCGACCTGAGGAGCATAATGTCGACTGGACGGAGTTTAAATTAATGATGGAAGCGTAGTTTTGTCCTTGCCCAGTTAGAGAGGCCTGAGTCCGGGAGTTTTTCTCACCACAAAATTCAGAAGCATCTGTGACAGACGTGATTAAGACTTTTAATCACCAGCTGACTTATGTGCGCCACTTGGTCAGAACCGAGGCGGAGAGGAATTTTCATTTCGACATGCAAATGAAGCCAAAAATTCAGCAGTATATGTACGGATTTGAATGTACCACCTTGCGACATTATCAGGACAAAGCACTGGCTTATGATATGAAAGAAGCGGCAGTAGAAAAGTCAACTGAAGCAAAGAAACAGAAGGTGTCTGGAAACTTCACTGAGAATAAGAGTAGTGGGCCTCGCAGGGGCCAATCCTCTTTTCATTCATCCAAAGGCCTCCGCATCCTTCTCGAGGTGGAAAGATGTTCCGGGCAGCACCAACCGATTCAGACGCAGGGAAGAAATGTTATAACTGTGGCAAAGCGGGGCATGTTCGACGTGACTGTTTCTCGCCTGCTGTGACCTGTTTCGAGTGTGGATAGGATGGGCATCGCACAACATTTTGTGTAAATGCGACTCGATCTTTTGGTACTCGCACTCCTATACCGGTTCCGAAGGACACTAGTGTAAACCAGACACAGCAAAGCAGTTTCCAGGAGCAGAATGTTGGGAAAAGAGAGGCATCCAGTGCTGGGTTCGTTCCTCCGTGTATTTACGAGATGAAGAAGTCAGACGATCAGAACACAGCTGTTGCATAAGGTATGATTCAGATCCTTTTGCAACCAGTTAGTGTCTTATTCGATTCAGGAGCTACGCATTCTTTTATATCTTTGAACTGTGTTAATCGTTTGAAAATCTCGTGCTTGTATGATTGTGAACCTTATGTTGTGGGATTACCGAGCGGAGAGAAAATTGTGGGAACCCTAGAAGTTAGAGATTTTCCAGTGTCTATAGGAGGAAGAGATTGGCCATCAAATCTTATTGTAGTTGACATACATGGTGACGACTTAATTCTCGGAGACGATTGGCTCAACCGTTATGGAGCTATTTTGAATTACCGAAAGAGAGTCATTTCTATCATTGCTGATGACAGATCTGAACACTTATCCCGAGGATGGAGACCGGGAAGCTCGGGAAAATTGATCAAAGCAATGAAAGCCGTGAAATTACTGAAGCAGGGATGTCATGGACTTTGGTGTTATGCCATGAGGAAAGAGAAAGGAGAAGAACTCTCATCTATTCCAGTTGTGAATGAATTCTCAGATGTATTTCCTGACGAACTACCTGGGTTACCTCCGCAAAGAGAAGTGGAGTTCACTATCGAATTAGAGCCTGGAGCCGCTCCTATTTCCAGAGCACCATACCGCATGCCGCCAACCGAGATGTATGAACTAAAGAAGCAACTGGAGGAATTATTACAGAAGGGTTATATTCAACCTAGCGTTTCTCCTTGGGGAGCACCCGTTCTCTTTGTCCGGAAGAAAGACGGACCCCTCCGATTATGTATTGATTACAGGGAGCTCAACAAAGTGACAATCAAGAATAAGTATCCTATACCTTGGATTGACGACTTGTTTGATCAACTGCAAGGGGCAAGGGTATTCTCGAAGATTGACTTGCGATCAGGATACCATCAGTTGAGAATTAAGGAATCAGATATACCAAAGTCTGCTTTCAGATCCCGGTACGGGCATTATGAATTTGTAGTGATGCCATTTGGACTTACCAATGCTCCTGCGGTTTTCATGCAATTGATGAATCGGGTATTCTTAGAATACTTGGATAAATTTGTGGTCATCTTCATCGATGACATCTTGATATATTCGAAAGACACAGAGGAGCACGCTGAGCATTTGCGTGTGGTTTTGAGCATCTTGAGGAAGGAACAGCTGTATGCAAAGCTTTCCAAATGCGAGTTCTAGCTTAAGGAAGTAACTTTCCTTGGGCATGTGATATCAGCTGACGGAGTTCAGGTGGACCCGAAGAAAGTCGAAGCAATCTTGGAATGGGAAGCTCCTAATAACGTGAAAGAAGTCCGGAGTTTCTTGGGACTTGCTGGATATTATCGCCTCTTTGTAGAGGGATTTTCCAAAATTGCTCGTCCGCTCACTCAGCTATTACAGAAAACTCAAAAGTTCACGTGGGATGAGAAATGGCAGGCTGGTTTTGATGAACTTAAGAAGAGACTGACGACAGCACCTATATTAGCGTTACCATATGGAACTGATGGATTCATGATATACAGCGACGCTTCAAATTAGGGTCTGGGATGTGTGTTGATGCAAAAGGATAAGGTGATTGCCTATGCTTCTCGGCAGTTGAAACCGTACGAGGTTAATTACCTGACTCATGATCTGGAGCTAGTAGCTGTGGTCTTTGCCTTGAAAATTTGGCGATATTATTTGTACGACACTCATTGCCAGATCTTTACAGATCATAAGAGCCTCAAGTACATTTTCAGTCAGAAAGAATTAAACATGAGGCAGAGAAGGTGGCTGGAATTGATCAAGGATTACGACTTGGAAATTCTCTATCATCCGGGTAAAGCAAACATAGTATCCGACGCATTGAGCCGTAAACCTGTTTCTCTTCGAGTGTTGGAAGCACTTACATCCCAAACCAGCATTCAACGGGAACTGATCCACGAAGGGATTGAAGTATGGGCACCAGGAATCCAAGGGCAACTATATGTGATGGAACTGACTTCATCACTAGTCGAGGAGATCAAATCTAAGCTGTTGAATGATTCTCTGATCCTTCGGTTATGTGACGAAGTAAAGAAAGGAAGGGCCCCAGGATTCGTGATACAAGATGATGGAGTTCTGAGATTTCAGAGTCGACTTTGCGTTCCCGATGCTGATGATTTGAGACGGACAATTCTGAAGGAAGCTCATAGCGCGCCTTATTCTATTCACCCGGCGTGATAAGATGTATAAGGATATAAAACAAAACTTCGGTGGGGAATATGAAGAAGGACGTAGCGAGAATACGTTTCAAAGTGTTTGACTTGTCAAGAGTTAAGATTGAACATCGGCGACCTTAGGAATGTTAAAGCCGCTTAGATCCCTGAGTGGAAGTGGGAGGATATCTCGATGGATTTCATCACCAGTATGCCAAGGACCAAGACGGGAATGAACATGATTTGGGTTGTAGTTGATCGACTAACCAAGTCGGCTCATTTCCTAGGAATTAAAGATACTTGGGGACCCGAGAGATTGGCGCGAGTATTTATTGCAGAGATAGTCAAATTACATGGGACACCGAAGACCATTATTTCAGATCGAGATGGTCGTTTCGTGTCGCACTTCTGGAAGGCAGTTCACAGGGCTTTGGGGACCGAACTAAACTTTAGCACGGCTTATCATCCTCAGACGGACGGTCAGTCCGAAAGGACTATACAAACAGTAGAAGACATGCTTAGAGCTTGTGCTTTGGATTAGTCAACTAATTGGGAAGTTCATTTGCCGTTGATTGAATTCACCTATAATAATAGTTGGCATTCTTCTATTAAGATGGCACCATTTGAAGCTTTATACGGGAGAAGATGCCGATCACCCTTGTGCTGGGATGATTCTTCGGATTTGATCGGGACGGAACCGGAATTGATAGTTCAGATTCAAGAGAAGATAGCTTTGATTCGGGAGAGACTGTTGACTTCCCAGAGTCGACAGAAGTCTTATGCAGATGTACGTCGTCGCCCTCTAGAGTTTGACATGGGGGACCATGTACTATTGAAGGTGTCTCCTACATGAGGAATTTTCCGTTTTGGGAGGAAAGGCAAGCTAAGTCCGAGATATATCGGACCATTCGAGATCCTTGAGAGAGTTAGAGATTTAGCATACAGGTTGGCCTTACCACCATCGCTGAGTCACGCTCACAATTAGTTTCACGTATCCCAACTGTGGAAGTATGTACCGGATCCCAGTCATATCATTGAGTTCGATGAGATCGAGATAGCGAATGACGGTACCTTCAAAGAGAGACCAATCAAGATACTTGAGAGTCGGATCAAACAATTGAGGAATAAACCAATACACTTGGTTAAAGTACAATGGTCACGACAGGGAGTTGAAGAGGCCACTTGGGAAACGGAGGACAGTATGAAGACTAGATATCCAGAGTTGTTTTCATCTTAAGTTTCGGGACGAAACTTCTTTTTAGGGGGGAAGGATGTAATACCTGAGATTTCTGATATGTAATTGAACCTTGTGATATTATAATTGTTACATTTTGATCTGAGTATTATTCTCCGTATTTCATGATCCGGCGTTGTTAAGCGCATGATTTCATGAATGTGATCTAAATTGTGATTCTGCGCATGTAGCGCACGCTATCGACTATATGTAGCGTACGCTAATTTGGATCCGTAGCGCACGCTATGTATGAACCTTAGCGCGCGCTACACGTAGTCATCATGATTGAGACAGGGCGGTAGGTGAGATCGGCTGTGGATCTCGGTCGGATTATGTTGGGATGAACCTGGACGGCTTTCGGGAAAAAGCCAAGTCAACATGGTAGCGGACGCTACTGATATGAGGATAGCGCACGCTAAATGCTGAGTACAGTGAAGTCAATAAGCCGTTAGCGCACGCTATGAATATGGACTAGCGCGCGCTAATAACCACTTTCTATAAATAGGACAGCATCCTTTTTCGTATTTTCAGTCTTTTCACTTCCCACATCCGAATCCTTGGACTTAGAGAATTACTCTCTTCATCCTAAACCCTTCATATCAGCATCCTAGCTCGAGTCGAAGATTGTAGATCATTGGAGATTGTTGTTCAAGCTCTCGGTGTTGGATTTCTTCTAGTTCCTTCGTGTTCTTCACTACTTTGAGGTAGGTGATTCTTCACCAATATTAGTAATATTCTGAAGGACGTTTTGATCATGATTTTGGATTATCTAGTCAGTTAAATTCGTTAGTAGTCGAACATCATGTGTTAGAAGGATATTTTAACGTCTCGGCATTTATTCATCGTATAATCCATTGAACCTTTTTAGTATATGGACTCCAAAGCATATTCATGTATCTTCAAAACCGATTATGACCAGTATATGGAGATTACCAAGTTCTTATGTCCTTACATAAAGGAATCATACGTTTTGGGACATAAAATGGATTGAACTTAAGATATTTTCTTGAAGATCAAAGATGAATTATGGTGTTGTAATGATGATACGTATCCTTGTGTCTCGTAGTCATTTAATATGTAAAGATCTTTCACAAACCGTATGAGCATGATATGCACGGAGATGACATGTATTAACACTGAAGATTTCATGAGTTTCATCACCTTTAGCTCAAGTTTTTTGCCCAGTAGTAAACTGCCATGCACAGTTAGCGCACGCTAAGATAGGCCTATTAACGTACGCTATCGGGAATGAGTAACGTACGATATGTTTGGTACGTAACGTATGTTATGTCATCAGGCAGGACAGTCGGCTGATCAGAGAGGACTGTCAGTACACAGCTAGCGTATGCTAGACTTGGTCATTTGCGTACCTTAACAGGCAGGCTTAGCGCACGTTACGTAGAGTACGTAGCGCGCGCTAAGTAGTGCACGCAGAATTCATTTTTAGAGCTTGCGGCCGTAAACCGGATTGTTAGACATTCGTACTTCTTGAGAGGAATTCTTTATTATTTCTTAGGTCCGAGCCTTGCATAGGGGACGATCGAGGGGCGGTGACATACGGACACGTGTCATTTGTTGGAGTATTTCATTCTTGCCATTTTCGAGGCAAGTATCATATGTTGAGTTTGATTTATATTGGAACTTTGATCATGCATATGGTTTTGTTCATGTTGTCGAATATGAGACTTATTTCTTTAATTTCTCGTGGGATTCGTTGTTAATTGTTCGTATTGATGAACATATTGAAATGCATATATGTATGCATAATTGATTGGTTTATAGTATAAATGATCCGAGGGGGTCATGAGGATCTATGCTGAGGGCGCTGGATCGAATGTCCACCATGCGTTGGTCCAACGGGATCATCATGGGGATCTATGCTGAGGGCGCTGGATCGCTGGACGGGTTTTCCGCCATGCGTTGGTCCGACGGGATCATCATGGGGATCTATACCAAGGGCGCTGGATCGCTGGATTACCCTGTATTGTGTTGATGGAATCGTGAGGATTCACATCGTTGGATTCCGATGACGGAAGTCCGTTTTGCATGTTTTATGATGCACTTATGATTTATGTATTATGATACTTGTACTAGCATTGTTTTGCTAACCCCTTTGGGGGTGGACATTGTTTTTATGTTCAGGTAGCCGAGGAGCGGGGAAGCAACCACAGTACCGACAGGACGATGAAATGGCTCAGTGATGTGGTTGATGTTTATTGTTATTGTGATTTGTCTTCTTGGTTCACTTTAGTACTCGAGTACGTGTGTTTTAATAATGTCATTTTCGATATGGTTGTATAAGTTAACTCTTTGGATCAGTTGAACCAGTCCTGTATTTTGAACTTTAGTTGTAAGGTTGAATTATATTTGCATTTCTTTTATTTAGCCTTGTAAATCCTTACTTAAAGGGTTTACGGCGCTGTAATTATTCCGAATATCTCGGGGTGTTACATCGAAAACTTTATCACCTCTAATAACCACCTCCACACAGATAATCACTAACGAAGCTGGAAAGTTAGTAGATCAGTCAATCTACATGAAGCTTATAGGCTCAGTCCTACTAAAGAACCAACATGCCCGATATACAATTTGTTGTAGGAGTGTGCTGGATATCAGGTAGCACCTAAAGAGTCACACTTCACTACATCCAAGTGAATCCTTAAGTACGTTAAAGGATCAATCAATGTAGGATTCTTGTATCCCAAGGAAGGAGGATTCGATTTGGTAGGATACAGAAATTCAGATATCATAGGTTACAAGCTGAATAGGAAGAGTAAAAGTGAACTTGTCACTTCCTTGGACCAAGACTTATGTTCGGGTTCAAGAAGCAATTGGCCAATTCACTTTCAACAGTTGAGTCATAGTACTATGCTGATGGAAGCTGTTGTATGCAGATCCTTTAGATGCAACAACATAGTATCATGTGTGATAGTACGAGTGCAATTGCAATTACCCGTAACTTTATATTACACTCAAGGACTAAACACATTGATATGAAGAATCACTTCATCAGGAATCATGTACGAAACAAGGATATCTGGATCGAGAAGGCCTATACAAACATACAGATTGCAGACATCTTCACCAAGCCTCTCAGCACGGAAAGATTTTGTATGCTCCATCAGGAATTGGAAATACTACAGCTTGATTAAACCCTAGTAAGTTTTTATATTAGTACTCACCAATTGAGGAAGAACCCTGTAATGTAACACCCCAAACTAGGCGGATATTACAGTGCCGTGGACCCCCGACTGGGACCCACCAGGCGAATGAAAACTGATGAATTAAATAATATAATTGTAGTACCGAACCACATTATATTACCAAATACTCCGATGAGGAGCTTAAGTACAATACACCAGGACAATACAGAACACTAATATATTTTATATGAAGATAAAATACACCACCTTGAATAAATAAACATCTCAAACGGAATTTTGCAGCGGAAAATACAAATGACGGAAATGACCGAAATGACTGAAATGACTGAAATGACTGAAATAACCGGAAAGACTGGGGCCCCCTACTAGTATCACTGGGACTCCTCGCCGTCAGCATGCTCTTCCCGTGCCTTTGCCTTGCCGTAACCTGAAACAAAATCCCCCAACGGGGTCAGTTACACAAAACAACAATTCTCAAGGGTTGAAAATACACAATCCTGATATAACTGAAGTTATGAAATATCCTTAATTATTAAGTACGCTGAAGAGGAGTATCATAGTACGCCCATAGTGTTCTGTGCAAGTGTACAAGACAGATGACCGGACACACCCTTCCTTATACCTAATTAGTCTCATGGAGTTAATCTTTACCGTGTGCACTGCCCAATGTATCACTCCCAACATGGCCATCACGTGCCCGACAAAAATTCCACACATCCGCACCCGGCCACGCAATATGAACCCAGAAGGTCATATGAATGAGAATGACCACAATGAATATCAATGAATAATAATAATCTGACAAAGTCAAGAATGACTCACCGAGGTGAAAGTAATAATGAAGTGATTGATAGTTTCAATGAAATGATTGGAACCGCCGTTCCTCGTTAATGAAGTGATTCTTCGACATTTACAAGTCTCAATATGATTAATACAATGATGAATGAGTTATGATTATGAATGATCAACAACAAAAGGAATGAAATCCTTTTAACCGAGTAAGAATTAACTTACTCAACACCGGTGACAATTATCCTTCCACGAACAACGTCCTAATTGAGATATCGGTCGCTCGAACAACCTTGAATAAATACAATTACCAACAATCCGTTCAATATACGAATCAAACACGAATATAACGAACTCAAAACGTCGATACAATTAAACCAAGTTCATTGGGGCATTATATCGAACACTTTGTGGACAACTTCGATTGATTACAACCAAACCTCAATAATACCAAAATAAAATCCCCAAGAAGTGTTTCAAACCAACAAAACATCTTCAATATGATCAATAATCCGTTATAAATATCCAAAATCGTGATTACAACGACAATTAATCGAAAACCCCCAAATCTAACTCAAAATTCAAAGTGTTCTTGAATAATCCTTCAATAATCCAATGAATAATCAAACATATCCATAATCATGCGTATATCACTTCATACAACATGATCTTAACATCCAAAACATCATATCTCGACACAAATCGAAAATCCAAGAGGTTTGATGAAAGTTAGCTTTGAAGATCCAAGTACTATGATCCAGAGAAATATGCGATAGATCGATGATCCGAGCTTCACAACCGAAAGAAGATGAAGAAAATCCAACCCTCAAGTGATGGATGAAGAAAAATTCTCCCCTCAAGCTCTCTCTCCCGAATGAAGGTGAAGAAAAGAATAAATGAGCTGATTCACGCTCAAAAAACACAATTATAGGGTTGATTGCCCTGTGTGCCGCGGCACAGGGCCAAAAATATGCGCCCAGTGATTGGCAGTGTGTCGCGGCCCTGCCGGAATGTGCCGCGGCACAAGTTACAGAAAGTTTTGGACGATAAGTGCCACACGAGTGTGCCGCGTCCTGGACAGCTGTGCCGCGGCAGTGACTCGGCAGTGTGTCGTGGCCCTGCCGGCATGTTCCGCGGCACAAAGTACAGAATGATCGGCCAAAAACTGGAAAATGTGTGTGCCGCGGCCCATACCCCCTTGGGTCCTAAAATGAAGAAAAATGACCCGGGAAGGGAATAAAGGCAATAGGAAACGATATTAGGGAACCAATAACCCGAAATGGAAGTACGGAAACCCCAAAACGGTGGTTCCAAGTAATGATTACAATGGTTCGTCTAACAAGAACACGATTCGAACAATGAAGAGATTTGAAATGACATGAATTCCAACGTCAACATCGACTAATGAATCAATTACAACAATCAAGATAATACTCTTGTCTCAATTCCCGAATAAGGTTGAAACAATGAACAATATCGATACACAACTCAAAGTTATTCCGAACGGTGAACACGGATGAATGATTATTAACAAGTGAGAAAGTACATAGCGACAATTACCGAATGAAATTACTGAATGATAATGACTGAATTACAACCGGGTATTACATAAACCCACCCTTAAAAGAGTTTCGTCCCCGAAACTAAGGGTCAAACAACTCGGGATAACTCTCCCGCATACTATCCTTGGTTTCCCAAGTAGCCTCTTCGACTCCGTGTCTAGACCACTGAATTTTAACCAAAGGAATTGTCTTATTCCTCAACTGTTTGATTCGCCGCTCTAAAACTCGTATAGGACGCTCCTCATATGAATGAGCATCGGCGATCTCGATTTCGTCGAACTGAAGTATGTGACTCGGGTCGGCAACATACTTCCGCAACTGAGAGATGTGAAACACATTATCATTCGGCTTAATGCCGGAGGTAAAGCCAAACGATAAGCTAGCTCGCCTACTCGTTCCAAAATATCAAACGGTCCAATAAATCTCGGACTCAACTTCCCTCGTTTTCCGAAATGGAAAATACCTCGACTCGGGGACACCTTGACCAAAACGTGGTCACCAGTCTCGAACTCTAGTGGTCGACGACGATTGTCTGCATAATATTTCTGTCGACTCTGAGCGGTCAACAAACGGCTCCTGATCAAAGCTACCTTCTCACGGGCGGCTAGAAGCATATCGGGCTCGGTGCCGATTGATTCTGATAAGTCGTCCCAACACAATGGAGATCGACAACGACGACCGTACAAGGCCTCGTAAGGCGCCATCTTGATCGAAGCATGCCAACTATTATTATACGTGAACTCGATCAATGGTAGTTGGGCTTCCCAATCGTCTTTCCAATCGAGGACGCATCCCCTCAACATGTCCTCTAATGTCTGAATGGTTCTCCCTGATTGTCCGTCGGACTGAGGATGAAAAGCGGTACTGAGATTAAGCTGAGTTCCCATAGCACGATGAACTGATTTCCAAAAATGAGACACAAACCGTCCGTCACGATCGGAAACGATACTTTTAGGAGTACCGTGCAGTCTCACTATCTCTTTGATGAATAACTGGGCAAGTCTCTCGGGCCCCCATGTATCCTTAATCTCAAGGAAATGAGCTGATTTAGTTAAGCGGTCCACAATCACCCAGATTGTATTCATGCCACGACGACTCGTCGGCAAACTCGTGATAAAATTCATAGAAATATCTTCCCACTTCCATTCTGGAATAGGGAGAGGTTTCAGCATACCTGCCGGTCGCTGATGTTCAATCTTGACTTGTTGACAGGTTAAGCATCTCGAAACAAATTCTGCGACTTCTCGCTTCATATTACTCCACTAGTAATTTTGTTTCAAGTCCTTGTACATCTTGCTAGACCCCAGATGAACAGAATAAGGGGTAGCATGAGCTTCTCTCCAAATCTAGTTTTTCAACTCGTCATTCGCCGGTACGCACAACCGATTCTTAAATCTCAAAAGTCCATCCTCGTGGACCACGAATCCAGGGGCTTTCCCCTGAGCCACATCCTCACAGATGCGCAACAATGATGGGTCCGAACCCTGATTCTCTCTGATTGTCTCCTCAAGTGGCGATGAAATCTCTAACATGCAAAGTTGCCCTTGCACTCGCTGAAGCTACACCTCGATCTCGGGTCTAAGGAATTCCTGTTGAAGTTCTTTCTGAACTGTTAATCGAACAAGCATCTGCTCCTGAATGGACTTACGACTCAAGGCATCGGCGACAACGTTCGCCTTGCCCAGGTGGTAAAGGATCTCGATATCATAATCTTTGATTAGTTCCAACCATCGTCTCTGTCGCACATTTAACTCCTTCTGAGTAAATATATACTTTAAACTCTTATGATCGGTTAATATCTGACAGGTAACGCCATAAAGATAATGACGCCAAATCTTCAATGCGAACACCACGGCTGCTAGCTCCAGGTCGTGGGTCGGGTAATTAACCTCGTAAGGTCTCAATTGCCGTGAAGCATAAGCAATAACTTTCCCATTCTGCATGAGCACACATCCGAGACCCTGTCCGGACGCATCACTATAAACCACAAATCCCTCCGTCCCTTGTGGTAAAGAAAGGATTGGTGCTGAAGTTAACCGGCTCTTGAGTTCCTCAAAACTCTGCTGACACGCGTTGGACCACGTGTATTTCTTATCCTTCCATAAAAGGTTCGTCATGGGTTGAGCGATTTTAGAAAATCCCTCCACAAATCGCCGATAATAACCCGCTAATCCAAGGAAACTTCGGATTTCCTTAACATTCTTCGGAGGTAGCCAATCTCGAATAGCCTCCGTCTTTTGAGGATCGACACGAACTCCGTCTAATGAAATTATGTGTCCGAGAAACGTCACTTCGGACATCCAGAACTCATATTTGGAAAACTTCCCATAAAGTTGTTCTCGTCTCAACACATCGAGCACTTGATGAAGGTGAAACTCGTGTTCCTCCCGGTCACTAGAATAAATCAAAATGTCATCGATGAAGACAACAACACACTGATCCAAAAAGTCGATGAAAACCCGATTCATTAACTCCATGAATACCGCAGGTGCATTAGTCAATCCAAACAGCATAACCACAAACTCATAATGACCATAGAGTGTTCGAAACGCCGTTCTCGCGATGTCCGACTCTCGAATCCGTAATTGATGATATCCAGATCTTAAGTCGATCTTGGAAAATACTGAAGCTCCCTGAAGTTGATCCAAAAGATCATCAATACGGGGTAAGGGATACTTATTTTTGATTGTCACCCTGTTCAACTCCCGATAATCAATACACAAGCGAAAAGAACCATCATTCTTCTTGACAAACAACACTGGTGCTCCCCACGGGGATGCACTCGGTCGGATATTGTAATATCCGCATTTTTCTTTCCCTTGTATTCTCATTTCCGGTGTATTTTTCGATTGTAGTAACCCTCGTGTATCTTTCAGTGTATCTTTCCTGTCATCTATTGATCTGATTCTCGTTATTGTTGTGCGGATCCGCCATTTCGGGGTTGCCGTGGATCCATTTCGTGTTATTGTTTCCCAAATATTGATTCCTATTGCTTTTATTCTCTTCCCGGATCATTTTTCATCATTTTAGGACCCAAAGGGGGTGTGGGCCGCGGCACAAGGAGTGTGCGCCGCGGCACACACATTTTTCCAGTTTTTGGCCGAGCGGACTGTACTGTGTGCCGCAGCACATGCCGACGGGGCCGCGGCACACTGCCGAGTTAGTGCCACGGCACACCCGTCCGGGGCCGCGGCACACCCGTCCGGGGCCGCGGCACACCCGTCCGGGCCGCGGCACACTCGTGTGGCATTTTTGACCAAAACCCGACTGTACCGGGTGCCGCGGCACACGCCTGTCGGGCCGCGGCACACTGCCGAACCCTGGGAGAAGTTTTTGGGCTTGTGCCACGGCACACTTCGGCTGAGCCGCGGCACACGATGCGGTCAACTGTATAATTTCGTTTTTTTAGGCGAAATCAGCCATTTTTCTTCCTTTCCTTCACCTGCGCACGAGAGAGAGAGAGAGAGAGAGAGAGTTGAGGGGAGAACTTCTCATCATTCATCACTTGAGGGTTCATTTTCATCATTTTTATTCGGTTGTGAAGCCCGGATAATCGATCTAACGCGTGTTCTACGGATCATAGTACTTGGATCTTCAAAGGTAATATCTCTTAGAACCCTACTTTTGGATAATTTGGGGGTTTTGGGATTTTCTTACGATTTGTTCCGTTTTGTTGGTGGATTCATGATGAATACGATTAATATTGTTAGTATCATTAGCTTTCCTACGGATTCATGCATATTTTGTGGGTTTTTACGAAATCGAGAGGGTTTGGTTGTGGTCCGCCCTCGTTGTTATTTTGGTACGAATATACATGAATTGTAGGCGGGTTTTCGGGTGTATTCCATTTCCGTATTCGTCTAGAGTTGGTTGTGATTGTGTTATTCGAATCGTTAGGTTCATTTCTGCCGGTTCCTCGCGGTCGTGTTCGATCCTTCCTTTCCGTTAGTATCACCGTCTATTAACCGAGGCAAGTATCCTTATGAACTTACGATCTTGACATAGTAGTATTGTATGGGAATTGTGTGTGTTTGTATACTCACTACGGGTTAGATCCGACGGGGTCTCGGTAGGGCTCCACGAAGCTGTGGAACCGCGAGTTGCTTTTAACCACTACGGGTTAGATCCGACGGGGTCTCGGTAGGGATCCACGAAGCTGTGGGTCCGCGGTTAATTGTGGTGCATTTTTACAAATGTGATTTGATTATGGCATTTCCGAAAATGAGTGTTTTGGAACTATGTTTTCTTGATTGCATGCATTTACTATATGTGTAAGATGTAAGTCGTTCATTTGGTTACTTGTACTAGCGTAATTGCTAACCCCTCTGGGGACCCGTTTTGGGGAAATTCGTTTTATGAATTTCAGGTCAGGTTCATCGAGACGAGCGGGTGCTGGACCAGTATGCGGATGATGACCGTGCGTGATGATTGTGCACAAGTGGTGTCTTATTGCCTTCTATCTTTTTACCTTTTGTGGTCTTTAAACTAATAGAAGTACTCGAGTACTTAAGAATTTTTACTCGTCAGGATTGTACTGTTGTTTATTATGTTTGTGTCGGATTATGGTGTTATGTTTGACCGGATGAACTGGGTGGGTTATTTTGTTGGGAGTCTTTATGACGAGGTGTTATTCTGTTGTTTCTGTGAGTCGATGAGTATGATGCTTGTTCAGCCTGGTGGGTCCCATATAGGGATTCACGGCGCTGTAATATACCTCAAATATCTTGGGGGTGTTACAGAAAATGGTATCAGAGCGCACTAGGTTTATGGATACCTAGGCTTGTCGGTTTATTGGGTCTTGTTGTATTTTGTTTTGCACATCATCATCACGCTGCCATGATTCCGGTACTACCAGTGCCCGTAAGTTTTCCTTCCTCTGTTCCTTATATCCTTGTATCGTACCTTTGATTCTCGATTTGTGATTGTTCTTTTCTTGTACTTACCATAGTATGACTTTTGCTACCTATTTAACTCCAGTATGGATGCTGGAAGAGGTCGTGGTCGGGGTCGCGGTCGTGGTTGTGGACGCGGCCGGGGACGTGGGGCAGCCGGTGGGGCGGCCACGTCGCGATCTTGAGGCCGCGATGCAGCGGCCGTCACAGTCATGCTTCTTCTCGGGAGCGCGCCCGACCTTGGTATTGCGGCATTGCGGCAAATGGTGAATCAAATGGCGGCGATAGCTCAGGCGGTTCAGAACCCGGATCCGGCCCATGCTAATCGGGGCGGAGCGGATCGTTGGCTTTAGGATGTCATCAAGATGCATCCTCCTCAGTTTTCGGGAGCTTCAGACCCGATCGGCTGGGAGGGGTGGATCAAGGAGATATCTAAAGTCTTCACTGCTACCAACTGTCCCGAGGACCATAAGGTCCCTATTGCCCAGTACTTTCTCACTGGGGACGCTACGGATTGGTGGGAGGCCGTTGGGCCCAAACACCATGTTGCTTCGTGGACCGAATTCCAAGAACTAATGGAGACTGAATATTGCCCGTGGCCGGTCAGACAGGCTCGAGTACATGCTTTCTATGATGCTCAACCACGGGATATCCCCGTATCTCAGGCTATTGCCGATTTTAACAAGGAGTTGGGTTATGTGAAGACCCAAGTTGTCGAGGAGAGCGACAAAATTTTCCATTTTTCCAGGCGGATGAAATTGTCTATTCGGGACTATATGTCTGGTCTCGTCTGTAATACCTTGAAGGATTACCAGAGTAGGGCCCTTGCTTACGATATGTCTGTGACGGCGAGTGAGGCGGCCTGCGAGAGCAAGAAGCAGAAGTCCGCCGGGATTTTTTCGGGCCACAAAGGTGGGGGTCAACAGAAATTCTAGCCTGCTAACTTTTCCGCTGGTGGTGGCCCAGCTCGATCTACTGGGTTTCCCCGTAGGGCTGCCAGTGCCCCTTTTCGATAGGTGAAGTGCTTTAACTGTGGCCATCAGGGCCACATCAGTCGTATTTGTCCGAACCCTTTGCTGACGTGTAATCAGTGTGGCCACCCGGGTCACAAGGCTGCTTTCTGTGCTGAGAGGGAGAAAATCCTTGGTGCCCGGGCTTCCATTCCAGCGCCTAGGGAACCAAGTGTGAATCAAAGATCGTTTGCTCCTCAATCTCCGCAGAGTGCTAGTTGGGGGAGAGGTCGGGGTCAGCCCTCTAGGGGGGAACTTCCAGTGTCGGCTCAGCCCACCCGCGTGTCTATGAGATGCGGAGAGCCGATGACCCAGCGGCTACCATGCCGACAGGTACCGTTCATATTCTTTCTCATCCTGTCAGTGTGCTTTTTGATTCTGGTGCTACGCATTCGTTCATATCTCTGTATTATATGCGCCGTTTGAGTCTCGACTGTTTGACACCTTGTGAGCCCTTCATCGTTAAGCTTCCTAGCAGTGATCGGATCGTTGGTGATCAAGAGTGTTAGGAGTATGCCCTCGAATGCCACTCAGAGGTTGTTGAGAGAGGGCATTGTACTTGTAATTATGTAAACCATTTATATAAGGCAAATGAATGTTTCTTTATTTACTGGTAGTTACTGGCATTCCTAACTCGTAAATAAACATATAGAAACTAGTCCGTGTATTTGAGAGCAAAATGTTCCACTCCTTATTGGATAAGGGGGTCGGCACTGGAAAGGTTATAGCTCAAATACTTAATCGTTCGCAAGTCGATGAAACTTGATTGGGCGTTAAGTTTATGTGAAGACTTGTATGACGTGTTCTTTGACATGGAGAGTGCCTGTCGAACACTAATGGTTAGTGGGAGCACACGTTATAGGTATGCTAATTGGATTAGTGTACTCGAACCGACTCACCCTCGATTCGTCACATGGATTTCACTCCGGGACAGTCAATGACGGAATCGAAAGGTTGTGATAGGTATTCGTGAACCTTCGACTTGAGGATTTAGTAGGGATGTGCTTGTGACGTCAAGATTTTCATTAGAGTAGTTCGACCCTGTAAACCGGAAGGCGGGGGTCAACCTCGACGTGCATCTTAACGGGCAAGTAGCAGGTCCTACTGAATACCAAGATAGAATTCTTTCTCCCGTTAGTGAGCGGGTTATATGTACTATGCGGTTATTGGCAGATGAGATCATAAGTCTTTGGCCAAAGCATTGGAGCTAGTTGTATTAGATACACGACAGCTCGATGATCTCGATTTGCATTAACGCATGCATAGCGTCAAGTACAGATAAGGTTTGACTGACCGTGACCCTATAACTTGATCGGGACATTTGAAAGAAGGGTTTATACGTATACTGGTATTCACGACAGAATGGTTCTTGAATGATCCCAAACATTCGTTCTTAGTCGGGGTACAGTGTAGGCCACCAGGCTGGCTAGGTGGTGCTACTACTCTTTGGTTCCTCCCATTCTCGATCGAGACGGACCTACGAGTCGCGCATTAGGATTGACGGAATGAATTGAGCTAATTCTCTCATTATGAATATTGGATATTGGATATCTAAATTTGGGACATTGGATGTTTAAATCGATTTATCGGATAAATTGATTTACGGCTTAATGGATTAAATATATCCTTTGGGTGATTAATTTAATTCATGAATATAATTATTTCTTGGAGAAATTAATTATGTTATTTTGTGTTTGATATGTTTAATTAATTGGATTAATTAATCGACACAAATACATCGGAGCAGAATCGGAGTTTATCTGTTTGGACTCACGGAGTCAAACGAACCGACCTCATTCGTTTTTCATGATAGCCGCCCCATTATGCTTTCACCCACTTTCCCATTGTCTTTTCTTCCATTTATTAAGTGATGATAATGACTTGGTGGGACAAGACTTCATGTTACATGAGTTGTAAACATGAGGGTGGAAATAATATAAGATGATGTCTTTGACAAACTCTCCCACTTACTTGATTCCATTTCCAACGTGAGGTTGAAGAGGAGAGAGAGATAGAAGTCTTCTTCATCATCTTCATTATTCATCTTCTTCATTCATCTTCTTCACAACTTCTTAGAGATATTTTGTGAGGAAATATTGAGAGAGATAGATATTCATACACTTAGAGTGATATTAATATCTATAACAAGCTTCATCACCTAGCTCTAGCCGTATCCTCGGAGGATAGCAAGGTGTTGTCATTCGATTCGTTTTTCCGGCGCGTGGCAAGTAGAGACGGTGCTTTCGGCGTTGGATCGTTCAAGGGCTTGGGCGGATTGAACTCGTAGAGATCAAACTAAAGCTTGGGAATAGCTCAAGAGAAGGTTACCATTTAATCAACGGACTTCGAGGGTTAGTTTCTTACGACTCTTGCTTTTCGTTTTTGATATTCGTATATCGTAGCTCGATCGATCCTCGTAGGGATTGGATCGAATTAATTTTCGTTTACCGCTTCACTGGACCGTTTTAGGCACCGAATCCCAACGGTGGTATCGGAGCGTAGGTCTTGCGATCGTATATACGATATTGGCATTTGGAATGCTCGATTAGATGGTGAATGATTTGGAATCATTTTAGTCATAATCGTGGTATATGTTTTTCGTTCGTAATAATTGTATTTTTCGTAAGTTTATGTCTAAATATAAATCTTAAATTTCGGGAAATATGATTTATATTGAAGATATGAAAGTCGTAAAATATTGATATTGGATATCCGGTCGAAAATCTAGCCGAATCGTCGTTTGACGACTTTTTGGACAAAAAGGGTATTTTGGCGAGAATGACTCGGCCGTGTCTTGGGTGACACGGTCGTGTCCGCGATGTGGCGGCAGCTGCACAGAGACCCGGCCGTGTCGAGACACGGGCGTGTCTGGCCGAGTGACTCGACCGTGTCTGGATGACACGGTCGTGTCCGGCGATCTACCAAGTCATCGCCGGCGACGACCGTGTCCTAGGACTCGGTCGTGTCTGGCAGTTCTTCCGAGCGTGACTCGGCCAAGCGTGCGTGATCGGTAAGTGCCGAGGGTGACTCGGTCATCTTGCCGTTTTCACCCCGACTCGATTTTTTCGTGTATTCTTGAAAATTAATTTCCCGCATGTTAAATTGGATTTAATATGATTAAAATGATTTATGGTATTTCATTTTATAAGGGAAATTTGATTAATTGGAATATTTATGGTCGACCGAATTATTTTGAACGTTATCAAATTACCGATTGTGTGAATCGATTGGATCGGTTCATATTGTTGATAGGATCAATGTATCTCTACGCTTTCCATTTATATAGTATTTATTGGATGAATGCTTTTTGAATGGGGATGTGGTTCGTGGACTTAGATTTGAATCGTTCGTTTTATTCGATTGGGTTGTAAAGGCCGTTTTGAGCCTATTTATTTTACTAGAAATGTTTGTATCTAGGATGCAATTTTCGATGTAAAATTTATATGTAATGACGAAGACCGGAGGAAGATCCATTTCGAGAAGACGAAGATTCAAGACGAAGACTTGTAATTAGATTACGAAGTTTTTGTTTTCTAGGAACAGTCCATGAACCACATGTTGGTAGCAACTAGGTTGTGAATGGTTTTTTCATATTGTATGAATGCCTCAAACGCGCTAATATGATTAATGTGCAAAGTGTAACGTTAATCGCGAAAATTCTCCCACTATAAATAATTAAGTTTATAAGGTTTCAAGGTTTTCCTTCCCTCCATCGAGTTTTCGGGAAATTGAAATCCAAAGGATGTGCTATGTTTAGAGTTATCGGGGTAGTCATTCGGGAGGACGGATAAATTACAGAGCGCATTGGATGCCTTCGGTTGGAGCAAATTTTATCCCTAGAAACACGATAGGTTGCGGATAAGATTCAATTGTGGCGATTTGCGTCGATGGTATAAACTTAACTTGTTCACGAACCATAGAAATCGTATAGGTTGAGGAGTGAACAAGGGGAAAAAAGAAGATCGAATCATCCATTAGATGGGTTGGTGTTGGACACCACTTTATGAAAATTAATAGACTAGAAACACATTCGGTTGCCCTCTATTAAGATTTATAAAGAACTCGATCACCACTATGAAGTAGAGCGACGATACTTAGGATATCACATGGGAGTGTGTTATTCCGATAAAATTAGTGGGAGCCGGGTAACAAGAATAGAAAAGACCTTAAATTCTATACTCGAACATAATTGAATGAGTCACTAATTAATCTGTTATACTTAATGCGAGACAAATCTCAATATGACAATGAATCCACTCGCAATTCTACTCGAAAAGAACACCTTAATGGAACCTAACTTTGTGGATTGGCTCCATGTCGATGATTGTCCTCGGTATAGAGGCACTGGGATACGTCTTGGAGACGGACATTCCGGCGCCTCTATGCGGACTAGAGCCAATCAGGAAGAGATTGAAAACCACGAAAAGTGGGTTAAGGATGACGTGAAAGTCCGTGCTTATATGATGGCTTCCATGTCTAATGAGCTTAGAGAGCTCATGAGAAAATGACTACGCTGGCGATTCTATCTCACTTAACCGAGCTTTATGGTGAGCATAGCGAATCGCTAGATATGAGATATCCAAGCAACTGTTCGGTGCAAGGATGAAGGAAGGTGAGAAAGTTGGGGAACACGTCCTCAAAATGATATCCATGATCGAGAGATTGGAGGCTCTTGATTTTAAAATGGATACTTCTCTCCAAACCGACCTTATCCTACGGTCTCTCACGATTCCTTCTCACGCTTTGTTATGAACTTCAACCGCAATGAGATTGCATGTAATTTAGTGGGCTAATGAACAAGCGGTGATCGCTCGGTCTCGGATGAAGACCCGCGGATGAAGGAGTGCACTTGTGATTTCTTGGACTTCGGAAGTTTAAGAATAAGAAGAAAAAGACCAAGAAGCGGAGTGGACCACAAGCTAAGGACCTTAAGGGAAAGGGCAAGGCCCCGATGGTTCCAAAGAACAAGAAGAAGAAGGATGCTTGTCTCAAGTGCGGTGAGTGGGCCACCGGGCTATAGATGTCCGATTCTTCATGGCACTTAGTCTGAGAACTTTTAGTTTTGGAAACAAATTGTTCTCTTGTATTTTCTACTTCTGAATCTTGGATTAAGTGCTAGTTCTCATATTTGTACCGTGAATCGGGATGCGGAACAAAGTAGGAAGCTTGGAGCTGGAGAAGTTATGATCACGGTCGGAAGCGGGCATAGTGTCGAGGCGACCGACATAGGATCACTTCTTTTGGGTTTAGAATCCGGCTTTGTTTTGACTTTAGAAGATGTACTTGTTTTGCCCAAGGGGCACAAAACATTGTATCCATTCGGTCATGGACCGAAAAGGCTTTTCATTTTTCATTGGTGATGGTTCTGCCAAAATTTATTTTAGAAATAAACTAGTGTCTTTGCTACATTGTTGAATGGATTGTATCATCTAAATCTCGGCAACAAAGTAGTTGTGAATACTATGACTAGAAAACGTGGTAGGGATGAAACCAATCAAGTTTTGAAATGGCATCTTAGACTTGGTCATATTGGTCGGACCAAGGTTTACAAGATGGAAAAGATGGACTTATGGGTCCATTGGGATCGGATCCCTTTCCTACTTGTGAATCTTGCCTTAAAGGCAAAATGACTAAGTCCCCCTTCACAGGGACTTTTGAAAGAGCCGCTAATAAACTGGGATTAATCCATACCGACGTATGTGGTGCTTTAGAAGCAGCACGTGACGGATATAAATATTTCATTACGTTTACAGATGATCATACTAGGTATGGTTATGTATACTTAATGAAACATAAATCCGAGGCTTTTGAGAAATTCCAGGAATTCAAGGCCCTGGTCGAGAAACAAACTGGTAATCATATCAAAGCACTTCGGTCGGACCGAGGTGGCGAGTATATGAGTACGGAGTTTGACGAGTTCCTTAAGGAACATGGAATAGTTTCACAACTAACACCTCCAGGTACTCCTCAGTTAAATGGTGTGTCAGAAAGAAGGAACCGGACCCTGTTGAACATGGTCCGTTCCATGCTGGGCTATACTGACTTGCCGATTTACCTGTGGGGGTATGCACTCCTGACTGCCACGTATATCTTGAACAGATGTCCTTCCAAATCTGTTCCTAAAACTCCACATGAGATGTGGGAAGGAAGGAAACCAAGTCTTAATCACATTAGGATTTGGGGATGTCCCGCCTATGTCAAGAAGACTAAGGTGGAAAAGTTGGAAGCTAGGTCTGCGAAGGGACGTTTCATAGGATTCCGTGCGGGACGATGGGATATCTATTCTACATGCCCGAAGATCGAAGGATCGTTGTTGCTTTACAAGCACACTTCCTGGAAGATGAGTTCATTCAGGAAGGCGGAGCAGGTAGAAGTATTTCTTTAGAAGAATACAATGAAACTCCTCGAGAGACACCTGTGCAAGAAACTGGAACCGAACTTTCTGAAACACAAGTACAACCACCTCGTAGGTCTAGTAGGGTGTCTCATTTACCTGAGAGGTATGGGCTTGTGCACTTGGAGGAGCTGGGTCTCCATGAGGTTCCAAGTGATAGCCAAGAGACCGACCCAACAACCTATGACCAAGCGATGGTGGATGTAGACTCCGCGAAATGGCGTGAAGCTATGGAAGCTGAGATAGACTCGATGCATGTCAATCAGGTCTGGACTCTAGTAGACCGCCCCAAGGGCATAGTGCCTATTGGGAACAAGTGGATCTACAAGAGAAAGACTGATGGTGATGGCAAGGTTGACGCCTATAAGGCCAGGCTTGTGGCAAAGGGTTATACCTAGAAGGAAGGGATCGATTACCACGATACCTTCTCGCCCGTAGCCATGATCAAGTCTATTCGCATGATGCTTGCTATAGCTGCCTACCACGATTATGAGATATGGCAAATGGACGTAAAGACGGCTTTCCTTAATGGATTCCTCGAGGAGGAAATCTATATGGAGCGACTAAAGGCTTTGTGTCCGAAGTCGATATTCGAGAAAGTGTGCAAGCTTGACGTTCCATTTATGGATGAAGCAAGCGTCGCGTAGTTGGAACCTTCGTTTTGACGAGGCGGTCAAAGAGTTTGACTTCGTGCAAAATGAAGAGGAACCTTGTGTATACAAGAAGGTTAGTGGGAGCAAGATCGCATTCTTAGTACTATATGTAGATGACATTCTACTAATAGGAAATGATGTGGGAATGCTCGATTACGTGAAAGCTTGGCTTTGAGTAATTTCTCCATGAAAGACTTGGGAGAAGCAACCTATATTCTTGGTATTCGGCTCTACCGGGATAGAGCGAAGAGAACAATAGGCCTTTCCCAAGCCCTCTATATAGATAAGATCTTAAAGCGATTTAAGATGGATGATTCTAAAATAGGGTTCCTACCGATGCAACATGGAATAAAACTCACCTTGAAGATGTGTCCTCAAAGTGAGGAACAACGCAAGGAAATGAGTAATGTGCCATATGCTTCGGCCGTGGGTAGCCTTATGTATGCTATGTTGTGTACAAGACCTGACATCGCGCATCCGTAAAGCGTGGTGAGTAGGTTTCGAGCAAACCTGTAGGGAACATTGGATCTTTGTAAAGAACGTTCTCAAGTACTTGAGAAACGAGAGATATGGTTCTTATGTATGGCGGTGGAGATTTGGATGTGGTGGGATTCACCGATTCGGACTTCCAAGGACGAAGGGCGACTCGATGTCCACTTCGGCTACATATTTACTCTTAATGGAGGAGCGATATCTTGGCGTAGTGCCAAGCAAAGCGCGGCCTTGATTCCACTGTCGGTGAGTATCAAGCGGCCTCGGAGGCTTCCAAGGAAGGGTTACGGATTAAGAAGTTTCGGGAGAACTTCAAATGATACCATGTCTTGATTTGCCTATTCCATTATCTGCGACAACGACGAGTCAGCGCGAGCCAAGGAGCCGAGGTTTCACAACAACACCAAACATATTGAGAGGAAGTATCATCTCGTAAGAGAATTTGTTCGCAAGGGATACATCAGACTGCACAGAGTAGACTCGGCCGACAACGTCGCCGATCCACTTGACAAGCCACTTTCTCAGACTAGCTTGGAGCGTCATCTAGAGAACATGGGTATTAGATACCATAGTGTGTGGCATTGAGTGCAAGTGGGAGATTGTTAGGAGTATGCCCTCGAATGCCACTCAGAGGTTGTTGAGAGAGGGCATTGTACTTGTAATTATGTAAACCATTTATATAAGGCAAATGAATGTTTCTTTATTTACTGGTAGTTACTGGCATTCCTAACTCGTAAATAAACATATAGAAACTAGTCCGTGTATTTGAGAGCAAAACGTTCCACTCCTTATTGGATAAGGGGGTCGGCACTGGAAAGGTTATAGCTCAAATACTTAATCGTTCGCAAGTCGATGAAACTTGACTGGGCGTTAAGTTTATGTGAAGACTTGTATGACGTGTTCTTTGACATGGAGAGTGCCTGTCGAACACTAATGGTTAGTGGGAGCACACGTTATAGGTATGCTAGTGTACTCGAACCGACTCACCCTCGATTCGTCACATGGATTTCACTCCGGGACAGTCAATGACGGAATCGAAAGGTTGTGATAGGTATTCGTGAACCTTCGACTTGAGGATTTAGTAGGGATGTGCTTGTGACGTCAAGATTTTCATTAGAGTAGTTCGACCACGTAAACGGAAGGCGGGGTCAACCTCGGCGTGCATCTTAACGGGCAAGTAGCAGTCCTATGAATACCAAGATAGAATTCTTTCTCCCGTTAGTGAGCGGGTTATATGTCCTATGCGGTTATTGGCAGATGAGATCATAAGTCTTTGGCCAAAGCATTGGAGCTAGTTGTATTAGATACACGATACTCGATGATCTCGATTTGCATTAACGCATGCATAGCGTCAAGTACAGATAGGGTTTGGTCGACCGTGACCCTATAACTTGATCGGGACATTTGAAAGAAGGGTTTATACGTATCGGTATTCACGGAGAATGGTTCTTGAATGATCCCAATCATTCGTTCTTAGTCGGGGCAGTGTAGGCCACCAGGTGGCTAGGTGGTGCTACTACTCTTTGGTTCCTCCCATTCCGATCGAGACGGACCTACCGAGTCGCGCATTAGGATTGACGACGGAATGAATTGAGCTAATTCTCTCATTATGAATATTGGATATTGGATATCTAAATTTGGGACATTGGATGTTTAAATCGATTTATCGGATAAATTGATTTACGGCTTAATGGATTAAATATATCACTGGGTGATTAATTTAATTCATGAATATAATTATTTCTTGGAGAAATTAATTATGTTATTTTGTGTTTGATATGTTTAATTAATTGGATTAATTAATCGACACAAATACATCGGAACAGAATCGGAGTTTATCTGTTTGGACTCACGGGAGTCCGAAACGAACCGAACTCATTCGTTTTTCATGATAGCCGCCCCATTATGCTTTCACCCACTTTCCCATTGTCTTTTCTTCCATTTATTAAGTGATGATAATGACTTGGTGGGACAAGACTTCATGTTACATGAGTTGTAAACATGAGGGTGGAAATAATATAAGATGATGTCTTTGACAAACTCTCCCACTTACTTGATTCCATTTCCAACGTGAGGTTGAAGAGGAGAGAGAGATAGAAGTCTTCTTCATCATCTTCATTATTCATCTTCTTCATTCATCTTCTTCACAACTTCTTAGAGATATTTTGTGAGGAAATATTGAGAGAGATAGATATTCATACACTTAGAGTGATATTAATATCTATAACAAGCTTCATCACCTAGCTCTAGCCGTATCCTCGGAGGATAGCAAGGTGTTGTCATTAGATTCGTTTTCGGCGCGTGGCAAGTAGAGACGCGGTGCTTTCGGCGTTGGATCGTTCAAGGGCTTGGAGCGGATTGAACTCGTAGAGATCAAACTAAAGCTTGGGGAATAGCTCAAGAGAAGGTTACCATTTAATCAACGGACTTCGAGGGCTAGTTTCTTACGACTCTTGCTTTTCGTTTTTGATATTCGTATATACGTAGCTCGATCGATCCTCGTAGGGATTCGGATCGAATTAATTTTCATTTTACCGCTTCCGCTGGGCCTTCGTTTTAGGCACCGAATCCCAACAAGGAGGTTCGAGACTGTTCTGTATTTATTTGTGAGAGGGCTTGGCCCTCTAATCTTATTGTTGTGGGTATTTAGGGTGAGGACTTAATTCTCGGGGATGATTGGCTCGAGCGGCATGGTGCAATCATGAACTACCGCACGAGGATCATCACCATGTTAGCCGAAGACGGCACCGAACACTCTTTCGCCGGGCGAAAGAGGGGGAACCAGAAATTCGTTATTAATGCCTTGAAGGCGATGAGACTCCTGCGAAAGGGGTGTACTGGCTATTGATGCTACGCCTTGAAGGCGGAGAGTGGTGGAGTCGAGCTTTCGTCGATTCCAATCGTTAGTGAGTGTCCTGACGTATTTCCTGACGAGTTACCGGGATTGCCACAGGATCGTGAGGTCGAGTTTGCTATAGAGTTAGAGCCGGGCGCGGCTCCTATTTCGAAGGCGCCCTATCGCATGGCACCTTCAGAGATGTCCGAGTTGAAGAAGCAGTTGAGTGAGCTTCTTGAGTCGGGGTATGTTCGACCGAGCGCCTCGCCTTGGGGCGCACCGGTCCTGTTTGTGCGGAAGAAGGATGGTTCACTACGTTTGTGTATCGACTATCACGAACTAAACAAGGTGACCATCAAGAACAAGTATCCTTTGCCGAGAATTGATGACTTGTTCGACCAGTTGTAGGGAGCTGCGGTATTCTCGAAGATTGATTTGAAATCGGGGTACTACCAGCTCCGGGTGAGAGAGTCCGATGTGCCGAAAACAGCTTTTCGGACGAGATACGGACATTATGAGTTTGTAGTTATGCCGTTCGGGTTAACTAATGCACCGGCGGTGTTCATGCAGTTGATGAACAAAGTCTTTATTGAGTATTTAGATAAGTGTGTCGTCGTTTTCATTGACGATATTCTTATTTATTCGAGGAACAAGGAAGAGCATGCCCATCATTTGCGGGTAGTGTTAGACATTTTGAGGACCGAGCGACTCTATGCTAAGTTCTTGAAATGTGAGTTCTGGATGAAGGAAGTGATGTTTCTAGGTCACGTGATTTCAACCGAGGGGGTTCGTGTAGATCTGCAGAAGATCGAGGCAGTGTTGGATTGTGCACCGCCCAAGAATGTGAGAGAGCTCCGTAGTTTCTTGGGTTTGGCTGGCTACTATCGTAGGTTCGTCGAGGGATTCTCGAAACTAGCTCGGCCACTTACGCAGTTGCTCCAGAAATCCGAGAAGTTAAATGCGGAATGACGAGAGACAGTCGAGTTTTGAGGAACTGAAGAAGCGTTTGACTTCAGCCCCGGTTTTGGCGTTGCCATGTGGCAACGAGGGTTTTACCGTTTATAGTGATGCTTCGGGTCAGGGTCTTGGGTGCGTATTGATGCAGCACGTCAAGACCATTGCCTATGCGTCGAGACAGTTGAGGCCGTATGAGCTGAACTACCCTACTCATGATTTGGAATTAGCGGCAGTCGTTTTTGCACTCAAGATTTGGCGTCACTATCTTTTCGGCTCTGCATGTCAGATTTTTACCGATCATAAAAGTCTGAAATACATATTTACTCAGCGGGAGTTGAATATGAGGCAGAGGAGGTGGTTAGAGCTGATTAAGGATTATGACCTCGAAATCCTTTATCATCCGGGCAAGGCGAACGTCGTGGCCGACGCCTTGAGTCGGAAACCGGTTGCGTTGCGAATTCTTGAGATCCTTACGTCTCAGTCTGAGCTTCGGCGGGCTTTGATCGAGTTAGATGTTGAGGTTTTGTTGCCTGGAACTGTCGGGCAACTTTGTGCTTTAGAGATTTCGTCGTCTTTTATTGATGAAATTAAGCTGAAGCAGTTAGAGGATCCGATGATTACTCAAATTCGAGAGAACGTTCTTAAAGGAAAGTCTCATGGGTTTGTGATTCACGAGGATGGTGCTTTGAGATTCCAGAGTCGGCTTTGTGTGCCGAACGACTCAGAGTTGCGACAGAGTATTTTGCGTGAGGCCCATGCTACACCTTATTCCGTTCATCCTGGTTCGAGTAAGATGTACAAGGACCTGAGAAGGAATTTCTGGTGAAATGATATGAAGGAGGAGGTCGCGCAGTTTGTAGCGAGATGTTTGACTTGTCAGCAAGTCAAAATCGAGCATCGCCGACCGTGGGTTTTGCGATCCTTTGCCGTTCCAGAATGGAAATGGGAAGATATATCGATGGATTTCATTACGAGTTTGCCGAGATCGAGGTCGGGCATGAATCTGGTATGGGATATTGTTGATCGCCTGACCAAGTCGGCACATTTTCTGGGCATCAAGGACACTTGGGGCCCGGAGAAGTTAGCCCGTGTGTTTATCGCGCAGATTGTGAGGCTTCACGGTACTCCGAAGTCTATTGTTTCGGATCGTGATGGCCGTTTTGTATCACACTTCTGGCAGGCGGTGCATAAGGCGTTGGGTACCCGTTTGCGTTTGAGTACCTCTTTTCATCCCCGGTCATATGGACAGTCGGAACGCACTATCCAGACATTCGAGGATATATTGCGTGCTTGTGCTCTCGATTGGAGTAGTGATTGGGAGGAACATTTGCCATTGATCGAATTCACGTACAACAACAGTTGGCACGCGTCGATTTGGATGGCACCGTATGAGGCACTTTATGGGCGGCGATGTCGATCGCCGATTTGTTGGAATGAGACATCCGATTTGGTCAGGACCGAGCCGGATGTCGTTTTAGAGACGAGACGGAAGATAGAATTAATTCGAGAATGGATGTTGACTGCCCAGAGTCAACATAAGTCGTATGCCGACGTCCGTCATCGACCTTTAGAATTCGAGGTGGGAGACAACGTTTTGCTAAAGGAGTCGCCGACGAAGGGAGTTTTTCGTTTCGGGAAGAAAGGGAAGTTGAGTCCGAGATTTATTGGACCCTTTGAGATTCTCGAGCGAGTCGGTGGGTTGGCATACCGTTTGGTGTTACCTCCGGCCTTGAGTCATGTTCATAGCGTTTTTCATGTTTCCCAGCTGAGGAAATATGTCCCGGATCCTAGTCACGTCATCGATTATGGCGAGATTAATGTCGCTGAAGATATTACTTTTGAGGAGCGTCCTTTGAAGATTTTGGAGCATCGTGAGAAACGACTGAGGCATAAGACCATCCCTTTGGTCAAAGTGCAGTGGTCGAGACACGGTGTCGAGGAGGCAACTTGGGAAACCGAAGATAGCATGCGTGCTAGGTACCCTGAGTTGTTTGTTTCTTAAGTTTCGGGATGAAACTTATTTTTAGAGGGGTAGAATGTAATATCCGCATTTTTATTTCCCTTGTATTTTCATTTCCGGTGTATTTTTCGATTGTAGTAACCCTCGTGTATCTTTCAGTGTATCTTTCCTGTCATCTATTGATCTGATTCTCGTTATTGTTGTGCGGAACCGCCGTTTTGGGGTTGCCGTGGATCCATTTCGTGTTATTGTTTCCCAAATATTGATTCCTATTGCTTTTATTCTCTTCCCGGATCATTTTTCATCATTTAAGGACCCAAAGGGGGTGTGGGCCGCGGCACAAGGAGTGTGTGCCGCGGCACACACATTTTTCCGATTTTGGCGGCCGAGTATCGTGTGCGCGGCACATGCCGACGGGGCAGCGGCTGCTGCCAAGTCGGTGCAGCCGCGGCACACCCGTTCGGGGCCGCGGCACCTGCCAGTCGGTGCGCGGCACACCGTCGGGCGCGGCACACTCGTGTGGCATTTTCGGCCAAAACCCGATCAGACGGTGCCGCGGCACATGCCGGCCGCGGCACCGCCGAATCACAGGAGCGATTTTGGGCTTGTGCCGCGGCACACTTCGGCTGAGCTGCGGCACACGATGCGGTCAACTGTATAATTTCGTTTCTTTGGGCGAAATCAGCCATTTTTCTTCCTTTCCTTCACCTGCGGACGAGAGAGAGAGAGTTGAGGGGAGAACTTCTCATCATTCATCACTTGAGGGTTGATTTTCATCATTTTCATTTGGTTGTGAATCCCGGATAATCGATCTAACGCGTGTTCTACGGATCATAGTACTTGGATCTTCAAAGGTAATATCTCTTAGAACCCTACTTTTGGATAATTTGGTGCATTTTTACAAATGTGATTTGATTATGGCATTTCCGAAAATGAGTGTTTTGGATCTATGTTTTCTTGATTGCATGCATTTACTATATGTGTAAGATGTAAGTCGTTCATTTGGTTACTTGTACTAGCGTAATTGCTAACCCCTCTGGGGACCCGTTTTGGGGAAATTCGTTTTATGAATTTCAGGTCAGGTTCATCGAGACGAGAGGGTGCTGGACCAGTATGCGGATGATGTCCGTGCGTGATGATTGTGCACGAGTGGTGTCTTATTGCCTTCTATCTTTTTACCTTTTGTGGTCTTTAAACTAATAGAAGTACTCGAGTACTTAAGAATTTTTACTCGCCAGGATTGTATTGTTGTTTATTATGTTTGTGTCGGATTATGGTGTTATGTTTGACCGGTTGAACCGGGTGGGTTATTTTGTTGGGCGTCTTTATGGCGAGATGTTATTCTGTTGTTTCTGTGAGTCGATGAGTATGATGCTTGTTCAGCCTGGTGGGTCCCATATAGGAATTCACGGCGCTGTAATATACCTCAAATATCTTGGGGGTGTTACAGATATAACCTTTCTCGAACAACTCCTCAAGTTGGTTCTTCAACTCCCGCATTTCGGTCGGGACCATCCGGTACGGCGCCTTCGATATCGGGGACGTACCGGGCTCCAACTCAATCGTGAATTCGACATCTCTCTGTGGAGGCAAACTAGGTAACTCGTCTGGAAAAACATCGGCATATTCCCTCACGACCGGAATATCCGTCAACATTACTGATGATTTCTCGGTTTTGGTCATATACCACCAATAACCAACACACCCCTGATTGAGTAATCTCACTGCTTTCATCAAATTAATGACCTTACCAGAACAGCCGGGATTACCTCCCTAAAACACACATTCGACCCCATCGTCTGAAATGATAGTGACCATACGCTTACGAACACTAATGATGGCGTCATGACGATCCATCCAATCAATCCCAAGATGATGTCGTCTCTCGACAAATCTACTACGATTAGGTCCGCTGGCTATACACGACCATGAAGCTGAATCGGACAATTTTGAATCTCACGATTTCCGATAATTCGTCTACCATCAGGTAGACCAATGACATAAGGCTCACAACTAGTAGCACTACCCAGACGTAGTCTACTCAAACATGACTCGGAAATGAATGAATGTGATGCACCAGTATCAAAAAGGGTACACACAGGTTGAGATAGAATATCGAGTTTACCTGAGATCATTCGGGCCTCTGGATCATCGGTCTTCTTCATCTCATAAATCCGGGGCTTGCTAGTCCCGGCACCGGAGGCTCCCGTATGATGGCTAAAGGCTCCACCCTTGTTCGCTCCTGTCGTCTTAAACGCAGCCCGAAATGCTTTGATTACGAGCATTGACTGCTTTGGGCCTGAGATGATGCCGGAGTAGGTTTAGAGTCCCTACGGCAAAAACGGGCCTTATGCCCAACAATTCCACAGTTATGACACGTGACAGACTGTCTCGGACACTTGGTGCTGACATGACCAAGATCCCCACAGTTATAACAGGTGATGGCCGAACAGGCCAGTCGTGACTGAGATTCCGCGGGTTTAGACATCACAGGAGGTCGCTCAGAAAAAGCAGAGCCCGCACGAGGTTTCTTGAAAGTGGCCTGACTGCCGTCAGACTGATTACGGTTCTTGGACTTCTTGCTAGCAGATGAAGGTTGCTACTTAGCAATCTCCCTAGCTGTAAGCTCATAGGTAAGAGCTTTCTCAATGAATTCGGACAACGTGGTGCAATTATGATTAAGCAATTGTAGTCTCATACGGGGTTTCAGCCTCTTGCTGAAATACTTGATTTTACCCGCCTCTGAATGAATGATGGATGAGGCGAAAGGGAGAAGTTCCTGAAATTTCTCGGCAATGGCGAGAACATCCTCGTCTGCTGAGGGGTCGGGTGTGAGTAATTCCGACAGCTTGGCCTCTCTGAGTGGGGCCGGATAATACCTCTCCATCATGAGAGTCTTGAACTCATCCCAAGTACATGATCCTTCGGTGGGCTTCAACGACAAGCACCAAGAATGAGCGCTCTTACCCAGATAGTAAGCCGCAACTGAAACTTTGTGTCCTTCGGGACACTCTACCATCGCAAATAACTTCTTGAAGTGTTCGAGCCAATGAACAATATCTGCCGGCTCAGACGAGCCTTCAAAAGTAGGTGGCCTTTGGCGAGAAATGTCGCCGATGATACTGCTCACATTCCTCTCTTGCCTCTGAGGTGGCGGCGGAGGAGCCTGTTGATTTTGATTAACTGAGTTGTGCATCGTCTCCATAAGTTGTGCCATCTGCGTCATTTGGGCCATCATGCCCTGCATAAAAGCGAGTGGGTCAACCCGAACACCTTATGACTGGGCGGTGTCCCGGGTACGACTCCCCGATAGTGAATGATCACGTGCAGGTGAATGAGTGGCAGCGTCGCTGCTCGATGAATTAGCATTATCCCTTGCGTTCGCACGTGTATTCACACAAGCTCTCGGGATTCGTCCCGCACCACGGCCTCGTCCTCCTCGTCCTCTTCTTGCTCTCTCCATACTGAAGTAGGAAAGTCACATGATGATTATATTTTCCGTATGAATATCACGTTATGATTATGACATGAGATGATGAAAATGAGCATACACGCTCTAACACAGTGATTACATGAATGACTAACTGAGGTGACCTGATTATCTGATGAAATTATTGAAATGATTATCTTGAACAAGTTAACAAGATTAATGATATGATCTTCCAGATCAACAACCGGGTAATGAAATGAATTGAGTGATTAATGAGTTAACCTGACCGTCCTGGTCAAAATGATAATGATGATTGAGGATTGTTAACTGATGAATTATGAATGAATGATTATTGACAGAAATTATACCATGGCGTTAGAAATCTTACAGTTCTTGGTCTGATTGGCTCGGCATTTGCACAGGTCACACGTGACGCGAAAGTCCAATGATACTAGTCCGATGACGATGATTTCAAATGAGACATGACTCGGAAGGTAGTATTCAAACCTTGCTCTGATACCAACTCTGTAACACCCCAAACTAGGCGGATATTACAGTGTCGTGGACCCCCGACTGGGACCCACCAGGCGAATGAAAACTGATGAATTAAATAATATAATTGTAGTACCGAACCACATTATATTACCAAATACTCCGATGAGGAGCTTAAGTACAATACACCAGGACAATACAGAACACTAGTATATTTTATATGAAGATAAAATACACCACCCTGAATAAATAAGCATCTCAAACGGAATTTTGCAGTGGAAAATACAAATGACGGAATGACCGAAATGACTGAAATGACTGAAATGACTGAAATAACCGGAAAGACTGGGGCCCCCTACTAGTATCACTGGGACTCCTCGCCGTTAGCATGCTCTTCCCGTGCCTTTGCCTTGCCGTAACTTGAAACAAAATCCCCCAACGGGGTCAATTACACAGAACAACAATCCTCAAGGGTTGAAAATACACAATCATGATATAACTGAAGTTATGAAATATCCTTAATTATTAATTACGCCGAAGAGGAGTATCATAGTACGCCCGTAGTGTTCTGTGCAAGTGTACAAGACGGATGACCAGACACACCCGTCCTTATACCTAATTAGTCTCACGGAGTTAATCTTTACCGTGTGCACTGCCCAATGTATCACTCCCAATACATGGCCATCACGTGCCCGACTAAAAATTCCACACATCCTTTGCCACGCAATATGAACCCAGAAGGTCATATGAATGAGAATGACCACAATGAATATCAATGAATAATAATAATCTGACAAAGTCAAGAATGACTCACCGAGATGAAAGTAATAATGAAATGATTGATAGTTTCAATGAAATGATTGGAACCGCCGTTCCTCGTTAATGAAGTGATTCTTCGATATTTACAAGTCTCAATATGATTAATACAATGATGAATGAGTTATGATTATGAATGATCAACAACAAAAGGAATGAAATCCTTTTAACCGAGTAAGAATTAACTTACTCAACACCGGTGACAATTATCCTTCCACGAACAACGTCCTAATTGAGATATCGGTCGCTCGAACAACCTTGAATAAATACAATTACCAACAATCCATTCAATATTCGAATCAAACACGAATATAACGAACTCAAAACGTCGATACGATTAAACCAAGTTCATTGGGGCGTTATATCGAACACTTTGTGGCCAACTTCGATTGATTACAACCAAACCTCAATAATACCAAAATCAAATCCCCAATAAGTGTTTCAAACCAACAAAACATCTTCAATACGATCAATAATCCGTTATGAATATCCAAAATCATGATTACAACGACAAAATCTAACTCAAAATTCAAAGTGTTCTTGAATAATCCTTCAATAATCCAATGAATAATCAAACATATCCATAATCATGCGTATATCACTTCATACAACATGATCTTAACATCCAAAACATCATATCTCGACACAAATCGAAAATCCAAGAGGTTTGATGAAAGTTACCTTTGAAGATCCAAGCACTATGATCCGGAGAAATATGCGATAGATCGATGATCCAAGCTTCACAACCGAAAGAAGATGAAGAAAATCCAACCCTAAGTGATGGATGAAGAAAAATTCTCCCCTCAAGCTCTCTCTCCCGAATGAAGGTGAAGAAAAGAAGAAATGAGCTGATTCACGCTCAAAAAACACAATTATAGGGTTGACTGCCCTGTGTGCCGCGGCTCAGCCGAAGTGTGCCGCGGCACAGGGCCAAAAATATACGCCCAGTGATCGGCAGTGTGCCGCGGCCCCGCCGGAATGTGCCGCGGCACAAGGTACAGAAAGTTTTGGCCGATAAGTGCCACACGAGTGTGCCGCGGCCCGGACAGGTGTGCCGCAGAAGTGACTCGGCACTGTGCCGCGGCCCTGCCGGCATGTGCCGCGGCACAAAGTACGGAATGATTGGCCAAAAACTGGAAAATGTGTGTGCCGCAGCGCACACTCCTTGTGCCACGGCCCACACCCCTTGGGTCCTAAAATGAAGAAAAATGACCCGGTAAGGGAATAAAAGCAATAGGAAACGATATTAGGGAACCAATAATCCGAAATGGAAGTACGGAAACCCTAAAATGGTGGTTCCAAGTAATGATTACAATGGTTCGTCTAACAAGAACACGATTTGAACAATGAAGAGATTTGAAATGACATGAATTCCAACGTCAACATCGACTAATGAATCAATTACAACAATCAAGATAATACTCTTGCCTCAATTACCGAATAAGATTGAAACAATGAACAATATCGATACACAACTCGAAGTTATTCTGAGCGGTGAACACGGATGAATGATTATTAACAAGTTAGAAAGTACATAGCGACAATTACCGAATGAAATTACTGAATGATAATGACTGAATTACAACCGGGTATTACATGTAGGACCCGCAAATATAGTATTCATACTATTTATTGTACATATATACTCTCAAAGTCATATCCTTACTGTCGGAAGAAGAGGATGTAGTACCTTTCCTATGACTATAGTATACATTAATTAATGGGGAATATTGTAAGACCCTTGAATATAGTGTTAATCACCAACTGCTGTAAAAAATGAATCATAACTTAAGTAGTAATATACTTAGTCTTATAGGATTGTGCCTACTAGTCAATCACAACTTGCCAGTGAGCAGTTTAAATTTTAGTCTAAGTCTTGAAGATTAGATGATCTGACAAAAGAATTAAACGCAGTCATGTGTTTTAAAAGTTTGGGCATTATCAAAAAGGGAGAAATTGTTGGGAAAAATAATACTCAAGTGTTTTGATAAATGCATTATACAACCTGCCCCTACAGCGTACTTCACACAGTGCCTAAAAGATGTTTCCTACAACCAAGTGAAGATTCCAGCGTACAGCAAGAAGACTGTTGGCTACAGCAAAAAAGTTATATCTATTTTACTTAGGAAAAGTAAAATACAATACAACATGATTTGAACTTAGACCTTTAAACTGTTGTGAGATAAATCTTTCTTTATTCTCAAAATATCCATGATTTCAAAGGAGCATTTAATGCTGACAGGATAATATTTAATACGGCCGAAAAGACTGTGGACTGAAAAACATTTAATGCGGATAAAAAAGAATGTCTGAAGTATTAAATGCAGATATCTTTAATTCATAACGTTTTGCAAGTCGCCAATCCAATTTGTCCACATCTCACCAATTGGCCAACGACTACATTTATAATGGATCTACTTCTAAGGTTATAAATAGCCCAAGCAAGAGAACATTGCTCACTCACTGCTTCATCAATAATACGAAGCCTTCATTATCTAAGAGCAATCTATTTCTCCAAGCATACAACATATATCCTTGAGTGAAGAAATACTTTATCCTCAACTGAGAATAGCACACTACAGTCAAGACTTTCATAGCTTATAGTTGTTGTTCTGATTTGTGTGATTCAAAACCTTACTATCGAGATCATTATCCCTGTGTGGACTAAGTTGAACTATTCCAACCTGGTTAGGACAAAGAGAGTTCAATGATGAAGCTTTAGTCTGTGTGAAAAGAAGCAAGTCAAAGAAGCATACAGCCAATCTGTGTGAACGACTTAAGCTACAGTCATATGTATCAATCTGTATGAATGATACTGCGACTAATTTAGTTAAAATCATACAATTATTTATGCCGTGATTTCAATAAACTATTTACTCCCGTGTGGAGAACCTGTGGACGTAGAGCGGTTTATCTCGAATCACATTAAACGTGTGTGCTATTACTTCCTGTATTTACTGTTTTCTTATTGACTGTTGTTTATCATATACTTACTCTGAAAACCCTGTAAGCATCAAGCTACAGGAGACTATCTAGTTGTTGTACTTACAACAACTTAGTTTAAGACTTCTGCTACGCATAACAAATTTCAAAAAAGAGTATAGCTTATTCAACCCCCTTTCTAAGTTGTAAGTAAAGTATACCATGACCAACAATAGCCTATAGCCAATTTGTGTGAGCATCCCAAGATAAGAAGTCAAGTGTATCAATTTGTGTGAACAATACAACATGAAGTGTTTAGTTAAAATCATCAATGTTGTGTACGACCTAAAATACTATGTTATTTACTTGCTTAGTTACTTTAGCGTACAACCTGTGATTTATTATATACTTACATTGAAACCATTGTAAGCACCAAGCATACAAGAGATATATAGTTGTTGTAATATCCGGAATTTCTACTACTGTTGTTTAATATTATTTTATCCGAGTTATGCTATACAGCGTGGAATCCATACAGTATGGATAAAATAATGAAGGGCTAAGACATCTGTATTGGTATAATTACTGTACTTGGTTGACAATTGCAGTTGAGGATATTGTGTATCGTATGAGAGTATTATTGGAAGGAGTATGTATATTTGATATGCCGTATGTTCGCATTCTGTATGTTGAGACGCTGGACAAGAATAGCTGAAAATGGCTAAGTATAGCCTTATTAGCGCACGCTAATATTCATGCATAGCGCATGCTATCGTGCAGGTTTAGCGCACGCTACGTTCATAGGTTAGCGTACGCTAGTGCAGAACAGCTCACAGGGAATCTACGTGTGGAACCGGTCACTTTCGGCGCATGTGCCGACGAAGTCAACTGATGTTTATCGTAAAGCATTAGCGCACGCTAATGCCTGTTGATAGCGCATGCTAATATCAAATCGGTCAACAGGGAATCTCGGCTTTATTGGTTGCTTTCGGCGTGTGGGGTCATGAGCATATTCGGAGTAGGTGCATACTGTAGCAAATCAACTTCGGATAGCGCACGCTAAGGGCAAAGGACTTGCGTACGCTAGACAGTGTAAGTTACGTACGCTAATGCATGGGCATTACGTACGCAAGCACATGTACGAAGCCAGACAGTGACCACTGGACCGCGATAGCGCACGCTAACAAAGTTAGTTAGCGCACGCTATGGCTGTTGCGCACGCTAAACATGAGATGTTAGCGCACGCTAGTAATGTATTCTATATAAAGGGACAGACGGGCTTTGAGATGCATTTAGTCCATTATTTCTCCTTCAGTCGATAGAGAGAGCTTTGGGAGGTTCTTGAGGTTCCCAAATACGGTGAGATGATGATCTTTAACAAGATTAAGATGGAGAGCGTGGATTCAAGCCTTGTTCTTCAAGTTATTCATGATTCTTGGAATGGAGTCAAGTGTTCTTATTCTTGGTTCATCCAATCCAGGTAATTTTGCGTATCCCTCTGATGGTGGTTCATTTTTCTTGGATGATTACATGTGAGGAGCATGTTGGATAATCAGACGATGATGTTATATGAGATTCAATGGAATTTTGATAAGAGTTTGGGATGTCAGTTAAGATTCTTCATACTATAAGGATGTTGATTCATTTAACCCGGTCTAAGATGGATTTCTGAATCTTGGTAATTATATTGGTCGATTTAGATGAGATGAATCATGATACTAGGTTGAATTCCAGATTGAGTATGATATGATCCTTGTTATCGATTTGGTTTGATTGTTGATGTTATTATTGATATATGGACATTGATACGATCCTTGTGATAGTTATGGTGTTGTTTATCTTCAAGAGATATGGAGATTTATGTCTCCCTTCATTCGGATTCGTAGTCGCGAGATGTTAGTTGATGCTTGGAATGCATGCCATTGTACAGCATTAGCGCATGCTAAGCTTACTGGCTAGCGCACGCTAACGGGAGCAACTTAGCGCACGCTACGTTATGCGTTTAACGTGCGCTAAGTAGGCAGACAGTGCAGTATTTTTGTGTTGTGATTATGAATTCGTGATGGTTTGATTTGGTTTGTTCTGACTGCGTTTATTCGAGGTTTTGTTGAACCGTTGAGTTCGATTGGTTGGTTTAGTCGGTTGTTGATTATTATCGGATGTGTTGCCATTTGATTATTGCATTAGGTTGTGATAATTGATCGTGGATTACGACCATTATGTTGCTTTTGATCGGGGCTGGGGAGCTCGTAGACAAAGGCAATGTGTTCAGTAGCATCTTCGTGGTATCAGTATCGAGGCAAGTTATTACTTGCTCAGTTATAATATTTAATGAATGGTTTCAGTTTCATTTCGTTTATAATGCATATAGCGATGATTATTATTGTGAACTGTGGGTATTTTGATCGTATATCGTTCTTCCGATTCTGGGAGGTAAATCATAATGTATATGCTTTATCTCAGTTATGGGTATGTTCGGGTATCGAGGTTACGTTGCAATAAAAACGAGGATATGAGTATCTTTGGTCCATGGTACGTTTTGGATCGCAGGGCATCGGGGATAATCGCTAGTGATGATTTGACATGGAGATTTCTTCTGAAGGATTCGGGACAGTATCTTAGTTTGATTTGGTTTAGTACTGATGATGTTGATCATGCAGGTTGTCATTCATGTTGCTGAACATGAAGTCGTCTTAGTTGTGTCATCATAGTGTCGTTCTTGATTTGATCCATATGTCATTCATGTTGATGAACATATTGAGTTGCATATGTGTATGCATGATTGTATTGTTTATGTTGTAAATGATCCGATGGGATCATGAGGATCTATGCTGAGGGCGCTGGATCGGATGTCCACCATGCGTTGGTCCGACGGGATCATCATGGGATCTATGCTGAGGGCACTGGATCACTGGACATGTTTTCCACCATGCGTTGGTCGGACGGGATCATCATGGGGATCTATGCTGAGGGCGCTGGATCGTTGGATTACCCAGTATTGTGTTATTGTTGGGCATATGTATATTATTGGTTATCCACCTCGTGTTGATCTTGTAGGATCATCTTGGGATCTATGCTGAGGGCGCTGGATCATGGGATTTCCATCGAGTATACGTAGTCGTATTGTTTTGGAGCATATTGACGTTGTCATATGAGTATGCATTTGTAGGTCATGTATTAGGACCATGTTCATATATTGTGTTGATCTGATCTCGGATTAGACTGATATGATTGTCGTGGTATTGTGCATCTCGAGGTATGTTCCGTATTTCCTTGGGTTATTGTCTTTTGATGAACAATCGATTATTGTGTTGAGATGTGATGATGTCACCCGATGGATTGGGGTTGGACCGAGTTAGTAGATTTCATAACAGTGAGTTATGAAGACGTTTTGAGAACCTTGGATTTCCGTTTGAGATACAGTTCAGTTGATTAGACATGAGCTTGTCGTGTTACTGAGGATACGAAAATGTGAATTTTGGTAAAGTTATAATGATAAGATTACATTGGTCCTATTCTTATTTTGTATCTCATTGGTATGTAATTATTGATGTGATGTGACGGTTATCATTGTTGGATATTATTACTGACCCCGTCGTGGGCTTTCTTTTTAGGTTCTTGGATTTTCGAGCTTGTAGCGGTCGTGGAGAGATGAGCTTCCTAGAGGATACTGGCTAGGGCATGTATTTGTGTATTGAGCTCCTGATCAGTCGTTGTATTCCGCTGCTAGAGTAATTTTACTAGGTTACCCTTTTTGCTACGTGAGTATCTTAAATGACTTTTTGATATCTAGTAGCTTGAGTTACTTTGGGAATCATTTTCTAAACTATTGAGTTTCGGTCGTTTGGCCTTGCCCTTTTCAAAACGAGGTTTCACGACGGTTTTGATAAATAGATTTTATAAAGTCTTCGAATATTTTAAAGATAGTACTGTCGTTAGCCTCTTGGGCATTTGTAAATATTTGCGAAAATTTCATTTAGCCTTGTGGGTTCCATCTCGGGGCCCACGACGCTGTAATATTTCCGGTTAAATCTGGGAGTGTTACAGTTGTGACTACAACAACGCATTTAAGTATACTGTGACCAACAGGGTATTCCCTCGAGTGCCACTCTATGGATGAAAGAATTAAGACATTTATATCTAATTATATATTCATGTTTTGTCAATAAAAGACAATTTTTATTTATTAAATTATTGTATAATGGTAAATGAATAGAAATAATGTCCATTCAATTGAGTAGAAGTAGCCCATTTATTATGAGATAAGGAGTCTCTCGCGGGAAGGGTTTATAACTCAATTGATTAACTTATCTCGAAGTCGATAAAACTCAACTGGATATTAAGTTTAATAAAGGCTTGTATAACATATATTTGGACACATGCATGTAGTTCTCTCATGATTAAGGTGAGTATTCATTATAGATTTCTAATGAGATTAGTATACTCGGATATGAATCACCTCGATTCAGACACATGGATTTTACTCGGGGATAGTCAAAGACTAGATCATAATGTTATGATAGGTATGTAATATCTGGATACTTGTTGCATATTTTTATCTGTATTTGAAATATTTGGTATATGATTATGTCATATAATAAACTAAAGTATGATTTTCCTTATCCGTAATCCAGTATTCATGATCGTATTGTATAGAGTTTGTTAATTCATGCATGTGACTGCATGAAGTTAACGTACGCTAATAGTGTATCTAGCATGCGCCAGTAATCAGATCTAGCTTACGTTAATAAAGATACTTAGCGTACGCAAGAGGCAGTCAAGATCGGATAAAGTTGTAATATCCGCAATTTTCGATTTTCGGTAAATTTCTTTTTTCGGCCGGAGTCCGTTTTGACGACTCGCTCATGACCGTTTCGTCATTTCGAGAATGATTAATTCTGCACTTTTTGTCATCCGAGTTCGTTTCGGTGTCGTTTTGTTGAGTTCCGTGTCCTTAATCGACTTTTTCACGTGGGAGTTCGACTTTGTAAAGTCACCATTAATTCTTGGAAATTCCAAAAATTCTGAATCTTTGCAATATTATATAACATCAAGTTAGCTTTCCAATGGTTCAAACGGTGAGTCAATTGGAGTCCAGACGAAGGAGTTATGGTCGAAATAGCTAAGACTACACGATGTGCTTTTTTCGTGTTGGAGCGGACTGTACCGTGTGCCGCGGCACACTTCAGCTGTGCCGCGGCACTAAGCTGATTCTGGCGTTTTCTTGGCCCCGGGCCGCGGCACACTTGTCCTGTGCCGCGGCACACGGGCTTTTTCTGCGTTTTTGAGCAGATTTTCGAGGAGAAACATTCATTTTCTCCTCTCTTCTTCCTCCTACCCTTCTAGGCGATTTCAAGGGCGATTTTGGGCGATTTGAGTGCTCCCAAACTTGTAGAGATCATCCACCTCAAGTCTTGTTGTAGATTTTCGACCTCTACTTGAATCATTCATCCAACTCAAGGTATTTTGGCTTGAACCCTTGTTTTTGTAGATTTGGGGATTTTCCTTTTTGATTTCGATTCCAATCCGTTTTTAATCAATTAATTGTTGTATAAACATTGTTTTGAACTTGTTCTACGGATTGGATACTCGTATCTTTGGTTCGTTCGACCGGAGGGGTGATTTCTTTGTTCTTGAAGGGTCTTGAACATTTAATGTTCGATTAAATGTTCGAATGAATTCCCTTTGATAGTTTGTTGGGATTTCCGTTGTTTTTGGCCTTGATTCTCGTCTTAATCATGTTTTATTATTCCTTACGGAGGATTATAGGTGCTCGATGATTCCAATGTTGAATTCCGTTGGTGATTGATGATTCATGTGGTGTTTTCCCGTAGTAATTTCGGTGCTATCGCGTTCTAGATAGTGTTCGGGGATTTGAGGGCTACCCGGCCGTATCCGTTCATTTTTCCATTGCTCGTGATATCGAGGCAAGTATCTTGCCCATACATTTCATATTTCATCGGCATAATTATTGATAAATGATTTTATGCGAAATCCAATGTTTAATGAACGTTAAAAAGGATCGGTATGTCCTCGATAAATATTGTCTTTCAACGATAATTCGAATACTTTGTGAATGGATATGTTCTCGGAATATGTGTGTTAGTTTCGTACGTTGAGAGACATTATAATCGCATTGAGTGAATATAATAGACCATAATTGTTTGCCGAGGATTGTGTATTGAATTGTATGTTTGTTCGGTGGGTATTCGACATGATGTGATGTTAGTCGTTACTCCTTTGAAAGGAGGTTGTGATGCTTAATGTTGCTTGTCTTGATAATCGACTATTGTTGTGTGCTTGTTGTATGTGATGTGCCTCCGGGTAGGATTGTTGAATCTCGGGATCCATACTTGCTAGTATGGGTCGGCGAAACCGTAGGGTTATCCAATACGGGTATGTCTTGCGGGGACTCCGAGGTTCGTGGCTTGCTAGCCCGATGCCGGATAACTTGTGGGGTTATCATCGGGTATGTCTTGCGGGGACTCGAGGTTCGTGGCTTGTTAGCGCGATGCGGGATAACTTATGGTTGTGGTTTGGTTGTGATATTCGTGTCGTGGAGACATGTGATTTGATATGTTTTTCCTATTGGGTTATTCACTCGGGTTTGTTCTTGGGAGCATCGAGGTTCGTGGCTTGTTAGCACGGGACACGAATAATCCTTAGGAACATGTGATTTGTGATTTGGGTCACAGACCCGTGTTTTGTGAAATGGGTTGTGGACCTGCGTATTGTTCTAGGAACTTGAATTTTGGAAAATGACTTTTGAATTTGTGTCCCTAAATGTTTTCGAAAGGTTTTAGAATTCTTATATCCCAAATGTTTTCTAAACTCCCGAGATCGTCAAATGTTTTGTAATATGGACATTGGGTTATTTCCTACATTTCACGTTTTGAATGGTTTGATCAAGTGAATATTCTCGGAAGTATATTCGCGATTATTACATTTTGCGGAGTATGATATGTATGGCTTGTTTTCATATTTATACTTGCACTAGCAAAACAGTGGAGTTTTGCTAACCCCCGAGTATTCGGGGGGTGGATGTCTATTTTTGCATTCAGGTTTTGGAGCATAGCACAGGGTCAGCACGAAGGATGATGAAAGATGAACGATACTAATCACACGAGGATCTGTTGATGTCGTATTGGTCTAGTTGTATTTTCTTTTCCGCTGCAGTATCTTTTCCCCGTTGTACGGGAGTTTATTGTATTTTGACCCCTGCGTGGGTATGTGTTTGGAATGGAGTTGTATGTTATTATTGAAAGACCAAATCGGTCTACTGAGTCATTTTAGTCTTAAAGGTGATGTTTAGGTGTTTGATTTTAGTTATCAGCCTGGTAGATCCTCGAGGAGAGGGTCTACGGCGTGTAATATCCCTGAGCGGATTGGGGGTGTTACAAAAGTGTGGTTGGTGTGTAGAGCCGGATGAAAGATGTGGTCGGATACTTTGCATGAACCTGGACAACTTTTGGAAAAAATTAAGTCAATGATGTTTAGCGTATGCTACATGATGTAGGTAACGTATGCTAATCCAAGGACAGAAAGATGTTGTAAGCTACATAAGATCATTATCGTATGCCATATTGTGTGTTAGTGTATGCTAAGAGAGCACATCACATACGTAATGCCTGGGTAGCATACGTAATACTGGGGACAGAATGAGGCAGTGAGCTGCGGAGCCCGTTAGCGTATGCTAAAGAGAAGGCATAACGTACATTAAATGTTATTTCCCATAAATAAGACATGTCCCCCTTTCATTTCTTACTTTTCCCCCACTCCCCTTGTCTGACTTCTACAAACTTTGAGAGCTACTCCAACGATATAACTCCTCATATTGTCCTCTCTACATGGTATTTTAAGATGGAAGACATCTCAGATTAGTGTTCAAGCTTCTGGTGTTGGGTTCTACTGATTGTTTCGTCGTTTCCCTCCGTATTAAGGTATGTTAATGCTATTCCAACCTTGAATTTATGTTCCTAGGAATGTTATGAGCATGCTAATACTATGGTTGTTGGGTTTGTTAATAAGTTAATAGATTGAACATCATGTTTTAGGAGGATTGAGATGATTATACTTAGGTTTTTCCATGGTTAAGAAGATTACAAGTTGATACATGATTATGTTCAATAATAAGACGAAGTTTTCTGAGATTGTAACATACTTTAATGATAATTACGTAATGTTCCTTCCCCAGATGATTTGTAAATGGTATTGCCTACTATAGGTGAATTCAAGAGGTTGAATATTGAGGGTTTTCATTAAGAATGAGATAATGTCTTGTAAGGATTGATTTTGATTAGACAATATTCTCATATCGATTGTTAGAATGAAGTGAATATGTTGGTAATGATCATATCGAAATGCAGCACTCTTGTAAGAGGACTGATCAAGAATTGGAGTTTTAGTAAGCTTTGAATTAAACTTAGAAACCCGAATGAATACATTCCTTTGTATGGACCAGGAATATTACAGCGCCGTGGTCCCCGAAATGGAACCCACAAGGCTAAAAGAATTTTTTGCAAGTATTTACAAATGCCCAAGAGGCCAATGACGGTACTATCTTTAAAACATTTGAAGACTATATAAAATCTGTTTATCAAAACTGTCGTAAAATCTCGTTTGAAAGGACAATGCCTGAAATGCCAGAATTCAACAGTTTTAAAAACATACATTAAGCTGTCGCTTACACGTACCGACAAAATAGTTTAGAAAACGGTTGCCAAAGTAACCTAAGTTACCAGATATCAAAAGGCCAAAAATACTCATGCAGCGGAAAAGACAAACAATTTAAAATACTCTAGCAGCATAATACAACAACTGATCAGGAAACTCAATACACAATTACATACCCTAGCCAGTATCCTCCCAGAAGCTCATCTCTCCACGATCGCTACAAGCTCGATATCTCAAGAACCTAAATAGAAAGCCCACGATGGGGTCAGCCATAATATCCAACAATGATAACCGTCACATCACATTAATAATCAAATACCAATAAGAATAAGGATACGACCAATGTAATCTTATCGTAGTAACTTTTACTTACTCAAATAATTCTCAATAGAATAACCATTATCACATTTCACATCCCGTACTCAATTAACCAATAAATTCGAACATAATATCTGTATTGTACCTCAAATAATACTCAAGATTCTCAAAATATCATCATAACTCACTGTTATGAAATCTACTAACTATGTCCAACTCAAATCCGTCGGGTAATATCATCACATCTCGACACGAAAACCAATTGTCCATCAAAGACAAATACCAAGGGAAAAATACGAAACATACCTCAAGATGCACGATACCACGACAATCATATCAGTCTATTCCAAGATTAGATCAATGCAACATACGGGCACGGTCCTAACACAAGACCTACAAATGCATACTCATATGACAACGTCAATATGCTCAACACAATAACAACAATGTATACTCGATGGAAATCCCATGATCCAGCGCCCTCAGCATAGATTCCGGATGATCCTACTAGATCAACACGAAATGGATAACCAATAATATACATATGCACAATAACATATGATAAAATCAATGATGTAAATCCACATGATTCCATCAACACAACACTGGGTAATCCAACGATCCAGTGCCCTCAGCATAGATCCCCATGATGATCCCGTCGTACCAAAGCATGGTGGAAAACCTGTCTAATGATCCAGCGCCCTCAGCATAGATCCCCATGATGGTCCCGTCGGACCAACGCATATTAGACATCCGATCCAGCGCCCTCAGCATAGATCACATGATCTCACAGGATCAACACAACATAAACAATACAATTATGCATACACATATGCAACTCAATACGTTCATCAACATGAACGACGACACTATGATGACACAACTAGGACGACTTCATGTTTAGCAACATGAATGACAACCTGCATGATCAACAACATCAACACTAAACCGAATCAAACTAAGATACTTGTCCCAAGTCCTTCAGGAGAAATCTCGATGTCAAATCATCACCGGCGATTATCCTCAATGCTCGGCGATCCAAACGTACCCTGAACTATATATATTCATATCCTCTAACATCTAAACAATCCTCATTCATAATTTAAGGTATATACTATCATATTTTCCAATATATGATCCGCCTAACATCAAGAATCGAAACAATTCTACCAAGAACACCAAGAACACTATTATTCTATAATCATAACCAACATAATCAAGACATAAACCATCATATCTTTCAACATATAGTTCACATAACCTCAAGAACCGTAACAACAAAAACAACATAATCATCTTCATACGAATCATTCATCAGCAACAACATCAAAATCCGGATTGAAAGAGAGGATTACCCAACATACCTCTTAGAAGATGAAATACACAAGCAAATATTTGAAGAATCATCAATATCCTCATATCCAAGCTCCAATCCCATGTTTCCAAGCTCATAATCGACTTAGGAGAGCTAAAACTCCCTCTCTCAGTGTTTGGAGGTGAAGAACGAAGTGAAATAATGAAGAGAAATGAAAGACGGACATTTACTATAAAACATTCTAGTTCATTACGTACATAACATGCCCATGTTAACGTACGTAACCACCATTTACGTACGCTATCTGACTTTGGTAGCATACGTAACGACAGTCCAAAGTTAACTGACTCATTTCGTTCAATGCCTTACGTACGTAGCTCTTGCTCCATAACGTACGTAATACATACGTTGACTTGCTACAGTAACATACTCGTTAACGTACGTAATGATCCGTCCTTAGCATACGTAATGGTCGGGGTCGACTCGCCTGTCCACATCCACGCCGAAAGCTGCCGACACGGGGTCCCACCTGCCGACCACAACTCGTCCTGTCTGATTCCCCATGTTACGTACGTAATGCCTTGGCCATAACATACATAACACTAACAACTTAGCGTACGTACGTCCTAAAATCTTAGCCATTTCCAACCGTTCGTGTCCGTCTTGACATATTGGATACGTATACACACATACTGAATACATATATTCAATACAATAATATTCTCATATGATATACCGAATACCAAAAGCACGATAACCTGATACACGATACCCTCAAACGTAATTGTCGACCAACTATGACAATTATACCAATACAGCTGTCTTAGTTCCGAATTTATTTTATCCATACTGTACAGATTCCACGCTGTACAACATAACTCGGATAAAATAACATTAAATAACAGTAGCAGAAATTCCGAATATTACATACTACACCACTTAAAATAAGTTGTGTGCTCGAAACTTGCAATCCGTCATAGAAAAACAAACAAAATGTTCAACCAAAATATTCCGAGAACATCACAACAACGATCAATCATCATCATTAACGATATAGGCACGAATAAAGTTCTCAAAAAGACACACCAATCACATACAGTGGATCTCAATAAACACAACCGACTGGTGAACATACCCTTCGGCATACGAACAACCAATCACGAATCGACGAACATACTAAATCATACATGGAGTGGGAACGACCACTCAATATCCAAAACAACCAGTATGGGGTTACCATCCCCAAATCTACACTTACAAAGAAATCATTCAAAAATCATTATGGTGAAATTGTACTACTACCATACCAATGGAATCACATAGCACATATGTCCCGATCCTACCAAATCCAGAGTTCCAAAATCATATTCCGTACCCGAATCTACAATACACTGTATATTCTCTTATCCGTTCAATCAACTGGTCACCCCTAGATAACCAAACTACCATACTAGAGTTCGGATCTATTTTCCTCGTACCATTAGTGTGTTATCTAGTTTGTGAGTCTCACTCAGAACTTCACCATGATATGTACTATACACTAATGCGTATGTATATCAATCACATTTTTAAAACCAGTTTGAAATCATATAGTCTCGTCAAAAGACAAATTTTCGAAAGTTCTTTCAAGAGTTTGAAAACATAAAACATAAATTTTCGTAAGACCACAAAATAAATTTTTGAAAATTAAATTGGCTCGCTGGTGCCAAGTATTCGATAACAGTTTTTCCTTCGAATCCACACGATTTCGAAGTTTTAAAATGAAAACTATGCAAATGATTGACCACATTCATACTCCTGTATAGCAATTTGGGTCGTCACCAATATCCATTGATATTCCATCGGAAAACCACACGATAAAGTTCCACAATCTCAATATATAGACTCCGACAAAAACTCTTTTCCCACATATGACTCGCAACGTCACTCATTATCCCATCCTGGATCACCTTAATTATGCTATGACAAAACATTGAAACAAATCAACACATCGAAAGTCTTCCCAAGAGGTTTCATTTGAACAAGTAAACCAAAACCTCGAAAGGTAGAAACAAAGTAGATAAACGATTGGTAAAGTGTTTTACAAATCTCGGGAGTTTTAGAAAATATGAAAAAGCCTTTTGAAACATTAGGGTCTCAGCCCGTATCTCGTTCCGCATTACAAGAAGTTTAAAAAGTAGAAAACTCTTTGGGACCCCAAGTCCCGAGTTATAAAACTATTTCAAAATCGATTGGGTCTCGGCCCAAAATCATTTTCCGTAAAACATTTGTAAAATATTTATTTTGAAAAGTATCATTTTCAAATGCTCAAAAACCATTCATATATCTCAAAATGTACTAACATGACTACATGTTCTTCTCAACCATCCACAACATTTCCCCAAATGCATAATTCCGTTCCAAAATCTAACCAACATATTGGTTTCCAAAATCATAGTTTCTCAAGATCATCAATCCTATCTCAACTCTGTCACCTCATACTGTGACGCATAATATCTTTCTGAATCTCAAAGCATATCAACTTAGAATGGTAATAAATCTCAATACAATTAAAGAATCCAAATACTTATAGATCGTGAAGCCGACGATTCCCCATGATACTGGCACATGTCTCAACTCTAGAAAATACTCGACACAGACATTTTCAAAACACACATTTTGCAAACTCAGTTCAATTCGAGAACACAACACAGCTTTATCCGACAAAACACGTTAACATCGTTCGGAAAAGTTTGCAACAACCCCAGTACTACACTGGTAAATCACATAACGCAAATACCCGAGTGAACAACAAAACTCACGGCTCTAATATTCGTCAATCGACAAATCGAATGGCGCGACAAAAACACGACCCAACTCGACCCGACTGCCTAGGTTTTCTCAACCTAAGCTCCGATACCATATTATGTAACACCCCCTGATCTGACCAGGAATATTACCGCGTCGTGGGCCCCGGAATGGAACCCACAAGGCGAAAAGAAATTTTCGCGAACATTTACAAATGCCCAAGAGGCCAACGACGGTACTATCTTTAAAACATTTGAAAACTATATAAAATCTATTTTTCAAAACCGTCGTAAAATCTCGTTTGAAAGGACAAGGCCTGAAATGCCAGAACTCAACAGTTTTAAAAACATACGTTAAGCTATCGCTTACACATACCGACAAAATAGTTTAGAAAACGATTGCCAAAGTAACCTAAGTTACCAGATACCAAAAGGCCAAAAATACTCACGCAGCGGAAAATACAAACAATTTAAAATACTCTAGCAGCGGAATACAACAACTGATCAGGAAACTCAATACACAATTACATGCCCTAGCCAGTATCCTCCGGGAAGCTCATCTCTCCACGACCGCTACAAGCTCGATATCTCAAGAACCTAAAAAGAAAGCCCATGACGGGGTCAGCCATAATATCCAGCAATGATAACCGTCACATAACATTAATAATCACATACCAATGAGAATAAGTATACGACCAATGTAATCTTATCGTAGTAACTTTTACTTACTCAAATAATTCTCAACAAAATAACCATTATCACATTTCACATCTCGTACTCGATTAACCAATAAATTCGAACATAATATCTGTATTGTACCTCAAACAACACTCAAGATTCTCAAAATATCATCATAACTCACTGTTATGAAATCTACTAACTCTGTCCAACTCAAATCCGTCGGGTAACATCATCACATCTCGACACAAAAACCAATTGTCCATCAAAGACAAATACCAAGGGAAAAATATGGAACATACCTCAAGATGCACAATACCACGACAATCATATCAGTCTAATCCAAGATCATATCAATGCAACATACGGGCACGGTCCTAACACAAGACCTACAAATGCATACTCATATGACAACATCAATATGCTCAACACAATAACAACAGTGTATACTCGATGGAAATCCCATGATCCAGTTCCCTCAGCATAGATCCCGGATGATCCTACTAGATCAACACGAAATGGATAACCAATAATATCCATATGCACAATAACATATGATAAAATCAATGATGCGAATCCACATGATTCCATCAACACAACACTGGGTAATCCAACGATCCAGCCCCCTCAGCATAGATCCCATGATGATCCCGTCGGACCAAAGCATGGTGGAAAACCTGTCCAACGTTCCAGCGCCCTCAGCATAGATCCCTACGATGATCCCGTCGGACCAACGCATAGTGGACATCCGATCCAGCACCCTCAGCATAGATCACATGATCTCACAGGATCAACACAACATAAACAATACAATTATGCATACACATATGCAACTCAATATGTTCATCAACATGAACAACATTTAACATGAACGACACTATGATGACACAACTAGGACGACTTCATGTTCAGCAACATGAATGACAACTTGAATGATCAACAACATCAACACTAAAGCGAATCAAACTAAGATACTTGTCCCGAGTCCTTCAGGAGAAATCTTGATGTCAAATCATCACCGGCGATTATCCTCAATGCTCGATGATCCAAACGTACCATGAACTATAGATATTCATATCCTCATCTTTATAGCAACGTAACCTTGATACCCGAATATTCCAATGACCGAGATAAAGCATATACATTATGATTTAACTCCCAAAATCAGAAAGACAACATATAATCAAAATCTCCAGAATTTGCAGTAATAATCATTGCTATATGCATTATAAACAAAATCAAACTGAAACTATTCATTAAATATTATAACTAAGCAAGTAATAACTTGCCTCGATACCGATATGACGATGATGAAGCTGCTACCAATCTCATTGCCTTGGTCTACGGGCTACTCGGCCCTGACCCATGCAATTCACGAACATACTCGAACACGACCGCAACATATAGTTATAATCACCGATCAATAATCTCAACCTATTGAAGTAATCAAATAGCAACGATCCGATAACAATCAACAACCGACATAGCCAATCAATCAAACTTAACGGGTCAAGGGTACCTCGATCCTATATAAAACCAAATAATATACTCAAACCATTTATGAATTCATGTCCATCATATGAACCGAAATCCGATAATTACTAATCAATATAACCGATCGACAAACTCAACGATTTCACAATATCTCGATTAGACACAAGTCCGAACAATCCAACTCAAACAATTACGAATTCATAACCAAAATACGATTACAAATACGAATGTAAAGGAAATCATATTCGGTGATCAATCACAATCTTTCCGGATTTCAAATTGATATCGTGATTCGCGTTTCATCAAGAACATACGAATTCCACCACTACAATCAACGAAAATTCGATCTTCATATCTAAAGATACCGATAATTCAACCAATGATCGTCTTGCTATGTTAAATTCATCAAGGAGTTCCTCAAGAACAATAAATGATTCGAAACCTTGTTCATAGCCATCAAGACAACATTATTCGATATCCTCTAACATGTAAACAATCCTCATTCATAATTCTAGGTATATATTTTCCAATATATGATCCGCCTAACATCAAGAATCGAAACCATTCTACCAAGAACACCAAGAACACTGTGATTCTCTAATCATAACCAACATAATCAAGACTTAAAAACATATAGTTCATATAACCTCAAGAACCGTAACAACAACATCATAATCATCTTCATACGAATCATTCATCAGCAACAACATCAAAATCCGGATTGAAAGAGAGGATTATCCAACATACCTCTTAGAAGATGAAATACACAAGCAAATACTTGAAGAATCATCAATATCCTCGTATCCAAGCTCCAATACCATGTTTCCAAGCTCATAATCGACTTAAGAGAGCTAAAACTCTCTCTCTCTCTCTCGGTGTTTGGAGGCGAAGAACGAAGTGAAATAATGAAGAGAAATGAAAGACGGGCATTTACTTATAAAACATTCCAGTTCTTTACGTATGTAACATGCCCATATTAACGTACGTAACCACCATTTACGTATGCTATATGACTTTGGTAGCGTACGTAACGACAGTCCAGAGTTAACTTACTCATTTCATTCAATGCCTTACGTACGTAACTCTTGCTCCATAACATACGTAATACGTACGTTGACTTGCTATAGTAACATACTCGTTAACGTATGAAAGCTGCCGACACGGGGTCCCACCTGCCGACCACATCTCGTCCTGTCTGATTCCCAATGTTACGTACGTAATGCCGTGGCCATAACGTACGTAACACTAACAACTTAGCGTACGTAAGTCCTAAAATCTTAACGTACGTTAAGGGCTCTATTCTTAGCCATTTCCAATCTTTCCTGTCCATCTCGATATATTGGATATGTATACACACATACTGAATACATATATTCAATCCAATAATATTCTCATATGATATACCCAATATCAAAAGCACGATAACCTGATACACGATACCCTCAAACGTAATTGTCGACCAACTGCTCAATTATACCAATACAGCTGTCTCAGTTCCGAATTTATTTTATCCATACTATACAGATTCCATGTTGTACAACATAACTCGGATAAATAATATTAAATAACAGTAGTAGAAATTCCGGATATTACATTGGGGATACGTCATCATGATCATGTTCTTGATATAAAAAGCTGAATTAGATACGTATTTAAGGAGCTCACGTAATCATGTTTATGTTTTGTACCAGATTGTGATAAGTAATACTATGGGTCAATTATCCGACCGATAGTGATTTTGGTGTTAACTTGATATTTAAAGTTTGTGTGTTGCAAAAAAGATTATCGAAGGAACATCCTTCGAGTTTGTGAGTGTTCGTTGGAAGTATTGGACATCTATCGTCTTTCTAAGGAAAGTACTTTAATTATGTTTTCCGTATTAATGTCATTCATATTGTCATGCATATGTGTCGTTGTCGTTTGTCCACATCGTGTTGATCCGAGGAAGTCATCTTGATATCTATGCTAGCGAGTGCTGGATCATTGGACGAGTTTTCCACCTCGTGTTGGTCTAACAGGATCATCTTGGAATCTATGTGAATGTTGGATCATCAGAATACCATGTGTATGTTGTGATTGTCATGTTATGAATTGCATTATAGATCTTCTCGTAGGAGAGGCTTGTAAGTTGCTGTTATTCTTCATGAATTTTTGGATGATATATTGTTGTATAAATTATCGTACTTGTAGTATCATCGTTGTGCTAACCCCTTCGGGGGTGGACATGTGTTTTATGTCCAGGATCTAGGAGAGCTGGAAAACAATCATAGGAGCAGCATGATGACGAGGGTGCATAGTGATGTTGATGGTCTAGAGAGTCCTTTCAGTTGTTTCGTGTTTGAATAACTACTCGAGTACATTGTTTGTTGTGTTGTTTTTGGTTGATCTTGTATTACTGAATTCCTTTTGGTATTATTTTTTACTATCGAAAAACCCATTTGTAATAATAACTCCACTTTTAGTATTTTATAAATGTTACTCTGAGTTCTTAGCCTAGTAAATCCTTATATAAAGGATTTACGGTGCTGTAATAATCTTGACTATCTCGGGGTGTTACAGAATATAGTATCGGGTTAATTTAGGGTCCAGATGTGTATTTTGTTTAACTGGCCGCGAATAACATCACTGTACTGCCTACGTCTTCATGTGAGGTGTGGTTGTAAGTTTCCTAAAACTTTATTATTAGGGCTGTAAACGAACCGAGCTGTTCGCGAACAAAGCTCGGCTCGTCTCGTTAAGGGCTCGGTTCGGCTCGGTTCGTTAAGAACTCGAGCTCGAGCTCGAGCTCGAAAATCTGTGCGTTAAGAAAACGAGCTCGAGCCGAGCTTGGGCATGTGCGGCTCGAGCTCGGCTCGAGATCGACTCGAGCTCGGTTCGGCTCGGTTCGGCTCGTTAAGCTCGATTAATAAATATATTTTTAAATTATTTTTTATAATATTTATATATTATATTATAGATTAATAATTTTTTAAATAATTTTCATATATTAAAATATTAATTTTTATATATATATTTGAAAATATATAATTTTTAATGATTATTTTAAAATATTTATTTTAAATAATTCAAATATATTATTTAAATAATTTAAAAATATATAATTATTCGCGAACAGCTCGAGCTCGGCTCGAGCTCGACTCGGCTCGAGTTGTTCGCGAACAGCTCGTGTGCGGCTCGATTTATTAACGAGCTCGAGCTCGAACACGATTTTTGTTCGGTAAGAAAGCTCGGATCGGCTCGGCTCGTCAGAAAAAAATTTAAAACTCGGCTCGGTTCGATCAAAGCTCGGCTCGGCTCGGTTCGTTTGCAGCCCTATTTATTATTGTCCTTTTATGTTATGACCTTTACGATAAATTAAACTTTAGAACAATATTGTTCTCCGTATACTGAGTATGTATGCTTATGTTGAGAAGAGGTTGTGGACGGTCGCGGTTGTGAACGCGGACACAGAAATGCTAGAAGAGAAGATTCACCCTTTGTCCCTGATTCTATGTCAAATCAGCACTACGCCATAAGTGCTCATAGGGAATGCCTGTTTATTGTTGCAGAAGACACAAAAAGTGTTGCCTTAGACCAAAGGCAACACCAAACTCTTGTTGCCAATACGGCCGTTGCCTTTGACACATAAGGCAACACTTTTAGTCTCTACTGCAACAAAAGAAAAGTATTGCATTACGCCTCTAATGCAACAACGTAACCAAGTAAGGCAACAACAAATGATGTTGCCTAAGATTTCAAAAAAAAAATAGAACATAGGGTCCACATGAGCCACGTCATCAGTGGGTCCCACCTTTATGCCATGCCATCAGTGGGTCCCATCTTGATGCCATGTCGCAATGGGCTCTACATTTGTGCCAGGTCAGGAATAGGCCCCACATCTATGCCACATCGGCAATTTTTTTATAATACTACTTTTATAAAATACAACAGCAGCTAAATTAAAAGGCAACACTTCATACAAATATTTTGAAATAACCATTTTATTTTTACACCAAACCATCCAAAATAAACCAAGACATCCAAAAACCAACAAGGATGCCAATACAAAATACAAATTCCTAAATTCATACAAAGCAACAAACCACCAATTTAACTTCAAAAGTACAAAAACCAAGCAACACCACCAATCTAACTTAAAAAGTATAAAATTACTAAGTCTAAATACAAGTGATCGAAAGTTACATATTGAAATAACTGATAAGTGGTGCCGCCTTGAGTCATAGGAGTAGCATTATCATCTTGATCACTTGATATCATTGCACAAAATTCTCTAATATCCCAGTTGAGGCCGGGATTAGCTTCTCCCACTTTCCTGTTTCACTTTTCCCTACCAAATTATTGTAAATAAGCCAATGTAGATAAGACTGTTCTTCTTTTAATAATATTAATAGGAATAAAACTGAAAGAGAAACACTTGGGTATCTCGTAACAAATGATATGGCAAAAGTTTAAACCAAGTGAAATTCAAAAGTGAGCAAGATATCAAGCTTCATGTCATATGCTTCACATAATTAAACATTTTCACAAAATAAATAATTTATTCATTTGTGGACAACAGACACTATCAGCATTCTAAAATGACATGAATGCGTAAATCACACTACTACAATTATGCAATAATGAAATTAACCAAACTCCTGGATGAGTTTCGTGCATGAATTCAAACCCGGCAATCAGAAAAGTTAGAAGATCTACCAAAAAACTTCAAAAATCTTTACGTGTCACCTCCACTTTTCATAGGGACGAGTAAATTATTTATAAGAATCAGAATGATAATAGGACATTATAAAATAATCAATTAGAAAATGGTTTAATCCTCACATGATATTACTAGCAGTGACAGATTTGTTGCTTTCCCCTTGGTGATTTCGCACAGGTTCAATAAATCACGAATGACCATCACCAAAAATCTATTTTCCTGCCCAAAAGCAATAAGGTTGCTTAAATCTTTCAGAGCCGAAACCTCTCTCAGTACGATATGGTTCGGGTTTGGTCAAGTTCTGCCGAAACCGATGAGGGCGGGGAGTGAACGCCGGTGCAAAGAGGGCACGGTCAAAGCGCGGCTCCTGACAAGGCTTCTAGGCGGAGGACATGAACCGATTCTATGCCGGAATGGGAGGTGGTCCTAGGCTTGTGAGATCAGACGGTCCGGAATGTGGACACACTTGTATTGCACAGTTTTGGTAGCTCCACCTTTCGGTGACTGGGGTGTATGAGCGTGGATCATCGTGGGCCACTGTGGGAACCTCGACATGCGGGAAAAATGCAGCGGCGAGGGAATGCCGTTCAACCGAGGTACTAACGCCAGGAAGCGCGTAGGGTGAAGGTTGATGTCGATTGGTGATGCGGTATGTGCGTGGCGCACTGCGGGCTAGTGCGAGGTGCGCGAGTGAAGAGCCTGTCCATATGGGGATGGTGCCGTATGTGTTTGGCCACGATCGTTGTTTGTGCGTAAGGCAATACAATGTGCGGAAAGAAACATTCTTCCCCAGCACGAGGACGTGCTGTGATTTGAGTGGGGGAGGATGTCACGACCCGATATGTCGTGTCCGTGTTGACCGTCCAAATAAGGCGTGCCTTCTGGTTAGCTTGCCACAAGTGGGGTAAAGGGGGCGACATTAGCGTTAAGGCGTTGTTTGCCCGGATGCATCGGTCTGGCCGAGTCAGGAACGCCGACCCGGTTTAGTCCGGAAAGCTTGTCGCTAGTCGAGGACTTGACTATGAAGGGGATCGTTGCTGGTAGGGCACAACTGGTCGGGGGCTACTTCCGTCTCCCTGATGAGCCCATGGCAGGGCGAAACCAGTTGGCATGTTATGAGGGATATGCTGGTCCCATGGTGTGAGGGCACCTGGGACGCCGCACGGGCTTCGGAACTCCCGTCCCGTGACACATGGTATCAGGTTAATTTAGGGTCCAGATGTGTATTTTGTTTAACTGGCCGCGAATAACATCACTGTACTGCCTACGTCTTCATGTGAGGTGTGGTTGTAAGTTTCCTAAAACTTTATTATTGTCCTTTGATGTTATGACCTTTACGATAATTAAACTTTAGAACAATATTTTTCTCCGTATACTGAGTATGTATGCTTATGTTGAGAAGAGGTTGTGGACGGTCGCGGTTGTGAACGCGGACACAGAAATGCTAGAAGATAAGCTTCACCCTTTGTCCCTGATTCTATGTCAAATCAGCACTACGCCATAAGTGCTCATAGGCAATGCCTGTTTATTATTGCAGAAGACACAAAAAGTGTTGCCTTAGACCAAAGGCAACACCAAACTCTTGTTTCCAATACGGCCGTTGCCTTTGACACATAAGGCAACACTTTTAGTCTCTACTTAAACAACAGAAAAGTATTGCATTACGCCTCCAATGCAACAACGTAACCAAGTAAGGCAACAACAAATGATGTTGCCTAAGATTTCAAAAAAAAAATAGAACATAGGGTCCACATGAGCCACGTCATCAGTGGGTCCCACCTTTATGCCATGCCATCAGTGGGTCCCATCTTGATGCCACGTCGCAATGGGCTCTACATTTGTGCCAGGTCAGGAATAGGCCCCACATCTATGCCACATCGGCAGTTTTTTTATAATACTACTTTTATAAAATACAACAGCAACTAAAGTAAAAGGCAACACTTCATACAAATATTTTGAAATAACCATTTTATTTTTACATCAAACCATCCAAAATAAATCAAGGCATCCAAAAACCAACAAGGATGCCAATACAAAATACAAATTCCTAAATTCATACAAAGCAACAAACTACCAATTTAACTTCAAAAGTACAAAAACCAAGCAACACCACCAATCTAACTTAAAAAGTATAAAATTACTAAGTCTAAATACAAGTGATCGAAAGTTACATATTGAAATAACTGATAAGTGGTGCCTCCTTGAGTCATAGGAGTAGCATTATCAACTTGATCACTTGATATCATTGCACAAAATTCTCTAATATCCCAGTTGAGGCCGGGATTAGGTTCTCCCACTTTCCTGTTTCACTTTTCCCTACCAAATTATTGTAAATAAGCCAATGTAGATAAGACCGTTCTTCTTTTAATAATCTTAATAGGAATAAAACTGAAAGAGAAGCACTTGGGTATCTCGTAACAAATGATATGGCAAAAGTTATAACCAAGTGAAATTCAAAAGAGAGCAAGATATCAAGCTTCATGTCATATGCTTCACATAACTAAACATTTTCACAAAACAAATAATTTATTCATTTGTGGACAACAGACACTATCAGCATTCTAAAATGACATGAATGCGTAAATCACACTACTACAATTATGCAATAATGAAATTAACCGAACTCCTGGATGAGTTCCATGCATGAATTCAAACCCGGCAATCAGAAAAGTTAGAAGATCTACCAAAAAACTTCAAAAATCTTTACGTGTCACCTCCACTTTTCATAGGGACGAGTAAATTATTTATAAGAATCAGAATGATAACAGGACATTCTAAAATAATCAATTATAAAATGGTTTAATCCTCACATGATATTACTAACAGTGACAGCTTTGTTGTCTTTCCCCTTGGTGATTTCGCACAGGTTCAATAAATCACGAATGACCATCACCAAAAATCTATTTTCCTGCCCAAAAGCAATAAGGTTGCTTAAATCTTTCAAGCTGAGGTTAGTTTAATAATTCAAGACCTACAAATGCATACTCATATGACAACGTCAATATGCTCAACACAATAACAACAATGTATACTCGATGGAAATCCCATGATCCAGCGCCCTCAGCATAGATTCCGGATGATCCTACTAGATCAACACGAAATGGATAACCAATAATATACATATGCACAATAACATATGATAAAATCAATGATGTAAATCCACATGATTCCATCAACACAACACTGGGTAATCCAACGATCCAGTGCCCTCAGCATAGATCCCCATGATGATCCCGTCGGACCAAAGCATGGTGGAAAACCTGTCTAATGATCCAGCTCCCTCAGCATAGATCCCCATGATGGTCCCGTCGGACCAACACATAGTGGACATCCGATCCAGCGCCCTCAGCATAGATCACATGATCTCATAGGATCAACACAACATAAACAATACAATTATGCATACACATATGCAACTCAATACGTTGATCAACATGAACGACGACACTATGATGACACAACTAGGACGACTTCATGTTCAGCAACATGAATGACAACCTGCATGATCAACAACATCAACACTAAACCGAATCAAACTAAGATACTTGTCCCAAGTCCTTCAGGAGAAATCTCGATGTCAAATCATCACCGGCGATTATCCTCAATGCTCGGCGATCCAAACGTACCCTGAACTATATATATTCATATCCTCTAACATCTAAACAATCCTCATTCATAATTCAAGGTATATACTATCATATTTTCCAATATATGATCCGCCTAACATCAAGAATCGAAACAATTCTACCAAGAACACCAAGAACACTATTATTCTATAATCATAACCAACACAATCAAGACATAAACCATCATATCTTTCAACATATAGTTCACATAACCTCAAGAACCGTAACAACAACAACATAATCATCTTCATACGAATCATTCATCAGCAACAACATCAAAATCTGGATTGAAAGAGAGGATTATCCAACATACCTCTTAGAAGATGAAATACACAAGCAAATACTTGAATAATCATCAATATCCTCATATCCAAGCTCCAATCCCATGTTTCCAAGCTCATAATCGACTTAGGAGAGCTAAAACTCCCTCTCTCAGTGTTTGGAGGCGAAGAACGAAGTGAAATAATGAAGAGAAATGAAAGACGGGCATTTACTATAAAACATTCTAGTTCCTTATGTACATAACATGCCCATGTTAACGTACGTAACCACCATTTACCTACGCTATCTGACTTTGGTAGCATACGTAACGACAGTCCAAAGTTAACTGACTCATTTCGTTCAATGCCTTACGTACGTAACTCTTGCTCCATAACGTACATAATACATACGTTGACTTGCTGCAGTAACATACTCATTAACGTACGTAATGATCCGTCCTTAGCATATGTAATGGTCGGGGTTGACTCGCCTGTCCACATCTGCGCCGAAAGCTGCCGACACGGGGTCCCACCTGCAGACCACAGCTCGTCCTGTCTGATTCCCCATGTTACGTACGTAATGCCTTGGCCATAACATACATAACACTAACAACTTAGCATACGTACGTCCTAAAATCTTAGCCATTTCCAACCGTTCATGTCCGTCTTGACATATTGGATACGTATACACACATACTGAATACATATATTCAATCCAATAATATTCTCATATGATATACCCAATACCAAAAGCACGATAACCTGATACACGATACCCTCAAACGTAATTGTCAACCAACTACGACAATTATACCAATACAGCTGTCTCAGTTCCGAATTTATTTTATCCATACTGTACAGATTCCACGCTGTACAACATAACTCGGATAAAATAACATTAAATAACAGTAGCAGAAATTCCGAATATTACATACTACACCACTTAAAATAAGTTTTGTGCTCGAAACTTGCAATCCGTCATAGAAAAACAAACAAACCGTTCAACCAAAATATTCCATAAACATCACAACAACGATCAATCATCATCATTAACGATATAGGCACGAATAAAGTTCTCAAAATGACACACCAATCACATACAGTGGATCTCAATAAACACAACCGACTGGTGAACATACCCCTCGGCATACGAACAACCAATCGCGAATCGACGAACATACTAAATCATACATGGAGTGGGAACGACCACTCAATATCCAAAACAACCAGTATGGGGTTACCATCCCCAAATCTACACTTACAAAGAAATCATTCAAAAATCATTATGGTAAAATTGTACTACTACCATACCAATGGAATCACATAGCACATATGTCCCGATCCTACCAAATCCAGAGTTCCAAAATCATATTCCGTACCCGAATCTACAATACACTGTATATTTTCTTATCCGATCAATCAACTGGTCACCCCTGGATAACCGAACTACCATACTAGAGTTCGGATCTCTTTTCCTCGTACCATTAGTGTGTTATCTAGTTTGTGAGTCTCACTCAGAACTTCACCATGATATGCACTGTACACTAATGCGTATGTATATCAATCACATTTTTAAAACCAGTTTGAAATCATATAGTCTCGTCAAAAGACAAATTTTCGAAAGTTGTTTCAAGAGTTTGAAAACATAAAACATAAATTTTCGTAAGACCACAAAATAAATTTTCGAAAATTAAATTGGCTCGCTGGTGCCAAGTATTCGATAGCAGTTTTTCCTTCGAATCCACACGATTTTGAAGTTTTAAAATAAAAACTATGCAAATGATTGACCACATTCATACTCCTGTATAGCAATTCGGGTCGTCACCAATATCCACTGATATTCCATCGGAAAACCACACGATAAAGTTCCACAATCCCAATATATAGACTCCGACAAAAACTCTTTTCCCACATATGACTCGCAACGTCACTCATTATCCCATCCTGGATCACCTTAATTATGCTATGACAAAACATTGAAACAAATCAACACATCGAAAGGCTTCCCAAGAGGTTTCATTTGAACAAGTAAACCAAAACCTCAAAAGGTAGAAACGAAGTAGATAAACGATTGGCAAAGTGTTTTACAAATCTCGGGAGTTTTAGAAAATATGAAAAGCCTTTTGAAACATTAGGGTCTCAGCTCGTATCTCGTTCCGCATTACAAGAAGTTTAAAAAGTAGAAAAATCTTTGGGACCCCAAGTCCCGAGTTATAAAACTATTACAAAATCGATTGGGTCTCGACCCAAAATCATTTTCCGCAGAACATTTGTAAAATATTTATTTTGAAAAGTATCATTTTCAAATGCTCAAAAACCGTTCATATATCTCAAAATGTATTAACATGACTACATGTTCTTCTCAACCATCCACAACATTTCCCCAAATGCATAATTCCGTTCCAAAATCTAACCAACATATTGGTTTCCAAAATCATAGTTTCTCAAGATCATCAATCCTATCTCAACTCTGTCACCTCATACTGTGACGCATAATATCTTTCTGAATCTCAAAGCATATCAACTTAGAACGGTAATAAATCTCAATACAATTCAAGAATTCAAATACTTACAGATCATGAAGCCGACGATTCCCCGTGATACTGGCACATGTCTCAACTCTAGAAAATACTCGACACAGACATTTTCAAAACACACATTTTGCAAACTCAGTTCAATTCGAGAACACAACACAGCTTTATCCGACAAAACACGTTAACATCGTTCGGAAAAGTTTGCAACAACCCCAGTACTACACTGGTAAATCACATAACGCAAATACCCGAGTGAACAACAAAACTCACGGCTCTAATATTCGTTAATCGACAAATCGAATGACGCGACAAAAACACGACCCAACTCGACCCAACTGCCTAGGTTTTCTCAACTTAAGCTCCGATACCATATTATGTAACACCCCCTGATCTGACCAGGAATATTACCGCGTCGTGGGCCCTGGAATGGAACCCACAAGGCGAAAAGAAATTTTCGCGAACATTTACAAATGCCCAAGAGGCCAACGACGGTACTATCTTTAAAACATTTGAAAACTATATGAAATCTATTTTTCAAAACCGTCGTAAAATCTCGTTTGAAAGGACAAGGCCTGAAATGCCAGAACTCAACAGTTTTAAAAACATACGTTAAGCTATCGCTTGCACGTACCGACAAAATAGTTTAGAAAACGGTTGCCAAAGTAACCTAAGTTACCAGATACCAAAAGGCCAAAAATACTCACGCAGCGGAAAAGACAAACAATTTAAAATACACTAGCAGCGGAATACAACAACTGATCAGGAAACTCAATACACAATTACATGCCCTAGCCAGTATCCTCCGGGAAGCTCATCTCTCCACGACCGCTACAAGTTCGATATCTCAAGAACCTAAAAAGAAATCCCACGACGGGGTCAGCAATAATATCCAACAATGATAACCGTCACATAACATTAATAATCACATACCAATGAGAATAAGTATACGACCAATGTAATCTTATCGCAGTAACTTTTACTTACTCAAATAATTCTCAACAAAATAACCATTATCACATTTCACATCTCGTACTCGATTAACCAATAAATTCGAACATAATATCTGTATTGTACCTCAAACAATACTCAAGATTCTCAAAATATCATCCTAACTCACTGTTATGAAATCTACTAACTCTGTCCAACTCAAATCCGTCGGGTAACATCATCACATCTCGACACGAAAACCAATTGTCCATCAAAGACAAATACCAAGGGAAAAATATGGAACATACCTCAAGATGCACAATACCACGACAATCATATCAGTCTAATCCAAGATCATATCAATGCAACATACGGGCACGGTCCTAACACAAGACCTACAAATGCATACTCATATGACAACGTCAATATGCTCAACACAATAACAACAGTGTATACTCGATGGAAATCCCATGATCCAGTGACCTCAGCATAGATCCCGGATGATCCTACTAGATCAACACGAAATGGATAACCAATAATATCCAAATGCACAATAACATATGATAAAATCAATGATGCGCATCCACATGATTCCATCAACACAACACTGGGTAATCCAACGATCCAGCGCCCTCAGCATAGATCCCATGATGATCCCGTCGGACCAAAGCATGGTGGAAAACCTGTCCAACATTCCAGCGCCCTCAGCATAGATCCCTACGATGATCCCGTCGGACCAACGCATAGTGGACATCCGATCCAGCACCCTCAGCATAGATCACATGATCTCACAGGATCAACACAACATAAACAATACAATTATGCATACACATATGCAACTCAATATGTTCATCAACATGAACAACATATAACATGAACGACACTATGATGACACAACTAGGACGACTTCATGTTCAGCAACATGAATGACAACTTGAATGATCAACAACATCAACACTAAAGCGAATCAAACTAAGATACTTGTCCCGAGTCCTTCAGGAGAAATCTCGATGTCAAATCATCACCGACGATTATCCTCAATTCTCGATGATCCAAACGTACCATGAACTATAGATATTCATATCCTCATCTTTATAGCAATGTAACCTTGATACCCGAATATTCCAATGACCGAGATAAAGCATATACATTATTATTTAACTCCCAAAATCAGAAAGACAACATATAATCAAAATCTCCATAATTTGCAGTAATAATCATTGCTATATGCATTATAAACAAAATGTAACTGAAACTATTCATTAAATATTATAACTAAGCAAGTAATAACTTGACTCGATACCGATATGACGATGATGAAGCCGCTACCAATCTCATTGCCTTCGTCTATGAGCTACTCGGCCCTGACCCATGCAATTCACGATCATACTCGAACACGACCGCAACATATAGTTATAATCACCGATCAATAATCTCAACCTATTGAAGTAATCAAATAGCAACGATCCGATAACAATCAACAACCGACATAGCCAATCAATCAAACTTAACGGGTCAACGATACCTCGATCCTATATAAAACCAAATAATATACTCAAACCATTTACGAATTCATGTCCATCATATGAACCGAAATCCGATAATTACTAATCAATATAACCGATCGACAAACTCAACGATTTCACAATATCTCGATTAGACACAAGTCCGAACAATCCAACTCAAACAATTACGAATTCATAACCAAAATACGATTACGAATACGAATATAAAGGAAATCATATTCGGTGATCAATCACAATCTTTCCGGATTTCAAATTGATATCATGATTCGCGTTTCATCAAGAACATACGAATTCCACCACTACAATCAATGAAATTCGATCTTCATATCTAAAGATACCGATAATTTAACCAATGATCGTCTTGCTATGTTAAATTCATCAAGGAGTTCCTCAAGAACAATAAATGATTCGAAACCTTGTTCATAGCCATCAAGACAACATTATTCGATATCCTCTAACATGTAAACAATCCTCATTCATAATTCAAAGTATATATTTTCCAATATATGATCCGCCTAACATCAAGAATCGAAACCATTCTACCAAGAACACCAAGAACACTGTGATTCTCTAATCATAACCAACATAATCAAGACTTAAAAACATATAGTTCATATAACCTCAAGAACCGTAACAGCAACATCATAATCATCTTCATACGAATCATTCATCAGCAACAACATCAAAATCCGGATTGAAAGAGAGGATTATCCAACATACCTCTTAGAAGATGAAATACACAAGCAAATACTTGAAGAATCATCAATATCCTCGTATCCAAGCTCCAATACCATGTTTCCAAGCTCATAATCGACTTAGGAGAGCTAAAACTCTCTCTCTCGGTGTTTGGAGGCGAAGAACGAAGTGAAATAATGAAGAGAAATGAAAGACGGGCATTTACTTATAAAACATTCCAGTTCGTTACGTATGTAACATGCCCATATTAACATACGTAACCACCATTTACGTATGCTATATGACTTTGGTAGCGTACGTAACGACAGTCCAGAGTTAACTTACTCATTTCATTCAATGCCTTACGTACGTAACTCTTGCTCCATAACATACGTAATACGTACGTTGACTTGCTACAGTAACATACTCGTTAACATACGAAAGCTGCCGACAGCGGGGTCCCACCTGCCGACCACAGCTTGTCCTGTCTGATTCCCAATGTTACGTACGTAATGCCGTGGCCATAACGTACGTAACACTAGCAACTTAGCGTACATAAGTCCTAAAATCTTAACGTACGTTAAGGGCTCTATTCTTAGCCATTTCCAATCGTTCCTGTCCATCTCGATATATTGGATATGTATACACACATACTGAATACATATATTCAATCCAAAAATATTCTCATATGATATACCCAATATCAAAAGCAAGATAACCTGATACACGATACCCTCAAACGTAATTGTCTACCAACTGCTCAATTATACCAATACAGCTGTCTCAGTTCCGAATTTATTTTATCCATACTATACAGATTCCATGCTGTAGAACATAACTCGGATAAATAATATTAAATAACAGTAGTAGAAATTCCGGATATGACATCGGGGATACGTCATCATGATCATGTTCTTGATATAAAAAGCTGAATTAGATACGTATTTAAGGAGCTCACGTAATCATGTTTATGTTTTGTACCAGATTGTGATAAGTAATACTATGGGTCGATTATCCGATCGATAGTGATTTTGGTGTTAACTTGATATTTAAAGTTTGGGTGTTGCAAAAAAGATTATCGAAGGAACGTCCTTCGAGTTTGTGAGTGTTCGTTGGAAGTATTGAACATCTATCGTCTTTCTAAGGCAAGTACTTTAATTATGTTTTCCGTATTAATGTCATTCATATTGTCATGCATATGTGTCGTTGTCGTTTGTCCACATCGTGTTGATCCGAGGAAGTCATCTTGATATCTATGCTAGCGTGTGCTGGATCATTGGACGAGTTTTCCACCTCGTGTTGGTCTAACGGGATCATCTTGGAATCTATGTGAACGTTGGATCATCAGATTACCATGTGTATGTTGTGATTGTCATGTTATGAATTGCATTATAGATCTTCTCGTAGGAGAGGCTTGTAAGTTGTTGTTATTCTTCATGAAATTTCGGATGATATATTGTTGTATAAATTATCGTACTTGTAGTATCATCGTTGTGCTAACCCCTTCGGGGGTGGACATGTGTTTTATGTCCAGGATCTAGGAGAGCTGGAAAACAATCATAGGAGCAGCATGATGACGAGGGTGCATAGTGATGTTGATGGTCTAGAGAGTCCTTTCAGTTGTTTGGTGTTTGAATAACTACTCGAGTACATTGTTTGTTGTGTTGTTTTTGGTTGATCTTGTATTACTGAATTCCTTTTGGTATTATTTTTTACTATCGAAAAACCCAGTTTGTAATAATAACTCCACTTTTAGTATTTTATAAATGTTACTCTGAGTTCTTAGCCTAGTAATTCCTTATATAAATGATTTACGGTGCTGTAATAATCCTGACTATCTCGGGGTGTTACAGAATATGGTATCGGGTTAATTTAGGGTCCAGATGTGTATTTTGTTTAACTGGCCGCGAATAACATCACTGTACTGCCTACGTTTTCATGTGAGGTGTGGTTGTAAGTTTCCTAAAACTTTATTATTGTCCTTTGATGTTATGACCTTTACGATAATTAAACTTTAGAACAATATTGTTCTCCGTATACTGAGTATGTATGCTTATGTTGAGAAGAGGTTGTGGACGGTCGCGGTTGTGAATGCGGACACAGAAATGCTAGAAGAGAAGATTCACCCTTTGTCCCTGATTCTATGTCAAATCAGCACTACGCCATAAGTGCTCATAGGCAATGCCTGTTTATTGTTGCATAAGACACAAAAAGTGTTGCCTTAGACCAAAGGCAACACCAAACTCTTGTTGCCAATACGGCCGTTGCCTTTGACACATAAGGCAACACTTTTAGTCTCTACTGCAACAACAGAAAAGTATTGCATTATGCCTCTAATGCAACAACGTAACCAAGTAAGGCAACAACAAATGATGTTGCCTAAGATTTCAAAAAAAAATAGAACAAAGGGTCCACATGAGCCACGTCATCAGTGGGTCCCACCTTTATGCCATGCCATCAGTGGGTCCCATCTTGATGCCACGTTGCAATAGGCTCTACATTTGTGCCAGGTCAGGAATAGGCCCCACTCTATGCCACATCGGCAGTTTTTTTATAATACTACTTTTATAAAATACAACAGCAGCTAAAGTAAAAGGCAACACTTCATACAAATATTTTGAAATAACCATTTTATTTTTACATCAAACCATCCAAAATAAACCAAGGCATCCAAAAACCAACAAGGATGCCAATACAAAATACAAATTCCTAAATTCATACAAAGCAACAAACCACCAATTTAACTTCAAAAGTACAAAAACCAAGCAACACCACCAATCTAACTTAAAAAGTATAAAATTACTAAGTCTAAATACAAGTGATCGAAAGTTACATATTGAAATAACTGATAAGTGATGCCGCCTTGAGTCATAGGAGTAGCATTATCATCTTGATCACTTGATATCATTGCACAAAATTCTCTAATATCCCAGTTGAGGCCGGAATTAGCTTCTCCCACTTTCTTGTTTCACTTTTCCCTACCAAATTATTGTAAATAAGTCAATGTAGATAAGACCGTTCTTCTTTTAATAATCTTAATAGGAATAAAACTGAAAGAGAAGCACTTGGGTATCTCGTAACAAATGATATGGCAAAAGTTATAACCAAGTGAAATTCAAAAGAGAGCAAGATATCAAGCTTCATGTCATATGCTTCACATAATTAAACATTTTCACAAAATAAATAATTTATTCATTTGTGGACAACAGACACTATCAGCATTCTAAAATGACATGAATGCGTAAATCACACTACTACAATTATGCAATAATGAAATTAACCGAACTCCTGGATGAGTTTCGTGCATGAATTCAAACCCGGCAATCAGAAAAGTTAGAAGATCTACCAAAAAACTTCAAAAATCTTTACGTGTCACCTCCACTTTTCATAGGGACGAGTAAATTATTTATAAGAATCAGAATGATAACAGGACATAAAATAATCAATTAGAAAATGGTTTAATCCTCACATGATATTACTAGCAGTGACAGCTTTGTTGTCTTTCCCCTTGGTGATTTCGCACAGGTTCAATAAATCACGAATGACCATCATCAAAAATCTATTTTCCTGCCCAAAAGCAATAAGGTTGCTTAAATCTTTCAAGCTGAGGTTAGTTTAATAATTCAAGACCTACAAATGCATACTCATATGACAACGTCAATATGCTCAACACAATAACAACAATATATACTCGATGGAAAGCCCATGATCCAGCGCCCTCAGCATAGATTCCGGATGATCCTACTAGATCAACACGAAATGGATAACCAATAATATACATATGCACAATAACATATGATAAAATCAATGATGTAAATCCACATGATTCCATCAACACAACACTGGGTAATCCAATGATCCAGTGCCCTCAGCATAGATCCCCATGATGATCCCGTCGGACCAAAGCATGGTGGAAAACCTGTCTAATGATCCAGTGCCCTCAGCGTAGATCCCCATGATGGTCCCGTCGGACCAACGCATAGTGGACATCCGATACAGCGCCCTCAGCATAGATCACATGATCTCACAGGATCAACACAACATAAACAATATAATTATGCATACACATATGCAACTCAATACGTTCATCAACATGAACGATGACACTATGATGACACAACTAGGACGACTTCATGTTCAGCAACATGAATGACAACCTTCATGATCAACAACATCAACACTAAACCGAATCAAACTAAGATACTTGTCCCAAGTCCTTCAGGAGAAATCTCGATGTCAAATCATCACCGGCGATTATCCTCAATGCTCGGCGATCCAAACGTACCCTGAACTATATATATTCATATCCTCTAACATCTAAACAATCCTCATTCATAATTCAAGGTATATACTATCATATTTTCCAATATATGATCCGCCTAACATCAAGAATCGAAACAATTCTACCAAGAACACCAAGAACACTATTATTCTATAATCATAACCAACATAATCAAGACATAAACCATCATATCTTTCAACATATAGTTCACATAACCTCAAGAACCGTAACAACAACAAAATAATCATCTTCATACGAATCATTCATCAACAAAAACATCAAAATCTGGATTGAAAGAGAGGATTATCCAACATACCTCTTAGAAGATGAAATACACAAGCAAATACTTGAATAATCATCAATATCCTCATATCCAAGCTCCAATCCCATGTTTCCAAGCTCATAATCGACTTAGGAGAGCTAAAACTCCCTCTCTCAGTGTTTGGAGGCGAAGAACGAAGTGAAATAATGAAGAGAAATGAAAGACGGGCATTTACTATAAAACATTCTAGTTCATTACGTACATAACATGCCCATGTTAACGTACGTAACCACCATTTACGTACGCTATATGACTTTGGTAGCATACGTAACGACAGTCCAAAGTTAACTGACTCATTTCATTCAATGCCTTACTTACGTAACTCTTGCTCCATAACGTACGTAATACATACGTTGCCTTGCTACAGTAACATACTCGTTAACGTACGTAATGATCCGTCCTTAGCGTACGTAATGGTCGGGGTTGACTCGCCTGTCCACATCCGCGCCGAAAGCTGCCGACACGGGGTCCCACCTGCCGACCACAGCTCGTCCTATCTGATTCCCCATGTTACGTACGTAATGCCTTGGCCATAACATACATAACACTAACAACTTAGCGTACGTATGTCCTAAAATCTTATCCATTTCCAACCGTTCATGTCCATCTTGACATATTGGATACGTATACACACATACTGAATACATATATTCAATCCAATAATATTCTCATATGATAAACCTGTAACACCCCCAATCCAATCAGGGATATTACACGCCGTAGACCCTCTCCTCGAGGATCTACCAGGCTGATAACTAAAATCAAACATCTAAACATCGCCTTTAAGGCTAAAATGACTCAGTAGACCGATGTGGTCTTTCAATAATAACATACAACTCAATTCCAAACACATACCCACGCAGGGGTCAAAATACAATAAACTCCCGTACAATGGGGAAAAGATACTGCAGCGGAAAAGAAAATACAACTAGACCAATACGACATCAACGGATCCTCGTGTGATTAGTATCGTTCATCTTTCATCATCCTTCGTGCCTGTTGTTGCCCAAAATATTTATCCGAAGATTAATACTGCTGGAAGACGGACAACAAACAACAATTGCGGGAGCACTTCCGAGAGAAGATAAATAATACAAGATTTGTCGGGTTTGTTAGGCCCGGGCTTGAATGCTCTCGCGAGATGTTATTAATACAAATATTTGTGGATACAAGTATTAATGAGAGAAATCTAAATACAATGAGTGTAAAAAGAATATGTTAATCCGGCTGTTGAGCGAAGCTCGGTGTTCTTCGTCCCCGCCGATCGTCTTCCTGATGAGAGAGGCCGGGAGAAGTAAGACCGAATGATAGCTGTTGCCAAGAGTTGGAGATAGCCAAGTGCTGGGTATTGATTCTGTCTAGTGTGCTGAAATCGCGATAATTCCAGAGAGAAAATACAAATGCAGGGGGCCTTGTATATATAGTGGCAGCCGGGTCCTGTCCTTTGGTGGGCGATCGCCTTCCGGCCATTATAATAATGGGGCGATAGTCCGCCGGCCAATATTATAATGGGGCGATCACCCGGGCTGTCAGGCTAAATTCCAAGGAAGAGGCTGGCAGTCTGCCTAAAGTCCAAAGCTCCAAAGAGTGACGATTGGGCGGTCCAATGAGGAGCCAGCACGCGTCCGGAGTCACTGTCACATGCGGCCCTACTGACAACTTTCGGCGGCTTGTCGGCTGGTGGAGAGATTCTGCCAGGCTGTGGTCAATGACCCGTGATTCGCGGATCTTGTCTCGGCCCTTGCACATGGTGCCAGTCTTAAGGTTCGGCCTTTGCCGACTGGATGGCAATCGGTGCTGATCGACATGAGGCGGTCGTCTCTAGCTGGTCATCAGAGCTCGCAATCGGCCAGTCGCAGATGCCGAGAGAGGATCGCCCGCTTGACGGTCGCCAGGAGTCGATCGTCGAGTACCGAGTAACGATCGTATCTTAGGTCGATCGCTCGGCACCGGCACTTGTCCTGGGACCTTCGGTTGGCCGATTTAGCTTGTCCGCTGGGTTAAGGCTCGGCCGCCTGGTCGCTGGTCGGCAGATCTGCCTTGGACGCTCGGCAGTGGCTAGGTCGCCCGATCTCCGAGGCGATCGTCGGTCGGAGAGTGTTAATTCTTGACACAACAATTGCCCCCCAGCTTGCTCCTATGTTGAAGACATGGGGCGAGGTGGTTCTTGCTGGCGATCGTGTAAGGATGAGGACGGGCGATCTTGCTGAGCTGACTTAGGATTCGGAATTGGGCTATCATGGTCGATTGTCTAGCTATCTTTCGGTCTTGTACCTGCAAAAAACAACATTGGCCGATCTCGGAAACTTGGTGGTTTCGCTTGTTTGAGGAATCGTGCACAGTCGCGGAGATCGATGGACCGACTCCATGACCGTGTCTTGGTGCGCGAAGACATTGAGTGTCTCGTGACTCACTTTATTATGAGGGTCCTCTGTTAGGCTGCGCCTCGCCTCGTATTTAAACGAAGGGCGTGCGGTCTCGGTCTAGAGGAGTCCTTGCGCGGGGCAGCGTCGGATGAATCAACTCCACGCCCGCGGCTTGTTAGCTCTGCTTCCACCTCGGCCAGCCATGGAGATGGCCGACCTCGACGGTTTACGTTGAGACGGGGGTTGTGGCATGTGTCCACTGATTAATGTTGGAGAGCCCTTAGACTACGCCGGCCTCGTATTTAAACGAAGGGTGGGCGATCTCGGCCGAAAGGGACCTTGCATGGCCGAAGCAGCCGGTTCCATCGACTGCCAGGACCATGGCTTTATGATGTGCGGTGGAGGCGATCGCGAGCCTTAGGTCCTCATGTTAAATGCTGGACTGTAGATGGCGATCGTGTCCTCCGGGTTGCTGATGATGTAGCGTGATGATCGGCGATCGGGCCGGAAGACTGGCGATCGTCGCTCGGCTGTCGATCGCTTTATTCGTAGGTCGATATCGGCGATCGGGCGGGAGTTAGTCCCTCATTTAAAATGGACTGTAGGCGGTGAGCGAGTCCTCCGGCTCTGCTGGATAGTAGCGATCGGGCTGGGAAACTGGAGGTCGTCGCGCGGGCGCCGATCGCTCTACTCCTAGGCTAAGAAGAAGCCTCTGCCTGGACAGGAAATCTGCGGCTCTAGCCCGGAAGGCTGCGTAGGTCGTCGGTTGGGTCTTCGTGAGATGCCTGAACATAGGCGAAAAACCCTGAAAACCTCCTAGGACCGCGTAGAGGGCGGTCTCATCGTTTATGGGCTCGCCGTTGAGGATGATCACGTCTACCCGGTCGATGTAGTCCGAGTCGGACTCCTCTTCTCCCTGCTTGATTTGCATCATGCGAAGGCGACCTTACAGGTGGGCGACCACAGTGGCGAAGTATTAGTGAAGACGTGTGCCGGCTCGTTAAAGGAGCCAATGGACCGAGGTGGCAATGAGGTGTACCACCGAGGCGAGGTCGTCCGGCGTCGAGAGGAACATTCGGCACCGGTCGCGTCCGATGCCCCACACCGGTCATGTAGATGTTGAACTTCCTCGGGTGCGTCACGGGGTCCGATCGCCCTCGTACAAGGGTGTTTGCGGGAGCGATCTGTCTTTGCCGCGGGGCGAGCTCGATGTCGATCGCGAGCGGCTCGCTCGGCTCGGCGATCGTCTTCATGGCGCCTGCCCTGGATTGCAGGAGCGCCTTCACGTCGTCGAGCTGACGTTGCAATGCGGCAATCGTCGTGGCTCGGTTGCTCGCTGATCGGCTTTGGGAGCGGGAGCCGAGGCGATCGTGTACCGATCTCCGGACTCCGCTACTGCCGACCTCGGCTATTTGGCGAGGGGGATCCAGACGGTTGGGCTGCCTTCTGGGAGCCGGGTAGGCCGAGCTCCTGGTGACGGACTCAAACTCCATCGTCTCGTAGCTGGGGACGGACTGCCCCGGTCGCCAGGTCGGGTCACTGCCCAGGCGATCGAAGACAGAGGTGCCCCGGCTGCCGAGCGCCTCTTCATGCGGACGAGAGCCTCCTGGCGATCGCTCGGCCAGTAATGCCTTGAGCTTCCGCTTGGACTTCCGGCGGGCGGCCGAGGGGGTGATAGCAGGAGGCGCGTCGAGAGCACTCCGTCGCTCCTGCAGGACGGCCATGACCTTGTCGATCTGTTCCTTGGTTCGGAGCTGATCGAGCGAGAGGCTCGGGCCGCCGCCCAGGGATGGGATCGAGCGTCTCGGACGCGGCACGCCTTCCACCATCGGTGCGGCTCGGGGCCCCGGGGCCAGGCAGGGTCTGGCAGCCGAGTCGCGGCTTTCTTCGACGCGGAGGCGGAAGACATGATTTCTGAAGGATTTCTTTGAAGTGCAGTGAGTGTCACTTCAAGTATCTGCCCCGAGAACAGTGAGTGTTCTTCGGGATGGTAGGTATAAAAATTTGAGGGTTGGATGCCCTCCTTCTAGCGCCAATTGTTGTTGCCCAAAATATTTATCCGAAGATTAATACTGCTGGAAGACGGACAACAAACAACAATTGCGGGAGCACTTCCGAGAGAAGATAAATAATACAAGATTTGCCGGGTTTGTTAGGCCCGGGCTTGAATGCTCTCGCGAGATGTTATTAATACAAATATTCGTGGATACAAGTATTAATGAGAGAAATCTAAATACAATGAGTGTAAAAAGACTCTGTTAATCCGGCTCTTGAGCGAAGCTCGGTGTTCTTCGTCCCCGCCGATCGTCTTCCTGATGAGAGAGGCCGGGAGAAGTAAGACCGAATGATAGCTGTTGCCAAGAGTTGGAGATAGCCAAGTATTGGGTATTGATTCTGTCTAGTGTGCTGAAATCGCGATAATGCCAGAGAGAAAATACAAATGTAGGGGGCCTTGTATATATAGTGGCAGCCGGGTCCTGTCCTTTGGTGGGCGATCGCCTTCCGGCCATTATAATAATGGGGCGATAGTCCGCCGGCCAATATTATAATGGGGCGATCACCCGGGCTGTCAGGCTAAATTCCAAGGAAGAGGCTGGCAGTCTGCCTAAAGTCCAAAGCTCCAGCAGGCAACCAGTTGGGCGGTCCAATGAGGAGCCAGCACGCGTCCGGAGTCACTGTCACATGCGGCCCTACTGACAACTTTCGGCGGCTTGTCGGCTGGTGGAGAGATTCTGCCAGGCTGTGGTCAATGACCCGTGATTCGCGGATCTTGTCTCGGCCCTTGCACGTGGTGCCAGTCTTAAGGTTCGGCCTTTGCCGACTGGATGGCCATCGGTGCTGATCGACATGAGGCGGTCGTCTCTAGCTGGTCATCAGAGCTCGCCATCGGCCAGTTGCAGATGCCGAGAGAGGATCGCCCGCTTGACGGTCGCCAGGAGTCGATCGTCGAGTACCGAGTAACGATCGTATCTGAGGTCGATCGCTCGGCACCGGGACTTGTCCTGGGACCTTCGGTTGGCCGATTTAGCTTGTCCGCTGGGTTAAGGCTCGGCCGCCTGGTCGCTAGTCGGCAGATCTGCCTTGGACGCTCGGCAGTGGCTAGGTCGCCCGATCTCCGAGGCGATCGCCGGTCGGAGAGTGTTAATTCTTGACACAACAATTGCCCCCCAGCTTGCTCCTATGTTGAAGACATGGGGCGAGGTGGTTCTTGCTGGCGATCGTGTAAGGATGAGGACGGGCGATCTTGCTGAGCTGACTTAGGATTCGGAATTGGGCTATCATGGTCGATTGGCTAGCTATCTTTCGGTCTTGTACCTGCAAAAAACAACATTGGCCGATCTCGGAAACTTGGTGGTTTCGCTTGTTTGAGGAATCGTGCACAGTCGCGGAGATCGATGGACCGACTCCATGACCGTGTCTTGGTGCGCGAAGACATTGAGTGTCTCGTGACTCACTTTATTATGAGGGTCCTCTGTAAGGCTGCGCCTCGCCTCGTATTTAAACGAAGGGCGTGCGGTCTCGGTCTAGAGGAGTCCTTGCGCGGGGCAGCGTCGGATGAATCAACTCCACGCCCGCGGCTTGTTAGCTCTGCTTCCACCTCGGCCAGCCATGGAGATGGCCGACCTCGACGGTTTACGTTGAGACGGGGGTTGTGGCATGTGTCCACTGATTAATGTTGGAGAGCCCTTAGACTATGCCGCCCTCGTATTTAAACGAAGGGTGGGCGATCTCGGCCGAAAGGGACCTTGCATGGCCGAAGCAGCCGGTTCCATCGACTGCCAGGACCATGGCTTTATGATGTGCGGTGGAGGCGATCGCGAGCCTTAGTTCCTCATGTTAAATGCTGGACTGTAGATGGCGATCGTGTCCTCCGGGTTGCTGATGATGTAGCGTGATGATCGGCGATCGGGCCGGAAGACTGGCGATCATTGCTCGGCTGTCGATCGCTTTATTCGTAGGTCGATATCGACGATCGGGCGGGAGTTAGTCCCTCATTTAAAATGGACTGTAGGCGGTGAGCGAGTCCTCCGGCTCTGCTGGATAGTAGCGATCGGGCTGGGAAACTGGAGATCGTCGCGCGGGCGCCGATCGCTCTACTCCTAGGCTAAGAAGAAGCCTCTGCCTGGACAGGAAATCTGCGGATCTAGCCCGGAAGGCTGCGTAGGTCGTCGGTTGGGTCTTCGTGAGATGCCTGAACATAGGCGAAAAACCCTGAAAACCTCCTAGGACCGCGTAGAGGGCGGTCTCATCGTTTACGGGCTCGCCGTTGAGGATGATCACGTCTACCCGGTCGATGTAGTCCGAGTCGGACTCCTCTTCTCCCTGCTTGATTTGCATCATGCGAAGGCGACCTTCTGGCTGGACGACCCTGGTGGCGAAGTATTCCGTGAAGACGTGCGCCAGCTCGTTAAAAGAGCCAATGGACCGAGGTGGCAATGAGGTGTACCACCGGTGGGCGAGGTCGTCCAGCGTCAGAGGGAACATTCGGCACCGGGTCGCGTCCGATGCCCCACACCCGGTCATGTAGATGTTGAACTTCCTCAGGTGTGTCTGGGGGTCCGATCGCCCCTCGTACAAGGGTGTTTGCGGGGGAGCGATCCTGTGCTGCACGGGGGCGAGCTCGATGTCGATCGCGAGCGAATCGCTCGGCTCGGCGATCGTCTTCATGGCGCCTGCCCTGGATTGCAGGAGCGCCTTCACGTCGTCGAGCTGACGTTGCAATGCGGCAATCGCCGTGGCTCGGTTGCTCGCTGATCGGCTTTGGGAGCGGGAGCCGAGGCGATCGTGTACCGATATCCGGACTCCGCTGCTGTCGACCTCGGCTATTTGGCGAGGGGGAGCAGGCTGGCCGCCTTACGGGAGCCGGGTAGGCCGAGCTCCCGGTGACGGACTCAAACTCCGTCGTCTCGTAGCCGGGACGGATTGCCCGGTCGCCAGGTCGGGTCACCGCCCAGGCGATCGAAGACAGAGGTGCCCAGTGCCAGCGCCTCTTCATGCGGACGAGAGCCTCTGGCGATCGCTCGGCGATAATGCCTTGAGCTTCCGCTTGGACTTCCGGCGGGCGGCCGAGGGGGTGATAGCAGGAGGCGCGTCGAGAGCACTCCGTCGCTCCTGCAGGACGGCCATGACCTCGTCGATCTGTTCCTTGGTTCGGAGCTGATCGAGCGAGAGGCTCGGGCCGCCGCCCAGGGATGGGATCGAGCGTCTCGGACCGCGACGGCTGCCTTCCACCATCGGCTGCGGCTCGGACTGGGACAGGCAGGGTCCGGCCGGGTGAGTCGGCGGCTTTCTTCGACGCGGAGGCGGAAGACATGATTTCTGAAGGATTTCTTTGAAGTGCAGTGAGTGTCACTTCAAGTATCTGCCCCGAGAACAGTGAGTGTTCTTCGGGACGGTAGGTATAAAAATTTGAGGGTTGGATGCCCTCCTTCTAGCGCCAATTGTTGTTGCCCAAAATATTTATCCGAAGATTAATACTGCTGGAAGACGGACAACAAACAACAATTGCGGGAGCACTTCCGAGAGAAGATAAATAATATAAGATTTGCCGGGTTTGTTAGGCCCGGGCTTGAATGCTCTCGCGAGATGTTATTAATACAAATATTCGTGGATACAAGTATTAATGAGAGAAATCTAAATACAATGAGTGTAAAAAGACTCTGTTAATCCGGCTCTTGAGCGAAGCTCGGTGTTCTTCGTCCCCGCCGATCGTCTTCCTGATGAGAGAGGCCGGGAGAAGTAAGACCGAATGATAGCTGTTGCCAAGAGTTGGAGATAGCCAAGTGCTGGGTATTGATTCTGTCTAGTGTGCTGAAATCGCGATAATGCCAGAGAGAAAATACAAATGCAGGGGGCCTTGTATATAGTGGCAGCCGGGTCCTGTCCTTTGGTGGGCGATCGCCTTCCGGCCATTATAATAATGGGGCGATAGTCCGCCGGCCAATATTATAATGGGGCGATCACCCGGGCTGTCGGGCTAAATTCCAAGGAAGAGGCTGGCAGTCTGCCTAAAGTCCAAAGCTCCAGCAGGCAACCAGTTGGGCGGTCCAATGAGGAGCCAGCACGCGTCCGGAGTCACTGTCACATGCGGCCCTACTGACAACTTTCGGCGGCTTGTCGGCTGGTGGAGAGATTCTGCCAGGCTGTGGTCAATGACCCGTGATTCGCGGATCTTGTCTCGGCCCTTGCACGTGGTGCCAGTCTTAAGGTTCGGCCTTTTCCGACTGGATGGCCATCGGTGCTGATCGACATGAGGCGATCGTCTCTAGCTGGTCATCAGAGCTCGCCATCGGCCAGTTGCAGATGCCGAGAGAGGATCGCCCGCTTGACGGTCGCCAGGAGTCGATCGCCGAGTACCGAGTAACGATCGTATCTGAGGTCGATCGCTCGGCACCGGGACTTGTCCTGGGACCTTCGGTTGGCCGATTTAGCTTGTCCGCTGGGTTAAGGCTCGGCCGCACAGTCGGCTGGTCGCGAATCTGCCTTGGGCCTTCAGCGGTGGCTAGGTCGCCCGATCTCCGAGGCGATCGCCGGTCGGAGAGTGTTAATTCTTGACACAACAGTGCCGACCCTGTGCCATGCTCCAAAACCTGAATGCAAAAATAGACATCCACCCCCCGAATACTCGGGGGTTAGCAAAACTCCATTGTTTTGCTAGTGCAAGTACAAGTGCAAAAATACGAGCCATACAATTCACATTCCACGAATAACAATAACCAGGAATCCGCAAAGATCCAAACGTAACAAAAAGTACTACCCGAGGCAAGAGTTTGGGTAGATATTTCTAAAACCGAAAGACAATAGTTAAAGGGGAAACAATTTATAAAACAGTTTAAAATGCCCTCGAGAGTTTTAATAGAAAACAATTTAGGATTACCGAATCCTAATCTTTCCAAAATCAACAGGGTCACAGCCCAAAGGTTTTATTTTCGCAAATAGAAAACCAACAGCAGTTCACAAGGTTAAAATCCACGTCACGTGTCCTCGGCGGACATAAAATCAAAACAATATAATCGCCCAAGATACGTAAACCTTGTTCACCAAAAATACAACACCAACTCGTGAATCCAGGGCTATACCATTGGATTCCCTTCGTGGCCCCGTCGGACCCTCCCAAGGTGAGTAGAATGCGTTTTCGAAATCATATACACCAATTCGTGAAGTTTTACTCGTGAATCCAGGGCTATACCATTGGAATTCCCTCCGTGGCCCCGTCGAACCCTCCCGAGGTGAGCAAATACATTCACCAAACATACACACGCACTCGTGAAGTTTTACTCGTGAATCCAGGGCTATACCATTGGAATTCCCTCCGTGGCCCCGTCGAACCCTCCCGAGGTGAGCAAATACATTCACAAAACAAACAACTGCACTCGTGAATCCAGGGCTATACCATTGGACTCCCTCCGTGATCCCGTCGGACCCTCCCGAGGTGAGCGAAATACATTCACACAATTAACACGTCACAACAAGGATATTCATACAATCCACCAAAGGCAACAAACACAAAGCACGACATAATCGTCAAATCACAACACACCAAAAATGAGATAATATATGCACACACGTGTTATCAAGCGCAACATCAACACCAAACATATCCATAGGATTCACATAGTCACTTACAACCCACACAATTTACAAACACACGCATTTTGAAAGTGAGCCTTTAACGAGGCTAGTTGAATCTTTTGAAAAACTCGTTTCAAACAAACACACACACATACCAAGACGATCACCAATCATCATATCCACAAAACAAGAAATGTATGGACAAGGTACTTGCCTCAAAAATCGGCACGCAAGTATTCCGACGAACACGGCTCAACCGGAAAGCTTCGAAACGCCCGACGCTATCGAAACGGAAGACGACGACGAACGAAAGGGTTCAACAAGGTTTATTCGCAAGAAACACGACCCTAACATCATACAATCAATAAATCATCGATCATACGAGGAAGAATAATCGTAGAACGCCCGAAAACCCCTCTAAGACATTTTACCGGACACCTTCAAGGCGTCGGTCAAGAACTCGACCCAAACAACGAATCGATACGATCCAACCATGGAATAATAAAGTAAATGATATAATACATCTAAATATTCATCAATACATCATAATCCTAAGTTAAATCGGATTAAACGGATGAAAACAACCAAAACACCCAATTTCCCCAAAACTAGATTTCTAGGAAATCTGACCTGATTTGGTAGATCGGAGGATGTTATAGGACGGATGATTGATGATATGAACCTAAAAACTTCATGGATTTATTGTCCAACAACATCTCTCCATGATGAACTAATCTCCAGCCGCGGAAGGGAAGAAAATGAGTGAGAAATGGCTGAAGAAAAACGCTGCCAGGCCTTAAATAGGCTGACTGCCGGCCGGGTTACGTACGTAACCGGCCATGGCTTACGTACGTAACCGGCCATGGCCGAACTCACTGCCTGGAAATGCCGGAAGCGTTACGTACGTTACCGGCCAGGGCCTTACGTACGTAACCGGCCTTACGTACGTAACTGCCGATCACTACCGCCGCGTTACTCGGCGGGCGCTGGCCCGGCATGCCCGGCCATGACTCGGCCGGGACCAACTCCGACGGCCCGAACGATCCCGAAACCCGAACCTGAGTACGAATCGAAGATACGGTTACGAAGTACTCGCAAAGATGAATCCGAGCACTAAGAGAACACACGATTCCGGCCACCCGAAGGCTCGAAATTCGACAACGGAAAGTAATTACCCCAAACTTTGGGAAATTACGAAAATGGCCCAAAACACCCGAAAATCACGATACGTGATCGAAACACCAAGCCAAAGCTCGCAACATGAATAATAACATTAAATGAACTTAAGAGAAAGTCAAAACAACAGTTTCGGACGAGATTCGCAAGAATCGAACTCAAGTGCGGAAAAACCGCTAAAAAGCACGGAACTCAACAAAACGACACCGAAACGAGCTCGGATGACAAAAATTGCAGAATTAATCATTCTCGAAATGACGAGACGGTCATGAGCGAGTTGTCAAAACGGACTTTCTCCGAAAAAAAAGAAATTACCGGAAATCGAAATTACGGGTATTACATTCTACCCTCCTTAAAAGAAGTTTCGTCCCGAAACTTAAAACAAGTAGGGAGAAGAAGTATCCTGCCAGGAAAAGCTCAACGAGGTACATAAAACCGAAAACTCGCGCCCGACGGCGAAACGCTGCAAGAAACGGCAAGAGACATACGGCGTGAAAATACGCTCCACGGCGACTAACACAACGCCACCGGCAGAGACATAATAAAATCAACAAGTGACAAGCGTCATCAAACATGTAATCCAACCAAGTCGATTATCCGAACAATCACAAAACACAACGAACAAAAATCAATATGATTGACCACCCCAACGGTACATCAATCAAAACGCGAGCCAATCGCTGAAGAAATACGGAATTCCACCGCCCAAGGGTTGGAAGATCGAAAACGAGACAAATTTCCCGAATATAAGGAAATTAGGAAGAAGTCTGAACGCTCAACAATCATGAAACAAGATCAACAAAAACCGAACAATCAAACGATCGAACCACAATGGTCGAGACAACAAAAATCGAAAAATCATGTTCGAATCACGAAGAACAATAAAATTCAAACAACAACTCCCAGGTTCACGTCTCGGCTCGAGACAATATATGATCCGGTAAAAGCAACAAGATGTGATTCACATAAGATCCATAGGAAAGGGAATAGCAATTGAAAAGTCACAACGACAAACGAGTAATTTCGAAACACCACACTCGTTCGATCAATAAAAGCAAGGGATAGGGCAAGCTCAGAAAATGTTAACGAACATAAACGAGTCGAAAATATAGAAGTTCAAAAGCTGATCCACTTCGAATAAAAGAACTAGTAGAACCAAAAGATGTTACATCCGAACAAGGTTCACAAGTATCGAACCGGACTCGGAAAAGTCATAGCGATAACCAAATCGACCCAAAACAAGATCACAGCTCGTTCGAACGATGAAACCGAAATACAGAACAAGTTCATAAAGTGTCAACGAACACGAGCGAGTCGATAGACCTGAGAAAGAGGAAATGCAGGAGTCCAAAAATAATACGGGTATTATATTCGACCCCTTCTAAAAGAAGTGTCGTTCCCGAAACTCACAACACGAAATCAAGGTGACAACACAACAAGCAATCGCGAAACATCCTTGAAGGCCTCTCAAAGCCGATTCGATAACTGTCTTTGAAGCGCGAACTCCGAAAGTCTTGGTAGCCAATTCGCAAAACTGAATTCGGTGTCCCTCGAGTCCACACTTGAAATGTGTTACCGACGAGAAGGACAATTTACACGTGCATGCCCCGGTACATCACGGTTGAAACGTCTCGGCTCGGCATACCGAAAATACAAATGCTAGATACAATGGGGCATAACGTCGCAAAACAACATAGCGGAGATGCCAACTCAGCACAACAAGGAATCATAATACATATCATATACAACGATTATCATCGTAAAATAATACACACAAACACTACAGCAACGACGGTATCGTTCGGCGACCTCAACGGCCCGAACAATAACCAGCACATAATTACAAACATTATGAAACAATCACATATGTACACAAACGTACATGTTGTTACCCAAAATATTATCCGGAGATAGTATTGCTGGAATGATCGAGTAACAAACAAATGCGAGAACACTTCCGTGAGAAAAAAGATAACACAAGATTTGCCGGGGTTGTTAATCCCGGGCTTGAATGCTCTCACGAGATGTTATTAATAAATATACTGTCGAGTACAAATATTAATGTTAGAATCTACTACAAGGAGTGTAAAGACTTCTAGTTATCTAGGCTTTAGAGCGCGTAGATTGCCGGAAGAACCAGATAGATATATCTGTGAGTTCTTGTTTGGGATATATGATGAATGTGTATGAATATAACTATGAATGTGTTAGTGGTTGCCAAAAGAGCCTTTGATTCTCTTTTTGGTATGTATTTTGCACTGAATTCGTAGTAATTTTTGCGTCCCTTTTGCTGCTGCAGTGAGTTCTCTATTTATAGGGGACAGGGTAGTTGGGACCCTTCAGGCGATCGCCGGCGACCGCCGTTTTTTATATTATAATAAGGTGGCCGATCGTCCCGTCACATGGGGCTGTCCCCTTAAAGTCAGGGGCTGCTGCTGGTGCCAGCTGTGTGAGCCAATGAGAGGCCAACACGCGTCCTGGGCAGCTATCAGGGGAGGACCCACTCTGTACCTTTCGGCGGCTTTGTCGGTAGGTGTGGTAGGTGTGGTAGGTGACAGGCTGGGGTCAAAGATCCTATATGTCGGTATCTTTTGAAGATCCGCATGTGGGCCACCGTCCAAGATTCGGTCTTCGACGACTTTGACGGATGCCGGATCCATACGTGGCATGAGATGATCGCCTCTGGTCCGCTCATTAGAGACGATCGTCAGATATCAAAAGACGATCGTTGGGTACCAAAAGACGATCGCCGTATTATGCCGAACTCTAGGAGTCTATCCAGAGTATGTCTTTCATGGTTGGTTTCTCTGATCGTGATAACGATCGCCTATAGAGGCGTTTTAATCGCCGCACAACAATTGCCCCCCGGCTTGCCTCGATGTTGAAAACACGTGGTGAGGTGGCACTGTTGGCGATCGTCAATGTTTAGCCGATCAGCCGATCTGAATTCAAATCCGGGCGGCGGGAAATGAAGGCGGGCTTTTTAAAGTGCCAGGGACACGTGTCGCGCCGCTGTTGGGGGAGTCCGACGGTTTGTCAGACTTGTTAGCTGGCGTGCCCTTGAAAAGACGCGTACGCGGGATCCGAGGGCATTTTTTAATGCGTCCCCACGTGACGGTTGCGATCCAGTCCTCGAGGTTTCTCCTATTTGCATTCAGGCCCTCGTCTCCATCTATAAAAAGGGCAAGGCTTCTTCTCCTTCATTTTTTACGCGTCCTTGTATCCCTAGCCGAATTTCTGCAAAAACTCAGGAGCTTCTTGCGCCGACTTCCTTCTTTCCTCTAGGTAAGAAAAATTAACCTTCTCCCTCTCTTTACTTTCTGATATGTCGGGAGGATCCAAAACCTTTGAAACCGGAAGTTCTTCCGCTGCCACAGCGTCGCCTGAACGGGAGAAGATTCCTGTTGGAGTGGATATGGAGACGGCCGTTGAAGCTATTCGAGCGGGGATTGCACCCGCAGAACTCGGATAACTTTTCAACGAGGCCGAGGTGGCGAGGACGGCGGCGAAGGCGGAGCAGGGGGGCTCGCCGGCGGATGAGGATGATTTGATGCGGGAGGCCTGGGAACGAGAGAGTATCTTTGGCCCTGCCTATGTGGCTTTTGCTCGGATGGTGGAAGCGATCGCCGGACCCTGTCCGGAATTCGACTTCGAGGCCTACTCCGCCGCTCACCCTTACGAACATGCGAAGCGGACGGTTTTTCAGGCCGCCGTTCTGTCTCCGTGGACTCTCGGAAAAATCTGGAGTACGGCGACCGAGAAAGACCTGAGCCGTTGGAGGGCCAAATATCACATCCCCTCTGACGTTTTCTTGCACGTGCCTTCGCAGAATGAACGTGCCGATCAACCGCCTGAGGGCATGGTTGCCGTCAACGGGTTGATTATGGAGGCCGGTCTGCGATTTCCTCTTCCATTTGCCGTCTCCTACTTGCTGATCGCCTGGAATTTGGCGCCTCTTGCCTAACGCGAGCAGCAGCTCAGATTATCGCACGCGACCTTTGTTTGGCGGTCACCGGTTGTTCCGCCTCCTTTCCGCGCTAGAGATGAATTATCTGTTTAAATTGACCGCGCAGAAGGGGTCGATCGGCGGTAACCATATCCAAGGCCGAATGGGGAGAGTGGTCCTCGGTGTGCCAAATAAGACCAGGGGTGACCTGGCTAAATGGTGTTGGGTCGGCGGGGCATGGCGATCGGCGTCGAGTGACAGGCCGAATGAGGAGTTGGAGATCCCCACCACTTTCCGGGAGAGGAATCCGAGTAAGGATTTTAACTCTCCCCTTGATTGAGCTTGTCTTGGACTGATCTAATTTTGTTTTCTTTTTGCAGGACCTCTCGTTCCAGCGATCGGCGACCTTCCATTCGATTTCTTGATCGTTTGGGAGCGGATCCGTGCCTTGCCGAACTCCTTTATTGACGTTCGATCGCTTGGTACCGAAGCTCATCGGTTGGGGGCTCGATTGTTCTGATACCCCCGTCACTTGAAAGTTCCAGGTATAAGTTTAAGTGGTGCTCCCTTGCTTGACGATCGTCTCCAGGAGGTCGTTTGGTTTTGTCTAACTTGTTTGTGTCTCTTCTTTGACAGAGGTTTATTTTCCCCGATTTGCCGAACCACCGCCAGAGATAGCCATGTCGAACCCGGGAGTTCTTGGTCGCCTTCACATGGGCAAGCAGACTGATTGCGTTCCTGCGACGACGTCTCGCCCTGCTCCGGTGACGAGGCCTGCCGAGATGCCAGTCGCCGAGCCGCTAGCTCAGGGTGAGGAACAGCTTCATCGCCGCAAGAGGCGAAGGTCGGAGGAGTCCCCGTTGATTTCTGAGGCGGATGTATCAATTCTTGAGCCTCCGGTCGCTGCGGCTCCTATCTCTGCCATCCCGATGATGGAGCGATCAGGCCCTCGACCCACGGTCCCCGGCCCCCGGTCATCTGGCAGCTCGGCGAAGAAGGTGGCGATCGCCGAGGCGGAATCTTCCCGGGGCAAACCTTATTTCGGACGCGATCCCGAGTTGGTCAATAGGTAAGAAAGGGTCAAAATTTTCTGAGTTAGGCATTCTGAACATGGTATGGGCTAACTCCTTGGTTTCTTTGCTTTGCGCTGCAGGGTTCGTCTCTCCGATCCGGATGTTGCTCCCATGGTGCTGGACTTTCTGTCGAGCAAGGCTCCGAACAGTCCCTCGAAGTCCCTGCTTATGTCCGCCAGGCTATCACCTCTCTGCCAAAGGCCTGGACGACCGATCTTGATGCGATCGCTCGTCGGCGATCTGGAGACGCCATGCAGGCGACCGTTGCCCTGGCTCTCCAGACGGCGACGATGGCCGTCCAAGACGCTAGGGATTTTGAGGGGCGACCCTCCACTGCTCATCTCCATTGCGAACTCGAGGCCGCTCGGAACAAAAATATCGAGGATGCCAACCGGATCCGGTTTATGGAGAAGGAGTATGAGGAGACGGCCAAAAGGGCTAAGCAGGACGTGGATCGATTGAAGCAGGAGCGGAGCCGCTCTAAGGAGGCTGCCGATCGGTCCTGTGATAAGGAGAAGGAAACCCGCCAGAAGCTCGTGGCTTCGCAGGAGGAGGCGGCCGGGCTGAAGGTGATGGTGGATCGGCTCAGCGGTGATCTGGAGGCGGCGAAGAGAGAGCTGGAGAAGGCCAGGGGCGAGAATGTTGCCAAGGTGGTCGAGCTGGCGGAGGTCGAGAAGACGGCGGCGGATTTGAAGGGGCAGCTGAAGGCGATCGAGGTCGATCCCTACCTTAATGTCGAGCACGTCGGCGAGTTCGCTTATTACTTGGCCTATGCTGACGCTGTTCGAGCTGCTAAAAAGGCAGGGGTCGAGATCGGTCCCCTGATGGAGAGCTTCAAATCCTATGTCCTCGAGCATCCTCTGCATCCAGAATTCTCCTTGCCGATACTTGACTTTGTCGACTTCGGGATCGACTTGAGTTGGTATACCGGCAAACTCATTCATACCGAGGCCGATAGGGGAGCCTAATCCGATCCGCAACCCGAGGGTGAAGACCAGCAGGCGGGGCCTTGAGAGGCATTTTTGCTTTTCCTCCGTAACTTGTACTTTTTGTAATGCCTTCGGGCCTCGTGATGTATGAAGCTTGTGTTATGAATAAAATGCTCCGTTTTTATACTGTCTCTTTACGTGCGATCGCCTTTGATTGTTTGCACGCAATTTTCACAAGTACGTGTATGATTGCTTTCGACGTTTTGTTCATCCGACCGATCGTCTGAGTGTTGAAAGCATTGACATGTTTTGAATTGGAATTCTTACTTGTAATTTTTGTCGGACGACCCCGATCGCCCTGTATGTTTTTGAGTGAAGCCGATCGAGTGTGGTTCCTCTTTGTTCGATCGTATTTTGATATTAGCTCGACCTATCCCTGCCCCCTTGTTTTTGTTCACTTATTGTAAGTAAGGAAACAAAAACTAGTTTGTCTGGCGAGCTATCTTCATTTTGCCGATTCTGAAGAGTCATGTGTGGTTGGGGTGTTCGATGGACCGACCTCCCCAATCGTGTCTTCGTGTGCGAGGGATATTGTGTCTCCCGCGACTCACTTTTTGTGAGGGTCCTCCGTTAGGCTACGCCTGCCTTGTTTTAAAACGAAAGGCGGGCGATCTTGGTCCGGAGGAGTCCTTGCGCGGAGTGTTGTCGGCTTATTCGACACCACGTCCGCGGCTTGTCATCTCTGCTTCCACCTCGGCCCGCCATGAAGATGGCGACCCTCGACGGTGTACGTTGAGACGGGGGTAGTGGCACGTCGCATTGTTCGGGTTCACCATGTTAGATGATGTACCTTGAGGACGTGCGATCGTGCCTACTGATTATTTTGGAGGGTCCTTCGGCTACGCCGGCCTCGTATTTAAACGAAGGGCGGGCGATCTCAGCCCAAAGGAACCTTGCATGGGCGAAGCTGTCGGTTCCATCGACCTCCAGGACCATGGCTGCATTAACTTTACCTAGGATCGTCGTGATCAGCGATCGTCGGCGGTATGCGATATGCCTGGTGGGGCGATCGTCAGAATAGATGGGATAGGAAAAATCTCATTATATTCCTTGTACATCATTGAAATTGAATACAAAATTATCACTGGTAGTATTTTTTGAGATGCACGGCGTTCCAGGGGTATTGGTGCAGATGCGTCAGGATGTTCCAGTTCGTAGGCTCCTTTAGTTAGCCATCTGGATACTCTGAAAGGTCCCTCCCAGTTCGGACCAAAAACGCCTGTGTGGGTTTGGATCTTCTTAAGGACGAGATCCCCCACTTGAAATATTCTTTCTTTGACCTTTGAATTGAAGAACTTCTCGGCTCTCCTTTTGTGGATTGTGTTCTTCATTTCTGAGGTCAGCCGTCTTTCTTCGAGCATGTCTAGGTCGATTCGTTGGGCTACATCGTTGTCGGTCGTCATCTCCTGCTCAGTTCGATGGCTGAGGATGGCGATCTCTGAAGGAATCACCGCTTCTGTTCCGAAGGTAAGGGCGAATGAGGTTTTTCCGGTTGAATTGCGGGTCGTCGTTCGGTAGGACCACAAAACGTCTGGGAGCTCGCTCGCCCAACGTCCTTGCCTGGATTCGAATCGCGCTTTAATCGTGTGTTTGAGGATCTTATTCACTGCCTCTACCTGCCCGTTCGTCTGAGGGTGATACGGCGCCGAGAATAACCTTTTGATTCCTCACTTTTCACAGAATTGCATGACTTCTAAGCCGTCGAACTGTTTTCCGTTATCGGAGATGATGGCCTGGGGCAGACCGAACCGGCATACGATGTTTTTCCATATAAACTTGATCACTTGCTCTTGGCCGATCTTGTTGAGCGGCTCGGCCTCAGCCCATTTGGTGAAATAGTCGACCCCTACGATGGCGAACTTACAGCCCCCTAAAGCCGTCGGCAAGGGACCTATAAGGTCGATGCCCCATTGCGCAAATGGCCAGGGGCTATACATGGAGGTGAGCTGTTCGGGTGATAGTTTAATGTTGGGGCCCATTATCTGACACCTATGGCACGATCTGGCATAGGCGATCGCATCTTTCCGAAGTGATGGCGGAAAAACCCTGTCTGGTTGTCTTATGGATGAGGGCTCGCCCGCCCGCATGGTTTCCACAAATCCCGTCATGGATCTCAGCTAAAACGAGCCGACCTTCCTCCGGTGTAATACACTTGAGGAGGGGAAGGCTGAAGGCTCGTTTGTAAAGCCGATCGTCCAATAGGGTATATCTGGTCGCGCGAAGCTGGAGTTGGCGAGCTTTAACACGGTCGTCAGGGGCCGTTCCGTCCTTTAAGTATTTGATGAACGGAGTCATCCAGTTCTCCTCGACGATGGCGACCGTGGTAACCAGGCTTCTATCGATCGCCGGCCTAGCTGACTTTGTGATTTGGATATTGGAGAAGTCGGCTGCCCCATCCGATGATGCCAGTTTGGAAAGAGCATCGGCCTGGGAGTTGTGCTCTCTCGGGACTTGTTCGATTAGCACTTCCTCAAATTTTGTACACATTTCGGCGACCAGCTCTTGGTATTTGACCATCATTAGCGCGCCTCATATTCTCCCTTGACTTGGTTTACGACCAAGAGGGAGTCCATGAAGATATGAAGGCGACGGACATCTAGGGCGAGGGCTAGATCGAGCCCGCCTACCAAAGCTTCGTATTCGGCTTCGTTGTTGGTCGCACGAAAACCGAAACGCACAGCATTTGTGAAACTATGACCGTCGGGGCTGATGAGGACAATCCCTGCCCCTGCTCTCGAATTGGTTGCTGAGCCATCCACGTAAAACTTCCAGGCAGGTCGGCCGACCTGGGTTGGACTGTGAGGGAACGTTAATTCCACCACGAAGTCCGCCAGAGCTTGGCCCTTGATCACCGTGCGAGGAGCGTAAGTGATACCATATTGGGCGATCTCCAGCGACCACTTGAGGAGTCGCCCATTGGTGTCCGGTCGGTGCAGGACTTGTCTTAGAGGTAGAGTTGTCAGGACTTCCACTTGATGATCGAAGAAGTAAGCCCTCAGCTTACGAACACTCATGACAAGGGCGTAGGCGATCTTCTCCAATGGCGTATAACGTGTCTCAGCGTCGTGGAGCGCCTGGCTAACATAGTAGATGGGCAAGTGGGATTGTCCCTCCGCTCGCACCAGAACGGCACTTAGTGCGACCTCCGAGGCTGCCAAGTAAAGGAATAGTTTTTCACCGGGGATCGACTTTGCCAGGATCTGGGGGTTAGATAGGTATTCCTTTATTTTGGCAAATGCTATATGGCTTTCCTTCGTCCATGGGAACTTCTTGTTCTTGATGGTCGCGAAGAAAGACTTGCTTTTATCGCCGAGCCGTGATATGAAACGGTTGAGGGCGGTCAGACAACCTGTGAGGCGTTGCACCTGTTTGATGTTTCGCGGTTCCTGCATGTCAAGGATCGCCTGTATCTTGGTGGGGTTCGCCTCGATCCCCCTTTGGCTCACTATGTGCCCCAGGAACTTCCCGGAGCCTACCCCGAAGTTGCATTTTTTGGGGTTTAGCTTCATGTTGAACTTCTCAAGGATGGCGAACGTCTCGGCGAGATCGTTGAGGTGATCTTCCTTCTTGAGGCTTTTGACTACGATATCGTCAATGTAGACCTCCATGGTCTTGCCGATCTGATCGGCGAACATTCTGTTGACCAATCGCTGGTAGGTCGCCCCTGCATTTTTCAAGCCGAACGGCATTCTGACCCAAAAGTATATGTCTTTTTCTGTGTGGAAAGATGTGTGTTTTATGTCGTCCTCCGCCATTGGGATTTGATGATACCCGGCGAAGGCATCCATAAACGACATCATTTCGCAACCTGCCGTACTATCGACCAAGTGATCAATATGAGGCATCGGGAATTGATCTTTTGGACATGCCGCGTTGAGGTCGGTGAAGTCAATGCACAATCTCCAGGAGCCAGTTGGCTTTTTGACGAGCACCGCGTTGGCGACCCATTGTGGTTCATCTGTGGCAACTCCGATCAATTTGTTGTTGAGTAACTTCTGGACTTCTATGTCGAGCGCCGCGTATTTCTCGGGACCGAACTTCCTTCGCTTCTGGTGAATAGGCTTCATCTCCCGGTCGATCTTCAGATAATGGCAAGCATGGTCGGGACTTATGCCAACCATATCTTGATGCGACCAGGCAAAGACTCCGATGTTCCTACGTAGCAAGTTGATCAGATCTCCCTTTAATTCGTGGTCGATGCTTGCGCCGATCTGTACTTCCCGTTCAGGATGATCCGGATCCATCGTAATGCTTTCCAACTCTTCGACAGGGACGGTCGCCTCTCTTTTGGTGCGATCTCCGGACTCGGTCCTTGGATCGATGTCGAGACTTGGCTCGAAACCGATCCTTGGCTCGATGTCGTCCGTCAATTGATGAGAGATGGCGTCCCCTGAGTCGGGTTGGTACGATGTGTTTGGCTCGTCGATCTCCATGGGTTGATCGTCGATCGCTTCAATGTTACATATAGTATGGGAAGTATTGAAAGAAGTAACAACATAGGAGTAATTCAAACATCTTTTTGCCATTAGCTGATCTCCTTTTACAGTACCGACCATCCCATCGGCAGTGGGGAATTTGATACAGTAAAAGAAAGATGAGGCGACCGCCTCAAAGGTTTCCAAAAAGGGACGACCTAGGAACCCATTATAGATGTTGGGCCTATCTATGATTACAAAGCTTAGGTTCCTAGTAATCCTAACCTTGGGATCATAAAAGCATACTAGCTCAACGGAGAGCTTGATTCTTCCGTAGGCTTGGACTGTGTTGTCGCCAAACCCTTGGAGCACGGTGTCGAAAGGCTTGATGAATTTGATCAAGTTGCCGAGTTGGTCTAGGGCGGATTTGAATATGATGTTGCAGAAACTCCCATTGTCGACCAACACGCGATCGACCGTCTTCCCAAGGATACAAGCGGAGATCACTAGAGCATCCTCTTTGGGACATTGCACTCCCTCCCTGTCCTTGTTGGAAAAGGTGAGGAGCGCGTCTTTAGAGATGGTCGGCTCCGGTGGTACCACAACATGGACTCCGGCGAATGCCCTCAGTTCGGCCTTTCGCTTCCTGTTCGACATGGTGGAAACCGGGGAAAGACCCCCGAGGTTCCCACCTCCTGCTTGGAGCATGTTGATCCGACCGCCAGAGTTGATCGATGGGACCAACTCATCAGAGTATTCCGGCTCATGCTCGATTCTGGCGACCGGATTGGGAGGAGTTCTCTCGAGTTGTCGGCGCTCGCGCCCTCCGGTCCTTTCCGTCCTTGGCTCCGGCTTGGTGACCAAGTTGTCCAGTTTGCCATCCTCAAACAGTCGCCAGAGCTGTCTGAGGAGGTCGCGGCATTGGCTAGTGTTATGGCCGGGACTCTTATGATAGGCACAGAATTTGCTACGGTCTAGGTTACCGTGGTCCCTTATCGGCTTTGGTTTGGAAAGCCACTCGCGACCATTGATCGCGTTGAAGATGTGGGTCGGAGATAAGTTGAGGTTGTGGAGAAGGTGGACCTCCACATCCTCGAAGGCTTTGAACTCACCAGGCGGCTTCGCAACCGCCTTTCTGGGCTTGGCGACCGCCTTTTTATGGACATGGGAAGGTGTCTTCCCTTCTCCGGAGGGTTCCTCGCCCAAACGGAGGGAGAGCATCCTCTGTCTGGCCAGGAAATCGGCGACTTTGCCGCGGAAGACTGAGTAGGTCGGGGGGATATCCTTTGTGAGGTGCCTGAACATGGGCGAACGTCCGTGGAATCCGCTCATGACTGAGTTGAGAGCGAGCTCGTCGCTGATGGGCTCGCCGGTGAGGACTATCTCGTCTACCCGATCGATGTAATCTTCGTCCGACTCGTCCTTCCCCTGCTTGATTTTCATCATGCGGTGGGGGCCTTCAGGGCGAGCGACTTTTGTGGCGAAGTATGACGTGAAGTCGCTCGCCAGCTTCTCAAAGCTATTGATTGAGCGAGGTGGTAGTGAGACGTACCATCTGTGGGCGAGGTCGCCCAAAGTTAGCGGGAACATTCAACACCTCGTCGCGTCTGACGCTCCGCATCCGGTCATGTAGATCCGGAATCTGCTCAGGTGGGTTTCCGGATCCGATCTCCCCTCATATAGAGGTGTTTGTGGGGGATTGATCGTTGGTTGGACCGGGGCGAGCTCGATCTGAGTCGCGAGTGGTTGGCTTGACCCAACGATCGGTCTCCTGGCGCCTGCCCCATTTTCCGGGAGCGCCTTCACCTCGTCCAGCTGGCGTTGCATGGCGGCGATCGCCGTCGCCTGACTGCTTGCCGACTGGCTCTCAGAGCGTGAACCAAGGCGATCGTGTACCGATCCCCTAGCCCCGTGGTGAATGACGAGCTCCCTGCCAGTGGGTTCCTTTCTTGGGCGGCGGGGCTCGGCCGGCTGTCTCACGGGAGTCGGATATGCCGAACTCTGGTAAAGGATTCGGATTCGATGTCACCAGTGGGGCACGAGTGCCGGTCGCCATGAGGATCGCTCCCAAGCGGTGAAGACGGAATCGTCCCGTACGAGAGCCTTCTCCTGCGGCTCGGGGCTTTCTGTCGATTTCTCAACATAGATCCCCTTGAGCTTAGTTTGCTTGCCGGCGGTTAGGCGATGGGGTGATGGTGGGCGAGTGCGGGCCTCTGCCGTTCCTCGAGGATGGCTATAGCCTCCTCAACTGCTCGATGTCTGGGCCCGATCGAGTGAGAGGCTAGAACCGTCCCTCGGGGCGGGAGTGAGCCTAGCGTCGCCGCGGTCGCCTTCCGCCGTGGTGGGATTGATGCAGGCCGGAATGAGATTTCCGTGAGATCTTAGGGTGGCTCTCTTGGAGGTTGTTGCGATGTCATTTTGAAGGTTTTCTATTGAAGAACGGTGAGTGTTTCTTCAAGTATATGTCAGGAGAAACAGTGAGTGTTCTTCGAGATGGTAGGGATAAAAGTGAAGGTTTAGATGTCCTTCCTCTAGCGCCAATTGTTGTTACCCAAAATATTATCCGAGATAGTATTCTTTGGAATGATCGAGTAACAAACAAATGCGAGAACACTTCCGTGAGAAAAAGATAACACAAGATTTGCGGGTTGTTAATCCGGCTTGAATGCTCTCGCGAGATGTTATTAATAAATATCTTGTCAGTACAAATATTAATGTTAGAATCTACTACAAGGAGTGTAAAGACTTCTAGTTATCTAGGCTTTAGAGCGCGTAGATTGCCGGAAGAACCAGATAGATATATCTGTGAGTTCTTGTTTGGGATATATGATGAATGTGTATGAATATCACTGTGAATGTGTTAGTGGTTGCCAAAAGAGCCTTTGATTCTCTTTTTGGTATGTATTTTGCACTGAATTCGTAGTAATTTTCGCGTCCCTTTTGCTGCTGCAGTGAGTTCTCTATTTATAGGGGACAGGGTAGTTGGGACCCTTCAGGCGATCGCCGGCGACCGCCGTTTTTTATATTATAATAAGGTGGACGATCGTCCTGTCACATGGGGCTGTCCCCTTAAAGTCAGGGGCTGCTGCTGGTGCCAGCTGTGTGAGCCAATGAGAGGCCAACACGCGTCCTGGGCAGCTGTCAGGGGAGGACCCACTCTGTACCTTTCGGCGGCTTTGTCGGTAGGTGTAGTAGGTGTGGTAGGTGACAGGCTGGGGTCAAAGATCCTATCTGTTGGTATATTTTGAAGATCTGCATGTGGTCCACCGTCCAAGATTCGGTCTTCGACGACTTTGACGGATGCCGGATCCATACGTGGCATGAGATGATCGCCTCTGGTCCGCTCATTAGAGACGATCGTCAGATATCAAAAGACGATCACTGGGTACCAAAAGACGATCGCCGTATTATGCCGAACTCTAGGAGTCTGTCCAGAGTATGTCTTCCATGGTTGGTTTCTCTGATCGTGATGACGATCGCCTATAGAGGCGTTTTAATCGCCGCACAACAGTACAAACCCAAGATTTAACAGCTCACACAGGTGCGATAACACGCAAGCCACCACGAAATGACTACATTAAGAATCGTCATCACACCTCCCACAAGGGCTAACAAAATATATGTGTGGCGAACGACTCGACGCTCACGCCACCAATTCAATCACAATTCGGGGTTAACACCGTAACGAAAGTTCGAAAACCATACACGCATTTCCGGTCCGCAAACAGGAATGATAGGTTTTAAAAACGAAAACCACCTTTTGAAAACAGTTTGGAAACAACAGTTGATCTTGAGTATCATTTTACAAAAAGTAGTACAAACACCATTATCGAGACTTTGAAAATCATCTTGCGTTTGAACAAAAATGAGGACACCTTTCTTTTAGTGAAAAACTTTCAAAAATATTCGACCCTTGGGTCTAAGCAACTGCATTTGAAAATATCTCAAAATATTTTTGGTCCTCAACCGGAAAATTTTTGAAATGTATTGCGGCATTAGAAAACACCTTGAAAACACCGCAAGAAAATAATTCGTTTTAAAAGTACGTCTCAAATTTTAATTTAGCGCAGGCCAAAGAGCCGAGGTTTTACAACAGCATCAAACATATTGAGAGGAAGTATCATCTCGTAAGAAAATTTGTTCGCAAGCGATACATTGTGCTGCACAGAGTATTAGTCACCAATTGCTGTAAGAATTGAATAGTTGTACATTCTTAGATATAGCATATATATTATATGATCTTAATTAATATTTTAATCGTATCCAATTCCATACACTTAACATTTTAAAAATCTTATCCATTCCACGTGTTTTGTCTAAATTTAAAACAATTTCCTATTTACTATTGAAATGACACCTAGACATTAAATCTTTTAGACCGGAGTTTTCAAATGATTCAAACCACCAAAACATGCATTAGTGAAATATATAATGTGTCATAGATGGGACCGACTTAAATCCAAAATTAATGGATGAGACGACAAGTTACGTCCTGATCCATCATGTATGTTGATTCAAAAATTGTTCTCATCTAGGTTAAATACTTAAGAGTTTTTCTGTAAGATTTTTTCTCTCTCTATCTTCAAACTTCACAATGAGGACGAAGGAAACCATAATTAATTTAAGGATCTTTGCTAGATCTGTGCTCCAGGAGCATATTCTATCTGAATCTGAAGACATGACCGAGATGAACATGGTGGTCACCTAGGTGAAGCAGTAGGGTTTATACAGGCCTGGTAGCATTCACCCTAAAAACTACGACGAATATGCCATCGAAGAGTTCTACTTGAAAGTTGAGTTCAAGTATGAATCTTACAAGAAAGGGCTGCTCTAACTGCAATTGTGAGTGTTGTGCATGACAAGGAGATTTTTGTTGACAGGGAACTTTCTGGAGAAATTGTTTAGACTTCCCTCTGATGGCCTCACTCTTAAGGAATGTAAATGTATGGAGATGAAAACATTGATGCATATTGGAATCTATTTACTGGACACCCAAATGCTGAGAACCCTCATCCTTCTTGCCACAAGAATAACTTTGTACTTCGATACTTTTATCTGCATGAATTCTACTACCAGGTTGTTGAGAATCGAATAGGAGCCTTTGAGATGTGGCTAAACTTTGCTTCTGGATGATGTCTATCATGCGCTGTTAGAAGGTCAACTGGTGCCAGATTGTGCTAAATACCTAAAGAAAGAGGTTGTGAAACCTGAGACCATCAGGAAGTCATTAGTCGGATGCTAAACTTCATTCTCACCAACTCTGGAATCCAGCAATCCTCTTATGCAAATAAGATTCTTGTAGGAAAGTTCTTGGGTGGATCAAAGCACATGCTGTATAATAAATCAACCCCAATTGAGCATAGAACAGACTCCAAGTCCATGCCTATGTCAAGTGATGCACACGAAGTAAGTGGTCATTCCACTAGGGTCGAGGTTGGAGATGGCGAGAAGAAGAGGTAACCTGCGAGCAAAAAAAAGAGTGGTCCCCAACAACATCTCTCTGACAGCCATCGAGAAAAAGAGAAATAAGTTTAAGTCTCAGAAGAGACTGAGAAGTCAGAAGATGTTCCTACAGCCCCTTAACAGAATACACCTGTTGGGATTCGGTGATTAAAATCAAGTGACGCAGTGAAAAAATAAATCGGTCTAACCGGATAAAAATGGAACCCCTAAGTGGATCGATCAAGCATTGTATAAACTAATATAAATATATGTAGATAAAATTAAGGAAGTCATACCCTCGCAGACTTTTGATAATTTTATCTTGATGGAAAAATTCTCAAGCCAATATTTGATCGTTTACGGTCACCAACACGAACACAAATCCAATTTGTTCAAGCTTGATGATTGATCAAACACCAAAATTGTTGAGTGTCTCTACATTATCACGCATCGGATATTGATCGAAAAAATTATATATCAATTCATTCTCAAAGAACACGGCCAAAAATTGATATAGTATTTTTCTTCTCTTCTTTTCTTCCTTTTCTTTCTCTCTAAGATGAAAAAGATAAAGAAATTTGTTTCTATCCTTCCCTTGTATTAGCTTTGGCCGAAATATATGGTGTGCATATGTGTTTTCACTTCATATTATGTTAAAGTCTTAGTTGTTTTTATATACAAATATGAGATCAAAAGACGAGATATGATATCTCACCCATTTGTACTCAATGCATAAAATAAACAACCACAACCCACACAAGATGAAGTAACATGGAAGCTAAAGAGAAAGGGTAAGGGGGCGTCCACATGGTGGTTGGTGAAAAAACAAGCTGAGACACTCGGTTCGTGTACCAGATATTCGCGTGTCTAGTCCATTAAGTACACTTCGTTTTATCTCAAATGTATTTATACTTAATTAATTAATCTAATTAATTAATTTTATCAACTACAAAATTATAATAATATATTTCTAAGAAATCATTATTTATAAATTAAATTAATCACCTAGTAATTAATTTCAATTCACAAGAGTGCTATGATTTATGAAATAAATCAAACCAGATATCCAATATTCAATAATAATGAAGAGATAATAAATACATATTTTATCCATCAAATATCCTTGTGCACGACTCCATAGGTCCGTCTCAGTTAGCAATGGGAGGAACCAAGGAGTACGGGTAACACTTGGCCAGTCTAGTGCTCCGTACCGCAACCCAACTAAGAACGAATGGTAGGATCATTACAAAGCCATTATGTCATGAATAATGTATACATATAAACTCTTTAATCATATGTCTCGGTCAAGTATCAGGTGTTAGGAGTATGCCCTCGAATGCCACTCAGAGGTTGTTGAGTGAGGGCATTGTACTTGTAATTATGTAAACCATTTATATAAGGCAAATGATTGTTTCTTTATTTACTGGTAGTTACTGGCATTCCTAACTCGTAAATAAACATATAGAAACTAGTCCGTGTATTTGAGAGCAAAACGTTCCACTCCTTATTGGATAAGGGGGTCGGCACTGGAAAGGTTTATAGCTCAAATACTTAATCGTTCGCAAGTCGATGAAACTTGACTGGGCGTTAAGTTTATGTAAAGACTTGTATGACGTGTTCTTTGACATGGAGAGTGCCTGTCGAACACTAATAGTTAGTGGGAGCACACGTTATAGGTATGCTAATTAGATTAGTATACTCGAACCGACTCACCCTCGATTCGTCACATGGATTTCACTCGGACGATCAATGACGGAATCGAAAGGTTGTGATAGGTATTCGTGAACCTTCGACTTGAGTTTTTAGTAGGGATTTTCTTGTGTGGTCAAGTTTTTCATTAGAGTAGTTCGACCACCTTAACCGGAAGGCGGGGTCAACCTCGACGTGCATCTTGGCGGGCAAGTAGCAGTCCTACAATACCAAGATAGAATTCTTTCTCCCGTTAGTGAGCGGGTTATATGTCTATGCGGTTATTGGCGAGATGAGATCATAAGTATTTGGCCAAAGCATTGGAGCCAGTTGTATTAGATACACGACGGCTCGATGATCTCGATTTGCATTAACGCATGCATAGCGTCAAGTACTGAGATAGGGTTTGGTCGACCGTGACCCTAAAACTTGATCGGGACATTTGAAAGAAGGGTTTATACGTTCTTGGTATTCACGACAGAATGGTTCTTGAATGATCCCAATCATTCGTTCTCGATTAAGTACAGTGTAGGCCGCCAGTGGCTAGGTGGTGCTACTACTCTTTGGTTCCTCCCATTCTTGATCGAGACGGACCTACCGAGTCGCGCATTAGGATTGACGGAATGAATCGAGCTTAATCTCTCATTATAAATATTAGATATTGGATATCTAATTTGGGACATTGGATGTCTAAATCGATTTATTGGATAAATTGATTTACGGCCTAATGAATTAAATAAATTACTGGGTGATTAATTTAATTCATAAATATAATTATTTCTTGGAGAAATTAATTATGTTATTATGTATTTGATATGATTAATTAATTGGATTAATTAATCGATATAAATACATTGGAACGGAATTGGAGTTTATCTGTTTAGACTCACAGGAGTTCGAAACGGATCGAACTCGTCCGATACCTTCTAGATGGCTGCCCTCCTTCCACCTACTTTCCACCAAGTCTTCAATTCCATTTTATTAATAGATGATTATGACTTGGTGGGGGAATCTCATGTGATATGATTTGATTTATGTGGGTTGAATAAGAATGGCAAGAGGACAATGATCTCACTTCACTCAACTTTTAGAAAAGGCTTCCAACCGTGAGTAGTGAGAGAGAGAGAGAAAAATCATTTTCTCAAGTCTTCATCTTGATCTTCTTCTTCACTTTTATTCTTGAGTTTTCTTGGAGAAAATTCAAGATACATTAAGAGAGATATATTATACACTTAGAGTGTAATAACAAAAGCTTCACCACTTGATTCTAGCCGTAACCTTAGAGGTTAATCAAGTGTTGTTGTTCCGGTCGTTTTTCCGGCGCGTGGCAAGTAGAGACGCGGTGTTTTCGGCGTTGGATCGTTCAAGGGCTTGGAGCGGATTGAACTCGTAGAGATCAAACTAAAGCTTGGGGAATAGCTCAAGAGAAGGTTTCCATTTAATCAACGGACTTAGAGGGTTAGTTTCTTACGACTCTTGCTTTTCGATTATATATTCGTATATACGTAGCTCGATCGATCCTCGTAGGGATTCGGATCGAATTAATTTTCGTTTTACCGCTTACTGGGCCTTCGTTTTAGGCACCGAATTCCAATGATGGTATCGGAGCGTAGGTCTTGCGATCGTATATACGATATTGGCATTTGGAATGCTCGATTAAATGGTGAATGATTTGGAATCATTTTAGTCATAATCGTGGTATATGTTTTTCGCTCGTAATAATTGTATTTTTCGTAAGTTTATGTCTAAATATAAATCTTAAATTTCGGGAATATGATTTATATTGAAGATATGAAAGTCGGAAAATATTGATATTGATATCCGGTCGAAAATCTAGCCCAGATAAATCGTCGGACGATTTTTTGGACAAAAAGGGTAATTTGGCGAGAGTGACTCGGCCGTGTCTGGGTGACACGGCCGTGTCAGCGATGTGGCGAGCACTGCACGGAGACCGGCCGTGTCAGGAGACACGGGCGTGTCTGCCGAAAGTGACTCGGCCGTGTCTGGGTGACACGGTCGTGTCAGCGATCTGCCAAGTCAGCTGCTGGCGACTCGGCCGTGTCTGGGTGACACGGTCGTGTCAGCGATCTGCCAGTCATCGCTGAGGCGACGGCCGTGTCTGGGTGACTCGGTCGTGTCACGGCGGCATCTTCCGAGGGTGACTCGGCCAAGCCGGAGTGATAGGTAAGGTCAGAGGGTGACTCTTAAATGTGGCCGTTTCACCGGCTCGATTTTTCCGTGTATTCTTAAAAATTAATCTCCCGCATGTTAAATTGGATTTAATATGATTAAAATGATTTATGGTATTTCATTTTATAAGGGAAATTTGATTAATTGGAATATTTATGGTCGACCGAATTATTTTGAACGTTATTACATTACCGATTGTGTGAATCGATTGGATCGGTTCGTATTGTTGATTGGATCAATGTATCTCTACGCTTTCCATTTATTTAGTATTTATTGGATGAATGCTTTTGAATGGGGATGTGGTTCGTGGACTTAGTTTTGAATCGTTCGTTTTATTCGATTGGGTTGTAAAGGCCGTTTTGAGCCTATTTATTTTACTAGAAAAATTTGTATCTAGGATGCAATTTTCAATGTAAAATTTATATGTAATGACGAAGACCGGAGGAAGATCCATTTCGAGAAGACGAAGATTCAAGACGAAGACTTGTAATTAGATTACGGAGTTTTTGTTTTCTAGGAACGGTCCATGAACCACATGTTGGTAGCAACTAGGTTGTGAATGGTTTTTCATATTGTATGAATGCCTCAAACGCGCTAATATGATTAATGTGCAAAGTGTAACGTTAATCGCGAAAATTCTCCCACTATAAATAATTAAGTTTATAAGGTTTCAAGGTTTTCCTTCCCTCCATCGAGTTTTCGGGAAATTGAAATCCAAACCGGATGTGCTATGCTTCCGAGTTATCGGGGTAGTCGTCGGGAGGACGGATAAATTACCGAGCGCATTGGATGCCTTCGGTTGGAGCAAATTTTATCCCTAGAAACGATAGGTTGCTTAGGATAAGATTCAATTGTGAAACCGATTTGCGTCGATGGTATAAACTTAACTTGTTCACGAACCATAGAAACCGTATAGGTTGAGGGGAGTGAACAAGGGGAAAAAGAAGATCGAATCATCCATTAGATGGGTTGGTGTTGGACACCACTTTATGAAAATTAATAGACTAGAAACTGTTCGGTTGCCCTCTATTAAGATTTATAAAGAACTCGATCACCACTATGAAGTAGAGCGACGATACTTCGGATTTCACATGGGAGTGTGTTATTAGATAAAAATAGTGGGAGAGTGGGTAACAAGAATAGAAAGGACCTTAATTCTATACTCAGATCATAATATAACAAGTCACTAATTAATCTGTTATACTTAATGCAGACATAACTCAATATGACAATGAATCCACTCGCAATTCTACTCGAAAAGAACACCTTAATGGGACCTAACTTTGTGGATTGGCTCCGCAATCTGATGATTGTCCTCAGTATAGAGGCACTGGGATACGTCTTGGAGACGGACATTCCGGCGCCTCCTATGCGGACTCGAGCCAATCAGGAAGAGATTGAAAACCACGAAAAGTGGGTTAAGGATGACGTGAAAGTCCGTGCTTATATGATGGCTTCCATGTCTAATGAGCTTCAGAGAGCTCATGAGAAAATGACTTCTGCTAGGCAGATTCTATCTCACTTAACCGAGCTTTATGGTGAGCACAGCAGAACTGCTAGATATGAGATATCCAAGCAACTGTTCGGTGCAAGGATGAAGGAAGGTGAGAAGGTTGGGGAACACGTCCTCAAAATGATATCCATGATCGAGAGATTGGAGGCTCTTGATTTTAAAATGGATACTTCTCTCCAAACCGACCTTATCCTACGGTCTCTCCCGATTCCTTCTCACGGTTTGTTATGAACTTCAACTGCAATGAGATTGCATGTAATTTAGCCGGGCTAATGAACAAACTTGTGACCGCTCGGTCTCAAATGAAGACTCCGCGGATGAAGGAGTCTGCTCTTGTGATTTCTTACGGACCTCGGAGGTCTAAGAATAAGAAGAAAAGACCAAGAAGCGGTGGACCCCAAGCTAAGGACCTTAAGGGTAAGGGCAAGGCCCCAAGGGTTCCGAAGAACAAGAAGCAAAAGGATCCTTGTCTCAAGTGCGGTGAGCTGGGCCACTGGGATAGAGACAGTCCGATTCTTCATGGCACTTGGTCTGAACTTTTAGTTTTGGAAACAAATTGTTCTCGCTCCGTATTTTCTACTTCTGAATCTTGGATTCGGTGCTAGTTCTCATATTTGGACCGTGAATCAGGATCTGGAACAAAGTAGGAAGCTTGGAGCTGGAGAAGTTATGATCACAGTCGGAAGCGGGCATAGTGTCGAGGCGACCGACATAGGATCACTTCTTTTGGGTTTAGAATCCGGCTTTGTTTTGACTTTAGAAGATGTACTTGTTTTGCCCAAGGGGCACAAAACATTGTATCCATTCCGGTCATGGACCGAAAAGGCTTTTCATTTTCATTGGTGATAGTTCTGCAAAATTTATTTTAGAAATAAACTAGTGGGTACTGCTACATTGTTGAATGGATTGTATCATCTAAATCTCGGCAACAAAGTAGTTGTGAATACTATGACTAGAAAACGTGGTAGGGATGAAACCAATCAAGTTTTGAAATGGCATCTTAGACTTGGTCATGTTGGTCGACCAAGGTTTACAAGATGGAAAAAGATGGACTTATGGGTCCATTGGGATCGGATCCCTTTCCTACTTGTGAATCTTGCCTTAAAGGCAAAATGACTAAGTCCCCTTCACAGGGGACTTTTGAAAGAGCCGATAAGCGGGATTAATCCATACCGACGTATGTGGTGCTTTAGAAGCAAGACGTGACGGATATCTATATTTCATTACGTTTACAGATGATCATACTAGGTATGGTTATGTATACTTAATGAAACATAAATCCGAGGCCTTTGAGAAATTCCAGGAATTCAAGGCCCTAGTCGTGAAACAAACTGGTAATCATATCAAAGCACTTGGTCGGACCGAGGTGGCGAGTATATGAGTACGAGTTTGACGAGTTCCTTAAGGAACATGGAATAGTTTCACAACTAACACCTCAGGTACTCCTCGGTTAAATGGTGTGTCGAAAGAAGGAACCGGACCTGTTGAACATGGTCCGTTCCATCTTGAGCTATCTTGACTTGCCGATTTACGTGGGGATATGCACTCTGTTGCCGCGTATATCTTGAATAGATGTCCTTCCAAATCCGTTCCTAAAACTCCACATGAGATGTGGAGGGAAGGAAACCAAGTCTTAATCATATTAGGATTTGGGGATGTCCCGCCTATGTCAAGAAGACTAAGGTGGAAAAGTTGGAAGCTAGGTCTGCGAAGGGACGTTTCATTGGATTCTGCCTGGGACGATGGGATATCTATTCTACATGCCCGAGGATCGAAGGATCATTGTTGCTTTACAAGCACACTTCTGGAAGATGAGTTCATTCGGGAAGGCGGAGCGGTAGAAGTATTTCTTTAGAAGAATACAATGAAACTCCTCGAGAGACACTGCAAGAAACTGGAACCGAACTTTCAAACACAAGTACAACCACCTCGTAGGTCTAGTAGGGTGTCTCATTTACACGAGAGGTATGGGCTTGTGCACTTGGAGGAGCCGGGTCTCCATGAGGTTCCAAGTGATAGCCAAGAGACCGACCCGACGACCTATGACCAAGCGATGGTGGATGTAGACTCCGCGAAATGGCGTGAAGCTATGGAAGCCGAGATAGACTCGATGCATGTCAATCAGTCTGGACTCTAGTAGACCGCCCAAGGGCATAGTGCCTATTGGGAACAAGTGGATCTACAAGAGAAAGACCGATGGTGATGGCAAGGTTGACGCCTATAAGGCCGGGCTAGTGGCAAAGGGTTATACCCGGAAGGAAGGAATCGATTACCACGATACCTTCTCGCCCGTAGCCATGATCAAGTCTATTCGCATGATGCTTGCTATAGTGCCTACCACGATTATGAGATATGGCAAATGGACGTAAAGACGGCTTTCCTTAATGGATTCCTCGAGGAGGAAATCTATATGGAGCGACTAAAGGCTTTGTATCCGAAGTCGATATTCGAGAAGTGTGCAAGCTTGACGTTCCATTTATGGTGAAGCAAGCGTCGCGTAGTTGGAATCTTCGTTTTGACGAGGCAGTCAAAGAGTTTGACTTCGTGCAAAATGAAGAGGAACCTTGTGTATACAAGAGGGTTAGTGGGAGCAAGATCGCATTCTTAGTACTATATGTAGATGACATTCTACTAATAGGAAATGATGTGGGAATGCTCGGTTACGTGGAAAGCTTGGCTTTGAGTAATTTCTCCATGAAAGACTTGGGAGAAGCTACCTATATTCTTGGTATTCGACTCTACCGGGATAGAGCGAAGAGAACAATAGGTCTTTCCCAAGCCCTCTATATAGATAAAATCTTAAAGCGATTTAAGATGGATGATTCTAAAAGAGGGTTCCTACCGATGCGACATGGAATAAAACTCACCTTGAAGATGTGTCCTCAAAATGAGGAACAACGAAAGGAAATGAGTAATATACCATATGCTTCGCCGTGGTAGCCTTATGTATGCTATGTTGTGTACAAGACTGACATTGCACATCTTTGTAAGCGTGGTGAGTAGGTTTCGAGCAAACCTGTAGGGAACATTGACTGCCAGAAAGAACGTTCTCAAGTACTTGAGAAGGACTAGAGATATGATTCGATGTATGGTGGTGGAGAATTGGATGTGGTGGGATTCACCGATTCGGACTTCCAAGGATCGAAGGGCGACTCGATGTCCACTACGGCTACATATTTACTCTTAATGGAGGAGCGATATCTTGGCGTAGTGCCAAGCAAAGCGCGATCACGATTCCACTGTCAGTGAGTATCAAGCGACCTCGGAGGCTTCCAAGGAAGGGTTACGGATTAAGAAGTTTCGGGAGAACTTCAAGTGATACCATGTCCGAAATTGCCTGTTCCGCATCGCGACAACGACGGAGCCGTAGCGCAGCCAAGGAGCCGAGGTTTCACAACACCAAACATATTGAGAGGAAGTATCATCTCGTAAGAGAATTTGTTCGCAAGGGATACATTGTCGCATAGAGTAGACTCGGCCGACAACGTCGCCGATCCATCGACTAAGCCACTATCTCGGACTAGCTTGGAGCGTCATCCGGAGAACATGGGTATTAGATACCATAGTGTGTGGCATTGAGTGCAAGTGGGAGATTGTTAGGAGTATGCCCTCGAATGCCACTCGAGGTTGTTGAGTGAGGGCATTGTACTTGTAATTATGTAAACCATTTATATAAGGCAATGATTGTTTCTTTATTTACCGGTAGTTACTGGCATTCCTAACTCGTAAATAAACATATAGAAACTAGTCCGTGTATTTGAGAGCAAAGCGTTCCACTCCTTATTGGATAAGGGGGTCGGCCTTTGAAAGGTTTATAGCTCAAATACTTAATCGTCGCAAGTCGATGAAACTTGGTAGGGCGTTAAGTTTATGTAAAGACTTGTATGACGTGTTCTTTGACATGGAGAGTGCCTCGAACACTAATAGTTAGTGGGAGCACACGTTATAGGTATGCTAATTAGATTAGTATACTCGAACCGACTCACCCTCGATTCGTCACATGGATTTCACTCCGGGATACCAATGACGGAATCGAAAGGTTGTGATAGGTATTCGTGAACCTTCGACTTGAGGATTTAGTAGGGATGTGCTTGTGACGTCAAGATTTTCATTAGAGTAGTTCGACCGTAAACCGGAAGGCGGGGTCAACCTCGGCGTGCATCTTGACGGCAAGTAGCAGTCCCATCGAATACCAAGATAGAATTCTTTCTCCCGTTAGTGAGCGGGTTATATGTCCTATGCGGTTATCGAGATGAGATCATAAGTCTTTGGCCAAAGCATTGGAGCCAGTTGTATTAGATACACGGCATGACTCGATGATCTCAATTTGCATTAACGCATGCATAGCGTCAATCTGAGATAGGGTTTGACCGACCGTGACCCTAAAACTTGATCGGGACATTTGAAAGAAGGGTTTATCGTTCTTGTTATTCACGACAGAATGGTTCTTGAATGATCCCAATCATTCGTTCTCGGGGTATGCAGTGTAGGCCGCCAGTGGCTAGGTGGTGCTACTACTCTTTGGTTCCTCCCATTCTTGATCGAGACGGACCTACCGAGTCGCACATTAGGATTGACGACGGAATGAATCGAGCTTAATCGCTCATTATAAATATTAGATATTGGATATCTAATTTGGGACATTGGATGTCTAAATCGATTTATTGGATAAATTGATTTACGGCCTAATGAATTAAATAAATTCTGGGTGATTAATTTAATTCATAAATATAATTATTTCTTGGAGAAATTAATTATGTTATTATGTATTTGATATGATTAATTAATTGGATTAATTAATCGATATAAATACATTGGAGCGGAATTGGAGTTTATCTGTTTAGACTCACGGGAGTTCAAACGGATCGAACTCGTCCGATACCTTCTAGATGGCCGCCCTCCTTCCACCTACTTTCCACCAAGTCTTCAATTCCATTTTATTAATAGATGATTATGACTTGGTGGGGAATCTCATGTGATATGATTTGATTTATGTGGGTTGAATAAGAATGGCAAGAGGACAATGATCTCACTTCACTCAACTTTTAGAAAAGGCTTCCAACCGTGAGTAGTGAGAGAGAGAGAGAAAATCATTTTCTCAAGTCTTCATCTTGATCTTCTTCTTCACTTTTATTCTTGAGTTTTCTTGGAGAAAATTCAAGATACATTAAGAGAGATATATTATACACTTAGAGTGTAATAACAAAAGCTTCACCACTTGATTCTAGCCGTAACCTTAGAGGTTAATCAAGTGTTGTTGTTCCGTGCTTTTCCGGCGCGTGGCAAGTAGAGACGCGGTGTTTTCGGCGTTGGATCGTTCAAGGGCTTGGAGCGGATTGAACTCGTAGAGATCAAACTAAAGCTTGGGGAATAGCTCAAGAGAAGGTTTCCATTTAATCAACGGACTTCGAGGGTTAGTTTCTTACGACTCTTGCTTTTCGATTATATATTCGTATATACGTAGCTCGATCGATCCTCGTAGGGATTCGGATCGAATTAATTTTCGTTTTACCGCTTCCGCTGGGCCTTCGTTTTAGGCACCGAATCCCAATATCAGGGTCACGGTAAAGTTATACCATATTGTAACTTGACTCTATGCATTTGTTAATGCAAACCGAGATAACCGAGCTCTCGTGTATCAAATAGATTTAGCCCTAAATGCTTTGGCCAAAGATTTATGATCTCATTTGCCATTAACCACATAGGACATTTACCTGCTCACTTAGAGGAGAAAAAAATCCTATCTTGGTATTCAGTATAGACTGCTACTTGCCCACTAAGTTGCATTTCGAGGTTTACCCCACCAACCGGTGATTGGATCGAACTACTACAATGACTAACGTACTGTCACAAGCACATCTCCTACTGAAACCTCAAGTCAAGGGTCCATGTATACCTATTACAACCTTTCGATTCAGTCATTGACAATCCCAGAGTAATATCCATCTGATGGAATCAAGGTAAGCCGTGTTTGAGTATACTAATCCTATTAGCATACCTATAACATGTGATCCCACTAACCCTTAGTGAAGACAGGCACTCCACATGTCAAAGTACATGTTGTACAAGTCTTGTCTAAACTTACTGCTCAGTTAAGTTTTATCAACCTGCGAACCAATTAAGCATTCGAGTCTTAAACACTTCCAGTGCATATCTCCTTATCTCCATAAGGAATGGAATATTTGCTCGTAAATGCAAGGACTATTATTCTATATACCAAATCATAATGCTCATGATATACAATAATATAGAAATAATAAATGTCTTATTTAATTTAATATTCATAATTACAATGCAATGCTCTCACTCTCTCATCCTCTCAGTGGCATTCGAGGGCATATTCCCAATAATCTCCCACTTGCACTCAATGCCACAAACTATGGTATCTAATACCCATACTCTCCAAAAGTCGCTCTAAGACTATCTTAGTAGCTTGGTCAATGGATCAGTGTCTACTCTCTGCAGTATGACATTCCCTTTGTGAACTATTTCTCTTACAAAATGATATTTTCTCTCAATATGTTTGGTGTTGTGGTGAGCCCTAAGCTCCTTAGCCTGTGCAACATCTCCGCCATTATCGAAAAACAGCATTACGGGTCTCTCTGCATCAGGAACCACTATGAGTTCCTTAGTGAACTTCTTAATCCAAAAACCTTCTTTAGTAGCCTCAATGGTTGCCTGATATTCGGCCTGATATGTAGAGATTGTAGTCATGCTTTGCTTGTCATTTATCCAACATAGTGCTTCACCATTCAGAGTGAGAATATACCCTGAAGTGGACATTTTTGTGTCCATATCTCCCGAAAAATCTAAGTCGTATAACCCTTCACTTTTAGTTCTCCACCGCCGTATGTATGAACCAAGTGTTTAGTCCTTTTAAGGTACTTAGGAATATTCCTTACAGCAGTCCAATGTTCCTGCCCTAGATTTGACTGAAACAGACTTACTATGGTCACACCATAGGCTATGTCCAATCTAGTGCAAATCATAGCGTACATGAGGCTACCCACTGCCAAAGCATAAAGTACCTTACACATTTCCTTTATGTATTTCTCACTTTGAGGACACATCTCAAAGTAAAGTTTTATGCCATGTTTTATATGTATGAACCCTCTTTTAGAATCTTCCATCCTAAATCGCTTTAGGATCTTTTCTATATATAGGGCTTATGAAAGACCTATTATTCTTTTCGCTCTATCTCGGTAGAGATGAATATCGATAACATAGGTAGCTTCTCTCAAGTATTTTATTGAGAACTCTTTAGAATGCTGAGCTTTCACAGAACTGAGCATTCCTATGTCGTTTCCTATGAGTAAAATGTCATCCAAATATAGTATTGAGAATGTAATTTTGCTCCCACTAACCGTCCTGTAAATATAAGGCTCCTCTTCGTTTTGGACAAAATTAAACTCTTTTACTGTCCCGTTAAAACAAAGATTCCAACTTCGTGAAGCTTGCTTCAGTCCATAAATGGCATGCTGAAGTTTGCATATTTTATGAATTTCGGTTTCAGATATGAATCCCTTAGGTTGTTCCATGTAAATCTCCTACTCAAGGAATCCATTTAGGAATATCGTTTTCACATTTATTTGCTATATTTCATAATCTAAGTGGGCTGTTATGGCAAGCATCATGCGAATAGACTTAATCAAGGCTACAGGCGAAAAGGTCTCGAAGTAATCGATTCCCTCTCTTTGGGAATAACCCTTTGCCATAAGCCTGGCCTTGTAGGTATCAACCTTGCCATCTCCATCAGTCTTTCTTTTGTAGATCTATTTACTTCCAATGGGCACCATGCCCTTAAGACGATCCACTAAGTGCAGACCTATTAGCATGCAATGAGTTTATCTCAGCTTCCAGAGTCTCTCGCCCCTTCGCGGAGTCAACATCTACCATCGCTTGGTGATATGTAGAGGATCAGTCTCTTGGCTACTTTCTGTCATCTCATGAGGACCCAGTTCCTCTTGATGTAGATATCCATACCTCTCAGGTAAATGAGAACCTCTACTAGACCTACGAGGTTGTGTTTGTATTTCAAAAGGTTCTGTTTCAATATATTTGTACAAGTGTCTCATTTGGTGTTTCTTTTATTTATTCTAAAGAAATATTTCTACCTGCGCCACCTTCCTGAATGAACTCATCTTCAATAAAATGTGCTTGTAAAGCTACAATGATCCTATGATCTTCGTGCGTGTAGAATAGATATCCCATAAAATCTCCTGGATATCCTATGTAACGACCCTTCACAGACCTAGCTTCCAATTCCTCTACTTTAGTCTTGTTAACATAAGTAGGACATCTCCAAATCTTAATGTTATTAAGACTTGGTTTCCTACCTCTCCACATCTCATGTGGAGTCATAGGAACAGATTTAGAAGGACATCTATCCAAGATATATGCAGCAGTAACGAGTGCGTAACCCCATAGCTAAATTGATAGATCAGTATAGTTAAGCATGGAGTGAACCATGTCTAACGTGGTCCGATTCCATCTTTTTGATACACCATTTAATTGTGGAGTGGCTGGAGGAGTAAATTGTGACACTATTTCTAGTTCTTTTAAGAACTCATCAAACTCGGTACTCATGTACTCCCCACCTCGGTCCGACCGAAGAGCCTTAACATGGGTACCTGTTTGTTTTTCAACTAGGGCTTTGAATTCCTTGAATTTATCAAAGGCTTCGGATTTATGTTTCATTAAGTACACGAGTCCACACCTAGTATGGTCATCCTGAATGTTATAAAATACTGAAAACCATCTCGTGCCACTTCAAAAGGACCACAAACATTGGTATGGATCAATCCAAGTTTTTCAGCAGCTCTTTCAAAAGTGCCTGTTAAGGGTAACTTAGTCATTTTGATTTGAAGGCAAGATTCACAAGTTGGATAGGGATCTGATCCCAATGGACTGGCAAGCCCATATTTCCCCATTTTATGAACCTTGGTCTGACCAACAGTACCAAGTCTAAAATGCCACTTAAGTGCTTGGTTTGTTTCATCCCTACCACGCTTCCTAGTTATAGTGTTCAGATTTGTTTTATCCTTTAGATTCAAATTATATAAACCATTTAATAATGTAGCAGTACCAACCAATTTATTTCTAAAATAAATTCGATAGGACCCATCTCCAATAAAGAAATCAAATCCCTCTCGGTCCATGACTAGAATTTATATAATATTTTTTATGCCCCTTAGGCAAAACAAGTACATCATCCAAAGTAATTTTAAACTGGATTCTAAATCCAACATAAGTGATTTGGATGTCAGTAGCCTCAACGTTATGCCTGCTGCCGACTGTCACCATCACTTCTCCAGCTCCGAGCTTTTAACTTCGTTCCAGATCCTGATTCATTATACATATGTGAGAACTCGCACTAGAATCAAGTATCCAAAAAGTAGAATAAACAGTTACCAAACAATTAGTTTTCAAAACTAGTAGTTCTGTACCTAAAGGTGTATTGCGGTCAAGTTTTGGATGGTGCCTCCTTCAGTAGCCTAGCTCACCAAAGTTGAGGCAAGCATTTGTCTTTTTGGCCACCTTACTCTTAGGAAACATTGGGGCCCTGCCCTTATCTTTCTGTACCCCACATTTTGGCTTGACCTATTTCTTTCCTTTCTTATTATTGTTCTTGGACCTCTAACGTCCATAAGAAATTACAAGAGCAGCCTCCTTAGGCCTAGTCTTCATCTAATATTGTGCCGTACTCGGTTTGTTCATAGCCCAGCTAAGTTGCATGCAGTTTCATTGGATTTGAAATTCATTACAAAATGAGAGAAGAAGTCAGGAAGTGATTAAAGAATGAGGTTAGTCTGGAGAGAAACATATATAATAAAATCAAGAGCCTCCAATCTCTCTATCATAGATATCATTTTGAGGATGTGGTCCCCAACCTTCGCTCCTTCCTAAATTCGAGCACTAAACAACTATTTTGATATCTCATACCGAGCAGTTCGATTGTGCTTCCCATAAATTTTAGTTAAATGTGCCAGAATTGCCCTTGAAGAAGCTATTTTATCTTGGCCCCTCTAAAGCTCATTATTCATAGAGGCCATCATGAAACCACGGACCCTTACATCATCTTTAACCCATTTCTCATGGGTATCAACTTCTTCCTGATTTTTGCCCTGGTTCTTGCAGGATCCAGTGGGATGTCCGCCTCCAAGACGTATCCCGTATCTCCATACTGAGGACTATCCTCATATTCCGCAGCCAGTCCATAAAGTTGAGTCCATTTAGAGTGTTCCTTTCAAGTAAAATTGCGACTGAGTTCATTATCATGTTGAGAGATATTTGTTAACTGCAGAGAATAATTTAAGATTCATTAGTTATTATTTAATTATGATCGGGGTAAAGAATTTTAAGACTTTCTGTATTCATAAATCGGCTCCCACTATTTTATTGGCATTTACACACTCCCATGTGAAATTCGGAAGTTATGGTTGACTTCGTAGTGGTGATCGAGTTCTTTACAAAGTTTAATAGAGCACAACCTATTTAGTTTCTATTATATCATTCTTTATAAATGTAACAACCCCATCCCTGGTCGGAACTACTACAGTGCCGTGGATCCATTTTGGGAATCAAAACAACACATTCAATCGGGTCGAACTTAAAACCAAAACAACACACATCAACCGGCAATGTCGATAATGCAACACATCCACAACATCACGACTGGCAAGGTCGAACATGACGACAGTCACAACCTGTTCAACATACAGATAACAAATTCAAAGACAGTTCCAAAGCCCACACATGGGCATAACATCAATAAAACCAGTACTAGCGAGTACTTACACAAAACAAGACGAAAACAACTAAAACAACATCGGCAACCCGAGAGAATATCACTACTGCTCATAGTCCTCATGTCGTTCCTACGCTGGCTCGTCATTAAGACCTGTACCTGAGTACACAAAAAGATATTCACTCCCGAAGGGGTCAGCAAATAGCCGGTGCAAGTACTTGATAACAGGAATATGTATAACATGCAATAAATAAAATATTGCGATGACTGATTATATTAGTATATCCAGAAGGATGACATTCTTACACAGTACCAGCGCCTCAACAGAATTGTGACAGCAACATCGTCAGTCCAAGTCATTATTCCACAATAATATATACATCATATTTCAATAATAACATGGGCTATACTGATACGAGGTTCGCACCCCATCGTACCTCAGAGGTTTCAGCAGACCGTCCCTAGTTGTATAACCCGTCAAGTGATACGAGGTTTCACAGCACGTTGTCACATAACTTTGACGACGCAAGTCTCAATTATCCAAAACTTTCAACAACTTTGCTTTTCAGTCGCACTTGAAATAACATCTCGAGGCATCCTCGATATAAATCATTTATAATGATATCATTCCAGAATAACAGTTACCAAGATTAGTCATCAAGTATTTACAGAAAATCTTTCTGAAATCATTTTCAAAAACATTTTCGAAATCCTTTCGAAACACAATTTATTTCAAAATCATTTTCAAACACTATAAGTCGTTAATTTGATTGAAAAATCATTTTCGAATCATTTCAAAATATCACGTAGAATTATGAATTCAGAGTGTGAACAAGACCATACGAAAATCATGGTCTATAGATATTCAATTGCAATTTATACATAAAGCACGATCAACTGGTATTTCATCCAATGTAAAAGTTCGATTGATAAGAAGATGGAATGGGGATTCACCAGACCTTCGACCTCGGTAATCTATCGTGAATACTCCGAAGAACACGGTCGATGGGAAGACTATGGAACCTTGATGAAGACGACGACCGGAAGGGTTCAACGCGGAACTCTATTCAAATATTCTATCATCAGTCAAACAATGATCACACGAGGAAAAGCCTCGTAGAACGTCCAAATTCCCTCTATGACATTTTACCGGACACCTTGAAGGCGTAAATTAGGAACTCAATAAAACAACGAATCGCTAGAAATTAAACCATGGAAAAATAACAAAATTGGTATAATACAACTAGATTATTGATAATCCTTCAATAATCTAGGCTAATTCATATTAAACGGACAAAATCATTTAAAATCCCCAAATTTCCCAAAACTAAGATTTTAGGAAAACTTACCCTGATTCGGTCGATTATAGGAGATTACGGGATGATTAATCAATGTTAGAAACCCAAGAACCTCGTGGATCGATAGTTTTTATGATGATCTTGCGTCCTCCAAGCTCTGGCCGTGGAAGGGAACGAAGGTGGAATGAGAAAACATGTGTAAATATGACTGCTCGGTCATACTTATACCTGCGGGACGCACGAGCAGTCACGGACAAGCAGCCGGTCGTGCATGGCTCGTGTGCCAAGAACATGCCCGAGCCTTCTGGAGACATGCCCTAGAACCTTCTGGAGACGCACGAGCATGATGCTCGGTGCTGGGTCGTGCGCGCACAATGCCTGGCCTCTGTCACATTGCACGAGCACCACACATGATCACATCTCGTGCGCGCCTACTCCTGGCTGCCCAATGCTGCACGATGTCAGCCCGTGCGCCTTACTTGTGCGCCATGGTAGGCCACTATAAGAAAAAATGCATCAAGCAACGGTTTTTGCCTGTTGTCTAACCCCCTGTTTCCCCATTGTCTATTGAGACGTCGTATCTTATGTGCCTTAGACAACGGTAGAGAATCTGTTGTGTGAAAGAGTGAGAGACAAAGACTTCATCTCTAGACACCATTGTGTAATAGCCAGAACAACACCACTCCATTTAGAAATCATTGTTGTTTGGGATGCTACACAATTATTTTTTATTTTGAATATGTTGTTAAATTTTCATAAACACAATGGTTTCTTAAAACTATAGCATTGTTTGAGGGTTAAGCACACAAACCTTTGTTGAAATTGCGCCATTGTTAGACTGCTGAGGCCACAACGATTTTATTTTTCAAAACAATTATTAGATGTACTAAGCACAATTGATTATTTATTAAAGAGTGTTGTTTATGTTTTCTATAAACAACAATTTTATAATTGAAACATCTGTTTTTACTTGTTTTCACACAATGCATTGTTAGAGTGTTGTTGTTGTCTAATGCGAATTTTAACAAGTGTTTTTTAAAATTATCTAATTGCCTAATGACAGATGAGATAATGATTTTATTTGCATTAAAACTACTCATTTAGACAATAGCTTCAATTTACAAAAACAACCAATATTCATCATTAAATAATTAAATACCAACCAATATTCGTCATTAAAGTAGCAACGGATATTCACTAGTACCGATACATCTAAACAAATATTCTCCGACTTTCATATATACTAGTTCATGTCCATTCTTCTCGGCTTAGTTTCACCCTTGCAAGAAACGCAGACCTTGTTGAAGTTTCATGACTCAGTTTCATAAACTACATTTAGTTCCCTTGTGAGCTCATGAGGAGTTTATCTCGCCATTGTAGTACTTTTCCATTATATCTCTAGCATTATCACTCTGTCCAATGTCTTTAAAATCATGTGTTGCATTTCCCTACAGAATTTAAGACAACTTTATGATTAATGCCTCCCATAGCTACAAATTTGTATAGATAAAGTGGAAATGACTTGTGAATTTAAGACAAGTTGCAAGTGATCCTAACAATTTTAAGATATATGCTTACTTTGAGGGCTGATGAGGTCATTGTTGTTGTCGTCATAGGAGATTAATAAGTTCTGTCATTGCAACTACATCCCATCCCCTAATTGTTCCATCTTCACACCAGCCGAGGATACTGCTGTGACAAAACAATTGCACACATTTAACCGAAGCCAAGATGATCATATGTTAGTTCAATTACATAGTACTCGGTTCTCACTGAAATTTTAAAACACATTTCAAGAGGAAACTTACCTTCCATCAAAGGACATTGCAGTCTGCCTAATAGGAGATTTTATTTGTCCATGAGACAACCTGACAATAACATAAAAAGTATGCTATCAGATGCCTAAACTTCTTGCCTACTAAAAATGTTTCTCAAATGTATGCTTTAATCGAAGAATCTATAAACAACTTTAAATAAACCTTGCAATAAGAACAAGGGGGCTAGACTGCAACCTCTGTGCATCTCCGGTTTACAATAAAGATCAAGACACAACACAAGATCCTAAAAATTAGAATTAACCCTCTCAATAAATTAGGAACTACCGTTTAAGGTATAATAAAAACTGAAACATTATGACAACGAGACATCATGGCCCGTGCGATACACGGGCTTTGTTCACCGTAAAGAATCATCGATTTTGCAAGGGTTATGCGTATTTAGTTATTATGCTTAGTTTCGATCAGGGGTACTCGACTGAATAAAGAAAATTTGTTTAAGTAAGTTTTTATAAATAGAATTATTTCAATAAAAATGCATCAAATACATGAGTGACTTTCATCACTATAACACAATACATGCTATTTCAAAAACAAAATTTATACTACACACAACTTAGGTTTTTTTTTCTTTTGTCTTTTACACCAAAATTGATGTACCAGCTTCGAGTCTTGTCTTTCATTTGTAACGATTGCGTCGTTACATCTCCAAGTGAGTTTTGCTTGAATAACAAATTCTCCAAGATGCGTGATAATGAGGCGAGTTCCATTGCACAAACCTTGTGGTTAATATGTATTAAATGCATCAAGTCTTTAAACTTGATGCATTGTAGATGCTCTAAGTATGTATGGTAATATTTTAAGACCTCCCTGAAAGTCACAAATGATTTATAATATAGTAGAGGTTATCATAAATATTAAATACTTTTTAAAAAAATATAATTTGTGATTATAAATACTCACGTTTAATGATGAAACTCAACATTTATCTATTAATTAAAGGAGACGGTACAATGACTTAAACTAAATAGCCACATTAGCCTCTCACTTTTAACACTCACACACCAAGATACCTTTTTTTTTCATGGCTTGATCTATTTCCACTTTTTGGGTTCAAAGCAGTAGATGACAAATCGTGAATGTAAAATACGCAACAGTTCTCTATTGAAAATACGTCATTATTTAGACCTTTTTTAGAATAAAAAAAGGTAATATCATAACATTAAGACCTTTATTTATTGAGATTATTTACACAACTTTTGTCGAAACACAACACTCGGATTTGAATAGTTGAAAGGATTATAACACAGATTAGTGACCTTATGAATTGATGATATTTGTACCAAAACTCAATGACAAAATATAACTATGGTCTTAAAAATTTCTTAATTGACTTTACTACTCTTCCACTTTATTTTTCATATCTTATAGTTTTAGTATAAGATGGAAAGTTCCATCAGTACGCAATGACTCTTTTTCTGTTGTGGTTCGGAGAGTCTTATTGTATTTGTTTGTTACTATGTTTGTTTGTGTAAGATAATTGACGTTAAACATATACAATCTTTCACCGTTCAATAAACCAAACATCTTTTTGTATCAAATATTTAAATATATTTTAGTTTAATTGTCCTTTTCAAGCTGAATTAGAATGACAATTTTTTCCAATACTAAAATGTTTATTTACATTTTCAGCTTTACCAAAGATAACAAACAAATAAATAAGGAAATTTGTGCATTACGGGTAATTGAATGAGCATATTTTAATAAATGAACATGATAAAAAAAACTTACACATGATTATTATGTATTGACATACCCCGTAATCAAATCGATAGTTATATATAAAGGTTGGCACCAACTACCGATATAAATTATCATGAAGATTTGTCTATAACTTTGTGTAGTTGTGAAGCTAATGTTTATATCTAATCTTGTAGAACTTGCGTACAAATTTGTAAAGCTAATAAATTCAATGGAAGACAAACGGCAAAAAAAATAGTATTTCGTCACATTTCCTTCCAAAATAATTCTATTCATGTACGTCAATATATATACAAACGATACATAAACAATAAAAGAAGATCTATGCATTGAAATCACATCCATCTTAGTAGCAAAACAAAGATGTTTGATCATGTATCTTTAATGTTGACATATCACTTACCAAAGACACCTTCTCACCATTGATCATGAAAGAAAGTTAAGCTTTTCTTAGGATAATAAAGCATAGTGTTTGCTATATTAGCCGTGAGGGTTATGTATCATCTGCAAATTTGCAATGTGTGATTGGCGAAAATACTAAATTGAACTATATATAGGCATCAGAAGCCATTGTCACATTTATTGTTAAAACTCAACTTTTGCATACCAAAAGTTAGTCGTTACTCTTTTTTTCTTGCAAACCAAAGACCATTTAATGGAAAATTAAGGCCCTGTTCTCTCTGCTGTTTTGAGGTCATTTTATATTTTTATTTTTGAAAACACTAAAAACGTGTTCTTTTTATCATTTTCGAAAATGCATTTTGGAAAATAAAAAAACTATTTGTACACAAAACTGTAACACCCCCAAAACCTTACGGAAATATTACAGCGCCGTGGGCCCCATATTGGAACCCACAAGGCTAAAATCATTTTCGCAAACGTTTAAAAATGTCAAAAAGCCCTTTGAAAGTACACACACACGCAGCGGATAAAAACACAGTTCAAAGAATACTGAAAGCCATTTTAAATATACACACGCAGCGGATAAAAACACAATTAATTACATTTGCACCGGAATTAGAAAACCAGAAAAGAATACACAATCCCAACAATCACGCCATAGCCAGTATCACCGGAAAGCTCATCCCTTCACGACCGCTACTAGCTCGAACTCCGAGTTCCTAAAAATAAAGCCCACGACGGGGTCAGCCATAATACTCAACAATGATAACGATCACATCACAAAAACAATACATATCAATGTGTTCTACAGAGTAAGAACATTTCCCATGTATTTTACCGAAGTAACCTTACCAACCTGTCACAACCATAACAATCAATTCTTACCATATCCCACGCCTCGTGTCCTTAAGTATGAACGAATTCAAATGTAATCACCTGTACTGTATCCGAAACACTACCAAGATTTCCAATCATAAACATATCTCGAGTATAGAATAATCTGGCCAAGTTCAACTCTGCTGACTGGGTCGCACAATTGGATCCCAATACTGATAGGAACTGATATCACACGATACATCTGCAAATCAACTGTCCCGAAACAATGGCAAGTCCCGAATATCAATACAAGCATGAATGCTCACACAATCAATAATGATAAACAATCAATGCATCATAACGGAAGTATCAATGACATGATATTTCCGCACAAGATCAACAAAGGATCAACCACGAACGAGAATACCATTATGTGGTAACTCCAACAAGATCAATGAAGAATCAATAACCGAGAATACCGATGACACGATAAGGATCAAGGAAGAATCAATAACCGAGAATACCGACGACACGGTAAGGATCAATGAAGAATCAATAACCGAGAATACCGACGACACGGTAAACTCTAACAAGGTCAATAAGAGTCGACAACCAGAAATACCAACGGTACGATAAACTCAAACAAGATCAATAAAGGGTCAACAACCGAGAATACTGTCGACACAGTAAACTCTAGCAAGATCAATAAGGACCAACAACTGGGAATACCAACGATACGGTAAACTCCAACAAGAGCAATAAGAAATCGATAACTGAAAACACCGACGACACGGTAAACTCCAATAGGAATAATAAGGGATCAACAACCGAGAATACCAACGGTAAGGCAAACTCCCAAACGGAATCAATAAGGATCAATAACGAACGAGACTACCAATGATAGGGGGAACTCCAAACGATATTAATAAAGGATCGATAACAAATAAGTTTACCATCGATATGGTAACTCCCAACGAGATCAGAAAAGGATCAACGGGAACAAATACACGAAAGAATAAAATCGTCAACCATATACAAATCATATATATGGGATTTAAAAGACAACCCGAATATCGAACAGATCCAATTATACATGGACTGTGAACGACCAAGCAATAAGACTCAAGATGGACGTCACGATACGCTCGATCCGGACATGTGTCCGTGTACAAGCCAACCACGGGTATTGATCAATACACGTCTGGTCTCGTACCTAATCAGCCTCACGAAGTACGTCTCATGTGCATGGTTCAATATGAGGTCGAAACCAACATATGCTACACGTACCCGTCTCGAAAATCCTACACATGAACGATCAGAACGTATCTGACTCCAGATATGCCACGATACAACATGACAATAAATCTCAAGGAATCGCATATCCATCGAGGATCAGAAGACTTCCCAAAAGAGCAACAGTAACTCGATCATGAAAGACCGACACGAACACAATGTCGTATTTCCATCAGACAACAGTCCACATCATGCTCAACAATGCATATAATATTAACACATAAACCCCAAGGCAGCAGCCAAGGGTCACGGAAGCATCTCACAGGAATACCCCGGAACATAGGTGCCATATAGGTCTTATCCCCTAATACAGTTCATGCAATTACAAAATACCCCAAGGTCACAACCAAGGGTCACGAAAGTATCCACACAGGAATACCCCGGAACATAGGTGCCATATAGGTCTTATCCCCTAACACATCGGCCCAACAGATCACTGCTCACAGTAAGAGCACATTACAAAACATAACAAACAATGGTGCACACTCACCCCATGAAATATCAACACACACGTGCAATAATGCAACATGATGATTATCATAATCTAACAATATTAATTTACCTCAAGCTGAAGACGCCAACCTTTCCACGACCAACTGCCCTGAACGAATACACGGTTTATCCGACAATCCAAAATGAAGTACATTCCATAACTAATACCAAACCACCATCCCGAATTCAACATCGACACGATAACTAACCTTGATATCCAACTTCTCATGCAATAGACCAAATTATAATTCACGTTCCCATTTCCACTAGACATCCTTAAAATCATATACATTATGATTTATCTTAGTCCAAAAATACCATACATACCACCATTCCGACAATTCATATATTCCATAATACCATTGCTATATGAATCATAAATGAAATGAAAACGAAATCATTTATTGACATTATGAACTGAGCAAGCATAACTTGCCTTGATACCAATTCGACGAAGCCACTATCAATCCCGCCGTCTTCGTCTACAAGCTCCGCAGTACCGGCTCGTCCGCAGCACAACGGTTAACTTCAACGATCACTAACGCAACCTAATGCAATAATCAATTAACGATACGTTCAATAACAATCAACAACCGAAATGACCAACTAATCAAACTCGATGGTTCAACGATATCTCGATCATACGAAACCAACCCATATCAACTCTTAACAATGCGAACACAAGACGAAATTCGGTGTTCAATAATCCTAACAATGTCTTCAACATATAGTTCATATAACCGCAAGAATCGTAACAGCAAAACCATAATCATCTTCATACGAATCCTTCTTCAACGATAACATCAAAATCCGAATTCAATGAGAGGATTATCGAACATACCTCTTGAAGATGAAATACACAAGTAATCACTTGTTTTGAATAGCACGGTGCGAAGAAATCGACAAAAGGGAAGGGTACCGATTCAACTTCCTTCAAAAGTTCATTCCTAAATCACAATAATATCAATTCAATCACCATTCATGCGAAAATGTATAGAATTTCCCAAGTTCAACTCATTGAGGCATTTCATCGAACACTTTGAAGGCATAGTCCAATTCAATCGATTAATCAAAGAAATACTCGAATTTGTTCCACAAAACTTCAAGAGTATTGAATGATTACGAGTATACAATCAAGTTCTACCAATAATCTGAATCAAAATGGAGCAAATCGGCCAAAACACCAAGAAACCTCAAGAACATCCAAAAACCAAAAGTTCATGTGTTCTTACCTTCGATCCGGGTGGAGGATGATGTTAATCCATGATTCCAACTTCCAAAACATGTTGTTATAAGTTGATTCTACTCAAAACCATCATATTTCTTTGAAGAAATCGCTAAGGAACGAAGAAAACGAAGAAATGAGCAGATGACTCGGTCCTGTGCCTTATAGGCCGAGACTGCCGGCCACGTGACGTAACCGGCGGGTCCTTACGCACGTAGCCGGCCGCGCTTAACCTTCTTCGTCCAGCCTGCTCGCACTTACGTACGTAATCGGCAGCCTCCTTACGTACGTAATCGGCCATTACGGCCAGAATCGGCCACCGCCACGTACGTAATCGGCGATCTAGCCCCTGGGCCGAGTCACCGCCGACCATGCTCGGCCATCCCAACGAGTCACGTCCGCCATGCTCGGCCATCCAAGTCATCTCGCCACGACTCGGCGGGCCGCTTCGTAACGCACGTAACACTTGTTCCGCTTGCACGTAATACGACGTTAACTTGCTACAAGATTATACTGACATTACGTACGTAATACACCCTGTATAACGTACGTAACTCCATCCGTTGACTCACCTATCCACATCCGCACCGAAAGCTGCCGACACCGGGCCCAACTGTCTGATTCCTCTTGTTACGTACGTAATACCTTACACTTAACGTACGTAACACGTACCACTTAGCGTACGTTATCTCAAAGTCTTAACGTACGTTAACAGATCCATACTTAGCTGTTTCCAGCAATTCCTGTCCAACGTCTCGACATAACAAATATGAACATACGACATACTGAACACATATACGAAATCCCGAAAGTATTCTCATACGGTATGTCTGATGCACGATATCCTCAATTACAACTGTCGGCCAAGTACGGAAATCAAACAAATACTCATACGGTATATCCGACATCGAAAACACAACAAGCATGTAATATCCTAGAATCAAAATCTCCTCGATAGACATACTGGCACGACTGTCACGGTTTCCAAAATTATCCAGTCATGTCCTGTCGGTCCCACTCTGTACAGTACATCCCAGATAAAATAATGCGAAAAATTCATAGTGAAATTCTAGGATATTACAAAAACGCAAAATGCCCAAAACCTCGTTTTGAGCGTTTTGTGTGTATTTCAATAAAAAAATCTTCAAAATGCTCAAAATGCATTTTGAGTTTTTTTTTTGGGATTATCCTAATTTGAAACTAAGTCTAAAATAAAGATTTATGAACTTAATATTAATATTACAAAAAATATTTTGCAAAATAAATTTAACAGAACGCGTTTCCAACAACTTTGAAAGCAAAAATAAAAACAGAAAACATAAAACATTTTGCACAATGAAAGTACAAAACAAAATACAAACAGAACGCATTTTAGTTACAAAACTCATTGGGTTCTTATAAATTAAAAAGGCTCTCCAACTTTTCAAGATATTTAATGTTACTTGCATACCAAAAGTTAGACGTTACTCTTTTTTTCTTGCAAATCAAAGATCATGTAGTGAAAATTAATATTTTAATTGCAAAACTCTTCGGGTTCTTATAAATTAAAAAGACTCTCCAACTTTTGAAGATCTTTAATGTTACTACGAAACTCAAAACTCAACTTAAATACTCCCTCCACTTTTAAATAGATGCCACTTTGTCTTTGTGCACATAAATTGAGAAAATTCTTTTATGCCAAAATTTGCCCCTAATAAATGATATTTTGTAATTAATGAAGAGTGAAAAGATGAATTTTGAGGTAAATTAATTAGGGGTAATAATGGAATAAAGAGAAGAATAAAGCTAAAGTGACATCTAATTTGAAAAAGTTACAAAAGTCTAAAATGGCATCTATTTAAAAGTGGAGGGAGTATTCAATTCAAGAACTTTAATGTCATGAAACTTTAAAAGTTATTAAAAGCTTTCAAATGAAGCTCTAGATTAACGAAAATTCTTGCCTCATCAAGCTTCACAAATTTGCATAATAGAGTTTCTTAGCTAATGTCATTAATGCTCACATTAAACATGAAATTCATTCTTTATATAGATATAGATGCATTCAACAATTCTAACCCAACAAAAAAATCTTAATTCTTGAAATTAAAACATCATAAGAGAAGTAATGTTGCTACAAATATCAACATCACTAACATGCAACAATGTATAACCAACATTTCGCAATTATGACACTAATTTAAACACTAAATACAACCGGGGTCGCAAAAATCGGCAAATTCAGCTACACAATTCCGATAATTACAAGAACAACCTTTAGTAAAACACATATACAAACATAATGAAATCAAGTCAAATACTCACCACTTGTTTTTAAATTTATAACTAATCTCTTGGATTCAGTTCGAATTAAAAATAGTTAGTCCAAACTCACGCAACTTTAAAACATTAAGTCTAACGAACTCGAAGCAAACTTGACAGAAAACAAGAAAATCCACAGCAGCAGAATGCCAAGTTTTTAGAATAAACTGCTTTCATCTGGAAAGTATTTAGCAGAGAATACTATGTCATTAGAAAGAACTTGAAGTGTAGTTTTTTATACAAAAAATGGTTTGTCAAAAGCAATTTTCGACAGAAAGTTATGGCTGTTTCACTGACAGGGTGTTCACCTGCCCAAATTTGCAGCAATTCATATTTTCTACAAGTTTCTTCTACAATCGTCAAGTGTTCTGTGACCCTTTTTCAACTGCACTGCTACTTTCTTCATAATGTATATGGCAGATGTTAAAAGGAGTATGCCAAATATGAATTAATGACTAATTTCTAAGTAGTAAAAGTACTTGGTTTCCATTCTACAACATTCCAGTCAGATACATCACTGCCCTGCGCAGTGGCAGGGGCTGACTTGGTGTCCTTTTCATCCCACTTGGTTGGGGCTTAGTAGAACCGGTGTAATTAATCAAACACCAAGCCTCCAGGAAATCGAAAATCCTCTGAAAGGACCCCATATCACCGACTATTGTCTTGCGCACGTCGGTGAAAGTGAGTTTCTGATTTGGAATTTCTCGGAAGCATCGTATGATGGCATTTCTGTAGTACTTATAAACCCTAGGGTTCTTTGACGACGACCTACCGTAGAAAAACTCCAGCATGAACCTGGACTTGCATTCATGTATGCCATTCCATGAGAACCACCAGGAATATCTAAGGATGTGAATAACGTCCACGTCTGGTTCAGGAAGGCAAGGAGTGTGTAACACCTCCAATCCACTCGGGAATATTACAGCGCCGCAGACCTTCTTCATGAAAATCTACCAGGCTAATTGCATAAACAATACATCACATTACATGCCGACATGACTAAATAACGAACCATTAGACAAATTTGTTCTTTCACCACAATATACAAATCAGACACACATAACTCTGATATCACTCATAACCCAAACCAGGTTCAAATACACGTACTCTTACAACCAGAAAATACAACAGTGAGAAAGACTCCACAACATGCCTTGACCAAAATACTCAGCATTGGTCTTCATGTGATTAGTATCGTCGTCTTCCATCATCCTTCGTACTGATCTTGTGATTAGCTCCCAAAGAACCTGCAAGTACCTGGACGCAATACAGACATCTACCCCCGATTACTCGGGGGTTGGCAAAACTCCATTGTTTTGCTAGTGCAAGTATAAAATGCAAATACGAGCCATACACAACGTACTCCAAGAACATAATAATCGTGAGCATACTTCCCGAGGTAATTCATTTGATTAAAACAGTCCAAATCTTGAAGGTAGGAATAAAATCAATATACATCCTACAAAATATTTTACGATCTCAGGAGTTTTGAGAACATTTGGGATTTAAGGATTCTCAACTTTTCGAAACCACTTAGGGACACAGCCCAAATATCATTTTTTTTCCAAAATACAAATTCGATAATACAACACGGGGTCCACGACCCAATCATCCACATCCAACATATTCCCAAGGATTATTCGTGTCCCGTGCTAACAAGCCACGAACCTCAGAGCCTCCTCGAGACATACCCGAGTGAATAACCCAATAGGAAACCACACAATATCACACATTACCATGACAACAGTCACATAACCACAACCATGACATACGTTCATAGTTATCCCGGCATCGGGCTAGCAAGCCACGAACCTCAGAGTCTCCGCATCGACATACCCAATTTGGATAACCCCAAAAGTTATCCCGGCATCGGGCTAACAAGCCACGAACCTCGAAATCTCCACAAGACATACCCGATTGGATAACCCCATTACAAGTACGTCACACAACCAAACCACAACCATAAGTTATCCCGGCATCGGGCTAGCAAGCCACGAACCTCAGAGCCTCCACGAGACATACCGAATTGGATAACCCTATGGTCATGCCGATCCGTACTAGCAAAGACGGATCCCGGAGGTTCAACAAACCCTACCCGGTGGCACATCACTTTACAATCATCACACAACAACAAGGAAGTACAATTCCAAACAACACCGAACATCACAACCTCCTCACAAAGGAGTCACAATCAATATCATACGAAAACACACACTCACCAAATGAATACACGTACTAACACACGATCCTTGACAAGTGAAAGGAAAGACATACTATAATCACGTAATATGATAACAACACCCTCCACATGCAACACTAATACACATATTCAGAAAAGCACATTTGTTCACAGAACATACGAGTTATCTTTAAAGGAAAACCTTTATCAAGATATACGGATCCTTTTTGAAATTTCATTAAAAACATTCAAATTGCACATAAAATAAATTATCAGCTATTACGTCTATTAAACGCTAAGTGTATGGGCAAGATACTTACCTCGAAAATCAAATATCATGTTCCGGATGAAATAAAGTCGATAAACAAGTTCCCAATCCGAATATCACAAATAAGACAACAAGAATTACTTAACCAATTCATCACTTCCGGATAAAATCAAGAAATCAAGGAAAATCCCCAAAAATTACTCAACTAGGGTTGTAGGAAGGAAATACTTCAATACGGAATGAAAATAAGTGAAATGATGTTATTAACGTGAAGAAGACTCACCTAAATGATGCTTGATGATGAATATCGCCCTAGAAACTTCTCCCGACAAATGGAAGTGAAAGGGGAAGAACATGAAAGAAACGAGAAAGAAAGGCATGTTGTCTAATATTTATACTGGATAGTTATTAGCGTGCGCTAACTATGCTCCTTAGCGCGCACTAACGAGGCCAACACTCTAGCACCTTCTGCCCGAAACACTATTAGCATGTGCTAGCCAATATACGTAGCATGCGCTAACGAGTCATGTGTCCAGTCCAGTGGCTTCTGGACAGTTCTGCACCTTCCAGGTAGCGTGCGCTATAATAACAAATAGCATGCGGTAAGATGGACGATAGCGTACGATAACTACAAGGGTTAGCATGCGCTATCGAGACTCCAGTCCTAGTCCAGTAGCTTCTGGACTGCCTCTGAACTATAACTGCGGCACAATAGCACGCGCGACAACACCTAGTAGCGTGCGCTACACATATATCGAACCAGAACTCACGCAATGATTTGAATCAAAATCAAACACGTGTCCACTCATGACACACGATTCCAAAAACATGAACGACAGCAGTCCGCTAAACTGCAGAAAAATTCAACAAAACCGGAGCAAAAATCTCGGGTATTACACTCTACCCCCCCTAAAAATAAGTTTCGTCCCGAAACTTAAAACACGGAACGATCAAGGTAGGGCAACTCTAGATAACATCCGTTATCTATTGCTGACAGCACACAACAAACCTCATGCAGTACAGAATTTCTGCAGTCCGATTCGTTATGCCAGAGCTATAACGAAATGCTACGAGCTATATCACTACGGTAGATTAATCGGAACAGCACAACAACCAAAACACGAGTCTAACGCGAAACAAGTACGAAATTTCGATAACCCGAAGGTTAGGGAGACCACATATGAAGATAATTCCCCGAACTTAAGAAAATTACGAAGTGGCCCAAATGCTCAAAAATCACGATACGAGATCGAATAACAACAATCGGACAACAACGATTGAACAACCATGATCTAATAACCATGATCGAACAAAAATGATCAAACAAAAACTCTGGAGTTCACACCTCAACTCAAGACATGAACTGGTCTTGTAAGGACTACAAGATATTCATTCGCATAGGGTTCATGGGAATCGCACCGAACTCGAAAAAAGTCATAACAATAAATGGATTAATCCGAACAATATCACAACTCGCTCGAACAACAAAAACAAATAAATGAAAAAGTTCATAAAATACCAATGAACACAAACGAGTCAATAGGATTGAAAATACAGAAGTTCAAAAATTCAATCCACTTCTAAATAAAGAAGTTTGACCCCGAAATTCAAAACAACAAAACAAGAAAATAGCATAACAAACAAATGGTATATTACACCTCTCAGGGACTTCTCAGAGTCGATCCTGATATCGGTGCTCGAGTCCATGCCTCGGAAGACTCGGTGACCAACTCGAAAAACTGAATTCTGTGTCCCTCGAGTCCGCACTTGCAACATGTTACTGACGGGGAAGGACAATGTGCACGTACATGCCCCAACACAATATAGTTAAAACACATCCTGGCTTTACGAGGAGTCAAAGCTGACGACTTGGAACTCTTAGCCCCACTCATCGATCGACGGAGTTTCACGACGAAAAGACTACTGTGTTGTAGCTTAGAATCACCAACTCCTGTACTGACCATACGATCATCATATTTCCTCTGTTCCTCGACTCGGGCACACGTTCCGATGATAACGAAGCTAGCTCCTAGGCTAAGATTCTGATAATCTCTCAACGAAGTGCAAGTGAGTCCCGCCATATACTTTCTAATCTCCGGCTTCATCTGTATGTCAAAATGACGGATCTTCTCTTCTTCAGTCCTCACCTGATCTCGCACATAACTGAGTTGTTTGCTATAGTCGATGATAGCTTGCAACACCGATATATCCTGCGGTTCTGCCAAATAAAAATCATGAATCCTCTAATATCTAATCGGTTTCGGACAAAAATCAGATTCCATAAATTCCTGGAACTCCGCCCACGTGACAACACGATCACGAGGTTTAACAGCTTTCCACCAATTAGCAACATCTTTGTCAAGAAGGTACTGAGCAATAGGAACTTTCCGATCTTCGGGACAACCAACTGCCTCGAATATCTTTCCCAACTGAAAAAGCCAACCATCCCAACCCGACACATCCACAGCACCACCGAATCGAGGGGGATTCATACGAATTACCACTCGAAGCCATTGATTTACGCCGACGTTCTGAGTCCCGTTAATGCTATGTTGAACCGCCTGGGTCAACTGAGTCATCTGTGCTGCTACTTGTTGCAATATAGTAGCAACACCAATACTAATATCATTCCCGGAAATATTCTCTCGGTCCCGCGTCTGATCCCCGTGGCCATCTGTACCACGGTTATGACCACGACCTCTGCCCCTCAGCATACTAACAAATAACCACCCAACGCAATGAAATCATAGCACATAATCACACACAACAATTGTCATCACCAGTTAACACACATAGAATATAGTCACAGGTAATCGGTTTTACGACTGCAAAATTTAGACCTATCGACTCAAAACGCAGTTCCATAACTTCTGACCAGCCTGATTAGCGCGCGCTACAAAAAGAAAATATCATGTGCTACACATACTGCATTAGCGCGCGCTAGCCTCACACTTAGCATGCACTAATTGTTCAGATTCAGCAACATAATCGCGAACACATCCCAAACAGTACTAGAATCGGAGTTTACAAATAAACAACATATGAATCCAAACTCCATCGATTCACATGATTGCAACAGCACAGAAGCAACCAACACCATACACATACTTTCTATCTGTCACTATGAAACCGAGTAGTTAAAAGCGAGAGTCACATCTTGAGTAAATTTTGTAGACCTCATTTGAGTTTAAAAAAAATCGTGTTTCAAAAAAAATTATAGTACAAAATGAAAATGAAATATCAATAGTTTGAATTCTCAAAAATTTTGGCCTTGAGGTTATCATGCGAAATCAAAAAAAAAAAAATTATCCCTTGGAGGATGTTTTAATATAAAAATTTCCTGACTCCCCAAAACGTTTAAAACTTTAAAATTCCGAAGTCATTACTACTGTAAAAATGCTTATACCAAGGTATATACACCGACACTACTCTTCATTCTAGCACGATACGAGGATCAAACGGACATAGGTCACGTATTCACAATTCACATTTAAACTCCACATCATAACACAAAATCACACAAGCTCGTATAACACGATACATAACATATGGTAGGGAGATTTACAGCCACATATCGCACGAAGATGATGGTTGCACCTTGATACTAATCACGATCGACATCTCAGACGACGCGTCGTGACATGACTCACTCCGACACAATCCGACAAGACAAGACTCGACAATACACGACTGGACCAGAGAGCCTAGGTTTAGGCAACCTAAGCTCTGATACCATATTCTGTAACACCCCCAATCCACTCCGGAATATTACAGCACCGCAGACCCTCTACGTGAGGATCTACTAGGCTAATTGCATAAACAATACATCATATTACATGTCGACAAAGCTAAATAACGAACCATTAGACCGATTTGGTCTTTCACCATAATATACAAATCACACAAACATAACTCTGATGCCACTCATAACCCAAACCAGGTTCAAATACACGAACTATACTCTTACAACCAGAAAATACAAGAGTGGAAAAGACTCCACAACATGCCTTGACCAAAATACTCAGCACTGGTGTTCATGTGATTAGTATCGTTGTCTTCCATCATCCTTTGTACTGATCCTGTGATTAGCTCCCCAAGAACCTGCAAGTACCTGGACTCAATACAGACATCCACCCCCGATTACTCGAAGGTTAGAAAAACTCCACTATTTTGCTAGTTCAAGTATAAAATACAAATACACAACGTACTCCAAGAACATAATAATCGTGAGCATACTTCTCGAGATAATTGATTTGATTAAAACAGTTCAAATCTTGAAAGGTAGGAATACAATCAATATACATCTTACAAAACATTTTACGATCTCGGGAGTTTTGAAAACATTTTGGATTTAAGGAGTCTCAACTTTTCGAAACCACTTAGGGACACAGCCCAAAGGTCATTTTTTTTCTAAAATACAAATCCGATAATACAACACGGGGTCCACGAACCAATCATCCACATCTAACATATTCCCAAGGATTATCCGCGTCCCGTGCTAACAAGACACGAACCTCAGAGCCTCCTCGAGACATACTCGAGTGAATAACCCAATGGGAAACCACACAATATCACACATTACCATGACAATAGTCACATAACCACAACCATGAAATATGTTCATAGTTATCCCGGCATCGAACTAGCAAGCCATGAACCTCAGAGTCTCCGCAACGACATACCCGGTTTGGATAACCCTAAAAGTTATCCCGGCATTGTGCTAACAATCCACGAACCTCGGAGTCTCCGCAAGACATACCCGATTGGTAACCCCATTACACGTCTGTCACACAACCAAACCACAACCATAAGTTATCCCGACATCGGGCTAGCAAGCCACGAACCTCGGAGCCTCCACGATACATACCCAATTGGATAACCCTATGGTCACGCTCGATCCATACTAGCAAGGACGGATCCCGGAGGTTCAACAAACTCTACCCGGTGGCACATAACTTTACAATCATCACACAACAACAAGGAAGTACAATTCCAAACAACACCGAACATCACAACCTCCTCACAAAGGAGTCACAATCAATATCACACGATAACACACACTCACCAAACGAATACACGTACTAATACACGATCCTTGACAAGTGAAAGGAAAGACATACTATAATCACGTAATATGATCACAACACCCTCCACATGCAACACTAATACACATATTCCGAAAAGTACATTTGTTAACAAAACATATGAGTTATCTTTGAAGGAAAACCTTTATCGAGAATATACGGATCCTTTTTGAAAGTTCATTAAAAACATTCAAATTGCACATAAAATCAATTACCAACTATTACGTCTACGAAACAGGAAGTGTATGGGCACGATACTTGCCTTGAAATCACGAGCAACAAAACAACAAACGGACGGAGTAGAGCAGCCCCTGAACTTCCAAGAGCAACCATCAATCCGAAAGCCCCACGAACACTATGAGAATAACACCCGCACGAATAAACAACACTAATCGGAGTCCGATTCGACACCAAGAACTACAAGGGTCCAAGGGTTACTCAAAGAAATCAAAAATCATGTACCGGATGAAATAAAGTCGATAAATGAGTTCCCAATCTGAAGATCACAAACAAGACAACAAGAATTACTTAACCAATTCATCACTTCTGGTTGAAATCGAGAAATCAAGAAAAATCCCCAAAAATTACTAAACTAGGGTTCTAGGAAGGAAATACTTCGATTCTGAATGAAAGGAAGTGAAATGATGTTATTAACGTGAAGAAGACTCACCTAAAATGATGCTTGATGATGAAGATCACTCCAGATCACCCCATATCGCCCTAGAAACTTCTCCGAATGAATGGAAGTGAAAGGGGAAGAACATGAAAGAAAAACGGGAAAGAAAGGCTGGTTGTCCAGTATTTATACTGGACAGTTATTAGCGTGCACTAACTATGCTCGTGAGCACTCTCTAACGAGGTCAACTCTCTACCAACTTCTGCCCGAAACACTATTAGCGTGCGCTACCAATATACGTATCGTGCACTAACGAGTCATGTGTCCAGTCCAGTGGCTTCTGGACAGTTCTGCATCTTTCAGGTAGCGTGCGCTATAATAACAAATAGCATGCGCTAAGACGGACGAAAGCATGCACTAACTACAAGGGTTAGCGTGCGCTATCGAGACTCCAATCTTAGTCCAGTAGCTTAAGGACTGCCTCCGAACTATAAGTTAGCATGCGCTACCCTCCCCGTAGCGTGCGCTAAGTGTGGCACAGTAGCGTGCGCTACAACACCTAGTAGCGTGCGCTACACATATATCGAACCAAAACTCATGCAACGATCTGAATCACAATCAAACACGTGTCCACTCATGACACATGATTCCAAAGACATGAACGACAGCAGTCCGCTAAACCACAAAAAATTCAACGAAACCGGAGCAAAAATCTCGGGTATTACAGAGTGAAGGGGGATGGAGTGGCGGAAGAGGTGGAGGGAGTGGAGACGGGCGTGGCAGTAGGGGTGTCAATGGTTGGAGGCTGAACATCGCCGACAGGAGTTGTGAGATTCACGTAGGAGAATTGTGGCAGGGTTTGGGGGGAGACATATGAAAAAATAGGTTAAGCGGGAGTGGGGGGACGGTTTGCAACTGGTTGTTCATACGCCCGAGGGGTATGTTCGATAGTCGGGGTTATATCTTTGAGATCCATTATTGTTGATCGTTTGGAGTTTACCTTGTTGATGGTATTCTCGGTCGTGGTTGATCCTTTGTTGATCGTTTGGAGTTTACCTTATTGATGGTATTCTCAGTCGTTTTTGATCCTATGTTGATCATGTTTGGAGTTTACCATGTTGAGGGTATTCTCGGTTATTGTTAAACCTCTGTTGATCGTGTTAGAGTTTATCATGTTGATGGTATTTTCAGTTATTGTTGATCCTTTATCGATCGCGTCGGAGTTCATCATGTTGATGGTATTATCGGTTATTGTTGATCTTTTGTTGGTCGTATTGGAGTTTATCATGTCGATGCTATTCTCGGTCGATGTTTTGGTTGATCATGATTTTGATCGTATGAGCATTCAGACTGTACGTTGATGTTTTGGGACTTGTTTCATTGTTTTGTGGTAGTTGATCTACAGATATGTTGCGTGTTATTGGTTTATCGAGGTTGATATTTGATTGTGTAATCCGACGGACAGGATGTGGCACGAATGAATTATTTCATGCTTATGAGTTATGAAGATGTTTTGAGGATTCTTTGTATTGTTTGAATACAGTACAGATGGTTGTAGTTGAGTTCATTTCGCCATTTGAGAATGTGAAATGTGGAATATGTTAAGGATTGAATTGGTATGGATTGTTATGGGTTGGTAAGGTTATGACGGTAAGATTACATTGGTAGTATTCTTACATTGGTATGTAATTATTTATGATGATGTGATCGATATCATTATTGAGTATTGTGTCTGACCCCATCATGAGCTTTATTTTTAGGTACTCGGAGATCGAGCTAGTAGCGGTCGTAGAGGGATGAGCTTCCCGGGTGATACTGGCTGTGACATGTATTTGGGGAATTCAGTATTCTTTTATGGTTGATTTATTCCGCTGCAAATGTGTATTTTGAACTTTGTTTTTATCCGATGCATATGTATCTTTCAAAATGACTTTCCGGTATTTTTACCAACTCATGTATATTTCAAAATGGCCTTTTGGATTTTTGCAAAATTGGGATATTTCATTAAACTCTTTTTCCTAAACTATTTTGTCGGTACGTTTAAGTGGTGGCTTATCGTACATTTTGAAACTGTCGAGATTTGGCATTTCGCCTTGTATTTTCAAATAGTATTTGATGATGGTATTTGAGAACTATGTTTTGGTAAATATTTTGGGTAATTAAAACATTACCGTCATCGGTCTTTTGGCGTTTTTAAATGTTTTTGAAATGGTTTTTCACATGGTGGGTTCTGGCGCGGGACCCACGGCGCTGTAATATCCCAGATGGTTTTGGGGGTGTTACAAGAGGCTACTTGGGAAACTGAGGACAGTGTGCGGGAGAGTTATCCCGAATTGTTTGACCCTTAGTTTCGAGAACAAAACTCTTTTTAATGGGGGAGTATGTAATACCCGGTTGTGAATTCATTTATTATCATTCAGTAATTGTCATTCAGTACTTTTCACACATTAATAATCATTCATCATTCATATTCATTCATTTTTTTGTTCACCGTTTGGCATATTTTGAATCGTATATCAATTATCATTCGTCATTCAACCCTATTTGAGAATCAAGACGAGAATATTATCATTATCATCATTTTTTGGTAGTCTGTGTGTGAGGAGTAGCGCACAGTTCGTACTCTTTTTAGCACGTGCTAATTGAGTACTGGTAGCGCACGCTATCGCTCAGTATTAACACATGCTAGTGCAATTGAGGCAGACATTCCAGAAGGTACTAGACTGAATTGGAGAATTCGTAGTGCACGCTACAAGTGGAAAATAGCGTACGCTAGAGTTATTAGTAGCGCACGCTAAGTCATCGTAGTAGCGCGCGCTAAGGCTCGAGCAGGCAGTGGACAGTAGGTTCTAGACTCCCATTTTCTGGACGCTAACTATCAGGTAGCGCATGCTAGGCTCGGTTAACACACGCTAAGAGGAAGGCATTAGCCCACGCTACCAAGTACGTAGCGCACGCTAACGGGGCAGGCTGAGTTCACTGGACTACCCGGTGAAACCGCGAGTGCACGCTAATCTCAGAAGCTAGCGCACGCTAAGATGGGTTTTGTATAAATAGGACACTTCACCCTATTTCGTCATTTTTCCATTTCTCCTCCTTCCTTGGGCGATTTCGGGCGATTTTGGATGACTTGTGAAGATCTCTTCGAGTTAGCTTGCTATTGTGTTGGAATATGTTGAGTATGGATTATCTACCTTGGATACATGTGTTCCTACGGATTTATTGGTGTATTTTACGGAATTGTTGAGTATTTGAGATGGTGGGGTGTGTTTCACCATCTAGAGATTTCATTAACGGAATACATGTATCGTGGGTAGTATTTTCGGGTGGATTCCAACTTATTTTCCTACCGATGGATTATTGATAGTTGATTATGAACTTGTTTAGGTTCGGAGTTGTCAGTTTCCTTCAACCTTGTTACCTCAACGTTTGTACCATTCATCTAATTCCAGGCAAGTGAATTCTTGCTCGGTTAAAAGGATAATCATTCCATTCGTTGTTGTTCATTCATACATATAATTCATTCATAGTATATTAATCATGTCGAGGCTTATAATTATCAAAATAATCATTTAATTCACGAGGAACGACGGTTCCATTCATTTCATTTGAGCTATCACTCATTGCATTATTAGCTCACCACGGTGAGTCATTCTTGACCCTTGTCGGATTCCTATTCATTATCATTCATTGTGGTCGCTTTTGTTCTTGTGACCTTCCAGGATCGTATTGCGTTCTGGGTGGTATACGTGTGGAATTTTTAGTCGGGCACACTATGGTCATGTGTTTATGCAGGTAATCTGGGCACATTGGACTGTGCACACGGTAACGTGCCTCTGTGAGACTAATTAGGCCAAGTGCGTGTGTATATGCGGGTTTCCAGACACTCGGCTACTTGTGCACTTGCACATCCCATCTTGGGCGTGCTATGATGCCCCTCTTTCAGACCTCACTTCATAACTAAGACATGTGATTGTTGTATCTGTTCAACTCTTGAGGATTGTTGTTTTGTGTAACTGACCCCGTTGGAGATGTTGTTTTTAGGTCATGGCAAGGCAATGGCACGGTAAGAGAACGTTGACGGCGAGGAGTCCCAGTGATACTAGTAGGGGGCCCCAGTCCTTTCAGTTATTCATGTTTTCTTCATATGTATTTTCCGCTGCATTTCCATTTGGATTTTCATTTTATTCAGTGTTGTATATTTTATCTTCATATGAAATATATATGTATTCTGTATTCCTGGGTGTATTGTACTTGAAACTCCTCATCAGAGTAATTTGGTAATATAATGTGGTTTGGCACTACAGTTATATTATTTAAATCATTATTTTTCATTTGCCTGGTGGGTCCCAGTTGGGAGTCCACGGCACTGTAATAGCCGCCTAGTTTGGGGTGTTACATAAATCTCAATATGACAATGAAACTGCTCGCAATTCTTCTTGAAAAGAACACCTTGATCGGACCTAACTTTGTGGATTGGCTCCGTAATCTGATGATAGTCCTCAGTATAGAGGCACTGGGATACGTCTTGGAGACGGACATTCCGGCGCCTCCAGTGCGGGCAAGAGCTAATCAGGAAGAGATTGAAAACCACGAAAAGTGGGTTAAGGATAACATAAAAGTCCGTGCTTATATGATGGCTTCTTCTAGGCAGATTTTATCTCACTTAACCGAGCTTTATGGTGAGCACAGTCGAACTGCTAGATATTAGATATCCAAGCAATTGTTCGGTGCTAAGATGAAGGAAGGTGAGAAGGTTGTGGACCACGTCCTCAAAATGATATCTATGATCGAGAGATTGGATACTCTTGATTTTAAGATGGATACTTCTCTTTAGACCGACCTTATCCTACAGTCTCTCCCTGATTTCTTCTCACAGTTTGTAATAAATTTCAACTGCAATGAAATTGCGTGCAACTTAGCTGGGTTGATGAACAAACTCGTGACCTCTCAGTCTCAGAGGAAGACTCCGCAGATGAAGGAATCTGCCCATGTGATTTCTTCAGGACCCCGGAGGTCCAAGAATAAGAAGAAAAAGACCAAGAAGCGGATGGGACCACAAGTCAAGGACCTCAAGGGTAAGGGCAAGGCCCTGATGGTTCCAAAGAGCAAGAAGAAGGATGCTTGTCTCAAACGCGGTGAGTTGGGCCACTGGGCTAGAGACTGTCCAATTTTTCATGGCGCTTCAGGTACAAAACTTTGAGTTTTGGAAACAAATTGTCCTGCTACTGTATTTTCTACTTCATGGATACTGGATTCTGGTGCTAGTTCTCATATTCGTACCGTGAATCAGGATCTGGAACAAAGTAGGAAGCTTGGAGCTGGGGAAGTGATGATTACTGTCGGAAGCGGGCATAGTGTCGAGGCAACTGACATAGCCTTTTGGGTTTAGAATCCGGCTTTGTTTTAACTTTACAAGATGTACTTGTTTTGCCCAAGGGGCATAAAAACATTGTATCCATTCCGGTCATGGATCGGAAAGTCTTTTCATTTTTCATTGGTGATGGTTCCTGCAAAATTTATTTTAGAAATAAATCGTGGGCACTGCTACATTGTTAAATGGATGGTATCATCTAAACCTTAATAACAAACTCGTTGTGAATATTATGACTAGGAAGCGTGGTAGGGATGAAACTAATCAAGTTTTGAAATGGCATCTTAGACTTCGTCATGTTGGTCAGACCAAGGTTTACAAGATAGAAAAGGATGGACTTATGGGTCCATTGGGATCGGATCCCTTTCCTACTTGTGAATCTTGCCTTAAAGGCAAAATGACTAAGTCCCCCTTCACATGGACTTTTGAAAGAGCCGCTGATAAACTAGGATTAATCCATACCGACGTATGTGGTATTTTGGAAGCATCACGTGAGAGATATCAGTACTTCATTACGTTTACAGATGATCATACTGTAACACCCCGATATATTCAGAATAATTACAGCCCCGGAAATCCTTTATATAGGAATTTACAAGGCTAATTTGAGAAATAAGGGACATAATAATAATACCAAAGTACCATTAAGGTTATGATTCAAAACCAGTTCAACAATTTAAATGAGTCCATTATTACAAGCATTCCAAACACCAACAAAATACGCGTACTCGAGTACTTGAAAAATAACTGGAAAACAAGACAACAATAAGTTAACATCACTGAGCCCCTTCGTCGTCATGTCGGTACTGTGGCTGCTTCCCCGCTCCTCGGCTACCTGAACATCAAAACAAATGTCCACCCCCGAAGGCGTTAGCAAAATGATGCTAGTACAAGTATCATAATATACAAATCGAATAAGCAACAACAATGCACAATAAAGTACACAATACGGACTTCCGCCATCCGAACGACAATCTCATCGAATACTATTCAAGTTTAAACGTATCTTTCGGTCGGATACTTCAATTATGACATGAAATTCATCTTAGAAGGATTCTAGTTATATTCTTCCATAACAAGATATCGAAACACTTCTACGAATCATCATAAGAACTAAATCATTAGGTTCCTCTTGATTATCATTTCCTTTTAGGAATTAACTCTAAAGATTAATCCATTAACTTCTCCAACGAAATGCTCGATCAATAATTTCTAAGGATTTAGATGATCTCTGAAGACTAGTTGTAATATGGTTCAAAATCTCAGAATGCTATAAGAAGAGTCTAATCACTAATAGGTTCGATCAACATGTTTAACAACAAAGGAGAACCGAAGCATAACTGAACCTACTCTTCTAAAATCATGATGTTCGACAACTCACGAATATAACTGACTTGATAATCTCAAAAACATGTTCAAAACATCCCTAAGAATACGTAATCAAGTTGGTGAAGAATAACCTACCTCAAAATAGTGAAGAACAAGGAGAAACTTGAAGAAACTCAACACCGAGAGCTTGAACACCAATCCCCAATGGTCTATGATCTTCCAACTCGAACTAAGATGATGATATGAGAGGTATATGGTGTTGAACAATCTCCAGAACACGAAAATCGGCCAAAGGAAGGATGAGAAATGAAATGGGGTCGAGGACTATAAATAGAATTCTAAAACATTACGTACGTTACCCAATGTCTATTACGTACGTAACAGTATTAGCGTATGCTATACTCGAACATTAGCATATGTTAACGTCTGGCCAGAGCTCACTGACCTGTTCCTGGTGTTGTCTTGCGTACGTTATCATACATGCCTTACGTACGTAATATCTATCACCTTAGCGTACGTTAAAAATCCCCATTAGTGTACGTTAAGTTCGTTGACTTGCTTAATTGGAAAACTGCCCAGGTTCACACGGAACCTATCACGAATCTCCCCTGGACCCCACACGCCGACCCTTGTAGGATCTCGAGTTGACTGAACTTACGTACGTTAAGCTCAACAGCTAACGTATGTAATATTTCATTCTTAGCGTACGCTAAAATCATCATCTAGCGTACGTTACCACATGTAGAAATTATGCAAGCATGCATGGAAAAATAAAAAGATGTAGGGATACGAATACGGGAAACCAATCATCGATTAATACGTCACAAAGTTGAATCTTACAAGATCGAATACAGGATAATTATACATTAAGTATCTGGGCATTACATACTACCCCTCTAAAAAGAAGTTTCGGCCCGAAACATAAAACGAAAACAATTCTGGGTACCTCGACTTCATACTATCTTCAGTCTCCCAAGTTGCTTCTTCGACTCCGTGTCGAGACCACTGAACCTTGACCAAGGAGATCGGTTTATTCCTCAATTGTTTGACTCGGCTCTCGAGTATCTTGATTGGCTTTTCTTCGAATGAGCCATCATTAGCCGCTTCAATCTCGACAAAATCAATGATATGACTGGGATCCGATACATATTTCCGCAATTGGGATACGTGGAATACATTATGAACGTGACTCAGCGATGGCGGTAAGGCCAACCTGTACGCCAACTCCCCAACTCTTTCAAGGATCTCGAATGGCCCGATATATCTCGGACTCAGCTTTCCTTTCCTACCAAGATGGAAAATTCCCCGAGTAGGAAAAACCTTCAATAATACATGGCCCCCAATCTCAAACTCCAGTGGGCGACGGCGCATATCAGCATAAGACTTCTGTCGACTCTGGGAAGTCAACAGCCTTTCACGAATTAGGGATACCTTCTCTTGAGTCTGAACTATCAATTCTGGTTCCGTCCTGATTAAGTCGGAAGAATCATCCCAACACAGGGGCGATCGGCATCTTGTCCCGTACAATGCTTCTAACAGTGCCATCTTAATGGAAGCATGCCAACTATTGTTATAGGTGAATTCAATCAATGGCAAATGAACTTCCTAATCAGTTGACCAATCTAAGGCACAAGCTCTTATCATATCTTCTACTGTTTGTATAGTCCTTTCGGACTGTCCGTCCGTCTGAGGATGATAGGCCATGCAAAAATTCAGCTCGGTTCCCAAGGCCTTGTGAACTGCCTTCCAAAAATGCGACACGAAGCGGCCATCTCGATCTAAAATAATGGTTTTCGGTGTTCCATGCAATCGGACTATATCTATAATAAACACTCGTGCTAATTTCTCGGGTCCCCAAGTGTCTTTAATACCCAGGAAATGAGCCGACTTGGTTAGGCAGTCAACTATAACCCAAATCATTTTCATTCCCGTCTTCGTCCTCGGCATATTGGTGATGAAGTCCATCAATATATCCTCCCACTTCCACTCAGGAATCGGAAGTGGCTTTAACATCCCGGCAGGCCGCTGATGTTCAATCATAACCTGCTAACAGGTTAAACATTTCGAAACATATTCTGCTACATCCTTCTTAATATTTCCCCACCAGAAATTTTGTTTTAGGTCCTTATACATCTTACTAGTGCCCGGGTGAATAGAATAGGGCACGCTGTGAGCTTCCTTCAAGATTGTCTGTCTCAAAACATCATCATCGGGGATGCAAAATCGACTCTAAAATCTCAGAACTCCTTCATCCTATATCACGAATCTTGGGGCCTTCCCTTTGTTCACTTCGTCACATAATCGAAGAATCAGAAAGTCATCCAACTGCTTAGATTTTATTTCCTTGACCAACGACGAAGTTAGTTCCATCACACATAGTTGCCCTTGGACTCTTTGTGACCATATTTCAATTCCTTCACGAATCAGTTCTTGTTGAATGCTGGTTTGGGACGTAAGCGCTTCCAACACTCGAAGAGAAACAGGTTTGCGGCTCAGTGCATCATCTACCACGTTTGCTTTGCCTGGATGATAGAGGATTTCCAATTCCGTAATCCTTAATCATTTACAGCCACCTTCTCTGCCTCATGTTTAATTCTTTCTGACCGAAAATATACATAAGGCTCTTATGATCTGTAAAGATCTGACAATGAGTGCCGTACAAATAATGTCGCCAAATCTTCAAGGCAACGACTACAGCCGCTAACTCCAAATCATGAGTCTGTAATTTACTTCGTATGGTTTCAACTATCGAGAGGCATAGGCAATCACCCTATCCTTTTGCATCAACACGCATTTCAGACCCTGATTTGAAGCATCGCTGTATACCATGAATCCATCGGTTCCATCTGGTAACGCTAGTATAGGCGCTGTCGTCAGTCTTTTCTTAAGTTCATCAAAACTAGCCTGGCATTTCTCACTCCACACGAATTTCTGAGTCTTCTGCAACAGCTGAGTAAGCGGACGAGCAGTTTTGGAAAATCCTTCTACAAAACGGCGATAATATCCAGCAAGTCCTAAGAAACTTCGTACTTCTTTCACGTTATTAGGAGATTCCCATTCCAAGATTGCTTCGACTTTCTTCGGGTCTACCTAAACCCCATCAGCTGATATCACATGCCCAAGGAAAGTTACTTCCTTAAGCCAGAACTCACATTTGGAAAGTTTCGCATACAGCTGTTCATTCCTCAAAGTACTCAAAATGATACGCAAATGCTCTGCATGCTCCTCTGGGTCTTTCGAATAGATCAAGATGTCATCAATGAAAACGATCACGAATTTATCCAAGTATTTTAAGAATACCCGATTCATCAATTGCATCAATACCGCAGGAGCATTGGTAAGTCCGAATGGCATCACCACAAATTCATAGTGCCCGTACCGAGATCTGAAAGCAGAATTCGGTATATCCGATTCCTTAATTCTCAATTGATGGTATCCTGATCTCAAGTCGATCTTCGAGAATACCCTTGCCCCCTGCAGTTGGTCAAACAAGTCGTCGATCCGAGGTATTGGATACTTGTTCTTAATCGTCACCTTGTTTACCTCCCTATAATCGATGCACAATCGGAGGGATCCATCTTTCTTTCGGACAAAGAGAACAGGTGCTCCCCAAGGAGAAACACTAGGTTGAATGTACCCCTTCTGCAATAATTCCTCAAGATGCTTCAGGCTCTAATTCGATATTGAACTCTACTTCTCTCCGCGGAGGTAACCCAGGTTGCTCGTCAGGGAATACATCTGAGAATTCGTTCACAACTGGAATAGATGAGAGCTCTACTCCTTCTTCTTTCTTCATGGCATAACACCAAAATCCGCAACAACCCCGCTTTAGCAATTTCACTGCCTTCATAGCTTTGATCAATTTTCCTGAGCTTCCCGGTCTCCATCCTTTGAATAAATGTTCCTTTCCGTCATCAGCAATGATAGAAATGACTCTCTTTCGGTAATTTAAAATAGCCCCATAACGATTGAGCCAATCGTCTCCGAGAATTAGATCGTTACCATGGATGTCGACCACAATAAGATTTGATGGCCAATCTCTCCCTCCTATAGACACTGGAAAATCTCTAGTTTCTAGGGTTCCCACAATTCTCTCTCCGCTCGGTAATCCCACAACATAAGGCTCACAATCATATAAACACGAGATTTTCAAACGATTAACACAGTTCAATGATATGAAAGAATGCATAGCTCCTGAATCGAATAAGACACTAACTGGTTGCAAAAGGATCTGAATCGTACCTGATGCAACAGCAGTGTTCTGATCGTTTGACTTCCTCATCTCATACAGGCGCATAGGAACGGACCCAGCACTGGACGCCTCTCTTTTCCCAACATTCTGCTGCTGAGAACCACTTTGTTGTGTCTGGTTCACACTTGCCTCTTTCGGAACTGGTGCAGGAGTGCGAGTACCAATAGATCTAGTCACATTTCCACAAAAAGTCGCACGATGGCCTTCCTTTCCGTACTCGAAACAGGTCAGAGAAGGTGCGTAGCAATCACACCGGACATGCCCTGATTTACCACAAATATAACATTTCTTTGCTGCATCTGAAACTGTTGACGCTGTTCGGAACTTCTTTCCGCCTCGGGAAGGATGTGGAGGTATCCTAGATGAATGAAATGAAGACTGGCCCTTTCGGGGCCCACAACTCTTGTTCTCCGTGAAGTTGCCAGACACTTTCTGCTTCTTTGCTTCTGCCGATTTCTCCACCGCTGCCTCTTTCATGTCATAGGCGAGTGCTTTGTCCTGATACTGTCGCAAGGTAGTACATTCAAATCCGGACATATATTGCTGAATCTCGGGTTTCATCCGCATGTCAAAATGGAAAATCTTCTCTACCTCGGTCCTGACCAAGTGTCGCACACAAGTCAGCTGGTGATTAAAAGTCTTGATTAGGTCTGTCACATATGCCTTCGAACTCTGTGGGGAGAAAAACTCTCGGACTCTAACCTCTCTAACAAGACGAGGACAATATTGTGCTTCCATCATTAATTTGAATTCCGTCCAGTCAGCATTATGATCCTCAGGTCGAACAGCCTCCCACCAGTCGAAAGCCTCCCCAGTAAGAAAATACTGGGCGATCGGAACTTTTCGGTCCTCGGGACAGTTGATCCCTGCAAATATCTTTTCCAACTCCTTCAGCCAGTGATCCCAAGTAGGCATCTCAGCAAAACCGTCAAATTTTGGTGGGTGCAATTTGACCACCTCCGTAAGCCACTTGTCTCCCCGATTATCCTCGTTGCGCTGCTGGCCCATCGCTGTCTGCATGCGGTCAACCACCTGAGCGAACTGGGTCATCTGAGCGACCACCTGCTGAAGCACCCGCGGCATGTTAAGATTTGCGTTATCATTCGCTGATCCCTGTTGTCCTCCAGAATGGGAATCGGTTCGACTAGCCGATAATTCTGGGGTAGTCGTTGAATCCTCATGCCTCGCATTACCACGTCCGCATCCACGACCGCATCCGCGTCCACAACCTCCCCTCAACATACTGTAAATACAAATACTCAATATCCAGGGCAAAATTTCTAAAAGAAAGTCCGTCAATATTCACAAAAACATAAATTAAATAAAACGGTAGTATATGATATTAAGAGACTTACAGCCACAGTCCACATGACGACGCTGGCTGAGCAGTGATATTACAACGACCCATAAATCAAATAACGTAAACAGACCCAACTAAACCCGACTGCCAAGACATCCATGAATCTTAGCTCTCATATCATATTCTGTAACACCCCGAAATATTCGGAATAATTACAGTGCCGCAAATCCTTTATATAAGAATTTACAAGGCTAATTTGAGAAATAAGGGAAATAATAATAATACAAAAGTAACATTAAGGTTATGATTCAAAACTAGTTCAACAATTTAAATGAGTCCATTAATACAAGCATTCCAAACACCAACAAAATACGCGCACTCGAGTACTTGAAAAATAACTGGAAAACAAGACAACAATAAGTTAACATCACTGAGCCCCTTCGTCGTCATGTTGGTACTGTGGCTGCTTCCCCATTCCTCGGCTACCTGAATATCAAAACAAATATCCACCCCCGAAGGGGTTAGCAAAACGATGCTAGTACAAGTATCATAATACACAAATCGAATAAGCAACAACAATGCACAATAAGTACACAATACGGACTTCCGCCACCGTAATCCAACAATGTGAATCCACATGATTCCCTCAACATAACAAAAAGGGTAATCCAATGATCCAGCGCCCTCAGTTTAAATTTCCATGATGATCCCGTCGGACCAACGCATAGTGGACATCCGATCCTGCGCCCTCATCATAGATCACGTGATCTCATAGGCTCAACACAACATACACAAACACAACTATGCATACACATATGCAAAAATCGATATGTCCATCAACATGAACATAAAATAAATCAATAACGATATTATGACAATTCAACTGGAATGACCTCATGTTCAACAACATGAATAACAATATGTATGATCAAAATCCTCAATATTAAATCAATATTCAAAAATACGATACTTACCTTAGAAATAGTGACAAGGATTGCTACTACGAAAAACAATCTTCAACCAGCTCGAAGAACTCTCACTCGATCAATCCACCAAAATCCAAACCTTCAGCGAACAATAATATCGGTATAACTAATGGTTCCGGATAATCGTTCTAATCATCAAACAGATCATTAAAAGACATGTTATACCTTATCATGGCGAGTGAACTAAATCTGCCCCAATTGGTTCGGTTGAATCAAAACTACGCTACTCGTCCGAATGACAATCTCATCGAATACTATTCAAGTTTAAACGTATCTTTCGGTCGGATACTTCAATTATGACATGAAATTCATCTTAGAAGGAATCTAGTCATATTCTTCCATAACAAGATATCGAAACACTTCTACGAATCATCATAAGAACTAAATCATTAGGTTCCTCTTGGTTATCATCTCCTTCTAGGAATTAACTCTAAGATTAATCCATTAACTTCTCCAACGAAATGCTCGATCAATAATTTCTAAGGATTTATATGATCTTTGAAGACTAGTTGTAATAGGGTTCAAAATCTCAAAATGCTATAGGAAAAGTCTAATCACTAATAGGTTCGATCAACATGTTTAACAACAAAGGAGAACCGAAGCATAACTGAACTTACTCTTCTAAAATCATGATGTTCGACTACTCACGAATGTAACTGACTTGATAATCTCAAAAACATGTTCAAAAGATCCCTAAGAATACGTAATCTAGTTGGTTAAGAATCACCTACCTCAAAATAGTGAAGAACGAGGAGAAACTTGAAGAAACTCAACACCAAGAGCTTGAACACCAATCCCCAATGGTCTATGATCTTCAAACTCGAAGTAGGATGATGATATGAGAGGTATATGGTGTTGAACAATCTCTAGAATATGAAAATCAGCCAAAGGAATGATGAGAAATGAAATGGGGTCGAGGGCTATAAATAGAATTCTAAAACATTACGTACGTTACCCAATATCTATTACGTACGTAACAGTATTAGCGTATGCTATACTCGACATTAGCATATGTTAACGTCTGGCCAGAGCTCACTGGCCTGTTCCTGGTGTTGTCTTACGTATGTTATCATACATGCCTTACGTACGTAATATCTAGCACCTTAGCGTACGTTAAAAATCCCCATTAGCGTACGTTAAGTCCGTTGACTTGCTTAGCTGGAAAACTGTCCAGGTTCATGCGGAACCTCTCACGAATCTCCCCTGGCCCCCACACGCCAACCCTTGTCGGATCTCAAGTTGACTGAGCTTATGTACGTTAAGCTCAACAGCTAACGTACGTAATATTTCATTCTTAGCATACACTAAGATCATCATCTAGCGTACGTTACCACGTGCAGAAATGTGCATGCATGGAAAAATAAAAAGATATAGGGATACGAATACGGGAAACCAATCATCGATTAATACGTCACAAAGTCGAATCTTATAAGATCGAATACAGGATAATTATACATTAAGTATCCGGGCATTACACATACTAGGAATGGTTAAGTATACTTAATGAAACATAAATCTGAGGCCTTTGAGAAATTCTAGGAATTTAAGGCCCTCGTCGAAAAACAAACTGGTAATCATATCAAAGCACTTCAGTCGGACCAATGTGGCGAGTATATGAGTGCGGAGTTTGACGAGTTCCTAAAGGAACATGGAATAGTATCACAACTAACACCTTCAGGTACTCCTCAGTTAAATGGCGTGTCAGAAAGAAGGAACTGGACCTTGTTGAACATGGCCCGTTCTATGCTAGGGTATACTGACTTACCGATTTGCCTGTGGGGGTATGCACTCCTGACTGCTTCTTCTATCTTGAACAGATGTCCTTCCAAATCCGTTTCTAAAACTCCACATGAGATGTGGGAGGGCAGGAAACCAAGTCTTAATCACATTAGGATTTGGGGATGTCCTGCCTATGTCAAGAAGACTAAGGTGGAAAAGTTGGAAGCGAGGTCCGTGAAGGGACGTTTCATTGAATTCCCATCTAGGACGATGGGTTATCTATTCTACATGCCCGAAGATCGAAAGATCGATGTTGCTTTGCAAGCACACTTCCTGGAAGATGAATTCATTCAGGAAGGTGGAGCGGGTAGAAGTATTTCTCTTGAAGAATACAATGAAACCCCTCAGGAGACACCTGCACAAGAAGTTGGAGCTGAACCTTCTGAAACACAAGTATAACCACCTCGTAGGTCTAGTAGGGTATCTCATTTACTTGAGTGGTATGGCCTTGTGCACCTGTAGGAGCTGGGTCTCCATGAGGTTCCAAGTGATAGTCAAGAGACCGACCCAACGACCTATGACCAAGTGATGGTGGATGTAGACTCCGCGAAATGGCGCGAAGCTATGGAAGCTGAGATAGACTCGATGCATGTCAATCAGGTCTGGACTCTAGTAGACCGCCCCAAGAGCATAGTGCATATTGGGAACAAGTGGATCTACAAGAGAAAGACTGATGGGGATGGCAAGATTGACGCCTATAAGGCCAGGCTTGTGGCAAAGGGTTATACCCAAAAGGAAGGGATCAATTACCACGATACCTTCTCGCCCGTAGCCATGATCAAATTTTTTTGGATGATGCTTGCTATAGCTGCCTACCAAGATTATGAGATATGGCAAATAGACATAAAGATGGCTTTCCTTAATGGATTCCTCGAGGAGGAAATCTATATGGAGCAGCCTAAAGGCTTTGTGTCCAAGGTCGATATTCAGAAAGTGTGCAAGATTCAGTGTTCCATTTATGGACTGAAGCAAGCTTCGCGTAGTTGGAACCTTCGTTTTGACGAGGCAGTCAAAGAGTTTGACTTTGTGAAAAATGAATCGCATTCTTAGTATTATATGTAGATGACATTCTACGAATAGGAAATGATGTGGGAATGCTCAGTGTTGTGAAAGCTTGGCTTTCGAGTAATTTCTCCATGAAAGACTTGGGAGAAGCAACCTATATTCTTGGTATTCAGCTCTATCGGGATAGAGCGAAGAGAATGATAGGTCTTTCCCAAGCCCTCTATATAGATAAGATCTTAAAGTGATTTAAGATGGATGGTTCTAAAAGTGGGTTCCTACCGATGCGACATGGAATAAAATTCTCCTTGAAGATGTGTCCTCAAAGTGAGGAACAACGAAAAGAGATGAGTAATATAGCATATGCTTCGGCCGTGGGTAGACTTATGTATGATATGTTGTATACGAGACCTGACATTGCGCATGCTGTGAGCATAATAAGTAGGTTTCAGGCAAACCTAGGTAGGGAACATCGGACTACTGTAAAGAACGTTCTCAAATACTTGAGAAGGACTACAAATATGGTTCTGATGTATGGCGGTGGAGAACTGAATGTGGTGGGATTCACTTATTTGGACTTCCAAGGATAGAAAGACGATTCGATGTCTACTTTTGGCTACATATTTACTCTTAATGGATGAGCAGTATCTTAGCGTAGCGCCAAGCAAAGCGCGACTGCTGATTCCACTAGTCAGGCTGAGTATCAAGCAGCCTCGGAGTCTTCCAAGGAAGGGTTCTGGATTAAGAAGTTTCTGGGAGAACTTCAAGTGATACCATGTGCTGAGCTGCCTGTTTTGCTGTACTACGACAACGACGGACCTGTAGCATAGGCCTGGGAGCCAAGGTTTCACAACAGTACTAAACATATTGAGAGGAAGTATCATCTCGTAAGAGAATTTGTTCGCAAGGAATATATTGTGCTGCATAGAGTAGACTCTGCCGACAACGTCGCTGATCTACTGACCAAGCCACTTTCTCAGACTATCCCGGAGCGTCATATGGAGAACATGGGTATGAGATACCATAGTGTGTGGCATTGAGTGCAATTGGGAGATTGTTAGGAGTATGCCCTCGAATGCCACTCAGAGGATGTTGAGTGAGGGCATTTTACTTGTTATTATGTAAATCATTATCATAAGGCAATTGTTTGTTTCTTTATTTACTGGCAGTTACTGGCATTCCTGACTCGTAAATATATATTTAGAAACTAGTCCGTGTATTTGAGAGCAAAACATTTCACTCCTTATTGGATAAGGGTATCGGCACTCTAAATGTTTATAGCTCAAATACTTAATCGTTCGCAAGCCGATGAAACTTAACTGGGCGTTAATTTTATGTGAAGACTCGTATGACGTGTTCTTTGATGTAGAGAGTGCCTGTTGAATACTAATGGTTAGTGGGGGCACACGTTATAGGTATGTTAATTGGATTAGTGTACTCGAACCGACTCACCCTCGATTCGTCACACGGATTTCACTCCGGGACCGTCAATGACGGAATCAAAAGGTTATGATAGGTATTCGTGAACCTTCGACTTTAGGATTTGGTAGGGATGTGTTTGTGACTTTAAGATTTTCATTAGAGTAGTTCGACCCAAAAAACCGGAAGGTGGGGGTCAACCTCGATGTGCGTCGTGACGGGCAAGTAGCAGGTCCTACTAAATACCAAGATAGAATTATTTCTCATTTTAGTGAACGGGTTATATGTCCTATGCGGTTATTGGCAGATGAGATCATAAGTCTTTGGCCAAAGCATTGGAGCTAGTTGTATTGGATACACGAGAGCTCGATGATCGCGACATTTGAAAGAAGGGTTTATACGTATACTGGTATTCACGACAGAATGTTTCTTGAATGATCCCATAATTCGTTCTCAGTTGGGGTACAGTGTAGGCCACCAGGCTGACAAGGTAGTGCTACTACTCTTTGGTTCCTCCCATTTCTAACTGAGACGGACCTACCGAGTCGCGCAATAGGATTGACGACGGAATGTCGAGCTTGTTCTCTCATTATGAATATTACATATTGGATATCTAATTATTGCGACATTAGATGCCTAATTTGATTTATTGGATAAATTAATTTACGGCCTAATGAATTAAATAAATTAGTGGGTGATTAATTTAATTCATGAATATAATTATTTCTTGTAGAAATTAATTATGTTATAATGTATTTGATATGATTAATTAATTAGATTAATTAATTGATAAAAATTGGAGTTTATCTGTTTGGACTCACAGGAGTCCGAAACGAACCGAACTCGTCTGATTTTTCCATGATGGCCGCCCCCTTCCACCAACATTTCTCTTGGTCTTTTGTTTCCATTTTATAATGGATGACAATGACCTGTAGGGAATCTGTCATGTGTATGAGTGGTAGGTGTGGGTTTTAAGTGTATAAAGAATGAAGAAGAAGACTTGTCTACATACACACTTCATTTTGGTGTTTCATACATGAGCAATAGTAGACACAGAGAAAAAAAAACATTTTCTCAAGGTCTTCTTCTTCATTTCTTCTTGTTTTTCTTGGAGAAAATTCAAGACATAAATTGAGAGATATAGACTGAACACTTAGAGTGTTATAATATTGATTAGAAAGCTCCTATAATCTTGTTCTAGCCGTATCCTTGGAGGATAACAAGGTTTAGTCATTCCGGTCATTTCTCCGGCGCATGGCAAGTAGAGACGCGATGTTTTCGGCGTTGGATCTTTCTATAGCTTGGAGCGGATTGGATTCGTGGAAAGCATTTAAAGCTTGGGGAATCGCTCAAGAGAAGAACGTCATTTAATCAATAGACTACAAGGGTATCATTTCGAATCTTCCTTTGTTCATTTAATATTCGTATATGCGTAGCTCGATCAATCCTCGTAGTAATTCAGATCGAATTATTTTCGTTTTACCGCTTCTGTTGGGCCTTCGATTTAGGCACCGAATCACAACACTTCCCATGGTTAACGAAAAAACCATGATGTTTAATTGCCAAGTTATCAATTTGGAAATAGTCGTCCTGTTCAGAGGTTAAGCACATCAATTCAAGAACCATGAAATATCACACATGAATATGCTAATTCACTGGCATCACCGGTTAAGAAACACAGATGAACAGATTAATGAGCAACGCTCTGCTCACCAACTCAACATCATCAATGAAGGAATCGTTAGTATCATATTCATCATCATAATCATCAGGCACAGTGATAGGGGTGGCAGCAGAGCAATGCTCAGAACTCAGACCCTCTTTGCCTCATTTGACTTGTCGAGTCCAGATTCGAAGATAAGTCCCCTCATTCATTTTGAATGATCAAACACAGAACTAGACATGCTTGAAAAGTGGGGAAATGAAAAATTGGGTCAAATTTTGTTAACGGGGAAATAGAAATTTTGGCTAAGAGGGAAGAAATTTGGTTAAGGGAGAAATATTACATGAACTTCTAGTTAGAATGGGTAGTATTATTTGGAGGTTTATATTATAAAACCATACAAGATTAATTTTAAATTTTCTAATATTTGGTGCACGTCAACAAAATCAATAGATCTTAATATCCGTATAGTTGGATCATCGATTTTTTTTAAAAAACAAATATTATGTGCAACCGGGACGAGACTAGTTATAATGGCTAGTATTTTTGGGAGGTTTATATTATAAAACCACACAAGATTAATTTTAAATTTTCTAATATTTGGTGAACATCAACAAAATCAATAGATCTTAACATTTGTATGGTCGGATCATCGAAATAAAATTTAAAAAAATATTATGTGCAATCCGGAAAAGACTAATTAAAATGACTAGTATTTTTGGGAGGTTTGTATAATAAAACCACACTATATTAATTTTAAATTTTCTATTTTGGTACACATCAACAAAATCAATAGGTCTTATCATCCGTATGGTTGGATCATCGAAAATCATATTTAAAAAATATATTACGTGCAATCGGGACAAGACTAATTAGAGTGACTAGTATTTTTGTGAGGTTTATATTATAAAACCACACAAGATTAATTTTAAATTTCTATTTTTTGGTGCACATCAACAAAATCAATAGATCTTAACATCCGTACAGTTGGATCGTCGAAAATAATATTTAAAAAATATATTATGTGCAATCAGGACGAGACTAGTTAGAATGAGTAGTATTTTTGGGAGGTTTATATTATAAAACCACACAATATTAATTTTAATTTTCTAATTTTTCGTGCACAACAAAAAAATAAATTGACTACTAAATTTTTAAAAAATAAAAAATTAATTTGGTTTGAAATCTTAGCAAACCACTACTAAATTGACTAGTATAGTAACTAGTCCTTTGTCCCGAATTTTTATTTCTATTTTTCTTAAAATAGTTCTCGACGATCCAACTGTACAAATGTCAACATATATAAAATTGAGTGATGTTCCTAAATTTTCAAAAAATAAAAAATTAATTTGGTTTGAGATCTTAACAAACCACTACTAAATTGACTAGTACTAGTAACTAGTGCTTCTCACGGATTATTGTTTATATTTTTTGAAAATATTTATCGACCATCGAACCATACATATGCCAAGATATATCTAATTGAGCGATGTTCCTAAATTTTCAAAAAAATAAAAAATTAATTTGGTTTGAGATCTTAGGAAACCACTACTAATTGACTAGTACTAGTAAGTAGTGCTTTGTCTTGGATTTTTATTTCTATTTTTCTTAAAATAGTTCTAGATGGTCCAACCATATGGATGTCAACATATATCTAATTGAGTGATGTTCCAAAAATTGCAAAAAATAAAAAATTAATTCAATTTGAGGTCTTAGCAAACCACTACTAAATTGACTAGTACTAGTAACTAGTGCTTTTCACGGATTATTGTTTCTATTTTTTTAAAAATATTTATCGACGATGCAACTGTACAGATGTCAAGATATATCTAATTGAGTGATATTCCCAAACTTTCAAATAATAAAAAAAATTGATTTGAGATCTTAGCAAACCACTACTAAATTGACTAGTACTAGTAACTAGTGCTTTGTCTTGGACTATTGTTTCTATTTTTAAAAAAATATTTATCAATGGTCCAACCATACTAATGTCAAGATATATCTAATTGAGTGTTGTTCTCAAATTTTTAAAAAATAAAAAATTAATTTGCTTTGAGATCTTAGCAAACCACTACTAAATTGACTAGTACTAGTAACTAGTGCTTTTCAAGGATTATTGTTTCTATTTTTTAAAAAATATTTATCGACGATTGAACCATACAGATGTCAAGATATATCTAATTAAGCGATGTTCCCAAATTTTCAAAAAATAAAAAATTAATTTGGTTTGAGATCTTAGCAAACCACTACTAAATTGACTAGTATAGTAACTAGTGCTTTGTCCCGGATTTTTGTTTCTATTTTTCTTAAAATAATTATCGACGATCCAACTGTATGGGTGTCAACAGATATCTACTTGATTGATGTTCCCAAATTTTCAAAAAATATTAAATTAATTTGGTTTGAGATCTTAACAAACCACTACTAAATTGACTAGTACTAGTAACTAGTGCTTTTCATGGATTATTGTTTCTACTTTTTTAAAAATATTTATTGAAGATCCAACCCTACAGATGTCAATATATATATATATATATATATAATTGAGTGATATTTCAAAATTTTCAAAAACTAAAAAATTAATTTTGTTTGAGATCTTAGCAAACCACTACTAAATTGACTAGTACTAGTAACTAGTGCTTTGTCTTGGATTATCGTTTCTATTTTTAAAAATATATTTATCGACGATACAACCATACCGATGTCAAGATATAACTAATTGAGTGATGCTCCCAAATTTTTAAAAAATAAAAAATTGATTTGGTTTGAGATCTTAGTAGGGCATTACTAAATTAACTAGTACTCGTAACTAGTGCTTTGTCCCGAATTTTTTTTTACTTTTTTAAAAATACTTCTCGACGATCCAATCGTACGAATGTCAAGATCTATCAATTTTAGTCATGCAAAAAAAGTTAATTTTTTATGTGTATTCAATATGTTTTTTTAACAAAACTGTTAAGATCGTAAATTTTGTCTTATAGTAAAAAGGTAATTTTTGTCCTTTAGTGTTTATCAGACAATAGTTTTTAAACATATGTGTTATATGAGTGGAAACAACACAGTGGTTACACGTAATACCGTTGTAAGATATCTATTATCTAAAACAGGCACACACAATGCTTTGGGGTTAACTCGTTGTAAGCAAGTAGTTCAGACAACGTTAAAATTATTATATAATGTTTTATTATTTTCAAAATTGTTGTGTTAACACATCTCACGCAATAGGTTTTTTGTGAAGAAAATGTTGTCTAAGTTTTTGCTGTGTGATACTAGTGGAAAAATAATATCTTTTGTGCCACATGGCACATTAATGAAGTAACATGTGTCTTTTCGGGAATAATAAAGTACGTGATTTAGATAACGGTTTTAATGTCCCGTTGTTTGAAGCATGATTAAATGCGAAATATTAAAAAATACTTGTCTGGGTCACACAAAGGCTTTGTAACACGTTGTGTGAAATGTAATAAAACAAGCATAGTGAAAAACGCTTGTCTTATTTCAACAACGGTTTAACGTGGCATTGTCTTAAGCTAATTCCCACAATATATTTTTAAAACGGTTGTCTAATCCTCCAAGTTTGCACAACACCACCGACAAAAAGCTTTATCTGATTGGTTTTTCTAGACAATGGTTTTTAAACCGTTGTAATGTACTTGGATTACACACTACTTTTTCGAGGATGAAAATAAACCGTTGTCTGTTAATTTCAGCCAACACTTTTTCGACCGACTGTTGTCTGATTAGAGTTGTCTGTTTGCGTTTTTCCTGTAGTTGGCACTGCCCCACACTCTGCTGCTCCGCGCGAGCAAATGCCCGTGTGACTGCTCGTAAGTGCCTGGCCGGTCCCTGCCGCCCCTGGCTTAATTCACGATTGTCGGGAACAGTAATGATTTAGGACATTTTACAAAATCTTCACTTGCCAATGTTATGCTCTTCAGAAAGAGAAGTAGGGGTTCGGGACACCCTCCTGTCATTTGCTCTGTTTGCTTATAGGGTGGTGTTCTTTGTCAGTTCGGAGACTATCTCACAGTAGTGCATCCGATGACCTTCACATCCACACTAGTACATGTCAAGGGTGGAGAGGGACAATTTGCAAGAACATGCACCTGAACGTTGTAGTTGAAGCACCTCCCCGTCTTATCGGAAGTCAACAATGCCAGCTTGGAATTCCCAGCATTCCGACCGTGAAAACGATGCATTCGAAAGACATGGGGGTTTGGGAACCTTAGTTCCTTTGCCGCTCGAGAATTTTTCAGATGTCTTCTGTGTCTTCGCCTCGCTCGTAGACTCAACAACTGAGAAGATTTCATAGGGTATTGTCTGATCCTGGTACTCCTTCACCGTAGCATAAATCGTTGTCGTATGAACCACCTCACCGCTTCCACAACCATCATCAATCCACTTCCGCCAGGGTTCGACATACTAAGACATATAATACCACTCTGCACAACTAAATTAACAATCGCACTGTAACACCACAAGGTTCACTCAGCATACACGAATGCCCAAAGTAGGCAACACTAAAATGATAAAATTCGGGAAGCATGGATAATATATACGAGTCTGAGTGTTCTTATTATATCTGAAAACGGCACAATATGTAATACCCCCAGAGCCATCCAGGAATATTACAGCGTCGTGGGCCCCGAGAAGGAACCCATAAGGCTAAAAGATATTTTCGCAAACATTTTCAAATGCCCAAGAAGCTAACGACAGTACTATCTTTTAAAAACATTTGAAAACTATATAAAATTCGGATATCAAAACCGTCATAAAATCTCATTTGAAAGGACAAGGCCAAACAACCGAAACTCAACAGTTTAGAAAATGATTTTCCAAAGTAACTCAATTTGCCAAAAACCAAAAGGGCATTTAAGAATACTCACGCAGCGGAAAGGACAAACAATTAAAAATACTCTAGCAGCGGAATACAACATCAAATCAGAATACTCGATTCACAAACACATGCCATAGCCAGTATCCTCCGGGAAGCTCATCTCTTCACGACCGCTACAAGCTCGATATCCAATATCTTAAAAAATAAAGCCCACGAAGGGGTTAGCCATAATACTCAACAATGATAACCGTCACATCACATCAATAATTACATACCAATAAGAATACAAAATAAGAATACGACCAACGTAATCTTATCGTCATAACTTCCAAAAAATAACAACGAGGACGGACCACAACCAAACCCTCTCGATTCCGTAAAAACCACAAAATATACCATGAATCCGTAGGAAAGCTAATGATACTAACAATATTAATCGTATTCATCATGAATCCACCAACAAAATGGAAAGAATCGGACGAAAATCCCAAAACCCCCAAATCATCCAAAAGTATAGTTCTAAGAGATATTACCTTTGAAGATCTAAGCACTTTGATCCGTAGAATACGCGTTAGATCGACAATCCGAGCTTCACAACCGAATGAAAATGATGAAAATCAAACCCTCAAGTGATGAATGGTGAGAAGTTCTCCTCTCAAGCTCTCTCTCCCGTATGCAGGTGAAGGAAAGAAAAAAAATGGCTGCTCTCGCTAAAAAAAAATAAAATTATAGGGTTGACTGCACGGTGTGCCGTTGGCCAGCTGAAGTGTGCCGCGGCACAGGGCCAAAAATTGCGCCCAGTGATCGGCAGACTGCTCTGTGTGCCGCGGCCCAAACGAAGTGTGCCGCGGCAATGACTCGGCATTGTGCCGCGGCCCCGTCGGCATGTGCCGCGGCACAAGGTACAGGAGGTTTGGCCGATAAGTGTAACACGAGTGTGCCGCGGCCCGGACGGGTGTGCCGCGGCACTGACTCGGCAGTGTGCCGCGGCCCCATCGGCATGTGCCGCGGCACATAGTACAGGCCGCTCGGCCAAAAACTGGAAAATGTGTGTGCCACGGCGCACACTCCTTGTGCCACGGCCCACACCCCCCTTGAGTCCTAAAATGAAGAAAAATGACCCGGGAAGAGAATAAAAGCAATATGAATCGATATTTGGGAACCAATAACACGAAATGGAGGTACGGAAACCCCAAAACGGCGGTTCCGCACAATAATAACGAGAATCAGATCAATAGATGACAGGAAAGATACACTGAAAGATACACGAGGGTCACTACAATCGAAAAAAAATACGCCGGAAATGAAAATACAAGGGAAAGAAAAATGCGGATATTACAGGCAGTTGGTTCTTCCACTTCGTGGATAGTTGATTCAGGCTCCACTGATCATGTTTGCTTTGACTCGCATGGTTTTCAGGTAACCAAGCAGCTTAGTGCGGGCGAGATAACCATCAACTGGGACGATTATTCTAGGCTTATGGCTGTTGCAGTAGGAGTCATGCAGTTGAAGATTGATGATAAAATTCTAGTCCTCAATAATGTATTGTTAGTACTAGATTTAAGAATGAATTTAATTTCGGTTTCTAAATTAAAATGTGATGGTTATTCAGTTTCTTTTGATGATGATGCTATTATTAGAAGAAGAGACGGTGAATATATTTGCAAAGGTACTCTTACTGATGGACTATATGTCATTAATACTGCACAAACTCCCATGCATAAACATAAATCACTTAACTCTTTGTCTAAACTTAAAAAGAGAAAAGGACCTTCCAGCATAAACCAAATATATATGTGGCATTTACGGCTAGGTCATGTAAACCTTTGGAGGATTCAAAGATTGGTAGATGATGGCCCATTGGATGATATCCAAGTTGAGTCATTTCCAATTTATGGATCATGTCTGGAAGGTAAGATGGCCAAAATGTTTTTTTAAGACCAAGGGAAACCGTGCTCAGAATGTGTTAGAATTAGTTCATACGGATGTATGTGCTCCAATGAATGTTCAGGATAGGGGTGGTTTCGAATACTTCATCACGTTTATAGATGATTGTTTGAGATATGGATACATCTATTTGATGCCACGTAAGTCTAAGCTTTTGACAAGTTCAGAGACTTCAAGGTTGAAATGGAGAAGCGTCATGGGAAGAGTATCAAGTCACTATGATATGATCGTGGTGGCGAATACCTTAGCAGAGAGTTTTTAGATTTCTTGGTGAATGAAGGGATTTCATCCCAGCTCACTGCGCCGGGAACTCCACAACAAAATGGTGTTGCTGAGAGAAGGAACAGAACTCTTTTAGAAATGGTCAGGTCAATGATGAGTTAATAGGATTTACCTATTTCGTTCTGGGGGTATGCCTTAGAAATAGCGGCGTATATTCTAAACCTGGTGCCTTCAAAATCAGTTCCAAAAACACCCACAGAACTGTGGAGTGGGCAAAAGCCCAGTTTAAGACATGTTCGGATTTGGGGTACTCCAGCACGTGCTGAATAAGGAAGCTTATAAGTTGGCATCTCGTACACAAGTATGAGTGTTTGTACGATATCCTAAGGGAATGAATGGTGGCTTATTCTATAGTCCCCAGGATCAGAAGGTCATTGTTAGCATTGTTAGGAGTATGCCCTCGAATGCCACTCAGAGGATGCTGAGTGAGGGCATTGTACTTGTTATTATGTATATCATTTATATAAGGCAATGGATGTTTCTTTATTTACTGGTAGTTACTGGCGTTCCTGACTCGTAAATATATATATATATATATATATATATATATATATATATAGAAACTAGTCCGTGTATTTGAGAGCAAAACATTCCACTCCTTATTGGATATGGGGATCGGCACTGGAAAGGTTTATAGCTCAAATACTTAATCGTTCGCAAGTCGATGAAACTTGACTGGGCAATAAGTTTATGTGAAGACTTGTATGACGTGTTCTTTGATGTGGAGAGTGCCTGTCGAACACTAATGGTTAGTGGGAGCACACGTTATAGGTACGCTAATTGGATTAGTATACTCGAACCGACTCACCTTCGATTCGTCACACAGATTTCACTCCGGGACAGTCAATGACGGAATCGAAAGGTTGTGATAGGTATTCGTGAACCTTAGACTTGAGGATTTAGTAAGGATGTGCTTGTGACGTCAACATTTTCATTAGAGTAGTTCGACCCTGTAAACTGGAAGGCGGGGGTCAACCTCGACGTGCGTCTTGACGGGCAAGTAGCAAGTCCTACTGAATACCAAGATAGAATTCTTTCTCCTGTTAGTGAACGGGTTATATGTCCTATGCGTTTATTGGCAGATGAGGTCATAAGTCTTTAGCCAAAGTATTGGAGCTAGTTGTATTGGATATACGAGAGCTCGATGATCTCGATTTGCATTAATGCATGCATAGCGTCAAGTACATATAGGGTTTGATTGACCGTGACCCTATAACTTGATCGGGACATGTGAAAGAAGGGTTTATATGTATATTGGTATTCACGACAGAATGGTTCTTGAATGATCCCAATCATTCGTTCTCAGTTGGGGTACAGTGTAGGCTGCCAGGCTGGCTAGGTGGTGCTACTACTCTTTGGTTCCTCCCATTGCTAATTGAGACAGACCTACCAAGTCGTGCAATAGGATTAACGACGGAATGAATCGAGCTTATTCTCTCAGAATGAATATTAGATATTAGATATCTAATTTGGGACATTGGATGTTTAAATTGATTTATTGGATAAATTGATTTACGGCCTAATAAATTAAATAAATTACTGGGTGATTAATCTAATTCATAAATATAATTATTTCTTGGAGAAACTAATTATATTATTATGTATTTGATATGATTAATTAATTAGATTAATTAATTGATATAAATACATCGGAACGAAATTGAAGTTTATCTATTTGTATTTACGGGAGTCCAAAATGAACCGAACTCTTTTATTCCTTCTAGATGCCCCCCTCCCTCCCCCCCCCCCCCCCTAATTTCCACCAACCTTCCCCTTGTCTTTTGTTTCATTTTTAAATGAAAGACAATGACTTGTGGGGAAGACCTCTCATGTGAGATGAGTTGGTGTTTTTGTCTTGTGACAAAAAGAAAAGGAATAAAGATGAGAAGACTTTCAATCACTCACACCTTGTGAAATTCATACGGTTGAGAGATTTCAAGAGAGAGAAAATTATTTTCTCATATAGTCTTCATCTTCTTCTTCATTCTTTCTTGGTGGTTCTTGGAGAAAAATCAAGAAATCAAAGAGAGAAAGTGAGTTATACACTTAGAGTGTTATAATCACAACTGAAAGCTTCATCATCTTATCTCTAGCCATATCCTTGGAGGATAGCAAGGTCATCGTCGTTCCATTCGTTTCTCCGGCGCGTGACAAGTAGAGATGCGGTGCTTCCGGCATTGGATCATCCAAGAGCTTGGAGCGGATTGTATCGTAGGGAAATCAACTATAGCTTGGGGAATCGCTCAAGAGAAGGAAACCATTTAATCAACAGACTACAAGGGTATGTTTCTTCTTGTGCTTCGTTTAATATTCGTATATATGTAGCTCGATCGATCCTCGTAGGGATTCGGATCGAATTAATTTTCGTTTTACCGCTTCCGTTGGGCCTTCGTTTTATGCACCGAATCCCAACAGTGGTATCAGAGCGTAGGTCTTGCGATCGTATATATGATATTGGCATTTGGAATGCTTGATTAGATGGTAAATGATTTGGAATCATTTATAGTCATAATCGTGGTATATGTTTTTCACTCGTAAAAGTTGTATTTTTCATAATTTTATATCTAAATATAAATCTTTAATTTCTAGGAAATATGATTTATATTGAAGATATGAAAGTCTGCAAATATTGATATTGGATATCCGGTCGAAAATCTAGCTCCGAATCATCGTCGGACGACTTTGAGGACAACGGGCAGGAAGCTGCCGCGGGCTGACCCGACCGTGTCAGGCGACACGGGCCGTGCCAGCCTGCCAGTCTCGGCAGACTGTCGGGATGACCCGACCATGCCATCCGGCACGGGCCGTGTCTAGCCGGCAGGCTGTCGGGACGACCCGACCGTGTCAGGCGACACGGGCCGAGTCTGGCAGGTTGTTTGGTATATTTTGAGTAATATTTTTATTAGTATTTTATGTATATAATTGTGTGTTTTGTGTGATAATTTATTCGTTTTACCATATATTTATATTGTTTCATTTTGTTAGAATTTTCTATAATTTTATGTCATTTTTGGATAATTAATTGGAATTAAATTATATCTGCAGGTTAACCAACCGGTACAAGACATATCAATTGGTTTAAGGGCGACATTTTTACAAAATTCAAATATAGTCACGAATGGTCTCATTTTATTCGTCTCGTCGAGATGATCGTTTTAAAAAAAATTCAACCGAATCCGAGTTATGACCGTTCGAAGGACAATTAAATAGACGGACCATATTGTGCCACGTGTCAACACCCGATTGGACCAGAATTTCAACTCTCTGCTGATGTCATCCATGACATCAGCATTAATGGGCAGCCGTGTATTATTGGGGGTGGGATTTTAAAATTGTAAAAATTATTATTTTATTGATTTTGAAGTAGTATAAATGGGGGATGAATGTGTAGTGTTTTGAAGATGAGAAAAAATAGAGAGATATTATTGTAAGTGAGAGAAATAAAAATATTGTGTTATAAAATTATATTTGAGTAACAATATTATAAAATATTTAGTTATTTGTGTTGTTATTATGAGTGAGTAATTTTCTTTTACTGGGTTATGATGAAACCATGTCTATATTATTATTAATATTTATATAATAATTCCAAATAAATATTTTTAAGGATTATGATTTTCGCTTCAATATGGGAATATTATTTCATCAATTATATCACGTATTTTTGATAGTTATAAATTCCTCATTGCTTTGTGATTATTGATATTAGTTAATTTCTTTGATTATTTGTTTTCCATTAAATTGGATACATATAATGCTTAGAAATTACATTTTTCAAGCGAAGGAAAATCTATATTTGAATTATAATTTTGTACTTATTGTCAAATCTATAGGGAAATAGTGAGATTGATTTCAGAATCTATTCCCTGAATTTCTTGGAATTAAAATATAAAATAAATAATAAATAGACATTGGTGGACTCTAAACCCTAGTAAATTATTTAAAATCAATTTATCTAAAATCTACTTAAAAAATTACTGTTATTTAATGCAATTATTATAACAAATCAAAAATCAAATTATTTGGGACTAGGTTAGAATTTAATATAATTTGGTTCAAAACGATAGGAATAACTTGACTTCACTATTATAGTCCTCTCTGTGGAATCGACCTTGCACCGCATATCTACATCGAACAAATCGTGCGCTTGCGAGTATTAGACTAAAGAATCAACCAACAACAAGTTTTTGGCGCCATTGTCGGGGAGGCGCGAACGAAGTACAAGAAGACTGTCGTCACCAAGTTAGTTAAATTCTTCTACTAGTTATTTATTTTACTGCTTTTCTTTATTATTATTTATCTTTTTAATATCTGTTTTAAATTGTGTTAGTTGTAGAATTTATTTTATTCATAAAAATTCTTGAAAAATAATAAAAACTTATAATAATAAATATAAAATATATTTAATAATAATAATAAAAGCTACTGTTCATTTTCGTAAAAATAATAATAAAATAATAAAAAATAAAAAAGACCAAAAATATATAAAAATATAAAAAAAATCTGAAAAAGTTTAAAAAAATCGAAAAACTTATTTATTTTTATTTTAAGAAAAAAGATCTGGAAATAAAACAAAAAGTTTTAGACTTTAAGGTAATATTTTTGTAATTTTGGAATATTAATATTAAAAAATCAAAATTTTTAATTTAAATTCGAAAAAATAAAAAAATAATAAAAATAATCAAAAAAATAATCTGGAATATTATTTTCCATAATAAATAAAAATCTGAATTATTTTATTTTATTTTTAAAAGTAAAACCTGCTAGTTTTATTAAAAAAAGTTTTTACTTTTCATAAAAATCTAAAAAAAAATCAGATTAAGAATTAATAATTTAAATAATATGGAATATATATAATAAAAAAAAATCTGAACTTTGAATTTTTTTTAATAAAAACAGAATTTTTTTAAGAAATAAATTACAATACTTAAATAAAAAAGGGAAAATACTAAAAAAAAAATTAAAAACCGGAAAATTTAAAAAAAAAAAAAACAGAAACGAAAATTTGTAATAAAAAAACTATTTTTATTGTTTGCATAAATAAAATAAAAGTTTGTAATTTTTATTTTTTTCCAAAAAAAATTCTGAATTTTTTTTTGTGAAAATAAATAAATAATATATCTGGATATATATATATATATATATTAGCTCAATATTATTAGTCTAAAAATATAATAAAATTATAATAAATATAAAAATATAAAAACTAAAAAAATATAAAATATAAAAAAATCATTTTTTTTAAATTTTTATATCGTGTCTTTAGTTTTAATAGAATTTTCTAGTGGTAAATTTAGATTGTGTTTTTAGTTGTTATTTTCTATTTTACAATATTCTTAGACATTTAGTTTAGTTGCAATATTTCTCGTCCTACAATTTAGTTTATCAATAGATATTGCTTCCGTAGATCAATTAGTAAATTTATTCCTTTGCAATCTATTACATCCTATAATTTTAGTAATAATTATAATAATTATCATTATTATTAATAATAATAAAAATATAAAAACTCAAAAAAAAATAATTAAAACAATAAAATCCTTTAAAAGATTCAACAAGGGATTGATATTTTTCACTCACTACTTTGTTCGATTTGAATAGAGAAAAGCTAAATATCAATCTTGTACAAACTGATTTTGAAAATCGATTGAATTTTGGCAAAAAAGCCTCTGTTGTACATACCGAAGAAAGTTGGATTTTAAGTGCGACCGTTGTGACGCCTCCAACGATCTGGAAGTTCGATCGACTATCATAATTTGGTTTGTATGCAAAGTTAAAAAAATTGAAATATCGGTGAATGCAAGTTTGGCAACGAAATAATAAAGGTCGATTAACGAGAAGAAGATTGTCATTAACTAAACTTGAAGTTCAACAAACAAAACCGATACCAAAAATGGACGAAATCGAAAATCGGAATAATCAAGTTGCAAAAGAAAAAACTTTAATAGAATATTTTTCTCCAGTGAGTGCTAATTCTCTTTCTTGCATAGTGTTGTCTACAACTAATGCAACTCATTTCGAACTTAAACCATCAATAATTCAGCTTCTTCCATCTTTTCACGGTTTGGAAAGAGAAGATCCTTATATGCATGTCAAGGAATTTCTCGATATTTGTTCTACTTTCTGATTCCAAAATTTCTCTGATGAATCTGTCAAACTTAGACTTTTTCTATCTTCTCTCAAAGATAAAGCAAAATTCTGGCTAAATTCTCTTCAAGCAAGAACAGTTACTAGTTAGAACCAACTAGTGAATAAATTTGTCGCAAAATTTTTTCCAATGTCCAAAACTGATAGTCTTAGAAGAGAAATATCAGAATTTTTCCAAAAAGAAAATGAAGAATTTTATGAGTGTTGGGAAAGATTTAATGATTTAATCCTTAAGTGTCCCCATCATGGTTTTGAAATATGGCGTTTGGTAAAATATTTTTATGACGGTTTAACTCCAAACAATCGCCAATTAATCCAATCAATGCATGGTGGAAAATTTCTTCACCTTATTGGAGACGAAGCTTGGAATGCACTAGAAAATATGTCAATTAATTCACAACAATGGAATTCACTCGACTCTAGAGCTAAATCGATGCATACGACCCCAAAAAAAGGTGGAATTTACGAGGTTAAACAAGATGTTGAAATAAAATCTACTATAGATGATTTAGTACGAAAAGTGGATGCGTTAGTCTTGAAGCAATCCATCCCCTCGCCAAACTCAAAACAAATGAATTTTGCATTTCATGTGCGGAATCATTTCATTCATCTCAATCTTGTCCCTCTAGTCCACAAAATCAAGAAATTTTTAATGAAGAAGTCAATGTGTTACATTCATATGGAAAATCTTCGGACAGTCCATTTGCTCCAACTTATAATCCAAATTGGAGGAATCATCCAAATTTTTCCTGGAAGCAAAACATGCCTCCAATGAATCAAGGAGGACATCAAATGAATATGTCAAATCAACAAAATATCCGTCCTAATCAATATCCTCCAAATACTTATCAGTATCCTTCTACAGCGCCAAAGAAACCATCTTTGGAAGATACGTTGCAACAATTCATGCAATCTACTCAACAAATGTTCCAATCAACTCAGCAAGCTGTACAATCAAACTCACACACTATTTCTAAGCTTGAAACACAAATTGGTCAACTTGCAACAACTTTAGCTGAAAGAGAAAAGGGAACATTTCCAAGTCAGTCCATCCCTAATCCTAAAGGACAATATGAAGTAAACTCTTCTAACGTACAAGTTCAGTCCATAACTACCCTTAGAAGCGGAAAAGAAATACAAAAGCCTGACTATGATCTGGAAGAAAAATCAAATGAACCACAAGTTTCAAAATCAAAAGATTCTAAGGAAAAAGAAAAGCCTTACGTTCCAAAAGCTCCATTTCCTGAAAGACTTATTCCAAAAGATAAAAGTGCGCAATACAAAGATATAATTGAAATATTTAAACAAGTTCGAATAAATATTCCATTCCTTGATGCTATTAAACATGTGCCTGCTTATTCTAAGTTCTTGAAAGATCTTTGCACTGTAAAAAGAAGAACAAATGTTCCAAGAAAGGCATTTTTGGCTGAACATGTTAGCTCAATAATCCAAAATAAAACTCCCGTTAAGTATAAAGATCCTGGTAGTCCTACAATATCTTGTGTCATTGGAGATCACATCATTAAACGAGCCTTGCTTGATTTAGGAGCCAGTGTGAATTTATTACCATATTCTGTTTATACACAACTTGGATTAGGGGAGGTAAATCAACATCTGTGATACTTCAACTAGCTGATAGATCTATAAAAATACCTCGAGGAATCGTAGAGGATGTTCTAATTCAAGTAGATAAATTCTACTTTCCTGTTGATTTTATAGTCATAGACACTGAACCTATTGAGAATACCAAAGATCAAATCTCGGTCATTTTAGGAAGGCCATTTTTAGCTACTTCAAATGCATTAATTAACTGTAGAAATGGCATCATAAAATTTTCTTTTGGAAATATGACTGTTGAACTAAATATGTTTAACATTTCTCAACAAAATGATGATCTTGATGATGTCTGTGAGGTAAATATGATAGAGAGTATGGGTCCTTATTTCTTTCCAAAAATAGATGATGATGATCTTTTTGAAAGCTGTCTTGCTCATTTTGGCTCAGATTTTGACATCGACAGTTCAATTAATGAAGTAAATTCTTTACTAGAGTCTACACCATTATTGGATAATGATAAATGGAAAGCTAAAACTGAACCACTTGAGAGTCAAATGAATAAAGAAGTACCAATTGAGGATTCAAAGATAGAGCTCAATTCATTAGCTGAATCTCTAAAATATGTATTTTTAGGACCATCAGAAACCCTGCCTGTCATCATAGCATCTGATTTAGATGAAGAACGAGAACATAAATTAATCAATGTTCTTAAAGAACATAAAGAAGCAATAGGCTGGACCATCTCCAATATTAAAGGTATTAGTCCTTCTATATGCATGCATCGAATTCACCTTGAAGAAAATGCGAAAACTTCCCGAGAATTTCAAAGAAGACTAAATCCTAATTTGAAAGAAGTTGTAAGAGCTGAAATAATCAAACTCTTAGATGTAGGGATCATCTACCCTATTTCTGACAGCTCTTGGGTTAGTCCTGTTCATATAGTTCCAAAGAAATCTGGCATAACTGTAATCACGAATAAAGAAAATGAACTTGTTCCAACCAGAATTCAAACTGGATGGAGAGTCTGTATTGATTACAGAAAATTGAACTCTGTTACAAGAAAAGATCACTTTCCACTTCCTTTTATTGACCAAATGCTAGAAAGGTTAGCCGGTCATGCTTATTATTGTTTTCTTGATGGATATTCCGGCTATAACCAAATTCCCATTGCTCCTGAAGATCAAGAAAAAACCACTTTTACCTGTACTTTCGGCACTTTTGCTTACCGAAGAATGCCATTTGGTCTATGTAATGCACCTGCTACTTTTCAGCGGTGTATGATGAGCATTTTCTCTGACATGGTTGAGCGTTTTTTGGAAATTTTTATGGATGATTTTTCTGTATTCGGGTCTAGCTTTGATGAATGTTTACACCACCTAACCCAAGTGTTGGTTAGGTGTAAGGAGAACAATCTTGTCCTAAACTGGAAAAAATGTCATTTTAGGGTTAAAAAAGGAATTGTCTTAGGACATGTGATTTCTAAAAAAGGAATTGAGGTGGACAAATCTAAAGTTGATTTAATATCCAGTCTTCCACCCCCACGAACGATTAAAGAAATTCTGTCATTCTTAGGCCATGCTGGTTTTTACCATCGATTCATCAAAGATTTTAGCAAAATCTCAAGGCCATTATGTAATTTACTTTCAAAAGACATACCTTTCGAATTTGATGATCATTGTCTAAAAGCTTTTAAGACACTCAAATCTATGTTGAGCTCTGCACCTATCATCAAATCTCCAAACTGGAATCTTCCTTTTGAAATAATGTGTGATGCATCTGACTATGCCGTCGGTGTAGTATTGGGTCAAAGAGAAAATAAATTGCCAATTGTAATATATTATGCAAGTAGAACTCTAAATGATGCCCAATTAAATTATTCTACAACTGAAAAAGAATTGCTTGTAGTCGTTTTTGCCTTAGACAAATTTCGGCCTTACTTGATTGGTTCGAAAGTCATAATTTACTCCGATCATGCTGCATTAAAATATCTTCTTTCTAAGAAAGATGCTAAACCTCACTTGATTCGTTGGATTCTATTGTTACAAGAGTTTGACTTAGAAATTCGAGATAAAAAAGGTGCCGAAAATGTTGTTGCTGATCATTTGTCTAGGCTAATCGTGAATTTTACTGATAAAGAACCTCCTATTAATGAGACATTCCCTGATGAACAACTCATGTCTGTTTCTCAAATACCTTGGTATGCAGACATTGTCAATTATCTTGTCACTGGTAACATGCCATCTCATTGGAATAACCAAGATAAAACAAAATTTTTAAACGAAGTAAAAAAATTCTTTTGAGATGATCTATATTTGTTCAAATATTGTCCTGATCAAATCATTAGGAGATGTGTGCCAGAACATGAACAACAAAATATCATTTCCTTTTGTCATGATCATGCATGTGGAGGTCATTTTAGTTCAAAGAAAACAACTGCTAAAATTCTGCAATGTGGTTTTTATTGGCCAATACTTTTTAAAGATACACATTCATATTGCAGCACATGTGATAGATGTCAAAGATTAGGTTGAATTTCTAAAAGAAATATGATGCCTTTAAACTCAATTTTAATTATTGAAATATTTGATGTTTGGGGCATAGATATTATGGGACCTTTTTCCAATTTCTTTTGGCAATCTTTACATCCTTGTGGTCGTCGATTATGTTTCAAAATGGGTAGAAGCAATTGCTTGCAAAAAAAATGACCACAAAGTCGTGGTAAAATTTTTGAAAGAAAATATTTTTTCTAGATTTGGAATACCACGAGCAATTATAAGTGATGGAGGAAAACATTTTTGTAATAAATTTTTGAATCATTTATTTAAAAAATATGGTGTTACACATAAAGTTGCTACTCCTTATCACCCTCAAACAAGTGGACAAGTTGAAATTTCAAACAGAGAAATCAAAAATATTCTTGAAAAAACTGTTAATCCTACAAGGAAATATTGGTCTTTGCGATTGAATGATGCATTGTGTGTAATACCCGTAATTTCGATTTCCGGTAATTTCTTTTTTTTTCGGCGGAAGTCCATTTTGACGACTCGCTCATGACCGTTTCGTCATTCCGAGAATGATTAATTCTGCACTTTTTGTCATCCGAGTTCGTTTCGGTGTTGTTTTGTTGAGTTCCGTGCTCTTTGGCGACTTTTCCGCACTTGAGTTCGATTCTTGCGAATCTCGTCCGAAACTGTTGTTTCGAGTTTCTCGTAAGTTCATTTAATGTTATTATTCATGTTGCAAGCTTTGGCTTGGTGTTTCGATCACGTATCGTGATTTTCGGGCATTTTGGGCCATTTTCGTAATTTCCCAAAGTTTGGGGTAATTACTTTCTGTTGTCGAATTTCGAGCCTTCGGGTGGTCGGAATCGTGTGTTCTCTTAGTGCTCGAATTCGTCTTTGCGAGTACTTCATAACCGTATCTTCGATTCGTATTCAGGTTCGGGTTTCGGGGTCGTTCGGGCCGTTAGAGTTGGTCCCGGCCGAGTCATGGCCGGGCATGCTGGGGCCAGGCCAGGCCTGGCCGAGTAACGTACGGTAGTGCTCGGAATTTACGTACGTAAGGCCGGTTACGTACGTAAGGCCTGGCCGGTAACGTACGTAACGTTCCGGCATTTCCAGGCAGTGAGTTCGGCCATGGCCGGTTACGTACGTAACCCGGCCGGCAGTCACCCTATTTAAGGCCCTACAGTCGTTTTTTTCACCATTTTCTCCTTCTTCCCCTTCTCTTCCGCGGCTGGGGTTGTTCTTACCATGGAGCCATGTTGTTGAACAACAAATCCTCGAAGTTATTGAGGTTATATCATCAATCAATCATCCGTTAACATCCTCCGATCTACCGGATCAAGGTTAGATTTCTTGAAAATCTAGTTTTGGGAAATTTGGGTATTTTGGTTGTTTTCGTCCGATTAATCCGATTTAACTTAGGATTATGATGAATTGATGATTATTTATATGTATTATATCATTTCCTTTATTATTCCAGGGTTGGATTGTATCGATTCGTTGTTTTGGTCGAGTTCTTGATCGACGCCTTGAAGGTGTCCGGTAAAATGTCTTAGAGGGGTTTTCGGGCGTTCTACGATTATTCTTCCTCGTATGATCAATGATTTATTGATTATATGTTATTAGGGTCGAGTTTATTGCGAAGAAACCGAGTTGAACCCTTCCGTTCGTTGTCGTCTTCCTTTTCGATAGCATCGGGCGATTCGAAGCTTTCCGGTTGAGCCGTGTTCGGCGGGATACTTGCTTGCCGATTTTGAGGCAAGTACCTTGTCCATATAATTCTTGTTTTATGGATACGATAATTAGTGATCGTCTAAATGTGGTTGTTTGGTCGTTTGAATTGAACTTTCAAAAGATTCTGTTTAGCCTTGTTAAAGGCCTGCTTTCAAAACGCGTGTGTTTTGTGAATGGTGTGGTTTGTGAATGACTATGTAAATTCTATGGATATGTTTGGGTTCGATGTTGCACTTGGTATTGCGTGTGGACGTATATTATTTCATTTCGGTGCGTTGTGGTTTGACGTGGTGTTTTTACTAAGTGCTGGATGCCTCTGGGTGAATTGTTTGAATATATGTGTTGTATTGTCCTGTGTGTGAATGTATGGATGCGGACGGGGCCTACGGTGGCATATGGCATGCGATCATGTGTCCAGGATGCAACAAGCGATTGGTCCAACCGTGAGAGCCTAATAAAAACTACAGTGGCACATGGCATGCGATCATGTAGCCAGGATGCAACAAGTGATTGATCCAACCGTGAGCGCCAAAGATAATCTACGGTGGCACATGGCATGCGATCATGTGGCCAGGATGCAACAAGCGATTGATCCAACCGTGAGATGTGTGTGATTTGTTTAGCTAGCCAGCTCGGGAGGGTCCTTCGAGGCCTCGGGCGGGATCAATGATATTACTCTGTTCCCAAGGCGATACATGTGTTGTGATTTGTTTAGCTAGCCAGCTCGGGAGGGTCCTTCGAGGCCTCGGGCGGGATCAATGGTATTACCCTGTTCCCAAGGTGATGATTGTGCGTGATTACGTTGTGTTGATTTTATATGTGTCGAGGACACGTGATGTTGGGCTCTGGCCCTTTGAATTGTTGTCGGTTTTTTATTTGCGAAAACAAAACCTTTGGGTTGTGACCCTGTTGATTTTGGAAGGAGAAGGATTTGATAATCCTAAATTGTTTTCTATTAAAACTCTCGACGTCATTTTAAACCGTTTTATAAATTGTTTTCCCTTGATTTGTGATCTTTCGGTTTTGAAATGTTTTACCCAAACTCATGCCTCGGGAAGTACTTTTCGTTACTTTGGATTTTTGAGGATTCCTGATTATTGTTATTCGTGGAACTTGAATTATATGGCTCGTATTTGCACTTTGTATTTGCACTAGCAAAACAGTGGAGTTTTGCTAACCCCCGAGTATTCGGGGGGTGGATGTCTATTTTTGTATTCAGGTTTTGGAGCATAACACAGGCTCGGCACGAAGGATGATGAAAGATGAACAATACTAATCATACGAGGATCCGTTGATGTCATATTGGTCTAGTTGTATTTTCTTTTCCGCTGCAGTATCTTTTCCCCATTGTACGGGAGTTTATTGTATTTTGACCCCTGCGTGGGTATGTGTTTGGAATTGAGTTGTATGTTGATATTGAAAGACCAAATCGGTCTACTGAGTCATTTTAGCCTTAAAGGCGATGTTTAGATGTTTGATTTTAGTTATCAGCCTGGTAGATCCTCGAGGAGAGGGTCTACGGCGTGTAATATCCCTGAGTGGATTGGGGGTGTTACATAAATGGTATCGGAGCTTAGGTTGTGGAAACCTAGGCTGTCGGGTCAGTGGTGTCTGTTGAGTTTTGTCTCGTCGGATTTTATCTGACTGGGTCGTGTCGCGACGCGTCGTCTGAGTTTGTTGGTCGTGATTAGTATCGTGGGCGATCATCATCTTCGTGCGACCTGTGGATGTAAGTCTCCCTTATTTCTGTTGTGCCTCGTGTGACACGAGCTATTTTTATGATTATTTGTTCAGTGACGGAATCCTCTTATGGATTTTGATTTATTGATATGTGGTTATTTGACCCTCATATTTCGTTCATATGAGGAGTAGTGTTGCTGGATTGTGCATGTTGAACTATATTTCTTTTATCCGCTGCGTGAGTTCTTTTGTAATGACTTTCGGAATTTTAGCGACTGAGTTTTATTTCAAAAACCAATTCCCTTAACTGAGTTTTTGGCATTATGGCCTTGATCGCTTTGGCGAAATTCTTATGACGGTATTTAGTATTTTGTAAATGGCTTTTGTAAGTTTTTGAAATATTACCGTCATCAACCCTTTTGACGTTTTTGTAAATGGTTTTTAGCCTGGTGGGTTCTGGCGTGGGGCCCACGGCGTTATAATGTTCCGTGTAATTACCTGAAATTTTTGGGCATTTTGGCCCATTGAATTATCTTTGAAAACCTTGAGTATCTTAGAAAATAAGTTTCGAGACGTACTTTTAAAATGAATTATTTTCTCGTGGTACATCCAAGGTGCCACAACATGTTTCAAAATTCTTCTACCTCGAGGACCAAAATGTTTTGAGATATTTTCGATGTTTAGAAACACTTATACTTAGACCCGAGGGTCGGATATTCTGAAAGTTTTCACTAAAAGAAAGGTGTCCTCATTTTTGTTCAAACGCAAGATGATTTTCAAAGTCTCGATAACGATGTGTCACGTTTGTACTTTTTTTTGAAAGGTGATACTCAAGATCAACTGGTGTTTTTTTGAATCTATTTTCAAAAGGTGGTTTTCGTTTTTAAAACCCATCATTTCCTGCTTGTGGTCGGAGAAGGTGTGTACGATGTTGGTATTGTTGTTAGGGTGTTAGCCCTCCGAATTGTGAGTGAATTGGTGGTGTGAACGTTGAGTCGTTCTCCACGCATATGTTTTGTTAGCCCGTTGTGGGAGGTGTGATGATGATCTTCAATGTTGTCATTTCGTGGTGGCTTTCGTGTTATCGCACCTATGTGAGATGTTAAAGCTTGGATTTTTGTGCGTTTATGCACATTGGTGATTGTTTCATGATGTTTATGATTGGGTGCTGGCTATCGTTCGGGCCGTTGTAATCGTCGAACGATGCTGTTGTTGTGATTTTTGTATATGTTGATATGTTATGCTGAGTTGGCATCTCCGGTATGTTGTTTTGCGGTGTTATGTTCCATTGTATTACCATCTGTATTTTTGATATGCCGAGCCGAGGCATTTCGAACGTGTTGTGCCGGTGGCATGTACGTGCAAATTGTCCTTCTCGTCAGTAACGCTTTTCAAGTGTGGACCCGAGAGACACAGGATCCAGTTTTGCGAGTTGGGTTCCGAGTCTTTCGGGGCGCGAACTTCAGTACAGATATCAGGATCGGCTCTGAGAGGCCCATGGGAGATTTTTCTGTCGGTTGCTTTTTGTGTTGTCACCTTGTTTCCGTTGTTGTGAGTTGCGGGGACGACATTTCTTTTATAAGAGGTCGAATGTGATACCCGTATTGTTTTTGGGCTTCTGCATTTCCTCTTTCTCAGGTCTATCGATTCGCTCATGTTCATTGATACTTTATGAACTTGTTCTGTATTTCGGTTTCATCGTCCGAACGAACTGTGATCTTGTTATGGGTCGATCTGGTTATCGCTGTGACTTTTTCGAGTTCGGTTCGATTCTTGTGAACCTTGTTCGGAAGTGACATCATTTGGTTATATTAGTTCTTTTATTCGAAGTGGATCGGATTTTGAACTTCTGTATTTTCGACTCTGTCGACTCGTTTATGTTCGTTAACATTTTCTGAACTTTCCCTATCCCTTGCTTTTGTTGGTCGAACGAGGGTGGTATTGTTTCGGAATAACTCGTTTGTCGTTGTGACTTTTCAATCGCTATTCCCTTTCCTGTGGATCTTACGGGAATGCACGTCTTGTTGTTCTCACCAGATCATCCTGAGAGTTGTTGTTTGAATTTTATTATCCTTCGTGTTTCGGACATGAGTGTTCGATTTTTGTTGTCTTGATCGTTGGTTTGCTCGGTTTTTGTTCTCGTTTCGTAATTGTTGAGCGTTCAGGCTCCTTCGTAATTCCCTTAAGTTCGGGAAATTAGTCTCGTTTTCGATCTTCCAACCCTTATGCGGTGGAATTTCGTATTTGTTCAGCGTTTGGCTCGCGTTTTGATTGATGAATCGTTGGGTTGGTCAATCGTATTGATTTTTGTTCGTTGTGTTTTGTGACTATTCGGATGATCGACTTGATTGTACTATCTGTTTGATGACGCTTGTCACTTGTCGGTTTTATTATGTCTCTATCGGTGGCGTTGTGTTGGTCGTCGTGGAGCGTGTTTTCACGCCGTATGTCTCTTTGCGTTTCTTGCAGCGTTTCGCCGTTGGGCGCGAGTTTTTGGTTTTTGTGTATCTCGTCGAGTCTTCCTGACAGTGGATATTGCTTCTCTCTACTTGTTTTAAGTTTCGGGACGAAACTTCTTTTAAGGAGGGTAGAATGTAATACCCGTAATTTCGATTTCCGGTAATTTCTTTTTTTTTCAGCGGAAGTCCATTTTGACGACTCGCTCATGACCGTTTCGTCATTCCGAGAATGATTAATTCTGCACTTTTTGTCATCCGAGTTCGTTTCGGTGTTGTTTTGTTGAGTTCCGTGCTCTTTGGCGACTTTTCCGCACTTGAGTTCGATTCTTGCGAATCTCGTCCGAAACTGTTGTTTCGAGTTTCTCGTAAGTTCATTTAATGTTATTATTCATGTTGCGAGCTTTGGCTTGGTGTTTCGATCACGTATCGTGATTTTCGGGCATTTTGGGCCATTTTCGTAATTTCCCAAAGTTTGGGGTAATTACTTTCTGTTGTCGAATTTCGAGCCTTCGGGTGGTCGGAATCGTGTGTTCTCTTAGTGCTCGAATTCGTCTTTGCGAGTACTTCGTAACCGTATCTTTGATTCGTATTCACGTTCGGGTTTTGGGGTTGTTCGGGCCGTCGGAGTTGGTCCCGGCCGAGTCATGGCCGGGCATCGAGGCAGGCGCCCGGCCGAGTAACGTCTGGTAGTGCTCGGAAGTTACGTCGTAAGGCCTGTCCGTGCGTGCGTAACGTTCCGGCATTTCCAGCGATGAGTTCGGCCATGGCGATTCGTCGTAAGCCATGGCCGATTACGTCGTAACCCGCGTGATTAGCCTATTTAAGGCCCTGCAGTCGTTTTTTTCGCCATTTTCTCCTTCTTCCCCTTCTCTTCCGCGGCTGGGGTTGTTCTTACCATGGATCCATGTTGTTGAACAACAAATCCTCGAAGTTATTGAGGTTATATCATCAATCAATCATCCGTTAACATCCTCCGATCTACCGGATCAAGGTTAGATTTCTTGAAAATCTAGTTTTGGGGAATTTGGGTATTTTGGTTGTTTTCGTCCGATTAATCCGATTTAACTTAGGATTATGATGAATTGATGATTATTTAGATGTATTATATCATTTCCTTTATTATTCCATGGTTGGATTGTATCGATTCGTTGTTTTGGTCGAGTTCTTGATCGACGCCTTGAAGGTGTCCGCTAAAATGTCTTAGAGGGGTTTTCGGGCGTTCTACGATTATTCTTCCTCGTATGATCAATGATTTATTGATTATATGTTATTAGGGTCGAGTTTATTGCGAAGAAACCGAGTTGAACCCTTTTATTCGTTCTCGTCTTCCTTTTCGATAGCATCGGGCGTTTCGAAGCTTTCCGGTTGAGCCGTGTTCGGCAGGATACTTGCTTGCCGATTTTGAGGCAAGTACCTTGTCCATATAATTCTTGTTTTATGGATACGATAATTAGTGATCGTCTAAATGTGGTTGTTTGGTCGTTTGAATTGAACTTTCAAAAGATTCTGTTTAGCCTTGTTAAAGGCCTGCTTTCAAAACGCGTGTGTTTTGTGAATGGTGTGGTTTGTGAATGACTATGTAAATTCTATGGATATGTTTGGGTTCTATGTTGCACTTGGTATTGCGTGTGGACGTATATTATTTCATTTCGGTGCGTTGTGGTTTGACGTGGTGTTTTTACTAAGTGCTTGATGCCTCTGGGTGAATTGTTTGAATATATGTGTTGTATTGTGCTATGTGTGAATGTATGGATGTGGGCGGGGCCTACGGTGGCACATGGCATGCGATCATGTGGCCAGGATGCAACAAGTGATTGGTCCAACCGTGAGAGCCTAATAAAAACTACGGTGGCACATGTCATGCGATCATGTGGCCAGGATGCAACAAGTGATTGATCCAACCGTGAGCGCCAAAGATAATCTACGGTGGCACATGGCATGCGATCATGTGGCCAGGATGCAACAAGCGATTGATCCAACCGTGATATGTGTGTGATTTGTTTAGCTAGCCAGCTCGGGAGGGTCCTTCGAGGCCTCGGGCGGGATCAATGATATTACTCTGTTCCCAAGGCGATGCATGTGTTGTGATTTATTTAGCTAGCCAGCTCGGGAGGGTCCTTCGAGGCCTCAGGCAGGATCAATGGTATTACCCTGTTCCCAAGGCGATGCTTGTGCGTGATTACATTGTGTTAATTTTATATCTGTCGAGGACACGTGATGTTGGGCTCTGGCCCTTTGAATTGTTGTCGGTTTTCTATTTGCGAAAACAAAACCTTTGGGTTGTGACCCTGTTGATTTTGGAAGGAGAAGGATTTGATAATCCTAAATTGTTTTCTATTAAAACTCTCGATGGAATTTTAAACCGTTTTATAAATTGTTTTCCCTTGATTTGTGATCTTTCGGTTTTGAAATGTTTTACCCAAACTCATGCCTCGGGAAGTACTTTCCGTTACTTTGGATTTTTGAGGATTCCTGGTTATTGTTATTCGTGGAACTTGAATTATATGGCTCGTATTTGCACTTTGTATTTGCACTAGCAAAACAGTGGAGTTTTGCTAACCCCCGAGTATTCGGGGGGTGGATGTCTATTTTTGCATTCAGGTTTTGGAGCATAACACAGGGTCGGCACGAAGGATGATGAAAGATGAACGATACTAATCATACCAGGATCCATTGATGTCGTATTGGTCTAGTTGTATTTTCTTTTCCGCTGCAGTATCTTTTCCCCGTTCTACGGGAGTTTATTATATTTTGACCCCTGCATGGGTATGTGTTTGGAATTGAGTTGTATGTTATTATTGAAAGACCAAATCGGTCTACTGAGTCATTTTAGCCTTAAAGGCGATGTTTAGATGTTTGATTTTAGTTATCAGCCTGGTAGATCCTCGAGGACAGGGTCTACGGCGTGTAATATCCCTGAGTGGATTGGAGGAGTTACATTGTGGGGTTACCGTACCGCTTTTAAAACTCCCATCGGAATGTCTCCATTTAGGCTTGTCTTTGGAAAACGATGTCATTTGCCTGTTGAATTGGAACATAGAGCATACTGGGCCATAAAACAATTAAATTTTTCATTAGACATGGCTGGAATTCATAGGAAACTTCAACTAAATGAATTGGAAGAAATCAGAAATGATGCATACGATTGTGCAAGGAAATATAAGGACAAAATGAAATTTTTTCATGATAAACACATTTTGAGAAAAACTTTTTCTCCTGGTCAAAAAGTCCTTCTTTTTAACTCTCGTTTGTTATTATTTCCAGGCAAGTTGCGTTCACGATGATCTGGTCCATTTATTATTCATACGGTCTATCCTCATGGAGGTGTAGAAATTGAAAATCCAAACAATGGTAATATTTTTAAAGTGAATGGTCAACGGTTAAAACCATATTTGGAATTAAAATCTTTTGAGGTAGAAGAGGTTCTTCTTAAGGACCCCGATATTGTGAATTAATACTCCATTTTGTTTTCCCGATCAAGTGGTGGATAACGGTACTCCGTGGCTAGTAAAGTCGGATTTTTCAGTTTCCCACAATAACTGATTTTGTAGATATTTTTTTTTTATTTTTTTTAATTATGGAATGAAAAAAGATTTCTCTTTCTTAGCAAAAAAGTCATTTTGAAACTTTACCAAGCCAGAGTTGAAAGGATGAGGTTGCTTATGAATAACGGCATACCTTTTGATATTCGATTCATTATTGAAGCCAAAGTGAGAATAGCGGGTGAATTCGCGGAAACACCAACTAGATTTTTACCAGGGCTTGGAAAAAGTTCATATGCCAAGAAACGACGAGCAAATAAAATTGCCGTTTGCTACAAATGTGCTAGGTGGAACTGTGATTCAAGATGTCGATCTTTAGGAATTCCTTCCACAAACAGAGAAGATAAAATTCAGTTCATCAAGGATGGTCTGAATAAGGAGAATTTAGATGATATCGAAATTTCTCTTGACACGCATCCTAGTGGACTCGTACATTATGGGACTCGATATTTGTGGAATAAATTCAAACAAGAATATGAACAACGTCTTGGGAATCTGACGTTAAAAGCCCCTGTTTGCCAATTTGTAAGAAAATTGGATGGGAAGCTTCTCCCCGACTCATAGAAGGCGTTTAAGCCGTTTCTGAACGTAAAATCAGAGGAAGATGTGAGCCACAATCACAACTACTGTACATACATGTGAGTATCTTTATTTTTTGTCGTTTTTTTTAGATTTTCTGAATAAAAAAAATGATACGCAATCAATGCATTCATTATTCTATTGAGTAGTTGAAGCGCAATTAACGCGGTAACAGATTTGATAAATATTTTTACTTTATTTTGCATCTATAAATAAACATTGCAGTTGTTTATTTTCTGCATCTCTCAAACTTGTATTCTTTTCATTTTCTCTAAGTAATTTTCTTTTCAAAAAATAGAATCATCATCTTCCACAAAAAGATTTAACTCCATCTGCATTTTTGGTGGAGCTAGTCATGGGAAAGAGGCTTGCTTTACTGAAGCAGCCCACAACTTGGGTCGTACCTTAGGAGAAAAATGCATTCATGTAGTTTACGGAGGAGGAAGTCTAGGATTAATGGGACGTGCTGCTGCTTCTGCCTATATGGAAGGAGTAAAAGTGTTGGGAATCATTCCAAAACCTCTGGCTGAAAGTAAAATCACCGGAGCAACCATTGGAGATGAGTTCAGAGCTGTGAATATGCAAGACCTTATAACTCACATGATTAATAATGCTGATGCCTTTATCACCCTTCCCGGTGGTTTTGGCACTCTTGAGGAACTTTTTCATGTGGTTACCAGAGCCCAGCAAAATGTTCATACGAAACCAATAGGTCTGCTGAATGTCAATGGTTTCTTCGATGGTTTACTATCTTTCATCAACTACTCTTCTGAAAAAGGTTTTATTTCTGAGCGTGCTAAACGAATCATAGTTGTTGCAACAATACCAGAAGAGCTGATCAAAAAACTTATTGCATTTGTTCCTGAACCAGACCCAGCTCTAGCTAATATTGTTTGGATGGAAGATTTCACTATGCGAAAATGCAAAATTGATACATTTCTTTCCCTCTGATATCCCACTTCATTCCTCTTGTTGTTTTTACTTTTTAGCGGGTGTAAAAATCGTGAAAATGATGGCAGCTTAAGGAGTTTCTTTTCAACCTCTTGACGCGCATCTATCCACGATTTATGTATTGTTATTTCTATTACTGTACTTTTTCTCGTTTGTTTTTAATAAAAGCATTGATGGCAGCGTAAGGCGACTCTTCGGACTCTCTTGAAGTGCATCTAGGTTGTTTGTGTTATACTTACGGGTATATATTTTCTTTTGTTGTTTTGCCACACTTATTTCTTGCAGGTCCAAAAAAATCTTGAGCGAAGCGTCGTCTTTCATAAACAGGGAAGCCTTATTTAAACCCTTACTCTATTGTTCTTTTTACACAATAAGGATATTATTTATCATTAAGTGTGGGGAAAGGTGTATATCTATATCTATATATATATATATATATAAAGAGGTTGAAAATTACGGCACCATTTTCTTGAGAAAACGTTAGTGAAAAAATCATTTTTGGGATGTTTCACTGGTTTTGATAATGGATTTGGATGAAGGTGTATGGGATTCAGTACACAACACCCTTTTTGTGAGTTTTGAGCCTTAGAGCAATCCTTATATATACGCTCTATATTTTTTGTTGTGTGGTCAAACATATTGTGTTCATTCTAGAACTTGCTCATTTATACATTTAGAGACTACATTCATAAACTCTTGCATTAAGATGATAAAGGCAATTAGGATTAACCCCTTGTTGGCTTATATTTTTCCCACCCATTACATTTTATCCTTAGAAACCCCATTGAGCCTGAGCATATTTCTTTGATCAAGCACATTACTTTAGCCATTATCCATTCTTGTTGATGACTCATCCATTTGCACCCTCTAGTCAAAGATTTAATTGTGAACTAGATGTGTGACAAATAGGGGCCGATGTTCATAAGAGTATTGTGGAGATTAAGAGCTTTTGTTGAAAGTGAAAGGGTGTGAAGTACATTGGAGTATTGAACCAAAAAAAAGTATAAATAAAGGCAAAAAAAAAACAGCCTGATAAAGAAAAAAAGAAAAAAACGGGAGGTCAAGTGCGAAAATCATCACTATATATACATAAAATAGCACTTGAACTATCCCTTAAGTGATACATAAATCCTTCCAGAAGATCCATTGCATACTTTTCCTTACACAAGAGTATGACCTTACCAGATGAATATTCAATTACCATGTACAGAATAACTTGGGGATGATGGTTTGAGAGTTTTCATTACAGAAAGGGGGATGTTGATTGTTATTTGTAGGATTTGTTATGCATCTAAATTCAAAATTGATCTTGGCTAGCAAACCTCATAATTTTCCCTTTATCCTACCCATACCCAAAGCCACGTTACAACCAAAAGAAAGAACTTTTGATTTATGCATGAGTTTATTTTTAAGTAGTGGAGATTTAATTTTTGACCAAGCATATGGTAATGACACATTATGCTTTGATATGAGTGAACTCTTCTCGAATATACCGTATATACACTTGAGTGAAGAGTGATATCCACTGTGAGGGTATTGAATCTTTTGGCATTCGATTCTCAATGAAGTTGTTAGAATTTGGTTCGGCATCCTATTTTTCTGTGATCTCACTTGGGTCATGATCACTTGTTCTCTCTTGATATTGGTTTTGTCATGATTTTTTCAGCATATGAGTATTATAACTCGGGTATAAGATTTGCCCGAGGACGTGCAAAAGATAAGTGTGGGGGAATTTGTTTGGTATATTTTGAGTAATATTTTTATTAGTATTTTATGTATATAATTGTGTCTTTTGTGTGATAATTTATTCGTTTTACCATATATTTATATTATTTCATTTTGTTAGAATTTTCTATAATTTTATGTCATTTTTGGATAACTAATTGGAATTAAATTATATCTGCAGGTTAACCAACCGGTACAAGACAGATCAATTGGTTCAAGGGCGATATTTTTACAAAATTCAAATATAGTCACGACTGGTCTCATTTTATTCATCTCGTCGAGACGATCGTTTTAAAAAAAATTCATCCGAATCCGAGTTCGTATCAAGAAGTTATGACCGTTCAAAGGGCAATTAAATAGACGGACCATATTGTGCCACGTGTCAACACCCGATTGGACCGAAATTTCAACTCTCTGCTGATGTCATCCATGACATCAGCATTAATGGGCAGCCGTTATTATTGGGGGTGGGATTTTAAAATTGTAAAAATTATTATTTTATTGATTTTGAAGTAGTATAAATAGGGGATGAATGTGTAGTGTTTTGAAGAGGAGAAAAAAAGGAGAAAAAATAGAGAGATATTATTGTAAGGGAGAGAAATAAAAATATTGTGTAATAAAATTATATTTGAGTAATAATATTATGAAATATTTATTTATTTGTGTTGTTATTATGAGTGAGTAATTTTCTTTTACTGGGGTTATGATGAAACCATGTCTATATTATTATTAATATTTATATAATAATTCCAAATAAATATTTTTAACGATTATGATTTTCGCTTCAATAGGGGAATATTATTTCATCAATTATATCACATATTTTTGATAGTTATAAATTCCCCATTGCTTTGTGATTATTGATATTAGTTAATTTCTTTGATTATTTGTTTTCCATTAAATTGGATACATATAATGCTTAGAAATTACATTTTTCAAGCGAAGGAAAATCTATATTTGAATTATAATTTTGTACTTATTGTCAAATCTATAGGGAAATAGTGAGATTGATTTCAGAATCTATTCCCTGAATTTCTTGGAATTAAAATATAAAATAAACAATAAATAGACATTGGTAGACTCTAAACCCTAGTAAATTATTTAAATCAATTTATCTAAAATCTACTTAAAAATTACTGTTATCTAATGCAATTATTATAACAAATCAAAAATCAAATTATTTGGGACTAGGTTAGAATTTAATATAATTTGGTTCAAAACGATAGGAATAATTTGACTTCACTATTATAGTCCTCCCTGTGGAATCGACCTTGCACCGCATATCTACATCGAACAAATCGTGCGCTTGCGAGTATTAGACTAAAGAATCAACCAACAACACAGGCCAGCTTTAGAAGCTATCGGGGTAACCCGACCATGCTATGCAGCACGGGCCGTGCCTGGCGGGCAGGCTGCCGAAGGTGACTCGGCTATGGTATTTGAGTGCAAGTGGGAGATTGTTAGGAGTATGCCCTCGAATGCCACTCAGAGGATGTTGAGTGAGGGCATTGTACTTGTTATTATGTATATCATTTATATAAGGCAATGGATGTTTCTTTATTTACTGGTAGTTACTGACGTTCCTGACTCGTAAATATATGTAGAAACTAGTCCGTGATTTTGAGAGCAAAACATTCCACTCCTTATTGGATAATGGGATCGGCACTAGAAAGGTTTATAGCTCAAATACTTAATCGTTCGCAAGTCGATGAAACTTGACTGGGCGTTAAGTTTATGTGAAGACTTGTATGACGTGTTCTTTGATGTGGAGAGTGCCTGTCGAACACTAATGGTTAGTGGAAGCACACATTATAGGTATGTTAATTGGATTAGTATACTCGAACCGACTCACCCTCGATTCGTCACACGGATTTCACTCCGGGATAGTCAATGAAGGAATCGAAAGGTTGTGATAGGTATTCGTGAACCTTCGACTTGAGAATTTAGTAGGGATGTGCTTGTGACGTCAAGATTTTCATTAGAGTAGTTCGACCCTATAAACCGGAAGGCGGGGTCAACCTCGACGTGCGTCTTGACGGGCATTGAGTGGCATTGAGTGCAAGTGGTGCTACTACTCTTTGGTTCCTCCCATTGCTGACTGGGACGGACCTACCGAGTCGCACAATAGGATTAACGACGGAATGAATCGAGCTTATTCTCTCAGAACGAATATTAGATATTGGATATCTAATTTGGGACATGGATGTTTAAATCGATTTATTGGATAAATTGATTTGCGGCCTAATAAATTAAATAAATTACTTGGTGATTAATTTAATTAATAAATATAATTATTTCTAGGAGAAACTAATTATATTATTATGTATTTGATATGATTAATTAATTGGATTAATTAATTGATATAAATACATCAGAACAAAATTGGAGTTTATCTGTTTGGACTCACGGGAGTCCGAAACGAACCTAACTCTTTCATTCCTTCTAGTTGCCCCCCCCCCCCCCCCATTTCCACCAACTTTCCCCTTGTCTTTTGTTTCATTTTCAAATGAAAGACAATGACTTGTGGGGAAGACCTCTCATGTGAGATGAGTTGGTGTTTTTGTCTTGTGACAAAAAGAAAAGGTATAAAGATGAGAAGACTTTCAATCACTCACACCTAGTGAAATTCATACGGTTGAGAGAGTTCATGTAAGGAATATGCCCTCGAATGCCACTCAGAGGATGAGAGAGTGAGAGCAGTTGTATTGTAATTATGAATATTATGTTTAATAAGGCAATTATTATTTCTATATTATTGTATATCACTGGCATTGTGATTTGGTATATAGAATAATAGTCCTTGCATTTGAGAGTGAACATTCTACTCCTTATGGAGATAAGGAGATAGGCACTAGAAGTGTTTAGAGCTCGAATGCTTAACTAGTTCACAAGTCGATAAAACTTAACAGGACATTAAGTTTTAATAAGACTTGTATAACTAATGCTAGGACGTGTGCACGTCTTGATAGCATAGTTATAAGTATATTGGTGGGACCAGTATACTCGAACACGACTCATACTCGATTCAGTCACACGGTATTCACTCTCGGAGAGTCGATGACGAATCGAAAGGTTGTGATAGTATACGTGGATCTTTGACTTGAGGGTTCAGTAGAAGATGTGCCTGTGACGTTTAGTTTGTCATTAGAGTAGTTAGACTCATTTGCTTAATTGATGAGTCTGTAATATCCGTGTTTTCTACTTTTAGTAATTTACAATTTTTGGTATATATTCGTTTCGGACAACTCGCTTGGCACTGTTTTAGAATTCTGAATCTATTTTATTCTTGGAGTTTCTCCGTTGGGATGAGTCTCGATGATGTTTTTGCGTAATTTCACCTTGAGTTATATTCTATCACTTGTGTATTCGATTTTCGTTAAACTCGCCCGATTTTATCACTTTTCCTATTTCCATGAGTTTGTATGGTGGAGTAGAGCATGTTGTGAGCTTCGGATTGTTAATCCGACGTTGTATCGTGATTTTTGGATGTTTGGGCCATTTTTGTAATTTCCTATAAGTTTAGGGAATTTGTTCCTTGTTCGACCTTGGTGGCGTACTCCGGATCGTTTGGGGTTTCCGTACTTCCATTTCGTGTTATTGTTGCCCAAATATCGATTCCTATTGCTTTTATTCTCTTCCCGGTTCATTTTTCATCATTTTGGGACCCAAGGGGGGGTGTGGGCCGCGGCACAAGGATTGTGCGCCGCGGCACACACATTGCCGAGATCATGGCCGAGCAGACTGTACCGTGTGCCGCGGCACATGCCGGCAGGGCCGCGGCACACTGCCGAGTCACTGCCGCGGCACACTCGTCCGGGCCGCGGCACACTCGTCCGGGCCGCGGCACACTCGTGTTGCACTTATTCGGCCGAACCTACTGTACCGTGTGCCGCGGCACATGCCGGAAGGGCCGCGGCACAATGCCGAGTCACTGCCGCGGCACACTTCGACTGGGCCGCGGCACATCGAGCGGCCTGCCGATCACTGGGCGCAATGTTTGGCCCTGTGCCGCGGCACACTTCAGCTCAGCCGCGGCACACAATGCGGTCAGTGCTATACCTGCGTTTTTATTCAGCGTGAGTCCCTCATTTCCTTCCTTCCTTTCACCGTACGAGAGAGAGAGGTTTGAGAGGGGGATTTTTCTCCATCTACCACTTGATTGTGTGATTTTCTTCATCTCCTTTCGATCGTGTAGCTCGGATTGTGGATCTAACACGTGTTCTTCGGATCATAGTGCTTGAATCATCAAGAGGTAAGAACTCCTTTGACCCTAGTATGATTTTGGGGAGGGTTTGGTGGTGATCTTGTATTTTAATCCGAATTAACCGATGTTGTTGTTAGATTTTGATAGTATACTCGTGACCCTTGGTTTTCTTGTTATTGGTTGGGATGAAATCCCGTTATTACACCGTTGACCGATTTCATTTCCTTATGCACTCTTGGTGTCCGATGAATTGCCCCAACGGGTAGAATTAGGATTAATTCTTACCTTTCCGCATTATTGAGACTTGTTGTATACCGTTATTGTGTTAGGAGCGGATTTGGGAGGATTGTTCGGACCAAAACCTATTCCTTCGTTATTTCCTTTGTTTCGTCGTATTCAAGGCAAGTACATGTATTACATTTCGTTATGTATGTTGTGATTTTCGAAATGAATGATGAATTGTGACGTTTGGGTGCGTGAGTTGTGTTCCTTCCACCCGGAGTGTCCGACGGGATGTCTGGGGGTCGATACTAAGGGGTACGGCCGCGGAAGGGAACTTGGGTGCGTGTGTGATTGAACTTCCACCCGGAGTGTCCGACGGGATATCTGGGGGTCGATACTAAGGGGTACGGCCGCAGAAGTGGTATCCCACCCGGAGTGTTCGACGGGATGTCTGGGGGTCGATACTAAGGGGTACGGCCACGGGATACCAGATGTGATTTTGTGATATCGTGATGGTTGGAACTGATTTGATTGCCAATGTAGTATTCCAGAATATTTATGGCAAATGATTTCTAATCGAGATGATTGTGTAAAAACCGTATTTGTATATAATGTACTGTAATTGTGTACTTGCACTAACTATTCGAATGCTAACCCCTTAAATGGGGGAAATGCGTCTTATGCATTTCAGGTACCGGGAGGGCTGAGGAGCAGGCACGGGACATGCATGCAAAGGATGGGCTGGCTTGATGATGTGGCTCGAGTCTGCATTTTTATGTTTCGTCATTACATTGTCGAGTAATGAAGTTAGACTGTTTATATTTGAAACTTGGTTTAAGTCCCCTGCGTGGGCAATGAATTGGTATTTAACTTCTGCTCATGTACACCGTTAAAATGTTTTGGCAGAGGCCACGGCCTTAATTACTTTTGAGTGCATCATTCAGGTTTACACTGTGGTTTATATGTCATGTGTTAGCCTGGTAGACCTCACGAGCGTTCTACGGCGTGTAATGTCCCAGTTGTAAATTGGGGTGTTACATTTATAGTATCGGAGCTTAGGTTTTGAATACCTAGGCTGTTGGTAAATTTTTGGGTCTCACAATAAGGGCCATTAGAGTCAGTTGTTGAGCCTAATATCATCATGCTACTGTCTTTTCGTGCGACCCGTGGCTGTAAGTCTCCTCGAACTCTTATATTTCTGTAATTCGTTTTCTTGCGTTGCTCGGAATTATGAATTGTGATACCAACTTTGTCAATTGTTCACAACTTTGTCAATTGTGAAATTTTCTGACCTTGTCCTTTTCATTCTTTCTTTAGTATGTTGAGAGGTCGCGGTAGACCAGCTAGGGGACGCGGCCGAGGCCGTGGTCGGGGTGCTGATAATGAAGAGGGCTCGCTTTCTCAGTCCTCTGCGGACTCAACCTCTCACTCAGTGCCGTCGGGTAATAATGCCGATGCCGGGGCTACTGCCGTACTACAGTAGTTAGTAGCCCAACTTGCTCAGATAGCTCAAGGTGGACGCCAGAATCCGCCCCCGACACCTGAAGAGGAAGCTAGTAAGTGGCTTCAGACGGTGACTAAGATGCACCCTCCACGTTTCTCCGGATCTTCTGACTCCCTCGGTTGGGAGAATTGGCTCTTTCAGTTGTCCAGGACCTTTGATGCTGTAGCTTGTCCTGAAGACATGAGGGTACATATTGCCCAGTACCTCCTGGATAAAGAAGCTGCGGAATGGTGGGAGGCCGTTGTGCCCAGAGACCGTCGAGCTACTTGGGAGGAATTCAAGGCTGCTATGGAAGCAGAGTATTGCCCGCCGCCAGTCAAGGAGCGCAGAATTGTGGAATTCTTAACCGCTACACCTCAGGATGTGCCTATTTCTCAGGCCATCATTTCTTACAATCAGCAGTTGGGTTTCGTGAGAGATCAAGTGATAACGGAGGCTGATAAAATCCGTTACTTCAATATGCGCATGAAGCCGCATATTAGGCAGAGTATGGCGCCGCTCATGTGTGCCACTTTGAAGGAATACCAGGATTGCGCTCTAGCGATCGAGATGGCCGTCCCGGAATCAGAGTCGGTTTCGGAAGCTAAGAAGCAGAAGACTACCGGTGGATTCTCGACCGGGAAGGGTGGTCGGGCCGAGGTCTTGTTCGCTTCCCATACCGGGAAGAGGCCGTTTCATCGTGCCTGGATCTCGTGGTAATCGCTCACCCAATCCGCTGCTTCGTGGTGGTTTGTTTTAACTGCAACCAATATGAGCATTTGATGAAGGATTGCCCTTTTCCTCCAGTCACTTGCTTTACTTGCGGGCAGACCGGGCATCGGGCAACTCATTGTGAGAGGGCCACCAGGGCTACTAGAGTTCCGACTACCACTACCGATCAGAGGGATCACAATACTCCAGCTACTCATGTTTCGTAGGGTTCGGGTCGTGGTAGGGGTTGGGGTTAGCCGGATCGCCGCGCAGCCTCGAGTTCGGGTTCAGTTCACCCTCGATTGTACCATATGAGGCGCACAGAGGAGGCGGACATTCCAGTGGCTTCAGGTACCACTCAGATCCTTACTCATCCAGTTTTCGTGCTTTTTGATTCGGGTGCTACCCATTCCTTTATTGCATCGGATTGTGTGAATCGTATTGGCTTTAACTGCTTGTTTGAGTGTGAACCGTTTGTGGTGGGTACGCCTAGCGGGGATCGTATGGTTGGGGACCGGGAAGTTAGGGATTGCCCCGTGAGGATCGGGAGCCGAGATTGGCCCTCGAATCTCATTGTTATATACCTTAAGGGTTAGGATTTAATCCTCGGGGACGATTGGTTAGAGCGTCACGGTGCTATCATGAACTATCGGACTCGTACCATCTCAATAGTAGTCGAGGACGGCATCGAGCATACCCTCATCGGTCGAAAGCCAGGGAGATCGGGGAGTGTGATTAGCGCCTTAAAGGTGATGAAACTTCTGAACTAGGATTGTGTCGGCTATTGGTGTTACGCTCTGCAGGCGGAGGATGGTGAGGTTGACATGTCGTCAATTCCAGTTGTTAGTGAGTATTCCGACGTTTTCCCAGACGACTTGCCGGGGTTACCGCCACAGCGAGAGGTGGAGTTTCCTATCGATCTTGAGCCGAATGCAGCCCCTATTTCTCGGGCACCGTACCGTATGGCACCGTCGGAGATGTTAGAGTTGAAGAATCAGTTGGGAGAATTGTTAGATAAAGGGTGTATTCGACCGAGCGCATCGCCTTGGGGTGCGCCCATACTTTTTGTTAAGAAGAAGGATGGGTCGCTTCGTTTATGCATCAATTATTGAGAATTAAAAAAGTTGACCATCAAAAATAAATACCCTTTGCCCCGGATCGACGACTTGTTTGATCAGCTTCAGGGGGCGACAGTCTTTTCAAAGATTGATTTGCGATCGGGATACTACCAGTTGAGGATTCAGGACATCGATATACCGAAAGCTGCCTTTCGGACGAGATATGGCCATTACGAGTTTGTGGTTATGCCTTTCGGGCTAACCAATGCCCCATCAGTGTTCATGCAGTTAATGAACAAAGTTTTTATTGAGTATCTAGATAAATTCGTAGTCGTCTTTATCGATGACATTCTGATCTACTCACGGAGTCGGGAGGAGCACGCCTTACATCTCCGGATTGTATTAGAAATTTTGAGAGCTGAGCAGTTGTATGCGAAGTTCTCTAAGTGTGAGTTTTGGCTCAAGGAGGTGATGTTCCTCGGGCATGTGATTTCAGCAGAAGGAGTTCGGGTAGATCCACAGAAAATAGAGGCGGTGATGGCTTGGGAACCACCCAAAAACGTGAAGGAAGTGAGGAGTTTTCTGGGTCTCGCTGGTTATTACCGTAGATTTGTTGAGGGATTTTCTAAGATCGCTAGACCACTCACCCAGTTACTCCAGAAAACCCAGAAGTTCGAGTGGACCGCAGACAGACAGAGTAGTTTTGACGAGTTGAAGAGGCGACTAACTACCGCACCTGTCTTAGCATTGCCTCAGGGAAACGAAGATTTCGTGGTATATAGTGATGCTTCGGGCCTCGGGCTCGGATGTGTTTTGATGCAGAGAGACAGGGTGATTGCTTATGCGTCCCGCCAGTTGAAACCGTATGAGGCGAATTACCCCACGCACGATTTGGAGTTAGCCGCAGTCGTTTTCGCCTTAAAGATATGGAGACATTATCTCTATGGATGGTCGTGTAAGATTTTTACGGACCACAAGAGTCTGAAGTATATCTTCAGTCAGAAAGAGTTGAATATGAGACAGCGTAGGTGGTTGGAGCTAATTAAAGATTACGACCTCGAGATACTTTACCATCCGGGTAAGGCCAACGTAGTGGCTGATGCGTAAGGTGAAACCGATGGCATTACGGATGCTAGAGGTACTTACACCACGAGTAGGATCCAACGGGATTTTATCTCGTAATATCGAGGTTTGGGTTCGTAGAGTTCAGTGGTCGCTTATGTACGTTGAGATCAATTCGCCCTGACCGATGATATCAAGGCGAAACAAAGGTGATGATCCGTTTAGTCCAGTTGAGAGAGGATGTGAGGAAGGGGAAAGCCCTCGGATTTGTGGTTCGTGATGATGGCGTTCGAGATTTCGCGCATTATGTGTACCGAATGTCATTGAGCTGAGACAGAAGATTTTGAGTGAGGCTCATACTACGCCTTATTCCATACATCCTGGTACGAGCAAAATGTACAAGGATGTGAGGAGTAACTATTGGTGGAGTAATTTGAAATCGGACGTTAGCGAGTTTGTGGCAAAGTGTTTAACCTGTCAGCAGGTTAAGATTGAGCATCAGCGACCTGCGGGGTTGCTACGACCACTTCCCATTCCGGAATGGAAGTGGGAAGACATCTCTATAGATTTCATTACCGGGATGCCTAGGACTCGGACTGGAATAAACATGATTTGGGTTATTGTTGATCGACTAACCAAATCAGCTCACTTTCTGAGTATTAAGGATACTTGGGGACCGGAGAGGCTGGCGCGAGTGTTTATTGCGGAGATCGTGAGATTGCATGGGACTCCTAAGAGTATTGTTTCAGATCGTGATGGCCGATTTGTATCACATTTTTGGCAGGCGGTACATCGAGCTTTGGGGACTGAGTTGAGACTCAGTACGTCTTACCACCCTCAGACTGACGGACAGTCGGAGCGGACGATCCAGACGTTGGAGGATATGTTGAGAGCCTGTGCCTTAGATTGGAAGGATGATTGGGAGACGCACTTGCCGTTGATCGAGTTCACGTACAACAATAGTTGGCATGCCTCGATCAAAATGGCACCATTCGAGGCGTTGTATGGAAGGAGGTGCAGATCGCCGTTGTGTTGGGATGATGATTACGAGCTAATTGGTACCGAGCCCGATATGGTAGTTGAGATGAGAGAGAAGATTGCCCTGATTCGCGATAGATTGATGACGTCCCAGAGCCGACAGAAGTCTTATGCCGATACACGTCGCCGACCATTGGAGTTTGAGGTGGGAGATCACGTCTTGCTTAAGGTGTCGCCGACACCTGGAGTTTACCGCTTCGGTCGGAAGGGTAAACTTAGTCCGAGATTTATTGGGCCTTTCGAGATTCTAGAGAGAGTTGGAGAGCTTGCATATCGGTTAGGTTTGCCTCCGACCCTGAGCCACGTGCATAATGTATTTCATGTTTCCCAGCTTAGGAAGTACGTACCGGACCCTAGTCATATTATTGACTTTGGAGAGATCGAGTTGGGGCCCGACATTACCTTCGAGGAGAGGCCGATTCAGATCTTAGAGCGTCGAGTGAAGCAACTCAGGCACAAAACCATTACTTTGGTTAAAGTGCAATGGTCGAGGCATGGGTCCGAGGAAGCCACGTGGGAGACGGAAGAGAGTATGAGATCGAGATACCCCGAGTTATTCGTGTTGTAAGTTTCGGGACGAAACTTATTTTTAGGGGGGGTAATGTAATATCCGTGTTTTCTACTTTTAGTAATTTACAATTTTCGGTATATATTCGTTTCGGACAACTCGCTTGGCACTGTTTTAGAATTCTGAATCTATTTTATTCTTGGAGTTTCTCCGTTGGGATGAGTCTCGATGATGTTTTTGCGTAACTTCACCTTGAGTTATATTCTATCACTTGTGTATTCGATTTTCGTTAAACTCGCCCGATTTTATCACTTTTCCTATTTCCATGAGTTCGTATGGTGGAGTAGAGCATGTTGTGAGCTTTGGATTGTTAATCCGACGTTGTATCGTGATTTTCGGATGTTTGGGCCGTTTTTGTAATTTCCGATAAGTTTAGGGAATTTGTTCCTTGTTCGACTGTGGTGGCGTACTCCGGATCGTTTGGGGTTTCCGTACTTCCATTTCGTGTTATTGTTGCCCAAATATCGATTCCTATTGCTTTTATTCTCTTCTCGGTTCATTTTTCATCATTTTGGGACCCAAGGGGGGTGTGGGCCGCGGCACAAGGATTGTGCGGCGCGGCACACACATTGCCCAGATCATGGCCGAGCAGATTGTACCGTGTGCCGCGGCACATGCCGGAAGGGCCACGGCACACTGCCGAGTCACTGCCGCGGCACACTCGTCCGGGCCGCGGCACACTCGTGCTGCACTTATTCGGCCGAACCTACTGTACCGTGTGCCGCGGCACATGCCGGAAGGGCCGCGGCATAATGCCACGTCACTGCCGCGGCACACTTCGACTGGGCCGTGGCACATCGAGCAGCCTGCCGATCACTGGGCGCAATGTTTGGCCCTGTGCCGCGGCACACTTCAGCTGAGCCGCGGCACACAATGCGGTCAGTGCTATACCTGCATTTTTATTCAGCGTGAGTCCCTCATTTCCTTCCTTCCTTCCACCGTACGAGAGAGAGAGGTTTGAGAGGGGGATTTTTCTCCATCTACCACTTGATTGTGTGATTTTCTTCATCTCCTTTCGATCGTGTAGCTCGGATTGTTGATCTAACACGTGTTCTTCGGATCATAGTGTTTGAATCTTCAAGAGGTAAGAACTCCTTTGATCCTAGTATGATTTTGGGGAGGGTTTGGTGGTGATCTTGTATTTTAATCCGAATTAACCGACGTTGTTAGATTTTGATAGTATACTCGTGACCGTTGGTTTTTTTGTTATTGGTTGGGATGAAATCCCGTTATTACACCGTTGACCGATTTCATTTCCTTATGCACTCTTGGTGTCCGATGAATTGCCCCAACGGGTAGAATTAGGATTAATTCTTACCTTTCCGCATTATTGAGACTTGTTGTATACCGTTATTGTGTTAGGAGCGGATTTGGGAGGATTGTTCGGACCAAAACCTATTCCTTCGTTGTTTCCTTTGTTTCGTCGTATTCAAGGCAAGTACATGTATTACATTTCGTTATGTATGTTGTGATTTTCGAAATGAATGATGAATTGTGACGTTTGGGTGCGTGAGTTGTGTTCCTTCCACCCGGAGTGTCCGACGGGATGTCTGGGGGTCGATACTAAGGGGTACGGCCGCGGAAGGGAACTTGGGTGCGTGTGTGATTGAACTTCCACCCGGAGTGTCCGACGGGATGTATGGGGGTCGATACTAAGGGGTACGGTCGCGGAAGTGGTGTCCCACCCGGAGTGTTCGACAGGATGTCTGGGGGTCGATACTAAGGGGTACGGCCACGGGATACCAGTTGTGATTTTGTGATATCGTGATGGTTGGGACTGATTTGATTGCCAATGTAGTATTCCGGAATATTTATGGCAAATTATTTCTAATCGAGATGATTGTGTAAAAACCGTATTTGTATATAATGTAGTGTAATTGTGTACTTGCACTAGCTATTCGAATGCTAACCCCTTAAACGGGGGAAATGCGTCTTATGCATTTCAAGTACCGGGAGGGCTGAGGAGCAGGCACGGGACATGCACGCAAAGGATGGGCTGGCTTGATGATGTGGCTCGAGTCTGCATTTTTATGTTTCGTCATTACATTGTCGAGTAATGAAGTTAGACTGTTTGTATTTGAAACTTGGTTTAAGTCCCCTGCGTGGGCAATGAATTGGTATTTAACTTCTGCTCATGTACACCGTTAAAATGTTTTGGCCGAGGCCACGACCTTAATTACTTTTGAGTGCATCATTCAGGTTTACATTGTGGTTTATATGTCATGTGTTAGCCTGGTAGACCTCACGAGGGTTCTACGGCGTGTAATGTCCCAGTTGTAAATTGGGGTGTTACAGAGTCGACCTCGAAGTGCGGACTATACGGGCAGGTAGCAGTCTTTACTATACGCCAAGAAAGGATTCTATCTCTTGTTAGTGAGCAGGCGAATGTCCTATACGGTTAATGGCAAATAAGATCATAAGTCTTTGGCCAAAGCATTTTGATATAGTCGTATTAGATACACTATTAATCAGTCGGTCTTGATTTGCATTAACACATGTATAAAGTCTAGTCAACAGTAGGGTTTGACTTTACCGTGACCCGAAGACTTGACCGGGACATCTGATGAAGGGTTTATACATATATGGTATTCATGACATAATGGTTCTGGAATGATTCGTTCATTCGTTCTCAGTCGGGGTTTACAGTGCGGCCCGCTAGGCTGGCTAAGTGCTGCCCGCACTCATTAGTTCCTCCCAATGCCGGATGAGACGAACCTACGGAGTCACGCGATAGGATCATTGATGGATAAATGTGAATTAATAATCTCTCTTATAATATTAGATATTAGATATCTAATTTTGATTTATCGGATAAATCAAATAGCGGTCTTATGAATTGTAAGTAGGTTACTCGGTGATTACTTTAATTCATAAATTATATTTTTTAGAGAAATATATATTTGTGTTTGATATAATTAATTAATTGGATTAATTAATTAGTCCAAACACATTGGAAATAAAACGGATTTGTTTGACGAACATCCGGTACACGAGGGATTCGTTTTGACGAACATCCAATACATGAGCCGAGTAAATTCGACCCGTCTTCTTGGAAATTTCCCTTAAGGCCGCCCCCTCCCTCTCTTGTCTCTTTTATACTTATTTTATGTCATTAGGTGACATATGTGAGGTGTATTTGATACCCTCAATCATGTGTTAAAGGTAGACTTTCATTTTTTTATAAAAAAAAGTCTTTAAAATAGAGAGAGGACTCCTTCTTCTTCTTCCTTGAACTCAAAATCACGAATTTGAGAGAGAGAGTAAGGTTGATAACTTCATCTTGATCTTAGAGACAAGATATAAGAAGAATACATTGAGAGAGAAAATTCCTACAAGCTTCTCTAGCCGCATTCTTGAAGAAAGGAAGCTTGTCGATTTTTCCATCAAGTTCCGGCGTGTGAAGTAGAGGCACCTTGCTTTAGGTGCTTGGAACGAAGGGCTCTTCATCATCATCATCATCATCATCATCATCATCATCATACGAAGGTTTTTCAGAGACATCATATGTATGGGACTTTGATTCCTTGATCTTCGTATTTTTCTTTTCGTATATACGTTACTTGATCGATCCTCTGTGGATTCCGCTTTTTTCTTCCGCCGCGTTTATTTTCTCGTGGAATCCCATCGCTGGTATCGAGCGAGGTCAAATATATCGTATATACGATCATCTTTGCATTTGGAATGTTATTTGATGATGTTTATGATTTAGAATCATAATAGATATAATCGAAGAAATTTAATCGTTCGTAGTAAGTCAAGTTTCGACTATTTTATATGAATTATAAATCTGAAAAATTTTAATTTTGTTGATTTATAAGTTCTTCATGAAGTTAATAAACTTTTTCATTTTGGAAGCGAGTCGAAAAAGTGAGAAAAATGGAGGTTAAACACGAATACCGCATGAAGACGCAGCTGCTTATTTCCATCGGATCACGCTCGCCGGCCGAGAGTGACTCGGTAGGCTATCAGAGCAGCTCGCCACCGCCGGGTAGTGGCCGAGAGTGACTCGGTCCGGCGGTTCTCGGGTTTTCGCCCGATTTTGAATCGGGTCGTGGGCCTGATAGGATTTTCCGACTCAATTTTTGTGTTTATATTTCGTTGTAATCATTTCTGAAATTTAAATTGGATTTAATTGGATTTAATAAAATATTTGGAATATTTTTTATTAAGGGAAATTATTAGGCGAGAATATTGTTTTGGCCGGATTACTTTGAACGGATTAAAATGACGATTATAAATATTAATTTGATTAATATTGTAGAAATTAAATAGATTAATTTTTATATTAATTGGATTAATATATTAATTGATTATTTAATTTCATTTACCGTTACATGTTGTATGGAATGCCTTATGTGATGGTGATATAGCTCGTGGACTTAGTTGTTGATTTGTTCGATTCGATATGGTTGTAAAGGCTGTTTTGAGCCTATTTATTTTTACTAGAAAATATGTATAATTGGACGTATTGTTCAATGATGTAATTATTCATATGGCTATGACGAAGACCGAAGACGACCGACTAGATGACGAAGAATCAATACTGTATTTTTCCTTTCTTTATTTGGCTTGGCCCAATACTTAGGAAAAAGTCCATGAGCTATATGTTGGTAGTAACTAGGTTGCTATTTATTGTTTTTCATTTTGAATGATTGACAAACCACAAACCGCGCTTATAAACGGATTAATGTGCAAAGTGTAACATATAATCGCGTTAATACTCACACTTACAAACACTAAGTTATAAAGGTTACGAGGTTTCCTACCCTCCATCAAAGTCATGGAAAATTGAAATCTAAACCGGAATATTATTCTTTCGAGTACGTCGGGGTAATATTTTTGGGGTAGGTTGGTAAATTCCTAGAGTGCATTAGATGCCTTTAGTTGTGACAAATCAAACTCCTATAAACCGTATGGGTTGCCGGGTAAGATTCAATTGTCAGACTAATAGGAGTTGACGGTTTAAACTTAGATAGTTCAGCGAGCCATAGAAACCGAATGGGTTGAGGGCAAGTGAACTAGGGGTAAAAGAAAATCGAATCATCCATTAGATGGGTTGGTGTTAGACACCACTTTATAAAGAATAATAGAATAGAAACCGTATGGGTTGCCCTCTATTAAACTTTGTAAAGAAATCGATCACCACTATGAAGTCACCCAAGACTTCCGGATTTAACATGGGAGTGTGTAAATGCCGATAAAATAGTGGGAGCCAAGTTATGAATAAAGAAAGTCCTTAAATTCTTTACTCGGATCATAATTTAACAATCACTAACAAATCTTAAATTATTCTCTGCAGTTAACAAAACTCTCAATATGACAATGAACCCACTCGCTATACTACTTGAAAAGAACGTCCTGACTGGTCCGAACTATGTGGACTGGCTTTGGAACTTGAGGATTGTCCTAACTATGGAAATGCTGGGATACGTCTTGGAGGCGGACATCCCAGCGGCTCCTACAAGAACCCGAGCCAATCAGGAAGATGTTGATGCCCATGAGAAATGGGTAAAAGATGACATAAGAGTGCGAGGGTACATGTTAGGCTCAATGACCAATGAGCTTCAACGTGCCCATGAAAAGATGATGTCTTCGCGATCCATCTTAGCGCACCTGGCTGAGCTCTATGGTGAGCATAGCCGGACTGCTAGATATGAGATATCGAAGCAATTATTCGGCGCCAGGATGAAGGAAGGAGAGAGGGTTGGGGACCATGTCCTCAAGATGATCTCGATGATTGACAGATTGTAAGCTCTTGATTTTCAGATGCATGCATCTCTCCAAACTGACCTTATCCTGCAGTCACTTCCTAACTCCTTTTCCCAATTTGTCATGAACTTCAACTGTAATGAGATTGCATGTAACTTAGCTGGGCTAATGAACAAACTGACGACTGCCCAGTCTGAGATGAAGACAAAGGGAAAGGAAGCTGCACTTGTGATTTCTTCTAGGACTTGGAAGTCCAAGAATAAGAAGAAAAAGAACAAAAAGCAGTTAGGTCTGATAGCCAAGATCGACAAGGGAAGGTGCAAGGCCCCAATAGTTCAAAAGAGCAAAGGGGCCAAGAAAACGGATGTATGCCTCAACTACGGTGAGCTAGGCCACTGGAAGAGGTACTGTCCAAAGCTTGACCGTAATGCGCCTTCAGGTACGGAACTACTGGTTTTAAAAACAAATTGTTCTGTAACTGTATATTCTACTCCTTGGATACTTGATTCCGGTGCGAGTTCTCACATTTGTACAATGAATCAGGATCTGGAACGAAGTAGGAAGCTGGATTCAGGGGAGGTGATGGTCACCGTCGGAAGTGGGCATAGTGTCGAGGCTTTTGATATCGGATCCCTTATGTTAAATTTAGAATCTGGTTTTATTCTTACTTTAGATGATGTACTTGTTTTGCCCAAGGGGCACAAGAATATTGTATCAATTCCGTTCATGGACCGAAAGGGAGTTCACTTCTTTATTGGAGATGGGTCCTGTCGTATTTATTTCAGAAATAAATTGGTTGGTACTGCTACATTATTAAATGGTTTATACCATTTAAATTTAAAGAATAAAACAACTGTGAACACTATAACTAGGAAGCGTGGTAGGGATGAAACAAACCAAGCACTTAAGTGGCATCTTAGACTTGGTCATATCGGTCAGACCAAGGTTCATAAAATGGAGAAAGATGGGCTTACGGGTATATTGGATCAGATCCCTATCCAACTTGTGAATCTTGCCTTCAAGGCAAAATAACTAAGTTACCCTTCACATGGACTTTTAAAAGAGCTGCTGAAAAACTTGGATTGATCAATACCGACGTCTATGGCCTTTTTGAAGTGGCACGAGACGGCTTTCAGTATTTCATTACATTCACTGATGACCATACCATGTATGGATTCGTGTACTTAATGAAACATAAGTCTGAAGCTTTTGATAAATTCAAGGAATTTAAAGCCCTAGTTGAAAATCAAACAGGTAACCGTGTTAAGACTCTTCGGTCAGACCGGGGTGGTGAGTACATGAGTACCGAATTTGATGAGTTCTTAAAAGAACTAGGAATAGTGTCACAATTCACTCCTCCAGCTACTCCATAATTAAATGGTGTATCAGAAAGAAGGAACTGAACCTTGTTGGACATGGTTCGCTCCATGCTTAACTATACTGATCTACCGATTTATCTGTGGGGTTACACGCTTCTTACTGCTGTGCATATCTTGAACAGATGTCCTTCCAAATCCGTTCCTAAGACTCCTCATGAGATGTGGAGAGGTAGGAAACCAAGTCTTAATCACATTAGGATTTCGGGATGCCCTGCTTATGTCAAGAAGACTAAAGTAGAGAAATTGGAAACTAGGTCTGTGAAAGGTCGTTTCATAGGATATCCAGGGGATTCCATGGGATATCTATTCTACATGCACGAAGATCATAGGATCATCGTTGCTATACAAGCACACTTCCTAGAAGATCAGTTTATTCAGGAAGGAGGGGCAGGTAGAAATATTTCTTTGGAAGAAATAAATGAAACACCAAATGAGACACTTATGCAAGATATTAGAACCCAACCTTCTGAAATACAAACACAACCTCACAAATCTAGTAGAATTTCTCAAATACCTGAGAGGTATGGCTATCTGCATCAAGAGGAACTGGATGTCCATGAGATGACAGAAAGTAGTCAAGAGAATGATCCTTCTACATACGACCAAGCGATGGTAGACGTTGACTCCACCAAGTGGCAAGAAGCTATGGAAGCTGAGATAGACTCAATGCATGCTAATCAGGTCTAGACTTTAGTAGATCGTCCTAAAGGCATAGTGCCTATTGGAAACAAATAAATCTATAAGAGAAAGACTGATGGAGATGGCAAGGTTGATACCTATAAGGTCAGGCTTGTGGCAAAGGGTTATTCCCAAAGAGAAGGAATCGATTACTTCGAGACCTTCTCGCCTGTAGCTATGATTAAGTCTATTCGCATGATGCTTGCTATAGCAGCCCACTTAGATTATGAAATATGGCAAATGGATGTGAAAACGGCATTCCTAAATGGATTCCTCGAGGAGGAGATTTACATGGAACAGCCTAAGGGATTCATATCTCAAACCAATATTCATAAAGTATGCAAACTTCAAAGATGCCATTTATGGATCAAGCAAGCTTCACGGAGTTGGAATCTTCATTTTAACGAGACACCAAAGAGTTTGATTTTGTCCAAAACGAAGAAGATCCTCGTATTTACAAGAAGGTTAGTGGGAGCAAAATTGCGTTCTTAATACTATATGTAGATGACATTCTACTTATAGGAAACGACATAGAATGCTCGCCCGTGAAAGCTTGGCTTTCTAAAGAGTTCTTAATGAAAGACTTGGGAGAAGGTACCTATATTCTGGGTATTCGTCTCTACCGGGATAGAGCGAAAAGAATATTAGGTCTTTCCCAAGCCCTCTATATAGAAAAAATCCTGAAGCGATTTAGGATGGAAGATTCTAAAAGAGGGTTTCTTCCTATGCAACATGGTGCAAAACTTTCCCTAGAGATGTGTCCTCAAAGTGAGGAAGATAGAAAGGAAATGAGTAAGGTGCCCTATGCTTCGACAGTAGGTAGCCTCATGTATGCTATGAGTTGCACTAGAACGGACATTGCCTATGCTGTGAGCGTAGTAAGTCGGTTTCAGTTAAATCCAGTAAGGTGAACATTGGATCTCAGAAAGAACATTCTTAAGTACCTAAGGAGGACTAAAGACTTGGTTCTTACATACGGCGGTGGAGAACTAAGAGTGATGGGTTATACAGACTCGCATTTTTGGGGGACATGGATGCTCGATGTCCACATCGTGGTATATCTTTACGCCGAATGGTGGGGCGCTTCTTAGAGAAGTGCCAAGCAAAGTTCGATCGCTATCTCTACATGTCAAGCCGAATATCAAAGTGCCAATGAGGTCGCTAAAGAAGCTTTTGATAAAGAAGTTTATCGAGGAACTTCAAGTGGTTCCTAACGCAGAGAAGCCCATGACACTGCTTTTGTGACAACGACGAGTCCGTTGCAGTGCTAAGGAGCCTAGGGCTCACCACAACACCAAACATATTGCGAGAAAATATCATTTTGTTAGAGAAATGGTTCGGGATAGGAATGTTACACTGCAGAGAGTAGACACAGCAAATAACGTTGCTGATCCGCTTACCAAGCCACTATCTCAGAAGGTCTTAGAGAGACATCTGGAGAGTATGGGTATTAGATACCATAGTTTGTGGCATTGAGTGCAAGTGGGAGATTGTTGGGAATATGCCCTCGAATGCCACTCAAAGGATGAGAGAGTGAGAGCAATTGTATTGTAATTATGAATATTATATTTAATAAGGTAATTATTATTTCTATATTATTGTATGTCACTGGCATTGTGATTTGGTATATAGAATAATAGTCCTTGCATTTGAGAGTGAACATTCTACTCCTTATGGAGATAAGGAGATAGGCACTAGAAGTGTTTAGAGCTCGAATGCTTAACTAGTTCGCAAGTCGATAAAACTTAACAGGACATTAAGTTTTAATAAGACTTGTATAACTGATGCTAGGACGTGTGCACGTCTTGATATCATAGTTATAAGTATATTGGTGGGACCAGTATACTCGAACACGACTCATACTCGATTCAGTCACACGGTATTCACTCTCGGAGAGTCGATGACGAATCGAAAGGTTGTGATAGTATACGTGGACCTTTGACTTGAGGGTTCAGTAGAAGATGTGCCTGTGACGTTTAGTTTGTCATTAGAGTAGTTAGACTTATTTTCTTAATTGCTGAGTCGACCTCGAAGTGCAGACTATACGGGCAGGTAGCAGTCTTTACTGTATGCCAAGAAAGGATTCTATATCCTCTAGTGAGCAGGCGAATGTCCTATACGGTTAATGGCAAATAAGATCATAAGTCTTTGGCCAAAGCATTCTGATATAGTCGTATTAGATACACTATTAATCAGTCGGTCTTGATTTGCATTAACACATGTATAGAGTCTAGTCAACAGTAGGGTTTGACTTTACCGTGACCCGAAGACTTGACCGGGACATCTGATGAAGGGTTTATACGTATATGGTATTCATGACATAATGGTTCTGGAATGATTCGTTCATTCGTTCTTAGTCAGGGTTTACAGTGCGGCCCGCTAGGCTGGTTAAGTGCTGCCCGCACTCATTAGTTCCTCCCAATGCCGGCTGAGACGAACCTACGGAGTCGCGCAATAGGATCATTGATGGATAAATGTGAATTAATAATCTCTCTTATAATATTAGATATTAAATATCTAATTTTGATTTATCGGATAAATCAAACAGCGGTCTTATGAATTGTAAGTAGGTTATTGGGTGATTACTTTAATTCATAAATTATATTTCTTAGAGAAATATATATTTGTGTTTTATATAATTAACTAATTGGATTAATTAATTAGTCCAAACACATTGGAAATAAAACGGATTCGTTTGACGAACATCCGATACACGAGGAATTCGTTTTGACGAACATCCAATACACGAGCCGAGTAAATTCGACCCGTCTTGTTGGAAATTTCCCTTAAGGCTGCCCCCTCCCTCTTTTGTCTCTTTTATACTTATTTTATGTCACTATGTGATATATGTGAGGTGTATTTGATACCCTCAATCATGTGTTAAAGGTAGACTTTCATTTTTTTTATAAAAAAAGTCTTTAAAATAGAGAAAGGACTTCTTCTTCTTCCTTGAACTCAAAATCACGAATTTGAGAGAGAGAGTAAGGTTGATAACTTCATCTTGATCTTAGAGACAAGATATAAGAAGAATATATTGAGAGAGAAAATTCCTACAAGCTTCCCTAGCCGCATTCTTGAAGAAAGGAAGCTTGTCGATTTTTCCATCAAGTTCCGGCGTGTGAAGTAGAGGCACCTTGCTTTAGGTGCTTGGAACGAAGGGTTCTTCATCATCATCATCATCATCATCATCATACGAAGGTTTTTCAGAGACATCATAGGTATGGGACTTTGATTCCTTGATCTTCGTATTTTTCTTTTCGTATATACGTTACTTGATCGATCCTCTTAGGGATTCTGTTTTTTCTTCCGCTGCGTTTATTTTCTGTGGAATCCCATCAGTTCAAGAGAGAGAAAATTGTTTTCTCATATAGTCTTCATCTTCTTCTTCATTCTTTGTTGGTGGTTCTTGGAGAAAAATCAAGAAATCAAAGAGAGAAAGTGAGTTATACACTTAGAGTGTTATAATCAAAACCGAAATCTTCATCATCCTATCTCTAGCCGTATCCTTGGAGGATAGCTAGGTGATCGTCATTCCGTTCATTTCTCCGACGCGTGACAAGTAAAGACGTGGTGCTTTCGGCGTTGCATCATCCAAGAGCTTGGAGCGGATTGGATCGTAGGGAAATCAACTATAGCTTGGGGAATCGCTCAAGAGAAGGAAACCATTTAATCAACGGACTACAAGGGTATGTTTCTCGTATCTTCTTGTGCTTCGTTTAATATTCGTATATATGTAGCTCGATCGATCCTTGTAGGTATTCGGATCAAATTAATTTTTATTTTACCACTTCCGCTGGGCCTTCGTTTTAGGCACCGAATCCCAACAAGCATCAATGCCCGATTCCTGGAAGAGGATTATATGATTAGTCACAAGCCCATGAGCGAAATAATTCTGGAAGAGTTGAGGGGCGAACTCCATCTATACCAATCGTACAAGCGCCAACTAACACTGCACCATGCATCGATTTTAAAACTTTTACACCAACTTAAGATTTGACTCGTCATAGTGGGAGGATTGTTCGTCAACCAGAACGATTCATAGGCATGCGATAGTCTTCGAACTCAATCCTAGGCAAAGATGAATCAGATCCCTGGACTTACAAGGAGGCAATCCAATATAAACATGCTCACTCCTGGAAAGTAGTAATGGAATCAGAAATGGGATTTGTGGACTCCAATAAAGTGTGAGAGCTAGTAGAACTACCTGATGGGGTACAAGCCATTGGGATAAGTGGGTCTACAAGCGAAAGAAAGGAGGTGACAGGAAGGTTGAAATCTTTAAAGTGAGGCTTGTTGTGAAAGGTTACACTTAGAAAGAGGGCATCGATTATTATGAAACATTTTCGCCGGTATCCATGCTTAAGTCAATACCGATTCTGTTAGATATAGCTGCGTATTTGGATCTGGAGATTTGGCAAATGGATGTCAAGATTGCATTCTTGAATGGAAGTCTAGACAAGGAAATCTACATGCGCCAACTAGGGGGATTCATTGAAGAAGGAGAGGAGCACTTAGTGTGAAAGCTTAAGAGATCCATTTATAGACTTAATCAAGCATCTAGATCTTGGAACACTCGATTTGACGAGGTTGTCCAGTCATATGGATTCGTCCAATGTCCGAGTGAGAGTTGTGTGTATAACAAATGTGATGGAAATGTGTTGGTGTTTCTTGTACTGTATGTAGATGATATCCTTCTCATTGGAAACAACGTGAAGGAATTATCGGACGTACGAGTATGGCTATCTGAGCAGTTCAGTATGAAAGATTTGCGAGAAGCGGGACACATCCTTGGAATCAAAATCTTTCGTGATCGGAAGAAAAGGATGTTGTGCTTATATCAGGCATCCTATATCAATACAGTGCTAAAGCGGTTTAGCATGGAGAATTCCAATAAAGGTTTTCTACCTTACAGACATGGAATTCAACTATCTAAGGATATATGCCCGAAGACATAAAAGGAGATAGATGGCATGAAGCTGATCCCTTATGCGTCAGTTGCGGGAAGCCTCATGTATGCTATGCTTTGCACTAGACCAGATATCTATCATGTCGTAGGTATGGCTGCTAGATATCAGTCGAACCCCGGACCAGGACAGTGGATTGCTGTAAAGCACATACTCAAGTACCTGAGAAAGACTAGGGAGTATATGCTAGTATATCAATCAGATGACCTGTGTCTGGTGGGCTATACTGACTCAGATTTTTCATCAGACAAAGAAAATTCCAAGTCTACTTCGAGTTATGTGTTTAGCCTGGGAGGTGGAGCCATTAGTTGGAGGAGTATGAAGCAAAAATGCATCTAGGACTCTACCATGTAAGCGGAATATGTGGCAGCCTCTGAGGCAGCCAAGGAGGCGGTATGGCTAAAGTAATTCCAGCAGGACTTAGATGTGATTCCCGATTTTCCAAAGGGCATTAAACTTTATTGTGATAATACTGGTGCAGTCGCAAATTTGAGGGAACCACGAGCCCACAAGGCAAGTAAACGTATCAACCACAAGTATACCACATCATACGACACTTCGCAAAGGAAGGAGACGTAGTTGTATCCAGGGTTGCATCGGAAGATAATCTTACTGATCCTTTCACGAAAGGCCTACCCTCAAAAGTTTTTGAAATCCATGTGGAAGGAATGGGATTACGGTGTATGGCAGCATTGCTTTAAGTATAAGTGGGAGAAATGAGAGACTATGTAGTAGAGTAGTATACTTAAAAGCATGCTTTGAGTATAAGTGGGAGATTATTAGGGTTGTATACTGCAAAGCATACTTTACGCTTATATTACCTTATTTTCTTGTAACTACCTATGAGAATATTACTTACATTAAATCACATGTTTTGCATATTTAGTCACGTTATGGTTATGCAAATGAAATGTCTAATTATTTTATATTGTAGATAATGTGGTGTGTTGGTATCAAACGGAAGATCACATTATCGGTGTCTTATAAAATAATATAATAATTCACAACCTATATAATTATTAGATAAATTATATGAAAGATTGTAGTGTATGCTTGATATTAGTTGATCTTAACTATTAGAATGCATTAGCATATTTGCATACCTTGAAGTGGATCAAAGTGAGATAGTGTCTTATGTACTAATTGTAAGAAGAACATAAATCTCGGATAATTATTATTTCTTAAATATATGTATATAATATTTAATTGTGTATTTATTATATTTATTGCTTTGATTTACTATGGGTGAGAGTCAAAATGACTGACTTAATAAGCCTCGTATCTTGGGCAATAATATTATTTATATGGCAATTATTATTACTAGAAATCGTGTCCCGACTCATGCGGGTTGATTATGTCCCCTTGAGGAGCTCGATAATGCTCATTATAGTAAGGTTCGAGTGGTATTACTCTTAGATAAGATATTAATAAATTAAAGCTGTCAGTAGCTTAAATTTAATTAATGAACATTCGATATCTTAAACACGGGAAATAATATATTTAAATAAGGAGCCCGATTTCGTAAATTGAGATTTGGGTAGGAAGTACAATATTAACTCTCTAGTGGAGATGGAAATTTGAGGTCTATTAGGAGCCCTTCCCTAATCCTCCTTAAGATCCCTAGAGTAGTCCATAACACCTATAAATAAGATTAAGGGGTCGGCCGAAATTGCACTCGGACAGTCCAAGAAATTTCAATTTTTCTGCTGTGTGTTTGATTGTGGATCTTGACTTGTGTCTACGATTTCATAATCGGATAAACTCAATATTTTTCTAAAAATACCAATATATTCAAGAAAAATAGAGAGAAAAATCGTGAGGTAATTTACTTGGGGAGTGGATTGGTCGATCCAGTTGTTGTTCAAGGAAGTCCGGTAGACTGTTGCCCACACGACATCTGGATATAGGTGGGATCATACTCTAGAATATCTAAAGGTAGAAATACAAGGAGATCGAATAAAGATTTGAAAACTTTGCTTCAAAGGTTATTCTTAGATCTCTTAGATCTAGATAAGAATACTACGAATTATCATAGTTAGACACGTAGAATAATTTTGTTCGTTTAAATTTGCATATTAATCTATTAATTAATTATTTGACGAGCCTAAATAGATCCAGTTCATGAGGGCCAATTTTAGTAAATCCAAACCCGACGCTTCCGCTGCATTTTATTTCTCCAACAAGCCTCTCCATATCTAAGAAGTTTTAGCATTATCAAAAGGTGGGAAATTGTTGGGATAAACACAGTCTGTTTTGATAATCGCCATCATACAACATGAAGCCTTCAAGTCAGCATTTCGCTAAGTATGGAAGCTGGTAGGAAACTCCATAACCTATCCATACAACAAGAGATATTTCTACAGAGTCCGATCCTACAGCGCCTACATCAGTATACAGCAGAAGTGAAGATAGTTGGATACAGCAATCTTGCTATAGGAGTTTTACTTAGGAAAAGCAAAATACATCCAACAGGACTGAATAACTGCTTTAAACTGTTGTGAAATAAACTATGCTTATTCATAAAGTATTCACAGTTAAAGCAATATTTATTGCTGATAAGACAACATTCGGCCGAAAGAGAACATTGTGAATGCGCTGAAGAGCATTAAATGCAAAGTCAAAGAGATTGTCTGAAGCATTAAATGCGAATCGCTTTTAGTTTAAATATTATGCGGCTGCCAATTAGAGCTGTATAAATCTCACCAACCGGCCAACAGCTACAATTATAACGGATCTATTTCCGAGGTTCTAATAGCCACAAGCACAGGAGATCAGTCATAACAAGAACAACGAATTATCTCGCGCATTGTATCTGACAATCAGCTCTGACAATCAAGCTAAGAAAGAGCAGTATATTTCCTGAGCATACAACATTATCAAAGTAAAGAAATATACAGTCCTCAACGCAAACTTCCACAGCATACAACAATCGCTCGTCAAAGCATACGGCTGTTGTGTGAACTTGTTCACCTTATATTTACCATTGAGATCAACCTTAGCCCTGTGTGGACTAAGTCCTCGCTAGTTCCGACCTATGTGGGGAGAATATCATTGAAGACGAAGCTTCGATCTATGTGAGAAGAAGCAAGTGGAAAGAGCTAAAGCCAATCTTTGTGAACTGCCCAAGCTTTGGTCACTGTATCAATCTATGTGAACGATACAGAGACAGGTTCACGTAGTTGTGTACGTAGTGATTCTAATAAACGTTTTACTTCTGTGTGGAGGACCAGTGGGCGTAGAGGGATTTACCTCGAATAACTTATATCTGTGTGCATTTTACATTCCACCCTTACTGTTTTCATTTATAACTGTGATTTAAAGTATACATTGCGAAAACCCTATACGCATCAAGCAAAAAGGAGAGTACCTAGTTGCTGCACTTACAACAACTCAATATTATTCTTCCGCTACGCAAATAACTTCAAAAAACATATAGCTTATTGTATTATCCCTTTCTAAGTTGTTTACTGTATACTCTGTGGCCAACACCAAGGGTATTCTTGACTCGGCCATTTAATTCCATAATGCCAAAATAAGAGAAGAGGCTAGAGAAGCTGCGAGAAAATAGCATGAAGACAAACAAGCTGAATTTGATGCCTTCTTGGATGACCTTGTTGCTAATTCCATCAACCGGCTTGCAGGACTTGGCAGAGGACAAGAAGCTATGGGGCATAAGTTTAGAACCTCACATAGGCCAGAATTCTCTATTCCCAACATCAGCTGGAGGAGTATGGTCACTAAGCCATCCAAAACTCACTTACGTGTAAATAGGCAACCTACAATACTGGATATACATCACTTATTAGTTATACACATTCCGCCCTCAAGATATATAATCCTATATGCCCCATCGGACATCCATATGTGGATACTCCCATGCGTTACAATTTTCTCCTCAAGTTATGGACACTATATGCCCTGTCGGGCATTACCCCATATGCACTTTTCCTCGTTTCAAATGCTAGAAACATAAAACACATATTGAAGTACTTGCCTTAGATCACAAACAAATTAGTTACCACAAGTTAGGCATCACCGTCTAAAACATCTACTAATATCCAAACCTTGAATATACAACGATAACATAATCACTATTGATTATAATCAAATCAAACTCAAACTTTCAAAATTCCAACTTAGAACTCTCTGTCATATTTCATCGAATATCTTGCAAGCGAAAGTACACAACTCAACCTAATATCCCAAGTTCAATGTAATTGGTCTACTATTTAAAGTTCTTATACTTATACCAATACAATATTCTAAATCAACTATAATTTCACGAACAATTGGTAATAACCTGGAATAAATCTACTCCTTTTAGTATCACTTTCTAACACAAAAAATTTATACCCACAATAAATTTCTTAATACTAAACATCGCAGACATGCTGATCTCAAATACTCTTACCTCCACAGAAGAATTTGAAATCTCATACCAATAAACACTAATTCACAACTATACTCTTTAAATTGTGAAAATTCTCAGTTATATTCTTTTGGCACCAAACAATTGAACACTCGTACGCATTCTTTTGTAAAACATATTACCAAACGTTTAAAATACTCAACATAATAGCAATACCTCAGACCAACACAAGATAACAAAAATGCCTTAGACCAACACAAATACTCAATTAGTCCATGTGACCAGCTCTTAACGTTGCACAAATCACATTGCTCATTTGTTCAACCTGTATATAGATACATAAACCATTTCAACACCAATCCTTTCATAATTACCAACCATTCAAAAATTCAAAGGGCATAATTAAGGAGACTTACATCCACAGGTTGCACGTAATACTGGCAGTTCAACAATACTAGTCCCCAAAAACAGACTCACGTGACACGACAAGACCAGACAGCCTAGGTATCCACAACCTAAGCTCTGATACCACATTATTTTAACACTCTAATGAGCTCAAGGCTGCTACAGTGTCGTAAACTATTCCCCAAGGATCTACCATGCTATAATACATAGTACCAAGACGAAAATATAACCAACGAGGTCGAAACAACATACTCGAAGTACTCAACACATCCTAAAATATCAAATATATGCAACAAGTTTACAAAATAACAAAACTTGCGCACAAATGCTCGAATCTAGAATTACATGAACATAAAATTTACACATGGTGGCAACTTCTTGGACATCTAGTATTGCTACAGGATACCACCATCTCCATGTTGTCCCATTGATTGCTCTACTAATCCAACTACACCCGAATACATGAAATGTATCCCCCCAAAGAGATTAACACTCGCATTGCTAGTGCAAGTACAATAACCATATGAAATATATTTGAATCATTAAAAGATTACAAATTTGGAAAGAATAGTTTAATATTCTGGAATACTATCATCTTAATACAAGAAAACATCGCCAATTATCGAGTCAAAATAAATGTACATCACTCACCGGTTATCCTCGTTTTACACCTCAAGAGATGTAACCCTATACACCCCATATGCCCTGCCATTTATGTTAGAAATATGCTCTTGTATGCCACTCAGAAGATATGAGAGTGACAGCATTGTATTGTAATTATGAACATCAATCGAATAAGGTATTAGTTATTGCTATACTAATTATATATCATTGGCATCATGATTTGATATATATATATATATATATATATATATATATATATAAAGAGAGAGAGAGAGAGAGAGAATAATTGCCATTGCATTTGAGAGCAAACATTCCACTCTTTATAAGATAAGGAGATAGGCACTGGAAGTATTTAGGGCCCGAATGCTTAACTGGTTCGCAAGTCGATAAAACTTAACTGGGCTTTAAGTTTAGGAAAGACTTGTATAATGTATACTTTGACATGTAGAGTGTGTCTTCACTAAAGGTTAGTGGGAGTGCACGTTATAGGTATGCTGATGGAATTAGTATACTCGGACAAGACTCACCTTAATTCGGTCACATGGATTTCACTCTAAGATAGTTAATGATTGAATCGAAAGGTTGTGAAGGTATACGTGAACCTTTCACTTGAGGATTAAGCAAGAGATGTGCTTGTGACATTAAGTTAGTAATAAATTATTTTGATCCAATCACTGATTGATGGGGTCAACCTCGAAGTGCCACCTCATGGGCAAGTAGCAGTCTCTAGTAAATACCAAAATAGGATTTTTGTCCTGTAAGTGAACAGGTAGATGTCCTATATGGTTAGTGGCAAAAGAGATCATAAGTCTTTTGTCAAAGCACTTAGAGCTAGTTGTATTTGATACACAAAAGCTCAGTGATCTTGGTTTACACTAACAAATGCTTAGACTCAAGTTGTAATAGGGTTTGACATTGCCGTGACCTTAATGCTTGATTGGGATATACAATTGAAGGGTTTATATGTATATGGTATTCATAAAGTAAAGGTTTTGGAATGATGCATATCGTTCATTCTCAGTTGCGTTATAGTGTAGCCTACGGGACTGGCTAGGTGGTGCTAACACTCTTTGGATCCTCCCAATGCTAGCTAAGACGAACCTACAGAGTCGCGATGCCGCAATTGACGTTGGATTATATTTAACTTATTTCCGCTTGGTTAATATTGGACATTTGATGTCTAATTTAATTTATTTGATAAACTAAATCGGTCTTGTGAATTAAATAAATTTCTGGGTGATTGATTTTATTCATATTATTTCTTAGAGAATTTATATTTAATATAATTAATTAATTATATTTACATTAAAACATACCAAGGGTTATCTCGGACTAGATACACTAGGGTCCATTTTCACGTATCAAATAAAGAACCAACTCTATTATTCTCACATATACCGCTCCACCTCACTATTTGATGGTGTATTATCTCATTTTGTCTCAAAGTGAGATATGATGAGAATTGTGATACATTTGCTTATACATGGTGTATACAATTGTGGAGATTTTGGCATGAGGTTTGGAGTGGGTTGTTTTATGTCATAAAACAACTTTATCCTCCTCCACCATTATGCGTGGCCTTGAGTTGTAGTAGAGAGAGCAATTTTTTCTTGTTTCTACACTTGACTTCAAAGCGTATTTTGAGAGAAAAATAATATCTATACATACTTAGAATATTTATAAAAATAAAATATAAGTTAATTCTATTTACTTCTAGCTGTATTTTTCGAGAATAAGATGATAGAAAATATTCCAGTCATTTTCCGACGCGTGATACATAGAGGCACGGTATTTTCGGTGCTCGCAATTTGCGAAAGCTTGGATCATTTTTCTTCAATATTTAATCAAATAATTTCAAGAGTATGATTTCTAATTCATGATTTAATTTATTATATTCATATATACGATGCTTGATCGATCTTGTTTTAGGGGTTCAGTTTATTTATTAGATCAATATTATTATTTCGTTGTGCCTTTATGTTTAGGCCTTGGATCCCACTAGTGGTATCATAGCGAGGTCCATGCGATCGTGCAAATGATATTCGTATTTGAAATGCTTGGTTGAATATTTTTATGATTTAGAATCATAATTGTTTTAGTCGTTAATATTTAATTGTTCATCGAAAAATTTATTTGTCATGACTTTATGTTACAATATAAATCTACTTTTCTTTTGAAAAACTGATTTATATGTGTAATTTAAAAATTAAAAAAATATTATTTATGAATTCAGGACGAAAAGAAGAGCCTGAAAACTACCGAGCTGTCGGGAGGCTGCCGACAAGCTGCCTGCCCTCGGCAGCGGCCTAGAGGGCGGGGCCTCTCGGCCAGCCATGGCAGCCCTGCTGGGCCGCGGGCTTGGCCCAGTCCTTGTATTTTCGACTCCGTTTTTTATATTTTGCACTCTCTAAATTAATTTTTCGCGAATTACATAAATATGGTACTTTCATTTTTAAGGGAATATTTATTTTCATCCAGAACAAGTTAAAATTATTGGTTGTGTGAATTAATTTGATTAATTCTAATAGTTGGATTATTTTATATTGATTAGGTCAATATATAATATTTAGTATTTATGCCATTACTTTAATGTATTTATTGCATTTTAATGTGATGATGATGTAGTTCATGGACGCAATTTTGAATCTGTACTCGATGGAGTTGTAAATGCCGTTTGATCCAATTTATTTTTTTAGAAAAAATCATATAGGATGTAATTTTTATTGATGTAATAAATTAGCTATGACGAAGAGGCAAGGACGAACCACCATGAAGACGAAGATTCAAGACATGTAGATTGAATACTTATATTTTTACCAGGTCAATGATGACTCCGTACTTAGGAATAGTCAATGATTGCATGTTGGTAGATAGGTTTTGGATGTTTTCATATTATATGATGAACAAAAGAACTGAAAAAATTCACTTATAAACGGATTAATATGCAAAGTGTACTATATAATCGCGTAATACTCCAGCTTACAAACACTAAGTCAATAAAAAGTTTCAAGGTTTCCTACCCTTCGTCAAATTCACGAAAAATTATAATCTAAACCGAACTATTACTCTTCTGAATATGTTGGGTAGTGTTTTGGGGAAGGTCGATAAATTCCTAAAGTGCATTAGATGCCTTAGGTTGTGACAAATCGAACCCCTAGACGCCGCATGGGTTGCCGGGTGAGATTTAATTTTCAAACTGATAGGAGTTGAGTGTTCAAACTTAGATAGTTCAGCAAGCTACATAAACCGTAAGAGTTGGGGGCAAGTGAACTAGGGTAAAATAAGATTGAATTATCCAGATGGGTTGGTGTTAGACACCACTTTATAAAGCATGATAGAATAAAAACCGAATGGGTTGCCCTCTATTAAACTTGGTAAAGAACTTGATCATCACTATGAAGTCAACCATGACTTACGGATTTCACATGGGAGTTTGTAATACCGATAAAATAGTGGGAGCCGAGTTATGAATATAGAAAGTCCTTAATTTCTTTACTCGAATAATATTTAAACAATCACTAGCGATTCTAATGTTATTCTCTGTAGTTAATCAATATCTACTCTCTCAAGATGACTATTAACCCACTCGCCGTTTTACTTGAGAAAATACTCTTATTGAACCCAACTTTATTGGCTGCCTCCGCAATCTGAGGATAGTCCTCAGTATGGAACTATTAGGTTACGTCGTGGAGGCGTACAACCCACCGACCCCTGAAAGGACCAGGTCTAATCAGGAAGAGGTTGATGCCCATGATAAATAGGTCAAAGATCATGTCAAGGTCCGTGGTTTCATGATGGCCTCTATGAAAAATGAGCTTCTGAGGGGCAGAAAATGCCCTCTTCAAGGGCGATTCTGGAATATCTAATTGAGCTCTATCAGGAGCACAGTCGAATTTATCGGTATGAGATATTGCAGTTGTTTGGTGCTAGGATGAAGAAATGAGAGAAAGTTCCACGTCCTCAAAATGATATCTATGATCGAGAGATTGGAGGATCTTAATTTTAGTATTCATGCTTCTCTCAAGACTAAACTTATCCTGCAACCACTTCCCGACTCCATCTCCCAGTTTGTTATGAACTTCAACTGCAATGTGCTTGCAACATAGCTGGGCTAATGAACAAACTGATTATGGAACCGTCTCAGATGAAGACTAGAAAAAAAGAGACTGCTCTTGTCATTTCTTTTGGGCCTTGGAGGTCCAAGAATAATAAGAAAAAGGGCAAGAAGTAGTTCATGTAACACCCCCAAGATATTCGAGGTGTATTACAGCGCCGTGGACCCCTACCTGGGATCCACCAGGCTAACACAAGAAAACACCTCTCGACTAACCGTCTCGGTTAGCAAGGAAACAATTGTTAACAACAAGAACATAAAACAACACGTCCGGTACAACCGGCATAATAAACATCAACCGACAAATACAGTAACTCCAACAAAGACCAATCACAATCTGAGAGGAAAAGCCTAAGTACTCGCGAGTACAATCTATAAGTTTACAATTTGGAAAACACCCACATCAAAAGAGACAGTAGGAAATAACAAGACTCAATTGCACATGTCAACAACCTTGGCCGACATCCTCGTACCATCCAGTAGCCTACTCGTCTGGCTGAACATAACCTGAAATCCATAACAAGAATTTCCCCGACAACGGGTCCCCAAAGGGGTTAGCAATTACGCTAGTACAAGTATTCAAGGCAAACCAATCGCTTACACATTTCATAGTACATGCACCAATATCATTTTCAAAAGTCAAAACCAGACATGTCTTTTCCGGAAACAAACAGTCAAACAATTTGCCTTGGGAACAGAGTAATATCATAGATTCCCGCACGAGGCCTCTAAGGACCCTCCCGCGCTGGCTATGCTACAAAACAAAACACGCACATGCATCGCCTTGGGAACAGAGTAATATCATAAATTCCCGCACGAGGCCTCGAAGGACCCTCCCGCGCTGGCTAGCTATACAAACTCATGAAATCCAGGGCGGCAGCATAGATTTCCCTCCTTGACCCCGTCGGGCCAACACAAGGTGAGTTACACACAAGTAATATACATCACCATTTCATGTTAAGCTTAAAGGTTTCCAAAAATACTTGCCTTGAATTATTGACGACGCAACGAACGGAAAGGAAAGTCACCGACGAACGCTAGGAACCAATGAAACCGAACCTAACGATTCGAAGAATACAATCACAATCATTTCTAAATGAATACGGAATTGGAATACACCCGAAAACCCGCCTACGATTCATGTATATTCGTATATAAACAACAACGAGGGCGGACCACAACCAAACCCTCTCGATTCCGTAAAAATCACGAAATATACCATGAATCCGTAGGGAAACTAAGAATACCAACAAGATTAATCATATTCATCATGAATTAATCGACAAAACGGAACGAATCGGACAAAAACGCGAAAACTCCCAAATCTACCCAAAAGTAGGGTTCTAAAGATCTAACCTTGATTCGCTGGATCGAAGGATGTTATAGGACGATTGATCGGTGATATAAACTCAGAAACTTCATGGATTTGTTGTTCAACAACATGGTTTCGTCTCCTCCGAAACCTCACCATGGACCGAAGAGAAATGAAATGAAAATGACGGAGAAAGTCGGTCTCATCATTTATATACTGGGCCGGAACTAGCGTGCGCTAGCCTTCCCGGCCTAGCGTGCGCTATCGGCCAGTATCGGCCGAGCACTCTCGGCCATGGCCCGCATGACCCGACACCACCGACCAATTATGCCGACCACGACTCGACCGCCCGACTCCCGCTAGCGTGCGCTACGGCCGGAAGCCTGCGCGCGCTAGCCGACTCCGGCCCAAAGAGCCACCGGACTAACAACTCATCCTTGCACGCACGCTGTCGGCCGGCAGCTGCGGCGCTACCCCCGCCGGTTAGCGCGCGCTACGACCGACAAGAGCGTGCGCTACCCGCCGATCCCGACCGAGTCCGTAACCTCGTAATACCTCCGCCTGTGCCCAATAGCGTACGCTGGCCGACTCGACAGCAGGCGCTACATCGCCGAGCTAGCGCGCGCAGCTCCCGCCATAGCGTGCGCTTACGCCGGCTCGCCGGCTCGCCGGACAAAGGCTCAAGACTTCCGAGCAAGGCCGCACCGGTCCGGCCACCGCCACCGCCATGACCCGATGCCTCGATTTCCGAAAACGCACGGAACGAACACGGCGAAAAGTTCGCGGACGACATCAACGACTCGAGATGAAAACGTAATGCAATAATTAATCATACGCGACCAAGAAAAGGGTCACGACGACAAATACAGATATGGATACCCGTAACTTTCAAGAAATTACAAAATGGCCCAAAACGCCCGCAAATCACGATACGTGATCGAATAACCAAACCGAAGTTCACAACACGTCTAACAAAGTTAAACGGACTTGCGGGAAACTCAAACAATAGCTTGACGAGATTCGCAAGAATCGAACTCAAGTGCGGAAAAGTCGCTAAAAAGCACGAACTCAACAAAACAACACCGAAACGAACTCGATGACAAAAAGTGTAGAATTAATCATTCTCGGAATGACGAACGGTCATGAGCGAGCCAAAACGGACTCGCCGAAAAAGAAATTTTCCAAAAATCGAAAATTGCGATATTACATTCTACCCTCCTTAAAAGAAGTTTCATTCCAAACTTAAAATAAGTAGGGAGAAGCAATATCCCTTGCCAGGAAAACTCGACGAGATACACAAAAACCGAAGACTCGCGCCCGACGGCGAAACGCTGCAAGGAACGCAAAGAGACTTACGGCGAGAAAATACGCTCTAGGGCGACTAACACAACCTCACCGGTAGAGACATAATAAAATCAACGAGTGACAAGCGTCATTAAACGGATAATACAATCAAGTCAATTATCCGAACAATCACAAAACACAACGAATGAAAATCAATATGATTGACCAACCCAACGGTTCATCAATCAAAATGCGAGCCAAACGCTGAACAAATACAGAATTCCACCGCCTAAAGATTGGAAGATCGAAAACGAGACTAATTTCCCGAACTTAAGGGAATTACGAAGGAGCCTGAATGCTCAACAATCACGAAACAAGAACAAAAACTGAACAAACAAACGATTGAGACCACAAAAATTGAACAATCATGTCCGAAACACGTAGGATAATAAAATTCAAACAACAACTCCCAGGATGACCTGGTGAAAACAGCAAGACGTGCATTCCCACAATATCCACAGGAAAGGGAATAGCGATTGAAAAGCCACAACGACAAACGAGTTATTCCGAAACAATACCACCCTCGTTCGATCAACAAAAGCAAGGGATAGGGAAAGTTCAGAAATGTTAACGAGCATAAACGAGTTGATAGAGCTAAAGATACAGAAGTTAAAAATCCGATCCACTTCGAATAAAAGAACTATTAGAACCAAAAGATGTTACTTCCGAACAAGGTTCACAATAGTCGAACCGAATTCGGAAGGTCACAGCGATAACCAGATCGACTCAAAACCAGATTACAGCTCGCTCGAACGATGAAACCAAGGTACAGAACAAGTTCAGAAGGTATCAATGAACACGAGCGAATCGATAGACTGGATAAAGAGAAAATATAGAAGTCAAAATAGTACGGCTATTACCTTTGACCTCGCCCCCGAAACTCACCACAACGGAACCAAGGTAACAATACAACAAGCAACCGACACAACGTGGAACAATCACCGATGCACACAATCATACCAACCCGATCTATAACAGCTCGCATATATGCGATAACGCATAAACCGCTACGAGGCGACAACATCCAATACCAATCTCACACCCCTCGCAGAGGCTACCACGACAACTGTGTGGCGAACGACTCAACGCTCACACCACCAATTCAACAACAACTCGGGGGTTAACACCCTAACGAGAGCACGGGCATCACACATATATTCCCGGACCACAAATAGGAATGATAGGTTTTCAAAACGAAAACCATCTTTTGAAAATAACTTGCAAGCACCAGTTGATCTTGAGTATCATATATCAAAAAATAGTACAAACATCGTCATCGAGACTAAAAAAAAAGATCATCTTGCGTTTGAAAAAAAAATGAAGACACCTTTCGTTAAATTAAAACTTTTCAGCTATATTCGACCTTCGGGTCTAAGCGAATGCATTTCTAAATCATTAGAAATATTTCAAAATATTTTGATCCTCAAAGTAGAATAATTTTGAAACATAGCGTGGCACTAGTAGGCATCTTGAGAGCACTGTGAGAAAATAATTTATTTTAAAAGTACGTCTCGAGGTTTATTTTCTAAGATACTCAAGGTTTTTCGTATACAATAGGCCAAAATGCCCAAAATTCGCACGTATCAACGCTCACTTAAACACATCATATCACACGCATCAAATCGCTCAAAATCACGCACAATGATATACAATCCTCGTGGATATGTTTAACAACATCGTTAAAACAACAATCGGTTTATCAAAACCGGATGGAAAACGATATCAAGAACAAAACTCCAAAAAGTCAACTCTAGGGATTCAAGAAAATACCTAGATTCGCGAAGAACAATGGTTTAGATGATGTTAAAAATCATCTAGATACTCCAAAACACCTTTGATGGAAGAAAAATCAGCCTGATGCGAAACCGAGTCGCCACGTCTCAAACTCATGGAGAAAGGAGAAGAAATGAAGAAAATGCAACTTAGACCGGTGTCCAAGATTTATATCGACACAATTAGCGACGCTAATCATTAAGGTTAGCGTGCGCTATCACGGCACCAAACAAAACTCCCGACCAAAAATACACCGTTAGCGTGGCGCTAACCCCAAGTGTTAGCGTGCGCTAACGAGAACTTCAGCACTACCCGGTAGCTCCCGGATCGCCTCGAACTACTGTAGCGTGCGCTATCCTCCCCTTAGCGTGCTACCAACACACTCTTGCGCGCTCTAGCCGCAAAGCATAGTGTGCACTAATGACCCACAGAGACAACAACAGAACATATCCGAAAAGTTACATGCCGTAAACCTTTCTCACACGGGTTTACCAGGCTAAGCACAATTTCCCATCTCATTTCGAAAATGCAAAAAAAGACCAATGACGGTAATATTTTTCCAAAGCTCACAAAATCATTTGTCAAACCATCATGAAATATTCAAGGCCAAAATGCCAAAACTTGATTCAAGGAATCGGTTTTACGAAATAAAACTCAGTTTGCAAAATACCGAAAGCCGTTTGAAAGAACTCACGCAGCGGATAAAATACGGTACGAAAATACATCAAGAAGGATTTACACTCCTCGTATAAACCAAATACGAGAGTCTAATAAACACATTTCGTGAAATCAAAATCCACAGAAGGATTCCATCATTTAACAACTAATCAAACAAATAACTCGTGTCACACGAGGCACAACACAAAGAAGGGAGTTTAACATCCATAGGTCGCACGTAAGTGACGACCACCCCTCGATACTAATCACGACCAATGATCTCAAACGACGCGTCGCGATGTGACTAAGTCAGACAAAATCCGACAAGACAAAACTCAACAAACACAACTTGACTCGACAGCCTAGGTTTCCTGCTAACTGATTTTAAAATCGTATACTCTAGTTATTCAAAATAAAACCGATAAGTTAAAAATCATTTTCAAGACCCTTTCAAACACGACAAGGGCTTAACAAATGTAAAGATTTTATAAAATGTCCTAAAACACTTTTAAACACGACCTTTAAATACCGACACAAGGTTTTATTTGAAAATACAAGGTGGCTCGCCAAATTCATGTCACTTTTCAAAACCCACAATACGATCAAGTCTCGTAGATTTTCAAGCATGCACGCCGCATGTATTATTATTACTAGAAACACATTGGTTGTAAATAACAATAATTAGCCAAGTACCAACAATTCCTGACACTCATATACGACATTCAAAATCACTATTCAAAAGCGCAACTCGGAAATACTAATTCCAAGCATATGTCAAACTATCTCTTCAAGTTTGACAACAGAACTAAAGATCACCGATTTGGACGTATGTCGAAACCAGCTATGTGAGTTTCTCAACAAACTCTGCCATCAATACCTATACCGGAACATATCAATGTTCAAAACTTCTACATCATACTGCACCCTTCGGTGTCCAACTCATCGGTACATTCGGCTCAACATACATTTAGTATATCACAATTACCAAACACAGATTCCATCATACAACAAAAGACTAGAGAGTCAGGCCCTCTCACAATATACCATGGAGCAAAACTCGGATCTTTCGATCACCAACGATCCCACCAATGCTAGGAAGTTTAGCGATGGAAGGCTCGCAAAACGACAAACGGTCAAGCCCAGAACGGCGCACATACTCCAGAGAGACAAAGGACGGCGCAATACTAGAACCAAAAGTACACAAACCGGATGGATCGAGAAACAACTCGACGATAAGTACGAGAGAGGCAATCACAGTTCAAGAAGTGGAATTTCAATACGAGAAAACAAGAGAATCGAGTAAGGAGAACTTACGAGCACTGGATGTACTGAGATGCCTAAATGGTGTGACAATGTGCAAAACAAAACACAACTAGACCCAAATAACCAACAAGCCTAGGTATCCATAAACCTAGAGCTCGATACCATTTTCTCGTAACACCCAAGATATTCGAGGTGTATTACAGCACGTGGACCCCTACCCGGGATCCACCAAAGCTAACACAAGAAAACACCTCACTAACCGTCTCTGCTAGCAAGGAAACAATTGTTAACAACAAGAACATAAAACAACACGTCCGGTACAACCGCATAATAAACATCAACCGACAAATACAAGAACTCCAACAAAGACCAATCACAATCTGAGAGGAAAAGCCTAAGTACTCGCGAGTACAATCTATAAGTTTACAATTTGGAAAACACTCACATCAAAAGAGACAGTAGGAAATAACAAGACTCAATTGCACATGTCAACAACCTTGGCCGACATCCTCGTACCATCCCAGCGCCGCCGTCTGGCCGAACATAACCCAAATCCATAACAAGAATTTCCCCGACAACGGGTCCCCAAAGGGGTTAGCAATTACGCTAGTACAAGTATTCAAGGCAAACCAATCGCTTACACATTTCATAGTACATGCACCAATATCATTTTCAAAAGTCAAAACCAGACATGTCTTTTCCGGAAACAAACAGTCAAACAATTTGCCTTGGGAACAGAGTAATATCATAGATTCCCGCACGAGGCCTCTAAGGACCCTCCCGCGCTGGCTATGCTACAAAACAAAACACGCACATGCATCGCCTTGGGAACAGAGTAATATCATAAATTCCCGCACGAGGCCTCGAAGGACCCTCCCGCGCTGGCTAGCTATACAAACTCATGAAATCCAGGCAAAGATAGATTTCCTCCTTGACCCCGGGCCAACACAAGGTGAGTTACACACAAGTAATATACATCACAATTTCATGTTAAGCTTAAAGGTTTCCAAAAATACTTTCCTTGAATTATTGACGACGCAACGAACTAAAGGAAAGTCACCGACGAACGCTAGAACTAATGAAACCGAACCTAACGATTCAAGAATACAATCACAATCATTTCTAAATGAATACGGAATTGGAATACACTGAAAACCCGCCTACGAGTCATGTATATTCGTATATAAACAACAACGAGGGCGGACCACAACCAAACCCTCTCGATTCCGTAAAAATCACGAAATATACCATGAATCCGTAGGGAAACTAAGAATACCAACAAGATTAATCATATTCATCATGAATTAATCGACAAAACGAAACGAATCGGACAAAAACGCGAAAACCCCCAAATCTACCCAAAAGTAGGGTTCTAAAGATCTAACCTTGATTCGCTGGATCGAAGGATGTTATAGGACGATTGATCGGTGATATAAACTCGAAACTTCATGGATTTGTTGTTCAACAACATGGTTTCGTCTCCTCCGAAACCTCACCAAGGACCGAAGAGAAATGAAATGAAAATGACGGAGAAAGTCGCTGTCTGTCATTTATATATCGGGAACTAGCGTGGCGCTAGCCTTCCTACTAGCGGCGCTTATCGGCCAAGATCGCCGAGCACTCTCGGCCATGGCCCGCATGACCCGGCACCACCGACCACCCCGCCGACCACGACTCGACCGCCCGACTCCCGCTAGCGTGCGCTACGGCCGCGCGCGCGACTGGCCCAAAGAGCCACCGGACTAACAACTCATCCCGTAACGCACGCTAGTCGGCCGGCAAGGCGCTACCCGCGGTTAGCGCGCGCACGACCGATAGTAGCGTGCGCTACCCGCCGATCCCGACCGAGTCCGTAACCTCGTAATACCTCTCGCCTGTGCCCGATAGCACAGACTGGCCGACTCGACAACAGGCGCTACATCGCTGAAGAAGGCGCAGCTGTCTCCGGCCATAGCGTGCGCTACGGCTCCTGCCGGCTCGCCGCGCTGCCAAGACTTCCGGCTGCCGCACCGGTCCGGCCAATTTCACCCGCCACGACCCGATGCCTCGATTTCCGAAAACGCACTAACGAACACGGCAAAAAGTTCATGACGACATCAACGACTCGAGATGAAAACGTAATGCAAATTAATCATACGCGACCAAGAAAAGGGTCACGACGACAAATACAGATATGGATACCCGTAACTTTCAAGAAATTACAAAATGGCCCAAAACGCCCTAAATCACGATACGTGATCGAATAACCAAACCGAAGTTCACAACACGTCTAACAAAGTTAAACGGACTTGCGGGAAACTCAAACAATAGCTTTGACGAGATTCGCAAGAATCGAACTCAAGTGCGGAAAAGTCGCTAAAAAGCACAGAACTCAACAAAACAACACCGAAACGAACTCGGATGACAAAAAGTGTAGAATTAATCATTCTCAGAATGACGAAACGGTCATGAGCGAGCCGTCAAAACGGACTCCGGCCGAAAAAAGAAATTTTCCAAAAATCGAAAATTGCGGATATTACAGTTCAAACCCAAAAAAGGTAGGGTAGAAAAAGATACGGATAAAGCCCCTTTGTTTCCTAAGAGTAAGGGGGTCAAGAAGACGGATACATGCCTCAACTGTGGTGAGCTAGTCCATTGGAGGTGGCACTATCCAAAAATTGACTGCGATGCGCCTTCAGGTACGGAACTGCTAGTTTCGGAAACAAACTGTTGTCTACTTTTTGGATACTTGATTCTGGTGCGAATTCTCATATATGTACAATGAATCAGGATCTGGAACTAAGTATGAATCTTGGAGCTGGAGAAGTGATGGTGACAGTCGGTAACGGGCATAATGTCCAGGCTACTGATATTTGATCACTTATGTTGGATTCAGAATCTAGTTTTATTATTACTTTAGATGATGTACTTGTTTGCCAAGGGGCACAAAAATATTGTATCAATCCCGATCATTGATCGTAAGGGATTTCATTTCTTTATTGGAGGTGGGTCCTTTTGTATTTATTTTAGAAATAAATTGGTTGGTACTGCTTCATTATTGAATAGTTTATACCATTTGAATCTAAAGAATAAAACTACCGTAAACACTATAACTAGGAAGTGTGGTAGGGATGAAACAAACCAAGAACTTAACTAGCATCTTATACTTGGTCATGTTGGTTAGACCAAGGTTCATAAAATGGCTAAAGATGGGCTTACATATCCATTGGGATCAAATCCCTATTTAACTTGTGAATCTTGTTTTCAAGGCAAAATGACTAAGTTACCCTTCATAGAGACTTTTGAAAGAGCTACTGAAAAACTTGGAATGATCAATACCGATGTGTGTGGCTCTTTTGAAGTGGCACGAGATGGTTTTTAGTATTTCATAACATGCACGAATGACTATACTAGGTATGAGTTTGTGTATTTAATGAACATACATCCGATGTCTTTGATAACTTCAAGGAATTTAAGGCCCTAGTTGAAAACCAAACAGGCATTGTGTTAAGGCTCTTCGGTCAGACCGCGAATGTGAGTATATGAGTATCGAGTTTGATAAGTTTTTAAAACAACTACGAATAGTGTCATAATTTATACCTCCAGTTACTACACAATTGAATGGGGTGTTAGAAACAAGGACCAGAACCTTGTTGGACATGGTTCGTTCCATGCTTAAGTATATTGATCTACCAATTGACCTGTGGGGTCATGCGCTCCTTACTGCTGCACATATTTTGAACAGATGTCCTTCTAAGTCCGTTCTGAGGACTCCACATGAGATATGGTGACGTAGGAAGCCAAGTCTTAATCGCATTAATATTTGGGGATGTCCTGCTTATGTCAACAAGACTAAAGTAGAAAAGTTGGAAGCTAGGTATGTGAAGGATCATTTTATAGGATATCCGGGAGATTCCATGGGATATCTATTCTACATGCACGAAGATCGTCGTATCATCATTTCTTTACAACCACACGTCTTTACAGATGAGTTCATTCAGGAAGGAGTAGCAGGTAAAAATATTTCTTTAAAAGAAATAACAGAAACACTAAATGAGACACCTGTGCAAGATATTAGAATTGAACCATCTGAAATGCAAACACAACCTCACAGGTCTAGTAGAGCTTCTCAATTACCTGAGGGGTATGGCTATCTGCATCACTAGGAACTGGGTGTCCATGAGATGACAGAAAGCAGTCAAGAGAATGATCCCTCTACGTATAACCAAGCTATGGTAGATGTGGACTCCACAAAATGAGGAGAAGCTATGGCAGTTAAGATAGACTCAATACATGCTAATTAGGTCTGGACTTTAATAGATCGTATTAAAGGCATATTGCCCATTGGGAACAAATGGATCTACACAAAAAAGACTGATGGAGATGGCAAGGTTGATACCTATAAGGCCAGGCTTGTGGCAAAGGGTTATTCCCAAAGAGGAGTAGATTACTTCGAAACCTTCTCACCTGTGGCCATGATAAAGCCTATTCCAATGATGCATGTTATAGCGGCCTATTTGGATTGTGAAATATGGCAAATGGATGTGAAGATGGATTTTCCAAATTGATCCTTGAGGAGGAGATCTGTATGGAACAACCTAAGGGATTCATATCCAAAATCGATATTCATAAAGTATGCAAACTTCAGCGTGCCATATATGGGCTAAAGCAAGCTTCATGAGTCGGAACCTTTGGTTTAACGAGACAATCAAATAGTTTGATTTTGTCCAAAGTGAAGAGGAGCTCTGTATTTACAAGAAGGTTAGTGGGAGAAAAATTGCATTTTTAATACTATATGCGGATGACATTCTACTTATAGGAAACGACGTAAAAATACTCAAATCTATGAAAGCTTAGATTTCAAGTGAGTTCTCGATGAAAGACTTGGGAGAAACCACTTATATTCTAGGTATTCATCTCTATTGGGATAGACTTGGCAGAATGTTAGGTCTCTCCGAAGACCTCTAAATAGAAAGATCCTAAAGCGATTGAATAGAAGATTCTAAAATAGGGTTCCTACCAATGCGACATGGCATAAAATTTTCCTTAGAAATGTATCCTCAAAGTGAGGAAGACAGAAAGGAAATGAGTAATGTATCCTATGCTTCGACAGTGGGTAGCCTCATGTATGCTATGGTTTGTACTAGATCGGACATTGCCTAGGCTGTGAGCATAGTAAGTCGGTTTCAGTCAAATCCAGGGCAGTAACATTGGACTACTGTAAAGAACACTCTTAAGTACCTTAAGAGGACTAAAGACTTGGTTCTTACATACGATGCTGGACAACTAAAAATGAAGGGTTATATAGACTCGGATTTTTTGGTATACAGGAATGTGAAGATGTCCACTTCAGGTTATATCTTTACTCTGAAAGGTGGAGAAGTATCTTGGAGAAGTGCCAAGCAGAACGTAACTACTATCTCTACATGTCAAGCCGAATAACAGGCAGCCACAGAGGCTGCTAAAGAAGCTTTTGGAATTAAGAAGTTCACTGAGGAACTTCTAGTGGTCCCTCACGCAGAGAAGCCCATGGCACTATTTTGCGACAACGATGGAGCTATTGTATAGGCTAAGGAGCCTAAGCCTCACCACAACACCAAACATATTGAGGGAAAATATTATTTTGTTAGAAAAATAGTTCAGAAGGGGAATGTTACACTGCAGAGAGTAAACACAGCAAATAACATTCGAGTTGAGGGATTGAATGTTAGTACCTGCTTGTTCCTACTGCACTAGATAGAGCCTAAGACACGGAATAAAAGAATCAGAGTGGCAGACGAAATGAGGAAAAAAATAAGGATGTGAGCCTAATTGCTTCATTTCCGGCTAGACTAAGGAAACTTGAACTCCTGACCTCCCTCTCCTTCGAGCCTTTGTCTTGGAATTTTGTCGTGTGCTTTTTTGCAAAGCCTAGGTTCGGAAAGAATAGTAGGTACTACCATAGCAGAGATAGCTTAGACCCACTTTTCGCTGATCCACTGACCAAACCACTCTCTCAGATGGTCTTTGAGCGACGTTTGGAGAGCATGGGTATTAGATACCATAGTTTGTGGCATTGAGTGTAAGTGGGAGATTGTTAGTAATATGACCTCGTATGACACTCAGAGGATATGAGAGTGAGAGCATTATATTATAATTATGAACATCAATCTAATAAGGAATTAATTATTGCTATATTGATTGTATATCATTGGCACCATGATTTGATATATAGAATAATTGCCCTTACATTTGAGAGCAAACATTTCACTCTTTATAAGATAAAGAGATAGGCACTGGAAGTGCTTAGGGCGCAGATACTTAACTGGTTGCAAGTCAATAAAACTTAATTGGACAATATATTTAGGCAAGACTTGTACAAGATGTACTTTGACATGTATAATGTTTGTCTTCACTAAGAGTAGTGGGAGCATAAGTTATAGGTATGCTGATGGGATTAGTATACGCAGACAAGACTCACCTCGATTCAATCACATGGATTTTACTCCGGGATAGTCAATGACTGAATCGAAAGGTTGTGATAGGTATATGTGAACCTTTGAATTGAGGATTCGGTAGGGATGTGCTTGTGATATTAAGTTAGTCACTAGAGTAGTTAGATCCAATCACCAGTTGGTGGGTTCAACCTCGAAGTGTGACCTGATGGGCAAATAGCAGTCTCTACTTAATACCAAGATAAGATTCTTTATACTATACGATTAGTGGGAAAAGAGATAACAAGTCTTCGGCCAAAGCATTTAGAGCTAGTTGTATTTGATACACGAAAGCTCGGTGATATTATTTTGCACTAACAAATACATAGAGTCAAGTTACAACAGGGTTTGACATTGCCGTGACCCTAATACTTGATCGGGACATATGATTAAGGGTTTATACTATACAGTATTCATAACGTAAAGGTTTTAGAATGATCCATATCATTCGTTCTCAATTAGATTACAATGTAGGCCACGACTAACAATATGGTGCTAACACTCTTTCATTCCTCCCAATGCTAACTGAGAGGAACCTATAGAGTCACGGCACATGAATTGATGACGGATTATATTTAGCTTATTTTCTTTTGGTTAGTATTGGACATTAGATGTCTAATTTAATTTGTTTGATAAATTAAATCGGTCTCCTGAATTAAATAAATTATTGGGTAATTAATTTTATTCATATTATTTCTTGGAGCATTTATGTCTAATACAATTAATTAATTATATTAATTAATTATATTTATATTGAAACGTATCAAGATTTATCTCTCGGACTAGATACACGAGCGTCTATTTTTATGGACCAAAAAAAAGCCAACGCTATTATTCTCACACATGGCCGCCTCACCCTACCATTTGATGGTGTATCATCTCATTTTGTCTTAAAGTGAGACATGATGAGATTTGTGATACATTTGTTTATACGTGGTGTATAAACAATTATGGGTCTTTTGGCATGAGGTGTGGAGCGAGTTATTTTGATGTCATCCTCCTACCCCATTAAGCTTGAGAGAGAGAGAGAGAGAGAGAGAGAGAGATTCTTGTTTATACATTTAAGTTCAAAGTGTATTTTCAGAGAAGATAATAATATTTATAAAATACTTAGAGCATTTATAAAAATAAATATAAGCTAATTCTATTTACTTCTAGATATATTCTTCGAGAATAAGAAGCTAGAAAATATTTCGGTCATATTCTGACGCGTGATACGTAGAGGCATGGTGTTTTGGGTGCTTGGAATTTTGCGAAAGCTTGGATCATTTTTCTTCAACATTTAATCACATGACTTCAAGGGTATAATTTCTAATTCATGCTTTGATTTATTATATTCGTATATGTGATGCTTGATCGATCTTGTTTTAGGAGTTGGGTTTATTGATTAGATCAATATTATAATTCCGCTGCGCCTTCGTTATAAGCCCCAGATCCCAACAGATTATCCCTGGGTGAATAAAACATTCGTTCCACTCATCTGTACTTTTTGAACATTTCAAATGTAAGAAATATATAATATATAATAAAAATACTTTCCTTAGATCAGGAACAAAATAGTTACCACAAGTTGTGCCTGACCATCTCACACATACACCAATATCCAAACTTGAATACTCACTAACAAGATTATAACCATCTATTTAGTCAAATCAAAATATCACAAATTCCAACTTAGAACTTTCTACGCATTTCACCGAATATCTTGCAAGCGAAAGTACACAGCTCAACCCGAAATCCCAACTTTAATATAACTGATAATTCAAGTTCTAATACCGGTACAATATTCTAAATGAACCAAAACTTTACTAAAAGATGGTAAAATTTTAGAATACATCTACTCTTTTTCAAAATCTTCAATTAATTTCGATAAATCTCATCTAAACTAGGGTTCGAGCCTCAATAATCCAAATGGAATAACTTAAACTGAACCAATATATATTACCCATCATATAACCCATAGCTTCATCAACAAATTCGCATGTCGAACAAGATTGTAGGTCAAACCATTTTGACTCGAGATTTAAGATGCTAACCAAATTAGTCGGTAGAAATACTCCAATCTTTCACAAATCCATCAAATATATGCTAGATTCATATCTTGATGATGGGGATGCTCAAAAATCTGAGTTCGAGGAGTAGGAATCGAGTTTGGGCCTAGTGTTCGAACAGGGGTGATAGAAGACTGATGTAATATTTGGAAATTTTAAATTTAAATTCTGGTGGAATTAATTTTTTAATATTTTAATTAGCTGATTAACTACGGATCAGAAGGACTCGTGACGAATCAGATCTAACATAATTGGGGAATTATCAATGATGATTTTATTAGATGCAGTGGAGTTTAATCCGCCTAGTCAGTTCAAAGGACTAGAATAAGGTAGAGGCGGACATTTTGGCAGTGGAAATACAAGAACGAATTATGATTCTATTAATTATGGTTTTGGGGCCTTTTAAAGGTTTTTCTTATTCTTTAATTAAAAGTTGGGCCCAATTGGCCCAACCACACCTAATCCTTTTGGCCGATTGATTAATTGTGGGAAATATCTATTTTTGGTTGACTTTCATTTCTCTCTCTCTCGCTCTCGGGTAGGATTAACAGACATACACATTCACGCACTCTACGGGTCGTTGGAGCTGGCAATGGCGGGTGAACTTGAGTCGAGTTCCCAGTGTAGTGCTCATTTGGCATGATTTTTGATGACTGGGTGGGTGGCGGACATCCGAGTCGCAGCCAGATTCTGGAGCTCAAAGACGATGGACGTCTGAGCGTGACGTTGATAGTTTGGTTTCGGGCGGGAGCCTAGGTCCCTCCCACCATGGTATGAACTAGGTCAAACGGCAGGCTGAGGGTGAGAGACTGGTGCATAGGATCCTCTCCCGACCAATTGCTTGCTGACGATGGGTCAGGTCCATTTGGTTGGGTCGGACCTTGGTCTTTTTCAGGTCAGTGGAGGTTCAATGGAGCTTAGGGGCGGCGAACGGCGGTCGATTGATGATCAATCTATAACTTGACATCTCCGAGTGTATTTATTTTGATAGAGAGGTTCGCAATCTGGTCATGGGTTTTATTTGTGTTTGTGGTTAATTGGCAAAATTCCGGCAATAGTGATCCCAGTCTAGTTTTGTCTCATTAATGGGAAGGTCAGATATGTTGGAGGCTTGAGGTTTGATGTCTGATGACTGGTGGTGTGTCGGGTTCTCGCTGGGGCAGGCCGGACGTGTGCAGGCCAGCAACAGATCGATTGAGGGTTTGGGATAGAAGTTGGTGGTAGAGATGGGATTTTCCGGCAGGGTTTCTGTAGGGCTGCGGGATTACAGGCTTTAGAGCTCCGGGACTGAGGCTAAACTGAGAACAGTCCAATTCGAATTTCCATCGCGCCATTGCAACACCAATCGCCGCAACACCTGAGCCCAAACTTCCGTCGCGCAGCTGCTGCAACGCTGTCGGCGACTGTGAACAGTCCAATTCGGACTTGTTGGTGTATACCTCCATTTCGCATACTGTGTGTGGGTGTGTGATATTCTGCATAGTATCTTCTTCGTCCGAGAGAAGTGTTGATGACCGATTTAATCAACGTAACGTGTGTTGACCTGGATTAGATGGATTGAAGTCACGTAGAAAACAATAAAAAAAGATAAGCGAATAAGATAGCTGGATTTAATTTATTTTATTATTCTGGGATAAAACCGAGCTGAAATGTTTGGCTATATTAATTGCTTGTTTATTACGAGTCTTCTTTTTCCTTTCTCTCTCTCCCTTTCTATTTATTTTTCGCCAAATTCCAAAAGTCCTTTCTTTTTCTACATTTCTTCTATATATAGAAAGTCTGGACCAATCCGCGGGCGACAGTTGGAGGATGTCTGGGAATGCGTCTGAACACTTGTCAGAGGGAGAGTGTGCCTTAAATACGTGGCGGCTTTTGGGGATTGCTTTGGGAAGAGGGAGGACAAAATGCATTAACTGTCTTGTGTGTCTGTTTCGCATGTCCTGTCTGCCTGTTCCTCATGCTTTTGGGGATACTTATCTATTGTTGCCGACTCTGGGGTCGGCCCTCGGGTTTCCTGCTGCTCTGATCGGTCGTGTCATGATGGTGATTTGATGGAATATTTATCCTATATCTGGTCGGCCCTTCCGGTCTGGTCATCGGGTCGGCCCCGACGTTTCTGTTCGGTCCGGTCTTTAGCGGACCTGGGAGTAAATTTGATACGTACTCGGTCAATCCTCCTCATTGCTCTGCTCAGCCGGTCTATCCGAAAATCAGTTCTTTTGCCTTCTGGTCCTCTCAATCGGGACGGTTGAGCTGGCGGGGAGTGCTTTCGTGGATGCCAAGACGGATGAACTATCAACAAGAAGTTTTCAGAGAGAGATTTTAGAGAGAGAGAGGGGGGGGGGGAGGGCAGAGAGGGGCGAGAGGTAGGAGAGAAGTGAGAAATGGTGAGTTAGCGGCGATCGATGTTGAGGGTTCTTATACCATTTAATTTTAGGTTAAATTCAATTAAGCCCTCAATTTTCAATAGTCGTTCAATTTCACCTCGCCGCCTTTTAATTCTCGTTCATAATACGAAGATTTGACTTTATATGGCCAATAATTTCTAAGTTTGACTAAGAATTAATCTCAAAATATAATGGTAAAATATTTAACAAAATTATATTATGAAACTTCACCATCTAAAGTTTCATAATATAATTTTGTTAAATATTTTATCATTATAGTTTGAGATTAGTTTATAGTCAAACTTGAAAATTATTGACCATATAAAGTTAAAATGCTCATGTTAGCTGGGACGGAGGGAGTATAATTTATCCCCAGTCAGTTTTAGTAGTTTTAATTTAGCCCTATTTTGATTCAGCCATTAATGATGTTAACTCTTCAGTTAATATTAATAAACAGTTTCAATTTTATGCAGTATATTTTATTTTCAGTCATTATATCATAATATTTTATAATGATTAAAATTATTATCATATGTAGACATTAACAAGGATATACGGGTTTAGGACTTTGGGTCAAGTATCTTCATATTCAAGTTCAAGAAGCATAATTTTATCCAGGTGGAAATTTTCACTTTCACTTTAATTGCTTTACTTGGACTCCTATGTGATATTCTATTTATGTTTTAAATTGAGGATACATGTTGTAAATCAGGCTCATCTGTGTACGTGTAAAGAGGCTATCTTAGATATATGTTGTGTGGGGACACCTGTACAACCACAATATTTACATGGGTGTTTGATTTATGTTATATGTGATATTGTGTATGTATTCATGTTGAAGAAAATATTATTGATAGAATAATTATTAAATTGCTTCCCATGAATTTGTATATTATTGTGATATGTGTGATTTTCACGAGCTGAAGGAAGCTCACTCCCACCTATATTGATCCCGCCGGTTAAGCCGAGCCGGATGGATGAAGGAGCGAGCCGAAAGGGCATATGATGATATTTTTATTAAAACAATTTTTTTTTCTTTTTATATTTTATGCCTTGAACTATTGATTTGAGGAAACTCTTGATTAGTAATAATAATTTTTAAATTATCTTCCACTGCAAATATGACCTCTTAATTATGAGATGTCATTGCCTTAATTAATAGGTATTTATTTTAGTCAGTGTAGCGACTCGAATTTGTAGGCGAGAATTTCAATATTCTCAAAATAATCTATTTTTCGTCAAAATCCACCTTTTTACTTATTTTCCCCTATAAATATTCCTATAAAGTCGGGGCATTACAACCGTATTCTTTGGAGTATTCACGAGAGATTACCGAGGTCGGACGTCTGGTGAATCACCCATTCCATCTTCTTGTCAATCGAACTTTTCAATTCGTTGAAAGACCAGACAAGTATGTGATCGTGCTTTATGTATAAATTGCAACCGAATATGTATAGACCATGATTTTCGTATGGTCTTGTTCACGCTCTGGATTCATAATTCTATGTGATATTTTGAAAGGATTCAAAAATGATTTTTCAATCAAATTAACGACTTATAGTGTTTCAAAATGATTTTGAAATAAACCATGTTTCGAAAGGATTTCGAAAATGTTTTTGAAAATGATTTGAGAAAGATTTTTAGTAAATACTTGATGACTGATCTTGGTTACTGTTATTCTCGAATGATATCATTTTATAAATTATTTATATCGAGGATGCCTCGAAATGTTATTTCAAGTGCGATTGAAAAGCAAAGTTGTTGAATGTTTTGGATAATGATTTGAGACTTGCATCGTCAAAGTTATGTGACAACGTGCTGTGAAATTGTGATTTGTGCTCGAGTAAAGCTGGGGACGGTCCGACGAGGCCTCTGGGGTACGATGGGGTGCGAACTTCATATCACTCGACGGGTTATACAATCGAGGATGGTTTGACGAGGCCTCTGGGATACGATGGAGTGCGAACCTCGTATCAGTATAGCCCATGTGGTTATTGAAATGTGATGTATGTATTATTCCGGAATAATAACTTGGATTGACGATGTTGTTGTCACAATGTTGTTGAGGTGCTGGTACCGGATGAGAATGTCTTCCTTTTGGATATACTAATATAATCAATCATCGCAATATTTTATTTATTGCACGTTACACATATTCCTGTTATCAAGTACTTGCACCGGCTGTTTGCTGACCCTTTTGGGAGTGAATACCTTTTTGTGTATTTAGGTACAGGTCTTAATGACGAGTCGGCGCAGGAACGACACGAGGACGACGAGCAGCAGTGATATTCTCTCGGGTTGCCGATGCTGTTTTAGTTGTTTTGGTTTTGTTTTGTGTAAGTACTCACGAGTACTGTTTTTATTGATGTTACGCCCGTATGTGGGATTAGGAGTTGTCTTGGAATTTGTTATTTGTATGCTGAACAGGTTGCGACTGTCGTCATGTTCGACCTTGTCGGTCGTGATGTTGTGGATGTGTTGCATTATCGACCTTACCGGTTGACGTGTGTTGTTTTGGTTTTAAGTTCAACCCGATTGGTCGTTGTGTGTGTGTATGCGTGTTAGGCGGGTCTTACTATGTGGATTCGCGAAATGGATCCAAGGCAATGTAACCATTCCGACCCGGGACGGGGTTGTTACAGAAAGTGATATCAGTGCCTAGGTTTCGGAATACCTAGGTCGTCGGTTACTGGGTCTGTTTTGTCGTCTCGTGTTGTGTTGTCAGTGTAATATCCGCATTTTTCTTTCCCTTGTAATTGTATTTCCGGTGTAATTCTCGATTTTAGTGACCCTCGAGTATCCTTCAGTGTAACTTTTCCGTTATCTTTTGATCTGATTCTCGTAATTGTTGTGCGGAACCGCCGTTTCGGGGTTGCCGTGGATTCATTGTATGCTAGGATGCGTTTTGAGGTGTTCCGTTTGACGTTTCGTTCATAATCCGGTATTTTGGGTCGTTTATATTATGTATCTAGCGCACGCTAAATTTCCTGTATAGCGCACGCTAGAAATCCATTAGTAGCGCACGCTACGTTTAATTCGTAGCGCACGCTAACGATTTAGCCCTGGGAGTGGCAGCTCGGCCCTCTGGACTATCGGATTAGCGCACGCTATCTCGTCTAGCGCACGCTAATGTCGGGAGACTAGCGCACGTTAAATTGTTCAGTAGCGCGCGCTAGTGTGACTGTCCAGTACTGGGCAGTTTACTACTGAACTCAATCAGATGCTAGTTAGCGCACGCTACGCTGGTATGATAGTGCACGCTAACGGATCAGGTGAGGTTTGGGCAGTTGGCTACTGGACTCGGCTGATGTTCAGGTAGCGCACGCTATTGGTCGATAGCGCGCGCTACCGAGAGGTTATTAGCGCACGCTACGCATGTATGGTAGCGCACGCTAACGGCAAAAAACCTGGCTTCTGGACTGGGACGCTAACAGGAGGGTTTGTAACCCTATCCCGTTAGCGCACGCTAACCTTGAGGTCTTAGCGTGCGCTAACACTCCCTGGCTATATAAACCAGGGAGTTGACCGAGATAATCACAAAATCTCATTTCTTCCTCTTTCCGCGGCCGAGCGACTCCAGAGACGATTTGAGGCGATTTTCTTCTTCCAATCACTTCAGAGATCCTTGTGCTTGAGTTCTTGGTGTAAGACTAACATCATCCACTTGTGTTTCTCATCCTAAATCCAAGGTAATCTCTTAGAACCCTACTTTTGGATAATTTGGGGGTTTTGGGATTTTCTTCCGATCCGTTCCGTTTCGTTGATGGATTCATGATGAATATTATTAATCTTGTTGGTATTCTTAGTTTCCCTACGGATTCATGGTATATTTCGTGATTTTTACGGAATCGAGAGGGTTTGGTTGTGGTCCGCCCTCGTTGTTGTTTATATACGAATGTACATGAATCGTAGGCGGGTTTCCGGGTGTATTCCATTTCCGTAATCGTCTAGAGTTGGTTGTGATTGTGTTATTCGAATCGTTAGGTTCATTTCCGCCGGTCCCTTGCGGTCGTGTTCAACTCTTCCGTTCCGTTCGTGTCATCGTCTATTTAATCGAGGCAAGTATCCTTATGAACTTACAATCTTGACATAGTAGTATTGTATGAGAAATGGTGTGTGTGTGTATGCTCACTACGGGTTAGATCCGACGGGGTCTCGGTAGGGGTCCACAAGAGACGTGGATCGACGAGCTTGCTTTTAACCACTACGGGTTAGATCCGACGGGGTCTCGGTAGGGGTCCACAGAGACGTGGATCGACGGTTAATTGTGGTGAAATTTTACAAATGTGTTTTGATTTTGGCATTTCCTAAATGAGTGCTTTGAACGGTTTTCTTTATTGCATGCATTTACTATATGTGTAAGATGTAAATTGTTCATTTGGTTACTTGTACTAGCGTAATTGCTAACACAACTGTGGACCCGTGTGGGGGAATTTAGTTTTATGAATTTCAGGTCAGTTCATCGGACGAGCGGCTACTGACCAAGACACGGATGATGGTCATGCGTGATGATTGTGCATAAGTGACGTCTTAATGTCTTTTTGTCTTTTCATCTTTTGTGGCTTTTGAACTAATAGTTGTACTCGAGTACTTAAGAGTTCTTGTTCGTCCGGATTGTATTGTTGCCTTTATGTTTGTGTTGATTGATGATGTTATGTTTGACCGGTTGAACCGGGTGATTTATTCTGTTTTGCGTCTTTATGACATGGTGTTGGTTTGTCGTTTATGTGAGTCGATGAGTATGATGCTGTTCAGCCTGGTGGGTCCCATATAGGGATTCACGGCGCTGTAATATACCTTGAATATCTTGAGGGTGTTACAGAAAATGGTATCAGAGCGCTAGGTTTATGGATACCTAGGCTTGTCGGTCTATTGGGTCTTGTGGTGTTTTGTTTTGCACATCATCGTCACGCTGCCATGATTCCGGTACTACCAGTGTCCGTAAGTTTTCCTTCCTCTGTTCATTAATTCCTTGTATCATACCTTTGATTTTCGACTGGTAATCGTTCTTTTCTTGTACTGATCCTCGTATGGCTTTTGCTACTTATTTAACTCCAGTATGGATGCTGGAAGAGGTCGTGGTCGCGGTCGTGGTCGTGGACGCGGCCGGGGACGTGGGGCAGCCGGTGGGGCGGCCACGTCACAGTCTTCGGGAGCCGGCAGTACCGGCGACCGTCATAGCCATGCTTCTTCTCAGGAGCGTGCCGATCTCGGTATTGCGGCCGTTATGCAACAAATGGTGAACCAAATGGCGGCAATAGCTCAGGCGGTTCAGAACCTGGATCAGGCCCACGCTAATCGGGGCGGAGCGGACCGTTGGCTCCAAGACGTCATCAAGATGTATCCTCCTCAGTTTTCGGGAGCTTCAGACCCGATTGGCTGGGAAGGGTGGATCAAGGAGATATCTAAGATCTTCATTGCCACTAACTGTCCTGAGGAACGTAGAGTCCCTATTGCCCAATACTTTCTCACAGGGGACGCTACGGACTGGTGGGAGGCCGTTGGGCCCAAAGACCATGCTGCTTCGTGGGCGGAGTTTCAAGAGTTGATGGAGACTGAGTATTGCCCGTGGCGCCGATGTGCCTGTACATGATTTTTATGATGCTCAACCACGGGATATCCCCGTAGCTCAAGCTATTGCAGATTTTAACAAGGAGTTGGGTTATGTAAAGACCCAAGTTGTCGAGTAGAGTGACAAGATTTTCCATTTCTCCAGACGGATGAAGTTGCCGATTCGGGACTATATGTCGGGGCTTGTATGCACTACCTTGAAAGATTACCAGAGCAGGGCCCTTGCTTATGATATGTCTGTGACGGCGAGTGAGGCGGCCCGCGAGAGTAAGAAACAGAAGTCCGCCGGGAACTTTTCGGGCCACAAGAGTGGGGGTCAGCAGAGATCCCAATCTGCTAACTTCCCCGCCGGCGGTGGTCCAAATTGCTCACTGGGTCCTCGTGGAACTACCGGTGCTCCTTTCCGTGATGTGAAGTGTTTCAATTGTGGTCGACAAGCCACGCGCCGTACTTGTTTGAGCCCTTTGCGGACGTGTAATCAGTGTGGCCAGCCGGGCCACAAAGCTGCCTTCTGTGCTGAGAGGGAGAGAATTCTTGGTGCCCGGGCTTCCATTCCAGCGCCTAGGGAACCAAGTGTGAATCGAGGATCGCTTTGCTCTCGCCTCCGCCGAGTGCTAGTCGGGGGAGAGGTCGGGTCAGCCCTCTAAGGGGAGCTTCCAGTGTCGGCTCCGCCCATCCGCGGGTTTATGAGATGCGGAAGACCGATGACCAGTGGCTACCGTGGCGACAGTACCGTTTATATTCTTTCTCATCCCGTCGGTGTGCTTTTCGATTCGGTGCTACGCATTCGCTCATATCTTTGGATTGTGTGCGCCGTCCGAGTCTCGACCGCTTGACGCCTTGTGAACCCTTCATCGTTAAGCTTCCTAGCGGCGATAGGATCGTTGGTGATCAGGAGGTTCGAGACTGTTCTGTATTTATTTGTGAGAGGACTTGGCCCTCTAATCTTATTGTTGTGAGTATCGAGGGTGAGGATTTGATTCTTGGTGATGATTGGCTCGAGCGGCATGGTGCGATCATGAACTACCGCACGAGAATCATCACTATGTTAGCCGAGGACGGATCGAGCACTCTTTCGCGGGCGAAAGAGGGGAAACCAAATTGGCGTCATTAATGCCTTGAAGGCGATGAGTCTCTGCGAAAGGGGTGTACTGGTTATTGGTGCTATGCCTTGAAGGCGGAGGATGGTGGAGTCGAGCTTTCGTCGATTCCAATCGTTAATGAGTTTCTGATGTATTTCTGACGAGTTACCGGGATTGCCACCGGATCGTGAGGTTGAGTTTGCTATAGAGTTAGAGCCGGGCGCGGCTCCTATTTCAAGGCGCCTATCGCATGGCACCTTGAGAGATGTCCGAGTTGAAGAAGCGGTTGAGTGAGCTTCTTGCCGGGGTATGTTCGACCGAGCGCCTCGCCTTGGGGGCGCACCGGTCTGCTTTGTGGAAGAAGGATGGTTCACTACGTTTGTGTATCGACTATCGCGAACTAAACAAGGTGACCATCAAGAACAAGTATCATTTGCCGAGAATTGATGACTTGTTCGATCACTGGTGGAGTCTGCGGTATTCTCGAAAATTGATTTGAAATCGGGTACTATCACCGGTGAGAGAGTCCGATGTGCCGAAACAGCTTTTCTGGACGAGGTACGGACATTATGAGTTCGTAGTCATGCCTTTCGGGTTAACTAATGCGCGGCGGTGTTCATGCAGTTGATGAACAAAGTTTTTATCGAGTATCCGGACAAGTGCGTCGTCGTCTTTATTGATTTATATTCTTATTTATTCGAGGAATGAGGAAGAGCATGCCCATCATTTGCGGATAGTATTAGACATTTTAAGGACCGAGCAACTCTATGCAAAGTTCTCGAAATGTGAGTTCGTCAAGGAAGTGATGTTTTTAGGTCACGTGATTTCACTGAGGGGGTTCGTGTGGATCCGCAGAAGATTGAGGCCGTATTGGATTGGGCACCGCCCAAGAATGTGAAGGAGCTCCGTAGTTTCTTGGGTTTAGCCGGCTACTACCGTAGGTTCGCCGAGGGTTTCTCAAAACTAGCTCGGCCACTCACGCAGCTTGCTCCAGTAAATCCGAGAGGTTCGTCTGGAATGACGAGAGGCGATGAGTTTCGAGGAGTCAAGAAGCGGTTGACTTCAGCCTCGTTTGGCGTTGCCATGTGGCAACGAGGGTTTTGCCGTTTATAGCGATGCTTCGGGTCGTGGTCTTGGGTGTGTATTAATGCAAAGACGGTAAGACCATTGCCTTTGCGTCGAGACAGCTTGAGGCCGTATGAGCTTAACTACCCTACTCATGATTTGGAGTTAGCGGCAATGCTTTTGGCGCTCAAGATTTGGCGTCACTACCTTTTCGGCTCTACATGTCGATTTTTACCGATCACAAAGTCTCAAATACATATTTACTCAGCGAGAGTTGAATATGAGGCAGAGGAGGTGGTTAGAGTTGATTAAGGATTATGACCTCGAAATCCTTTATCATCCGGGTAAGGCGAACGTCGTGGCCGACGCCTTGAGTCGGAAACCAGTTGCGTTGCGAACGCTTGAGATCCTTACATCTTAGTCTGAGCTTCGGAGGGCTTTGATCGAGTTAGATGTTGAGGTCTCGTTGTCGGAGTCGCTGGGCAACTTCGTGCTTTAGAGATTTCGTCGTCTCTGATCGATGAAATTAAGCTGAAGCAATCAGGGGATCCGATGATTACTCAAATCCGAGAGAATGTTCTTAAGGGAAAGTCTCCTGGGTTTGTGATTCACGAGGATAGTATTTTGAGATTTCAGAGTCGGCTTTGTGTGCCGAACGACTCAGAGTTGAGGCAGAGTATCTTACGGGAGGCCCATGCTACACCTTATTCCGTTCATCCTGGTTCGAATAAGATGTACAAGGACCTGAGAAGAAATTTCTGGTGGAATGATATGAAGGATGAGGTCGCACAGTTCGTAGCGAGATGTTTGACTTGTCAGCAGGTCAAGATCGAGCATCGCCGACGTCAAGTTATTGCGGTCACTTCGCTCCTAATGGAAATGGGAAGATATATCGATGGATTTCGTTACGAGTTTGCCGAGATCGAGGTCGGGCATGAATATGGTATGGGTGATTGTTGATCGCCTGACCAAGTCGGCACATTTTCTGGGCATCAAGGATACTTGGGGCCCGGAGAAGTTAGCTCGTGTGTTTATCGCGCAGATTGTGAGACTTCACGGTACTCCGAAGTCTATTGTTTCGGATCGTGACGGCCGTTTTGTATCGCACTTCTGGCAGGCGGTGCATAAGGCATTGGGTACCCGTTTACATTTGAGTACCTCTTTTCATCCCCAGTCAGATGGACAGTCGGAACGCACTATCCAGACATTCGAGGATTTGTTGCGTGCTTGTGCTCTCGATTGGAGTAGAGACTGGGAGGAGCATTTGCCATTGATCGAATTCACGTACAACAACAGTTGGCACGCGTCGATTCGGATGGCACCGTATGAGGCACTTTACGGGCGGCGATGTCGATCACCGATTTGTTGGAATGAGGCGTCCGATTTGGTCGGGACCGAGCCGGATGTCGTTTTAGAGACGAGGCGGAAGATAGAGTTAATTCGGGAACGGATGTTGACTGCCTAGAGTCGACAGAAGTCGTATGCCGACGTCCGTCGTCGACCTTTGGAATTCGAGGTGGGAGATCACGTTTTGCTAAAGGTGTCGCCGACGAAGGGAGTTTTTCGTTTCGGGAAGAAAGGGAAGTTGAGTCCGAGATTTATCGGCCCCTTTGAGATCCTCGAGCGAGTAGGTGGGTTGGCATACCGTTTGGCGTTACCTCCGGCCTTGAGTCATGTTCATAGCGTTTTCCATGTTTCCATTGAGGAAATATGTCCTGGATCCTAGTCACATCATCGATTATGGAGAGATTGATGTCGCCGAAGATGTTACTTTCGAAGAGCGCCCTTTGAAGATTTTGGAGCATCGTGAGAAACGATTGAGGCATAAGACCATACCTTTGGTCAAGGTGCAGTGGTCGAGACACGGTGTCGAGGAGGCAACTTGGGAAACCGAGGATAGCATGCGTGCTAGGTACCCCAAGTTGTTTGTTCCTTAAGTTTCGCGACGAAACTTATTTTTAGAGGGGTAGAATGTAATATCCGCATTTTTCTTTCCCTTGTAATTGTACTTTCGGTGTAATTCTCGATTTTAGTGACCCTCGAGTATCCTTCAGTGTAACTTTTCCGTTATCTTTTGATCTGATTCTCGTAATCGTTGTGCGGAACCGCCGTTTCGGGGTTGCCGTGGATTCATTGTATGCTAGGATGCGTTTTGAGGTGTTCCGTTTGACGCTTCGCTCATAATCCGGTATTTTGGGTCGTTTATATTCTGTATCTATCGCACGCTAAATTTAATGTATAGCGCACGCTAGAAATCCATTAGTAGCGCACGCTACGTTTAATTCGTAGCGCACGCTAACGATTTAGCCCTGGGAGTGGCAGTTCAGCTCCCACCCCGCTGGACTATCGGATTAGCGCACGCTATCTTGTCTAGCGCCCGCTAATTGCGGGAGACTAGCGCACGTTAAATTGTTCAAGAGCGCGCGCTAGTGTGACTGCCCGATCGGGCGCTTACTACTGAACTCAATCAGATGCTAGTTAGCGCACGCTACGCTGGTATGATAGCGCACGCTAACGGGTCAGGTGAGGTTTGGGCAGTTGGCTACTGGACTCGGCTGATGTTCAGGTAGCGCACGCTATTGGTCGATAGCGCGCGCTACCGAGAGGTTATTAGCGCACGCTACGCATGTATGGTAGCGCACGCTAACGCCAAAACCTCGGCTTCGGATCGACGCTAACAGAGGGTTTGTAACCTATCCGTTAGCGCACGCTAACCTTGAGGTCTTAGCGTGCGCTAACACTCCTGGCTATATAAACCAGGGAGTTGACCGAGATAATCACAAAATCTCATTTCTTCCTCTTTCCGCGGCCGAGCGACTCCAGAGACGATTTGAGGCGATTTTCTTCTTCCAATCACTTCAGAGATCCTTGTGCTTGAGTTCTTGGTGTAAGACTAACATCATCCACTTGTGTTTCTCATCCTAAATCCATGGTAATCTCTTAGAACCCTACTTTTCGATAATTTGGTGTTTTGGGATTTTCTTCCGATCCGTCCGCTTCGTTGATGGATTCATGATGAATATTATTAATCTTGTTGGTATTCTTAGTTTCCCTACGGATTCATGGTATATTTCGTGATTTTTACGGAATCGAGAGGGTTTGGTTGTGGTCCGCCCTCGTTGTTGTTTATATACGAATATACATGAATCGTAGGCGGGTTTCCGGGTGTATTCCATTTCCGTAATCGTCTAGAGTTGGTTGTGATTGTGTTATTCGAATCGTTAGGTTCATTTCCGCCGGTCCCTTGCGGTCGTGTTCAACTCTTCCGTTCCGTTCGTGTCATCGTCTATTTAATCGAGGCAAGTATCCTTATGAACTTACAATCTTGACATAGTAGTATTGTATGAGAAATGGTGTGTGTGTGTATGCTCACTACGGGTTAGATCCGACGGGGTCTCGGTAGGGGTCCACAAGAGACGTGGATCGACGAGCTTGCTTTTAACCACTACGGGTTAGATCCGACGGGGTCTCGGTAGGGGTCCACAGAGACGTGGATCGACGGTTAATTGTGGTGAAATTTTACAAATGTGTTTTGATTTTGGCATTTCCGGAAATGAGTGCTTTCGAACGGTTTTCTTTATTGCATGCATTTACTATATGTGTAAGATGTAAATTGTTCATTTGGTTACTTGTACTAGCGTAATTGCTAACCCCTCTGGGGACCCGTTTTGGGGAAATTCGCTTTTATGAATTTCAGTCGTTCATCGGGATGAGCGGGCTACTGGACCAAGATACGGATGATGGCCATGCGTGATGATTGTGCATAAGTGACGTCTTAATGTCTTTTTGTCTTTTCATCTTTTGTGGCTTTTGAACTAATAGTTGTACTCGAGTACTTAAGAGTTCTTGTTCGTCCGGATTGTATTGTTGCCTTTATGTTTGTGTTGATTGATGATGTTATGTTTGACCGGTTGAACCGGGTGGTTTATTCTGTTTTGCGTCTTTATGACATGGTGTTGGTTTGTCGTTTATGTGAGTCGATGAGTATGATGCTGTTCAGCCTGGTGGGTCCCATATAGGGATTCACGGCGCTGTAATATACCTCGAATATCTTGAGGGTGTTACAGTCAGTTGTTGTTTATGTTGGGAAATATCACTAGATGCCATCATCTCGTGCGACCTGCACTGTAAGTCTCTCTAATCCTTAATTTCTTTTCTTAACCTGTTTTAGTCTCTTTTCTGAACTTTTATAGACTTTGTATCGAGATAAGGGGCCTTTTTGTGAACTGTATTTTATTAGAATCGTGTCAATGAGTTTATTCTGATCCTATCTGAATCCCACCAGGAACTAGGGTAACATGTTTGTATTTTAATCTGATTTAAACTGTGTCCATTACTTTTCCATTCTTATACGTTTGAGAAGTTTGTGTATACTGGTGTATGGTGATGGTTACCAACAATAAAATTCCTTGAGAACAAGAATAAATCGTGCCGATCTTTTGTTCGAATTTAATACCTGCGAGATTCCACTTGTTGGATTGGATATTCCAGATCTCAATGAAATAAGACAAAATCCCTCGAGATATCGATGTCACTGTCCGGTTGAAATACTCAATGATACGTATGCTCATATATTTTATTTGAATGAGAGTGATGTATTTCAAAATTAAGTTTGATCAAAATTATATAGCTATTGATCTGTGATGGTAAGTCTCCCGATTGTAAGGCCCCTCTTATGTATGTTGTGATTGTGTTGTGCTAACTTGCTTAATTTTGATCGATGGGCTGGAACTTGGTTATTGTTTTGGATATGATGTGTGTACAGTTAGGGTGATAACGGTTATGTAGTATATTCTGAAAATCAGGTACATTATCCATTTCTATATTTCATTAGGAATGAATTTTTAAGTAGTAATTTTATCCGGGGCATAAACATTTTAAAATGGTGTTTATGAAATATTGTGAAAACCTACGATTTAAAATTGTTCTGTCAAATGGTCAGGTACTTCGGTGAAAATTCTATTTTGATCAAACATTTAGTAGAAGATGAAGGATCTTAATTTTTATTTAAGTTCGAATTAAAATTTTTGAAATGTTTCGAATTAGATACGACGTCTTTGAAATTTTAAAAATATAAATTTTGTTGTGCATTATCCAAAAATGATTTTAAACTGATGTGCAAAACAAAACCTCCTCTTCTAATAAAAGAACAATATTTGCAAGTTTTGGGCAAAATGTTACCCGCCCTCTTATTTTCGAAATTGTTTTTCATAAAGCGCAAACATGATATTATCGTCCTCGTCGGAGGACTAAAAGTTGATTTTAAAAATTTTCACTCTGCGAGCTCTAGTTATTCTGCGGCCCGTATAGTATAATATCCGGAATTTCTACTACTATTGTTTAATGTTATTTTATCTGAGTTATGTTGTACAATGTGGAATCTGTACAGTATGGATAAAATAAATGAAGGACTGAGACATCTGTATTGGTATAATTGCCGTACTTGGTCGACAATTGTATTTGAGGATATAGTGTGTTGCGTATACGTATTTGGTATATTGAATCGACGAGCAAGATCAGTATAAATGGCTAAGTATAGAAGCCATAACGTACGTTAAGCATATGAGCTTACGTACGTTAAATCCTAAAGGTTACGTACGTTAACATTAGGTCGTTATGTACGTTAAAGCATCGGGTGAGATATAGTTGGCTGATCAGAGAGAACCTTGTCAAGCGTAGCGTACGTTAAGCATAGGAGATTACGTACGCTAAGATGCTAAGTGTTACGTACGCTATGTGTAACGCATTACGTACGTAACGAGGGGAATCAGACAGGATCAGGCTATGGCCGACAGGTGGGTCTCGTGGTCGGTAGCTTTCGGTGAAGAATGTGCATGGGCGAGTCAACTCTTGGTTAACGTACGTTATGGGTGTTACATTACGTACGTTAAACATATATTTTACTGTAGCAAGTCAACGTACGTATTACGTACGCTATGGGACAAGTTTTACGTACGTTATACAAGATACGAAGCAAGTCAGTGAGTTCTAGAATGATGTTACGTACGCTATGAAGGACCGGTAGCGTACGTAAGGAAGCATTACGTACGTTAATATTGATCGATAACGTACATAATGGATGTGCAGTTATAAAATAAAGATCGGTTCCTCATTTCTTCACGAGAGAAAACAATACCTTCCTCCAAACTTCGTCCTTCTAAGTGTGTTAGTGAGATTAAACCTCTTCTATCTTGGTTATGAGATTGGGAACATGGATTTGAGGCTTGGATATGAAGATATCAATGATTCTTGAAGAGTTTGATTGTGTTATTCATGTTCATGAGGTATGTTGATGAGCTCTACACCTTGAATTCGGATTGTGATAATATTGTTGATGAATAATTCGTATGAAGATTATATTGGTATTGTTGTTATGATTCTTGAGGTTATGTGAATTGTATATTGGAAGATACAATGATTTATGTCTTCGATTATGTTATTTGTTATAATCATGATTATGGAATCATGGTGTTCTTGATGTTCTTGGTATATTTATCACATCGAAGAGGAAATTGTGATAGGATACGTAAATAATCATGGATTTGAGGATTGAAACCAATGCTATGTTGATTGTAGTGGTAGAATTCGTATGTTCTTGATGGAATACGAATCATGATAACAATTTTGAATCCGTAAAGATTAAAGTTAATCTTATAACAAGATTCTCAATGGTATTTAACTATTTGGGTAGTTCGGATTGTCAATTATGCCGATAGTATTGTCTTACTATAAAATTTACAATTATAAACAAGGAGGAATCTTGTTAATTTGTATGAATTCGAAATAGAGTATGTTGTGTAATCCTTGTTATCGAGATGAGTTGATCGTTGATATGATTATCGAATTATGGAACGTATCGTGGTTATGAATTCATGATTGATTGATTCGTGTTGTTCGGATTTATGTTTAATCGGGATATTGTGAAATCATTGTGTTTGTTGATCGGTTATATTGATTGTTAATAATGATTATCGGATTGCGGTTCGTATTGTGGATATGAGTTCGTGATGGATTGAGTTATACTATTTGGTTTTATATATGATCGAGGTGTCGATGAACCGTTGTGAATGATTGGTTGTGTAGGTCAGTTATTGATTGTTTTTGAACTTGTTGTTTATGGAATTATGGTAATAGGTTGAGATTATTGATCGGTGATTATAACCATATGTTGCGGTCGTGTTCGAGTATGTTCGTGAATTGCATTGGTCAGGGCTGAGGAGCTCGTAGACGAAGGCAATGAGATTGGTAGCGGCTTCATCATCATCGTATCGGTATCGAGGCAAGTTATTACTTGCTCAATTATAATGTTTAATGAATGGTTTCAGTTTCATTTCGTTTATAATGCATATAGCAATGATTATTATTGTGAATTCTGGAGATTTGGATTATATGTTGTTTTTACGATTTTGGGAGTTAAATCATAATGTATATGATTTACTTTGGTTATTGGCATAATTGGGTATCGAGGATACATTGTGGTAAAGATGAAGATACGAGTTATCTATAGTCCATGGTATGTTGGGATCGTCGAGCATTGAGGATAATCGTTGGTGATGATTTGACATCGAGATTGCTCCCGAAGGACTCGGGGCAAGTATCATAATTTGATTTCGGTTTGGTGTTGATGATGTTGATCATGCTTATTATCATTCATGTTGTTGAACATGAGGTCGTCCTAGTTGTTTTGTCATAATGTCGTTCATGTTATTGAGTCATGTGTTGTTCATGTTGATGAACATATTGTTTTGCATAATTGTATTGTTTATGTTGTGTTGATCCGATGGGATCGTGTGATATATGCTGAGGGCGCTGGATCAGATGTCCACCTCGTGTTGACTTGAGGATTTAGTAGGATGTGCTTGTGACATCAAGATTTTCATTATAGTAGTTCGACCCTATAAACCGGAATACGGGGGTCAACCTCGACGTGCATCTTGACGGGCAAGTAGCACGTCCTACTGAATACCAAGATAGAATTATTTCTCCCGTTAGTGAGCGGGTTATATGTCATATGCGGTTATTGGCAGATGAGATCATAAGTCTTTGGCCAAAGCATTGGAGCTGGTTGTACTGGATACACGAGAGCTCGATGATCTCGATTAGCATTAATGCATGCATAGCGTCAAGTACAGATAGGGTTTGACTCACCGTGACCCTATAACTTGATCGGGATATTTGAAAGAAGAGTTTATACGTATACTAGTATTCACGACAGAATGGTTCTTGAATGATCCCATCATTCGTTCTCAGTTGGGATACAGTGTAGGCCGCCAGATTGGCTAGGTGGTGCTACTACTCTTTGGTTCCTCCCATTGCTGACTGAGACAGACCTAACGAGTCGCGCAATAGGATTGACGACGGAATGAATCAAGCTAATTCTCTCATTATGTGTAACACCCCCAAAATCTCCCGAGGTTTTACAGTGCCGTGAATCCCGTGTGGGACCCACAAGGCTAGTTTAGGAAATAGATATTTTTAAGAAATTGCAATAAAACGATAAGTCCACGGTTACATATCATGAGCCGAAAGGTTTTAAGAAGAAACATAATTCAAAGTTCGATTATTACATAACGGAGGTTTTAAAGATCAAATTTAATTTAAGCAGCGGCAAGAGTTTATTCCAATACCGTTCAAGTCTGAACGGACCCCTCAGGAATGTCCTGGACATGATTAACAAATTTACCTTACACGACAATTAATGATAGGTAACCAGGGTAAGATAATGCATACCAATAATGATTATTAGCAACGATATACACAATTTTACCAAACACAGTGCCACATAACCAACATAAAATACTTCACCACACGACCGACGTTGTCTTTCTCTTTTATCACATAAACACCAAAGTCGCAACCAAGGGTCACGAAATTATCCACACGGGAATACCCCAGAACGTAGGTGCCCAGTTTGGGTCTTATCCCCTAACACATTTCCATAGGGGTACCATACAGGTTTTATCCCCAACACATCGGCCCGTTTATAACACATTCTTACAGAAAAACAATCGTCGGTATTTCATCAACAGTAGCACATTCATGAATATGAACATTTCAATAATATTAACATTTCTCGAGCAAGATTTCACTTGCCTTTGATCCGACGGTAGGTGCCTTATGATAACTGGGATCTTCCACGCCCAATCGAGCTTAACCTAGTCATGTAATATTCGATTAACACCTCGTACAGATCATGATGAATAGAACTAGTTTCCCTTCCCTTCCCTTCCCTAACCGGGTTTCTAACATAGTCTTAATTGCCAACGCTAGTATCGTGCTTCTTAGTTCACAAGCAATACGTACCACTATGTCGTTCAATTCTACGGTTAACGTTAGCTACATCGATTTGTTCAACAAGATTATCCCAATCATCATTCGCTTAGCAACAAATGACTATAGTATAATTGAATCCCAAAACTTCTAATTAAATTCTCTATCCCGAGTACTTCAATCGGTGGATTACCATTTTACACAATGATTTCGGCGTTTGATTCACAATGACATTAATACTGTCGAATTAATTCCCCTAGTTAATTTAACGTTGATAACCATGTGGCAAGAGTGGGTTACGACTAGTTTGTCAAATGGTGATGGATTCCTACGAAATTCTCCAACAATTGAGTCGTCGAGTTTATATAATCCCGATGTAAATTGAGATGGAAGTTATTGCATGTGATTGTTACAACGAGTAGTATGAAAACGAAATATACGAACAATGATAATCCCGGTTACTACAAGTTCATCCGTTTAGATTGTCTACGAGATTTAGCAAAATCTACCCAAGTACTCGTAATCCAACAAGTAATAATCAACAACATCGAAGAGATTACTCCTAGGATTGATAGGCTTACCTTAGTAGATGAAGAACAATGAAGAGAGATGACGAATCAAGAAGAACTACGAGGAGGAACGAAGAGTGGCTTGAATGACTTGATAATCTTCACCGGAGCTCAAGAAATCACCTCCTCTATGTTAATTCAAGTGTATGAGAGGCCAAGAACCGAGTATAAGGCTGGGAAATGCTCCAAGAGTGTTTTCTTGCAGAGTTGAGGTCGAGCAAATGAAGTGGGGAAGTGTCATTTTATAGCACTCAGTTTCGATAACGTACGTTAATGATTTAGACCTTACGTACGTAAAGGTCATTACGTACATAATGTTCTGATGCTAACGTGCATAAAGCCCGTCCAGAGGTCACTGATTGAAATGTGCCCATCTTTTATGTACGTAAGTCATTTTTACGTACATAAAGCTTCAGACAGTAGCGTACGTTAAGCTCGGCGGATAGCGTACGCTATGAGGAGTTGACTCATTTGTCTTCTAGCCCGCTAAAAGTAGCTCAATACGCGTCAAAGGAAGATTGTGGTCGGGAGACCAACTCAACCGTTACGTACATAAGCTAGTTACGTTAACGTACGTAATACTCAAATTTTAGCGTACGTTATTCATATACTATAACGTGCGTTAGACATTCAATCCCTTAGCCACATATCACATTTCAACCATCTCGGGGTGACCACCCTTCCCATTCGTCAACAATTATCGGGGAACAAGACGTTGGCCACCATCATATTCGCACTGACGATCGTCCAATGGCGTCAAGGCGTGTCACCTCCGTTTCATCCACATCGCACAATTGTATAGCATTTAATGAAATAAATAAATAAAAACAACATCACATTACAAGAAATCACACAGTACAAGGTAATTAAGCATGAAATACCGGTGGTATTACATATCACCCCCCTTAAAAATAGTTTCATCCCGAAACTAAGAAAATAACTCGGGATGACTCTCTTTCATGCTCGACTCAGTTTCCCAAGTCGCTTCTTCCATGCCGTGGTGTGACGAATGAACCTTTACGAGGGGTATGTCTTTATTTCGTAATATCTTCATACGCCGATCCAAGATGGCGATTGGTACCTCTCTAAAGGTAGCGTCGTCGGAAATTTCCACTTCTTCGAAATTGAGCTTGTGACTCGGATCATAAACATACTTCCTTAACTGGGAGACGTGAAAGACGTTATGCACTCCATCCAGGTGCGGCGGCAGAGCTAATCGATACGCAAGCTTCCCTACCCAGTCCAATATCTCAAACGGGCCTATAAACCTCGGGCTTAACTTGCCCTTTTGGACGAAATGCCGGATACCCCGCATAGGTGATACTTTGACCCAAACATGATCCCCGACTGCAAATTCTAATAGTCGTTGTTGGTTTTTGGCATAAGATTTCCACCGGCTCTGTGCTGCTAGCATGTGCTTTCGAACGATAGAGATCTTCTTAATGGACTATTGGATCAGATCTAACTCGGTAACCGTGGTATCAAAAGCATCATCCCAGCATAACGACGACTTGCATCTTCGACCATACAGGGCCTCAAATGGTGCCATGCCTATGCTTGCATGCCAGCTATTGTCGTGCGAAAACTCCACCAATCCCAGATGCCTAGCCCAATCCTTACCCCAATCAAGCACATATGCCCTCAACATATCTTCCAAGGTTTGAATCGTATGTTCGTTCTGTCCATCCGTCTGAGGGTGATAGGCCGTGCTAAAATGTATTTGGGTCCCCATAGCTCTATGGCCGGCTTTCCAAAAATGAGACACGTATCTTGTGTCCCTATCCGAAATGATGGACGAGGGAATGTTTGCAGCCTCACGATCTCCCTGATGAAAATAGCGACCAATTGCTCTGTCCTTGTTGTTTCTTGAACAGGAATGAAATGTGCCGATTTCGTTAATCGATCAACAATGACCCAAATTGTATCATTTCCTCCCACCGCCGTTGGTAGCTTTGAGACAAAATCCATCGATATGCTCTCCCATTTCCACTCCGGGATGGGTAGGGGTTGCATGATTCCGGCTGGTTTGCGGTGTTCAATCTTCACTTGTTGGCACATCATACATCGGGCGACGAACCTAGCAACTTCCCATTTCATATTTTTCCACCAAAAACTCTATCGCACATCTTTGTACATTTTGCTTGCTCCTGGGTGAATAGAGAATAGGGCGTGGAGTGCGCCTCCTTCAGTATAGTTTGCTTCAGCCCGTTATTCGGCGTAATACAGATCCTATTCTTGAACCTCACCAAGTCATCCTAGATCTTATAGTTGGAAACATCTCCTCCCTCGATTCTTGCACCAATCACACGTAATTCTGGATTCCCCATTTGTGCTAGACGTATCTCGTCTAGTAAGGATGAATGTATATTGATTGAGCATAATTGTCCATGCCTACGTTGTATCCATACTTCGGTACTGCTTCTCCTGATGTCTTGCTGCAGTTCGGGCTGAACTGTTATGCTGGATACCATCACTTCTTGTGTAGTTTTCCGACTAAGAGCATCATCTACCACATTGGCTTTCCCAGGATGATAGAAGATTTCCACATCATAGTCCTTGATTAGATCCAACCAGTGCCTTTGTCTCATGTTTAATTCCCTCTGAGTGAAGATATACTTCAAACTCTTATGATCCATGAAAATCTTGCAAGTAACTCCGTAAAGATAGTGCCTCCAAATCTTGAGGGCATGCACCACTGCGGCTAGCTCCAAGTCGTGCGTCGGGTAATTCACTTCGTACGGCCTCAGTTGTCGAGATGCGTACGCAATGACTCTATCATTCTGCATGAAGACACACCCCAGTCCATTCTTGGATGCATCCATGTATATAATGAATCCTTCCATTCCCTGCGGTAGCACTAGCACTGGAGCAGTAGTTAGCCTACTCTTGAGCTCATCAAAGCTCTCCTGACAGTCTGTAGTCCATACAAATTTGGTGCTCTTTCTCAGTAGGTTCGTTAATGGTCGAGCGATACAGGAAAAAGCCTCGATGAATCTTCGATAGTAACCCGCCAATCCTAGGAAACTCCTTACCTCCTTGACATTCTTCGGCGGTTCCCAACTCATTATTGTCTCGATATTTTGTGGATCGACCTTGATGCCTTCTGCCGAGACAACATGTCCGAGAAAAATTACCTCTGGCATACAGAATTCGTACTTGGAAAGTTTCACATAAAGTTGGTGTTGCCTCAGCACACTCAGCACTTGCCTCAAATGTTCCTCGTGTTCCTGTCGGCTTCGAGAATAGATCAGGATGTCTTCAATAAAAACCACCACGCACTTATTAAAGAAATCAATAAAAACTCTGTTCATCAGTTCCATGAAAACGGCTGGGGCATTAGTCAACCCGAATGATACCACGATATACTCGTAATGTCCATACCTCGATCGAAATGCACTCTTGGGTATATCTTCCTCCCGAATCCTCAATTGGTGGTATCCGGATCGTAAATCGATATTTGAAAACACAACTGCCCCTTGCAATTGATCTAAGAGGTCATCAATTCTTGGGAGTGGATAACGATTCTTGATAGTAACCTTATTTATCTCCCTGTAGTCAATACACAAGCGTAGAGAGTTGTCTTTCTTCTTAACAAAAAGTACCGGCGCTCCCCACGGTGATGTGCTCGGGCAGATCAATCCTTTATCCAGTAGATCTTCGAGCTGTATCTTTAATTCTTTCATCTCGGCCGGTGCCATCCTGTAAAGAGTTTTGGAAATAGGTCTCGTCCCCGGCTCGAGTTCAATGGAGAGGTCAACTTCTCGGTGTGGTGGCAGCCCTGGTAGTTCATTGGGAAAGACGTCTGGAAATTAATTTACCACCGGAATGTTTGCGATTGTAAGTTGTGGAGTATCCTCCTGAAGAACATAACACCAATAGTACTTCCTTCGAGAGTCGTAGGAGACTTCCGATACGAGAAGGCTGAGAGATCCTTTCGTACTGAAGTGTTCTCGTCCTCTGATAACATGTGCAGTACCGTCATGAGCCGTGATGGAAATAGTCAAGTGAAAGGTATCCAAGACCGTCTTGTGCAATGGCATCCAGTCCATACCTAATATGAAATCTTCATTCCGAAGCGCGAAGACCATAAGATTAGCATTCCAACTATGATCATTGATGCATATCTGACAGTCCCGAACCTTTAAATCACCGCCTATTCTACTACCCCCGGGTAGTTTAACAGTAAAGGATTCACAAGGCACACAAGCAAGATTTAAACGTTCAACACATTCCACATATATAAACGAATGTGTGGCTCCGGTATCAAATAGTACATGTACTGGCTGAGAGTTAACAAGAAGAGTACCTGAGATAGCCGGCGCGGACTGACCATCCGTAGCCCTCAGCTCAAATACACGGGACGGTGCTGACTCCGAAAAGGATGAGGTACCACCGCGGCGCCCACGGCCTCGTCCGGCACTGTGTGGCGATGGTTGAGTCCGGTGGGATGGAGCTCGGTAGTTGGAAACGGCAGGCATCCTGGAGGATTGCACAGAGCCTTGTTGACTTGGTTGGGAAGTTGAGTTCTGAGTGGGATTGGTCCGCCAGCAGTAGCGAGACATGTGTCCACTCTTTCCGCAAGTGAAACATTTGGTAGCCAACTTCTGGCACCGATCCTTAGTATGTCCGGACAAGCCACAATTGAAGCAGTCCCTACGGTAAGGCAGATCAGATGCACCCTTCTGTTGGTACGAAAATGCTGACTTAAAAGAAGATACGGGCCCCGAGTTTATTTTGTTGTTGCTCCCTGACTGAGCCGATGTCTTTTGCTTATTCGAGTAATGTCCAGTGTCGGTATTAACAACAGTACTGGCATAAGCTGTGACCACGTCTTCGTATGCCCTCAGAGTCGTGCAGTGGAATCCGGCGGCATAGCGTTGTACATCCTCTGGCAACCTCTGTGCAAGGTGGCATATTCGTTGATCTTCTGATGGAACAATCAGCGAGATGTAACTTAGATCGGTTCGGTAGGCCCGAATGATCTCTGGTACTGGCATATTCTGTGGTCCGACACTGAAAAAGTCTCGTGCGAGAGCGGTTCGAGCTGATCTGGGATAGTACTCGCTCTGCAGTAGTCGGGCAAATTTGGTCCATCCGACCACTCGGTCCTTTGGCCTGTAAGTCCTCCACCAGCGGGCAGCAGTGTCACGTAGTTGATTAAACCCGAGCGGCACCTTCCGGTTCTCTAGGCATCCGATCACTTCGAAAGCAGTCTTTATTTCAGAAATCCAGTCGTCCACGTGTTTCTCCCCTGCCCCGTCAAACAATGGAGGCCTAGTCTTCAGCATCTCTCCCAACCATCGGTCTCTTCCTGTGTTTTCCTCCACATTGATGACCGTTATCCGTTCCACCTGGTTGACCTGAGCAATTCCCATGGCGATAGCTTGGGCAAGGGCTTGAATGAAAGTCGGGTCCATACCTCCTGGGTTGTTATTCTGGCATTCCGCCTCCTGATCATTTTGATTAATTGGTGGCTGCTGATCCCCAGCAGGATGGGTCTCGGCAGTGTTCCTGTCCCCATCATGGTTTGCGGCGGAACCATGAGCATCATTCACCACCCTCCTAGCTCCTCGGCGTGCCATTACTGACAGTATTAATCTAAAGCCAGTTCCACACACATTTTACAATTAAATGTAGTTTCCGGACAGAAAACACACATATCACTTACTTTGCATTCCCACGAGGAGTTATGATCGCTTGCGGTGTTGGAATGGAATAACTTTGAAAATCAGGAGAAATTTTATTTAAACTAGGAGCCGTCGCTCTGATACCATTTTCTGTAACACCCCTCAAATCTCCCGAGGTATTACAGTGCCGTGAATCCCGTGTGGGATCCACAAGGCTAGTTTAGGTAATAGACAATTTAAAGAAATTTCAATAAAACGATAAGTCCATGGTTACATATCATGACCCGAAAGGTTTTAAGAAGAAACATAATTCAAAGTTCGATTATTACATAACGGAGGTTTTAAAGATCAAATTTAATTTAAGCAGCGGCAAGAGTTTATTCCAACAGCGTTCAAGTCTGACCGGACCCCTCAGGAATGTCCTGCACATGATCAACAAATTTACCTGGCATGAAAATTCATGCAAGGTAACCAGGGTCAGAGAATGCATACCAATAACGATTATTAGCAACGATATACACAATTTTACCAAATACAGTGCCACATAACCAACAGAACATATTTCACCACACGACCAACGTTGTCTTTCTCTTTTATCACATAAATCCCAAGGTCGCAACCAAGGGTCATGAAAGTATCCACACGGGAATACCCCGGAACGTAGGTGCCCAATTTGGGTCTTATCCCCTAACACATTTCCATATGGGACCATACAGGTTTTATCCCCAACACATCGGCCCATTTATAACACATTCTTAGAGAAAGACAACCATCGGTATTTCATCAACAATGGCACATTCATGAATACGAACATTTCAATAATATTAACATTTCTCGAGCAAGATTTCACTTGCCTTTGATCCGACTGTAGGTGCCTTATGATAATTGGGATCTTCCACGCCCGATCAAGCTTAACCTAGTCACGTAATATCCGATTAACACCTCGTACGGATCATGATGAATAGAACTAGTTTCCCTTCCCTTCCCTAACCGGGTTCCTAACGTAGACTTAATTGCCAATGCTAGTACCGTGCTTCTAAGTTCACAAGCAATATGTACCACTATGTTGTTCAATTCTACAGTTAACGTTAGCTACATCGATTTGTTCAACAAGATTATCCCAATCATCATTCGCTTAGCAACAAATGACTATAACATAATTGAATCCCATAACTTCTAATTCAATTCTCTATTCCGAGTACTTCAATCAGTGGATTACCATTTTACATAATGATTTCGACATTTGATTCACAATGACATTAATACTATCGAATTAATTCCCCTAGTTAATTTAACGTTGATAATCATGTGGCAAGAGTGGGTTACGACTAGTTTATCAAACGGTGATGGATTCCTGTGATATTCTCCTACAATTGATTCGTCAAGTTTATATAATCCTGATGTAAATTGAGATGGAATTTCTTGCATGTGATTGTTACAACGAGTTGTATGAAAATGAAATATACGAACAATGATAATCCCGGTTACTACAAGTTCGTCCGTTTAGATTGTCTACGAGATTTAGCAAAATCTACCCCAGTACCCGTAATCCAACAAGTAATAATCAACAACATTGAAGAGATTACTCCTAGGATTGATAGGCTTACCTTAGTAGATGAAGAACAATGAAGAGAGATGACGAATCAACAAGAAATACGAGTGGGAACAAAGAGTGGCTTGAATGACTTGAATAATCTTCACCGGAGCTCAAGAAATCACCTCCTCTATGTTAATTCAAGTGTATGAGAGGCCAAGAACCGAGTATAAGGCTGGGAAATGCTCCAACAGTGTTTTCTTGCAGGGTTGAGGTCGAGCAAATGAAGAGGGAAAGTGTCATTTATAATACTCGGTTTCGATAATGTACGTTAATGCTTTAGACCTTACGTTAATGCGTAAAGCCCGTCCAGAGGTCACTGACTGAAATTTGCCCATCTTTTACGTACGTAAGTCATTTTTACGTACGTAAAGCTTCAGACTGTAGCGTACGTTAAGCTTGGCGGATAGTGTACGCTATGAGGAGTTGACTCGTTTGTCTTCTAGCCTGCCGAAAGTAGCTCAATCCGCATCAAAGGAAGATTCTGGTCGGGAGACCAACTCAACCGTTACGTACGTAAGCTAGTTATGTTAACGTACATAATACTCAAATTTTAGCGTACGTTATGCATATACTATAACGTGCGTTAGACATTCAATCCCTTAGCCACATATCACATTTTAACCATCTCGGGGTGACCATCCTTCCCACTCGTAAACAATTATCGGGGAACAAGACGTTGGCCACCGTCATATTGGCACCGACGATCGTCCAACGGCGTCTAGGTGTGTCACCTCCGTTTAATCCACATCGCACAATTGTATAGCATTTAATGAAATAAATAAATAAAAACAACATCACATTACAAGAAATCACACAGTACAAGGTAATCAAGCATGAAATACCGATGGTATTACATTATAAATATTAGATAATGGATATCTAAATTGGGACGTTGGATGTCTAAATCGATTTATTGGATAAATTAATTTACGGCCTAATGAATTAAATATATCACTGGGTGATTAATTTAATCATGAATATAATTATTTTTTGGAGAAATTATTTATGTTATTTTGTATTTGATATGTTTAATTAATTGGATTAATTAAATGATATGAATACATCGGAACGGAATTGGAGTTTATCTATTTGGACTCACGGGAGTCCGAAACGAACTGAACTTGTCCGATTTCTACATGGTCCTCCCCCCACATTTCCATCCACTTTCCATTTGGACTCTTGTTCCCTTTATAGGTTGATCATTGTGGTGGTGGGGTTAGATTCTCATGAGAATGAGATGTACATGTGGGGAGTTGAATAAATGGAAATGTGAAGACACACTCACCTCTTAACCATTCATTTTCATACGTGAGTTGGAAGTAGGAGAGAGAGAAAAGAATTTCTCAAAGGTATTCTTCATCATCTCCAGTTCTTCTTCATAATTTTCTTGAAAGAAAAATTATGAGAAAATTGAGAGATCATAGATTATATACTTGGAGTGTTATAATCTTGAAAAACAAGCTTCCATCACTTGATTCTAGTCGTATCCTTAGAGGTTAATCGGGTGATCATTGTTCCGGTCGTTTCTCCGGTGCGTGGCAAGTAGAAGTGTTGTATTTTCGACGATGGATCATCCAAGGGCTTGGAGCACATTGGATCGTAGGCATTTACAATTAAAGCTTGGGGAATAGCTCAAGAGAAAGAATCTATTTAATCAGCGGACTACAAGGGTGAGTTTCTTACATCTCTTGTGTTTTCGTTTATATATTCCTATATACGTAGCTCGATCGATCTTCGTAGGGATTCGGATCGAATTAATTTTTGTTTTACCGCTTCCGCTGGGCCTTCGTTTTTAGGCACCGAATCCCAGCAGTGGTGTCGGAGAGTGGGTCTTGCGATCGTATATACGATATTGGCATTTGGAATGCTCGATTAGATGGTGAATGATTTGGAATCATTTTAGTCATAATCGTGGTATATGTTTTACGTTCGTTATAGTTTATGTCTAAATATAAATCTTAAATTTCTGGGAAATATGATTTATATTGAAGATATGAAAGTCGGAAAATATTGATATTGGATATCCTGTCGAAAATCTAGCTCCTAATTGTCGTCGGACGACTTTTTCGGACAAGGGTAGGAAGCTGCCAGGGTGACTCGGCCGTGTCCTGGGCGACACGGGCCGTGTCTGGCAGTTTGCAGGCCACTGTCGAGATGACCCGGCCATGTCAGGTGACACGGGCCGTGCCAGGAAGGACGACCCAAGCGTGTCTGGCAACACGGGATGTGCCTGGCTGGCAGGCTGCCGAGCGTGACTCGACCATGCCTTTCGGGACAAGGCGTGTCTGTCGGCAGGCTGCCAAGGGTGACTCGGCCAGGCAGGCCAGTTTTTGTAAAGGTGATTTCATGTGGTCATTGAAGAATAAAAGTGAAGACTACTCCTCACTCATACTACCCATTCCATACGTGAGAAAGAGTTCAAGAGAGAGAGAAAAAGTTTTTCTCATAGTCTTCTTCTTCATGTGTTCTTGGTGATTTTTGGAGAAAAATCAAGAAATTAAAGAGATAAAGTGAGTTATACACTTAGAGTGTTGTAATCACAAATCAATAGCTTCATCACCTAGCTCTAGCCGTATTCTTGGAGGATAGCAAGGTGATCATCACCCCGTTCATTTCTCCGGCGCGTGACAAGTAGAGGCGTTGTATTTTTGACGTTGGATCATCCAAGGGCTTCGAGCACATTGGATCGTAGGGATATACACCTAAAGCTTGGGGAATAGCTCAAGAGAAGGAATCCATTTAATCAACGGACTACAAGGGTGAGTTTCTTACATCTCTTATGTTTTCGTTTATATATTCGTATATACGTAGCTCGATCGATCCTCGTAGGGATTCGAATCGAATTAATTTTCGTTTTACCGCTTCCGCCGGGCCTTTGTTTTTAGGCATCGAATCCCAATAGATTAGGCATTCTATTCCTAGAGCCCCTCTGTGGACCGGCATTGATGTGTGTGCTAAGCTTGATTCAGTTACTGATGAGGGTCTTTGGGAGAGGCCGGTGGTCGATAGACCTGAGATTCTGCTGATCACTTCAGCTCTGCCGCCTATTATTGGGGGTTAGGATCGCATATCCTGGATACCGCATAGTTCGGGTATGTATTCATCCTCTTCTGCTCTTCGGTTCCTCAGAGGTTATTCGCCCCCTGTTCCATGGGCCCCACTCTTGCACGGTCCGGGGAAGATTCCTAGGCACTCTTTCATCCTCTGGTTGGCTATTCAGGAGCGTTTATCGACTATGGATAAGCTTTGGCTTCAGCAGGTTGATGGGATTTGTTGTTAGGATTAGTGCCCTAGGACATTCGATGTGCCTATATTTGTAATTGTCACATATAAATAAAGTTATTTGATATCATTTATTTCTCGTTGATTATTATAATATGTGCATGTTTTAATTCCCGAATAATAAGATTATTCAAATGTCCCTGGTACAATCGCGTTGAGTGGAGACTCAAGTAATTAATATACTAGTATAAGTTTGATTGATAATCATCGGATGATTATGCGTATGGTATGGATCAATCTTATGGGTATTGGTTGGAGAACTAATACTGGACAGACCCGCATTGAGATCACTGCATGGAAATGTCATTAGTGAATCTCAATATAACAGTTTGTCAATAAATCCTTGAACCTGAGATTATCATAGAGTCCAACATGATAACTGCTATGCCTTGACGTAATCCAACGTCATCTGAAATATGGTGATCATAAGGGTTAGCGATCAGGATTAGTGGGAGTCATGTAGAGGGCAATGAATAATCGAGATGGGGATTTGTCTCTCTCCTTAGTGAGTGAGATATCTGTTGGGCCCCTCGATAAGTAGGACTGAAGGAAATGCATGGCCGTGCTCAAATGAAGAGTCATTTGATTCAATCAGTCTACTTAAGATCGAGAAAGCATTTGAACATAAATAAGTATGACACACTCCATGACTTAGTTCAAATATGATATCGCGTGACAAAGGGATTTGACACATTAAAAGGTTTAATGGACTATTAACTTATATTATTTGGGTAATCATAATATCTTGCTAGAGGCCGCTTATGATTTATTATTTAATAAAGGTATTAAATAATTTCCAAAATAATATAAGCCTTTTTGGTCGCACATACGATAATTATAGACAAGTAGGAATAAATATCAACTAGGAATAATAAATATAATATTAGATATTATATTTATAAGGAGATTAAATAATAAGTATTATATAATATTGGATATTATATATATTGTATTATTTAATAAGTTGAGGGACAACTAATTAAATACTGAAGTTTGACTCTAGGGTTTACTTAGTATAAAATATAAGGTCTTGGACAAGGAGTTGTCACAAGAAATCAAGACACAACCCCAAAGAGAAAGAAAAAAACGGCCCCTTCTTTTACAGTAGGAGAACGACGTCGGTCATCTGATCTTCTTCCCTTAGTTGATCTTGATCGATAATGCAATCCTTTTAGTAAGGAATTTGTGTTGTACTATTCATCAATATTATTCGTAAGGATCTAACAGTCCGGCTTGTGGGATTGTTCATGTGTGGATCACCCAAAGAGGAAGGAGATATTCATCTGCTTCTAGTCCGGTTCATATCCGTTCTTCGAATTAAGGTAATCGACGAACTCTTAATAAATCAATTAAATTACTGCATGTAGATCCTCGTCTGGGTTTTTCGTTTATTTATTCCGTTGTGTTTTACTCAATTTTATTGTATTAGATACACGTAAAACCCAACAGTGGTATCAGAGCCAACTTGCATGTAATATAATTATTTATATAGAACATGTTTATGTGTAAATTATGTCCTTGATTATGTTTATAAAATATATATTTTAAAAAATAATTTTCTGGTTTAATTTGATTAAATCGGATCGTCAAAAATCAATTTTCTGGACTGTTTACTCAATAATCTGCTCCAGAACTGTTCTGGAACAGGAGTGGTCCGAGACGCGGAACTTTTTAATTAGCCAAAAAATGTTTTCCATTACCGGGGATTCGAGCCCTGGTCGTCCGCCCAGAACTGCCGCCTTACCAACTGGGCTGCAATTTTTCTTTTGGAAATTATACACTGATGTTTTATAAAAGGCAGGAGATTAGTTTTAAATATTGCAAAATAATTCTGCAAAACCCGGGATTCGATCCCGAGCTTTTGGCTTTTCCTCCCGCCCATCTTACCATCCCGGCCACGGATTGTTTTGGAGATTTTGAAACTGCATAGCTAGCGCACGCTAGTAATCAAAGTTAGCATACGCTAACGAGGCTACCTGCAGATCACACGAGTTCAAATTTTCCTGAAGTCAAGTTACCTGATGCGTTTAACCCACGCTAAGTCACAATCTTAACGTACACTCTATCGAAGGCGATTAATGTACGTAACACATATGTGTTAACATACGTAATGAAGTTTGAATACGAATTCAAACAGATGAACGTTGGAAAGATTCTGTTCAAAGTCTAGATTCAAACGGATACTTTGACAATTGCATACAACGGATATATGAGGTTAACATACGCTACATCGTATTGTTAAAGTACGCTACAAAGATTGATTAATGTACATAATACGAATTGATAATGTACGTAAAGAAAGAAACGAAAGATACTGGACTGAAACTGGAAGCCGATAATGTACGCTACATCATACATATAACGTACGTAATGATCCATAATGCACGCTACATAGTCAAAAGGAGCTAACGGCTAGTTGGATGAAAATGGCTAGAAATACCAAACCATTTGGTATCAAACTACACAACAACATTGAGAAAAGCATTCATACTTGAGATATCATTGTAATCATTCTAGTTTTTGTATTTGAGCTTATATTGTTTAGTGATTGAGTGTTAAACACCAAATCATACAAGAGATGAAAAAGAAAGGATACGATTGGATTCAGTGTTATTAGGATCAAGGATCCGGCATTGTTAGAATCGCAATCAATATATACGTGAGGTTTATCTAGTACCCATAGAAAGTTAGATTGGTTGATTCCTTGTCCAATACAAAAGGAAAACGGTTTAACTTAGACCGACATAAAGACAAGTGATTGAACGGTTTACTCGGACCGATAGAAGACGAGTTTGTAACAGTTATCCCTAGACTGATAGAAGAGAGGTGCAGAGGTTGATCTTTAGCCTATAGAAAAAGATACCGAGAGAGGACATAGGGACGTTTGGCCGAACCTCTATAAATCCTGTGTCGATTTATCTTTCCGCACCTTTATTTAAATCACTTCTGCAACGCGAAAGAATTTTATAACTCTATCTTCAAACGGCGATACCGACCCATATTGCTCCAACAATAGACAGAAATTAGACACAGCATCACTCTTGCCCATCATCTTCGTGCCGTCCCAGTACACGCCTTTCCCCTCTCCTGGATCCTGAAATACATGAAAAGTATTTCCCCCAAAAAGGGTTAGCCGTTGAATACCTAGTATAAGTATATCGAATATGAAACACAATACTTCTCGACAATAAAGTAAATGTAATCATCATTTCATCAAGCTCAAGACTAGTATTCCGGAATAACTAAATCTCATAATATCTCATTCCAAGACATACGTGATTAACCATGGAACCGCACCAATGACAACGGAACCCTCTGAGGCCACGTCGGACCCTCCCAGAGTGGTTAACCCCAAAATATTAGTGGAACCACACCAACGGCAACGGAACCCTCTGAGGACCCGTCGGTCCATCCCATAGTGAATATATAAAATCACACAATTCATATACCTCACTTTCAAAGTCGAGAACATACAATCATAAACATATACTTGCCTTTGAGACATTATAACCGAAGTGAAAATGGTATGAAGCTCTAGAGGTCCAAGAATGCAGTTCCGAACCAAAATGATTCATAAGGAAATACGATAATCAATCGTCAATACTTAATTCTCAAGGAAGACTCCCAAAACCTCCCTTTTACGATTCATAATTCTTCAAAGTATTCACATAGAGGTTGGAAATTATCCAAACCCTCTCCACTTCAAGTAATACACAAAAATGTTCGGATAATCGTAAGGGAAATGCGGGTACGAGGTAGATACATCATAATCTTAAGAATTTCAAGCTTCAAAATGGATAATTCGGATGGATCTAAGTAAAATCCCCAAAATTCCCCAAACTAGGGTTCTAAGGAATTTACCTTGATTTGGAAAGAAGGAATGGATTAGATGTTGTATAATCTTTGTTATTCAACCAAGATGATGATAGCTGATGAAAGATTGCCCCCAAATCACCTTCGAATCGCCCTCTCGTGCTCTCTCATCGGAAATAAAGGAAAGAGATGCAAAATGACGAAGAACACAGTTGACCCTTCTTATATACTGTGTCTGATTAGCGCGCGCTAAATATCAAGGTTAACGTGCACTAACGGGGTCACGCAGTAGTCCAGTAGCTCCTGACCTGCAATGTTAGCATGCGCTACCACATCTTTAGCGTGCACTAACTGTTACCATGCCAAAATTCCAAACTCACTGCCCATCTCGCTAGCATGCGCTACATCCGGCACTAACGCGCGCTACGCAATACCTATAACGTGCGTTAGCTCATTCCTAGTGCACCGTTAGCTGTTAGTCCAGAGAACAGAAATCGCCCCACTGCCCCTGCCAAACTCAGCCCATTAGCGTGCGCTACAGGCGATGTTAGTGCGCACTACTCAACATGAATAACATGCGCTAGCTCATGCCTAGCGTGCGCTCACTGATAGTCCAGAGGGCAGAACCCAGCTACTGCCTCTGCCAAGCCCGGACTATTAGTGTGCGCTACAGGCGAAGCTAGCACGCGCTACTCAATAGAAATAGTGCGTTAGCTTACGCCTAGCATACACTATCTGCCTCACTCAACACATCGCTGCAAAGTCCAATCAAAACGAACATGTCCTGAAAGGTACGAAACTCTAAAATCAACAACAACAACATCTAAATAAGTGCTTACAAGAGCGACAAAAGTGAAAGAATGTCGAAGCCAACAATTCATAAAAAGTATAGGTATTACATTCTCCCCCTCTAAAAAGAAGTTTCGTCCCGAAACTTAAGAAATAAAAAGTTCGGGGTATTTCGATCGCATCTTCTCTTCCGTCTCCCAAGTCACCTCCTCGACTCCATGTCTCGACCATTGCACTTTAACCAACAAAATGGTTTTGTGCCGAAGCTGTTTCTCATGAAATTAAAGGATCTTCATCGGTCTCTCTGGAAAGGTAACATCCTCGGCTACATCAATCTCACTATATTCGATAATATGACTTGTATCCGGCATGTATTTTCTCAATTGAGAATCATGAAAAAACGCTATGGACATGACTCAAAGCTGGAGGCAACGCCAAGTGATAAGCTAAATCTCCAACCATGTCCAAAATTTCAAATGGTCCGATATACCTCGGACTAATTTTACCCTTTTGCCGAAGCAGAAAACTCCTTTTGTCAGCGACACCTTGAGCAGAACATGGTCTCCCACTTCGAATTCCAAAGGTCGACGACGAGTATCAGCATAGGATTTCTGATGGCTCTGGGCAGTCAACAACTGGTCTCGGATAATAGAAATCTTTTCCTTAGTCTCCATTAACATATCCAGTTCCGACTAACTCTGGGGCCTCATCCCAACATAATGGCGATCTACAATGCCTAGCATAAAGTGCCTCAAATGGTGCCATTTTGATCGACCCATGCCAACTGTTATTGTAGGCAAACTCGATCAACGGCAAATGAAGTTCCGAATCATTACTCCAGTATAGGGCACAAGCCCGCAACATATCCTCTAACGTCTGGATCGTCCGCTTAGTATGACCGTGTGACTAAGGATGAAAATACGTGCTCAATCTCAACTCGGTGCCCAAGGCCTGATGGACTGCTTGCCAAAAATGCGACACAAAACGACCATCTCGATCAGAAACAATAATTTTAGGGGCACCATGTAATCTCACAATGTCAGCTATAAAGGTTCGAGCCAATCTCTACGGTCCCCAGGTATCCTTAATACTAAGAAATGTGCAGACTTGGTTAGTCGATCAATAATTACCCATATCATATTCATTCCGGCTCTAGACCTTGGCATCCCCGTGATCAAATCCATGGATATATCTGTAATATCCGGAATTTCTACTACTGTTGTTTGATATTATTTTATCCGAGTTATATTGTACAGCATGGAATCTGTACAGTAGGGATAAAATAAATAAAGGACTGAGATGTCAGTATTGGTATAATTGTCGTATTTGGTCGACAATTGTATTTGAGGATATAATGTGTTGAGTAATGTATATTTGATATGTCGTATGTTCGTATTTGATATGTCGAGATGTTGGACAAGGATAGCTGAAAATGGCTAAGTATAGCGTTATTAGCGCACGCTGATATTCATGCATAGCGCACGCTATCGTGCAGGATTAGCGCATGCTACGTTCATAGGTTAGCGTACGCTAGTGCAGATCACCTCGAAGGAATCTACGCGTGACCGTGCCACTTTCGGCGCACGTTACGATAAGTCAACGGATGTTGTAATGTAGTGTTAGCGCACGCTAATGCATGTTGATTAGCGCACGCTAACTATATATCGGTCAACAGGAATCTTGGCTTTATTGGTTGATTTCGGCTTGTGGGGTCATGAGCATCTTCGTGTTAGGTGTGATCGTAGCAAGTCAATCGGTATTAGCGCACGCTAAGGTAAATGACTTGCGACGCTAAGCAGATGATTTACGACGTTAATGCATGGGCATTACGTACGTAAGTTAGTTTACGAAGCAAGACAAGAGCCTCTGGCTGATAGCGCACGCTAACAAAGTCAGTTAGCGCACGCTAAGGCGGTAGCGCACGCTAAACATGAGATGTTAGCGCACGCTAATAATGAATATTATAAAAAGGGGCAGAAGGGTGTTATTAAGCATTTCGTCATTCTTTCTTCTTTCAGCCGAGAGAGAGAGAGAGAGAGAGAGAGAGAGAGAGAGAGAGAGAGTTGGGATATATTTGAGGTTCCAAACACTGGATTAAGATGGAGTTAATAATCCATAACAACATTTGAAGCTTGAAATCATTGGTGATTCTTGTAAATGGATTCAACCTTGGAAATCAATCCATTCCTTCAAAAAGGTAATTACTCTTCACTTTGAGATTTCGTTTTGGATTGTATATGATGTTCTTGAGCTGATGATTATCAAATAAACAAGTTCATAAGTATGAGTATGAGTTGGATTACCGGATTATGATAATGTTATTGTTGATATGAAGATATTGATATGAATTAGATGGTTTCGAATGAGTTGTTATCTTCAAAGAGATATGTTGGATAATGTCTTCCTTCAATTCGGATCTGTGATGTCGTTGTTGTTGGTTCCTTCATATGATGATGAACATGGCATGATTATGAGTTCTTGGTGTTTAGGTTGTTGATATTAAGAAAGATGAAATATGAATATATGACTTGAATTAAAAGTCGGATGATTACCTATATGTTAAAGGATATTAGATTTCGTTGTTTGATAGCTATGAACATGATTCAGAATCACTTAGAGTCTTTGATAATCGCGATGTTGATCGGTATCCGAAATGCATGTAATCGCACGTTATTAGCGCACGCTAAGCCTACCGCTAGCGACGCTATCGGGAACAACTTAGCGCACGCTACAAGAAAAGATTAACGTGCGCTAAGTCATCGTGCAGGTAATATATTCGCTTAGGTTATGAATTCGTGATCGTTTTAGTTGGTTTGATCGGACTTGTGGTTAACTAAGATATTGTTGAGCCGTTGGGTTTGTGAAGTGGTTTTAGCGGTTGTTGATTATTATCGGATTGTTGTTTAATCGATTATTGTACTAGGTCAAGTTTATTGATCGCTGTCTAAAACCGTATGCAGCGGTCGTGATCGAGGATGTACGTGAAATGCTTTGGTCAGGACCGAGGAACTTGTAGATCATGACAAAGGAAATGGAAACGACCACATCAACCTCGTATCGGTATCGAGGCGTTATTACTTGCTCAGTTATAATGTTTAATGAATGGTTTCAGTTTCATTTCGTTTATAATGCATATAGCGATGATTATTATTGTGAACTCTGGGTATTCGGATCGCATATCGTTCTTTCGATTCTGGGGGGGTAAATCATAATGTATATGATTTATCTCAGTTATTGGTATGTTCGAGTATCGAGGTTACATTGTGATAAAGACGAGGATTCGAATATTTATGGTTCATGATACGTTTGGATCGTCGAGCGTTGCGGATAATCGTCGGTGATGATTGGACATCGAGGTTGCTCCCGAAGGACTCGGGGCAGGTATTCCATATTGATTATGGTTTAGTGTTATTTGTTTTGGTCTCGTACATTTTCTTTCATGTTGTTGAACATGGATTCGTCCTAGTAAATTGTCATGTTGTCGTGCATGTTATGTTGTTCATGTTGATGAACGTGTTGAATTGCATATGTGTATGCGTATTGTGTTGTTCATGTTGTGTAATTAATCCGATGGGATTATGAGGATCTATGCTGAGGGCGCTGGATCGGATGTCCACCATGCGTTGGTTCGACGGGATCATCATGGGGATCTATGCTGAGGGCGCTGGATCGTTGGACAGGTTTTCCACCATGCGTTGGTTCGACGGGATCATCATGGGGATCTATGCTGAGGGCGCTGGATCGTTGGATTACCAGTATTGTGTTGATGGAATCTTGTGAATTCGCATCATTGATTTTATCATGTGTTGTTGTTCACATGTGTATTGTTAGTTATCCACCTTATGTTGATCTGATAGGATCAACAAAGGGATCTATGCTGAGGGCGCTGGATCGTCGGATTTCCATTGAGTATACATGATTGTTATTGTTGTGATCATATTGACGAGGTCATATGAGTATGCATTTGTAGGTCTTGTGTTAGGACCCTGTCCGTATTGCATTGATATGATCTCGGATTAGACTGGTATGATTGTCGTGGCACTTCATATCTCGAGGTATGTTCCGTATTTCCTTTGGTATTCGTCTTGATGGACGATCGGTTATCGTATTGGGATTTGATGATGTTATTCGATGGATCGTATTGGTCAGAAATGGTATATTTCCGTATCGTGAGTTGGTTATGATAGTTTGAGAACCTTGAGTAATGTTTGAGGTACAGTACTTATAATATGTTCGAGTTTATTGGTAAATCGAGTATAGGATGTGTAATGTGATAATGGTTACTCTGATGAGAATTACTTGAGTAAGCAAAGTTATGGCGGTAAGATTACGTTGGTCGTATTCTTATTCTGTATTCTCATTGGTATGTATTATTGGTGTGATGTGATTGATATCATTGTTGGACGTTATGGCTGACCCGGTCGTGGGATTTCTTTTTAGGTTCTTGGAGTATCGAGCTTGTAGTGGTCGTGAAGAGATGAGCTTCCCGGAGGATACTGGCTAGGACATGTTGTGTGCTTTGAGTTTCTTGTTTGGTTCTCGTAGTCCGCTGCTAGAGTATCTTTATGGTTGGACTTTTTCCGCTGCGTGAGTATTTTGAAATGCTCTTTTGATATCTGGTAACTGAGGTTACTTTGGAAATCGTTTTCTAAACTTTTGAATATCGGCAGTTTGGCCTTGCGATTTCAAATGAGTTTTTACGACGGTTTGATAAATGAGTTTTATAAATCTTTGATTATTCTCAATAGATAATACTGTCGTTAGCCTCTTGGGCATTTGTAAATGTTTGCGAAAATTTCTTTTAGCCTTGTGGGTTCCATCTCGGGGCCCACGGCGCTGTAATATTTCCGGTTAAATCTGGGGGTGTTACAGAATATGGTATCGGAGCTTAGGTTGAGAAAACCTAGGCATTTGGGTCGAGTTGGGTCGTGTTTTTGTTGCGTCATTCGAGTTGTCGATTGACAAATATTAGAGCCGTGAGTCTTTGCTGTTCACTCAGGCTTGTGCGTTATCGAATTTGCCAGTATCGTACTGTGCTTGTTATAACTTTCCAAATGGTGTTAATGAGATTCTCTGGAATGAGATGTATTGTGTTCTTGAGTCGAACCGATTTGGCAAACGTGTGTTTTGAAAATATCTGTGTCGAGTATTTTCTTGAGTCGAGACATGTGCCAAGATTATCACGGGAATCGTCGGCTTCACGATCTGTAAGTATTTGGATTTTTGAATTGCATTGAGATTTATTGCCGTTCTGTAGTTGGTATGCTTTGAGATTCAGCATAATATTATATGTTATAGTATAAGGTGACAGAGTTGGGACAGGATTGATGACCTTGAGGAGTTATAATTTTGAGAATCAGTATGTTGGTTAGATTTTTGAAAAGAATTGTGCATGTGGGAGAAATATTGTGCATGGTTGAGAAGAACATATAACATGTTAATTCATTTTGAGATATATGAATTGCTTTTGATCATTTGAAAATGATACTTTTCAAAATGAATGTCTTACGGATGTTTTACGGAAAATGATTTTTGGGTCGAGACCCAATTGATTTTGAAATGGTTTTATAACTCAGGACTTGGGTTCGAAAAAGGGTTTTCTACTTTTTAAACTTCTTGTAATGCGGAACGAGTTACGGGCTGAGACCCTAATGTTTCAAACGGCTTTTCTGTTTTCTTAAAACTCCCGAGACTTGTAAAACACTTTACCAATCGTTTACCTATGTTATTTCAGCCTTTCGAGGCTTTGGTTTACTTGTTAAAATGGAATTTCTCGGGAAGTCTTTCGCCGTGTTTGATTTGTTGATTTGTTGATTTGTTTCAACGTTTTTTCATATCATGTTTGAGGTGATCCAGGAAGGGTAAATGGTTGACGATACGAGTCATGTGTGGAAAAGGAGTTTAGTCGGAATTTATATATTGAGATTTTGGAACTCGATCGTGTGGTTTTCCGATGGAATATCAGTGGATATTGGTGACGAACCGAATTGGTATACAGGAGTATGGATATAGTCGAGCGTTTGCATACTTTTCATTTTTAAAACTTCCAAATCGTGTGGATTCGAAGGAAACTGTTATCGAATACTTGGCACCATCGAGCCAAGTTAATTTTTTCGAAAATTGATTTTGTGGTCTTACCAAAATTTATGTTTTTAGTTTTGAAATTTTTGAAAGAACTTTCGAAAATTTGTATTCTTGACGAGACTTTGTGATTTCAAACTGGTTTTGAAAATGTGATTGATATACATACGCATTTAGTGCATAGTGCATATCATATTGATGGTACGATGGAAAAGGAATTCGAACTTCGGTATGTTAGTTTGATTATCCGGCGATGATCGGTTGAGTTATCGGATAAGAGAAATATGTTGCGTGTTGTAGATTCATGCACATAATATTATTTCGGAAACTTGGGATTTTGTGAAACCGGAACATATGTGCTATGTGATTCCATTGGTATGGTAGTAGCGCGATTTTACCTTAGTGATTCTGGAATGATTTCCTTGTAAGCGTAGATTTGGGGATGGTGACCCCATACTGGTTGTTTTGGATATTGAGTGGTCGTTTCCACTCCGTGTATGATTGGGTATGTTCGTCAGTTTGTGATTGGTTGTTCATATGCCGAGGGGTATGTTCGCCAGTCGGATATGTTTATTGAGATCCACTGTATGTGATCGGTGTGTCGTTTTGAGAATTTTGCTTTTTCGTATATCCATTTCGTGGTTCTATATTGATCGTGTTGGAGTTTACCGTGTGAATTTATTCTAGATTTTATTTGATCATTCGTTGGTAATATTGGAGTTTATCACGTTGATGATATTCTCGATTGTGTTTTGACCTGCAGTCGGTCATATTGGAATTTACCATGTCGATGATAAATTCGGTTGATTGTTGATCATTGTTGGTGATCATCTGAGCATTCGGATTTTGTGTTGATGTTTCGGAATTCGTGTCATTGTTTTGGGCAGTTGTTTTGCAGATGTATTGTGTATTATTAGTCTTATCATAATTGGGACTTGATTATGTAATCAGGCAGACGGGATTTGATTCACGTAGATTGTTTCATCCGAAGATGATATATTTTGTTGAGAATCAGGGAATTGTGATCGTAAGCGTATTGAGACTGTACAGTGAGATCGCTGGCTAGTATCTCCGGAGATCGTCGACCTGCGTATTTGTAAGTATGCGGTTTTGGCTATTCGAATAATGATGACCGATCGGTCGTGATGGTATTGGGATATTTTTGGGTTGAGCAGATGTTTGTTTGTTTTCTATGACGGATTGCAAGTTTCGAGGACGAAACTTATTTTAAAGGGTGTAGAATGTAATATCCCGAATTTCTACTACTGTTGTTTGATATTATTTTATCCGAGTTATATTGTACAGCATGGAATCTGTACAGTAGGGATAAAATAAATAAAGGACTGAGATGTCAGTATTGGTATAATTGTCGTATTTGGTCGACAATTGTATTTGAGGATATAATGTGTTGAGTAATGTATATTTGATATGTCGTATGTTCGTATTTGATATGTCGAGATGTTGGACAAGGATAGCTGAAAATGGCTAAGTATAGCGTTATTAGCGCACGCTGATATTCATGCATAGCGCACGCTATCGTGCAGGATTAGCGCACGCTACGTTCATAGGTTAGCGTACGCTAGTGCAGATCAGCTCAGAAGGAATCTACGCGTGGACCAGGCCACTTTCGGCGCACGTTCTGATAAGTCAACGGATGTTGTAATGTAGTGTTAGCGCACGCTAATGCATGTTGATTAGCGCATGCTAACTATATATCGGTCAACAGGGAATCTTGGCTTTATTGGTTGATTTCGGCTTGTGGGGTCATGAGCATCTTCGTGGTAGGTGTAGATCGTAGCAAGTCAATCGGTATTAGCGCACGCTAAGGTAAATGACTTGCGACGCTAAGCAGATGATTTACGACGTTAATGCATGGGCATTACGCACGTAAGTTAGTTTACGAAGCAAGACAAGAGCCTCTGGAGCCGATAGCGCACGCTAACAAAGTCGATTAGCGCACGCTATATGTAGCGCACGCTAAACATGAGATGTTAGCGCACGCTAATAATGAATATTATAAAAAGGGACAAGGGTGTTATTAAGCATTTCGTCATTCTTTCTTCTTTCACCGAGAGAGAGAGAGAGAGAGTTGGGATATATTTGAGGTTCCAAACACCGGATTAAGATGGAGTTAATCATCCATAACAACATTTGAAGCTTGAAATCATTGGTGATTCTTGTAAATGGATTCAACCTTGGAAATCAATCCATTCCTTCAAAAAGGTAATTACTCTTCACTTTGAGATTTCGTTTTGGATTGTATATGATGTTCTTGGTGATGATTATCATATAAACAAGTTCATAAGTATGATTATGAGTTGGATTACCGGATTATGATAATGTTATTGTTGATATGAAGATATTGATATGAATTAGATGTTTTCGAATGAGTTGTTATCTTCAAATAGATATGTTGGATAATGTCTTCCTTCAATTCGGATCTCGTGATGTCGTTGTTGTTGGTTCCTTCATATGATGATGAACTTGGCATGATTATGAGTTCTTGGTGTTTAGGTTGTTGATATTAATAAAGATGAAATATGAATATATGACTTGAATTAAAAGTCGGATGATTACCTATATGTTAAAGGATATTGGATTTCGTTGTTTGATAGCTATGAACATGATTCAATCACTTAGAGTCTTTGATAATCGCGGATGTTGATCGGTATCCGAAATGCATGTAATCGCACGTTATTAGCGCACGCTAAGCCTACCGCTAGCGACGCTATCGGGAACAACTTAGCGCACGCTACAAGAAAAGATTAACGTGCGCTAAGTCATCGTGCAGGTAATATATTCTGCTTTGGTTATGAATTCGTGATAGTTTTAGTTGGTTTGATCAGACTTGTGGTTAACTAAGATATTGTTGAGCCGTTGGGTTTGTGAAGTGGTTTTAGCGGTTGTTGATTATTATCGGATTGTTGTTTAATCGATTATTGTACTAGGTCAAGTTTATTGATCGGTGTCTATAACCGTATGCTGCGGTCGTGTTCGAGGATGTTCGTGAATTGCTTTGGTCGGGACCGAGGAACTTGTAGATGATGACAATGGAATTGGTAACGACCTCATCATCATCGTATCGGTATCGAGGCGTTATTACTTGCTCGCTTATAATGTTTAATGAATGGTTTCGATTTCATTTCGTTTATAATGCATATAGCGATGATTATTATTGTGAACTCGGGTATTCGGATCGCATATCGTTCTTTCGATTCTGGGGGGTAAATCATAATGTATATGATTTATCTCGCTTATTGGTATGTTCGAGTATCGAGGTTACATTGTGATAAAGACGAGGATTCGAATATTTATGGTTCATGATACGTTTGGATCGCCGAGCGCGGATAATCGTCGGTGATGATTGACATCGAGGTTGCTCCCGGACTCGGGCGTATTCCATATTGATTATGGTTTAGTGTTATTTGTTTTGGTCTCGTACATTTTCTTTCATGTTGTTGAACATGGATTCGCCCTAGTAAATTGTCATGTTGTCGTGCATGTTATGTTGTTCATGTTGATGAACGTGTTGAATTGCATATGTGTATGCGTATTGTGTTGTTCATGTTGAATTAATCCGATGGGATTATGAGGATCTATGCTGAGGGCGCTGGATCGGATGTCCACCATGCGTTGGTTCGACGGGATCATCATGGGGATCTATGCTGAGGGCGCTGGATCGTTGGACAGGTTTTACACCATTAGGTGGTTAGACGGTATCATCATGGTGATCAATTCTGAGGGCGCTGGATAGTTGGATTACAAGATTGTGTTGATGGAATCTTGTGAATTCGCATCATTGATTTTATCATGTGTTGTTGTTCACATGTGTATTGTTAGTTATCCACCTTATGTTGATCTGATAGGATCAACAAAGGGATCTATGCTGAGGGCGCTGGATCGTCGGATTTCCATTGAGTATACATGATTGTTATTGTTGTGATCATATTGACGAGGTCATATGAGTATGCATTTGTAGGTCTTGTGTTAGGACCCTGTCCGTATTGCATTGATCTGATCTCGGATCAGACTGGTATGATTGTCGTGGCACTTCATATCTCGAGGTATGTTCCGTATTTCCTTTGGTATTCGTCTTGATGGACGATCGGTTATCATCTTGGGATTTGATGATGTTATTCGATGGATCGTATTGGTCAGAAATGGTATATTTCCGTATCGTGAGTTGGTTATGATAGTTTGAGAACCTTGAGTAATGTTTGAGGTACAGTACTTATAATATGTTCGAGTTTATTGGTAAATCGAGTATAGGATGTGTAATGTGATAATGGTTACTCTGATGAGAATTACTTGAGTAAGCAAAGTTATGGCGGTAAGATTACGTTGGTCGTATTCTTATTCTGTATTCTCATTGGTATGTATTATTGGTGTGATGTGATTGATATCATTGTTGGACGTTATGGCTGACCCGGTCGTGGGATTTCTTTTTAGGTTCTTGGAGTATCGAGCTTGTAGTGGTCGTGAAGAGATGAGCTTCCCGGAGGATACCGGCTAGGACATGTTGTGTGCTTTGAGTTTCTTGTTTGGTTCTCGTAGTCCATTTGCTAGAGTATCTTTATGGTTGGACTTTTCCGCCGCGTGAGTATTTTGAAATGCTCTTTTGATATCCGTAACTGAGGTTACTTTGGAAATCGTTTTCTAAACTTTTGAATATCGGCAGTTTGGCCTTGCGATTTCAAATGAGTTTTTACGACGGTTTGATAAATGAGTTTTATAAATCTTTGATTATTCTCAATAGATAATACTGTCGTTAGCCTCTTGGGCATTTGTAAATGTTTGCGAAAATTTCTTTTAGCCTTGTGGGTTCCATCTCGGGGCCCACGGCGCTGTAATATTTCCGGGTAAACTGGGGTGTTACGAATATGGTATCGGAGCTTAGGTTGAGAAAACCTAGGCATTTGGGTCGAGTTGGGTCGTGTTTTTGTTGCGTCATTCGAGTTGTCGATTGACAAATATTAGAGCCGTGAGTCTTTGCTGTTCACTCAGGCTTGTGCGTTATCGAATTTGCCAGTATCGTACTGTGCTTGTTATAACTTTCCAAATGGTGTTAATGAGATTCTCTGGAATGAGATGTATTGTGTTCTTGAGTCGAACCGATTTGGCAAACGTGTGTTTTGAAAATATCTGTGTCGAGTATTTTCTTGAGTCGAGACATGTGCCAGTATCACGGGGAATCGTCGGCTTCACGATCTGTAAGTATTTGGATTTTTGAATTGCATTGAGATTTATTGCCGTTCTGTAGTTGGTATGCTTTGAGATTCAGCATAATATTATATGTTATAGTATAAGGTGACAGAGTTGGGACAGGATTGATGACCTTGAGGAGTTATAATTTTGAGAATCAGTATGTTGGTTAGATTTTTGAAAAGAATTGTGCATGTGGGAGAAATATTGTGCATGGTTGAGAAGAACATATAACATGTTAATTCATTTTGAGATATATGAATTGCTTTTGATCATTTGAAAATGATACTTTTCAAAATGAATGTCTTACGGATGTTTTACGGAAAATGATTTTTGGGTCGAGACCCAATTGATTTTGAAATGGTTTTATAACTCAGGACTTGGGTTCGAAAAAGGGTTTTCTACTTTTTAAACTTCTTGTAATGCGGAACGAGTTACGGGCTGAGACCCTAATGTTTCAAACGGCTTTTCTGTTTTCTTAAAACTCCCGAGACTTGTAAAACACTTTACCAATCGTTTACCTATGTTATTTCCGCCTTTCGAGGCTTTGGTTTACTTGTTAAAATGGAATTTCTCGGGAAGTCTTTCGCCGTGTTTGATTTGTTGATTTGTTGATTTGTTTCAACGTTTTGTCATATCATGTTTGAGGTGATCCAGGAAGGGTAAATGGTTGACGATACGAGTCATGTGTGGAAAAGGAGTTTAGTCGGAATTTATATATTGAGATTTTGGAACTCGATCGTGTGGTTTTCCGATGGAATATCAGTGGATATTGGTGACGAACCGAATTGGTATACAGGAGTATGGATATAGTCGAGCATTTGCATACTTTTCATTTTTAAAACTTCGAAATCGTGTGGATTCGAAGGAAACTGTTATCGAATACTTGGCACCATCGAGCCAAGTTAATTTTTTCGAAAATTGATTTTGTGGTCTTACCAAAATTTATGTTTTTAGTTTTGAAATTTTTGAAAGAACTTTCGAAAATTTGTATTCTTGACGAGACTTTGTGATTTCAAACTGGTTTTGAAAATGTGATTGATATACATACGCATTTAGTGCATAGTGCATATCATATTGATGGTACGATGGAAAAGGAATTCGAACTTCGGTATGTTAGTTTGATTATCCGGCGATGATCGGTTGAGTTATCGGATAAGAGAAATATGTTGCGTGTTGTAGATTCATGCACATAATATTATTTCGGAAACTTGGGATTTTGTGAAACCGGAACATATGTGCTATGTGATTCCATTGGTATGGTAGTAGCGCGATTTTACCTTAGTGATTCTGGAATGATTTCCTTGTAAGCGTAGATTTGGGGATGGTGACCCCATACTGGTTGTTTTGGATATTGAGTGGTCGTTTCCACTCCGTGTATGATTGGGTATGTTCGTCAGTTTGTGATTGGTTGTTCATATGCCGAGGGGTATGTTCGCCAGTCGGATATGTTTATTGAGATCCACTGTATGTGATCGGTGTGTCGTTTTGAGAATTTTGCTTGTTCGTATATCTGTTTCTGTGGTTCTATATTGATCGTGTTGGAGTTTACCGTGTGAAGGTATTCTCGATTTTCGTTGATCATTCGTTGGTAATATTGGAGTTTATCACGTTGATGATATTCTCGATTGTGTTTTGACCTCTGGTCGGTCATATTGGAATTTACCATGTCGATGATAAATTCGGTTGATTGTTGATCATTGTTGGTGATCATCTGAGCATTCGGATTTTGTGTTGATGTTTCGGAATTCGTGTCATTGTTTTGGGCAGTTGTTTTGCAGATGTATTGTGTATTATTAGTCTTATCATAATTGGGACTTGATTATGTAATCAGGCAGACGGGATTTGATTCACGTAGATTGTTTCATCCGAAGATGATATATTTTGTTGAGAATCAGGGAATTGTGATCGTAAGCGTATTGAGACTGTACAGTGAGATCGCTGGCTAGTATCTCCGGAGATCGTCGACCTGCGTATTTGTAAGTATGCGGTTTTGGCTATTCAGAATAATGATGACTGATCAGTGTCGTGATGGTATTGGGATATTTTTGGGTTGAACAGTATGTTTGTTTGTTTTCTATGACGGATTGCAAGTTTCGAGGACGAAACTTATTTTAAAGGGTGTAGAATGTAATATCCCGAATTTCTACTACTGTTGTTTGATATTATTTTATCCGAGTTATATTGTACAGCATGGAATCTGTACAGTAGGGATAAAATAAATAAAGGACTGAGATGTCAGTATTGGTATAATTGTCGTATTTGGTCGACAATTGTATTTGAGGATATAATGTGTTGAGTAATGTATATTTGATATGTCGTATGTTCGTATTTGATATGTCGAGATGTTGGACAAGGATAGCTGAAAATGGCTAAGTATAGCGTTATTAGCGCACGCTGATATTCATGCATAGCGCACGCTATCGTGCAGGATTAGCGCACGCTACGTTCATAGGTTAGCGTACGCTAGTGCAGATCACCGAAGGAATCTACGCGTGGACCAGGCCACTTTCGGCGCACGTTCTGATAAGTCAACGGATGTTGTAATGTAGTGTTAGCGCACGCTAATGCATGTTGATTAGCGCATGCTAACTATATATCGGTCAACAGGGAATCTTGGCTTTATTGGTTGATTTCGGCTTGTGGGGTCATGAGCATCTTCGTGGTAGGTGTAGACTGTAGCAAGTCAACTGGTATTAGCGCACGCTAAGGTAAATGACTTGCGACGCTAAGCAGATGATTTACGACGTTAATGCATGGGCATTACGTACGTAAGTTAGTTTACGAAGCAAGACAGTAGCCTGCGGGCTCGATAGCGCACGCTAACAAAGTCAGTTGGCGCACGCTAAGGCGGTAGCGCACGCTAAACATGAGATGTTAGCGCACGCTAATAATGAATATTATAAAAAGGGACAGAAGGGTGTTATTAAGCATTTCGTCATTCTTTCTTCTTTCAGCCGAGAGAGAGAGAGAGAGAGTTGGGATATATTTGAGGTTCCAAACACTGGATTAAGATGGAGTTAATCATCCATAACAACATTTGAAGCTTGAAATCATTGGTGATTCTTGTAAATGGATTCAACCTTGGAAATCAATCCATTCCTTCAAAAGGTAATTACTCTTCACTTTGAGATTTCGTTTTGGATTGTATATGATGTTCTTGAGCTGATGATTATCATATAAACAAGTTCATAAGTATGATTATGAGTTGGATTACCGGATTATGATAATGTTATTGTTGATATGAAGATATTGATATGAATTAGATGGTTTCGAATGAGTTGTTATCTTCAAAGAGATATGTTGGATAATGTCTTCCTTCAATTCGGATCTGTGATGTCGTTGTTGTTGGTTCCTTCATATGATGATGAACATGGCATGATTATGAGTTCTTGGTGTTTAGGTTGTTGATATTAAGAAAGATGAAATATGAATATATGACTTGAATTAAAAGTCGGATGATTACCTATATGTTAAAGGATATTGGATTTCGTTGTTTGATAGCTATGAACATGATTTAGAATCACTTAGAGTCTTTGATAATCGCGATGTTGATCGGTATCCGAAATGCATGTAATCGCACGTTATTAGCGCACGCTAAGCCTACCGCTAGCGCACGCTATCGGGAACAACTTAGCGCACGCTACTGAAAAGATTAACGTGCGCTAAGTCATCGTGCAGGTAATATATTCGCTTTTGTTATGAATTTGTGATAGTTTTAGTTGGTTTGATAAGACTTTTGGTTAAGTTAGATATTTTTGATCCGTTGGTTTTGTTAATTTTTTTTAGCGTTTGTTGATTATTATCGGTTTGTTTTTTTATGGATTTTTGTTCTTGTTCAAGTTTATTGATCGGTGTGTTTAACCGTATCTTTGCGGTCGTGTTCGAGGATGTTCGTGAATTGCTTTGGTCGGGACCGAGGAACTTGTAGATGATGACAATGGAATTGGTAACGACCTCATCATCGTCGTATCGGTATCGAGGCAAGTTATTACTTGCTCGGTTATAATGTTTAATGAATGGTTTCGTTTCATTTCGCTTTATAATGCATATAGCGATGATTATTATTGTGAACTCGGGTATTCGGATCGCATATCGTTCTTTCGATTCGGGGGTAAATCATATTGTAAATTATTTATCTCACTTCTTCGAATGTTCGAATATCGATGATAAATTGTGATAAAGACGATCATTCGAATATTTATTGTTCATGATAAGTTTGGATCGTCCGAGCTATGGATAATCGTCGGTGATGATTGGACATCGAGGTTGCTCCCGAAGGACTCGGGCAGGTATTCCATATTGATTATGGTTTAGTGTTATTTGTTTTGGTCTCGTACATTTTCTTTCATGTTGTTGAACATGGATTCGTCCTAGTAAATTGTCATGTTGTCGTGCATGTTATGTTGTTCATGTTGATGAACGTGTTGAATTGCATATGTGTATGCGTATTGTGTTGTTCATGTTGTGTAATTAATCCGATGGGATTATGAGGATCTATCTTGAGGCGCTGGATCGGATGTCCACCATGCGTTGGTTCGACGGGATCATCATGGGGATCTATCTTGAGGGCCTGGATCGTTGGGATGAGTTTTCCACCATGCGTTGGTTCGACGGGATCATCATGGGGATCTATCCGAGGGCCCGGATCGTTGGATTACCGATTGTGTTGATGGAATCTTGTGAATTCGCATCATTGATTTTATCATGTGTTGTTGTTCACATGTGTATTGTTAGTTATCCACCTTATGTTGATCGATAGGATCAACAAAGGGATCTATCTTTGAGGCGCTGGATCGTCGGATTTCCATTGAGTATACATGATTGTTATTGTTGTGATCATATTGACGAGGTCATATGAGTATGCATTTGTAGGTCTTGTGTTAGGACCCCGTCCGTATTGCATTGATCGATCTCGGATCAGACTGGTATGATTGTCGTGGCACTTCATATCTCGAGGTATGTTCCGTATTTCCTTTGGTATTCGTCTTGATGGACGATCGGTTATCATCTTGGGATTTGATGATGTTATTCGATGGATCGTATTGGTCAGAAATGGTATATTTCCGTATCGTGAGTTGGTTATGATAGTTTGAGAACCTTGAGTAATGTTTGAGGTACAGTACTTATAATATGTTCGAGTTTATTGGTAAATCGAGTATAGGATGTGTAATGTGATAATGGTTACTCTGATGAGAATTACTTGAGTAAGCAAAGTTATGGCGGTAAGATTACGTTGGTCGTATTCTTATTCTGTATTCTCATTGGTATGTATTATTGATGTGATGTGATTGATATCATTGTTGGACGTTATGGCTGACCCCGTCGTGGGATTTCTTTTTAGGTTCTTGGAGTATCGAGCTTGTAGCGGTCGTGAAGAGATGAGCTTCCCGGAGGATACTGGCTAGGACATGTTGTGTGCTTTGAGTTTCTTGTTTGGTTCTCGTAGTCCGCTGCTAGAGTATCTTTATGGTTGGTCTTTTTCCGCTGCGTGAGTATTTTGAAATGCTCTTTTGATATCTGGTAACTGAGGTTACCTTGGAAATCGTTTTCTAAACTTTTGAATATCGGCAGTTTGGCCTTGCGATTTCAAATGAGTTTTTACGACGGTTTGATAAATGAGTTTTATAAATCTTTGATTATTTTCAATAGATAATACTGTCGTTAGCCTCTTGGGCATTTGTAAATATTTGCGAAAATTTCTTTTAGCCTTGTGGGTTCCATCTCGGGGCCCACGGCGCTGTAATATTTCCGGTTAAATCTGGGGGTGTTACAATATCTTCCCACTTCTACTCGGGAATGGGAAGCAGCTTCAACAACCCCGCTGGTCTTTGATGTTTGATCTTGACTTGTTGGCACATTAAACATCGCAATACGAACTCTATGACATCTTTCTTCATATTACTCCACCAAAAATTTCTCTTCAAGTCCTTGTACATCTTACTCGTTCCAGGGTGGATTGAGTAAGGCGTAGTATGGGCTTCTCGAAGAATTCTCTGCCTAAACTCCAGATCATTCGGGACACAGAGTCTGCCCTGAAATCTCAAGATACTATCATCATGGACCATAAATCGCGGGGCTGTTCCCTTAATTACATCTTCCTTCAGTTGGGAAATCACAGGGTCACTCCACTGTTTCCCTATGATGTCATCAACCAAGACGAAGAAATTTCGAGGGTACACAATTGTCCCTGCACTATCTGAAGCCAAACTTCTATACCTTGCTCGATCAAATCCTGATGAATCTTTGTCTGAAGAGTAAGAACCTCAAGCAGGTGAAGTGATGCTGGTTTGTGGCTTAAAGCATCCGCGACAACATTGGCCTTCCCCGGATGGTACAGAATTTCCAAGTCATAATCCTTAATCAATTTCAACCAATGTCGTTGCCTCATATTCAACTCTTTCTCACTAAAAATGTACTTCAAACTCTTGTGATCTGTATAAATCCAACAAGAATAACCATACAAATAATGGCACCAAATCTTAAGTGCGAAAATAATTGCGGCCAATTCCAAAGCATGGGTAGGATAGTTCATATCATACGGCTTCAACTGTCGTGATGCAAAGGCTATCGTTTTATCGTGCTGCATAAGCACACATCCAAGCCCTTGTCCTGAAGCATCACTATAAACTACAAATCCTTCACTACCATGTGGTAAAGTTAAATCGGCACTGAGGCCAAACGTCTCTTCAGCTCATAGAAGCTCTGCTGTCTCTCAGCAGTCCAAACAAACTTTTCTATCTTTTGAAGTAATTGCATAAGTAGCCGAGTGAGTTTCGAGAACCCCTTGACAAGCCGACGGTAATACCCAGCAAGACCCAAAAATCTACGAACTTCTTTAACATTATTAGGCGGTTCCCAATGTAGCACTGCCTCAATCTTCTACGGGTCTACACGAACCCCTTCGGCCGAAACCACATGGCCGAGAAACAAAATTTCCTTCAGTCGGAACTCACATTTCGAAAACTTCGCATAAAGGTGCTCGACTCTCAAGACATCTAGAATCAAACACAAGTGTCGGGTATGCTCCTCCTCATCCCGAGAATAAATCAAGATATCATCAATAAAGACGACCACATATTTGTCAAGGTATTCAATGAATATCTTGTTCATTAGCTGCATGTATACTGCCGGTGCATTAGTCAGTCCAAAAGGCATGACCACATATTCATAATGTCCCTATCTTGTCCGAAAGGCAGTTTTCGGAACGTCGGACTCTTTCACCCAAAGCTGGTAGGACCCTGATCTCAAATCATTTTTTGAGAATACTACGGCTCCCTGCAACTGATCAAATAAGTCATCTATATGAGGCAATGGATACTTGTTCTTGATGGTCACTTTGTTTAGCTCATGGTAATCGATGCATAAACGTAGTGAACGATCCTTCTTTCTCATAAAAAGAATAGGTGCGCCCCAAGGCAAAGCGCTCGGTCTAATGTACGCTTTCTCCAATAGTTCTCCCAACTGATTCTTCAATTCTTGCATCTATGAAGGTGCCATACGATAAGGCGCCTTAGAAATCGGAGCCGCGTCGGGCTCTAAATCGACCGAAAATTTCATCTCTGATCTGGCGGTAGTCCAAAAAAAATCACCTAGAAAGATGTATGGATACTCGTTAGCAACTGAAATCGAAGAGAAATCGACTCCATTCCCTTCCGACTTCAAAGCATAACACCAATAGCCCGTGCAACCTTCATTCAAGAGTTTTAGGGTCTTCATGGCGCTGATAAGCAACTTAGGTTGGCCCGATTTACGTCGCATAAATGAGTAATCGGAACCATCTTTAGTCATCATAGTGATAACCTTAGTGTGGTAATTCATAATCGCTTGGTGACTCTCAAGCCAGTCCTCACCAAGGATCAAATCCTCACCCTCGATATCAACCACAATCAAATTCGACAACCAATCAATGCCTGCTATGCTCACCGGATAATCTCTAATCTCCCGATTCCCCACGATTCTATCCCCGCTAGGCAGTTTCACAATGAATGGATCGCAAGCAGTCATACAATTTATATTCAAACGGCGTACACAATCCAAAGAGATGAAAGAACGTGTAGCACCAGAATAAAAAAGTACTCGGACTGGATGAGATAGGATATGAATGGTACCTGAATCTACTATGCATCTCGTAAACTCGTATGTGTGCCGAACTGATGCTAGAATCTCCCTCTCTAGCTGTCTGACTCCGTCCCCAGCCTCTGCCGTAACTATATTATGACTGGATAATTGATTGCCTCTGATTCATACTCTAATATCTAAGCATTGGGGCAGAAGACCGAGTATCCAAAGTCTGATCTTGTTTGGGGCAATAAACTGCCTTGTGCCCCATCTGACCACAAGAGTGACATTTCAGAGGTGTAAAATTGCACTCCAGACTGATGTGGCCTGGATGACCATAGTTAAAACAGATTATCGAGCGAGTTGAGGTGCCCGAAGCAGAAAGGAAACTCTTCTTCCCCTTGAAAGAATGCAAAGAATGCCCTATAGAATGGTTAGCTGACTGAGGTCTCTGAAAGTTGCCGCCCTTAGAACCAGAAAAATTATCGGTGGTCTTTTGCTTCTTCGGCTTGTCTGGGGTGTCCTTGTGGGGGCACAACATATCATACACCAAATCCCTATCCTAGTATTCTTTCAGAGTAGTGCAAGCAATCCCAGCCATATAACGCCGTAAATCCATATTCATCCGCATGTCGAAGTGGTGGATCTTGTCACGCTCATCACGCACCTGATTATTCACATGAATCAGTTGTTGGTTGTATTCCAATATCTTCTAAGAGACTGGGATGTTCTGCGGCTTAGCTTCGAAAAGGCTCGGATACTGCTTTCTTGCACTGGTCAAGGACAATACTCAGCCTCCAGTAGATCCTTAAATTCGTCCCATGTAGCAGCATGAGCTTTCCACCAAGTCGCGGCTTCCTTAGTAAGGAAGTACTGAGCAATCGGTACCTTCCTCATTTCTGGATAGTCAACCGCTTCAAACACTTTCTCAAATTGAAAAAGCCAACTCTCCCAACATGCTGGGTCGGTAGCACCGATGAACTGCGGAGGATGCATATGAACCACATTCTGAAGTAAAACATCCGTTGTTGGATTATGATTATTTATTTGAACAGCTTGGGCCAGGACAGTCATCTGATTTGCGAATTGTTGAAGAACATTTGTAACCCCAACATCTGCATTATTCCCTTGACTGGTCGACTGGTCGTGTTGACTCTAGGTATCGGGATGCACTGAGTTAGATAAACTAGGGGTAGCCGACCCCGCAACGGTACTGAGGAAATCAGCCGCGCCACGTCCTCGCCCGCGTCTACGACCACGGCCTCGTCCTCGACCACTGTCTGCAGACATTCTGAAGGATGCACAAAATACATAAGTACAATTCAAATCGCCCGTGATCGAGGTGACCGATTCACAGGAATACCAAATCAAAAATGAAGCGATTAGGAAAAATACAAGAAGAGTAAAAGGACTTGCTAGTACCGGTCGCACTGAGATAATGGCAATATATTGATACTGTATTCCAACGATAACTCAATTTCGACCCAAAAAGACCGACAGCCTAGGTATCCATAAACCTAAGCTCTGATACCGTATTCTATAACACCCCCGAGTTATTCAGGGTATATTACAGCGCCGTGAGCCCCTCCGTGGGACCCACAAGGCTAATAATTACGCAGAACAACAAGTTCAACCGATGAGGTATAACATAATCCCAATAAAAGGCAATAAGAACGACGTCAATGTAATAATCAATCCGACATAATACAATACATCAGGAATTAAAAATCAGGGCAACATAGGCCGCAACATGAAGAACATCTGAAACATTACTCGAGTATTCAACTATACCGAATGGAACAAAATACGAACATAGACCAAAACAAGACACAGCATCACTCTTGCGCATCATCTTCATGCCAACTCGGTACATGCCTTTCCTCTCTCCAAGATCCTGAAATACATGAAAAGTATTTCCCCCAAAAGGGGTTAGCCGTAGAATACCTAGTACAAGTATATCGAATATGAAACACAATACTTCTCGACAATAAAGTAAATGCAATCATCATTTCATCAAGCTCAAGATTAGTATTCCGGAATAACTAAATCTCATAATATCTCGTTCCAATACATACGTGATTAACCATGGAACCGCACCAAGGACAACAAAATCCTCTGAGGCCACGTCGGACCCTCCCAGAGTGGTTAACCCAAAAATATTAGTGGAACCACACCAACAGCAACGGAACCCTCTGAGGACCCGTCGGTTCATACTGGAGTGAATATATAAAATCACAAAATTCATATACCTCACTTTCAAAGTTGAGAACATACAATCATAAACATATACTTGCCTTTGAGACATTATAATCGAAGTGAAAATGGTGCTCAAGCCCGAGAGGTCCAAGAACGCACTTCCAGACCTAAATTATTCGTAAGGAAACACGATAATCAATGATCAATACTCAATTCTCAAGGAAGACTCCCGAAACCCCCCTTTTACGATTCATAATTCTTCAAAGTATTCACATAGAGGTTGGAAATTATCCAAACCGTCTCCACTTCAAGTAATACACAAAAATGTTCGGATAATCGTAAGGAAAACGCGGGTACGAGGTAGATACATCATAATATGAAGGATTTCAAGCTTCAAAACAGATCATTCAGACGGATCTAAGTAAAATCCCCAAAAAATCCCCAAACTAGGGTTCTAAGGAATTTACCTTGATTCAGAGAGAATGAATGGATTAGATATTGTATAATCTTTGTTATTCAACCAATATGATGATAGCTGATGAAAGATTGCCCCCAAATCGCCTTCAAATCGCCCTCTCGTGCTCTCTCATCGGAAATAAAGGAAAGAGATGCAAAATGACGAAGAACAGGGTTGACCCTTCTTATATAATCTGCTAATTAGCGCACGCTAAATATCAAGCTTAGCGTGCGCTAACGGGGTCACCCAGTAGTCCAGTAGCTCCTTACCAGCGACGTTAGCGTCCGCCACCACATCTTTAGCGTGCATTAACTGTTACCATGCCAAAATTCCAAACTCACTGCCTATCTCGCTAGTGTGCGCTACATCCGCCACTAACGCGCGCTACGCAATACCTATAGCGTGCGTTAGCTCACGCCTAGCGCCCGTTAACTGTTATTCCAGTGAACGGAAATTGCCCCACTGCCTCTGCCAAACTCAGCCCATTAGCGCGCGCTACAGGCGATGCTAGCGCGCACTACTCGACATGAATAACATGCACTGGCTCATGCCTAGCGGCGCTAACTGCTAGTCCAGAGGGCAGAACCCAGCTACTGCCTCTGCCAAGCCCGGACTATTAGTGTGCGCTACAGGCGAAGCTAGCACTCGCTACTCAACAAAAATAGCATGTGTGAGCTTACGCCTAGCGTACGCTATCTGCCTCACTCAATGCATCGCTGCAAAGTCCAATCAATACGAACATGTCCCTAAAGGTATGAAACTCTAAAATCAACAACAACAACATCTCAATAAGTGCTTACAAGAGCGACACAAGTGAAAGAACGTCGAAGCCAACAATTCATAAAAAGTACAAGTTTTACAGCTGTAACAAGCCTCCACACCTATTTAAAGGCACTTTTGCTTGCTGAATTTCTCTTTAGTACCTCCAAGCAAATAGCAAAAATCATACATCAACAGTGCAATTTTTAACAAACTTTTTCTACCATCTTTTCATTCTAAAATCTCAATCTCAAAATGGCACCATCTCAAACAACCTTTTATCAGTTACAAAGGAGGAAGGAATCCCTGACAATCGATGGTGGCATATTTGCAAGGTAGGTCTTTCAAGTAAGACTCCGGACTAAAGCCTAGGACAAAGCCTCCATGGCTGTTGTTGTTATGAGGGTTAAGCAGTAGGGCTTGTATAGGCTGGGAAGCCTGATGCTGCACTATGATGAGTCCACAGTTGAAGAATTTTGTCTGGACCCAATTTTCAAAATCAAATCCTCAGAACCATAATGCTCTAACTAGCACCACCAGTCTGGTGAAAGGTAAAGAAGTTTTTATCAGTACAATGGTGCTTGAAAAGATGTACAAACTGTCATATAGCGGTCTTACTAGGACATGGAATCTTATGGCAATGAGTGGGTTGATCAGTACTGTAAGATCTTCACAGGAAATACAGCTGCTGGGAACCCTCACCTCTCATGCTATAAGAAAATTATATTTTTTTCTTATTTCTATTTACATGAATCTTGTGGAAGGATACTGGAAAATCAGACTGGCGCAGTCAAAATGTGCACGGGGTTGCCATTCAAGCTCATGATAGCTTTTATGAATAGGCAGAAGTTGAATCTTAATCAAATCATGCATCGAAGGCTGTTTGAAGAAGAAAATAAGTGAGATACTACCATAAAATCTGTCAAACTCATCCTCAATTACATCCTCATGCAATTCAGCATGCAACAGTCTTCAAACGCTAAAAAGATACAGGCTGGAATATTTAGGGGAACTAAGCAACCCTATACAACAAGGAGACTTCGATCGAAAGACGAACTCTTCCTAACTTCATTCCCCAGTTGACTGATTGTAAAGATGTAAGTTGTCAATCTAGAAATACTGGAGCAACATAAAATAAGAAAAAGACTCATAGCAAAGAGGGATGCACCCGATAGCGCCTGTCTTATGGATGTTGAAAAGAAGTAGAAGAAGCATAGGTCTTGGTAGGAGACAACTAAATCTGTTGTTTCACAGCACCCCTGGAGGCCAAAAAAAAAATATGCAGCGGAAAATAAAATCGCAAAATGTGCTCATCCAAACCCCTACAGAGGATCGATCAAGGATTGTGTAAACAAAAATTATATAAATATGTAAGAATCAAAATCATAACCTCACAGACCCAACTTCATAATTTTTATTTAATGATGACGAGCATGAATCCAATCTGTGAAGCTTTTGGAAATCCAACACCGAAAATACCGAAGTCTCTATGATTTCACGCGCTGGACAAATGAATGGAGTAAAAACTTTATTTTCTCATTCTCTATGAAAACGGCTAAGAGAAAATAAAGTAAGCATCTTTGATTTAATCTTTACACTTCAAGTTTATACTTAAACTCTCTCTATTTCTCAAAATAAACTCAAGAACAAAGTGAGAAAAATGAATTCTCCCTCTCTAACCTTGTGGATCGGCTGTGAGATGCTTGGAATGAGTGGGTGATGTTTTTACTTTTTATTTGAACTTCACATGTCTAAATCAAGACGTCACCTATTCGAAGTCTACAAACCACGCACATGTTTTATTAAGTTAAAACTTCTAGTCTTTGGTATTCCACCATTTAAGGTGAAGACTTAAGACCAAGTGGCAGGGGAGGGGGTCAAGGGGGTTGGAGTTGTTGCGTTGAACCACTAACTCCATATCCCGGACCCTCGTGTATCAATTCTATAGATAAACCTTGATCCATCACAGTATATTTATACTAATTAATTAATCTAATTAATTAATCATATCAAATACAATACAATTAATTTCTCCAAGAAATAATTATATTTGAACTAAATTAATTACCGAGTAATTTATTTAATTCAATTGACCGATTTATTTATCCAATAAATTAAATTAAACATCTAATGTCCAAAATTCATAAAGAGAGAATAAACTTAATTTAATCCGTCATTGATCCTGTATGCGCGACTCTGTAGGTTCGCCTCAGTTAGCAATGGGGGATCCAAAGAGTGTGAGTAATACCTAGCCAGTCTCTTGGCTCACACCGTAACCCAACTGAGAACTAAATGAGAATCATTCCAAAACCTTTTTCCATTAACCATATACGTATAAACCCTTCGTTCATATGTCCTGATCAAGTTTTATGGTCACGGTAAAGTCAAACCCTACTTTAGCTTGACTCTATGCACGTGTCAATCAAGATCACGGAGCTCTTATATATCAAAGACAACAAGCTCAGTTTCTTTGTCCAAAGACTTTTGATCTTATTTGTCACTAACCACATAGGACATTAACCTTTTCACTTATAGGAGAAAGAATCCTATATCGGTATTCTGTAAAGATTGCTACGTGTCCATCAAGCTGCATTTTGATGTTGACACCTACCGATATGTGATATTATTGAACTACTCTAATGACTAAATTAAATGGAACAAGCACATCTGAACCCTCAAGTCAATGGTTCAAGCATACCAATCATAACCTTACAATTCAGTCATTGACTATCCAAGAGTGAAATCGCTGTGACCAAATTGAGGTGAGTCGTATCCGAGTATATTAATCCAATTAGCATACCTATACTGAATGCTCCCATTACTCCTGAGTGAAGACATGCACATATCCAAGCATAAGATATACTAGTCTTTACTAAACTTAATGCCGAGTTAAGTTTTATCGACTTGCGTATAAGTTATGTCATTGAGTTCTAAATACTTCCAGTGCTAGAGTCGTTATCTTATCAGGAGTAGAATATTTTTACTGAATCCAATGGACATTATTCTATTTATTTACCAAATCACGAATGCCAATGACATACAGTAAATAGAGAAATAACCACTGCTTTTTATTATTTCAAGATGAGTTCATAATTATATATAAATGCCCTAACTCTCGTATTCTCGAAGCGGTACTCGAGGGAATACTCTAACAATCTCTAACTTACACTTAATGCCACACACTGTGATATCTAATAACCATATTATCCAGATGTTGCTCTAGGCCAATCTGTGATAGTGTATTGGTAAGCGGGTCAGCAAGGTTATTTCCTAAGTCTACTCTCTACAGTTTAAACGCATCTATTTTTCACCATATCTATGACAATTTGATACTTTCTATCAATTGTGCTTGGTCTTGTGATGAGACCTGGGTTCTTTAGCATGGGCAACAACTCCTTCATTGTCGCAGTAAAGCGGCACTGGCATCTTGCGCTAGGGACCACTTGAACTTCTTCAAGAAACTACTTCATCCAAAATGTTTCCTTTGATGCCTCCGAGGCAGCCTGGTACTTGGCCTGGAAAATGTAATGAGCAGTCGCAGTTTGCTTGGAACTCATCTAAGAAACTGCTCCACCATTCAGAGTGAATATGTAACCTGAAGTGGACTTTCCTTTGTCTGGATTGCCACTGAAATCTGAGTCTGTGAACCCATCCACTCTCAATTCTCCACCATCATATGTAAGAACCATTTCTTTAGTCCGTTTAAGGTACTTTAGAACATTTTGTACGCTTGTCCTATGTTCTTTTCCCGGATTTGCTTGAAACCTGCTGACTACACTCATAAAGTATGCAATATCCGATCTCGTGCACAACATGCATATATGAGGCTACCCACAACCGATGCGTAGGGTACCTGTCTCATTTCTATTCTATCTTCCTCACTTCGAGGACACATAGATTTGGAAAGTTTCATACCATGTCGCATAGACAAGAACCCTCTTTTAAAATCTTCCATCCTAAACCTCTTTAGGATCTTTTCTATATAGAGGGATTGGAAATCCTAACATTCTCTTCGCTCTATCCCTATAGATGTTAATACCCGGAATATAAAAGCTTCTCCCAAGTCCTTCATGGAGAATGTATTTGAAAGCCAAGCTTTCACAGAACTGAGCAAATCCATCAACTTTTCCTATTAGTATAATGTCATCTACATATAATACTAAGAACGCGATCTTGCTCAACTACAAAAAATACAGTATTTACCGACGCCGTTTACCGACGCCAGTAATAGGCGTTGGTATTTTTGACATTTAACGATGCCGTTACCGAGACCCATGGATTTGGACGATCCCCGACGGCTTTAACGACGCCATGTCATGGGTGTCTTCTCGCGAAATTTACTGACGCCGGTCCCGACGACTACCGGCGTCGGAAATATACCGACGGCGATTATGCCGTCGTTAAATGGCACGATTATTTTGCGCAATTGTGTGACTCACCTGAATTAACGACGCCATACCTGCCGTCGGTATTTGGTAAATTTAACAACGCTTTTACCGATGCCAAGCTATTTGTCAAATTTAACAAGGTGTGCAAGCTTCAGCATTCCATTTATGGACTGGAGCAAGCGTCGCGTAGTTGGAACATTCGTTTTGACGAGGCGGTCAAAGAGTTTGACTTCGTGCAAAATGAAGAGGAACCTTGTGTATATAAGAGGGTTAGTGGGAGCAAGATTGCATTCTTAATACAATATGTGGAAGACATTCTACTAACAGGAAATGATGTGGGAATGCTCAGTTCTATGAAAGCTTGGCTTTCGAGTAATTTCTCCATGAAAGACTTGGGAGAAGCAACCTATATTCTCGGAATATGGCTCTAAGGCTTGGGCGAAAGCGTCTACATGTGTTTCGTGCTAAGAGAATGATAGGTCTTTCCCAAGCCCTCTATAGAGATAAAATCTTAAAGCGATTTAATATGGATGATTATAAAAGAGGGTTCCTACCGATGAGACATGGAACAAAACTCTCCTTGAAGATGTGTCCTCAAAGTGAGGAACAACGAAAGGAAATGAGTAATATACCATATGCTTCGGCCGTGGGTAACCTTATGTATGCTATGTTGTGTACGAGACCTGACATTGCGCATGCTGTAAGCGTAGTGAGTAGGTTTCAGGCAAACCCAGGTAGGGAACATTGGACTTCCAAAAAGAACGTTCTCAAGTACTTAAGAAGGACTAGAGATATGGTTCTAATGTATGGCGGTGGAGAATTGGATGTGGTGGGATTCACTGATTCGGACTTCCAAGGACTGCAGGACGACTCGATGTCTACTTTTGGCTACATATTTACTCTTAATGGAGGAGCAGTATCTTGGCATAGCGCCAAGCCAAGCGAGACTGTTGATTCCACCTATCAGGCTGAGTATCAAGCAGCCTCGGAGGCTTCCAAGGAAGGGTTCTGGATTAAGAAGTTTCTGGGAGAACTTCAAGTTATACCATGTGCTGAGCTACCTATTCCGCTGTACTGCGACAACAACGGAGCTGTAGCGAAGGCCAAGGTTTCACAACAGAACCAAACATATTGAGAGGAAGTATCATCTCGTAAGAGAATTTGTTCACAAGGGATAAATTGTGCTGCACAGAGTAGACTCGGCCAACAACGTCGCTGATCCACTGACCAAGCCACTTTCTCAGACTTGCTTGGAGCGTCATCTGGAGAATATGGGTATTAGATACCATAGTATGTGGCATTGAGTGCAAGTGGCATATTGTTAGGAGTATACCCTCGAATGCCACTCAGAGGATGTTGAGTGAGGGCATTGTACTTGTAATTATGTAAATCATTAATATAAGGCAATGGATGTTTCTTTGTTTACTAGAAGTTACTGGCATTCCTAACTCGTAAATATACATATAGAAACTACTCCGTGTATTTGAGAACAAAACGTTCCACTCCTTATTGGATAAGGGGGTCGGCACTGGAAATGTTTATAGCTCAAATACTTAATCGTTTGCAAGTCGATGAAACTTGACTTGGCGTTAAGTTTATGTGAATACTTGTATGACGTGTTCTTTGACATGGAGAGTGCCTGTCGAACACTAATGGTTAGTGGGAGAACACGTTATAGGTATGCTAATTAGATTAGTATACTCGAACCGACTCACCCTCGATTCGCCACACGGATTTCATTCTGGGACAGTCAATGACGGAATCGAAAGGTTGTGATAGGTATCCGTGAACCTTCGACTTGAGGATTTAGTAGGGATGTGCTTTTGACGTCAAGATTTTCATTAGAGTAGTTCGACCCTGTAAACCGGGAGGCGGGGGTCAACCTAGACGAGCATCTTAACGGGCAAGTAGCAGGTCCTACTGAATACCAAGATAGAATTATTTCTCCCGTTAGTGAGCGGGTTATATGTCCTATGCGGTTATTGGCAGATGAGATCATAAGTCTTTGGCCAAAGCTTTGGAGCTAGTTGTATTGGATACACGAGTGCTCGATGATCTCGATTTGCATTAACGCATGCATAGCATCAAGTACAGATAGGGTTTGACTGGCCGTGACCCTATAACTTGATCGGGACATTTGAAAGAAGTGTTTATACATATACTTGTATTCACGACAGAATGGTTCTTGAATGATCCCATCATTCGTTCTCAATTGGGGTACAGTGTAGGCCACCAGGCTGGCTAGGTGGTACTACTACTCTTTGGTTCCTCCCATTGCTGACTGAGACGGACCTACCGAGTCGCGCAATAGGATTGGCGACAGAATGAATCAAGCTTATTCTCTCATTATGAATATTAGATATTGGATATGTAATTTGGGACATTGGATGTCTAAATCGATTTATTGGATAAATTGATTTACGGCCTAATGAATTAAATATATTACTGGGTGATTAATTTAAGGCTAAAATGCTCCTGGGGTCCCTTAACTTAATTTTAGATAACGATTTAGTCCTTTATCTTTTTTTATCCCAACTAAGTCCTTTATCTTTCTAATTTTAAGTAAATTTAGCCTTTTCCGTTGGTCTCCGTTAACTGTTGTCTAGGTGGCTGTTAAATTGCCTACGTGGCTATAAACATACCTGCGTGGAGAACAAAGTCAAATTCCTAACCTATGTGTCAATTTCCTAACCTATGTGTCCATTTCCTAACCTCCATTTCCTAATTTTACCTAAATTTATATATATATATATATATATATTTTCAAGAAAATAATTTTATTTCAAAAAAATATTTTTTTTATTTTTTTTCCAGAAAATAATTTTATTTTTTCGAAAAAATAATATTTTTTCCAGAAAATAATTTAATTTCGAAAAAAAATTATTTTTTGGAAAAAAAATAAAAAAAATATTTTTTCGACAAAAATCTGGAGGAAAAAATATTTTTTGGCAAAATAATATTTTTTCGAAATAAAATTATTTTCTGCAAAAAAATATTATTTTTCGAAAAAATAAAACTATTTTCTGGAAAAAAAATAAAAAAAATATTTTTTCGAAATAATTAAAAAAATATTTTCTGGAGAAAAAGGTATTTTTTGGAAAAATAATATTTTTTTCGAAATTAAATTATTTTCTGGAAAAAATATTATTTTTCGAAAAAATAAAACTATTTTCTGGAAAAAAATAAAAAAATTATTTTTTCGAAATAATTAAAAAAATATTTTCTGGAGAAAAAGGTATTTTTTGGCAAAATAATATTTTTTCGAAATTAAATTATTTTCTGGAAAAAATATTATTTTTCGAAAAAATAAAACTATTTTCTGAAAAAATAAAAATAATAGTTTTTCGAAATAATTAAAAAAATATTTTCTGGAAAAAAAGGTATTTTTGCAAAATAATATTTTTTTGAAATTAAATTATTTTCTGGAAAAAAATATTATTTTTTCAAAAAAATAAAAATTTTTTCTGGAAAAAAATAAAAAAAAAATATTTTTTCGAAAAAATTAAAAAAATATTTTCTGGAGGAAAAAATATTTTTTGGCAAAATAATATTTTTTTCGTAATAAAATTATTTTCTTGAATATATATATATATATATATATATATATATATATATATAAATTCAGTTAAAATTAGGACATGGAGGTTAGAAAATGGACACATAGGTTAGGAAATTGACACATAGGTTAGGAATTTGAGTTTGTTCTCCACGCAGGTATGTTTATAGCCACGTAGGCAACTTAATGTACCACTGACAACGATTAACGGAGACCAACGGAAAAGGCTAAATTTGCTTAAAATTAGAAAGATAAAGGACTTAGTTGGGACAAAAAAAAGATAAAGGACTAAATCGTTATCTAAAATTAAGTTAAGGGACCCCATGAGCATTTTAACCTTAATTTAATTCATGGATATAATTATTTCTTGGAGAAATTAATTATGTTATTATGGATTTGATATGATTAATTGATTGGATTAATTAATCGATATAAATACATCGGAACGGAATCAGAGTTTATCTGTTTGGACTCATGGGAGTCCGAAATGGACCAAACTCGCCCGGCACCTTCTAGATGGCCGCCCTAATCACTTACCTTCCTTAGTCTTGGTCTTCACTTGGTGGGGTTCAAGCCTTGTGACCAATCAAGGGGACAAAATATCACCTTGGGTGATTTTGTCAAAAGATGATTGATATGGGGAGATATGAGGTGAATATATGGGAAGACCATATCACATTGGCCATGACATTGTAGCTCACGTTTTTGGCAAGAGAAGAGGAGAGAGGAAAAGTTTTTCCAAGGCTTCACCATATTCATCATCATCTTCACTTCTCTTCATAAGTTTTTCTTGGAGAAAAATATTTGTGAGATAGAGAGATACTAGATTAAACACTTAGAGTGTTGTAATCTTGAGTTGCATAGCTTCTATAACCTTGTTCTAGCCGTATCCTTAGAGGATAACGAGGTTTAGTCGTTCCGGTCGTTTCTTCTGCGCGTGGCAAGTAGAGACGCGGTCTTTCGGCATTGGATCATCCAAGAGCTTGGAGCGGATTGGATTCGTGGAGAACAACCTAAGCTTGGGGAATAGCTCAAGAGAAGGAATCCATTTAATCAACGGACTACAAGGGTGAGTTTCTAATATCTCTTGTGATTTCGTTTATATATTCGTATATATATATATATAGCTCGATCGATCCTCGTAGGGATTCAGATCGAATTAATTTTCGTTTTACTGCTTCCCCTGGGCCTTCGATTTAGGCATCGAATCCCAACACCACCCACACTTGGTAACCCATGGCCGTACCCCTTAGTATCGACCCCCAGAAGCCCCATCGAACGCTCCAGGTGGGAAACCACTTCCGCGGCTGTACCCCTTAGTATCGGGCCCCAGACGCCCCGTCGAACGCTCCGGGTGGAAGAGCAACAACTCACACACACAATATCATAATTCAACATTCGTATCACAACCGTAACACACATAACGGAATTTAATACATGTACTTGCCTTGAATAAAATGATGCGAAGGGGAATGGCGAAAGAAAAGGTTTCGGTCCGAACAATCTTCACAAATCCGTTCCTAACACAATAACGATATACAAACAATCTAAATAATGCTGAAACGTAGGAATTTGTCCTAATTCTACCCGTTAGGACACTTCATCGGACAATACATGGTCATAACCGGTTCCAATCTATCAATGGGGAAAACATCGAATTTAATCTGCAAAACCGCAAGAGAAGTAAAGGATGGTGATTACGCTATCATAATCTAACAGTCATATGAGGCAAATCGGACTAGAAAGGCAAAAACCACAACAAACCCCAAAATCCCCAAAAGTTAGGGTTCTAAGGAAATATACCTCGATTCGGACGGATGAGGATGATTACGATGATGATAAACCTCACTTGGAACACAATAATCGATCTATGGAGGAACTCTACGGACTGATCTGCACAAGTCGCTCCAAATCGCCTGAAAAACTCACGTCGCGGGCAAGGGAAAGAAAAATAAGAGAAATAACGCGCCTGAGGTCAACTGAGGATTTAAATATCTGACAGTGCATTGCGTACGTTAAAACGAATAGTTAACGTATGTTATGATGTTTACGTACATAACTCCTATGAGTTAACGTACGTCAGAGCCCGGCAGATCATTCTGCCAGATTTGTTGAGGTCGATAGCGCATGCTACGCCATACCTGTAATACCACCGGTATTTCATGCTTAATTACCTTGTACTATGTGATTTCTTATAATGTGATGTTGTTTTTTATTTCATTAAAGGCAATACAATTGTGCGATGTGGATGAAACGGAGGTGACATGCCTTGACGCTGTTGGACAATCGTCGGTGCGAATATGACGGTGGCCAACGTCCTGTTCCCCGATAATTGTTGACGAGTGGGAAGGATGGTCACCCCGAGATGGTTAAAATGTGATATGTGGCTAAGGGATTGAATGTCTAACGCACGTTATAGTATATGCATAACGTATGCTAAATTTGAAGTATTAGGTATGTTAACATAACTCGGTTACATATGTAACGGTTGAGTTGGTCTCCCGACCAGAATCTTCCTTTTGACGTGGATTGAGCTACTTTCGGCGGGCTAGAAGACAAACGAGTCAACCCCTTATAACGTATGCTATTCCCCAAGCTTAGCGTATGCTACGATTAGGTGCATTACGTACGTTATAACAACTTACGTACGTAACATATGGTTCAATTCAGTCAGTGGCCTCTGGACGACCTTTACGTACGTTAACCATCGCACATAGCGTACGTAATACGCTTTACGTGCGTAAATCCTGGAATGTTAATGTACGTTAACGAGATCAAGTGTTATAAAATAACACTCCCACCTTCATTTCTCCCAACCCAAAACCTGAAGTGAAGCACTCTTGAAGCTTTTCCACAGCCTTATACTCGATTCTTGGCCTCTTATACACTTGAATTAACATAGAGGAGGTGATTTCGTAAGCTCCGGTGAAGATTATCCAGGTCATTCGATCCATTCCTCATTTCTCCTCGTGGCTCTTGTTGATTTGTCATCTCTCCTCATTGTTCTTCATCTATTAAGGTAAGCCTATCAATCTTAGGAGTAATCTCTTCAATGTTGTTGATTATTACTTGTTAGATTACGGGTTCTTGGGTAGATTTTGCTAAATCTCGTAGACAGTCTAAACGGATAAACTTGTAGTACTCGGGATTATCATTGTTCGTATATTTCATTATCATACTACTCTTTATAACAATCACATGCGAGAACTTTCATCTCAATTTACATTGGGATTATATAAACTCGACGAATCAGTTGTAGGAGAATTTCGTAGGAATCCATCACCATTTGATAAACTAGTCGTAACCCACTCTTCCCATATGATTATAAACGTTAAATTAACTAGGGGAATTAATTCGATAGTATTAATGTCATTGAGAATCAACCTTGAAATCATTGTGTAAAATGGTAATCCACCAATTGAAGTACTCGGAATAGAGAATTGAATTAGAAGTTATGGGATTCGATTATGCTATAGTCGTTTGTTGCTAACCGAATGATGATTGGGATAATCTTGTTGAACAAATCGATATAGCTAACGTTAACCGTAGAATTGAATGACATAGTGGTACGTATTGCTTGTGAACTTAGAAGCACGATACTAGTGTTGGCAATTAAGACTACGTTAGGAACCCGGTTAGGGAAGGTAAGGGAGACTAGTTGTATTCATCATGATCCGTATGAGGTGTTAATCGGATTTTACGTGACTAGGTTAAGCTCGATCGGGCGTGGAGATCTCAGTTATCACAAGGCAGCTACCGTCGGATCAAAGGCAACTGAAATCTTGCTCGAGAAATGTTAATATTATTGAAATGTTCGTATTCTTGAATGTGCCATTGTTGATGAATGCCGACGGTTGTCTTTCTCTAAGAATGTGTTATAAATGGGCCGATATGTTGGAGATAAACCCTGTATGATACCCGTATGGAAATGTGTTAGGGGATAAGACCCAATTTGGGCACCTACATTCCGGGGTATTCCCGTGTGGATACTTTCGTGACCCTTGGTTGCGACCTTGGGGTTTATGTGATAAAAAGAGAAAGACAATGTCAGTCGGGTGGTGAAATATTTTCTGTTGGTTATGTAGCACAATGTGTAATACCACCAGTATTACATGCTATTTCACGTTGAGCGATCATTTCAATTTCATCTATTTAATAAATAAATGTACTCCGTCACGATAAACGTATTTTGGATGATATGTTCGTACTGTATTAACATGAATAAAGCTTGTCCGCGCCTGTTATTCTTGTATTGTGATTGTATGATGATTGATGATTTATCGGTGACATACCTCGATGTCGTTGGGAAATTATCGGTGCGAATATGACGATGGCCAACGTCTTGTTCCCGGAAGAGATTACTCGACGAGATTGAGAGGGAGTCGCGTTATAAGCAATCAATGTGATAATAACTTGTAAACAAACTGAACCTTACGTATGTTAAAAACTATGTATTGCATACGCTAAGTATGTGACATTACGTACGCTAAAGGTTATGCCTTACGTACGTAACGAGGTCTTCGGTCTTCGGATAGGGAATCTTCACCGGATGGTGCATTGTCAGACCAACTTTCAGCGCGACAGTGACATGCAAGTCAATGGGTGTTACGTACGTTATACGACTTTCGTTACGTACGTAACGATGTTTGTAAATTAGTCCAGTAAGTTCTGAGTTTTTCCTTACGTACGTTAAGCTCTCCATGATAACTCGTAACATGGCTTACGTACGTAAAGCTTCAGGCCTAACGTGCGTAAAGCCATTCCGAATTTATATAAGTACACCCTCCCTTTCATTTCTTCTGACCCAAAACTCACTCTTTGCTCTTCATAATATCCTCCACCCTCTCTAAGTCGGTTCTGAGCCTCCCTAATCAAGTGTTATCCTGTTGGGGTGAGTTGATCAAGCTCCGGAGGAGGTTTTGTAGGTACTACCCTTTCGGTCTTCGTCGTCCTTCGTCGTTCTTCATCCTATTTTGTCAATTGAGGTAAGTTTATCAAATCTTGAACTCATTTCAGTGTTGTTATATGAGCTATACTAAATTTCGGATGCTTTGAGTAGTTTAGAACTTTCGGGAATGATCGGAACGGTGAAAACTATCACAATTATTAATCGATGCCTATCTTGTTAAGTAATTAGAATGAGTGATGGTAGTACTCGTAAATTGAATGGGAACTCATAACCGGATTGTTAATCACCAACACCTTAGAATCATCTTGTTGTAGATTTCAATTATAATCCGATTACCATATCGTAAAAACGTTAATAATCCCTTGATCAACTAACTAATGACTATCAAATCGGATAAGTAATCAAACATGTTAAGTTCGGGGAATTAGTGCTTAATCGTTCCATTCTAGTAATTTAAACTAAAATTAGTGATGTAATTACGATGGCCTTGAGCTATAATCACGACGTAGAGATGTTGTATTAGAACATTAATCAACGAGATGATAAATTGTAAAATGGCCAACCGAGGAAACTAGTAATATGCATTATGGTCACAAATAGAGAATTCCGATTTTGGCAACATGAACAATCAAGTTTAGGATCCTTACGGGATGGGGAGAATTGTCATTAATCATTATTATGACTACAAGATGTTAATCGACGAACATTTAATAGGTTGGGCTTTCGGGTGTGGTCGTTCGAGCCGTTGTGTTATCAAGGAAGTAACTCTCGTCGGATTTGAGGCAAGTAAATCTTGCTCGGACTTTACGTATTAATATTTCGGAATATTGCATGTGTTACTGTCTATGGTAACGTGCTCGTCTTATCTATCTCGTCCGAAGTATTCCTGTGTAGATACTTCTGTGACCCTTGGCTGCGGCCTTGGGAGTTTATATGTTGATATATCTTGCGGAACTGTGTTGAGGGATAAAACCTGAATGGTACCCACGTCCGGAGTATTCCTGTGTAGATACTTCCGTGACCTTTGGTTGAGACCTTGGGAGTTTATGTGCTGATAAAAGGAATAACATTGAATTGAATATTCAGTGATAACCTTGTTTCTGAATTCATCTGATTCTATCATTAAAATTTGTTCGAAATGTCTGACCGTGTTGACTAACACGATACGTCGTTTCAGGCAAATTTGTTGAATATGTGCAGGATATTTCCGAAGGTTCCGGTCAGGCCTGAGCACTGTTGGGAAGAAGACTTATTATTTCTTAAACTAAATTTGAATAATCCACGTTGTGTAAAAACCATATGAACGGACATTGTTACCTTTTATATTTCGATTATATGAACGCTTTAATTTAAACATTTCCGCAAACTACTTGTTGAATAAATTGTTTTTAAAACCTCTTTTAAAACTCGCCTTGTGGGTCCCACACGGGATTCACGGCACTGTGGAATCCGGCTTAATTTGGGGCGTTACAGAAAATGGTATGAGAGACGAAAACTCACGTGGAGAGTGTATCAAAATATTTTTTTTTTTGAAAACGTCTTGCCTTCAAAAGTCCAACACTCCTGGAGACCGTAGCTCATCGAGGAATGTCGAGGTAAAATACATGTAAACTCCTGAGAATTAGGTATAATGTTTGAATTCAGTAAAAACTTAGAGACTGTTGCACTAAACTAACCTTTTAGATCGAGCAATCATCACTAATGGCACGTCGTGGAGCTAGAAGGAATGTAAACGTTGCACAGGGTTCCGCTATGAATCAACAGGAAGACAGGAATACCGGTGAAACTAACCCAGCCGGGAATCAGACACCACCCGTTAATCAGAACGAACATGAGGCGGAAAATCAAAACAACGGGGGATTTGGTCCGGCCTTTGTCCAGACCCTCGCCCAGGCCATTGCTATGGGAATCGCTCAGGTCAACCGGGCAGAACGTGTACCGGTCATTGACATAAAACAGAATGCTGGTAAGGACCATTGGCTGGGAGAAATGCTGAAGGCCAGACCGCCATTATTCGATGGATCAGGGGATAAGAACGTGGATGATTGGATCTCCGAGATGGAGACTGCCTTCGAGGTGATCGGTTGCCCAGGGAACCGAAAGTTACCGCTCAGAATCAACCAGCTCCGCGACACCGCAGCCCGATGGTGGAGGACTTATAATCTGGAGGACAGAGTAGTCGGATGGACCGAGTTTTCCAAACTACTGAGAGACGAGTACTGCCCCCGATCAGCACAGACAGCTCGAGCGCGGAGTTTATTCAGTGAAGGACCTCAGGATTTACCAGTACCCGAAATCATTCGAGCTTACAGGACCAAATTAAGCTATGTCGCATAGATGGTCCCATCAGAAGATCAACGAATTTGCCACCTTGCTCAACGGTTGCCGGAAGATGTTCAACGCTATGCGGCCGGGTTTCACTGCACCACTATGAGGGCATATGAGGACGTGGTCACAGCATACGCCGGTACGGTTGTCAGTTCGGATACCGGGCATAACCAGAAGAAGCAAAAGACATCTAATCAGTCTGGGAGCTCTAGAAGAATGAACTCGGGAATTGGGTTCTCCTCTAAATCAGCAGCTTCGTCCCAGCAGAAAGGAGCATCTGACGGGCCTTCTCGTCGGAGCTGTTTCAATTGTGGCATAGCGGGGCATACCATGAGTCAGTGTCGTAAGGCGTTTACAAAGTGTTTTTCATGCGGAAAGGGGGGGCACATGTCTCGCTACTGTTCATGGATCAAACCTGCACAAATTTTAGCTCCTTAGAGTCAACAAGGCTCGGTTCAGACATCCAGAGCATCCTCCATGTCCGACAATCGATCCCCACCTTACCAAACTCCTCCATATGGTGCTGGAACAGGACGTGGCTGCGGGGGAGGCACTGCACCCTCCTCAGGGACACTGCCATCCCACGTGTTCGAACTAAGGGCTACTGATAACCAGACTGCACCTGCTGTCTCAGGTACACTTCTTATTAATTTCGAGCCTGTTCATGTACTATTTGATACTGGAGCGACCCATTCGTTCATATCCGTGGATTTCTAGATATCACCAATTGAGAATTCGAGAGGAGGATATTCCAAAGACCGCATTTCGATCGAGTTACGGACACTACGAGTACATGGTGGTGTCATTTGGATTGACTAATGCCCCAGCCATTTTTATGGAATTGATGAACAAGGTTCTGATAGAATTTCTCGACAAGTGTGTGGTAGTCTTTATCGATGACATTTTGATCTATTCCCGGAGCCGACAGGAGCATGAGGAACACTTGAGGCAGGTATTGAGTGTTTTCAGGCAACACCAACTTTATGCCAAACTTTCTAAATGCGAGTTCTGGATGCAGGAGGTGACCTTTTTGGGACATGTGATTTTGGCAGAAGGCGTTAAGATAGATCCCCAGAAGATCGAGACAGTTATGAGTTGGGAACCACCAAGAAATGTCAAGGAAGTGAGGAGGTTTCTGGGATTGGCAGGATATTATCGACGGTTTGTCTAATCTTTTTCTAGTATTGCTCGGCCGATGACAAATCTACTAAGGAAAAGTGCCAAGTTAGTTTGGACAACGGATTGTCAGGAGAGCTTCGACGAACTGAAGAGGAAGCTGACTACTGCGACAGTACTGGTACTACCGCAGGGCACAGAAGGATTCGTAATATACACCGATCCATATAAGCATGGACTTGGATGTGTATTCATGCAAAATGACAGAGTTATTGCATACGCCTCTCGACAACTTAAACCATACGAGGTGAACTATCCGACGCACGACTTGGAGCTGGCTGTAGTGGTCCACGCCCTTAAGATTTGGAGACACTACCTTTATGGGGTTACTTGTAAAATTTTTACAGACCACAAGAATTTAAAATACATTTTCACCCAGAGGGAGTTAAACATGAGACAGAGGCATTGGCTGGAGCTGATCAAAGATTACGATGTGGAGATTTTATATCACCCTGGAAAGGCCAACGTCGTGGCAGATGCACTGAGTTGGAAAACTGCACAGGAGATGACACTATCCGGTTTAACGGTACAGTTGGAATTGAAGCAAGATCTAAGGAGGAATGGCATTGAAGTATGAATACAAAACCGCTAGGGACAGTTGTGCTCAATTAATATTCATTCATCCTTGCTGGACGAGATACGCCTGGCACAGATGGAAGACCCAAAACTTCGTGCGATCGGCACAAGGGCCGAAGAAGGATTTATTTTAGACTACAGGATCCAAGGGAACTTGGTAAGGTTTAAGAACAGAATTTGTATTCCACCGAATGACGAGCTTAAACAAACTATACTCAAGGAAGCTCATTCTACTCCCTATTCGGTGCATCCCGGGGCGAGCAAGATGCATAAGGATTTGCGGAAGAGCTTCTGGTGGAAGAACATGAAATAGGAGGTAGCGAGGTTCGTTGATCGATGTATGACATGTCAACAGGTAAAGATTGAACACCGCAGGCCGGCCGGAATCATGCAGTCCTTACCTATTCCGGAATGGAAATGGGAGAGCATATCAATGGATTTTGTCACCAAGTTACCAGTGACGGCGGGAGGAAAAGACACGTTATGGGTCATTATAGACCGACTTACGAAGTCAGCACATTTCATTCCAATTCAGGAGACCACCGGGACAGAGCAGATGGCCACCATCTTTATCCGAGAAATCTATTAAGAAGATTTCCATCGTTCGGAAACACATGAATCTATTAAGAAGATTTCCATCGTTCGGAAACACATGTTGGCAGCTCAGAGACGCCAAAAGTCATATGCTACGGACCGCCAGCGACTGTTGGAATTTATGGTCGGGGACCACGTTTGGGTCAAAGTATCGCTGATGCAGGGTGTTCGACGCTTCGGCCAGAAGGGCAAATTGAGCCCGAGATTTATTGGCCCGTTCGAAATACTAGACCGAGTGGGTAAACTCGCTTATCGACTCGCACTGCCACCTTCATTAGACATAGTGCATAACGTCTTCCACGTTTCCCAGGTGAGGAAGTACGTGTACGACCCAAGCCACAAGATTAATTTCGAGGAGGTGGAGATTTCTAATGATGCTACCTTTAGAGAATTCCCAACCACAATTTTGGATCGACGCGTAAAGACACTAAGGAATAAGGCCATACCTCTTGTAAAAGTTCAATGGTCGCACCATGGCATAGAAGAAGTGACTTGGGAGACCGAGTCGAGCATGAGGGAAACTCATACCGAGTTATTTTATTAGTTTCGGGATAAAACTATTTTTAAGAGGAGTGGTATGTAATACCACCAGTATTACATGCGATTTCACGTTGAGCGATCATTTCTATTTCATCTATTTAATAAATAAATGTACTCCGTCACGATAAATGTATTTTGGATGATATGTTCGTACTGTATTAACATGAATAAAGCTTGTCCGCACCTGTTATTCTTGTATTGTGATTGTATGATGATTGATGATTTGTCGGTGACATACCTCGATGTCGTTGGGAAATTATCGGTGTGAATATGATGGTGGCCAACGTCTTGTTCCCTGAGAGATTACTCGACGAGATTGAGAGGGAGTCGCATTATAAGGAATCAATGTGATAATAACTTGTAAACAAACTGAACCTTACGTACGTTAAAAACTATGTATTACGTACGCTAAGTATGTGACATTACGTACGCTAAAGGTTATGCCTTACGTATGTAATGCGGTCTTCGGTCTTCGGATAGGGAATCTTCGCCGGATGGTGCATTTTCAGACCAACTTTCGGCACGATAGCGATAGGCAAGTCAACGGGTGTTACATATGTTAGCCGACTTCGTTACGTACGTAACGATGTGTGTAAATTAGTCCAGTAAGTTCTGAGTTTTTCCTTACGTACGTTAAGCTCTCCATGATAACGTATGTAACATGGCTTACGTACGTAAAGCTTCAGGCCTAACGTGCATAAAGCCATTCCGAATTTATATAAGGACACACTCCCTTTCATTTCTTCCGACCCAAAACTCACTCTTTGCTCTTCATACTATCCTCCACCCTCTCTAAGTCGGTTCTTAGCCTCCCTAATCAGGTGTTATCCTATTGGAGTGAGTTGATCAAGCTCCGGAGGAAGTTTTGAAGGTGCTACCCTTTCGTTCTTCGTCATCCTTCATCGTTCTTCATCCTCTTTTGTCAATTGAGGTAAGTTTATTGAATCTTGAACTCATTTCAGTGTTGTTATACGAGCTATACTAAATTTCGGATGCTTTGGGTAGTTTAGAACTTTTGAGAATGATCGGAATGATGAAAACTATCACAATTATTAATCGATGCCTATCTTGTTAATCACCAACACCTTAGAATCATCTTGTTGTACATTTCAATTATAATCCGATTACCATATCGTAAAAACGTTAATAATCCCTTGATGAACTAACTAATGACTATCAAATCGGATAAGTAATCAAACATGTTAAGTTCGGGGAATTAGTGCTTAATCGTTCCATTCTAGTAATTTAAACTAAAATTAGTGATGTAATTACGATGGCCTTGATCCATAATCACGACGTAGAGATGTTGTATTAGAACATTAATCAACGAGATGATAAATTGTAAAATGGCGAACTGAGGAAACTAGTAATATGCATTATGGTCACGAATAGAGAATTCCGATTTTGGCAACATGAACAATCAAGTTTAGGATCCTTACAGGACGGGGAGAATTGTCATTAATCATCATTATTACTACAAGATGTTAATCAACGAACATGTAATAGGTTGGGCTTTCGGGTGTGGTCGTTCGAGCCGTTGTGTTATCAAGGAAGCAACTCTCGTCGGATTTGAGGCAAGAAAATCTTGCTCGGACTTTACATATTAATATTTCTGAATATTGCATGTGTTACTGTCTATGGTAAGGTGCTCGTCTTATCTATCTCGTCCGGAGTATTCCTGTGTAGATACTTCTGTGACCCTTGGTTGTGGTCTTGGGAGTTTATATGTTGATATATCTTGCGGAACTGTGTGGAGGGATAAAACCTGAATGGTACCCACGTCCCGAGTATTCCTGCGTAGATACATCTGTGACCCTTGGTTGCGACCTTCGGAGTTTATGTGCTGATAAAAGGAATGACGTTGAATTGAATATTCAGTGATAACCTTGTTTCTAAATTCATCTGATTCTATCAATAAAATTTGTTCGAAATGTTTGACCTGCGTTGACTGACACGATACGTCGTGTCAGGCAAATTTGTTGAATATGTGCAGGACATTCCCGAAGGTTCCGTTCAGGCCTGAGCAGTGTTGGGAAGAAGACTTGTTATTTCTTAAACTAAATTTGAATAATCCATGTTGTGTAATAACCGTATGAACAGACATTGTTACCTTTTATATTTTGATTGTATGAACGCTTTCATTTGAACATTTCCGCAAACTACTTGTTGAATAAATTGTTTTTAAAACCTCTTTTAAAACTCGCCTTGAGGGTCCCACACGGGATTCACGGCACTGTGGCGTCCGGCTTAATTTGGGTCATTACACTGTGTTTGGTAAAATTGTGTATATCGTTGCTAATAATTGTTATTGGTATGCATTCTCTGATCATAGTTACCTGGTATGAATTGTCGTGCCAGGTAAATTTGTTGATCATGTGTCGGACATTCTTAAGGGGTCCGGTCAGACTTGAACGCTGTTGGAATAAACTCTTGCCGCTGCATAAATTAAATTTGATCTTTAAAACCTCTGTTATGTAATAATCGAACTTTGAATTACGTTTCTTCTTAAAACTTTTCAGCTCATGATATGTAACTGTTGTAATATCCGCATTTTCTTTTCCCAGTATTTTCACTTTTCGGTGTATTTCTCGTTTTTAGCGACCCTCGTGTAACCGTAATAATTTTTGAGAATAGTTGTTTCGAGAGTTTTTGTCAACCAGTTCTACGTTTATTGGTTCTTCCGTCATCTATTGATCTGATTCTCGTAATCGTTGTTCGGAACCGCCGTGTCGGGGTTGCCGTGGATCCATTCTATGTTATTATACATTTTGAGATGTTCCGTTTGATGTTTCGTTCATGTTCCGGTGTTTTGGGCCGTTAATATTGTAATATCCGGAATTTCTACTACTGATGTTTAATATTATTTTATCCAAGTTATATTGTACAGCGTGGAATCTGTACAGTAGAGATAAAATAAATAAAGGACTGAGATATCAGTATCGGTATAATTGTCGTATTTGGTCGACAATTACATTTGAGGATATTGTGTATCAGGTTGTCGTACTTTTGATATTGGGTATATCGTATGATGATATTATTGGATTGATGTTTGTGTTCGGTGTGTCTTATGTTCGCTTTTGGTATGTCGAGACGTTGGACAAGCTGCGGAAAATGGCTAAGTATAGCCTTATTAGCGCACGCCGATATTCATGCATAACGCACGCTATCGTGCGTGATTAGCACACGCTACGTTTATAGGTTAGCGTCGCCAGTGCGCAGCATCGGAAGGAATCTGCGTGTGGACATTGCTTTGGCGCACGTTACGTAAGTCAGCGGTTGTTGTCACGAAGTATTAGCGCACGCTAAAATATTAGGCTTAGCGCACGCTAACTATGTATCATCAACAAGGAATCTTATCCTTGCGGATCTTTGTCGGAATATGGGGGCGAGTGGTAGGTGAACACTGTAGCAAGTCAACTTCGGATAGCGCACGCTAAGATAAATGACTTGTGTACGCTAAGCAGGATGTTTTACGTACGTTAATGCATGGGCATTACGTACGTAAGTTAGTTTACGAAGCAAGGCAGTAGCCTTTGGGCTTCGATAGCGCACGCTAACAAAGTCATTTAGCGCACTCTAAGGCGGTAGCGCACGCTAAACATGAGATGTTAGCGCACGCTAATAATGAATATTATAAAAAGGGACAGAAGGGTGTTATGAAGCATTTCGTCCATTCCTTCCTTATGTAGAGAGAGAGTTTTTAGAGAGAGGTTTGAGGTCCCAAACACGAGAGATGATGATCTTTAACAAGATTAAGATGGAGAGCATGGATTCAAGCCTCGTTCTTCAAGTTATTCATGATTCTTGGAATGGAGTCTAGTGTACTTATTCTTGGTTCATCCAATCAACTAAATTATCGTATCCTCTTGATGATGGTACGTTTATCTTGGATGATTTCATGTAAGGAGCATGTTGGATAATCATATGATGATGTTATATGAGATTGATGGAATTTTGATTAGAGTTTCTGATTTTAGTTTAGATTCTTCTTTCTATAAGTTTGTTGATTCTTTTAAGCCTATCTAAGATGGATTTCTGAATCTTGTTAATTATATTGATCGATTTAGAGGAGTTAAATCATGATACGAGGTTGAATTCCGGATTGAATATGATATGATCCTTGTTCTCTAGTCGGTTTGATTGTTGATGTTATTATTGATATATGGACATTGATATTATCCCTGTGATAGTTATGGTGTCGTTTATCTTCAAGAGATATGGAGATTTATGTCTCCCTTCATTCGGATTCGTAGTTGCAAGATGCTAGTCGATGCTTGGAATGCATGCCATGCAGCATTAGCGCACGCTAAGCTTACTGGCTAGCGCACGCTAACGGGAGCAACTTAGCGCACGCTACGTTAGGTGATTAACGTGCGCTAAGTAGGCGACATGCGGTATTTTTGTGTTTTGATTAGGAATTCGTGATGGTTTGACTTGGTTGGTTATTTGTGTTTATTCGAGGTTGTGTTGAACCGTTGAGTTCGATTAGTTAGTATTGTCGGTTGTTGATTGTTATCGGATATGTGTTATTTGATTTCTTGATAGGTTGAGATTCTTGATCGGTGATTATAACCGGATATTGCGGTCGTGTTCGAGTATGTCCATTGTATTGCTTTTGATCGGGGCTGAGGAGCTCGTAGACAAAGACAATGGGTTCGGTAACAGCTTCGTGGTATCGGTATCGAGGCAAGTTATTACTTGCTCAGTTATAATATTTAATGAATGGTTTTGGTTTCATTTCGTTTATAATGCATATAGCGATGATTATTATTGTGAACTCGGATATTCGGATCGCATATCGTTCTTTCGATTCGGGAGGTAAATCATAATGTATATGCTTTATCTCGATTATTGGTAACCGAGTATCGAGGTTACATTATAATAAAGACGATATGAGTATCTATAGTTCATTATGACGTTTGGATCGCCGAGCATTGAGGATAATCGTCGGTGATGATTGGACATCGAGGTTGCTCCGAAGGACTCGGGGCAAGTATTCCATATTGATTATGGTTTAGTGTTATTTATTTTGGTCTCGTACATTTTCTTTCATGTTGTTGAACATGAAGTAGTCCTAGTATATTGTCATGTTGTCGCATGTTATGTTGTTCATGTGGATGAACGTGTTGATTTGCATATGTGTATGCATATTGTGTTGTTTTTGTTGTGTAAATAATCCGATGGGATTATGAGGATCTATCCGAGGGCGCTGGATCGAATGTCCACCATGCGTTGGTTCGACGGATCATCATGGGGATCTATGCCGAGGGCGCCGGATCGTTGGGATGAGTTTTCCACCATGCGTTGGTTCGACGGGATCATCATGGGGATCTATCCGAGGGCGCTGGATCGTTGGATTACAGTATTGTGTTGATGGAATCGGTGAATTCGCATCATTGATTTTATCATGTGTTGTTGTTCACATGTGTATTGTTAGTTATCCACCTTATGTTGATCGATAGGATCAACAAAGGGATCTATCCGAGGGCGCTGGATCGTCGGATTTCCATTGAGTATACATGATTGTTATTGTTGTGATCATATTGACGTGGTCATATGAGTATGCATTTGTAGGTCTTGGGTTAGGACCTTGTCCGTATTGCATTGATCTGATCTCGGATTAGACTGGTATGATTGTCGTGGCACTTCATATCTCGAGGTATGTTCCGTATTTTCCTTTGGTATTTGTCTTGATGGACGATCGGTTATCCTCTTGGGATTTGATGATGTTATTCGATGGATCGTATTGGTCAGAAATGGTATATTTCCGTATCGTGAGTTGGTTATGACAGTTTGAGAACCTTGAGTATTGTTTGAGGTACAGTACTTATATTATGTTCGAGTTTATTGGTAAATCGAGTACATGATGTGAAATGTGATAATGGCTACTCGATGAGAATCACTTGAGTAAGCAAAGTTATGGCGGTAAGATTACATTGGTCGTATTGTTATGTTGTATTCTATTTGTTATGTTATTATTAATGTGATGTGACATTTATCATTGTTGGATTTTATGGCTGACCCCGTCGTGGGATTTATTTTAGGTTATCGGAGTATCGTGCTTGTAGCGGTCGTGAAGAGATGAGCTTCCTGAGGATACCGGCTAGGACATGTTACGTACATTGAGTTTCTTGATTGGTTCTTGTTTTCCGCCGCTAGAGTATCGTTTTGGTTGGTCTTTTCCATTGCGTGAGTATTTTGAGACGCTCTTTTGGTATCTCGTAACCGAGGTTACTTTGGAAATCGTTTTCTAAACTTTTGAGTATCGTTTGTTTGGCCTTGCGATTTCAAATGAGTTTCTGACGGTTTTGATAAATGGATTTTATAAGTCTTTGTGAATTTTTAAAGTTAGTAAGTCGTTGGCCTCTTGGGCATTTGTAAATGTTTGTGAAAATTTCTTTTTAGCCTTGTGGGTTCCATCTCGGGGCCCACGACGCTGTAATATTTCCGGTTAAATCTGGGGGTGTTACGAATATGGTATCGGAGCTTAGGTTGAGAAAACCTAGGCATTTGGGTCGAGTTGGGTCGTGTTTTTGTTGCGTCATTCGAGTTGTCGATTGACAAATACTAGAGCCGTGAGTCTTTGTTGTTCACTCGGGCTTGTGCGTTATCGGATTTGCCAAGATCGCATCGGGCTTGTTATAACTTTTCCAAATGGTGTTTACGTGATATATTGTGTTCTTGAGTTGCACCGAGTTTGCAAAGCGTGAGTTTTGAAAATACGTGTCGAGTATTTTCTTGAGTCTAGACATGTGCAAGATTATCACGGGAATCGTCGGCTTCACGATCTGTAAGTATTCGGATTTTTGAATTTCATTGAGATTTACCGTTCTAAGTTGATATGTTTTGAGATTCACAGATATTATGCATTTCAATATAAGGTGACAGAGTTGGGATAGGATTGATGATCTTGAGAAGTTATGATTTTGGAAATCGGTATATCGGCTAGATTTTGGAACGAATTGTGTAATCGGAGAAGGACTATGGATTGTTGAGAAGAACATGTAGCATGTTAATTCATTTGAGATACATGAACTGCTTTTGAGCATTTGAAAATGATACTTTTCAAAATGAATATTTTACGGATGTTTTACGGAAAATGATTTTGGGCCGAGACCCAATCGATTTTGAAATGGTTTTATAACTCAGACTTGAAGTCCGAAAAGGGGTTTTCTACTTTTTAAACTTTTTGTAATGCGGAACGAGTTACGGGCTAAGACCCTAATGTTTCAAACGGCTTTTGCTTTTTTAAACTCCGAGACTTGTAAAACACTTTACCAATCGTTTACCTATGTTATTTCCGCCTTTCGAGGCTTTGGTTTACTTGTTCAAATTGAACCTCTCGGGAAGTCTTTCATTGTGTGGATTTGTTTCAATATTTTGTCATATCATATTTAAGGTGATCCAGATGGGTTAATGACCGACGTTGCAAGTCATGTGTGGAAAAGGAGTTTAGTCGGAATTTATATATTGAGATTTTGGAACTCGATCGTGTGGTTTTCCGATGGAATATCGGTGGATATTGGTGACGAACCGAATTGGTATACGGGAGTATGGATATAGTCGAGCATTTGCATACTTTTCATTTTAAAACTTCAAATCGTGTGGATTCGAAGGAAATCATATCAAATACTTGGCACCATCGAGCCAAGTTAATTTTTCGAAAATTGATTTTGTGGTCTTACCAAAATTTATGTTTTGAGTTTTCAAACTCTTGAAAGAATTTTCGAAAATTTGTCTTTTGACAAGAATATATGATTTCAAACTGGTTTTGAAAATGTGATTGATATACATACGCATTTAGTGCATAGTGCATATCATATTGATGGTACGATGGAAAAGGATTTGAACTTCGATGTTAGTTTGATTATCCGGTGATGATCGGTTGAGTTATCAGATAAGAGAAATATGTTGCGTGTTGTAGATTCATGCACATAATATTATTTTGGAAACTTGGGATTTTGTGAAACCGGAACATATGTGCTATGTGATTCCATTGGTATGGTAGTAGCGCGATTTTACCTTACTGATTCTGGAATGATTTCCTTGTAAGCGTAGATTTGGATATGGTGACCCCATACTGGTTGTTTTAGATAGTGAGTGGTCGTTTCCACTCCGTGTATGATTGGGTATGTTCGTCAGTTTGTGATTGGTTGTTCATATGCCGAGGGGTATGTTCGCCAGTCGGATATGTTTATTGAGATCCACTGTATGTGATCGGTGTGTCGTTTTGAGAATTTTGCTTTTTCGTATATACATTTACGTGGTTCTGTGTTGATAGTGTTGGAGTTTACCGTGTGAAGGTATTCTCGATTTAGTTGATCGCTCGTTGGTTGTATTGGAGTTTATCACGTTGATGATATTCTCGATTGTGTTTTGACCTCGGTTGGTCGATTGGAATTTATCATGTCGATGATAAATTCGGTTGATTGTTGATCATTGTTGGTGATCATCGGCGTTGATTGTCTATCGATGTTTCGGATTCGTTGCCATTGTATTGAGCGGTTGTTTCACGGATACATCGGATATTATTCGTTTTATCGATTGAGACTTGATTATGTAATCAGTGACAGGATTTGATTCGGGCATTGTTTGATCCGAAGATGATATATTTTGTTGAGAATCGGGAATTATGATCGTAGCGTATTGAGATCTGCGTGAGAACGGCTAGTATCTCCGGAGATCGTCGACTGCGTATTTGGAAGTATGCTCTTTTGGATATTCGGTAATGATGATGATAAATCGTTGTCGTGATGGTTTTGGGATATTTTGAGTTGAGCGGTATGTTTGTTCGTTTTATGATGGATTGCAAGTTTCGAGGACGAAACTTATTTTAAGGGGTGTAGAATGTAATATCCGAATTTCTACTATCGATGTTTAATATTATTTTATCCGAGTTATATTGTACAGCGTGGAATGCATGCAGTAGAGATAAAATAAATAAAGGACCGAGATATCGATATCGGTATAATTGTCGTATTTGGTCGACAATTACATTTGAGGATATTGTGTATCGGGTTGTCGTACTTTTGATATTGGGTATATCGTATGATGATATTATTGGATTCGGTGTTTGTGTTCGGTGTGTCTTATGTTCGCTTTTGGTATGTCGAGACGTTGGACAAGAAGCTGCGGAAAATGGCTAAGTATAGCCTTATTAGCACACGCCGATATTCATGCATAACGCACGCTATCGCGTGATTAGCGCACGCTACGTTTATAGGTTAGCGACGCTAGTGCGCATGATCGGAAGGAATCTGCGTGTGGACCCGCTTTCGGCGCACGTTACGGTAAGTCAACGGTTGTTGTCACGAAGTATTAGCGCACGCTAAAATATTAGGCTTAGCGCACGCTAACTATGTATCGATCAACAAGGAATCTTATCCTTGCCGATCTGTCGGAATATGGGGGCGAGTGGTAGGTGAACACTGTAGCAAGTCAACTTCGGATAGCGCACGCTAAGATAAATGACTTGCGTACGCTAAGCAGGATGTTTTACGTACGTTAATGCATGGGCATTACGTACGTAAGTTAGTTTACGAAGCAAGGCAGAAGCCTTTGGGCTTCGATAGCGCACGCTAACAAAGTCATTTAGCGCACGCTAAGGCGGTAGCGCACGCTAAACATGAGATGTTAGCGCACGCTAATAATGAATATTATAAAAAGGACGAAGGGTGTTATGAAGCATTTCGTCCATTCCTTCCTTATGTAGAGAGAGAGTTTTTAGAGAGAGGTTTGAGGTCCCAAACACTGAGAGATGATGATATTTAACAAGATTAAGATGGAGAGCATGGATTCAAGCCTCGTTCTTCAAGTTATTCATGATTCTTGGAATGGAGTCTAGTGTTCTTATTCTTGGTTCATCCAATCCAGGTAATTTTCGTATCCTCTTGATGATGGTTCGTTTTTCTTGGATGATTTCAAGTAAGGAGCATGTTGGATAATCATATGATGATGTTATATGAGATTCAATGGAATTTTGATAAGAGTTTCGGATGTTAGTTAAGATTCTTCTTACTATAAGGATGGTGATTCGTTTAACCCGATCTAAGATGGATTTCTGAATCTTGTTAATTATATTGATCGATTTAGAGGAGTTAAATCATGATACGAGGTTGAATTCGGATTGAATATGATATGATCCTTGTTATCGAGTCGGTTTGATTGTTGATGTTATTATTGATATATGGACATTGATATTATCCTTGTGATAGTTATGGTGTCGTTTATCTTCAAGAGATATGGAGATTTATGTCTCCCTTCATTCGGATTCGTAGTTGCAAGATGCTAGTCGATGCTTGGAATGCATGCCACTGTACAGCATTAGCGCACGCTAAGCTTACTGGCTAGCGCACGCTAACGGGAGCAACTTAGCGCATGCTACGTTAGGTGATTAACGTGCGCTAAGTAGGCAGACAGTGCAGTATTTTTGTGTTTTGATTAGGAATTCGTGATGGTTTGACTTGGTTGGTTTTGACTGTGTTTATTCGAGGTTGTGTTGAACCGTTGAGTTCGATTGGTTAGTATTGTCAGTTGTTGATTGTTATCGGATATGTGTTATTTGATTTCTTCGATAGGTTGAGATTGCTGATCGGTGATTATAACCGGATATTGCGGTCGTGTTCGAGTATGTCCATTGTATTGCTTTTGATCGGGGCTGAGGAGCTCGTAGACAAAGGCAATGTGTTCGGCAGCAGCTTCGTGGTATCGGTATCGAGGCAAGTTATTACTTGCTCAGTTATAATATTTAATGAATGGTTTCAGTTTCATTTCGTTTATAATGCATATAGCGATGATTATTATTGTGAACTCTGGATATTCGGATCGCATATCGTTCTTTCGATTCTGGGAGGTAAATCATAATGTATATGCTTTATCTCAGTTATTGGTAACTTCGAGTATTGAGGTTACATTACAATAAAGACGAAGATATGAGTATCTATAGTTCATTGTACGTTTGGATCGCCGAGCATTGAGGATAATCGTCGGTGATGATTGGACATCGAGGTTGCTCCCGAAGGACTCGGGGCAAGTATTCCATATTGATTATGGTTTAGTGTTATTTATTTTGGTCTCGTACATTTTCTTTCATGTTGTTGAACATGAAGTAGTCCTAGTATATTGTCATGTTGTCGTGCATGTTATGTTGTTCATGTGGATGAACGTGTTGATTTGCATATGTGTATGCATATTGTGTTGTTTTTGTTGTGTAAATAATCCGATGGGATTATGAGGATCTATCTCGAGGCGCTGGATCGAATGTCCACCATGCGTTGGTTCGACGGGATCATCATGGGGATCTATCTTGAGGCCGGATCGTTGCACAGTGTTTTCCACCATGCGTTGGTTCGACGGGATCATCATGGGGATCTATCCGAGGCGCCGGATCGTTGGATTACCAAGATTGTGTTGATGGAATCAGGTGAATTCGCATCATTGATTTTATCATGTGTTGTTGTTCTCATGTGTATTGTTATTTATCCACCTTATGTTGATCGATAGGATCAACAAAGGGATCTATCCGAGGGCTGGATCGTCGGATTTCCATTGAGTATACATGATTGTTATTGTTGTGATCATATTGACGTGGTCATATGAGTATGCATTTGTAGGTCTTGTGTTAGGACCTTGTCCGTATTGCATTGATCTGATCTCGGATTAGACTGGTATGATTGTCGTGGCACTTCATATCTCGAGGTATGTTCCGTATTTTCCTTTGGTATTTGTCTTGATGGACGATCGGTTATCCTCTAGGGATTTGATGATGTTATTCGATGGATCGTATTGGTCAGAAATGGTATATTTCCGTATCGTGAGTTGGTTATGACAGTTTGAGAACCTTGAGTATTGTTTGAGGTACAGTACTTATATTATGTTCGAGTTTATTGGTAAATCGAGTACATGATGTGAAATGTGATAATGGCTACTCTGATGAGAATCACTTGAGTAAGCAAAGTTATGGCGGTAAGATTACATTGGTCGTATTCTTATGTTGTATTCTCATTGGTATGTTATTATTAATGTGATGTGACAGTTATCATTGTTGGATATTATGGCTGACCCCGTCGTGGGATTTCTTTTAGGTTCTCGGAGTATCGAGCTTGTAGCGGTCGTGAAGAGATGAGCTTCCCGGAGGATACTGGCTAGGACATGTTCTGTACATTGAGTTTCTTGATTGGTTCTTGTTTTCCGCTGCTAGAGTATCGTTTTGGTTGGTCTTTTTCCGCTGCGTGAGTATTTTGAGACGCTCTTTTGGTATCTGGTAACTGAGGTTACTTTGGAAATCGTTTTCTAAACTTTTGAGTATCGACTGTTTGGCCTTGCGATTTCAAATGAGTTTTACGACGGTTTTTGATAAATGGATTTTATAAGTCTTTGTGAATTTTTAAAGTTAGTACCGTCGTTGGCCTCTTGGGCATTTGTAAATGTTTGTGAAAATTTCTTTTTAGCCTTGTGGGTTCCATCTCGGGGCCCAAGGCGCTGTAATATTTCCGGTTAAATCTGGGGGTGTTACAAATATTTCGTGCCTAGCGCGCGCTAATCTTTCTGCATAGCGCACGCTAGGGATTCCATAGTAGCGCACGCTACGTCTGCTTCGTAGCGCGCGCTAGCGAGATGAGCCCTAGGAGTGGCAGTGAACTTATTTCTGATTCCAGTCCTCTGGACTAGCGGATTAGCATATGCTACGTTGTCTAGCGCACGCTAATGTCGGGGGACTAGCGCGCGCTAGGTGTCCGGTAGAGCGCGCTAACGCCACTGTCCAGTACTGGGCAGTTTGTTCTGGACTCGTTCAGGTTCCCAGGTAGCGCACACTATAGCTCGATAGCGCGCGCTACCGAGTCGTTGTTAGCGCACGCTATATAGTAGTAGCGCACATTAACGGTCCAGGACAGTGAGTTCTGGACTGTAATATAACTGGGTAGCCCACGCTAACACTTAACCGTTAGCGCGTGCTAACCCGTGTGGCTATATATACCCAGGATTTGACTTTGGACGGATTTATTTCTCATTTCACCTCCTTCTCCACGGCTTTCGCGATTTTGGGTGATTTCTTGGCGATTGCTTCCTCCAATCATCTCAACCATCATCTTCTTTGAGTTCTTGGTGTAGAATAACAACATCAACACGGATCTTTCATCCTAATCCAAGGTAAATCTTCTAAGAACCCTACTTTTGAGTAAATTGGGTGTTTTCGGGTTTTCTTCGATTCGTTCCATACGGTTGATTAATTCATGTTGAATGTGATTAATCTTGCTAGTATTCCTGTTTTCCCTACGGATTCATGGTATATTTCATGGTTGTTGCGTATTCGAGAGGGTTTGGTTGTGGTCCGCCCTCGTTGTTATTTTTATACGAATATACATGAATCGTAGGAGGGTTTTCAGGTGTATTCCATTTCCATATTCATTTAGAGTTGGTTGTGATTATGTTCTTCGAATCGTTAGGTTCGGTTCCGTTAGTTCCTAGCGTTCGTCGGTGATTTTCCTTTCTGTTCGTTGTGTCATCAATTATTCAAGGCAAGTATTTTTTGGAAACCTTTATATTAACATGAAATGGTAATGTATATTGTGTGTGATTTGCTCACCTCGGGAAGGTCCGACGGGGCCACGAAGGGAGTCCAATGGTTTTAGCCCTGGATTCGTGAGTTTGTTTAGCTAGCCAGCTCGGGAGGGTCCTTAGAGGCCTCGAGTGGGATTTGTGGCTTTGTCCCGGTCCTAGGCGATGCACGTGCGTGATTTGTTTTATGATATGGCCAGCTTGGGAGGGTCCTTAGAGGCCTCGAGTGGGATTTCTGGCTTCGTCCCGGTCCTAGGCAAATGTGATTGACTGTTTGTTTCCGGAAAAGACATGTCTGGTTTTGGTTTTGAAATGATTTGGTGCATTGTACTATGAAATGTGTAAGCGAATGGTTTGCCTTGATTACTTGTACTAGCGTAATTTCTAACCTCTTTTGGGACCTGTTTTGGGGAAATTCTTGTTATGGATTTCAGGTTATGTTCTGCCAGACGAGCGGGCGCTGGGACAGTACGAGGATGTTGGCTAGGGTCGTTGACATGTGCATTCAAGTCTTCTTATTTCTATTGTCTATTTCGATATGGTTGTTTCCCACATTTATAAACTTATAGATTGTACTCGCGAGTACTTTGGCTTTTCACTCCGAACTTCATTTTGTATTAACTCAAATTGCTATATTGTCGGTTGATGTTTATTACGCCGGTTGCTCCGGGCGTATCTTTATATGTTGTATTATTTAAAGGTGTGTCCTCGCTAACTAAGATGGTTAGTCGAGTGGTGTTTTTCTTGTTTTAGCCAGGTGGGTCCCATGTAGGGGTCCACAGCGCTTTAATACACTTCAAATATCTCGGGGGTGTTACAGAAAATGGTATCATAGAACTAGGTTTATGGATACCTAGGCTTGTCAATTATTTGGGTCTAGTTTTGTTTTGTTTTGCATATTGTCACATCGCTGCCAGCATCTCAGTACTTCCAGTGTTCGTAAGTTTTCCTTACTCGATTCTTTGCTTTCTCGTACCGTATTTCCGTTTCTTGAACTGTGGTTATTTTCCCTCTTTTACTTATCATCGAGTTGCTTTTTGCCACCTCTTAACACCAGCATGGATGCTGGAAGGGGCCGTGGTCGTGGTCGTGGTCGGGGATGTGGGGCGGCCACGTCGCATTCTTCGGGAGCCGGTAGTACCGGTGACCGTCATAGCCATTCTTCTTCTCAATATGGCGCCGACCTTGGTATTGCGGCTGTCATGCAGTAAATGGTGAACCAGATGGCAGCTATAGCTCAGGTGGTTCAGAATCCGAATCCGGCCCATGCTAATCGGGGCGGAGCAGACCGTTAGCTTCAAGATGTCATCAAGATGCATACTCCTTAGTTTTCGGGAGCATCAGACCCGATTGGCTGGGAGGGGTGGATCAAGGAGATATCTAAAGTCTTCGTTGCCACCAACTGTCCCGAGGACCGTAAGGTCCCTATTGCCCAGTACTTTCTCACTGGGGACGCTACTGACTGGTGGGAGGCTGTTGGGCCTAAGGACCACATTGCTTCATGGGTGGATTTCAAGGACCTAATGGAGACCGAGTATTGCCCGTGGCCGGTTAGACAGGCTTGAGTCCATGCCTTCTATGATGCTCAACCGCGGGACATTCCTATCTCTCAAGCTATTGCCGATTTCAACAAGGAGTTCGGCTACGTGAAGGCCCAAGTTGTCGAGGAGAACGACAAATTTTTTCACTTTTCTAGGCGGATGAAACTGTCAATTCGGGACTATATGTCCGGGCTCGTCTGCACTACTTTGAAGGATTATCAGACTAGGGCTCTTGCTTACGATATGTCGGTGACGGCTAGTGAAGTGGCTCGTGAGAGCAAGAAGCAGAAGTCAGTCGGAACTTTTTCTGGTCCCAAGGGTGAAGGCTAGGAGAAATCTCAGGCTACGAATATTTCTACGGGCGGTTCGGATCGTTTCTCTAGGAGTTTTTGAGGTGCCACCGGAACCTCCATTCGTGATCCCACATGCTTTAACTGTGGCCAGCCGGGCCATAGGAACCGGCAGTGTCCTTGTCAGAAGTTGACTTATCATACTTGTGGTCAGTCGGGCCACAAGGCTCTCTTTTGTGAACAAGTCAGACAGATTCGCGAGACCCGTGATTCTTTTCCAGCACCTAGGGAGCCGAGTGTGAACCAGGGCTCTCATTTTCTCCATAGTCTCCTCTGAGTGCCAGCCGAGGTAGAGGTCGGGGTCAGCCTGCTAGAGGAGGAGATTCCAGTGTCGGCTCTGCCCAGCCGCGTATCTACGAGATGAGGAGGGTCGATGATCCAGCGGCTACTGTGGCGACAGGTACCGTTCATATTCATTCTCATCCTGTCAGTGTGCTTTTCAATTCTGGTGCTACATATTTGTTCATATCGCTGGGGTGTGTGCGTCGTTTGAGTCTCGACTATTTGTCGCCTTACCAGTCTTTCATCATTAAACTTCCTAGCGGTGATGGGATCGTTGGCGATCGAGAGGTCCGAGACTACTCTGTGTTTATTTGTGAGAGAGTTTGGCTCTCTAATCTTATTGTCGTTAATATTGAGGGTGAGGATTTGATTCTAGGGGATGATTGGCTCAAGCGGCATGGCGCAATCATGAACTACCACACGAGAATCATCACTATGTTAGCCGAGGACGGCACCGAGCACTCTTTTGCGGGGCGAAAGAGGGGAAACCAGAAGTTCGTTATTAACCCCTTGAAGGGGATGAGACTCCTGCGAAAGGGGGTACTGGTTATTGGTGCTATGTCTTGAAGGCGGGGGATGGTGAAGTCGAGCTTTCATCGATTCCAGTCGTTAGTGAGTTTCCTGATGTATTTCCTGACGAGTTAACGGGATTACCACCAGATCGTGAGGTCGAGTTTGCTATAGAGTTAGAGCCGGGCGCGGCTCTGATTTCGAAGGCGCCGTATCGCATGGAACCTTCAGAGATGGCCGAGTTGAAGAAGCAGTTGAGTGAGCTTCTTGAGTCAGGGTATGTTCGACCGAGCGCTTCACCTTGGGGCGCACCGGTCCTGTTTGTGCGGAAGAAGGATGGTTAACTGTATTTGTGTATCGACTATTGTGAACTAAACAAGGTTTTTGCTATTTATAGTGATGCTTCGGGTCAGGGTCTTGGTGCGTGTTGATGCAGCACGGCAAGACCATTGCATATGCGTCGAGACAGTTGAGGCCGTGTGAACTTAACTACCCTACTCATGATTTGGAGTTAGCGGCAGTTGTTTTTGCGCCCAAGATTTGGCGTCACTATCTTTTCGGCATTGCATGTCAGATTTTTACCGATCATAAAAGTCTGAAATACATATTTACTCAGCGGGAGTTGAATATGAGGCAGGGGAGGTGGTTAGAGTTGATTAAGGATTATGACCTCGAAATCCTTTATCATCCGGGCAAGGCGAATGTCATGGCCAACGCCTTGAGTCAGAAACCGGTTGTGTTGCGAACACTTGAGATCCTTACGTCTCAATCTGAGCTTCGGCGGGTTTTGATCGAGTTGGGTGTTGAGGTTTTGTTGCCTGGAGCTGTCGGACAACTTTGTGCTTTAGAGATTTTGTCATCTTTGATTGATGAAATTAAGCTGAAGCAGTTGGAGGATCCGATGATTACTCAAATCCGAGAGAATGTTCTTAAAGGAAAGTCTCCTGGGTTTGTGATTCACGCGGATGGTGTTTTGAGATTCCAGAGTTGGCTTTGTGTACCGAATGACTCAGAGTTGAGACAAAGTATTTTACGTGAGGCCCATGCTACACCTTACTCCGTCCATCCTGGTTCGAGTAAGATGTACAAGGACCTGAGACGGAATTTCTGGTGGAATAATATGAAGGAGGAGGTCGCACAGTTTGTAGCGAGATGTTTGACTTGTCAGCAGGTCAAAATCGAGCATCAGCGACCGGCCGGGTTGTTGCAGTCACTTCCCGTTCTGGAATGGAAATGGGAAGATATATCGATGGATTTCATTACGAGTTTGCCGAGATCGAGGTCGGGCATAAATATGGTCTGGGTGATTGTTGATCGTCTGACCAAGTCGGCACATTTTCTGGGCATCAAGGACACTTGGGGCCCAGAGAAGTTGGCTCGTGTGTTTATCGCGCAGATTGTGAGGCTTCACGGTACTCCAGAGTCTATTGTTTCGGATTGTGATACTCATTTTGTATCGCACTTTTGGCAGGCGGTGCATAAGGCGTTGGGTACCCATTTGTGTTTGAGTACCTCTTTTCATCCTCAGTCACATAGACAGTCGGAACGCACTATCCAGACGTTCGAGGATATATTGCGTGCTTGTGCTCTCGATTGGAGCAGTGACTGGGAGGAGCATTTGCCATTGATCGAATCCACGTACAACAATAATTGGCACGCGTCGATTCGGATGACCATTTTAGAGACTTTATAGGCGGCGTGGTTGATCACTGATTTGTTGAAATGAGGCATCTGATTTGGTCGGGACCGAGCCGGATATCGCTTTAGAAACGAGGCGGAAGATAGAATTAATTCGGGAACGGATGTTGACTGCCCAGAGTCGACAGAAGTCATATGCTGATGTCCGTCGTCGACATTTGGAATTCGAGGTGGGAGACCACGTTTTGCTAAAGGTGTCGCCGACGAGAGGAGTTTTCCGTTTCGGGAAAAAGGGGAAGTTGAGTCCGAGATATATTAGACCCTTTGAGATTCTCGAGCGAGTCGGTGGGTTGGCATACCGTTTGGCGTTACCCCCGGCCCTGAGTCATGTTCATAGCGTTTTTCATGTTTCCCAGCTGAGGAAATATGTCCCGGATCCTAGTCACGTCATCGATTATGGTGAGATTGATGTCGCCGAGGATATTACTTTTGAGGAGCATCCTTTGAAGATTTTGGAGCATCGTGAGAACCGACTGAGGCATAAGACCATCCCTTTGGTCAAGGTGTAGTGGTCGAGACATGGTGTCGAGGAGGCAACTTGGGAAACCGAGGATAGCATGTGTGCTAGGTACCCCGAGTTGTTTGTTTCTTAAGTTTCGGGACGAAACTTAGTTTTAGAGGGGTATAATGTAATATCCGTATTTTCTTTTCCCGGTATTTTCACTTTTCGGTGTATTTCTCATTTTTAGCGACCCTCGTGTAACCGTAATAATTTATGAGAATAATTGTTTTGAGACTTTTTGTCATCCAGTTCTATGTTTATTAGTTCTTCCGTCCACTAAAACTCGATGCTCCCTACAATAGTTGCATGGTTTAGAGCAATCAAGCTTATATAATTATAAAACTATAGTATAAACTCGACAAAAAAGAGGTGAGAAGTAAAAGACATACTCAATTAAACTTTCGATTTCCTCATTTCCAGAGTTAAATAAAATGTATCGATGACCCTGCATCTATGTACTATCATCCAACTGAAAAATAGTTCCATCTTTATTACTTATGGTACCAATAGAATATCCTACATTTGCTTGACGTGAACTTTCAGCAACAGTAGAACAGTTGGTACTAGTGGTTTTCTCGTCTTGATTCAGAAATCTTGAACAGAAAGTCAAATATTCTTCAGCCAAGTACCCTTCTGCCATGGATCCTTCAGGTTTACTCTTGTTACGGACATATTTTTTCAATTTATACATATACCGCTCAATACCAAATATCCATCGAGCGTTGAACGTGTAATACCCGGTTGTAATTCAGTCACTATCATTCAGTAATTTCATTCGGTAATTGTCACTATGTAATTTTTCACTTGTTAATAATCATTCATCCGTGTTCACCGTTCAGAATAACTTCGAGTTGTGTATCGATATTGTTCATTGTTTCAACCTTATTCGGGAAACGAAACAAGAGTATTGTTTTGATTGTTGTAATTGATTCATTAGTCAATGTTGTCATTGGAGTTCATGTCATTTCAAATCTCCTCATTATTCAAATTGTGTTTTGTTGGACGAACCCTTGTAATCATCGCATGGAACCACCGTTTTGGGGTTTCCGTACTTCCATTTCGTGTTATTGTTTCCCAAATATTGATTCCTATTGCTTTTATTCTCTTCCCGGGTCATTTTTCATCATGTTAGGACCCAAGGGGGTGTGGGCCGCGGCACAAGGAGTGTGCGCCGCGGCACACACATTTTCCAGTATTGGCCGAGCAGCCTGTACCGTGGGCCACGGCTCATGCCGGCAGGGCCGCGGCACACTGCCGCGGCACACTCGTCCGGGCCGCGACACACTAATGTTGCAACTTATCGGCCAAACCGTCTGTACCGAGGGCCGCGGCTCATGCCGACGGGGCCGTGGCACACTGCCGAGTCACTGCCGCGGCACACTCGTCCGGGCTGTGGCACGCTGCCTATCACTGGGGGCAGTTTTGACCCTGTGCCGCGGCACACTTCGGCTGGGCCGCGGCACACAGTGCAGTCAGCACTATAATTGCGTTTTTTGAGCGAGATCAACTCATTTTTTCCCTTTTCTTCAACCTATACGAGAGAGAGGGCTTGAGGGGGAAGATCTTCATCATCAATCACTTGAGTATTCGTTTTTCATCATTTTCATTTGGTTGTGAAGCTCGGATTGTGGATCTAACGCGATTTCATTGGATTAAAGTACTTGGATCTTCAAAGGTAATATTCATCAAACCTCTTGGATTTCGATTTTGTATTGAGATATGATGTTTTGGATGTTAAGATCATGTTGTATGAAGTGATATACGCATGATTATGGACATGTTTGATTATTCATTGGATTATTGAAGGATTATTCAAGAACACTTTGAATATTGTGTTGGATTTGGGGGTTTTCGATTAATTGTTGTTGAAATCACGATTTTAGATACTCATAATGGATTATTGATCGTATTGAAGATGTTTTGTTGGTTTGAAACACTTCTTGGGGATTTGATGTTGGTATTATTGAGGTTTGGTTATAAACAATCGAAGTTTGGCCACAAAGTGTTCGATATAATGCCCCAATGAACTTGGTTTAATCGTATTGACGTTTTGAGTTCGTTATATTCGTGTTTGATTCGTATATTGAACGGATTGTTGGTAATTGCATTATTCAAGGTTGTTCGAGCGACCGATATCTCTATTAGGACGTTGTTCGTGGAAGCATAATTGTCATCGGTGTTGAGTAAGTTAATTATTACTCGGTTAAAAGGATATTCATTCCTTTTGTTGTTGTTCATTCATAATCATAACTCATTCATCATTGTATTAACCGTGTCAATACTTGCCATTGTCAATTAATCACTTCAGTCAAAAGGAACGACGGTTCCAATCATTTCATTGAGTTGTCATTCATTTTACTATCATTTCATCTCGGTGAGTCATTATTGATTTCGATGTCAATTTGTTATCTCGTGGCATTTCGGGTCATACTGGCGTGTCGGTTGGTATGTGTAGGATTTTCATGTCGGGCCCATTTAAGTCGTGTGTTGGTTGTTGGCCTCACATTGGACTGTGCACACGAGTCGATTGCTTCGTGAGACTGATTAGGTACAAGACCACACGTGTATTCGATCGATACTCGTTGGTGGCTTGTGCACAGTCACATTTCCATCCCGGGCGTAGTGTGGCGCCACCCTTTGAGCCGTACTGTTAGTTGATTCATACAGCATGTTTGATTGCGTATGTTTTCAACCAGATTGGGTTATAATCTAACCGATTCATTTTTGATCGAACTTGTGGTTTATACAGCATATATATGATTATGTTTATTCAACTCTTGAGGATTGTTGTTCTGTGTAACTGACCCCGTTGGGGGATATTGTTTTTCAGGTCATGGCAAGGCGAAAGCACGGGGAGAGTACGTTGACGGCGAGGAGTCCCAATGATACTAGAAGGGGGCCCCAGTCTTTTCAGTCATTTATGTTTCCTTCATTTATTCCGCTGCAGACATTCTATTTGAATACTCATTTCACTCAGTGTTATATATTTTATCTCCATATAAAATATACACGTATTCTGTATTATCCTCGGTGTGTTGTATGAAACTCCTCATCGGAGTAATTATTGTTGTAATGTGGTTCGGTACTACATTTACCCTGTGTAATTCATTCATTTTCATTCGCCTAGTGGGTCCTAGTCGGGGGTCCACGGCACTGTAATATCCGCCTAGTTTGGGGTGTTCCAGAGTTGGTATCGGAGAGTGGTTTTGAATACTGCCTTCCGAGTCATGTCTCATTTGAAATCATCGTCATCGGACTAGTATCATTGGACTTTCGCGTCACGTGTGACCTGTGCAAATGCAAGCCAATCAGACCAAGAACTGTAAGATTTCTAACGCCATTGTATAATTTCTGGCAATAATCATTCATTCATAATTCATCAGTTAACAATCCTCAATCATCATTTTCATTTTTACCAGGACGGTCATGTTAACTCATTTATCACTCAATTCATTTCATTACTCAGTTGTTGATCTGGAAGATCATATCATTAATCTTGTAACTTGTTCAAGATAATCATATCAAGAATTTCACCAGATAATCATGTCACCTCAGTTAATCATTCATGTAATCACTATGCTAGAGCGCGTGTGCTCATTTTCATCATTTCATGGCATAATCATAATGTGATATTCATGCGAGAGATATAATCATCATGTGACTTTCCTACTTCAGTATGGAGAGAGCAAGAAGAGGACGCGGAGGACGAGGCCGCGGTGCGGGCCGAATCCCGAGAGCTCATGTGAATACACATGCAAACGCGAGAAATAATGCTAATTCATCGAGCAGTGACGCTGCCACTCATTCACCTGGACGTGATCATTCACTATCGGGGAGTCGTACCCGGGGCACAGCTCAGTCAGAAGGTGTTCGGGTTGACCCACTCACTTTTATGCAGGGCATGATGGCCCAAATGACTCAGATGGCACAACTAGTGGAGACGATGCATAATTCAGCTAATCAAAATCAACAGGCTCCTCCGCCGCCACCTCTGAGGCAAGAGAGGAATGTGAGCAGTATCATCGGCGACGTCTCTCGCTAGAGGCCACCTACTTTTGAAGGCTCATCTGAGCCGGCGGATATTGTTCATTGGCTCGAACATTTCGAGAAGTTATTTGCTATGGTAGAGTGTCCCGAAGGACACAAAGTCTTAGTTGCGGCTTACTATCTGGGTAAAAACGCACATTCTTGGTGGTTGTCGTTGAAGCCCACCGAAGGATCATGTACTTGGGATCAGTTCAAAACTCTCATGATGGAGAGGTATTATCCAGCCCCACTCAGGGAGGCTAAATTGTCGGAATTACTCACTCCCGAGCTCTCAGCGGACGACGATGTTCTTGCCATCGCCGAAAAATTTCAGGAACTTCTTCCTTTCGCCTCATCTATCATTCACTCTGAGGCGGACAAGATCAAGTATTTCAGCAAGAGGCTGAAACCTCGTTTGCGGCTACAGTTGCTTAATCATAATTGCACCACTCTGGCCGAATTTATCGAGAAAGCTCTTACTTACGAGCTTACTGCTAAGGAGATTGCTAAGCAACAACCTTCATCTGCTGGCAAAAAGTCTAATAACCATAATCAGTCTGACGGCAGTCAGGCCACTTTCAAGAAACCACGTGCGGGCTCTACCTTTTCTGAGCAACCTCCTATGGTGCCTAAACCCGCGGAATCTCAGTCCCGAGCGGCCAGTTCGGCCTTCACCTGTTTCTACTGTGAAGAACAGGGTCATTTCAGCACCAAATGTCCGAAACAGACTGTCACGTGCCATAACTGTGGAATTGCTGGGCATAGGGCCCGTTTCTGCCGAAGGGACTCTAAACCCACTCCGGCGTCATCTCAGGCCCCAGGACATTCAGCGGTGCAGAATCAGGCCACTCAGTCAGCGTCGTTCAAGACGACAGGAGCTATCAGACGGGAGCGTCTCGTTCGGGGGCCGGCAAGCCCCGAATTTACGAGATGAAGAAGACCGATTATCCAGAGGCCCGAATGATCTCAGGTACACTTGATATTCTACCTCAACCTGTGTGTACCCTTTTTGATACTGGTGCATTGCATTCATTAATTTCCAAGTCATGTTTGAGTAGACTACATCTGGGTAGTGCTACTAGTTGTGAGCCTTATGTCATTGGTCTACCTGATGGTAGACGAATTATCGGAAATTGTGAGATTCAGAATTGTCCGATTCAGCTTCAGGGCCGTGTATGGCTAGCAGACCTAATCGTGGTAGATTTACCGAGAGACGACGTCATTTTGGGTATTGATTGGATGGATCGTCATGATGCCATCATTACTGTCCGTAAGCGTATGGTCACTATCATTTCACACGATGGGGTTGAATGTGTTTTTCAGGGAGGTAATCCCGGCTGTTCTGGTAAGGTCATTAACTTGATGAAAGCAGTGAAATTACTCAGTCAGGGGTGTGTTGGTTATTGGTTCTATATGACCAAAACCGAGAAATCATCAGTAATGTTGATGGATATTCCAGTAGTGGGGGAATATGCCGATGTTTTTCCAGACGAGTTACCTGGTTTGCCTCCACAGAGAGATATTGAATTCATGATTGAGTTGGAGCCCGGTACATCCCCGATATCGAAGGCACCGTACCAGATGGCCCCGATCGAAATGCAGGAATTAAAGAACCAACTTGAGGAGTTGTTCGAGAAAGGTTATATCCGTCCGAGTGCGTCCCCGTGGGGAGCACCAGTGTTGTTTGTCAAGAAGAAGGATGGTTCGTTCCGCTTGTGTATTGATTACCGGGAATTGAACCAGGTGACGATCAAGAATAAGTATCCTTTACCCCGTATCGATGCTCTTTTGGATCAACTTCAGGGAGCTTCAGTATTTTCCAAGATCGACTTAAGATCTGGATATCATCAGTTGCGGATTCGAGAGTCGGATATCGCGAGGACGGCGTTTCGAACACACTATGGTCATTATGAGTTTGTGGTTATGCCGTTTGGATTGACTAATGCACCTGCGGTATTCATGGAGTTAATGAATCGGGTTTTCATCGACTTTTTGGATCAGTTTGTTGTTGAGTTCATCGATGACATTTTGATTTATTCTCGTAATTGAGAGGAACACGAGGTTCATCTTCATCAGGTTCTCGACGTGTTAAGATGAGAGCAACTTTATGGAAAGTTTTCCAAATGTGAGTTCTGGATGTCCGAAGTGACTTTTCTCGGGCATGTAATTTCATCAGATGAAGTGCGTGTTGATCCTCAGAAGACGGAGGCTATCCAAGGTTGGTTACCTCCGAAGAATGTTAAGGAAATCCGAAGCTTTCTCGGATTAGCCGGTTACTATCGGCGGTTTGTGGAAGGATTTGTTAGATTGGTACCGCCACTAGAAGGGGGGTTGAATAGTGCGGATAAGAGTATTGTACTCTTTTCGTGCGGAAGCAAAAATATCGGAGTAATAAAAGTGCGGAAAAGAAGGAACACAAGGAATTGTTCGAGAGGTTCGGCTATTAACGAAGCCTACGTCCCCTACCTAGTTTTATCGACTAGGACTTTTCTTAGAACTTGGAATTGCACTTTCTAGTTTAGTGCCAACTTCTTACAACTTCTTGATTTCCGGGCTCAAGAACAACCTCACAAAAACACTCTTGTTTTTCTAGGTACAAGATAACCTATACACAAAATAAATGCGAGTAGGAACTCGACTTTCACGATATATCGCTCTTAGATACAAGAATGAAGATTGGAAATTATAGAACAAATCTTCTCGTATCACAATCTAGAATAAGTATGTCTCTCAAAATGTTTGCTTGATATTGCTTGAGTATGCTAGTAGGCTCAGAATGCTTGTGTATCTTCAATCTCCATGAAGTTGGCTATTTATAGCCTTCTTGATCTCAATTTCCTGTTGGAACAGTTTAACTGGTTACGTACGTTATATGATGAAGGTTACGTACGTTATGAACGTTACGTACGTTATATGTTCCGAATAGCGGCCGTAACGAAAGTGAAGAAACTGTCCAGTGAGATATGATAGAATGCGTTACGTACGTTATGAACCTCATGGTTACGTACGTAATATTCTGGTCAAAGATTCGTTGATTGAGACGACTTGTTGCAACGGCTAGTGTCTTTTCCAATGGTCAGAATAATTCAAGCATTACGTACGTTAGATAACTCAGTTACGTCGTTACGCATCTGAAAAACTTACGAAAGCGGTGAGTGTTAAATGCGTTATAATAGATGAGTTACGACGTTAATCGTACTAAAAATCTTGCAGACAATCGTAGATGTTACGTACGTTAATGTGGTTTGTGTTACGTACGTTAACTGAAGAGAAAATATGTTTTAAGTAAATTTTGGTTTTAATAACACATCATCAAAATGATCTAAAAGATATTGTTCCAACAATCTTCCCCTTTTTGTTGATGACAAAATTTACGTATGTGAGTTTTTGAAAACATGATTTTAATAAGGCTCCCCCTGAACACGAGTACTGCAAAAAATTAATATGCTCCCCCTAAAAACGTGCACGGGTTATTTTAAAAGTTGATTTCAAAAACGAATACATATTATTCTCCCCCTTTTTGTCATTAACAAAAAGTTGAGAGATCCTGCAAGACAAATCAATGATACGCATAATAATCAACAGAATCCAAGTCAATGATTAACCAAAATGATAACCAAAATGATGCATAAAAACAGAGATAGTTATTACAGACGAAAAAGAAACATGAGAATGAAATGTTTGGTCTTTTAATAAAACAGGAAACATCATCATCAGAAAGGATAGCCCGACTAGTCAAGGTCCTCATCCGGAGGTGTCGACGGTATCCCAAAATGCGTGCAGATGTTCTTGACCATGATCTTGATGTCACTCATATCTTTCTCGAGCCTATCCATCCGAGAAGCCATCTGGGATGAAGAGGATTCCGGACGAGGACGGGAGGAACCAAGCTGAGATGACGGACGAGGTCTAGTATGCTCGATCCCCCTCGATGTGATCCTCTCCTCCGGTCTCGGAAGAGTACCCCAATCTATGAGCCGATCATCATCCTTGATATACGCAAAGTATATCCATCCATGATTTCTCGTGCGTAGATACCTCATCGTCCGTAACGTCCCCTCGGTGACGAGGCTCCCCCTAGGAATCGGAACCCCATGGACCCCAGACAAATCAACTCCTGCTTTCTCAAAAATTTCAGTTAAGATTGATCCAAATGGCATTCCCGATTTTCTCTATCGATCAACTTTTGCGTAGCTCTTTTTGTGGAAAATTTGACCCTTTTCCACGAACCATTTTAGCACAATAGACGCGAAGTTGACTTGGTGATCCTTCCACACATGATAAATGATCTCCATATCGATATTCACAAGTCGAAGCTAAGCATTAACTTTAGGCATAAGACAACGAGTGATAGCATCGTGAAGCAAACGGATGTTTATCCCAAAGTCATTGTTTTCAAACCGCCCGGAATGAACATTTATAACGGCTTTGTCCGACAAAAAGTCACGGACTTTGGACTCATGAACACCATAGCTTTCATCATCGGAGAAGTTGTTAATGACTTCATCCGGAGCAGCAAACTCTCCTTTGCATCGAAAACCCTCATTAGGGAGACCAAAAATCTCCGAAAGTTTCGCGGCATCAAAGGATATTGGTTTACCACGCACAAGAGAGTTAACTACAGCAAGTCCGTCGGCATCATAAGTGACAAAATTTTTTGCATAAAACTCTTTTACACAGTCCACATATATTGGTCGAGCAAGACTAACGAACCGATTTATCCCAAGCATATCGAAGAATTCTTCGATAGAAACACCAGCACAGTTCAGAGATTCGAAATCAAAGTGGTGACTCGGAGTTACCTCTTCGTCGATAAGGATTTCGTTGAAAGCTTTCATGGCTTGAGCATTCCGAAATGATGGATCGCCGGAAGCCGTGGAGGATGATTGGGAGGTTTCTCCTCTTCTCTTTTTTTCCGGTTCTGGATGCCATGAAGATTGAATCGGTCGAAAAGTGAAGGTTTGATGGATGATCTTGAAGTTTAGGTAGATTTTGCAGGAACTTCGTCGTCGACGTCGCTAGGGATTGTAAGGAATGAAAAGGGGACGGTCGAAATGGGTTTATATATGTTAGGGTCAACGATCGATTACGTACGTTATATCCCTTATGTAACGTACGTAGCGTAAAAACCTAAACTCTTTGGACTGAATCCTGCGTTTCGTTACGTACGTAACGTAACAACATGTAACGTACATAAGGTCCTATTACATAAGTAATGGACCGCTCCTACCGTACGTAAGCAGGACCAAATGAATAGTCTTTTCCTTTCGATGATGTCCCGATTTAAATGACCATTTAATGTGACTATGATGAGTATGCAATATTTAAAAATGATCAGCATGTCCCATTCCTAAATTTATGCGAATAAAGTTGAAAGCTTCTTCGGGTAATGGTTTTGTAAAAATATCCGCCAATTGTTCATTAGTACCAACAAATTGGAGACGAACATTCCCGTTTTGGACATGGTCACGAATAAAATGGTGACGAATTTCGATGTGTTTTGTCCTACTATGCAAAATGGGGTTTTATTTAAATTAATGGCACTTGTATTGTCACAAAAAATAGGAGTATTCTTAAGTTCAATGCCATAATCAAGTAATTGATTTTTGATCCAAAGAACTTGTGCACATGCACTTCCCGCAGCCACATATTCTGCTTCAGCTGTGGAAGTAGCGACACCAGTCTGTTTCTTACTTCCCCATGAAATTAAACATGAACTCATAAAATGACAAGTTTCGGTGGTGCTTTTTCTATCAATTTTACATCCACCGAAATCGGCATCACTATATGCAAAAAGTTGAAAATCAATGCTAGAAGGATACCATAGGCCTAAACCAGCAGTATATTTTAAATATCGAAAAATCCGTTTACATGCAATCAGATGAGATTCTTTAGGGTTTGCTTGAAAACGAGCACATAGACAAGTAGCAAACATTATATCAGGTCTAGATGCAGTTAAGTAAAGTAAAGATCCGATCATACCTCGATACTGCTTTTGGTCAATGATTTACCTTTTTCATCTTTATCGAGTTTAAGAGTGGAAGACATAGGAGTGGATATTTCTTTGCAATCTTCCATCTTAAATTTCTTTAGAAGCTCATTGACGTACTTGGATTGGTGAATGAATATTCCGTCATTGAGTTGCTTAATTTGGAGTCCGAGAAAGTTTTTCAACTCTCCCATCATACTCATTTCGAACTCTCCCTTCATAAGATTTGAAAATTCTTTGGACAGAGTTTCGTTAGTTGCACCAAAAACAATATCGTCCACATAAATTTGACAAATTAACATATCATCACTTAAGACCTTAATGAATAGAGTATTATCAACATTACCTCTTTTATAATCATTTGAGATAAGAAAAGAGCTTAGACGATCATACCATGCTCTCGGAGCTTGTTTTAATCCATAGAGAGCTTTATGGAGCTTGTACACATGATCCGGATGATCATAGTCTTCAAAACCCGGTGGTTGCTTGACATACACTTCCTCCTGGATGATTCCATTTAGGAACGCACTTTTTACATCCATTTGATGGAGTTTGATATTCTTGTATGCGGCAAAGGCACAGAGAAGACGAATAGCTTCAAGACGAGCAACAGGAGCGAACGTCTCTTCATAAACCAAGCCTTCTTCTTGATTATAACCTTGGGCGACCAACCTCGATTTATTTTTAATTGGGAGACCATCATCATCGGTTTTGATTTTATGAACCCATTTGGTGCCAATGATTGATTTGTCTACCAGTGCCGGAACTAATTCCCAAATATTATTTCTTTCGAATTGGTTTAGCTCTTCTTGCATAGCAATAGCCCAATTCTCATCATTTATGGCCTCATCGATATTCTTTGGTTCTGTAAGAGAAATAAATGTAATATTGTTAATACAATCATTTATATTTCTCCTAGTTCGTACACCTTCATCGATTTTTCCGAGAATTTGTTCCATCGGATGGTCTTTCACATTTGCCCAATCTTTAGGAAGGTTGTAAGTATTTTCCTCCTGTTTGTCCGAGCTTACGTCGAGCTTCTCCAACTCCTTTGATACTTCGGATACTTCGTTAGCTGGAACCATACATGCATCATCATCAAAAACAACCTTTCTCGGGGGTAAAAATGTATCATCGAATTTTACATGAATAGATTCTTCTACCGAACCTCTTCTACAATTAAATACACGATACGCTTTACTATTAGTCGAATAACCAAGAAATATGCCAATATCTGATTTTGAATCGAATTTACCCAAATCATCCTTACCATTGTTATGAATAAACACTTTACAACCAAATGGATGAAAATAAGATAAATTGGGCTTTTTACCTTTAAAAATCTCATAAGGAGTCATCATTTTGTTCCTCCTGAGATGGACACGATTAATAACATAACAAGCAGTGTTAACGGCTTCGGCCCAAAAGTATTTAGGAAGACCATACTCATTGAGCATTGTTCGGCTCATTTCTTCTAGAGGGCGATTCTTCCTCTCGACAACTCCATTTTGTTGAGGTGTCCGAGGTGCCGAAAAGTTGTGCCCAATACCATATTTATCGCACCAATCTTCAAAGAGATTAGAATCAAATTCTCCACCATGATCGGTTCGAATGGCGATAAATGGTAATTCTTTTTCCTTCTGGGTAACCTTACACCACTTAACAAACTCGTTAAAAGCATCATCTTTATTGGCTAAGAATTTTACCCAAGTAAATCTTGAAAAATCATCGACAACAACTAAAGTATAAAGTTTACCTGTTAGACTGGCATGTCGAGATGGATCAATTAAATCCATATGAATTAATTCAAGAATGCGACTAGTGGAAATTTCCATTTTTGGTTTAAACGAGCCTCTTACATGTTTACCTTTAATACAGGCCTCACAAATGTGGTCTTTTCTAAAATTCAATTTTGGTAGACCACGAACAATATCATTTTTTGCCAATTTTGAAAGAAGTGGTAAAGAGGCATGTCCCAATTTTCGGTGCCAAACAACGGCATTTTCATCGTACGAAAGTAGACATTTATTTGATAATGTTGTCTTCCTTGCTTGTACCTACAAAAACCATTTTCTTCCGTTTTATAGGTACCCAGGCTAATTTGGGTCCTGAGGAGTTAGATACAAAAACTTGATTTTTAACAACGGTCCCTTTTGGTACCCAAATTTGCTTAACCCTTATAGTACGTCTAGAGTTTCGACAGTAGGTTTCGGTATGTCCAGGTTTTAAACATTTTGGACATGATGGAATTCTCGTTTTTAAAGTGTCCGAATCTTTTGTGGTAATTTCTAAGGACTTTTTCATTGGAAATGAATTATACCCAAGTCCTTGTTTTGAAAGAGAAAATTTTTGACCAAATAATAGTTGCTCAAATTTGTTATTACCACATGAGAATTTTCTAACATAGAGTTTTAACTCTTTCTGAGTTTTGTGCAATTCATCTCTCAGAATCTTCTCGGTTTCCAAGCAATTCGTATGATCAATCGAAACTTCCTTGTTTTTCGATAAGCATTTTCATTTTCAAGGAGTTTTATTTTCTTTTTCAATTCTTTATTACTATTGCAGGCCTTTTCATATTCATTATTTAGGGATTCAAAAGCATCAAGTAGTTCTTCATGAGAATCACTAACCTCGACTTCTTCGTCACTATCTTCGGATGCGCGGGCCATTAGAGCAAGATTGGTTTGGACTTGTGGTTCATCATCCTCATCATCATCGCTCCATGTGGCGACATAAACTTCCTTCTTTTTGAACTTTTCATGAGGTGGTTTTGATGAATTTATTGGGGCAGCAGCACGACAATCTTTCGCAAAATGGCCTGGAACGCCGCACCTTCGACAAGTGTTGTCAAACTTTTTGTTTTGAGGGAAGTGAGTCTTTTTGGATTCATCCCTTGATTCTTGCTTGATATCTCTCCGACGCCTTTGTACAAGATTTTTGAATTTCTTTATGTTTTTGGCATAAAAGGCGGTTTCTTCGTCCTCTTCTTCGATAGGTTCATCCTCTAGATAGCTTTCTTCTTTGGCTTTGAAAGTGATAGTCCTTTCTCTCTCCTTAGGTTTTGGTTTCGAACTTCGAGATTTAATGACAATCTCATAATTAATGAGAGATCCGATGAGAGCACTGAATTCTATTGTATTGAGGTCTTTCGACTCCATGATAGCCGTAACGGTAGCGTCCCATTCTCTTGGTAGAGACCGAAGGATTTTCTTGGCTTTATCACTACTTGATATCGGTTTCCCGAATGAAGCTAGCCCATTTGTGATTGCCGAGAAATGGTCAAGCATAGTGGTAATGCTTTCTTCTTCTTTCATGGTGAAGAGTTCATAATCGTGAAGAAGCATATTGATTTTGGTTTCCTTAACTTGACTCGTACCTTCATGGGTGATCTCTAACATTTTCCAGATTTCTTTTGCCGTCTCGCAGGAAGAAATTTTATTGTGATCTTCTGGATTGAGAGCACAATAAAGCAATTGAGTGGCTTTACTGTTGAAGTGATCGTTCTTCCAGTCGGCATCATCGTACTCTTCGAAACTTTTGAGAGAGCCATCCGTCTTCTTAGGAATGGTAGGTCCAAGGGCAATGACCTTCCATATTTCAATATCGTGAGCTCGGATGAAGATGGACATCTTCTTCTTCCATGTCATAAAGTTTGAACCATCGAAGAAGGGAGGGCGATTGAGAGCGTTGCCTTCAACGGAGAAGTGGATAAAGGCCATTTGGATCTTTTCTCTAGCGGGTGTTAATCCGGTGATAAAGAGACCGCTCCGATACCAATTGTTAGATTGGTACTGCCACTAGAAGGGGGGTTGAATAGTGCGGATAAGAGTATTGTACTCTTTTCGTGCGGAAGCAAAAATATCGGAGTAATAAAAGTGCGGAAAAGAAAGAACACAAGGAATTGTTCGAGAGGTTCGGCTATTAACGAAGCCTACGTCCCCTACCTAGTTTTATCGACTAGGACTTTTCTTAGAACTTGGAATTGCACTTTCTAGTTTAGTGCCAACTTCTTACAACTTCTTGATTTCCGGGATCAAGAACAACCTCACAAAAACACTCTTGTTTTTCTAGGTACAAGATAATCTATACACAAAATAAATGCGAGTAGGAACTCGACTTTCACGATATATCGCTCTTAGATACAAGAATGAAGATTGGAAATTATAGAACAAATCTTCTCGTATCACAATCTAGAATAAGTATATCTCTCAAAATGTTTGCTTGATATTGCTTGAGTATGCTAGTAGGCTCAGAATGCTTGTGTATCTTCAATCTCCATGAAGTTGGCTATTTATAGCCTTCTTGAGCTCAATTTCCCGTTGGAACAGTTTAACTGGTTACGTACGTTATATGCTGAAGGTTACGTACGTTATGAACGTTACGTACGTTATATGTTCCGAATAGCGGCCGTAACGAAAGTGAAGAAACTGTCCAGTGAGATATGATAGAATGCGTTACGTACGTTATGAACCTCATGGTTACGTACGTAATATTCTGGTCAAAGATCCGTTGATTGAGACGACTTGTTGCAACGGCTAGTGGCTTTTCCAACGGTCAGAATAATTCAAGCATTACGTACGTTAGATAACTCTGGTTACGTACGTTACCTGTACAGAAAAACTTACGAAAACAGTGAGTGTTACGTACGTTATAATAGATGAGTTACGTACGTTAACTGTACTAAAAATCTTGCAGACAACTGTGAATGTTACGTACGTTAATGTGGTTTGTGTTACGTACGTTAACTGAAGAGAAAATATGTTTTAAGTAAATTTTGGTTTTAATAACACATCATCAAAATGATCTAAAAGATATTGTTCCAACAGGATTTTCTAAAATCGCTCAACCCTTGACGAACCTTTTGCGAAAGGATAAGAAATACACGTGGTCCGACGCGTGTCAATGGAGTTTTGAGGAACTCAAGAGCCGGTTAATGTCAGCACCTGTACTTTCCTTGCCGCAAGGGACGGAAGGATTTGTGGTTTATAGTGATGCGTCCGGACATGGTCTCGGATGTGTGCTCATGCAGAATGGGAAGGTTATTGTCTATGCTTCACGGCAATTGAGACCTTACGAAGTTAATTATCCGACCCACGACCTGGAGCTAGCAGCCGTGGTGTTCGCTTTGAAAATCTGGCGTGATTACCTTTATGGCGTTACTTGTCAGATATTCACCGATCATAAGAGTTTAAAGTACATATTTACTCAGAAGGAGTTAAATATGCGAAAGAGACGGTGGCTGGAACTAATCAAAGATTACGATATCGAGATCCTTTACCACCCGGGCAAGGCGAATGTTGTCGCCGACGCCTTGAGTCGTAAGTCCGTTCAGGAGCAGATGCTTGCTCGTTTAACAGTTCAGAAGGAGCTTCAGCAGGAATTCCTTAGACCCGAGATCGAGGTCTGGCTTCAGCAAGTACAAGGGCAACTTTGCATGTTAGAGATTTCATCGTCACTTGAGGAGGCAATCAGAGAGAATCAGGGTTCAGACCCATCACTGTTGTGCATCCGTGAGGATGTGGCTCAGGGGAAAGCCCCTGGCTTTGTGATCCACGAGGATGGACTTTTGCGTTTTAAGAATTGGTTATGCGTATCGGCGAATGATGAGTTGAAAAACTCGATTTTGAGAGAAGCTCATGCTACCCCTTATTTTGTTCATCCGGGGTCTAGCAAGATGTACAAGGACTTGAAACAAAATTACTGGTGGAGTAATATGAAGCAAGAAGTCGCAGAATTTGTTTCGAGATGCTTAACCTGTCAACTAGTCAAGATTGAACATCAGCGACCGGCGGGTATGCTGAAACCTCTCCCTATTCCAGAGTGGAAGTGGGAAGACATTTCTATGGATTTCATCACGAGTTTGCCGACGAGTCGTCGTGGCATGAATACGATCTGGGTGATTGTGGACCGCTTAACTAAATCAGCTCATTTCCTTGAGATTAAGGATACGTGGGGTCCCGAGAGACTTGCCCAGCTGTTCATCAAAGAGATAGTGAGACTGCACGGTACTCCTAAGAGTATCGTTTCTGATCGTGACGGGCGATTCGTGTCTCATTTTTGGAAATCAGTTCATCGTGCCATGGGAACTCAGCTTAACTTCAGCACATCTTTTCACCCTCAGTCCGACGGACAATTAGAGAGAACTATTCAGACATTAGAGGACATGTTGAGGGCATGCGTCCTCGATTAGAAAGACGATTGGGAAGCCCAACTACAATTGATCGAGTTCATGTATAATAATAGTTGACATGCTTCGATTAAGATGGCACCTTACGAGGCCTTGTACGGTCTTCGTTGTCGATCTCCTTTGTGTTGGGATCACTTATCAGAATCAATCGGCACCAAGCCCGATAAGCTTATAGCCGCCCGTGAGAAGGTAGCTTTAATCAGGAGTCATTTGTTGACCGCTCAGAGTCGACAAAAATCTTATGCAGACAATCGTCGCCGACCTTTAGAGTTTGATACAGGTGACCACGTGTTGGTCAAGGTGTCCCCGAGTCGAGGTATCTTCCGTTTCGGAAAGCGGGGAAAGTTGAGTCCAAGATTTATTGGACCATTTGAGATTTTGGAACGAGTAGGCGAGCTAGCTTATCTTTTGGCCTTACCTCCGGCATTGAGCCGAATTCATAATGTGTTTCACGTCTCTCAGTTGCGGAAATATGTTGCCGACCCGAGTCACATACTTCAGTTCGACGAAATCGAGATCGCAGATGATCATTCGTATGAGGAGCGTCCCATACGAGTTTTAGAACGGCGAATCAAACAGTTGAGGAATAAGACGATTCCTTTGGTTAAATTTCAGTGGTCTAGACACGGAGTCAAAGAGGCTACTTGGGAAACCGAGGATAGTATGCGGGAGAGTTATCCCGAGTTGTTTGACCCTTAGTTTCGGGGACGAAACTCTTTTAAGGGGGGTGTATGTAATACCCGATTGTAATTCAGTCACTATCATTCAGTAATTTCATTCGGTAATTGTCTCTATGTAATTTTTCACTTGTTAATAATCATTCATCCGTGTTCACCGTTCGGAATAACTTCGAGTTGTGTATCGATATTGTTCATTGTTTCAACCTTATTCGGGAAACGAAACAAGAGTATTATTTTGATTGTTGTAATTGATTCATTAGTCGATGTTGTCGTTGGAGTTCATGTCATTTAAAATCTCCTCATTGTTCAAATTGTGTTTTGTTGGACAAACCCTTGTAATCATCGCATGGAACCACCGTTTTGGGGTTTCCGTACTTCCATTTCGTGTTATTGTTTCCTAAATATTGATTCCTATTGCTTTTATTCTCTTCCCGGGTCATTTTTCATCATTTTAGGACCCAAGGGGGTGTGGGCCGCGGCACAAGGAGTGTGCGCCGCGGCACAAGGAGTGTGCGCCGCGGCACACACATTTTCCAGTATTGGCCGAGCAGCCTGTACCGTGGGCCGCGGCACACTGCCGAGTCACTGTCGTGGCACACTTGTCCGGGCCGCGGCACACTCATGTTTCAACTTATCGGCCAAACCGTTTGTACCGAGGGCCGTGGATCATGCCGACGGGGCCGCGGCACACTGCCGAGTCACTGCCGCAGCACACTCGTCCGGGCCGTGGCACGCTGCCGATCACTAGGGCGATTTTGACCTGTGTGCCGCAAAGACACTTCGGCCGGGCACACAAAGGCACAAGACTATAATTGTGTTTTTTGAGCGAGATCAACTCATTTTTTCCCTTTTCTTCAACCTATATGAGAGAGAGGGCTTGAGGGGGAAGATCTTCATCATCAATCACTTGAGTATTCGTTTTTCATCATTTTCATTCGGTTGTGAAGCTCGGATTGTGGATCTAACGCGATTTCATCGGATTAAAGTACTTGGATCTTCAAAGGTAATATTCATCAAACCTCTTGGATTTCGATTTTGTATTGAGATATGATATTTTAGATGTTAAGATCATGTTGTATGAAGTGATATACGCATGATTATAGACATGTTTGATTATTCGTTGGATTATTGAAGGATTATTCAAGAACACTTTGAATATTGTGTTGGATTTGGGGGTTTTCGATTAAATATTGTTGAAATCACGATTTTGGATACTCATAATGGATTATTGATCGTATTGAAGATGTTTTGTTGGTTGGAAACACTTCTTGGGGATTTGATGTTGGTATTATTGAGGTTTGGTTATAAACAATCGAAGTTTGGCCACAAAGTGTTCGATATAATGCCCCAATGAACTTGGTTTAATCGTATTGACATTTTGAGTTCGTTATATTCGTGTTTGATTCGTATATTGAATGGATTGTTGGTAATTGTATTATTCAAGGTTGCTTGAGCGACCGATATCTCTATTAGGATGTTGTTCGTGTAAGGATAATTGTCATCGGTGTTGAGTAAGTTAATTCTTACTCGGTTAAAAGGATATTCATTCCTTTTGTTGTTGTTCATTCATAATCATAACTCATTCATCATTGTATTAACCGTATCAATACTTGTCATTATCAATTAATCACTTCAGTCACAAGAAACGATGGTTCCAATCATTTCATTGAGCTGTCATTCATTTCACTATCATTTCATCTCCGTGAGTCATTATTGATTTCGATGTCACTTTGTTATCTCGTGGCATTCCGGGTCATACTGGCGTGCCGGTTGGTATATGTAGGATTTTCATGTCGGGCACATTTAAGTCGTGTGTGGTTGTTGGCCTCACATTGGACTCTGCACACGAGTCGATTGCTTCGTGAGACTGATTAGGTACAAGACCACACGTGTATTCGATCGATACTCGTTGGTGCCTTGTGCACGGACACATTTCCATCCCGGGCATAGTGTGGCGCCACCCTTTGAGCCGTACTGTTAGTTGATTCATACAGCATGTTTGATTGTGTATGTTTTCAACCAGATTGGGTTATAATCTAACCGATTCATTTTTGATCGAACTTGTGGTTTATACAGCATATATATGATTGTGTTTATTCAACTCTTGAGGATTGTTGTTCTGTGTAACTCACCCCATTGGGGGATATTTTTTTTCAGGTCATGGCAAGGCGAAAGCACGAGGAGAGCACGTTGACGGCGAGGAGTCCCAATGATACTAGAAGGGGGCCCCAGTCTTTTTAGTCATTTATGTTTCCTTCATTTATTCCGCTGCAGACATTCCGTTTGAATACTCATTTCACTTAGTGTTGTATATTTTATCTCCATATAAAATATACATGTATTCTGTATTATCCTGAGTGAGTTGTATGAAACTCCTCATCGGAGTAATTATTGTTGTAATGTGGTTCGGTACTACATTTACCCTGTGTAATTCATTCATTTTCATTCACCTAGTGGGTCCCAGTCGGGGGTTCACGGCACTGTAATATCCGCCTAGTTTGGGGTGTTACAGACCGGTCCACCATACTCAATTTCTTTGCATAAATGAACTGGAAAGTGCATCATTATATCAAAATATGCTTCTGGAAAGATCATCTCGAACTGACACAGGATCTCGACAATTTCATTTTGTAGCCTATTGAGTTCTTCCAAATCAATAACTTTGCTACAAATTCCTCTAAAAAAAGCACCAAGTCTAATTAAAGGTATTGCAACTTCAGGTTTCAAAGTTCTCTTCACAGCAAATTGTAACAAATGTTGGAGTATGAAATGAGCATTATGGCTCTTATATCCCGAAATTTTCTTTTTTTTTTTCTTGCACAAATCGACTAACATTGGATGCACAACCATGTGGCAACTTAGCATCCCTTAATACAGAACAAAACATTTCTTTTTCTGTATTCATCATGTCAAAAATAGCAGCCCTGATTTCCAAGTGATTGCCATCACTAGATTTTGTTGGATGAAGGACTTTTCTTATGCCCGTTTCCTGTAAATCTAAACGAGCTTCGACATGATCTTTAGTCTTCCCACCGATATTTAGCAAAGTACCTATTATACTATCAAAAATATTTTTGTCTATATGCATGACATAAAGGTTATGTTGGGATAAATTATCCCTCCAATATGGTAAATCGAAAAATATTGACTTCTTTTTAAACGGACAATCAGCATTACACTTCTTTTTTTTGTGATTCTTTCCAAAATTATTTTCAAAATCTGCCAATATTTCTTCATTTTCTTCCCCTGTCAAAGGTACAGAAGGTTATCCCATCTCCATCTGACCATTAAATCTTTTTTTATCAAACCTCCACTTGTTATTAGGATCGAGAAATTTTTTATGGTTCATGTAAACTACTTTCCTACTATGTTTCAGGTACTGTGATGAGGTCTCATAATGGCACGAGGGACAGGCTAAATATCCTTTTGTGCTCCACCCCGATAACATCCCATACCCCGGAAAATCACTAATGGTCCAAAGGACACTTGCACGAAGAGTAAAATTCTGATCAGTAGTGATGTCATAGGTTTCTATCCCTACATCCCACAACTCTTTTAATTCTGTAATTAATGGTTTCATATACACATCAATATTATTCCCTGGATCATTTGGACCAGGTATTAGTGTAGATAGAATCAAATTTTCCGGCTTCATGATTAACCAAGGAGGAAGGTTGTAATTCACCAATATAATTGGCCATGTGCTGTGAGATTGATTCGTCATACTAAAAGGATTGAAACCGTCTGCAGCTACACCCAATCTAACATTTCGATTTTCTGAAGAAAACTTAGGATACTTGGCATCCATTGTCTTCCAGGCCTCGCCATTAGCTGCATGCCGTAGCTGACCATCTTTCTTGCATCCGAATGCATGCCATGTCATCAGTTTAGAATATTCTCGACACATGAACAACCGTTGCAGTCTCGGTTTTAGTGGAAAATACCTCATCACTTTAGCTGGAACTTTGCGCTTTACCTTCTCTTTATCATCTGAACAACCTTTATTCTCGGTCAAAATCCACCTCGACTCGCCACAAGTTTTGCAAACATGGTCATTTTCATTTTCAGCCCAATATAACATGCAATCATTTGGACATGCATGTATTTTTTGGTAATCTAAACCTAAATCATTAATGACATTTTTTGCGGCATTAACAGATAAAGGGGCCTCCGGAAAGGCCTCCTTAATCAACTCTAGTAGTTCCCCAAATGCAGACTAACTAATGCCATTGACACATTTTAGAAGGTAAAGTTTCACTAAAAAACTTAATCGAGAAAACTTCACACACCCGGGATATAACGGCTGTTTCCCCTCTTCGACAAGACGATATAATTTTTTAGTAGCTGCATTTGGTCCTTTTGAAAACCCGTCATCAGAATTCCCCAAATTACGATAGGCGACATGAAACATTTCATCAAAATTATCTTCATAATCCACCCCCATATCTTGATCTATCCCCATATCTTGATCCATTCCCATATCTTGATCCATCCTACTTCTGAAATCGATCATTGAAATCTCATATATGTAGTTCACATACACTCGAGACGGACCATCACATATGAGATGATCGAATATATCATCTTTACAATGTCATCGATCATTTTTACAGTGTTTGCAAGGGCACCTAATTTCCTACGGCTAGATTGGAAAATGCATTTTCTATAAAAGCTTTTACTCCGTTAATAAATGCATTTGTGTACTTTACCCACTTATGACTTCGGTTGTCCATTACTAAAATAAAAACATACAACATATCAAGAAATATATAAGAATACCAATGAAGAAATAATTAACACAACCCATATAAATTACACTCAAGACAAAAACCCTAATTTCGAAACACATAATACAGTAAACAGAAATACATAAGAATACCAATTAAGTAACAATTCAACACAACCCATATAAATTACACTCAACACATCTCAGATTGGTGAATTGCAGAGATATGTAAACCGAAGGGCGAGAAAAGAAAGAGAAAGAATAAAGAAGAAAAACCCATCTTACAGTTTCTCAGATTCAGTCTGTTAAAAAAGAAAGAAAAAGAAGCAGGCGAAGAGAAGGGAGAGAGAGAGAGAGAGAGAGAGAGAGAGAGAGAGAGAGAGAGGGGCATTAGGGACTGAGTGCTGAAAGTGAAAGGGACGAGAGATGTTATGATATTACATGCAAATATTGAAAGGAAATAAACAAAAAGCGGTAAAAGACATACAATTCCGACTACATCTTGAAGCATTGCCCAACCAAGATAGGCACTACGAGGTTATTGAGAAGATACAAGCTACAGTGATAATAATGGACTATTTATAATTTAATCGTTGTAACCCAGTTGGATCAAATAACCAGCGTTAGTCTCCACAACCCAACAAGAGAGAGAGAGAGAGAAAAAGGAGCGGCCGTTGAGGGAAATAGGAAAGAATTAGGGTTTAATTATGTAAAAGGGGCATTAATTGTGGTAAAATTATGTTTTAGATAATAAAATGAAAGCTATTGTATTTTTTTGTAGAAAAAAAATCAAAATTTACTCCTTAACGTTGAGTCATTTGCTCGTTTGCAAGTTATTGTGTAGTCCTTTTATGCATAAGAAAAGACATTTTCAAACACCCTCTTTATTAATTAGAGTTTATATTTCATCACACTTCTATCAAAAGTCAAAAGTAAAAGTACACTCCCTTGATGTTCTTATTACATTCTCGAATGAATCAGCATATTGATTCTTAACACTGATTATCAAGTTGTTTGCCATGAATTTATTGATAGGCCTTGCTCTAAGAGGAAACTTGAACTCAAGTGAGAAGAAAGTTCATTCCAAGTCGAAAGGCAAAGCGCAGACGAGGAACCGTGACATTATTAATTCACAGCATGCGCTAGTTGCTGCTGATGATGGCCAATGCTCTGAGGTAGATGTTTTCATGCTTGAAAAAGGCGGGCATGCCGTTGATGCTGCTGTTGCAACTGCAGTGTGCCTTGGAGTTGTCAATCCTTCGTCAAGTGGAATCAGAGGTGGAGGTTTTATGGTCATTCGATCTTCGTCTCCATCAGGTGCACTTGCGGTCGACATGAGAGAAACTGCTCCAGTGCAGTCCTGTGGTTTACCCTTTTCAATAAAAATTACCAGTTTTAGATCACTCTAGAGGAGTCTTGTTGTAATGTTTTAAAAGCTTGGGGATTAGACTTAATAATTTATGCAAATGATGGAGGGTTTGAGGTATTTACATGAAAAAACCAACTTGAATTAGAACATTACAAATACTACCATTGAGGTTTCCTTATGTCTTACATTTTGACCAAATCGTTAGTTGACTTGCTGGAATCTGCCGTCGCCATCAAGTGTTTTACGATTACACCCTACAAATTTCAGAATATTACAAATGGTCCCATCTTTCAAATCTGGGTATCTGTAATATTTAGAAAATTTGAGGAATGGCAAAGTAAGATGTAAGACAGAAAGTTGGCTCTAGCTGCAACTGCAAAATTTAGTACACGTCTCGGGTGTGGGTTTTTGTAATTCTCAAAGTTTTTTTTTCTTTAATTTATTTTTATAATTTGGCACAATTTCCCTTTATTTAATGACGGTGATATATTGCTTGATATTATTTTTGGCCCCTTAATGATTATGCATGTTTTCTTTGTTAGAACATGTATGAGAATAATGCAGGAGCGAAGTCTGAGGGAGCATTGTCGATGGGTGTTCTAGGCGAGATAGCTGGGCTTCACATTGCTTGGTTGAAATTCGGGTGGCTGCCTTGGCAGACTTTGTTCGAACCTGTCGTTAAACTTGCCAGCCAAGGGTTTACAATCAGTCCATACCTCGGAAAAAATATTGCCAAGAAAGCGAAAATGATAACAAGAGACACTGGCTTATCGAAAATATATGCACCAAATGGAAAAATTTTGAAAGCTGGCGACACGTGCTATAATGTGGAACTCGGGGACAGCTTATACGCAATTTCCGAGCAAGGACCTCAAGCTTTATATAATGGAACAGTTGGCGAACGGCTGATTAAAGATGTTAGAAAAGCAGGTGGGATTCTGAGTATGGAAGATTTGAGAAATTATAAAGTTAAGAGTGACCAATGCTGTCTCTGTAAGTGTAATGGGATATGAGATCTTAGGTATGCCGCCTCCATCAAGTGGAGCAGTCGGCATTTCTTTGGTCGGTATACAGAAATGTCTTTATATTTATCATAAGCACACATATAAGATTTGAAATCAAAACCAAACGTTCAGTAACTAACAAACCGGCCAGTTGACATTGACCTTCAGTTTGGTTCAGTGATTTACAATGAGCCTTAATAAACGAGCTCCAACGAACCTTATCGAATCGAGTTCAGAATAGCTCAGGAGCGAATATTGATTAATTAATTCATTAAGCTTCATGTACGTTTCATAGTACAATCAGTTAGCTGGGGTCATTGGCGGCAGTGGTGGTTTAGACATCATTCCTGGGGTGGTCCAGATCTTCATTAACCATTTTCTCTTGGGGATGGAACCTTTAGTAGCTGTTCAGAGTGCAAGGGTATACCATAAGGTAATTTGATCTTGAAACCATTTACGTATCCGCTAACAGATACTTTGGAACCCTGATTTTTTTTTGGGTTTACATAAAAACCCTAATTTCAAAACACATAATACAGTAAACACTTTTAAATGGCAATACGAGCCCAAGACATATACAATATAAACACTCAAGACAAAATCCCTAATTTCAAACCACAAATAATAATCGAACAAGATATAAATAATACAAGCATTGAAACAATTTGAACAAGTAGTAGGGATTGAAGCAGACCTGAAAATCGAAGCTTGAGAGCAGTGTGAAATCGAAGCTTGAGAGCAGTGAGAGCAGTTCACCCAAATCAATTCTTCACCCAATTCATAGATAATATATATTTAGAGATAATATATGTGTATATATAATTATAGTAGATATAATTTGGAGTTTGAGATTCTTACGGGGAGAGGGAAAAAAAATGGAGTTTGAGAGAGAGTGGCTGAGAGTTTGAGAGAGAGAGAGAGATGAGTATGGGGAGAGAAAAAAAAATGAGTTTGAGAGAGGGGCTGAGAGTTTGAGAGAGAGAGAGAGAGATGAGATATGAGATTATTTTCGGGTAGGGGGAAAAAATTTTGTTGACCCACGTCTTTTTTTAAAATAAATTAATATCTTTGCAACGATGTTGTAATAACGTTGCAGTTGCATCTTAAGTAATATTTTTGCTTTTGTAAAATGTTGCAGTTACTGCTCTGTAAACTACTGTAACATTGCCAAAAAAACGTTGCGAAGGAAGCAAGATTTCAGTTTATTTGCAACATTTATTGAACGGTGTTGCAATTGATCAAATTTTTCAGTCAACTGCAACATTTTTGCTTGCAACACCACATTTTTGCTTGCAATAGCCCCTTCGTGGCGTAGTGTACAATTCAAGAGGTGGCCCCCGGATATTAGATCGGTGCTGTGTTTCGTATGGGTTCAAGAGGTGGACCCCATCCGTCGACGTGGCACTTTGTTCCGATAGAGTTACAAGCGTACAATTATGGTTACGTAGACAATTAGTAGCAACCACTAGTATAATTTGATTATACAATGGGATTTGGAGTTTATTTGTGGCACGACCATTATAAGATTATGGACTTGGTTGAAAATATAATCTTTTGGATAAAATATTTTTGCGAAGGAGAATCTTTCCCCTAATAGTATTTTGGAGTTTTCGGAGATATTATATTGGATCGTTCCGAATTCAGTTCGATAGGTCATGAGATTTTATGGGCACATCAAGTATAATTTTCTGATCCCAGAATCAGGAGAGTTTTTATATTTCAGTTTCAGATTGATATTTCCGAAATTACAATTATACCCCGAAATTTGTCAAAATTGATTTTTATGTCCGTAAGGTTTGGATTTCAACACGGATGGTGATGAAATTTTATGAGAAAGTTCATAATGAAGTTGGAATTCCAGTACTTGGAGGATTTTTAGAATTTTCAGTTTCGGACTGAAATTCCAGAATTTCCAATTTTGCCTAGAATTACTTAAAATGTCATTTTGACCCCTAAACTAAAAATAGCTCTGATTTTAAATAAATTTTATGGACATAATACATATATCTTAATAATCAATATTTTCAGTCCAGAGTTTAAAAATCTGTCCTAGACTTCAATTTTGCAAGAATTTACTATTTGACCCCAACTTTATTTAATATATCATTTTGACCCCAAAATTAAAATGACTTCCGAAATTTATGAAATTTTAAAGACATAACAGTTATTTTGAAATACATCATATGTTCGGTCCATAAAGGTAGAATTTGTCTTGGCACCAAAATTTTTAAGAATTTATATTTTGACCCTCAAGTTTATCTTAAATTGTGATTTTTAGTCCGTAGATGTTGGAAACGAGTTTCGATTCTTGTAAAATTTTATGGACAGAGACTAAATATATTATTAAGTCACGTTTCCTATTCTAAAATGAAAATATAGTAAATTTTCCTTATAGTTCCATAATTTAAAAAATTTTACATTTTTACTCTACGACGATTTTCGACCCGTAGACTTAGGAAACAGATTCTGTTTTTTTGTAAAACTTTAAAGGTATATCATTATCACATAGTTGAGCTATATTTTCTATTCTCAAATTAAATTACACACTTATTGTAACATCCATAACTCAGGGTAGTTACAGCGCCGTGGATCCCTTGAGGGACCCACAAGGCTATGTTATTCAGAATTAATGCAGGTATAAATTTTAAGAAAGAAAAGTTTGAATATTAAACAACCATCCAAAAGGAAAGTCAAGATATATACGGTTTTGTTTATTACATCAGATGTTTGAATAGAAAATAAACCCAAGGTTTAAATAAAATAGCACTTCTTGACTTAATCCGTGTTGTCAAGTATTTCCCCCGGCCTCATGATTCCAAGCCTACACCCCAGATGTACCTGCGACCGAGCAGCCCATAATCAGGTCAGTCACACATATCACAAATAAATATATTCATCTTATACGTTTTATCAATTGGAAAGGATTTCGCTGGATGTATATATCTCAGTGTAAATAATCACAACACATGTCCACAATATCCGGAAAGTGTACCAATCAACAATCACAAACACATATTTCCATGCGACGGATCCCGACTGATGACATCCTACAGAGGAGGGGCGTTTCATTGGCTTCTAGATGTTTGTGCTGCTCGCATACCCTTACCCAGACCTACCATACCGAGACCATTGCCCACCTTTTCTTGGAGAGTGATGTGGCTCGTAACGTGTGGGAGTATTTTGGCGCATGGACACGTTTATCCGTACCCCATACTCAGAATATTTTTGAGCTCCTGAGTTTTTTCACACACGGCACACACTTTAGGCACGCGACTTTCATTATTCCTTGTCTGATCCTTTGGTTCATCTGGACAGAAAGGAATAGTGCAAATCATAGGGCGGTTACTTTTGTTTCCTCTCATGTTATTGTGCAGGTGGAGCGCCATGTTGCTTTATTGGCTGCTGCGGGGCTTATTTGCTCTGTGTTCTTGGCGGGTTGCTCACCTCCTGATCGCTTCCAGCGAGCTACATCTTCCCCCGCTCAGACTCGTCGCCCCGTCCCGGTGGTTTGGCTTCGACCCGAGACCCCTTGGATCAAGCTGAACACGGATGGTTCGTTCGATAGAGACACACAGATTGCGGGTGGGGGAGGTCTGATTAGAGATCATCACGGAGAGCTCCTTCTTGCATTCCATTCCTCTTTTCAGGCCTCTTCGAGTTTTGATGCAGAGGTCCAGGCATTGGCAATTGGATTGATTCTAGCCTCCCAGAGATCGAGACATGTTTGGATTGAGCTTGATGCTGCTGCTGTAGTGACCCTGCTATTGTAACACCCCCAAGTTATTCAGGGTATATTACAGCGCCGTGAGCCCCGCCGTGGGACCCACAAGGCTAAACATACGCGGAACTATAAACTTGACCGAGAAGGTCTACATACAATGGAAAGAAAGACGATACAAATGGTATTCAAAACCATAACCAATGAAACCATATACATCACTGCACAAATCAATACCTCGGCAACACAAGCCGGAACATCAAGGAAACTGAAATACAATACTCGAGTATTTAAAAATCCATTCCAGTACAACAACACTGAATGGAGGGATCCAAGAAAATAACCGGAGACAAGACACATTATCACACTTGCCCATCATCTTCATGCCGACCCGGTACCCACCTGTCCGCTCTCCTGGAACCTGAAATACATGAAACGTATTTCCCCCATAAAGGGGTTAGCCGTCGAATAGCTAGTGCAAGTATAACAGTATGAAACACAATACTCCTCGACAATAAAGTAAATGTTACCGTCAATTCATCAATTCAAGACTAGTATTCATGTATATATAAAATATCATAAGACTTTTTTTAATTCCGTAGAAAAGGTTCGTTAACCTAATATGAATATACGTATGTGAATGCCGTAGAAACGGTTCGTTCACCTCATACGCCGATACATGTAGGAATGCCGTAAAAACGGTTCGTTCATTACATGCCAACAATACATACATGAATGCCGTAAAAACGGTTCGTTCATAATATGCCATCAATATATCTATGAATGCCGTAAAAACGGTTCGTTCATGATATGCCATCAATATTTCTTACTTTCAAAGTCGAGAACGTACAATCATAAATGTATACTTGCCTTAATAAACGTTACCGAAAATCCCGAAGAACACGGTTCGACCGGGAAGCTTGAACCACGAAGAAGACAACGAACGGAAGGGTTCCGACTTGAGTTCTTCACAAGGATTTCGTCCCTAAGTCATATCAATGATAAATCAATAATCGTACGATGAATAATAATCGTACAACGCACAAACCCCCCTCTTAGACCTTTTGTCGGACACCTTCAAGGCGTCGACTAATAACTCAACCAAAACGACGAATCAATACAAGTCAACCGTGGAATAATGATGGAAATGATAGAATACACCTAAATAATCATCAATCCATCACTAATCTAAATTACTACGGATTAAAAGGATGAAGTCAAACAAAATCCCCAATTTCCAACACATAATTCAAAGTGTTCTTGAATAATCTTTCAATAATCCGATGAATACTCAAACATGTCCATAATCATGCGTATATCACTTCATACCCCATGATTTTAACATCCAAAACATCATTACCCAATACAAAATCGAAATCCAAGATGTTGAAGAAATTACCTCTTGAAGATCCAATCACTATGATTCGAAGAGTACGCGATAGATCGACGATCCGAGCTTCACAATCGAAAATAGATGAAGAGAAATCACACACTCAAGTGATAGGTGAAGAAACTTCTCTCTCTCAAGCCTTCTCTCTCGTGCCCAAGTGAAGAAATGGGGAAAAAAATGAGGTGATCCGCTCAAAAAAATGCAGATATAGGGTTGACTGTCATGTGTGCCGCGGCTCAGTCGAAGTGTGCCGCGGCACAGGCCCAAAATTTTCTCCCAGGGCTCGGCAGTGTGCCGCGGCTCAGCCAAAGTGTGCCGCGGCACAGGGTACAGACGGTTTTGGCCGAATCTGGAAAATGAGAGTGACTTAGCTATTTCGACCATAACTCCCTCGTTTGGACTCCGATTGACTCACCGTTTGAACTATTGGAAAGCTAGCTCGTTGCTTTATAATATTGCAAAGATTCAGAATTTTTGGAGTTTCCAAAAATTAATGGTGATCTAACAAAGTCGAACTCGTACGTGGAAAAGTCGCTAAAGAACACGGAATTCAACAGAACGACACCGAAACGAACTCGGATGACAAAAAGTGCAGAATTAATCATTCTCGAAATGACGAAACGGTCATGGGAGAGTCATCAAAACGGACTTCCGCCGAAAAAAAAAAGAAATTACCGGAAATCGAAATTACGGGTATTACATTCTACCCTCCTTAAAAGAAGTTTCGTCCCGAAACTTAAAACAAGTAGGGAGAAGAATTATCCCGCCAGGAAAAACTCAATGATATACACAGGGACCGAAAACTTACGCCCAAACGGCGAATCGTCAGTATAGAACACAACAATACATTACCCGAAGGTAAACCAAACCAACGTCGAAATAAATACGAATCACAATGCCCAAAGGCTCCAACGGAAATACCAATATATCACAATGGCCTGAAAACCGAACAGCCCAAAGCTGTAAATCATCACGATACAGATCTCAAAGAAACAAACCTGACTGTCGGACATACCCCTCGGCGTATGAACAACCAGTCGCAAATCGTCGGACATATCCAATACAACATGGACTACGAACGACCAAACAATAAAGCTCAAGAGGGACATCACAGTACGCCCGATCCGGAAATGTGTCCGTGCACATGTCCACCTCGTATACGGAATCCAGAATATACGTGTGACAATGTACCTAATTAGCCTCACGAACTACGCCTCGTGTGCACGGTCCAATGCGGAAACATCCACGCATGACCATCATGTGCCGGGATAAAAATCCTACACATAACCAATCGGCACGCAAACATGATTCCAGATATGCCACGATACAACATGACAACGAAACTCAAAGGATAACATATCCAATACGAATCATGCGACTCACCAAGTGAACGATGACGCACGAAAAATGAAAGACCGACACGACCAACAATATCCAAACCAACCATCCTGGAATCAAAATCCCGAAGGACCGATTAACACGACCAACGATCACAACACAACAGTCCGGGAAATCCCCAACCCTCAACGATCACAAAATTACCGAGTTCACAAGAATAATAGTGTGCTGCCTTGAGTCGGCCAACACGGCAATAATAATTCAACGGATGGGAACTATCATCGACAGTCCCAATTCAATACCTCGATTACCTTCAGGACAATCAATCGATAACAATTATATGATAGAATAGATGTCCCGGCGCCTTAAACCGACCACCGAAACGGAGATGATAAAAGAATATATCAAACGCCTTCAGTCGGCTAACGCAACATCATAGCAACAATTCCAATTCGATAATAAAGATTCAACGATGCCTCAGAACGACATTAATCGTGAACAATAGTAATCGATACATCGATACCGCGAACCGGCTATCGCCAACATCAATGTCAAAAAGAATCTCAATGCCTTAAACCGGCCGTTAACGAATAACAATAATATTTAGCATAATTGCCGAAGGGTATTGCATCAAACAATTCCCGAATATCAACATAATCATAAAGAGGCCAAGTCTCGATATGATACACGCATTCGTACACCTACATGATAACATTAATCTCGTTGACACGTACAAGTATAAAACTTGTCTCGACATCAATGCCACGAACTGTTACCAATTCAGTTGCTTTCGTCTACGTGTTCCTCAATTCCGACCAAGCTAATCTACGAACTCTTCAACATCAACCGCAACTCAACAGTCATAATCCATGATCAAACATCATATCTTATTGTAAAACGAAGTCTTAATAATCAACAGGTTCGATGACGATCAATATCAATACAACTAGGCCACAAACTCATCAGTTCCACAATATCTCGATTAAACACAGTCCGAACTATCCAACTCAGACCCTCACGAATCCATGTCCACAATACGAGCCGAAATCCGATGATCATATCAGCAACCAATTCGGACCAATAATAAGGGTCTAAATGTTATCGGTTCCAAACTTAATTCTTAAATACGAATTGACAAGGTTACCTTCTCGTAAATCCGTAGTTAAAATTTTCCGATGATCATCGTTAATTCGAACCATCCAATTAGTTCAACATTATAGATAATCATATTCTAAGGTTATCAAACAATCCAATCATTCGACTTGAATATTTGCTCCATACGTATGGGCTTCCAAATTCAGAGATGAATAATAATTTCATCAAACTCGTAATCACAATCGTATTCCTATACGAATATTATTTCAAACACATAGTTTAGCTCTAGATATGAATATTCCATATTCATATTCAAAACATCAACACTTCTTAAAAATTTTCATCACCTCGGATAATTCAAGAGTTCTTCAAGAACATGAAATATCCGAAATCACGTTCAGAACAACATATCCAAGGTATATATCTCCATGTTACCATTTCCTTCATCATGCCCTTCATACAACCTTAAGAATCGCAACAATACCGTTATCATCATATTAAGAAGATCTCAATAGTCATATCAACATCCGAAATCTCTTATTACAATTCCAATAAATCTCGTATAGCATTATCACATGATACCAAGATTGTAATACCCCAGATCCTCCTGGGAATATTACACGCCGTAAACCCTTCTCACAAGGATTTACCAGGCTAAGCACAATTTTCCACGTCATTTCAAAAATGCCAAGAAGACCGATGACGGTAATATTTTTCAAATACTAAAAAAAATCATTTTCCAAATACCGTCAAAACGATCAAGGCCAAAATGCCAAAAACTCAGTTTAGGGAATCGGTTTTACAAAATAAAATTCAGTTGGCAAAATACCAAAATCCATTTCAAAAATACTCACGCAGCGGATAAAAGTACAGTCCAATTTATGCATTTACATTGAAATAAGACGAACATCAAAACACACGATTCCCAACATACTCCCTCCCAAGTAGTAATCCTTAAAGAAAAAAATGAACCACTATCAAAGGGATACGAGGATTACTTTGTATGGACTAACCACGAAGAAGAATAATTTGAACTCCATTCCAAGAATCATCAAAAACTTCAAGAACAATACTTAAATCCGAGCTCTCCATCTTAATCTTGTTTAAGAGAATCGTCTCTCAATGTTTAGGAACTTCAAGTACTTCTCAAGGTTCTTTCTATTGACTGACGGAAGGAGAATGGACAAAATGCCTCTCAGCACTCGTCTATCCTCTCTATAAAACACATCACTAGTGCGCGCTAGACCTTACATTTAGCGTGCGCTACAAGACTAGCGTGCGCTATCCTTCCTTGATAGCGTGCGCTATCGGGCAGTCCAGAAGCTACTACATTGCTTCGAAATTCATCTAACGTACGTAATGCCCATGCATTAGCGTACGCTAACAGGCGTGACTTACTACAGTGAAATGCTCAGTAGCGTGCGCTATTCTTCGACCTTAACGCGCGCAAATCGTCGTTGACTTGATACAGTATCGTGCCCCCACATGCCGAAAGCATCTGCGATTACCGGGATTCCTTTGACCGATCTGGAATTAGCGTGTGCTAATCATACGGTTTTAGCGTGCGCTAGCTCTACACGACAAACTCTTGCTGACCTTATCTGGACACGCGTCGAACATGGCCGGGTCCACCCGCCGAAAGCTAAGATTCCATTATTGGTGATCTGGTGTTAGCGTGCGCTAACCAACATGCGTTAGCGTGCGCTAACTGAATATAAAATCAACCTGGGCCTACCTATCGGCCACCTTTCGGAACTAACCCAGCAAGTTGTTACGCATGTTAGGGGTCCTTAGCGTACGTAACCAAACCTCTTAGCGTGCGCTAAGTATGCACCTTAGCGTACGCTAAGTATATATCTTGGCACGCACTAGGCATACCCTGTAGCGTGCGCTAACGTAGCTGTACTTAGCCACTTTCCGCTATTCTCTACCAAGATCTCGACATACCAAACGATCATACGGCACAATGAATACATATACGCATTCAGCAACATTGTGATACGTTCACATCATCCTCAAGCACAATTATCCATCAACGACATCCAACAAATAAACGAAAAAAAATATATCCGAAAAATCAGGGTATTACACTCTACCCCCCTTAAAAATAAGTTTCGTCCTCGAAACTTGCAATCACTCGCACAACCAACATTTCAACGGGAATTCAAATTCACCAAGAATTATCGAATAATCCGAACAACATACTTACAAGTCTGTGAAGTCGAAGATCTCCCGTGATACTAGCATGCGATTCCTAAACAAAGTCTCAACATAATACCGATACACACCAATATCGCAATTAGCAACTTAACAAAATCTCAAGGAAGAGTTCACGTCCGTGACCACGGCCACAATTCTTCCTACTTTCAGTCAACATTCTGAAAGGCACACACGTGCGTAAGTATAATCCAAATCGCACATTCTCGAAGTGACCAATTCCCAAGAATACCAAGCTATAAACGAAACGATTAAGAAAAAATACAAGAAGAGTGAGAGGACTTACAAGTACCGGTCGCACTGTGTTGATGGCAGAGTAGTGATACTGTGGGCAAATGACGACTCAATCGACCCAAAAGACCGACAACCTAGGTATCCATAAACCTAAGCTCCGATACCATATTCTGTAACACCCCCAAGTTATTCAGGGTATATTACAGCGCCGTGAGCCCCGCCGTGGGACCCACAAGGCTAAACATACGCGGAACTATAAACTTGACCGAGAAGGTCTACATACAATGGAAAGAAAGACGATACAAATGGTATTCAAAACCATAACCAATGAAACCATATACATCACTGCACAAATCAATACCTCGGCAACACAGGCCGGAACATCAAGGAAACTGAAATACAATACTCGAGTATTTAAAAATCCATTCCAGTACAACAACACTGAATGGAGGAATCCAAGAAAATAACCGGAGACAAGACACAGTATCACACTTGCCCATCATCTTCATGCCGACCCGGTACCCACCTGTCCGCTCTCTTGGAACCTGAACTACATGAAACGTATTTCCCCCATAAAGGGGTTAGCCGTCGAATAGCTAGTGCAAGTATAACAGTATGAAACATAATACTCCTCGACAATAAAGTAAATGTAACCGTCGATTCATCAATTCAAGACTATTATTCCGGAATAACTAAAATCTCATAAGACGTATGTGAATGCCGTAGAAACGGTTCGTTCACCTCATACGCCGATAAGTATGTGAATGCCGTAGAAACGGTTCGTTCACCTCATACGCCAATACATGTAGGAATGCCGTAAAAACGGTTCGTTCATTACATGCCAACAATACATACATGAATGCCGTAAAAACGGTTCGTTCATAATATGCCATCAATATATCTATGAATGCCGTAAAAATGGTTCGTTCATAATATGCCATCAATATTTCTTACTTTCAAAGTCGAGAACGTACAATCATAAATGTATACTTGCCTTAATAAACGTTACCGAAAATCCCGAAGAACACGGTTCGACCGGGAAGCTTGAACCACGAAGAAGACAACGAACGGAAGGGTTCCGACTTGAGTTCTTCACAAGGATTTCGTCCCTAAGTCATATCAATGATAAATCAACAATCGTACGATGAATAATAATCATACAACGCACAAACCCCCCTATTAGACCTTTTGTCGGACACCTTCAAGGCGTCGACTAATAACTCAACCAAAACGACGAATCAATACAATCCAACCGTGGAATAACGATGGAAATGATAGAATACACCTAAATAATCATCAATCCATCACTAATCTAAATTACTACGGATTAAAAGGATGAAGTCAAACAAAATCCCCAATTTCCAACACAAAATTCAAAGTGTTCTTGAATAATCTTTCAATAATCCGATGAATACTCAAACATGTCCATAATCATGCGTATATTACTTCATACCCCATGATTTTAACATCCAAAACATCATTACCCAATACAAAATCGAAATCCAAGATGTTGAAGAAATTACCTCTTGAAGATCCAAGCACTATGATTCGAAGAGTACGCGATAGATCGATGATCCGAGCTTCACAATCGAAAAGAGATGAATAGAAATCACACACTCAAGTGATAGGTGAAGAAACTTCTCTCTCTCAAGCCTTCTCTCTCGTGCCCAAGTGAAGACATGGGGAAAAAAATGAGGTGATCCGCTCAAAAAAACGCAGATATAGGGTTGACTGTCATGTGTGCCGCGGCTCAGTCGAAGTGTGCCGCGGCACAGGCCCAAATTTGCTCCCAGGGCTCGGCAGTGTGCCGCGGCTCAGCCGAAGTGTGCCGCGGCACAGGGTACAGACGGTTTTGGCCGAATTTGGAAAATTAGAGTGACTTAGCTATTTCAACCATAACTCCCTCGTCTGGACTCCGATTGACTCACCGTTTGAACCATTGGAAAGCTAACTCGTTGCTTTATAATATTACAAAGATTCAGAATTTTTGGAGTTTCCAAAAATTAATGGTGATCTAACAAAGTCGAACTCGTACGTGGAAAAGTCGCTAAAGAACACGGAATTCAACAGAACGACACCGAAACGAACTCGGATGACAAAAAGTGCAGAATTAATCATTCTCGAAATGACGAAACGAGCATGGGCGAGTCATCAAAATGGACTTCCGCTGAAAAAAAAAGAAATTACCGGAAATCAAAATTACGGGTATTACAGCTATCATCGGGCCATCGGGGCTGTTGGCAGGTTTGTCACACTCTTATGCGTATCCGACACATTCTCAGAGATATTCAGTTCAGAGTCACTCATATTTTTCGGGAGGGCAACAGGCCGGCCGACTATGTTTCTGAGCTCGGCATGTCGTCCCTCGGCATTCAGACTTATACTTACGATACTGCTCCTCCTTTTTTCCTCTCCTTTATACGGATGGATCATCTTGGTTATCCGTCATTTAGATTTAGATAGGATTTATTTTTATCGATTGATTGGTTGCCTATGGGTCCGCACATTAGCCCACGATTTTAGTGGTGCACCTTGTTCTGATCTAGCGGGCCGTAGGCACTTTAGATTTTAGGTTCCGGATTATGGCCCATTTTTGGTCATAATTCGGAGTGGAGTTATTTGGTCTACGGCTCCGCACATTAGCCCACGATTTGTGGTGCACTTTGTATTTCTTTAGCGGGCCGTAGATTTCTCCGATGTTTGGACCCGAATTATGACCCATTGTTGGTCATAATTCGGGGCTGATACCACTACGCCATAGATGGCTTTCTACAATACTTAGGGGGGGTGTTACCTTCTTGGATGTTACCATAGCTATGAAATTTTGGCCTACCACAACGTTCGGGTTATGGTGTTACCAAATCCTAAAATATATGTTACTCTAGCTATAAAAGGTGTAACTCTCACTAACACCATGAGATGTGTTACCTTAGAGTATTAATAAACAAAATTTTGAATTCTATATAAAATTAATGATTTAATAAATTTTTAACTTTAAAAATAGTTAATTTTAATAAAACATTGAATCTATTTTTATAAAAATTATTCTATCAAATAATGAATTATATATATTTTTTATAAATAATAAAATATTTTTAATAAATTTAAATTGAAAAAGTTTTAAAATAAAGTAGTATTTGAAAATTAATAAATTTTGATTTAAATAATTAAAAAAATAAAAGATTTTAATAACTATGAATAATTACAATATAATTAAAATAACAAATTTAATGTCTATATATAATAACAAATTTTAAAAATAATTTTGAGTCGATATGCTGACTAAAATAAATTCCCATTAATTAAGGCAACGACATGACATAGATAAGATGTAATAATTGCGGTGGAAATAAATTTATAAATTAATATTTCTAATCAAGATTTTCCTCAAATTTTACAACATGTATCCTAAATTTAAAACGTAAATAAAATATCACATAGCAGTTAAAGCAATTAAAGTGATAGTAAAAAGTCTCACCCGAATAAAATGATGCTGCTTAAAGTGATAGTGAAATTGAAGTAATTCTAAACCTGACTGGGCATTAATTGTAACAATTAAAAAATGTATGGGGTGAAATTGAATAAATATAGAAATAAAATACTTAATTGATTTTGACACAAAACTATGGGTATATAAACCCTAACACCGATCGGCCGCTATCACTTCTCACTTCCCTACCTCCCACCTCTCTCTCTGTCCTCTTCTCACTCTCTCTAAACTTCTCTCGACCGTCGGCAAAAGACAATTTTTTTTGTAGAATATCACACACACACACACGCCGTATCAGGTTTTCTTGATGGATCCTTGGTGGAATCATGCTGTCAAGCGGCAGGCTTAGGATAGAATACATCGAATAGTTCAATACAAACCAATCAGGTAATTCTATTGGGTTATGCAGGCCTTATCATTTCCATGTGATTTTAATTGGTCATGCATATATATTTATGGAGAGTAATGGCCCCCTATTTTTTGTGTATTTAGGATTGTGAGGTTTGTGATTGAAAATACGATTGAGGAGAGGATATTGAAGTTGCAGGAGAAGAAGGAACTAGTGTTCGAAGGGGCTATTTTCGACCTTCCAACCCGACGTCTTTTTCTATGTTTAGTTTTGTTTGTTGCAGGGCTATTTTATGTGGGACTGTGGGTAGATCTTCATACGCTCTTGCAAAACTAACGAAGTGATTTGAAATTCTGTTTGTGACCTAAGTGAACCAACATATACTCCTGGATTTTGTTGCTTTCATCAATAGTAAAGAAAGTATTTCCTAAGCCCAAATTTGATGCAATTTTGGTTTGAAATCACTGCTGGGCACTTCTTTGGTTATTGAAGAGGTAGCCAGAAGGACCGCTTGAGACGGGAAAATAGATACTCCGGGAAAAAAGGTATTTTTGTTTTTGTCGGGGATTAAATCCTTTTATTTGTATTGGTGATTTGATATATATGTTTGTGTATATATAGTCATGCCACTTATTAACGATTAAATGATTCTTGGATCGATTAAAGTTTATTACATGACCATGTTGAAGGAGAACGGTCATGTTGTTGACACGAATGTAGGCAAAGCGCTGCAAGTTCGGTTAGGTACAAATCTCATGTTATTGTATGATATCCATGTTATTCCCTTAAGGTTTATGTAAAATACTTTGCCATAGAGGGAGCGCCACATTATTCTAGATTTGAAGAATTATTCCATTTCATCTTTGAGAAGTTGTGTTCACTTCCATAGTCAATGTTTCACAAAGTATCTCTATTTAGTCTCACTACTACTGGAGAGCTGTATATGGATTCGGTACTTGCGACTGCCGAATTTTAGCTCCCATTGTATGACAAAGAATAGACTTGCTTCACTTCCTTGCACTTGAATTGAGTGACAGAAAAACTTCTCTTGAATGGAGAGGAACAACACCTGAACCATAAGAATTTTCATCATCCCCTTTATGTTTATGAGTCTACAAATTTAAAACATTACTCAAATGCATTTTTTTGATTATATTATTAACTAAACTTTAAAATGTAATTTCATCTCTTATTTCGTGTTTGGAATTTCAGCACGTTCCAAAGATATATTCTTACATTCCAGTCTCAAATAATGCTACAATGGATCATCAACGTTTAATACAGTGGTCGGTGAAAATATTAGGTGCTCTCTCTGGATTTTTCAATTAGCATTCATTAGTTCTTTGGTACTTTGTAGAATACATGTACGAACTCAACTTCAACAAGTAGTAAAGATGGAAACTTTTTACATCCTTAATTCCTCATTTGGATAAGTTAATAAGCTGCTTTTATTTGTTGATTCCTTCACACTACATGTTTATGGATTGTATGCACAAAAAGTGTGAGGGTAGAAATTGTCGGGTCTTTTACCCCATCATAATAAATTGGTAATTCTATATTACTTGAATGTTGAAGTCGACATCTTTTCTATGCGATTTCACACACTTTACGACCAAATCTATAGATCACCCGTATCACAAGCATATCCATAAGGAAGTTGTGAAACAGGTTTGTGTAGATCACTATGAACAATTCGCTCTGTGAGCCCTTTAAGAAGAAATCACTATGGCATCCTCTGATTGGAAGTATGTTCCCGTGGTTATTCTACGGTTTGCATATGCTCTCTTGTAATGCAAGTAAAATTACGAGAATTTATATGGACATCTTGTTTTTAAAAATTATTACGGTAATATTACTCTTGATAGTTTGCACAATTTTCTTTATCTCTATGTTTGTCATTTACATGATATCGGGTGATTCGGGTGTAATAAGTAGTACTTGAATGAAAAGAGGGGCTTGGTGATTTTAGTAGGAATATCATAGTAATAAAGCACGTAATTTGTTAGGATGTTGGTATTTTGTTACAGTAGAATGTATTGGGTGTTGATAATTGATATGTAATTATTTATTAATTTTTAAATTACACATTTTCTTGATTTAAAGAGCTTTAAGCTTTTTCCGGTTGTGGCATGACATATTGCTGGGGTTTGGAGTTAACTATTTATGAATTGATATTACCTATATTGGTTCTGGAGAATTGCAGTAGTAGTGACATGCCTTTTCTTATCTTCACATGTCGACAACCTTGGAAAGCCGAATGAAGAGTAGTGTGCTTGGATTTTAAACCTAAAAAATAGGGAGGTAGTTGTTCTTTTATGTACTTTAGTTTATTTTTGAAAAGTATCAGAATTCGATAAATGATCCTTCAAATTTGGTCAAGATAAATAAACTTGGCAAATTATTTCTGGTTTAGAACAACTTGTTTAGAGACCTTATTTTTATGATAGTTGTTAACAGGCTGCCTATTTGGAAGCTTAGTAACCATCACTAATTATTGACTCTTCTTTCTTGTCATTCTGCAGCTCTCTCCTTCAACGAAGGTGAAGTTTGTGAATGGACACCAACTCGGGCAAATTGGCTAATCCTTGGCTAATTGAATAAGTGTTCCACCGAATAGTTTCTTAGAGTCTTTTTGTATATTAGTCTTAGACGTCCACTGATGTAATTGGTTAAAAATGACCAAGTTATTTTCTTCTAGTACTTGTATATATATAGTTGGTGATGTAGTTGGTTGGTTTTGTGATTGGATATAGTTTTTTTTTTTGTGTGATTGGATTATGTAGTTGGATGATGTAGTTGGTTTATGTGAATTGGTTTGTTGTTGTTTTTAATGGGAAATGGTAAATTTAAAATTTACATTTTTATTTTGTTAAAATGAAGGTGTTACCTTAGATACTATATATATGTTGCAAATGTCTTTCATTGTGTTGCAATTGGTAATATAGGTGTTGCGATAGACTAAAAATTCTTTGTACATTAGTGGCCCCACCCATGGGTCCCATGAAGTAGGACCCACTAACGGGCCCCAAGAAAAGTGGGTCCCACATATGGGCCCCACCGGTGACCTAACTAAGTGGGTCCCATTGGTGGGCAGGCACATGGGACCCACAAAATGGGCCCACATGTGGAACCCACTAAATTACCTATATTTTTCAAAACTATAAAGTCTATTGCAACACGAATATGATGTTGCTGTAGGGTCCTTAGGATGTTGTTGTAGGGTCCTTAGGTAACAAATAATCCTATGTTAGCTTAGGATGATCCACATGTTGCCTTTGAATCCAAAGGCTACTGCTCACAGGGCAACTTAGCTAAAATGTTACCTTTGCCCATTTTGGGTCTGTGGCAACAGAAAATTGGGTCTAAGGTAACACAGTTATGTGGTTGCCGAAGGCCATTTATGGCGTAGTGTACTTTGTATTCCTTGATTTTATTATCTACATGTTGGTGGGTCCCACCTCAACCCCCCGTCCACACTGAACGTTTTCTTTTATTTAAAAAAAAAAATAAAAAAAAAAAAAAACACATATTCCCAATATTCCGATAGTGTATCAATCTACTATAATATACGTACCTTTCTATTTTTAGTAGTTTATATTTTTGGTGCATGTGTATTCTTAACGACTCGCTTGTAACCATTTCGACGTTTTGAATCTATTTTGTTCTTGGTGTTTTTCCATTTGGACGAGTTTCAGAGGTATTTTTACGTAATTTCGCTTTATGTCATGTTTTATCGCATGTATGTTCGATTCTCGTAAAACACGTTCGATTTCGTTGTTTCTTCATTTCCATGAGTCCGTATGGTTGAGTTATTCATGTTGTGAGTTTCGGTTTGATAATCTGACGTTGTATCGTGATTTTCGGACATTTGCGCCATTTTATAATTTCCTATAAGTTGAGGGAATTTTATCACTTTTGTCGTATTTCGAATCTTCCGGTAGTCGGAATCATACTTTCTTTCATCACTTAGGTTCTTCGTCATGAATAGTCAGGTATATAATACCTGAACAGATCTAGTCGCGTCATTTTTCTACTTTCTTTCTTCCTTGACAGCGATTTAGTTGGCACCGAGCCGAATATTATGTTAGAGACTAGGAAGAAAGTCGAGTTGATTCGAGAAAGAATGTTGGCGGCTCAGAGTCGACAAAAGTCTTATGCGGATGTTAGGCGTCGACCATTGGAGTTTGAGGTGGGGGATCATGTCTTTTTGAGAGCGTCTCCGTCGAAGGGAGTTTTCCATTTTGGGAAAAAAGGGGAAGCTTAGCCCAAGGTATATTGGACCTTTCGAGATATTGGAAAGAGTTGGAGAGTTGGCCTACCATTTGGCATTACCCCCGTCTTTGATCCACGTGCATAGTGCTTTTCATGTTTCCCAGTTGAGGAAGTATGTTCCAGACCCGACTCACGTTATCGACATTGGGGATGTGGAAATCGAGAAGGATGTTATGTTTGAGGAGAGTCCAGTTAGAATTTTGGAACGTCGGGATAAACAGTTCAGGCACAAAACCATTCCCTTGGTTAAGGTGCAATGATCGAGGCACGGAGTGGAGGAAGCGATGTGGGAATTAGAGGAGGATATGCGTGCGAGATACCCCGAGCTTTTTGGCCCTTAAGTTTCAGGACGAAACTTCTTTCTAGAGGGGGAGAATGTAATATTCGTACCTTTCTATTTTTAGCAGTTTCTATTTTTGGCGCATGTCTATTTTTAATGACTCGCTTGTAACCATTTATACGTTTTGAATCTATTTTGTTCTTGGTGTTATTCCATTTGGACGAGTTTCGGAGGTGTTTTTACGTAATTTCGCTTTTTGTCATGTTTTGTCGCATGTATGTTCGATTCTCGTAAAACACGTTTGATTTTGTTGTTTATTCATTTACATGAGTTTGTATGGTTGAGTTATTCATGTTGTGATTTTCGGTTTGATAATCGACATTGTATCGTGATTTTCGGACGTTTGGGTCGTTTTGTAATTTCCTATAAGTTTAGAGAATTTTATCTCCTTTGTCGTATTTTGAATCTTTGGGTAGTCGGAATCGTACTTTCTTTGAGCACTTTCGTCGCGAATAATTCGTGTTTACGATTTGGGTTCTGTCCTTTTGTTGTGTTTCGGGTTTGTGCCATTTCGAGCAGCATACTGCATTCAGCAGTGTTGAACTGCTGCATGAATAACATACGTTATTCATGCTTTCTTGCGTGCGCTATCAACATATGTATAACATACGTTAAACCTTAGTGTTAATGTATGTTATGGTCCTCAGCATTTTGGACAGTAGGTTATGCCAAGTTTCTGCCGAGTCCTTACGTACGTTAACTCATGGGTGTTACGTACGTAAGCTTCCTTATAGTGTACGCTAACTGTCTGTTGTAGCATACGCTATCGGCCTCAGCAAATTGGGCAGATTGTTCTGCCGAGACCTTACGTACGCTAACTCATGAGTATTACGTACGTAAGAGGCTTAACGTACGTTAACCTCCCCATGTTAGCATACGTAACGAATAGTCAGGTATTTAATACCTGAACAGATCCAATCGCGTCATTTTTCGAGCGATTCTTCAAGATAAATCGGTAGGATCCATAATGTATTGTTTGTGGTGCTCCCAACGAAGTTTATCATCATCGTAATCATCTTCCTCCATCCGAAATTTGAGGTATTTCGACTAGAACCCTAACTTTGTCCATTTTGGGGGTTTTTCGGGCTTAGTCTTCCTTACCTCATATCGTTCATTTGTGTTGCAATATTTCCTATCGATTGATGTTATCGAATGATTTCCAATTTGTTTTCGTCATGTTTAATCTGTGTATTGTTGATTCGGGGAGGTTTTGTAAAAACCCTCGCCCGTATTGAACGTACACTTATTGTTAAGGTTGTAATTGGGGTTGTAGGCGTATTCCGTTCGATTATTGTTATCGTTTAAGACTGAGTTGTGTTAACCTTGCGTTTAGGATCAGTCGTGGTCACTCTGTGGCATTCCTAGTCGTCGTTTACTTTCCGTCTCGTCAAAGATGTCTCAAAGGTAAGTACTTTACATTTGTTTGTATATCTAGTATTTGAATTGTGGCTTCCCGTGTATGTTGTGGATGTGAATGCGTATGTTCAGCCAGGGATGGTCTGACGGGGCCTCTGGGGATACGTAGTGCATGTGTATGCGTAGCATGAACTGAGGTTAATCACCCAGGGATGGTTCGACAGGGCCTCTGCGGGGTACGATTGCCGTGAGTCTCGTACCAACGATTAACCTTTGAAATGTTTTGTTGGAGAATTATGTTTTGTGCTTGTGCACCGTGATATTCCGGAATGCAAAAATATTTTCTAAAATGATTTTGGCGCATATATTTCATCTGATTAGAATGGTAGTCCAAATGGATTGTACTTGCACTAGCTGTTGTCGCTAACCCCTTAAATGGGGGAAATACTTTTGTATTTCAGGTACAGGTCTTGGAGGCGAACTTGCATGCGGACAGTACAAGGATGATGAGTAAGGGTGATTCTGTTCAATGGTTGTTCGTTGATGTCATGTCTTTTAAATTTTATAAATTATGTCGTTTGTTTCAGTACTTGAGTACTTCTTTCTTTTGAACATATTGTTGTACACCCGATTTGGGGTTGGTTTTGACATTGAATTGCACTGCTGGGTTTGGTCTACTTATTTTATATGTCTTGGATTGAGAAGTCGTTCGTATGTTGATGATGTTTATCACCGTCGTAATGTTGAGTTTGTGTGTTAGCCTAGTGGACTCTAAAGGGTGGGGTCCACGGCGCTGTAATATGACCTGAACGTCTTGGGGGTGTTATAGAATATGGTATCGGAGCGTTTAGGTTTATGGATACCTAGGCTGTCGGTCTTTTGGGTCTAGTCGAGTGTTTTTTCTGAACAGTATCACTATTATGCCATTATCTCAGTACGTCGGTGATCATAAGTTTTCCTAACTTGACTCGTTTCGTTATCATGTGTTGTTCATTCTTAGTATTGTGGCGTGTTTCTTGTTTGAATTGTACTCACTAGTTATTTCTTCAAAATGCCTGCTGGTAGAGGACGCGGATGCGGTCGCGGACGCGGTAGGGAACATGGCGCAACTGGTGGGGCGGCCATGTACGATAGCTCAGGGGCTGGTTCGGCAACACCTTCTTTGTCGAACAGTGTCCAACCTAGTGTCAAAGGTATGCAGGATGAGTCTTCTAGCTTCGTTAATACTAATTATAACGTCGGGGTAGCGAACATTCTGCAGCAAGTAGCGAATCAGATGGCGCTACTAACCCAGGCGGTCCTGGTTAATCAGGCCAATGCTAATCTGGTTCCGCCTACTGGTTCTAGTACCGATAAGTCACTTCAGGACGTGATCCGTATGCGTCCACCGCAGTTCGATGGTACTTCTGACCCTTCTGGTTGGGAGAGTTGGTTATTCGTGATGGAGAAAGAGTTCGAGGCGGCAAACTGCTCTGAGGATAAGAGAGTACCAATTGCTCAGTACTTCCTCGCCAAAGAGGTGGCAACATGGTGGCAAGCAGTGAAACCGCGTGACCAGGCGGCTACATGGGATGAGTTCCGAGAATTGATGGAGGCCGAATATTATCCGTGGCCGGTGAAAGAGGGAAGGATTCGAGCCTTCTTTGAAGCAAAACCCCAGGATGTTCCTATCTCTCAAGCGATCAAGGACTACAATCAGCAGTTACATTATGTGAGGAATCAGGTCCGAGATGAGCATGATAAGATCCGCCACTTCGACATGCGGATGAAGCCTAGGGTTCGCCACCACATGTCAGGGCTTGGGTGTACAACTGTGAAAGACTATTAGAATAGGACGATGGCCTATGAGATGTCTTTTTCTGCGACAGAGGCGGCAGCAGAGGGTAAGAAGTAGAAGAATTACGGTCAATTTTCGGAAGGTAAGTCTGGCGGGCATCAGAAGACTCAGTTTGGTTCGCGAGCCATCGGGAATCAGTACCCGTCATTAGGGCGAGGCAATGGTTCCAAGTCTGCTCCAGATGTTCCTGCCCATGGCCATACCTGCTTTAACTATGGTCATCCAGGACATATGATGAGTGAGTGTGACAGGCCGCCGCTCCAGTGTCTTACTTGTGGTCGCATGGGACATCGTGCTAAGTATTGTGGAGATGCGAGTCAGGCACGAGTTACTCAGGTGTCAGTCCCGGCTATGAGAGAACCGAGTGTGAATCAGGCGCCGACAGCTAGTCAGCCTCAGCAGAGTTTTGGCAGAGGTCGAGGACGTGGGCAGTCTTTTAGAGGGGGAGCTTCTAGTGTGGGTTTGTTCCGCCCCGTGTGTATGAGATGAGACGAGTTGGAGATCCCGACGCGATAGTGTCTACAGGTACTGTTCACATCCTTGACCATCCTGTTTCCGTGCTATTCGATTCTGATGATATGCATTCTTTCATCTCTTTGGATTATATGTGTCGTCTGCATATTGATTGTCTAGTTGCATGTGAACCGTTTGTTGTTAAACTGCCTAGTGGAGATATTATTGTGGGGGATCGTGAGATTAGAGATTTTCCGATGAGTATCGCAGGGAGGGCTTGGTCTTCTAATAGTGGTAGACATTAAGGATGAGGATTTGATTCTTGGTGAGGATTGGCTGGATCAACATGGGGCGATCATGAACAATATAGCGAGAACCATTTCAATGTTAGCCGATGACGGTACTGAACACTCCTTTGTGGGACGCAAATGGAGTAGCCAGAGATTCTTGGTCAGCGCTATGAAAGCGGTGAAACTTCTTCGAGGAGGTTGCACTAGTTACTGGTGGTATGCTTTGAGATCAGAAGAAGGAGGAGTCGAGCTCTCGTCTGTTTCGGTAGTGAGTGAGTATCCTGACGTCTTTCCAGATGATTTGTCGGGTTTGCAACCAGACCGTGAGGTCGAGTTCACCATTGATTTAGAGCCGGGTGTGGCTCCGATTTTGAAAATGCCGTACCGCATGGCACCTGCCGAGATGCTTGAGCTAAAGAAATAATTGGGAGAGTTGCTAGACATGGGTTACATTCGACCGATCACTTCGCCTTGGGGCGCACCGGTCTTGTTCGTAAGGAAGAATGATGGGTCACTATGTTTATGCATCGACTACCGAGAGTTGAACAAGGTGACCATAAAAAACAAGTATCCGCTCCCAAGGATTGACGACTTGTTTGACCAATTGCAAGGGGCGATTGTGTTCTCGAAGATTTATCTGAGATCGGGGTATTACCATCTCCGAGTGAAAGATTCTGATATTCCCAAGACGGCCTTTCGGACGAGATACGGCCAGTACGAGTTTGTAGTTATGCCGTTCGGGCTAACTAAGGCCCCAGCCGTGTTCATGCAGTTAATTAACAAGCTCTTTATCGAATATCTAGATAAGTGTGTAGTCATCTTTATCAACGATATTCTAATTTACTCGAGGAACGAGAAGGAACATGCACGTCATCTGCATATCGTGCTGGAAATCTTGAGAACTCAGCGCCTATATGCGAAGTTCTCAAAGTGCGAGTTTTGGTTGCCGGAGGTTATGTTTCTCGGCCGAGGGTGTTCGTGTGGACCCACACATGATAGAGGCAGTGTTGGATTGGGCGCCGCCCAAGAACGTAAAGGAGGTCCGTAGTTTTCTGGGTTTGGCCAGGTATTATCGGAGGTTTGTCGAGGGATTCTCTAAACTCGCTAGACCGCTTACTCAGTTGTTGCAGAAGTCAGAAACATTTGTTGGAACATTTTGTTCCATACATGCATTAATAGTGTTTTGATTATTAAGTTGCTAAACACAGCAAAACAACAAAGAGACGAAGCAAAGCATCGAATCAGACGAAGTGCAACAAGATGGAAATGTTCATGTTTAACGTACGTAATTTATCATATATAACGTACGTAAGTATTCAAGCTTAACATACGTAAGAGAGAATGCTTAACGTACGTAATGGTGTGTTTTTGAATTCGAACAAGGAGAAGGTTGGAGATGACGTCATGGCATAGGTTAGCATGCAACGGACATATTGACCATGATAATGTATGTAATGTAAATTTGGCTAACGTACGCAACATAGAAGACGAAGGCCACTGAACTATTTTATGAAGAAGCTAACGTACGTAACCAGTAGAGGTTAACGTACGTAATATCGCTAGCGTATGTAATATTGGAGTGATAACATACGTAATGAAGAGTCATAGAGATAACGGCTAGTTTGATGAAGAAAGCTATAAATACCACATCCTTGGTATCAAACCACACAACAACCTCAAGCAAACGATTCATTAATTAGATATTGATATACTTATATTGTTGTGATATTGAGCTTATATTGTTAGTTTGAGCGTTTATACATTCAACACATACACGAGAGGTAAAAGAAAAGATATGATTGGATTCGGTGTTATTAGGATCAAGGATCCAGCATTATTAGAATCGCAATCGATATCTAAGTGAGGTTTATCTAGTACCGATAGAAAGCTAGAGTGGTTGATTCCTTGTCCAATAGAAAAGAAAAACGGTTTAACTTGGACCGTCACAAAGACAAGTACGAGTGGTTTATCACGGACCAATTGAAGACGTGATTGTAACGGTTATCCCTCGACCGATAGAAGAGAGGTGTAGAGGTTTTTATCTTAATCCTATAGAAAAAGATACCGAGAGAGGACGTAGGCTTCGTTAATAGCCAAACCTCTATAAATTCTGGTGTGCTTTATTTCCGCACTTTAATAATCGCTTCCGCACAAACGGCTCATTATTACGATTCCGTTCCAACAATTGGTATCAGAGCGATACTCCAATAAGCAGCTTAACATCCAAGGAGAAGATCCAAATGACGTTCCAAATTGATCCAGTCGAAGGCCTTGCTCTTAACCGACCACTATTTTTTGATGGCTCAAACTTCATGACGTGGAAGAAAAAGATGTCAATATTCATCCAAGCATATGACATCGAGCTTTGGAAAGTAATATGTCTTGGTCCAAAAATTCCTCTCAAATCCAACGGTACGCTTAAATCTTTCGAAGAATATGATGACGCGGATTGGAAGAACGACCATCTAAATTATAAGGCTACTCAATTTCTATTTTGTGCCTTAAATCCGGAAGAGGTCAATCGTATCTCATCGTGTGAAAGTGCTAAAGAAATATGAAAAATTCTTGAAATCACACATGAAGGGATAACTCAAGTCAAGGAGACGAAGATCAATATGCTTCTCCATGACTACGAGCTATTCATGATGAAGGGTGACGAGTACATCACCAACATGCTCGACCGATTTTCGGTCATCACCAATGGTCTAGCTTCATTCGGAAAACCATTATCTAGTAGTGAAAAAGTGAAGAAAATTTTACGATCACTACCTAGCGAATGGGACGGCACCATGATTGAGATCATGGAATCTAAAGATCTCAATACGCTTGATTTTAGCACCCTCGTTGGTTCGCTAATTAATTGTGAGATAGTTTTAAAATCACGAAGTGTCAAGCCAAAGCTGAAGGAACGATCAATAGCCATGAAGGCTAAGATGTCAAATAGAGAAGAAATTCCGATGGATGATAGCGACGAAGAATCGGAATATTATGCCAAGAATATTATTAAGTTCCAACACTTATTAAAATGGAGAAAGAAGGACATCCAAACGAGCGAATCTAAGAAATTCGACAATAATTGTCGATTATGAGGTAAACCAGGCCACTTTGCTAAAAATTGTCGAGCAACACCCAAGAAGGAGGTTCTCGTTGCAACATGGAGCGATGAAGACGAAGATGATGATTTTATCAATCAACATAATCTCGATCTTATGGCACGAAGTTCATTCGACGGTAGCGACGTCGAAAGCCAAGTAAGTAATTCTTACGACGAACTTTTTGAAGCATCTGAATTATTGCATACGGATTATCAAAATACTTTATCCGAAATTAAATCCCTTCAATTTAAAAATAAATCATTGGAAATTTAAATTTCCAAAATTCTGGAAAAGGGAAAGTTTATCGAGATCGATCATTCTAAATGCCTTGAAAATGAAAATACTTTAAAAGATGATCTTGTTAAAATTCAAACCGAGCTAAAAAAATTAACGAAGAAATTTTCTATCGGAAACGAGAAATTTGAAAATATGCTCTCGGTTCAAAAGTTTACTTTAAATAAACATGGGTTGGGATTCAAACCTCGTTCTAAAAACGAATCCTTAAATTTAAAAATACCTCGTTGCGAAAAATGTTTGAAAATCGGGCACCATATTTCAAACTGTAAAAGCCCAAGACAGACGATTAAAGTTGAGAAAATTTAGATTCCTAAAGGAACCACCATCCCAAACATCATTCACGCCTCGAAACAAAAACCAACTATAGGTTGGATCCCCAAAAATTAATTTGTATTTTACTTAGGGGAAGTATAATTTTTTCTACGAATATTTTTTGTCAAGGGTATAACTCTATTTCCTATTCATACATATAGTTATATTTAGACCTGGCAAAATAGGCCCAGGCCCGCGGGCCGGGCCAGCCCGCCCGTTTTTGGGCGGGCATTGGGCTTCATATTTTGGCCCAAAAAAAATCGGGCTTTTTTGGCTCGACCCAAATTTGGCCCGCCCGTTGAGCCCAGCCCGCGGGCAGCCCAGTTTTTTTTTATTATTTTTTTTATATTTATGTTTTATGTAATTATAATATTTAAAAATTTTCCTTATTTGTTAGATTATATTACATCTATATGTTAATTATTGATGTAATTTTTTTTATGAGACTTTGTGATTATTTTGTAGTATCTCATATCAATAATAATATTATTTTATAATTTTTATAAGAAAATAGTAGTGATAAATGATATAATCATCAAATAAAAATATTTATATATTTGTCTTTTGATTGTGGTAGTGTAGTAAATAATATACTTATCAAATAAAAATAATTGTATATTTATTTAATTGATTGTGATAGTATAGTGAATAATATGATAATTAAGTATCGAAAAATATTTCTATATTTATTCAGAAATAATATTTCAAAAAAAAAAAAGAGTCGAGGCCCGTGGGCCAGGCCAGGCCCGCCCGGGGCGGGCCACGGGCCTAATATTTTTGGCCCAAAAAAAACGGGCCTTTTTGGCCCGGCCTAGATTTGGCCCGCCCGTTTTTCGCCCGGCCCGTTTGGGCCGAGCCCGCATGTTTGCCAGGTCTAGTTATATTCATCAATTGGTATCACATATTTTTATCAATTTGGTATTTATTACTCGTTTTTATTATACCTTTTGATGAAGACAAAAAGGGGGAGAAAGGAGAAAAGGAGAAGAATGGAATTAACCCTCAAAGGGGGAGAAATCAAAGAAAAGTCGAAAAAGGGAAGTTGATAAGAAAAATGAGGAGACATCGAAAAGATGATGAGAAATTGAAAATTCCAAAAGAAAAAGGAAAGGAAAGAAGGAGTCGAAAAAGAAATGGGAGAAGAAACTAATGAAACGGACAAAGTCGAAAACTTTGGTCTGTACACATATACATATATTCGTAATTTTGCAGGTAAATCCCATTGACGAAGTGTTGTTTTGTAATCATCAAAAAGGGGAAGATTGTTGGAACATTTTGTTCCATATATGCATTAATAGTGTTTGGATGATTAAGTTGCTAAACAAAGCAAAACAACAAAGAGATGAAGCAAAGCATCGAAGCAGACGAAGTGCAAAAAGCTGGAAATGTTCATGTTTAACGTACGTAATTTATCATATATAACGTACGTAAGTCTTCAAGCTTAACATACGTAAGAGAGAATGCTTAACGTACGTAATGGTGTGTTTGCGAATGCAAACAAGGAGAACGTTGGAGATGACGTCATGGCATAGGTTAGCATGCAACGGACATATTGACCATGATAATGTACGTAATGTAAGTTTGGCTAACGTACGCAACACAGAAGACGAAGGCCACTGAACTATTTTATGAAGAAGCTAACGTACGTAACCAGTAGAGGTTAACGTACGTAATATCGCTAGCGTACGTAATATTGGAGTGATAACGTACGTAATGAAGAGTCAGGGAGCTAACGGCTAGTTTGACGAAGAAGGCTATAAATACCACATCCTTGGTATCAAACCACACAACAACTTCAAGCAAACGATTCATTCATCAGATATTGATATACTTATATTGTTGTTGTTATATTAAGCTTATATTGTTAGTTTGAGTGTTTATAAATTCAATAAATACACGAGAGGTAAAAGAAAAGATATGATTGGATTCGGTGTTATTAGGATCAAGGATCTGGCATTGTTAGAATCGCAATCGATATCTAAGTGAGGTTTATCTAGTACCGATAGAAATCTAGAGTGGTTGATTCCTTGTCCAATAGAAAAGGAAAACGGTTTAAGTTTGACCTACACAAAGACAAGTACGAGTGGTTTATCAGGAACCAATTGAAGACGTGATTATAACGGTTATCCCTCGACCGATAGAAGAGAGGTGTAGAGGTTTTTATCTTAATCCTATAGAAAAAGATACTGAGAGAGGACGTAGGCTTCATGAATATCTGAACTTTTATAAATCCTGATGTGCTTTATTTCCGCACTTTAATAATTGCTTCCGCACAAATGGCGCATTATTACTATTCCGTTCCAACAACATTTGCATGGACAGATGAGAGACAGATAAGTTTCGAGGAGTTGAAGAAGCGGTTAACTACTGCTACCGTCTTGGCTTTACCGAGTAGTAATGAGGGTTTCTCAGTTTATAGTGACGCCTTAGGCCAAGGTCTTGGATGTGTACTCATGCAGCACGGGAAGACGATTGCCTATGCTTCACGTCAGTTGAAATTGTACGAGTTGAATTATCCTACCCACGATCTTGAGTTGGCCGCAGTTGTGTTTGCATTGAATATTTGGCGTCATTACTTGTACGGCTCGTCTTGTCAGATTTTCACCGATCACAAGTATTGGGATTCGGTGCCTAAAACAAAGGCCCAGCGGAAGCGGTAAAACGAAAATTAATTCGATTCGAATCCCTATGAGGATCGATCGAGCTACGTATATACGAATATATAAACGAAACACAAGAGTTACGAGAAAACATACCCTTATAGTCCATTGATTAAATGGTATCCTTCTCTTGAGCTATTACCCAAACTTTAGGCGATCTCCCTGCAATTCAATCCGCTCCAAGCTCTTAAATGATCCAACGCCGAAAGCACCGCATCTCTACTTGCCATGTGCTGGAGAAATGACGATCACCTTGCTATCCTCCGAGGATACGGCTAGAGCTAAGTGATGAAGCTTCCAATATGAAATTATAACACTCTAAGTGTATAATTCACTTTCTCTCTTTGATTTCTTGATTTTTCTCCAAGAACAACAAGAACAAGATGAAGAAGAAGATGAAGACTTTGGAATGAACTCTAAGTTCTTTCTCACTCTTTCTCTCTCTACCACTTACGTATGGAATCAAGAGTGTGAGTTAGAGAGTCTCAAGTCTTCTCCCTTTATTCATTCTTTACACACCAACAACCCACTTAACATCTCATCTCACATGAGAGATGCCTTTCAAGTCATTGTCTTCCATTTAAAAATGGAAACAAAAGACAAGATGAAAGGTGGAGGAAATGGGGGGCGGCCATCTGGTAGGGTAGGAAAAAATTCGGTCCGTTTCGGACTCTCGTGAGTCTAAACAGATAAACTTCGATTCCATTCCGGTGTATTTATATCGATCAATTAATCCAGTTAAGTAATCATATCAAATGCATAATAACATAATTAATTTCTCCAAGAAATAATTATATCCATGAAATAAATTAATCACCCGGTAATTTATTTAATTCATTAGGCCGTAAATCAATTTATCCAATAAATCAATTAGACATCCAATGTCCCAAAATCAATTAGACATCTAATGTCCAATAAATTAGATATCTAATATCTAATATTAATAATGAGAGAATAAGCTCGATTCATTCCGTCGTCAATCCTATTGCGCGACTCGGTAGGTTCGTCTCAGTCAGCAATGGGAGGAGCCAAAGAGTAGTAGCACCACCTAGCCAGTCTGGCTGCCTACAATGTACCCCAACTGAGAACGAATGATGGGATCATTCAAGAACCATTCTGTCGTGAATACCAGTATATGTATAAACCCTTCTTTCACATGTCCCGATCAAGTTATAGGGTCACGGTCAGTCAAACCCTATCTGTCCTTGACTCTATGCATGCGTTAATGCAAATCGAGATCATCGAGCTCTCGTGTATCAAATACGACTAGCTCCAACGCTTTGGCCAAAGACTTATGATCATCTGCTAATAACCACATAGGACATATAACCCGCTAACTAACGGGGGAAAGAATTCTATCTTGGCATTCAGTAGGACCTGCTACTTGCCCGTCAAGATGCACGTCGAGGTTGACCCCCACATTCCGGTTTACAGGGTCGAACTACTCTAATGAAAATCTTGACATCACAAGCACATCCCTACTAAATCCTCAAGTCGAAGGTTCACGAATACCTATCACAACCTTTCGATTCCGTAATTGACTGTCCCGGAGTGAAATCTGTGTGACGAATCGAGGGTGAGTCGGTTCGAGTATACCAATCCAATTAGCATACCTATAACGTGTGCTCCCACTAACCATTAGTGTTCGACAGGCACTCTCCATGTCAAAGAACACATCATGTAAGTCTTCACATAAACTTAACGCCCAGTCAAGTTTCATCGACTTGCGAACGATTAAGTATTTGAGCTATAAACCTTTCTAGTGCCGACCCCCTTATCCAATAAGAAGTGGAACGTTTTGCTCTCAAATGCACGGACTAGTTTCTATATGTATATTTACGAGTTAGGAATGCCAATAACTACCAGTAAATAAAGAAACATCCATTGCCTTGTATGAGTGATTTACACAATTACAAGTACAATGCCCTCACTCAATCATCCCCTAAGTGGCATTCGAGGGCATACTCTCAACAATCTCCCACTTGCACTAAATGCCACACACTATGGTATCCAATTCCCATGTTCTCCAGATGACGCTCTAAGCTAATCTGAGAAAAGTGGCTTGGACAGTGGATCAGCGACGTAGTCGGCTGACTCTACTCTATGCAGCACAATGTATCTCTTTGCGAACAAATGCTCTTACGAGATGATACTCTCTCTCAATATGATTGGTACTGTTGTGAAACTCCGGCTCCTAGGACTATGCTACCACTCTGGCAGCACAGCACAAGGTGTCACATGAAGTTTACCCAGTAACTTCTAAATTCTTCTTTGGATGCCTCCGAGGCCGCTTTATACTCAGCCTAACAAGTGGAATTAGCAGTCGCGCTATACTTGGCACTATGCCATGATACTGCTCCTCCATTAAGAGTAAATGTAGCCAGAAGTAGACATAGAATCGTCTTTCTGTCCTTGGAAGTCCAATACAGTGAATCCCATCACATTCAGTTCTCCACCACCATATATAAGAACCAGATCTCTAGTCCTTCTAAAGTACTTGAGAACATTCTTTATGGCGGTCTAATGTTCCCAAACTGGGTTAGCCCGAAACCTACTTACCATGCTCCCAGCATGCACAATATCATGTCTCGTACACAATAAAGCATATGTAAGGCTACCCACTGCCGAATCATATGGTATATAACTCATTTCCTTTCATTGTTCCTCACTATGAAGACACATCTTCAAGGTGAGTTTTATTCCATATCGCATCGGAAGGAACCCTCTTTAAGATCTAATCTATATAGAGGGCTTGGGAAAAACTTATCATTCTCTTCGATCTATCCCAGTAGAGTCGAATCCCAAGAATATAGGTTTCTTCTCCCAAGTCTTTCATGGAGAAATTACTCGAAAGCCAAGCTTTCACAGAACTGAGCATTCCCACATCATTTCCTATTAGTAGAATGTCATCTACATATAGCACTAAGAATGTGATCTTGCTCCCACTAACCCTCTTGTATATACAAGGTTACTCTTCATTTTGCACAATGTTAAACTCTTTGACTGTCTCGTCAAAATGAAGGTCCCAACTACATGAAGACTGCTACAGTCCATTTCATGGAGTCTACATCCACCATTGCTAGGTCATTGGTCGTGGGTCGGTCTCTTGTTTATCACTTGGAACTTTGTGGAAACCCAGTTCCTGCAAGTGCATAAAATTATACCTCTAAGGTAAATGAGACACCCTACTAGACCTACAAGGTGGTTGTACTTGTGTTTCAGAAGGTTCGGTTCCATTTTCTTACACAGGTGTCTCCTGAGGAGTTTCATTGTATTCTTCCAAAGAAATATTTCTACCTGCTCCGCCTTCCTGAATGAATCTCGTCTTCCAGGAAGTGTGCATGCAAAGCAATAACGATCTTTCGATCTTAGGGCATGTAGCATAGATAACCCATCGATTTAGATGGGAATCCAATGAAATGTCTCCTCACTGACCTCGCTTCCATTTTGTCCACCTTAGTCTTCTTGACATATGCGGGACATCCCCAAATCCCAATGTCATTAAGACTTGGTTTCCTGCCCTCCCACATCTCATGTGGAGTTTTAGGGATGGATTAAGACGGACATCTGTTCAAGATATTTGTAGCAGTGAGAAGTGTATACCTCCACAGGTAAATTGGTAAGTCAGTATATCCCAGCATGGAAACGGACCGTGTCCAACAAGGTCTGGTTCCTTCTATCTGACACACCATTTAACTGGGGAGTACCTGGAGGTGTTAGTTGTGATACTATTCCATGTTCCTTAAGGAACTCATCAAACTCCGTACTCATATACTCGCCACCTCGGTCCGACCGAAGTGCTTTGATATGATTACCAGTTTGTTTCTCGACTAGGGCCTTGAATTCCTGAAATTTGTCAAAGGCCTCGGATTTATGTTTCATTAAGTATACATAACCATACGTAGTATGATCATCTGTAAATGCAATGAAATATTGATATCCGTCATGTGCTGCTTCCAAAGCACCACATACGTCGGTATGGATTAATCCCAGTTTATCAGCGGCTCTTTCAAAAGTCCCTGTGAAGGGGGACTTAGTCATTTTGCCTTTAAGGCAAGATTCACAAGTAGGAAAGGGATCTGATCCAAATGGACCCATAAGTCCATCTTTTTCCATCTTGTAAACCTTGGTCTGACCATTATGACCAAGTCTAAGATGCCATTTCAAAACTTGATTGGTTTCATCCCTACCACGTTTTCTAGTCATAGTATTCACAACTACTTTGTTGCTGAGATTTAGATGATACAATCCATTTAACAATGTAGCAGTACCCAATAGTTTATTTCTGAAAAAAATTTTACAGGAACCATCACCAATGAAAAATGAAAAGCCTTTTCAGTCCATGACCGGAATGGATACAATGTTTTTGTGCCCCTTGGGCAAAACAAGTACATCTTCTAAAGTGAAAACAAAGCCGGATTCTAAACCCAAAAGAAGTGATCCTATGTCGGTCGCCTCGACACTATGCCCGCTTCCGACTGTGATCATCACTTCTCCAGCTCCAAGCTTCCTACTTTGTTACAGATTCTGATTCACGGTACAAATATGAGAACTAGCACCAGAATCCAGTATCCACGAAGTAGAAAATACAGTAGCACAACAATTTGTTTCCAAAACTAAAAGTTATGTACCTGAAGCGCCATGAATAATGGGATAGTCTCTTGCCCAGTGGCCCAACTCACCGCACTTGAGACAAGCATCCTTCTTCTTCTTGTTCTTTGGAACCATCGGGGCCTTGCCCTTACCTTTAAGGTCCTTAACTTGTGGTCCAGTCTGCTTCTTGTCTTTTTCTTCTTATTCTTAGACCTCCAAGGTCTAGAAGAAATCACAAGAGCAGACTCCTTCATTCGCGGAGTCTTCATTTGAGACTGAGCGGTCACAAGTTTGTTCGTTAGCCCAGCTAAATTACACGTAATCTCATTGCAGTTGAAGTTCATAACAAACTGTGAGAAGGAATCAGGGAGAGACTATAGGATAAGGTCGGTTTGGAGAGAAGTATCCATTTTAAAATCAAGAGCCTCCAATCTCTCGATCATTATATCATTTTGAGGACGTGTTCCCCAACCTTCTCACCTTCCTTCATCCTTGCACCGAACATTTGCTTGGATATCTCATATCTACCAGTTCTGCTGTGCTCACCATAAAGCTCGGTTAAGTGAGATAGAATCTGCCTAGCAGAAGTCATTTTCTCATAAGCTCTCTGAAGCTCATTAGACATGGAAGCCATCATATAAGCACGGACTTTCCCGTCATCCTTAACCCACTTTTCATGGTTTTCAATCTCTTCCTGATTGGCTCGGGTCCGCACAAGAGGCACCGGAATGTCCGTCTCCAAGACGCATCCCAGTGCCTCTATACTAAGGACAATCATCAGATTGCGGAGCCAATCCACAAAGTTAGGTCCCATCAAGGTGTTCTTTTCGAGTAGAATTGCGAGTGGATTCATTGTCATATTGAGATTTATGCCTGCACTAAGTATGACAGATTAATTAGTGACTCGTTCAATTATGTTTTGAGTATAGAATTAAGGTCTTTTCTATTCTTGTTACCCAGCTCCCATTATTTTTATCGGAATAACACCCATGTGAAGTCCGGAAGTATCATCGCTCTACTTCATAGTGGTGATCGAGTTCTTTATAAATCTTACTAGAGGGCAACCGAACAGGTTTCCTTATTTACTGGAAGTTACTGGTATTCCTAACTCGTAAATATACATATAGAAACTAGTCTGTGTATTTGAGAACAAAACGTTCCACTCCTTATTGGATAAGGGGGTCGGCACTAGAAAGGTTTATAGCTCAAATACTTAATCGTTCGTAAGTCGATGAAACTTGACTGGGCGTTAAGTTTATGTGAAGACTTGTATGACGTGTTCTTTGACATGGAGAGTGTCTGTCGAACACTAATGGTTAGTGGGAGCACACGTTATAGGTATAGTAATTAGATTAGTATACTCGAACCGACTCACCCTCGATTCGTCACACGATTTCACTCCTAGACAGTCAATGACGGAATCGAAAGGTTGTGATACGTATTTGTGAACCTTCGACTTAAAGTTTTAGTAGGGATGTGCTTGTGACGTTAATATTTTCATTAGAGTAGTTCGACCCTGTAAACTGGGAGGTGGGGGTCAACCTCGACGTGCATCTTGACGGGTAAGTAGCAGGTCCTACTGAATACCAAGATAGAATTATTTCTCCCGTTAGTGAGCAGGTTATATGTCCTATGCTGTTATTGGCAGATGAGATCATAAGCCTTTGGCCAAAGCGTTGGAGCTAGTTGTATTGGATACATGAGAGCTCGATGATCTCGATTTGCATTAACGCATGCATAGCGTCAAGTATAGATAGGGTTTGACTGACCGTGACCCTATAACTTGATCGGGACATTTGAAAGAAGGGTTTATACATATACTGGTATTCACGACAGAATGGTTCTTGAATGATCCCATCATTCATTCTCAGTTGGGGTACAGTGTAGGCCGCCAGGCTGGCTAGGTGGTGCTACTACTATTTGGTTTCTCCCATTGCTAACTGAGACGAACCTACCGAGTCGCGCAATAGAATTGACGACGGAATGAATCAAGCTTATTCTCTCATTATAAATATTAGATATTGGATATCTAATTTGGGACATTGGATGTCTAAATCGATTTATAGGATAAATTGATTTACGGCCTAATGAATTAAATATATTACTGGGTGATTAATTTAATTCATTGATATAATTATTTCTTGGATAAATTAATTATGTTATTATGTATTTGATGATTAATTGATTGGATTAATTAATCGATATAAATTCATCGAAACGGAATCAGAGTTTATCTGTTTGGACTCATGGGAGTCCGAAACAGACCGAACTCGCCCGGCACCTTCTAGATGGCCACCCTAATCACCTACCCTCCTTAGTCTTGGTCTTCACTTGGTGGGGTTCAAGCCTTGTGACCAATCAAGGGGACAAAATATCACCTTGGGTGATTTTGTCAAAAGATTATTGATATGGGGAGATATGAGGTCAATATATGGGAAGACCATATATCTTTGGCCATGACATTGTAGCTCATGTTTTTGGCAGGAGAAGAGGAGAGAGGAAAAGTTTTTCCAAGGCTTCACCATATTCATCATCATATTCACTTCTCTTCATAAGTTTTTCTTGGAGAAAAATAATTGTGAGATAGAGAGATACTAGATTAAACACTTAGAGTGTTGTAATCTTGAGTTGCATAGCTTCTATAACCTTGTTCTAGCCGTATCCGTGGAGGATAACGAGGTTTAGTCGTTCCGGTCGTTTCTCCGGCGCGTGGCAAGTAGAGACGCGGTCTTTCAGCGTTGGATCATCCAAGAGCTTGGAGCGGATTGGATTCGTGGAGAACAACCTAAGCTTGGGGAATAGCTTAAGAGAAGGAATCCATTTAATCAACGGACTACAAGGGTGAGTTTCTAATATCTCTTGTGATTTCGTTTATATATTCGTATATACGTAGCTCGATCGATCCTCGTAGGGATTCGGATCGAATTAATTTTCGTTTTACCGCTTCCGTTGGGCCTTCAGTTTAGGCACCGAATCCCAACAGTGGTATCGGAGCGTAGGTCTTGCGATCGTATATACGATATTGGCATTTGGAATGCTTGATTAGATGGTGTATGATTTGGAATCATCATCGTAGTGATCGTTGATTTTCTATTGTTCATCCAAAAATTATTTTTTTATGATTTTATGATACAATGTAAATCTATTTTTCTTTTGAAAAACTGATTTAAAGTGTAATATAAAGATTAAAAAAATATTATTTTGGAATCGTGGCAAAAACGAAATAAAACGTAATCGGACTCGGCACTGGGTCAAGCCGGCGCCTCGCGGTCCTGTGCACCGGATCGCGATCCGGGCTGTGATCGGCCAGCTCGGCGGTTTGTGCCGGCGGTTTCGGGCACTGTGCCGGCATGGTCTCGGTCCCTTCCAAATACTTCTCGCCCGATCGGCGGGCACTTTGGCGGCAAGGTTCGGCCGTGTTTTTTCGATTCCGTTTTTATATCTCGTTCGATAATTAATTACCCACAAATTAAATTGGATTTAATTTGACTAAGATTTAATTATGGTAATTTTATTCTTAGGGGAATTAATTTAATGAAATATTTTCTCGTCCGGAACAAGTTAAAATTGACGGTTGTTTGAATTAATTGGATTGATTCGTTTTGGATGAGTCGATTGGATCGGTTCGTATTGTTGATTGGATCAATGTATCTCTACGTTTTCCATTTATATAGTATTTATTGGATGACTGCTTTTGAATGGGGATGTGGTTCGTGGACTTAGTTTTTTGAATTGTTCGGTTTTTATTCGATTGGGTTGTAAAGGCCATTTTGAGCCTATTTATTTTACTAGAAATATTTGTATCTAGGATGAAATTTTCAATGTAAAATTGATATGTAATGACGAATACCGGAGTAATATCCATTTCGAGAAGACGAAGATTCAAGACGAAGACTTGTAATTAGATTACGGAGTTTTTGTTTTCTAGGAACGGTCCATGAACCACATATTGGTAGAAACTAGGTTGTGAATGGTTGTTTCATAGTATATGAATGCCACAAACGCGCTTAAATGAATTAATGTGCAAAGTGTAACATTAATTGCGAAAATTCTCCCACTACAAATTATTAAGTTTATAAGGTTTCAAGGTTTTCCTTCCCTCCATCGAGCTTTCGGGAAATTGAAATCCAAACCGAATGTGCTATGCTTCCGAGTTATTGGGGTAGTCGTTCGGGGAGGACGGATAAATCACCGGGAGCGCATTGGATGCCTTCGGTTGGAGCAAATTTTATCCCTAGAAACCTGATAGGTTGCCGGATAAGATTCAATTGTGAAACTGATTTGCGTCGATGGTATAAACTTAACTTGTTCACTAACCATAGAAACCGTATAGGTTGAGGGGAGTGAACAAGGGGAAAAATAAGATCGAATCATCCATTAGATGGGGTGGTGTTGGACACCAATTTATGAAAATTAATAGACTAGAAACCTGTTCGGTTGCCCTCTATTAAGATTTATAAAGAATTCGATCACCACTATGAAGTAGAGCGACGATACTTCCGGATTTCACATGGGAGTGTGTTATTCCGATAAAAATAGTGGGAGCTGGGTAACAAGAATAGAAAAGACCTTAATTCTATACTCAGATCATTATATAACAAGTCACTAATTAATCTGTCGCTTAATGTAGACATAACTCTCAATATGACAATGAATTCACTCGCAATTCTACTCGAAAAGAACACCCTGATTGGACCTAACTTTGTGGACTGGCTCCGCAATCTGATAATTGTCCTTAGTATAGAGGCACTGGGATACGTTTTGGAGACGGACATTCCGACACCTCCTGTGCAGAACAGAGCCAATCAGGAAGAGATTGAAAACCACGAAAAGTGGGTTAAGGATGACGTAAAAGTACGTGCATACATAATGGCTTCTATGTCTAATGAGCTTCAGAGAGCTCATGAGAATATGACTTCTACTAGGCAGATTCTATCTCACTTAACCGAACTTTATGGTGAGCACAGCAGAACTGCTAGATATGAGATATCCAAGCAACTGTTCAGTGCAAGGATGAAGGAAGGTGAGAAGGTTGGGGAACACATCCTGAAAATGATATCCATGATCGAGAGATTGGAGGCTCTTGATTTTAAAATGGATACTTATCTCCAAACCAACCTTATCCTTCAGTCTCTCCCTGATTCCTTCTCACAGTTTGTTATGAACTTCAACTGCAATGAGTTTGCATGTGTAATATCCGGATTTATTACTGTGTATTTTACCTGTATTCGAACCCTGTATTATTCGGATTGGTGGTTTTGATTATTGGAGTATGATATTTCTTGCATTGGCATCCTTGTACTTAAGTATAACTTCATGCAAAATTTCTCATGCAAACTCGTGATAGCGCACGCTAAGAATGTAGCTTAACGCGCGCTATCGGGCTATTACTAGCGCACGCTATGCATGTAGGAGTTGTGTGCGCTAAGAACTCAATTATTGAGCGGGACGGCTAGCACATGCGCCAGCCGGGACATGGGTCCGGATAAGATTCCCGCGGATGAACCTGGACAGTTCTGAAGTCAACTCTTATTAGCGCACGCTAAGGAAAGCTTAGTAGCGTGCGCTAACTTGTTAAAATGCAGAATATTATAAATGGGACAACAACCGTTTTGGCTTTCATTTCTTTCGCCCATTCTTCATCCTTGAGAGGCCAGAGAGCTTTAATCACCCCTCTAACACACTTAGAACATATATTAGTGATCCTTGAATATTGGTTATCACTTGGGAGTAATCATTGAAGAGAAGTAACACCTTGGAGTGGCACATAACCAACCGGAGTCGGATTCTACCTTGTGGTTCAGTGATTTCGGCATATTAAAGTATGTTCAACCTATCACCAGTTGGATTCCAAGGGATATGATTATCATGTTAACGAGATATTGAATTTCATTAGTGAATTATTCAACAACATCATGTTTAGAAGATTGGAATGTCTACAATTACGATATTATTGTTAGAACCTTGAAGTCAGAATCCTAGTACTTCAAATGATGAGAGGAACATTCTGAAGTTAACAATTCGTATGATTTATGTTATCTTTGTGATCATGAATTGGAGGTGATGTTATAAGAACTTAAAGGAAGAATCATCTTAGGAAATATTCTTTCGTATAAGTTGGAATTGTTAGTTCACCTCGATGAAGTCTGAATATGTATAATGATAGTAGAATCTAATACATCAACCGGAGATCACCAACTTCGCATGAGAATTGTAATCAAGATGGATTATGGTGTAATGACGATTATACGTATGTTTGCATCTTGAAGTTGTTATTATCCTTGAGATCATTCATAAGGGTTATGAACATAACATGAAGTCAGATAACAAACATCAGATCACTGAGGAATTCGCTTACTTCATCACCTTTTGTATAATCTGCTGCCCTCCAGTGAACTGCCATGCACTCTTAGCGTGCGCTAAGCTACGTTAATTAACGTGCGCTATCGTGTATGTTTAGCGTACGCCACATTTGCAACTTAGCGTGCGCTAAGTCATTAGGCGAGTCAGTTGGCTGACCAGTGAGGTACTGACCGTGCATGGTTAGCGTACGCTAGGCTGTGTGTATTGCGTGCGCTAACGAGTAGCATTAACGTACGCTACATAGGATGCGTAGCGTGCGTTAATCTATCCAGGCAGATTGCATTTTAAGAACTTCCTACCGTAATTGTTGAATTGTTAGACATTCGTACGGCATGAAATGAATTCTGTTCTATTTCTTTTGTTAAGGTTCGAGCTTAACACGTGATTGATCGAAGGGGACGACCTTCGAGTATTTTGATATTCGTGGAAGTTTATTCTTGTCAACGAACCGAGGCAAGTACTCTAATTAGAATTGTTTATATTATGACAATTATGATGTGATTGTATCGTGTAAATATGTTGTGAATATATGTCCACCATGCGTTGATCCGACGGGAATCATCATGGGAATCTATAGCTGTGTGCGCTGGATCGTTGGACAGGTAGTTCCACCATGTGTTGGTCCGACGGGATCATCATGGGAATCTATAGCTGTGTGCGCTGGATCGTTGGAATACCATCAGTATGTTGAAACTGTTATGATATGATATGTGTTGTGGATATTCTCGTTGGAGAAACTTGTTATGATATAATTGTTGATTATATCACTGTTGTATGATTATTGTACTTGTACTAGCATCGTTGTGCTAACCCCTTCGGGGGTGAACATTTGTGTATGTTCAGGATCCAGGAGAGCGGGGAAACAACCACTGGAGATGCATGACGACGAGGGTGCAGAGTGATGTTCCGACCGGGTTTACTGTCTGTTATTTGTTGGTTATTTTAATAAGTACTCGAGTACGTCGTCGATTTATAATGTTTGGATTTTAGTGATGTAATAATAACTCTTCTTGGAATATTTGTAATTTCGGTTTTGAACCAGTCGGTTGAATTTTATTTCAGAAATTTCATAAACTGATATCTGTTACTGTCATTTCCTTTATTCAGCCTTGTAAATTCTTATGTAAAGGATTTACGGCGCTGTAATATTCTTGAATATATCGGGGGTGTTACTGAATATGGTATCAGAGCTAAGATTATGGATATCTTGGCCGTTGGGTTAAAATAGGGGTCATTTATGTCTTTTGAGGTAACCGGCCGTGAATGACATCACTGCACTGCCTAAGTCTTCATGCGAACGGTGGTTGTAAGTTCCTAAACTCTATCTCGTTCTTTACATGTTGTGTCTCTTTATACTTGAACATTAGAACAATGTTGTTTTCTGTATATTAAATACTTGTGCTTACAGTATGTTGAGAGGCGGACGTGGACGTGGTCGCGGTCGTGGATGCGGACGAAGGAATGCTGAAAGGGAGGCGTCGCCTTCTAATCAGGCTATTCATAGCTCAGGCGAGCCGCAACAATCCATCAATAACGAACCGGAACCTGGTGTACCAGAAATCCTTCGTCAAGTTGTGAACCAGATGACTCAGTTCGCTCAGGTCGTGGACCGAATGCGAGTGGCGGCAGGAATTCTGCAGGGAGATGGACAACAAAGGATTCCAGAAATGGGAAATCGAGGTGACCGATGGTTACAAGAGGTGGCAAAGATGCAACCACCCAAATTTGGTGGCTTTTCCGAGACTCCCACTTGGGACCATTGGTTGAAGGAACTGGAGAAAATTTTTGCTCGAATTAATTGCCCGGACGACAGGAGAGCTCCTATTGCCCAGTACTTTCTGATAGGGGAAGCATCCGAGTGGTGGGAAGCTATCCGACCTGCAGATCATGATACCGATTGGACGGAATTTAAAATGATGATGGAAGCTCAGTATTGCCCTCGTCCTGTGAGGGAAGCCAAAATTCGAGAATTTTTCTCCGATCAACCATCAGACGATTAAGACGTTTAACCAGCAACTAGCATTTGTTCGACATCTGGTCAGAACACATGCAGAGATGATGATTCATTTTGAAATGAGAATGAAACCAGAAATCCAGAGGTACATGTCCGGTTTTGAATGTACCACTCTCCGCCAATACCAGGATAAGGCGTTGGCGTACGAAATAAAAGAAGCGGCAATGGAGAAGTTTATTGAGTCGAAGAAACAGAAAGTCTCTGGTACTTTTACAGAGCACAAGAGCAGTGGGCCCCGCAAGGCTCAGTCTTCTTTTTCTTTCAAGAAACCTCCGCACCCATCTAAGAGCGGAAAGAATTACGGAACAAAGATCACCACGACGTATACAAATAGGAAGTGCTTTAATTGTGGTCGCCCAGGCCACCTTTGGCGCGATTGTTTGCACACCCCAGTTACGTGTTTCGACTGCGGACAGGAAGGGCACCGTGCGACGTTTTGCAAGGACGCCACCAAATACAATGGAACCCGTTCATCACAGCCAGTTCAGAAGGAAGCTAGTATCCAACAGACGCAGCAAAGTGTTCAGATGCCTCAAAATTTTGGCCGTGGACGAGGCAGAGGACAATGGGACCGAAAGGGGACATCGAGTGCCGGATATGTTCCCCCATGTCTGTATGAGATGAGGAGGACAGACGATCGGATGTCTTTGTTGTCGCATCGTGCAATCGGCCCGATCCTTTCCACCAGATTAGCCTTTTATTTGATACAGGAGCTACGCATTCTTTTATATCTTTATCTTGTGTAAATTGTTTGAATATTTCTGGTTTTCATACTTGTGAACCTTATGTTGTTGGGTTACCGAGTGGAGAGAGGATTGTTGGGAACTTAGAGACTAGAGATTTTCGTGTATTATTTGGGGGTAGGAAATGGCTCTCAAATCTAATTGTGATAGAAATGCAAGGAGATGACCTAATACTCGGAGACGATTGGCTTAATCGATATGGAGCAATTGTAAATTACCGAAGGAGGAATATTTCACTGATCGCTGATGATGGCTCCGAAGTACTGTTTGAAGGATGGAAACCAGGAAGCTCAGGAAAGTTGATCAAAGCAATGAAAGCTGTCAAATTGATGAAACAGGGCTGTATCGGGTACTGGTGCTATGCAATGAAGAAAGAAGATGAAATTGTGGAACTTTCATCCATTCCTGTTGTGAACGAATTTCCAGATGTATTTCCTGACGAGTTACCTGGGCTACCTCCACGGAGGGATGTAGAATTTACCATTGAGCTGGAACCCGGAGCTACACCAATTTCTAAGGCGCCGTATCGTATGGCACTTACTGAAATGTATGAACTGAAGAAGCAGCTGGAGGAGTTACTGGACAAGGGGTATATTCAGCCAAGCGTTTCACCCTGGGGAGCGCCAGTTCTTTTTGTCCGAAAGAAGGATGGATCGCTTCGACTGTGTATTGACTATCGAGAGCTGAATAAGATGACGATTAAGAACAAGTATCCGTTGCCACGGATTGATGATCTGTTTGACCAGTTGCAAGGAGCAACAGTGTTTTCAAAAATCGATCTGAGATCAGGATACCATCAGCTGAGGATTAAGAAATCTGATGTTCCTAAGTTAGCATTCAGAACTCGCTACGGACACTATGAGTTTGTAGTGATGCCATTTGGTCTCACTAATGCACCTGCTGTATTCATGCAGTTGATGAACCAAGTGTTCGTCGAATATTTGGCTAAATTTGTGGTCGTGTTCATTGATGACATTCTGGTATATTCTAAGAACCCGGAAGAGCATGCACAGTATTTGCGGATTGTACTAGAACTTTTGAGAAACGAGCAACTGTATGCCAAACTCTCTAAGTGTGAATTCTGGCTAAAAGAAGTAATGTTCCTCGGTCATGTGGTATCAGCATAAAGAGTCCGAGTAGATCCGCAGAAAATCGAAGCAATTATGGATTGGAAACCTCCAAAGAACGTGAAAGAAGTCCGAAGTTTCTTAGGACTTGTTGGGTATTATCGTCGGTTCGTGGAAGGGTTTTCCAAAATCTCCCGCCCACTTACTCGACTCCTGCAGAAAAATCAAAAGTTCGAGTGGAACGAGTCGTGTCAGACTAGTTTTGACGAATTAAAGAAGAGATTGACGACGGCACTGATTCTATCACTTCCACAGGAGACTGGAGGATTCATAGTTTACAGTGATGCTTCGAACCAAGGACTCGGATGCGTATTAATGCAGAATGACAAGGTGATCGCTTATGCTTCACGGCAGCTGAAACCTTATGAAGTGAATTACCCAACACATGATTTGGAGCTAGCGGCAGTAGTTTTTGCTTTGAATATCTGGAGGCATTATCTGTATGGGACTCACTGTCAGATCTTTACAGATCACAACAGTCTCAAATACATCTTCAGTCAGAAGGAATTGAACATGCGGCAAAGAATATGGTTAGAGCTGATTAAGGACTATGACTTGGAGATTTTGTATCATCCAGGCAAAGCGAATGTAGTAGCCGATGCACTCAGCCGCAAGCCTTTTTCTATTCAGATGCTAGAGACGCTGACCTCCCAACTTAGCCTTCAACGAGAGATGATTCGAGAAGGAATTGAAGTGTGGTTACAAAGAGTCCAAGGACAACTGTGCATAATGGAATTAACTTCATCATTAACCGAAGAAATCAAATCTAGACAGGCGAATCATCCTCTGATGATTCAGTTACGTGATGAAGTAATCAAGGGAAAGGCCCCCGGATTCCTAATTCATGATGATGGAATTTTGAGATTCCAGAACCGACTCTGCATTCCTGATATCGATGTTCTGAAACAGACGATTATGAAAGGAGCTCACAGTTCGCCCTATTCTATCCACCCGGGCACCAGTAAAATGTATAAGGACTTGAAGCAAAATTTCTGGTGGGGCAACATGAAGAAAGATGTAGCGGACTATGTTTCGAAATGCTTGACTTGTCAGCAGGTTAAGATTGAACATCAACGGCCTGCCGGAATGTTGAAGCCACTCCCGATTCCTGAATGGAAGTGGGAGGACATATCGATGGACTTTATCACTAGTATGCCAAGGACCAAGACGGGAATGAACATGATATGGGTGATAGTTGATCGTTTAACCAAATCATCTCATTTCCTAGGCATTAAGGACACATGGGGACCAGAGAAATTGGCGCGAGTATTTATTTCGGAGATAGTTCGATTGCATGGTACGCCGAAAACCATTGTTTCTGATCGAGACGGACGTTTTGTATCTCACTTTTGGAAAGCAGTTCATAAGGCCTTAGGGACCGAATTGAACTTCAGCACAGCTTATCACCCACAGACTGATGGACAGTCAGAGAGGACTATTCAAACAGTGGAAGATATGCTGAGGGCTTGTGCCTTAGATTGGTCAACTAATTGGGAAGTTCACTTACCGTTGATTGAATTTACCTACAATAATAGTTGGCATGCTTCCATTAAGATGGCACCGTTTGAGGCATTATACGGGAGGAGATGTAGATCACCCCTATGTTGGGATGATTCATCAGACTTGATCGGGACAGAACCAGAGATGATCGTACAGACTCAAGAGAAGATAGCCTTAATTCGTGAAAGGCTGTTAACCGCCCAAAGTCGCCAGAAATCTTATGAAGACTTACGTCGTCGCCCATTGGAGTTCAGTACTGGAGACCATGTACTGTTGAAGGTTTCTCCTACTCGGGGATCTTCCATTTCGGAAGGAAAGGAAAGCTGAGTCCGAGATATATCGGACCATTTGAGATCGTTGAGAGAGTTGGAGAGTTAGCATACAGATTGGCATTGCCGCCGTTATTATGCCATGTTCATAACGTGTTCCACGTATCCCAGTTACGGAGGTATATACCAGATCCTAGTCATGTCATTGATTTCAGCGAGATCAAAGTTGCTCAAGATGGGACGTTTGAGGAAAGACCGGTCAAGATACTCGAGAGTCGAGTTAAGCAGTTGAGGAACAAACCAATCGTTTTGGTCAAAGTTCAATGGTCACGCCATGGAGTGGAAGAAGCCACATGGGAAACAGAAGATGGCATGAAGTCCAGATATCCCGAGTTATTTCCGTCTTGAGTTTCGGGACGAAACTCCTTTTTAGTAGGAGAGTATGTAATATCCGGATTTATTACTGTGTATTTTACCTGTATTCGAACCCTGTATTATTCGGATTGGTGGTTTTGATTATTGGAGTATGATATTTCTTGCATTGGCATCCTTGTACTTAAGTATAACTTCATGCAAAATTTCTCATGCAAACTCGTGATAGCGCACGCTAAGAATGTAGCTTAACGCGCGATATCGGGCTATTACTAGCGCACGCTATGCATCTAGGAGTTGCGTGCGCTAAGAACTCAATTATTGAGCGAGACGGCTAGCACATGCGCCAGCTGGGACGTGGGTCCGGATAAGATTCCCGCGGATGAACCTGGACAGTTCTGAAGTCAACTCTTATTAGCGCACGCTAAGGAAAGCTTAGTAGCGTGCGCTAACTTGTTAAAATGCAGAATATTATAAATGGGACAACAACCGTTTTGGCTTTCATTTCTTTCGACCATTATTCATCCTTGAGAGGCCATAGAGCTTTAATCACCCCTCTAACACACTTAGAACATATATTAGTGATCCTTGAATATTCGTTATCACTTGGGAGTAATCATTGAAGAGAAGTAACACCTTGGAGTGGCACATAACCAACCGGAGTCGGATTCTACCTTGTGGTTCAGTGATTTCGGCATATTAAGGTATGTTCAACCTATCACCAGTCTTAGATTTGGATTCCAAGGGATATGATTATCATGTTAACGAGATATTGAATTTCATTAGTGAATTATTCAACAACATCATGTTTAGATGATTGGAATGTCTACAATTACGATATTATTGTTAGAACCTTGAAATCAGAATCCTAGTACTTCAAATGATGATAGGAACATTCTGAAGTTAACAATTCGTATGATTTATGTTATCTTTGTGATCATGAATTGGAGGTGATGTTATAAGAACTTAAAGGAAGAATCATCTTAGGAAATATTCTTTCGTATAAGTTGGAATTGTTATTTCACCTCAAGATGAAGTCTGAATATGTATAATGATAGTAGAATCTAATACATCAACCGGAGATCACTAACTTCGCATGAGAATTGTAATCAAGATGGATTATGGTGTTATGACAATTATACGTATGTTTCCATCTTGAAGTTGTTATTATCCTTGAGATCATTCATAAGGGTTATGAACATAACATGAAGTCAGATAACAAACATCAGATCACTGAGGAATTCGCTTACTTCATCACCTTTTGTATAATCTGCTGCCCTCCAGTGAACTGCCATGCACTCTTAGCGTGCGCTAAGCTACGTTAATTAACGTGCGCTATCGTGTATGTTTAGCGTACGCCACATTTGCAACTTAGCGTGCGCTAAGTCATTAGGCGAGTCAGTTGGCTGACTAGTGAGGTACTGACCGTGCATGGTTAGCGTACGCTAGGCTGTGTGTATTGCATGCGCTAACGAGTAGCATTAACGTACGCTACATAGGATGCACATCGTGCGTTAATCTATCCAGGCAGATTGCATATTAAGGACTTCCTACCGTAATTGTTGAATTGTTAGACGTTCGTACGGCATGAAATGAATTCTGTGCTATTTCTTTTGTTAAGGTTCGAGCTTAACACGTGATTGATCGAAGGGGACGACCTTCGAGTATTTTTATATTCGTGGAAGTTTATTCTTGTCAACGAACCGAGGCAAGTACTCTAATTAGAATTGTTTATATTATGACAATTATGATGTGATTGTATCGTGTAAATATGTTGTGAATATATGTCCACCATGCGTTGATCCGACTGGAATCATCATCGGAATCTATAGCTGTGTGGGCTGGATCGTTGGACAGGTAGTTCCACCATGTGTTGGTCCGACGGGATCATCATGGGAATCTATAGCTGTGTGCGCTGGATCGTTGGAATACCATCAGTATGTTGAAACTGTTATGATATGATATGTGTTGTGGATATTCTCGTTGGAGAAACTTGTTATGATATAATTGTTGATTATATCACTATTGTATGATTATTGTACTAGCATCGTTGTGCTAACCCCTTCGAGGGTGAACATTTGTATATGTTCAGGATCCAGGAGAGCGGGGAAACAACCACTGGAGATGTATGACGACGAGGGTGCAGAGTGATGTTCCGACCGGGTTTATTGTCTGTTATTTGTTAGTTATTTTAATAAGTACTCGAGTACGTCATCGATTTATAATGTTTGGATTTTAGTGATGTAATAATAACTCTTCTTGGAATATTTGTAATTTCGGTTTTGAATCAGTCAGTTGAATTTTATTTCAGAAATTTCATAAACTGATATCTGTTACTGTCATTTCCTTTATTCAGCCTTGTAAATTCTTATGTAAAGGATTTACGGCGCTGTAATATTCCTGAATATATCTGAGGTGTTACAGAATATGGTATCAGAGCTAAGATTATGGATATCTTGGCCGTTGGGTTAAAATAGGGGTCATTTATGTCTTTTGAGGTAACCGGCCGTGAATGACATCACTGCACTGCCTACGTCTTCATGCGAACGGTGGTTGTAAGTTCCTAAACTCTATCTCGTTCTTTACATGTTGTGTCTCTTTATAATTGAACATTAGAACAATGTTGTTTCCTGTATATTAAATACTTGTACTTACAGTATGTTGAGAGGCGGACGTGGACGTGGTCGCGGTCGTGGACGCGGATGAAGGAATGCTGAAAGGGAGGCGTCGCCTTCTAATCAGGCTAGTCATAGCTCAGGCGAGCCGCAACAATCCATCAATAACGAACCGGAACCTGGTGTACCAGAAATCCTTCGTCAAGTCGTGAACCAGATGACTCAGTTCGCTCAGGTCGTGGACCGAATGCAAGTGGCGGCAGGAATTCAGCAGGGAGATGGACAACAAAGGATTCCAGAAATGGGAAATCGAGGTGACCGATGGTTACAAGAGGTGGCAAAGATGCAACCACCCAAATTTGACGGCTTTTCCGAGACTCCCACTTGGGACCATTAGTTGAAGGAACTGGAGAAAATTTTTGCTGGAATTAATTGCCCGGACGACAGGAGAGCTCCTATTGCCCAATACTTTCTGATAGGGGAAGCATCCAAGTGGTGGGAAGCTATCCGACCTGCAGATCATGATGCCGATTGGACGGAATTTAAAATGATGATGGAAGCTCAGTATTGCCCTCGTCCTGTGAGGGAAGCCAAAATTCGAGAATTTTTCTCCGCTCAACCATCAGATGAACCCGTATTCTAGACGATTAAGACGTTTAATCAGCAACTAGCATTTGTTCGACATCTGGTCAGAACAGATGCAGAGATGATGATTCATTTTGAAATGAGAACGAAACCAGAAATCCAGAGGTACATGTCCGGTTTTGAATGTACCACTCTCCGCCAATACCAGGATAAGGCGTTGGCGTACGAAATAAAAGAAGCGGCAATGAAGAAGTTTATGGAGTCGAAGAAACAGAAAGTCTCTGGTACTTTTACAGAGCACAAGAGCAGTGGGCCCCGCAAGGCTCAGCCTTCTTTTTCTTTCAAGAAACCTCTGCACCCATCTATGAGCGGAAAGAATTACGGAACAGTATCAGCCACGACGGATACAGCTAGGAAGTGCTTTAATTGTGGTCGCCCAGGCCACCTTTGGCGCGATTGTTTGCGCACCCCAGTTACGTGTTTTGACTGCGGACAGAAAGGGCACCGTGCGACGTTTTGCAAGGATGCCACCAAATACAATGGAACCCGTTCATCACAGCCAGTTCAGAAGGAAGCTAGTATCCAACAGACGCAGCAAAGTGTTCAGATGCCTCAAAATTTTGGCCGTGGACATGGCAGAGGACAATGGGACCGAAAGGGGACATCGAGTGTCGGATCTTTTCCCCCACGTCTGTATGAGATGAGGAGGACAGACGATCAGGATGCTGCTGTCGCATCAGGTACTGTCCAGATCCTTTCCCAGCCAGTTAGCATTTTATTTGATACAGGAGCTACGCATTCTTTTATATCTTTGTCTTGTGTAAATCGTTTGAATATTTCTGGTTTTCATACTTGTGAACCTTATGTTGTTGGTTTACCGAGTGGAGAGAGGATTATTGGGAACTTAGAGACTAGAGATTTTCCTGTATTATTTGGGGGTAGGAAATGGCTCTCAAATCTAATTGTGATAGAAATGCAAGGAGATGACCTAATACTCGGAGACGATTGGCTTAATCGATATGGAGCAATTGTAAATTACCGAAGGAGGAATATTTCGCTGATCGCTGATGATGGCTCCGAAGTACTGTTTGAAGGATGGAAACCAGGAAGCTCAGGAAAGTTGATCAAAGCAATGAAAGCTGTCAAATTGATGAAACAGGGCTGTATCGGGTACTGGTGCTATGCAATGAAGAAAGAAGACGAAATTGTGGAACTTTCATCCATTCCTGTTGTGAACGAATTTCCAGATGTATTTCCTGACGAGTTACCTGGGCTACCTCCACGGAGGGATGTAGAATTTACCATTGAGCTGGAACCCGAAGCTACACCAATTTCTAAGGAGCCGTATCGTATGGCACCTACTTAAATGTGTGAACTGAAGAAGCAGCTGGAGGAGTTACTCGACAAGGGCTCTATTCAGCCAATCGTTTCACCCTGGGGAGCGCCAGTTCTTTTTGTCCGAAAGAAGGATGGATCGCTTCGACTGTGTATTGACTATCGAGAGCTGAGTAAGATGACGATTAAGAACAAGTATCCGTTGCCACGGATTGATGATCTGTTTGACCAGTTGCAAGGAGCAACAGAGTTTTCAAAAATCGATCTGAGATCAGGATACCATCAGCTGAGGATTAAGAAATCTGATGTTCCTAAGTCAGCATTCAGAACTCGCTACGGACACTATGAGTTTGTAGTGATGCCATTTGGTCTCACTAATGCACCTGCTGTATTCATGCAGTTGATGAACCAAGTGTTCGTTGAATATTTGGATAAATTTGTGGTCGTGTTCATTGATGACATTCTGGTATATTCTAAGAACCCGGAAGAGCATGCACAGCATTTTCGGATTGTACTAGAACTTTTGAGAAGCGAGCAACTGTACGCCAAACTCTCTAAGTGTGAATTCTGGCTAAAAGAAGTAATGTTCCTCGGTCATGTGGTATCAGCAGAAGGAGTCCGAGTAGATCCGCAGAAAATCGAAGCAATTATGGATTGGAAACCTCCAAAGAACGTGAAAGAAGTCCGAAGTTTCTTAGGACTTGCTGGGTATTATCGTCGGTTCGTGGAAGGGTTTTCCAAAATCTCCCGCCCACTTACTCGACTCCTGTAGAAAACTCAAAAGTTCGAGTGGAACGAGTCGTGTCAGACTAGTTTTGACGAATTAAAGAAAAGATTGACGACGGCACCGATTCTATCACTTCCACAGGAGACTGGAGGATTCATAGTTTACAGTGATGCTTCGAACCAAGGACTCGGATGCGTATTAATGCAGAATGACAAGGTGATCGCTTATGCTTCACGGCAGCTGAAACCTTATGAAGTGAATTACCCAACACATGATTTGGAGCTAGCGGCAGTAGTTTTTGCTTTGAAGATCTGGAGGCATTATCTGTACGGGACTCACTGTCAGATCTTTACGGATCAAAAGAGTCTCAAATACATCTTCCGTCAGAAGGAATTGAACATGCGGCAAAGAATATGGTTGGAGCTGGTTAAGGACTATGACTTGGAGATTTTGTATCATCCAGGCAAAGCGAATGTAGTAGCCGATGCACTCAGTCGTAAGCCTGTTTCTATTCAGATGCTAGAGACGCTGACCTCCCAACTTAGCCTTCAACGAGAGATGATTCGAGAAGGAATTGAAGTGTGGTTACAAAGAGTCCAAGGACAACTGTGCATAATGGAATTAAATTCATCATTAACCGAAGAAATCAAATCTAGACAGGCGGATGATCCTCTGATGATTCAGTTACGTGATGAAGTAATCAAGGGAAAGGCCCCCGGATTCCTAATTCATGATGATGGAATTTTGAGATTCCAGAACCGACTCTGCGTTCCTGATATCGATGTTCTGAAACAGACGATTATGAAAGAAGCTCTGATTCGCCTATTCTATCCACCGGGCACCAAGAAATGTATAAGGACTTGAAGCAAAATTTCTGGTGGGGCAACATGAAGAAAGATGTAGCGGACTATGTTTCGAAATGCTTGACTTGTCAGCAGGTTAAGATCGAGCATCAACGGCCTGCCGGAATGTTGAAGCCACTCCCGATTCCTGAATGGAAGTGGGAGGACATATCGATGGACTTTATCACTAGTATGCCAAGGACCAAGACGGGAATGAACATGATATGGGTGATAGTTGATCGTTTAACCAAATCAGCTCATTTCCTAGGCATTAAGGACACATGGGGACCAGAGAAATTGGCGCGAGTATTTATTTCGGAGATAGTTCGATTGCATGGTACGCCGAAAACCATTGTTTCTGATCGAGACGGACGTTTTGTATCTCACTTTTGGAAAGCAGTTCATAAGGCCTTAGGGACCGAATTGAACTTCAGCACAGCTTATCACCCACAGACTGATGGACAGTCAGAGAGGACTATTCAAACAGTGGAAGATATGCTGAGGGCTTGTGCCTTAGATTGGTCAACTAATTGGGAAGTTCACTTACCGTTGATTGAATTTACCTACAATAATAGTTGGCATGCTTCCATTAAGATGGCACCGTTTGAGGCATTATACGGGAGGAGATGTAGATCGCCCCTATGTTGGGATGATTCATCAGACTTGATCGGGACAGAACCAGAGATGATCGTACAGACTCGAGAGAAGATAGCCTTGATTCGTGAAAGGCTGTTAACCGCCCAAAGTCGCCAGAAATCTTACGCAGACGTACGTCGTCGCCCATTGGAGTTCAAGATCGAGACCACGCATCGTTGAAGGTTTCTCCTACTCGGGGGATCTTCCGTTTCGGAAGGAAAGGAAAGCTGAGTCCGAGATATATCGGACCATTTGGGATCCTTGAGAGAGTTGGAGAGTTAGCATACAGATTGGCATTGCCGCCGTCATTGTGCCATGTTCATAACGTGTTCCACGTATCCCAGTTACGGAGGTATATACCAGATCCTAGTCATGTCATTGATTTCAGCGAGATCAAAGTTGCTCAAGATGGGACGTTTGAGGAAAGACCGGTCAAGATACTCGAGAGTTGAGTTAAGCAGTTGAGGAACAAACCAATCATTTTGGTCAAAGTTCAATGGTCACGCCATGGAGTGGAAGAAGCCACATGGGAAACAGAAGATGGCATGAAGTCCAGATATCCCGAGTTATTTCCGTCTTGAGTTTCGGGACGAAACTCCTTTTTAGTAGGAGAGTATGTAATATCCGGATTTATTACTGTGTATTTTACCTGTATTCGAACCCTGTATTATTCGGATGGGTGGTTTTGATTATTGGAGTATGATATTTCTTGCATTGGCATCCTTGTACTTAAGTATAACTTCATGCAAAATTTCTCATGCAAACTCGTGATAGCGCACGCTAAGAATGTAGCTTAACGCGCGCTATCGGGCTATTACTAGCGCACGCTATGCATGTAGGAGTTGCGTGCGCTAAGAACTCAATTATTGAGCGGCACGGCTAGCACATGCGCCAGCCGGGACATGGGTCCGGATAAGATTCCCGCGGATGAACCTGGACAGTTCTGAAGTCAACTCTTATTAGCGCACGCTAAGGAAAGCTTAGTAGCGTGCGCTAACTTGTTAAAATGCAGAATATTATAAATGGGACAACAACCGTTTTGGCTTTCATTTCTTTCGACCATTCTTCATCCTTGAGAGGCCAGAGAGCTTTAATCACCCCTCTAACACACTTAGAACATATATTAGTGATCCTTGAATATTGGTTATCACTTGGGAGTAATCATTGAAGAGAAGTAACACCTTGGAGTGGCACATAACCAACCGGAGTCGGATTCTACCTTGTGGTTCAGTGATTTCGGCATATTAAGGTATGTTCAACCTATCACCAGTCTTAGATTTGGATTCCAAGGGATATGATTATCATGTTAACGAGATAGTGAATTTCATTAGTGAATTATTCAACAACATTATGTTTAGATGATTGGAATGTCTACAATTACGATATTATTGTTAGAACCTTGAAGTCAGAATCCTAGTACTTCAAATGATGAGAGGAACATTCTGAAGTTAACAATTCGTATGATTTATGTTATCTTTGTGATCATGAATTGGAGGTGATGTTATAAGAACTTTAAGGAAGAATCATCTTAGGAAATATTCTTTCGTATAAGTTGGAATTGTTAGTTCACCTCAAGATGAAGTCTGAATATGTATAATGATAGTAGAATCTAATACATCAACCGGAGATCAGTAACTTCGCATGAGAATTGTAATCAAGATGGATTATGGTGTTATGACGATTATACGTATGTTTGCATCTTGAAGTTGTTATTATCCTTGAGATCATTCATAAGGGTTATGAACATAACATGAAGTCAGATAACAAACATCAGATCACTGAGGAATTCGCTTACTTCATCACCTTTTATATAATCTGCTGGCCTCCAGTGAACTGCCATGCACTCTTAGCGTGCGCTAAGCTACGTTAATTAACGTGCGCTATCGTGTATGTTTAGCGTACGCCACATTTGCAACTTAGCGTGCGCTAAGTCATTAGGCGAGTCAGTGGGTCGACGGTGAGGTCTTCGACCGTGCATGGTTAGCGTACGCTAGGCTGTGTGTATTGCGTGCGCTAACGAGTAGCATTAACGTACGCTACATAGGATGTGCAGCGTGCGTTAATCTATCCAGGCAGATTGCATATTAAGGACTTCCTACCGCAATTGTTGAATTGTTATACGTTCGTACGGCATGAAATGAATTCTGTGCTATTTCTTTTGTTAAGGTTCGAGCTTAACACGTGATTGATCGAAGGGGACGACCTTCGAGTATTTTGATATTCGTGGAAGTTTATTCTTGTCAACGAACCGAGGCAAGTACTCTAATTAGAATTGTTTATATTATGACAATTATGATGTGATTGTATCGTGTAAATATGTTGTGAATATATGTCCACCATGCGTTGATCCGACAGGAATCATCATGGGAATCTATAGCTGTGTGCGCTGGATCGTTGGACAGGTAGTTCCACCATGTGTTGGTCCGACGGGATCATCATGGGAATCTATAGCTGTGTGCGCTGGATCGTTGGAATACCATCAGTATGTTGAAACTGTTATGATATGATATGTGTTGTGGATATTCTCGTTGGAGAAACTTGTTATGATATAATTGTTGATTATATCACTATTGTATGATTATTGTACTTGTACTAGCATCGTTGTGCTAACCCCTTCGAGGGTGAACATTTGTGTATGTTCAGGATCCCGGAGAGCGGGGAAACAACCACTGGAGATGCATGACGACGAGGGTGCAGAATGATGTTCCGACCGGGTTTACTGTCTGTTATTTGTTGGTTATTTTAATAAGTACTCGAGTACGTCGTCGATTTATAATGTTTGGATTTTAGTGATGTAATAATAACTCTTCTTGGAATATTTGTAATTTCGGTTTTGAACCAGTCGGTTGAATTTTATTTCAGAAATTTCATAAACTGATATCTGTTACTGTCATTTCCTTTATTCAGCCTTGTAAATTCTTATGTAAAGGATTTACGGCGCTGTAATATTCCTGAATATATCGGGGGTGTTACAGCATGTAATTTAGCTGGGCTAATGAAAATACTTGTGACCGCTCAGTCTCAGATGAAGACCCCACGGATGAAGGAGTCTACTCTTGTGATTTCTTCTGGACCTCGGAGGTCTAAGAACAAGAAGAAAAAGACCAAGAAGCAGACTGGAACACATGTCAAGGGCTTCAAGGGCAAGGGCAAGGCCCCAACGGTTCCGAAGAACAAAAAGAAGAAGGATGCTTGTCTCAAGTGCGGTGAGCTGGGCCACTGGGTTAGAGACTGTCTGATTCTTCATGGCACTTCAGGTACAGAACTTTTAGTTTTGGAAACAAATTGTTGTGCTATTGTATTTTCTACTTCCTGGATACTGGATTCTGGTGCTAGTTCTCATATTATACCGTGAATCAGAATCTGGAACAAAGTAGGAAGCTTGGAGCTGGAGAAGTTATGATCACAGTCGGAAGCAGGCATAGTGTCGAGGTGACTGACATAGGATCACTTCTTTTGGGTTTAGAATCCGGCTTTGTTTTGACTTTAGAAGATGCACTTGTTTTGCCCAAGGGGCACAAAAACATTGTATCCATTCCGGTCATGGACCGAAAAGGCTTTTCATTTTTTCATTGGTGATGGTTTTGCAAAATTTATTTCAGAAATAAATTGTTGGGTAATGCTACATTGTTAAATGGATTGTATCATCTAAATCTCAGTAACAAAGTAGTTGTGAATACTATGACTAGAAAACATGTCAGGGATGAAACAATTAAGTTTTGAAATGGCATCTTAGACTTGGTCATGTTGGTCAGACCAAGGTTTACAAGATGGAAAAAGATGGACTTATGGGTCCATTTGGATCGGATCCCTTTCCTACTTGTGAATCTTCCCTTAAAGGCAAAATGACTAAGTCCCCGTTCACAGGGACTTTTGAAAGAGCCGCTGATAAACTGGGATTAATCTATACCGATGTATGTGGTGCTTTGGAAGCAACACGCAATGGATATCAATATTTCATTATGTTTATAAATGATCATACTAGGTATGGTTATGTATACTTAATGAAACATAAATCCGAGGCCTTTGAGAAATTCCAGGAATTCAAGGCCCTAGTCGAGAAACAAATTGGTAATCATATCAAAGCACTTCGGTCGGACCGAGGTGGCGAATATATGAGTATGGAGTTTGACGAGTTCCTTAAGAAACATGGAATAGTTTCACAACTAACACCTCCAGGTACTCCTCAGTTAAATGGTGTGTCAGAAAGAAGGAACCCGACCTTGTTGAACATGGTCCGTTCCATGCTGGGCTATACTGACTTACCGATTTACCTGTGGGGGTATGCACTCCTGACTGTCGCTTACATCTTGAACAGATGTCCTTCCAAATCCATTCCGAAAACTCGACATGAGATGTGGGAGGGCAGGAAACCAAGTCTTAATCATATTAGGATTTGGGGATGTCCCGCCTATGTCAAGAAGACTAAGGTGGAGAAGTTGGAAGCTAGGTCCACAAAGGGACGTTTCATTGGATTCCCATCTGGGATGATGGGATATCTATTCTATATCCTTGAAGATCGAAAGATCGTTGTTGCTTTACAAGCACACTTCCTGTAAGATGAGTTCATTCAGGAAGGCGGAGCAGGTAGAAGTTTTTCTTTAAAAGAATACAATGAAACTCCTCGGGAGACACCTATGTAAGAAACTGGAACCGAACCTTCTGAAATACAAGTACAACCACCTCATAGGTCTAGTAGGGTGTCTCATTTACCTGAGAGGTATGGGCTTGTGCACTTGTAGGAGCTGGGTCTCCATGAGGTTCCAAGTGATAGCCAAGAGACCGACCCAACGACCTATGACCAAGCGATGGTGGATGTAGACTCCATGAAATGGTGTGAAGCTATGGAAGCTGAGATAGACTCGATGCATGTAAATCAGAGGTGGACTCTAGTAGACCGCCCCAAGGGCATAGTGCCTATTGGTAACAAGTGGATCTACAAGATAAAGACTGATGGGGATGGCAAGGTTGACGCCTATAAGGCCAGGCTTGTGGCAAAGGGTTATACCCAGAAAGAAGGGATCGCATACCACGATACCTTCTCGCCCCTAGCTATGATCAAGTCTATTCGCATGATGCTTGATATAGCCGCCTACCACGATTATGAGATATGGAAAATGGACGTAAAGACGGCTTTCCTTAATGGATTCCTCGAGGAGGAAATCTCTATGGAGCAGCTTAAAGGCTTTGTGTCCGAATTCGATATTTAGAAAGTGTGCAAGCTTCAGCGTTCCATTTATGGACTGGAGCAAGCGTCGCGTAGTTGGAACCTTCGTTTTGACAAGGCGGTCAAAGAGTTTGACTTCGTGCAAAATGAAGAGGAACCTTGTGTATATAAGAGGGTTAGTGGGAGCAAGATCGCATTCTTAATACAATATGTGGAAGACATTCTACTAATAGGAAATGATGTGGGAATGCTAAGTTCTATGAAAGCTTGGCTTTCGAGTAATTTCTCCATGAAAGACTTGGGAGAAGCAACCTATATTCTCGGAATATGGCTCTAAGGCTTGGGCGAAAGCGTCTACATGTGTTTCCTGCTAAGAGAATGATAGGTCTTTCCCAATCCCTCTACAGAGATAAAATCTTAAAGCGATTTAATATGGATGATTATAAAAGAGGGTTCCTACCGATGCGACATGGAACAAAACTCTCCTTGAAGATGTGTCCTCAAAGTGAGGAACAACGAAAGGAAATGAGTAATATACCATATGCTTCGGCCGTGGGTAACCTTATGTATGCTATGTTGTGTACGAGACCTGACATTGCGCATGCTGTAAGCGTAGTGAGTAGGTTTCAGGCAAACCCAGGTAGGGAACATTGGACTTCGAAAAAGAACATTCTCAAGTACTTAAGAAGGACTAGAGATATGGTTCTAATGTATGGCGGTGGAGAATTGGATGTGGTGGGATTCACTGATTCGGACTTCCAAGGACTGAAGGACGACTCGATGTCTACTTCTGGCTACATATTTACTCTTAATGGAGGAGCAGTATCTTGGCATAGCGCCAAGCCAAGCGAGACTATTGATTCCACCTATCAGGCTGAGTATCAAGCAGCCTCGGAGGCTTCCAAGGAAGGGTTCTGGATTAAGAAGTTTCTGGGAGAACTTCAAGTGATACCATGTGCTGAGCTTCCTATTCCGCTGTACTGCGACAACAACGGAGCTGTAGCGAAGGCCAAGGTTTCACAACAGAACCAAACATATTGAGAGGAAGTATCATCTCGTAAGAGAATTTGTTCGCAAGGGATAAATTGTGCTGCACAGAGTAGACTCGACCAACAACGTCGCTGATCCACTGACCAAGCCACTTTCTCAGACTTGCTTGGAGCGTCATCTGGAGAATATGGGTATTAGATACCATAGTATGTGGCATTGAGTGCAAGTGGCATATTGTTAGGAGTATACCCTCGAATGCCACTCAGAGGATGTTGAGTGAGGGCATTGTACTTGTAATTATGTAAATCATTAATATAAGGCAATGGATGTTTCTTTGTTTACTAGAAGTTACTGGCATTCCTAACTCGTAAATATACATATAGAAACTAGTCCGTGTATTTGAGAACAAAACGTTCCACTCCTTATTGGATAAGGGGGTTGGCACTAGAAATGTTTATAGCTCAAATACTTAATCGTTTGCAAGTCGATGAAACTTGACTTGGCATTAAGTTTATGTGAATACTTGTATGACGTGTTCTTTGACATGGAGAGTGCCTGTCGAACACTAATGGTTAGTGGGAGAACACGTTATAGGTATGCTAATTAGATTAGTATACTCGAACCGACTCACCCTCGATTCGCCACACAGATTTCACTGTGGGACAGTCAATGACGGAATCGAAAGGTTGTGATAGGTATCCGTGAACCTTCGACTTGAGGATTTAGTAGGGATGTGCTTTTGACGTCAAGATTTTCATTAGAGTAGTTCGACCCTGTAAATCGGGAGGCGGGGGTCAACCTAGACGAGCATCTTAACGGGCAAGAAGCAGGTCCTACTGAATACCAAGATAGAATTATTTCTCCCGTTAGTGAGCGGGTTATATGTCTTATGCGGTTATTGGCAGATGAGATCATATGTCTTTGGCCAAAGCATTGGAGCTAGTTGTATTGGATACACGAGTGCTCGATGATCTCGATTTGCATTAACGCATGCATAGCATCAAGTACAGATAGGGTTTGACTGACCGTGACCCTATAACTTGATCGGGACATTTGAAAGAAGGGTTTATACATATACTTGTATTCACGACAGAATGGTTCTTGAATGATCCCATCATTCGTTCTCAGTTGGGGTACAGTGTAGGCCGCCAGGCTGGCTAGGTGGTACTACTACTCTTTGGTTCCTCCCATTGCTGACTGAGACGGACCTACCGAGTCGCGCAATAGGATTGACGACAGAATGAATCAAGCTTATTCTCTCATTATGAATATTAGATATTGGATATGTAATTTGGGACATTGGATGTCTAAATCGATTTATTGGATAAATTGATTTACGGCCTAATGAATTAAATATATTACTGGGTGATTAAATTAACGCTAAAATGCTCCTGGGGTCCCTTAACTTAATTTTAGATAACGATTTAGTCCTCTATCTTTTTTTGTCCCAACTAAGTCATTTATCTTTCTAATTTTAAGTAAATTTAGCCTTTTCTATTGGTCTCCGTTAACTGTTGTCCAGGTGGCTGTTAAATTGCCTACGTGGCTATAAACATACCTGCGTGGAGAACAAAGTCAATTTCCTAACCTATGTGTCAATTTCCTAACCTATGTGTCCATTTCCTAACCTCCATTTCCTAATTTTACCTGAATTTATATATATATATATATATATATATATATATATATATATATATATATATATATATATTCAAGAAAATAATTTTATTTCGAAAAAATATTTTTTTTATTTTTTTTCCAGAAAATAATTTTATTTTTTCGAAAAAATAATATTTTTTCCAGAAAATAATTTAATTTCGGAAAAAAATTATTTTCTGGAAAAAAAATAAAAAAATATTTTTTTGAAAAAATTCTGGAGGAAAAAATATTTTTTGGCAAAATATTATTTTTTCGAAATAAAATTATTTTCTGCAAAAAAATATTATTTTTCGAAAAAATAAAACTATTTTCTGGAAAAAAAATAAAAAAAATATTTTTTCGAAATAATTAAAAATTATTTTCTGGAGAAAAAGGTATTGTTTGGCAAAATAATATTTTTTTCGAAACTAAATTATTTTCTGGAAAAAAATATTATTTTTCGAAAAAATAAAACTATTTTCTGGAAAAAAATAAAAAAAAATATTTTCTGGAGAAAAAGGTATTTTTTGGCAAAATAATATTTTTTCGAAATTAAATTATTTTCTGGGAAAAATATTATTTTTCGAAAAAATAATACTATTTTCTGGAAAAAAAATAAAAAAAAAATATTTTTTCGAAGTAATTAAAAAATATTTTCTGGATAAAAAGGTATTTTTGCAAAATAATATTTTTTCGAAATTAAATTATTTTCTGAAAAAAAATATTATTTTTTCGAAAAAATAAAATTATTTTCTGGAAAAAAATAAAAAAAATATTTTTTCGAAAAAATTAAAAAAATATTTTCTGGAGGAAAAAATAATTTTTGGCAAAATAATATTTTTTTCGTAATAAAATTATTTTCTTGAATATATATATATATAGAGAGTTCGGGATATAGGGTGACACCTTCTTTTTTTTGTGAGGTGCCCGCCACGTGTCATGTTCTGATTGGAGGTGAGTGTTTTAATTATAACACTCACCCTACTACCCACAACACTTGGTGGGTGAGTGTTATAATTAAAACACTCACCTCCAATCAGAACATGACACGTGGCGGGCACCTCACAAAAAAAAGAAGGTGTCACCTTCCTTCCCGAATTCTCTATATATATATATATATATATATATATATATATATAAATTCAATTAAAATTAGGAAATGGAGGTTAGAAAATGGACACATAGGTTAGGAAATTGACACATAGGTTAGGAATTTGACTTTGTTCTCCACGCAGGTATGTTTATAGCCACGTAGGCAACTTAACAGCCACCTGGACAACAGTTAACGGAGACCAACGGAAAAGGCTAAATTTGCTTAAAATTAGAAAGATAAAGGACTTAGTTGGGACAAAAAAAAGATAAAGGACTAAATCGTTATCTAAAATTAAGTTAAGGGACCCCATGAGCATTTTAACCTTAATTTAATTCATGGATATAATTATTTCTTGGAGAAATTAATTATGTTATTATGGATTTGATATGATTAATTGATTGGATTAATTAATCGATATAAATACATCGGAACGGAATCAGAGTTTATCTGTTTGGACTCATGGGAGTCCGAAATGGACCAAACTCTCCCGGCACCTTCTAGATGGCTGCCCTAATCACTTACCCTCCTTAGTCTTGGTCTTCACTTGGTGGGGTTCAAGCCTTGTGACCAATCAAGGGGACAAAATATCACCTTGGGTGATTTTGTCAAAAGATGATTGATATGGGGAGATATGAGGTGAATATATGGGAAGACCATATCACATTGGCCATGACATTGCAGCTCACGTTTTTGGCAAGAGAAGAGGAGAGAGGAAAAGTTTTTCCAAGGCTTCACCATATTCATCATCATCTTCACTTCTCTTCATAAGTTTTTCTTGGAGAAAAATATTTGTGAGATAGAGAGATACTAGATTAAACACTTAGAGTGTTGTAATCTTGAGTTGCATAGCTTCTATAACCTTGTTCTAGCCGTATCCTTAGAGGATAACGAGGTTTAGTCGTTCCGGTCGTTTCTTCTGCGCGTGGCAAGTAGAGACGCGGTCTTTCGGCATTGGATCATCCAAGAGCTTGGAGCGGATTGGATTCGTGGAGAACAACCTAAGCTTGGGGAATAGCTCAAGAGAAGGAATCCATTTAATCAACGGACTACAAGGGTGAGTTTCTAATATCTCTTGTGATTTCGTTTATATATTCGTATATATATAGCTCAATCGATCCTCGTAGGCATTCAGATCGAATTAATTTTTGTTTTACTGCTTCCCCTTGGCCTTCGATTTAGGCATCAAATCCCAACACCATCCCCACTTGGTAACCCATGGCCGTACCCCTTAGTATCGACCCCCAGAAGCCCCATCGAACGCTCCAGGTGGGAAACCACTTCCGCGGCTGTACCCCTTAGTATCGGGCCCCAGACGCCCCGTCGAACGCTCCGGGTGGAAGAGCAACAACTCACACAGACAATATCATAATTCAACATTCGTATCACAACCGTAACACACATAACGGAATTTAATACATGTACTTGCCTTGAATAAAATGATGCGAAGGGGAATGGCGAAAGAAAAGGTTTCGGTCCGAACAATCTTCACAAATCCGTTCCTAACACAATAACGATATACAAACAATCTAAATAATGCGGAAACGTAGGAATTTGTCCTAATTCTACCCGTTAGGACACTTCATCGGACAATACATGGTCATAACCGGTTCCAATCTATCAACGGGGAAAACATCGAATTTAATCCGCAAAACCGCAAGAGAAGTAAAGGATGGTCATTACGCTATCATAATCTAACAGTCATATGAGGCAAATCGGACTAGAAAGGCGAAAACCACAACAAACCCCAAAATCCCCAAAAGCTTGGGTTCTAAGGAAATATACCTCGATTCGGACGGATGAGGATGATTACGATGATGATAAACCTCACTTGGAACACAACAATCGATCTATGGAGGAACTCTACGGAATGATCTGCACGAGTCGCTCCAAATCGCCTGAAAAACTCACATCGCGGGCAAGGGAAAGAAAAATAAGAGAAATAACGCGCCTGAGGTCAACTGAGGATTTAAATATCTGACAGTGCATTGCGTACGTTAAAACGAATAGTTAACGTATGTTATGATGTTTACGTACATAACTCCTATGAGTTAACGTACGTCAGAGCCCGGCAGATCATTCTGCCAGATTTGTTGAGGTCGATAGCGCATGCTACGCCATACCTGTAATACCACCGGTATTTCATGCTTAATTACCTTGTACTATGTGATTTCTTATAATGTGATGTTGTTTTTTTATTTCATTAAAGGCAATACAATTGTGCAATGTGGATGAAACGGAGGTGACATGCCTTGACGCTGTTGGACAATCGTCGGTGCGAATATGACGGTGGCCAACGTCCTGTTCCCCGATAATTGTTGACGAGTGGGAAGGATGGTCACCCCGAGATGGTTAAAATGTGATATGTGGCTAAGGGATTGAATGTCTAACGCACGTTATAGTATATGCATAACATATGCTAGATTTGAAGTATTAGGTATGTTAACATAACTCGGTTACATACGTAACGGTTGAGTTGGTCTCCCGACCAGAATCTTCCTTTTGACGTGGATTGAGCTACTTTCGGCGGGCTAGAAGACAAACGAGTCAACCCCTTATAATATGCTATTCCCCAAGCTTAGCGTATGCTACGATTAGGTGCATTACGTACGTTATAACAACTTACGTACGTAACATATGGTTCAATTCAGTCAGTGGCCTCTGGACGACCTTTACGTACGTTAACCATCGCACATAGCGTACGTAATACGCTTTACGTGCGTAAATCCTGGAATGTTAATGTACGTTAACGAGATCAAGTGTTATAAAATAACACTCCCACCTTCATTTCTCCCAACCCAAAACCTGAAGTGAAGCACTCTTGAAGCTTTTCCACATCCTTATACTCGATTCTTGGCCTCTTATACACTTGAATTAACATAGAGGAGGTGATTTCGTAAGCTCCGGTGAAGATTATCCAGGTCATTCGATCCATTCCTCATTTCTCCTCGTGGCTCTTGTTGATTTGTCATCTCTCCTCATTGTTCTTCATCTATTAAGGTAAGCCTATCAATCCTAGGAGTAATCTCTTCAATGTTGTTGATTATTACTTGTTAGATTACGGGTTCTTGGGTAGATTTTGCTAAATCTCGTAGACAGTCTAAACGGATAAACTTGTAGTACTCGGGATTATCATTGTTCGTATATTTCATTTTCATACTACTCTTTATAACAATCACATGCGAGAACTTTCATCTCAATTTACATTGGGATTATATAAACTCGACGAATCAGTTGTAGGAGAATTTCGTAGGAATCCATCACCATTTGATAAACTAGTCGTAACCCACTCTTCCCATATGATTATAAACGTTAAATTAACTAGGGGAATTAATTCGATAGTATTAATGTCATTGAGAATCAACCGCCGAAATCATTGTGTAAAATGGTAATCCACCAATTGAAGTACTCGGAATAGAGAATTGAATTAGAAGTTATGGGATTCGATTATGCTATAGTCGTTTGTTGCTAACCGAATGATGATTGGGATAATCTTGTTGAACAAATCGATATAGCTAACGTTAACCGTAGAATTGAATGACATAGTGGTACGTATTGCTTGTGAGCTTAGAAGCACGATACTAGTGTTGGCAATTAAGACTACGTTAGGAACCCGGTTAGGGAAGGTAAGGGAGACTAGTTATATTCATCATGATCCGTATGAGGTGTTAATCGGATTTTACGTGACTAGGTTAAGCTCGATCGGGCGTGGAGATCTGAGTTATCACAAGGCAGCTACCGTCGGATCAAAGGCAACTGAAATCTTGCTCGAGAAATGTTAATATTATTGAAATGTTCGTATTCTTGAATGTGCCATTGTTGATGAATGCCGACGGTTGTCTTTCTCTAAGAATGTGTTATAAATGGGCCGATGTGTTGGGGATAAACCCTGTATGATACCCGTATGGAAATGTGTTAGGGGATAAGACCCAATTTGGGCACCTACATTCCGGGGTATTCCCGTGTGGATACTTTCGTGACCCTTGGTTGCGACCTTGGGGTTTATGTGATAAAAAGAGAAAGACAATGTCAGTCGTGTGGTGAAATATTTTCTGTTGGTTATGTAGCACTATGTGTAATACCACCAGTATTACATGCTATTTCACGTTGAGCGATCATTTCAATTTCATCTATTTAATAAATAAATGTACTCCGTCACGATAAACGTATTTTGGATGATATGTTCGTACTGTATTAACATGAATAAAGCTTGTCCGCGCCTGTTATTCTTGTACTGTGATTGTATGATGATTGATGATTTATCGGTGACATAACTCGATGTCGTTGGGAAATTATCGGTGCGAATATGACGATGGCCAATGTCTTGTTCCCGGAAGAGATTACTCGGCGAGATTGAGAGGGAGTCGCGTTATAAGCAATCAATGTGATAATAACTTGTAAACAAACTGAACCTTACGTATGTTAAAAACTATGTATTGCGTACGCTAAGTATGTGACATTACGTACGCTAAAGGTTATGCCTTACGTACGTAATGAGGTCTTCGGTCTTCGGATAGGGAATATTCACCGGATGGTGCATTGTCAGACCAACTTTCAGCGTGACAGTGACACGCAAGTCAATGGGTGTTACGTACGTTATACGACTTTCGTTACGTACGTAAAGATATTTGTAAATTAGTCCAGTAAGTTCTGAGTTTTTCCTTACGTACGTTAAGCTCTCCATGATAACTCGTAACATGGCTTACGTACGTAAAGCTTCAGGCCTAACGTGCGTAAAGCCATTCCGAATTTATATAAGTACACCCTCCCTTTCATTTCTTTCGACCCAAAACTCACTCGTTGCTCTTCATACTATCCTCCACCCTCTCTAAGTCGGTTCTTAGCCTCCCTAGTCAAGTGTTATCCTGTTGGGGTGAGTTGATCAAGCTCCGGATGAGGTTTTGTAGGTGCTACCCTTTCGGTCTTCGTCGTCCTTTGTCGTTCTTCATCCTCTTTTGTCAATTAAGGTAAGTTTATCGAATCTTGGACTCATTTCAGTGTTGTTATATGATCTATACTAAATTTCGGATGCTTTGAGTAGTTTAGAACTTTCAGGAATGATCGGAACGGTGAAAACTATCACAATTATTAATCGATGCCTATCTTGTTAAGTAATTAGAATGAGTGATGGTAGTACTCGTAAATTGAATGGGAACTCATAACCGAATTGTTAATCACCAACACCTTAGAATCATCTTGTTGTAGATTTCAATTATAATCCGATTACCATATCGTAAAAACGTTAATAATCCCTTGATGAACTAACTAATGACTATCAAATCGGATAAGTAATCAAACATGTTAAGTTCGGGTAATTAGTGCTTAATCGTTCCATTCTAGTAATTTAAACTAAAATTAGTGATGTAATTACGATGGCCTTGAGCCATAATCACGACGTAGAGATGTTGTATTAGAACATTAATCAACGAGATGAAAAATTGTAAAATGGCCAACCGAGGAAACTAGTAATATGCATTATGGTCACAAATAGAGAATTCCGATTTTGGCAACATGAACAATCAAGTTTAGAATCCTTACGGGATGGGGAGAATTGTCATTAATCATCATTTTTACTACAAGATGTTAATCGACGAACATGTAATAGGTTGGGCTTTCGGGTGTGGTCGTTCGAGCCGTTGTGTTATCAAGGAAGTAACTCTCGTCGGATTTGAGGCAAGTAAATCTTGCTCGGACTTTACGTATTAATATTTCGGAATATTGCATGTGTTACTGTCTATGGTAACGTGCTCGTCTTATCTATCTCGTCCGAAGTATTCCTGTGTAGATACTTGTGTGACCCTTGGCTGCGGCCTTGGGAGTTTATATGTTGATATATCTTGCAGAACTGTGTTGAGGGATAAAACCTGAATGGTACCCACGTCCGGAGTATTCCTGTGTAGATACTTCCGTGACCTTTGGTTGAGACCTTGGGAGTTTATGTGCTGATAAAAGGAATAACATTGAATTGAATATTCAGTGATAACCTTGTTTCTGAATTCATCTGATTCTATCATTAAAATTTATTCGAAATGTCTGACCGTGTTGACTAACACGATACGTCGTTTCAGGCAAATTTGTTGAATATGTGCAGGATATTTCCGAAGGTTCCGGTCAGGCCTGAGCACTGTTGGGAAGAAGACTTGTTATTTCTTGAATAATCCACGTTGTGTAAAAACCATATGAACGGACATTGTTACCTTTTATATTTCGATTGTATGAACGCTTTCATTTAAACATTTCCGCAAACTACTTGTTGAATAAATTGTTTTTAAAACCTCTTTTAAAACTCACCTTGTGGGTCCCACACGGGATTCACGGCACTGTGGAATTCGGCTTAATTTGGGGCGTTACAGAAAATGGTATCGGAGACGAAAACTCACGTGGAGAGTGTATCAAAATATTTTTTTTTTGAAAACGTCTTGCCTTCAAAAGTCCAACACTCCTGGAGACCGTAGCTCATCGAGGAATGGTGAGGTAAAATACACGTAAACTCCTGAGAATTAGGTATAATGTTTGAATTCAGTAAAAACTCAGAGACTGTTGCACTAAACTAACCTTTTAGATCGAGCAATCATCACTAATGGCACGTCGTGGAGCAAGAAGGAATGTAAACGCTGCAGAGGGTTCCGCTATGAATCAACAGGAAGACAGGAATACCGGTGAAACTAACCCAGCCGGGAATCAGCCACCACCCGTTAATCAGAACGAACAGGAGGCGGAAAATCAAAACAATGGGGGATTTGGTCCGGCCTTTGTCCAGACCCTCGCCCAGGACATTGCTATGGGAATCGCTCAGGTCAACCGGGCAGAACGTGTACCGGTCATTGACATAAAACAGAATGCTGGTAAGGACCATTGGCTAGGAGAAATGCTGAAGGCTAGACCGCCATTATTCGATGGATCAGGGGATAAGAACATGGATGATTGGATCTCCGAGATGGAGACTGCCTTCGAGGTGATCGGTTGCCCAGGTAACCGAAAGTTACCGCTCAGAATCAACCAGCTCCGCGACACCGCAGCCCGATGGTGGAGGACTTATAATCTGGAGGACAGAGTAGTCGGATGGACCGAGTTTTCCAAACTACTGAGAGACGAGTACTGCCCCCGATCAGCACAGACAGCTCGAGCGCGGAGTTTATTCAGTGCAGGACCTCAGGACTTACCAGTACCCGAAATCATTCGAGCTTACAGGACCAAACTAAGCTATGTCGCATAGATGGTCCCATCAGAAGATCAACGAATTTGCCACCTTGCTCAACGGTTGCCGGAAGATGTTCAACGCTATGCAGCCGGGTTTCACTGCACCACTATGAGGGCATATGAGGACGTGGTCACAGCATACGCCGGTACGGTTGTCAGTTCGGATACCGGGCATAACCAGAAGAAGCAGAAGACATCTAATCAGTCTGGGAGCTCTAGAAGAATGAACTCGGGAATTGGGTTCTCCTCTAAATCAGCAGCTTCGTCCCAGCAGAAAGGAGCATCTGACGGGCCTTCTCGTCGGAGCTGTTTCAATTGTGGCATAGCGGGGCATACCACGAGTCAGTGTTGTAAGGCGTTTACAAAGTGTTTTTCATGCGGAAAGGGGGGGCACATGTCTCGCTACTGTTCACGGATCAAACCTGCACAAATTTTAGCTCCTCAGAGTCAACAAGGCTCGGTTCAGACATCCAGAGCATCCTCCATGTCCGACAATTGATCCCCACCTTACCAAACTCCTCCATATGGTGCTGGAACAGGACGTGGCTGCGGGGCAGGCACTGCACCCTCCTCGGGGACACTGCCATCCCACGTGTTCGAACTAAGGGCTACTGATAACCAGACTGCACTTGCTGTCTCAGGTACACTTCTTATTAATTTCGAGCCTGTTCATGTACTATTTGATACTGGAGCGACCCATTCGTTCATATCCGTGGAATGTGTTAACCGTTTGAATCTTCCTTGTGTACCTTGTGAATCTTTTACTATTAAGCTACCCGAGGGTAGCAGGGTAGGGGGTAATTTGGTAGTTCGGAACTGCCCAGTCCGCATCGATAGTCAGGGCTGGACAGCAAATCTCATGGTTTTTCCACTTCAGAACGAAGACGTTATTTTGGGTATGGACTGGATGACAATGCACAGGACGGTATTAGACACCTATCACCTGACAGTTTCCATTACAACTCCCGACGGTGTTGCTCACATAATCAGAGGCCGAGAACACTTTAGTACTAAGGGATCCCTCAGTATCCTTACAGCAAGAGTATCTTGTGACGAATGGGAAACATATTATTAGTGTTATATTCTTCAGGAGGACACATCATAATTGTCAGTTGTAATATTCCCATAGTAAGAGAATTTTCGGACGTTTTTCCCGATGAATTACCAGGATTTCCGCCACGACGGGAGGTCAATCTTTCGATTGAACTTGAGCCAGGGATGACACCTATCTCCAAGGCACCATACAGGATGGAACCAGCTGAGATGAAGGAATTAAAGTTAAAACTCAAGGAATTGCTAAGGAAGGGGCTCGTTCGTCCGAGCACTTCGCCATGGGGTGCGCCGGTCCTTTTTGTAAAGAAGAAGGACAACTCCCTACGTTTGTGTATCGATTACAGAGAACTAAATAAAGTCACTATTAAGAACCGTTACCCACTTCCAAGGATTGATGATTTACTGGATCAACTACAGGGAGCGACCGTGTTTTCAAAGATCGATTTACGTTCTGGATATCACCAATTGAGAATTCGAGAGGAGGATATTCCAAAGACCGCATTTCGATCGAGTTATGGACACTACGAGTACATGGTGGTGTCATTTGGATTGACTAATGCCCCAGCCATTTTTATGGAATTGATGAACAAGGTTCTGATAGAATTTCTCGACAAGTGTGTGGTAGTCTTTATCGATGACATTTTGATCTATTCCCGGAGCCGACAGGAGCATGAGGAACACTTGAGGCAGGTATTGAGTGTTTTGAGGCAACACCAACTTTATGCCAAACTTTCTAAATGCGAGTTCTGGATGCCGGAGGTGACCTTTTTGGGACATGTGATTTTGGCAGAAGGCGTTAAGATAGATCCCCAGAAGATCGAGACAGTTATGAGTTGGGAACCACCAAGAAATGTCAAGAAAGTGAGGAGTTTTCTGGGATTGGCAGGATATTATCGATGGTTTGTCGAATATTTTTCTAGTATTGCTCGGCCGATGACGAATCTACTAAGGAAAAGTACCAAGTTTGTTTGGACAACGGATTGTCAGGAGAGCTTCGACGAACTGAAGAGGAAGCTGACTACTGCGACAGTACTGGTACTACCGCAGGGCACAGAAGGATTCGTAATATACACCGATGCATATAAGCATGGACTTGGATGTGTATTCATGCAAAATGACAAAGTTATTGCATACGCCTCTTGACAACTTAAACCATACGAGGTGAACTATCCGACGCACGACTTGGAGCTGGCTGTAGTGGTCCACGCCCTTGAGATTTGGAGACACTACCTTTATGGGGTTACTTGTAAAATTTTTACAGACCACAAGAATTTAAAATACATTTTCACCCAGAGGGAGTTAAACATGAGACAGAGGCATTGGTTGGAGGTGATCAAAGATTACGATGTGGAGATTTTATATCACCCTGGAAAGGCCAACGTCGTGGCAGATGCACTGAGTCGGAAAACTGCACAGGAGATGACACTATCCGGTTTAACGGTACAGTCGGAATTGTAGCAAGATCTAAGGAGGAATGGCATTGAAGTATGGATACAACACCGCTAGGGACAGTTGTGCTCAATTTATATTCATTCATCCTTGTTGGACGAGATACGCCTGGCATAGATGGAAGACCCGAAACTTCGTGCGATCGGCACAAGGGCCGAAGAAGGATTTATTTTAGACTACAGGATCCAAGGGAACTTGGTTAGGTTTAAGAACAGAATTTATATTCCACCGAATGACGAGCTTAAACAAACTATACTCAAGGAAGCTCATTCTACTCCCTATTCGGTGCATCCCGGGGCGAGCAAGATGCATAAGGATTTTCGGAAGAGCTTCTGGTGGAAGAACATGAAACAGGAGGTAGCGAGGTTCGTTGCTCGATGTATGACATGTCAACAGGTGAAGATTGAACACCGCAGGCCGGCCGGAATCATGCAGTCCTTACCCATTCCGGAATGAAAATGGGAGATCATATCAATGGATTTTGTCACCAAGTTACCAGTGACGGCGGGAGGAAAAGACACGATATGGGTCATTATAGACCGACTGACGAAGTCAGCACATTTCATTCCAATTCAGGAGACCACCGGGACAGAGCAGCTGGCAACCATCTTTATCCGAGAAATCGTAAGGCTACATGGCGTCCCCTCGGGAATTATATCAGATAGAGATACTAGATATGTGTCCCGCTTCTGGAAGTCTGTCCACAAGGCTATGGATACTCAGTTACATTTCATCACGGCCTATCACCCTCAAACAGATGGACAGACAGAACGTACTATACAAACCCTGGAGGATATATTAAGAGCGTGTGTACTCGATTAGGGTAAGGATTGGGCCATACACCTCTGTTTGGCGGAATTTTCATACAACAACAGCTGGCATGCAAGCATAGGCATGGCACCCTTCGAGGCCTTGTATGGTAGGAGGTTCAAGTCTCCTATGTGTTGGGATGATGCGTCCGATGTCGTCGCTACCGAGTTGGATCTGATCCATGAATCTATTAAGAAGATTTCCATCGTTCGAAAACACATGTTGGCAGCTCAGAGACGCCAAAAGTCATATGCTACGGACCGCTAGAGACCGTTGGAATTTATGGTCGGGGACCACGTTTGGGTCAAAGTATCGCCGATGTAGGGTGTTCGACGCTTCGGCCAGAAGGGCAAATTGGGCCCGAGATTTATTGGCCCGTTCGAAATACTAGACCGAGTGGGTAAACTCGCTTATCGACTCGCACTGCCACCTTCATTAGACATAGTGCATAACGTCTTCCACGTTTCCCAGGTGAGGAAGTACGTGTACGACCCAAGCCACAAGATTAATTTCGAGGAGTTGGAGATTTCTAATGATGCTACCTTTAGAGAAGTCCCAACCGCAATTTTGGATCGACGCGTAAAGACACTAAGGAATAAGGCCATACCTCTTGTAAAAGTTCAATGGTCGCTCCATGGCATAGAAGAAGTGACTTGGGAGACCGAGTCGAGTATGAGGGAAACTCATACCGAGTTATTTTATTAGTTTCGGGATGAAACTATTTTTAAGAGGAGTGGTATGTAATACCACCAGTATTACATGCTATTTCACGTTGAGCGATCATTTCTATTTCATCTATTTAATAAATAAATGTACTCCGTCACGATAAATGTATTTTGGATGATATGTTCGTACTGTATTAACATGGATAAAGCTTGTCCGCACCTGTTATTCTTGTATTGTGATTGTATGATGATTGATGATTTGTCGGTGACATACCTCGATGTCGTTGGGAAATTATCGGTGCGAATATGATGGTGGCCAACGTCTTGTTCCCCGAGAGATTACTCGACGAGATTGAGAGGGAGTCGCATTATAAAGAATCAATGTGATAATAACTTGTAAACAAACAGAACCTTACGTACGTTAAAAACTATGTATTACGTACGCTAAGTATGTGACATTACGTACGCTAAAGGTTATGCCTTACGTATGTAATGCGGTCTTCGGTCTTCGGATAGGGAATCTTCGCCGGATGGTGCATTTTCAGACCAACTTTCGGCGCGATAGCGATAGGCAAGTCAACGGGTGTTACGTATGTTAGCCGACTTTGTTACGTACGTAACGATGTGTGTAAATTAGTCCAGTAAGTTCTGAGTTTTTCCTTACGTACGTTAAGCTCTGCATGATAACGTATGTAACATGGCTTACGTACGTAAAGCTTCAGGCCTAACGTGCATAAAGCCATTCCGAATTTATATAAGGACACACTCCCTTTCATTTCTTCCGACCCAAAACTCACTCTTTGCTCTTCATACTATCCTCCACCCTCTCTAAGTCGGTTCTTAGCCTCCCTAATCAGGTGTTATCCTATTGGAGTGAGTTGATCAAGCTCCGGAGGAAGTTTTGAAGGTGCTACCCTTTAGTTCTTCGTCATCCTCCATCGTTCTTCATCCTCTTTTGTCAATTGAGGTAAGTTTATTGAATCTTGAACTCATTTCAGTGTTGTTATACGAGCTATACTAAATTTCGGATGCTTTGGGTAGTTTAGAACTTTTGAGAATGATCGGAATGATGAAAACTATCACAATTATTAATCGATGCCTATCTTGTTAATCACCAACACCTTAGAATCATCTTGTTGTAGATTTCCATTATAATCCGATTACCATATCGTAAAAACGTTAATAATCCCTTGATGAACTAACTAACGACTATCAAATCGGATAAGTAATCAAACATGTTAAGTTCGGGGAATTAGTGCTTAATCGTTCCATTCTAGTAATTTAAACTAAAATTAGTGATGTAATTACGATGGCCTTGATCCATAATCACGACGTAGAGATGTTGTATTAGAACATTAATCAACGAGATGATAAATTGTAAAATGGCGAACTGAGGAAACTAGTAATATGCATTATGGTCACGAATAGAGAATTCCGATTTTGGCAACATGAACAATCAAGTTTAGAATCCTTACGGGACGGGGAGAATTGTCACTAATCATCATTATTACTACAAGATGTTAATCAACGAACATGTAATAGGTTGGGCTTTCGGGTGTGGTCGTTCGAGCCGTTGTGTTATCAAGGAAGTAACTCTCGTCGGATTTGAGGCAAGAAAATCTTGCTCGGACTTTACATATTAATATTTCAGAATATTGCATGTGTTACTGTCTATGGTAAGGTGCTCGTCTTATCTATCTCGTCTGGAGTATTCCTGTGTAGATACTTCTGTGACCCTTGGTTGTGGCCTTGGGAGTTTATATGTTGATATATCTTGCAGAACTGTGTTGAGGGATAAAACCTAAATGGTACCCACGTCCCGAGTATTCCTGTGTAGATACTTCTGTGACCCTTGGTTGCGACCTTCGGAGTTTATGTGCTGATAAAAGGAATGACATTGAATTGAATATTCGGTGATAACCTTGTTTCTAAATTCATCTGATTCTATCATTAAAATTTGTTCGAAATGTTTGACCTGGGTTGACTGACACGATACGTCGTGTCAGGCAAATTTGCTGAATATGTGCAGGACATTCCTGAAGGTTCCGGTCAGGCCTGAGCAGTGTTGGGAAGAAGACTTGTTATTTCTTAAACTAAATTTGAATAATCCATGTTGTGTAATAACCGTATGAACGGACATTGTTACCTTTTATATTTTGATTGTATGAACGCTTTCATTTGAACATTTCCGCAAACTACTTGTTGAATAAATTGTTTTTAAAACCTCTTTTAAAACTCGCCTTGTGGGTCCCACACGGGATTCACGGCACTGTGGCGTCCGGCTTAATTTGGGTCATTACACGGTGTTTGGTAAAATTATGTATATCGTTGCTAATAATTGTTATTGGTATGCATTCTCTGATCCTAGTTACCTGGTATGAATTGTCGTGCCAGGTAAATTTGTTGATCATGTGCCGGACATTCTTAAGGGGTCCGGTCACACTTGAACAGTGTTGGAATAAACTCTTGCCGCTGCATAAATTAAATTTGATCTTTAAAACCTCTGTTATGTAATAATCGAACTTTGAATTACGTTTCTTCTTAAAACTTTTCAGCTCATGATATGTAACTGTTGTAATATCCGCATTTTCTTTTCCCAGTATTTTCACTTTTCGGTGTATTTCTCGTTTTTAGCGACCCTCGTGTAACCGTAATAATTTTTGACAATAGTTGTTTCGAGAGTTTTTGTCATCCAGTTCTACGTTTATTGGTTCTTCCGTCATCTATTGATTTGATTCTCGTAATCGTTGTTCGGAACCGCCGTTTCGGGGTTGCCGTGGATCCATTCTATGTTATTATGCATTTTGAGATGTTCCGTTTGATGTTTCGTTCATGTTCCGGTGTTTTGGGCCGTTAATATTTCGTGCCTAGCGTGCGCTAATCTTTCTGCATAGCGCACGCTAGGGATTCCATAGTAGCGCACACTACGTCTGCTTCGTAGCGCGCGCTAGCGAGCTGAGCCCTAGGAGTGGCAGTGAACTTATTTCTGATTCCAGTCCTCTGGACTAGCGGATTAGCGTATGCTACGTTGTCTAGCGCACGCTAATGTCGGGGGACTAGCGCGCGCTAGGTATCCGGTAGAGCGCGCTAACGCGACTGTCCAGTACTGGGCAGTTTGTTCTGGACTCGTTCAGGTGCCCAGGTAGCGCACGCTATAGCTCGATAGCGCGCGCTACCGAGTCGTTGTTAGCGCACACTATATAGTAGTAGCGCACGTTAACGGTCCAGGACATTGAGTTCTGGACTGTAATATAACTGGGTAGCGCACGCTAACACTTAACCGTTAGCGCGTGCTAACCCGTGTGGCTATATATACCCAGGAGTTGACTTTGGACGGATTTATTTCTCATTTTACCTCCTTCTCCACGGCTTTCGCGATTTTGGGCGATTTCTTGGCAATTGCTTCCTCCAATCATCTCAACCATCATCTTCTTTGAGTTCTTGGTGTAGAATAACAACATCAACACAGATCTTTCATCCTAATCCAAGGTAAATCTTCTAAGAACCCTACTTTTGAGTAAATTGGGTGTTTTCGGGTTTTCTTCGATTCGCTCCATACGGTTGATTAATTCATGTTGAATATGATTAATCTTGCTAGTATTCTTGTTTTCCCTACGGATTCATGGTATATTTCATGGTTGTTGCGTATTCAAGAGGGTTTGGTTGTGGTCCGCCCTCGTTGTTATTTTTATACGAATATACATGAATCGTAGGAGGGTTTTCGGGTGTATTCCATTTCCGTATTCGTTTAGAGTTGGTTGTGATTATGTTCTTCGAATCGTTAGGTTCGGTTCCGTTTGTTCCTAGCGTTCGTCGGTGATTTTCCTTTCTGTTCGTTGTGTCATCAATTATTCAAGGCAAGTATTTTTTGGAAACCTTTATGCTTAACATGAAATGGTACTGTATATTGTGTGTGATTTGCTCACCTCGGGAAGGTCCGACGGGGCCACGAAGGGAGTCCAATGGTTTTAGCCCTGGATTCGTGAGTTTGTTTAGCTAGCCGGCTCGGGATGGTCCTTAGAGGCCTCGAGTGGGATTTGTGGCTTCGTCCCGGTCCTAGGCGATGCACGTGCATGATTTGTTTTATGATATGGCCAGCTTGGGAGGGTCCTTAGTGGCCTCGAGTGGGATTTCTGTCTTTGTCCCGGTCCTAGGCAAATGTGATTGACTGTTTGTTTCCGGAAAAGACATGTCTGGTTTTGGTTTTGAAATGATTTGGTGCATTGTACTATGAAACGTGTAAGCGAATGGTTTGCCTTGATTACTTGTACTAGCGTAATTTCTAACCTCTTTTGGGACCTGTTTTGGGGAAATTCTTGTTATGGATTTCAGGTTATGTTCTGCCGGATGAGCGGGCGCTGGGACAGTACGAGGATGTTGGCCAGGGTCGTTGACATGTGCATTCAAGTCTTCTTATTTCTATTATCTATTTCGATATGGTTGTTTCCCACATTTATAAACTTATAGATTGTACTCGCGAGTACTTAGGCTTTTCACTCCGAACTTCATTTTGTATTAACTCAAACTGCTATATTGTCGGTTGATGTTTATTACGCCGGTTGCTCCGGGCGTTTCTTTATATGTTGTATTATTTAAAGGTGTGTCCTCGCTAACTGAGATGGTTAGTCGAGTGGTGTTTTTCTTGTTTTAGCCTGGTGGGTCCCATGTAGGGGTCCACGGCGCTGTAATACACTTCAAATATCTCGGGGGTGTTACAGAAAATGGTATCAGAGAACTAGGTTTATGGATACCTAGGCTTGTCAATTATTTGGGTCTAGTTTTGTTTTGTTTTGCACGTTGTCACACCGCTGCCAGCATCTCAGTACTTCCAGTGTTCGTAAGTTTTCCTTACTCGATTCTTTGCTTTCTCGTACCGTATTTCCGTTTCTTGAACTGTGGTTATTTTCCCTCTTTTACTTATCATCGAGTTGCTTTTTGCCACCTCTTAACACCAGCATGGATGCTGGAAGGGGCCGTGGTCGTGGTTGTGGTCGGGGACGTGGGGCGGCCTCGTCGCATTCTTCGGGATCCGGTAGTACCGGTGACCGTCATAGCCATGCTTCTTCTCAATATGGCGCCGACCTTGGTATTGCGGCTGTCATGCAGCAAATGGTGAACCAGATGGCAGCTATAGCTCAGGTGGTTCAGAATCCGAATCCGGCCCATGCTAATCGGGGCGGAGCATACCGTTAGCTTCAAGATGTCATCAAGATGCATACTCCTTAGTTTTCGGGAGCATCAGACCCGATTGGCTGGGAGGGGTGGATCAAGGAGATATCTAAAGTCTTCGTTGCCACCAACTGTACCGAGGACCGTAAGGCCCCTATTGCCCAGTACTTTCTCACTGGGGACGCTACTGACTGGTGGGAGGCTGTTGGGCCTAAGGACCACGTTGCTTCATGGGTGGAGTTCAAGGACCTAATGGAGACCGAGTATTGCCCGTGGCCGGTTAGACAAGCTTGAGTCCATGCCTTCTATGATGCTCAACCGCGGGACATTCCTATTATCTATTACCGATTTCAACAAGGAGTTGGGCTACGTGAAGGCCCAAGTTGTCGAGGAGAACGACAAATTTTTTCACTTTTCTAGGCGGATGAAACTGTCAATTCGGGACTATATGTCTGGGCTCGTCTGCACTACTTTGAAGGATTATCAGTCTAGGGCTCTTGCTTACGATATGTCGGTGACGGATAGTGAAGTGGCTCGTGAGAGCAAGAAGCAGAAGTCAGTCGGAACTTTTTCTGGTCCCAAGGGTGGAGGCTAGCAGAAATCTCAGGCTGCGAATATTTCTACGGGCGGTTCGGCTCGTTTCTCTGGGAGTTTTTGAGGTGCCACCGGAACCTCCATTCGTGATCCCACATGCTTTAACTGTGGCCAGCCGGGCCATAGGAACCGGCAGTGTCCTTGTCAGAAGTTGACTTATCATACTTGTGGTCAGTCGGGCCACAAGGCTCTCTTTTGTGAACAAGTCAGACAGATTCGCGAGACCCGTGATTCTTTTCCATCACCTAGGGAGCCGAGGGTGAACCAGGGCTCTCGTTTTCTCCACAGTCTCCGCCGAGTGCCAGCCGAGGTAGAGGTCGGGGTCAGCCTGCTAGAGGAGGAGATTCCAGTGTCGGCTCTGCCCAGCCGCGTATCTACGAGATGAGGAGGGCCGATGATCCAGCGGCTACTGTGGCGACATGTACCGTTCATATTCATTCTCATCCTGTCAGTGTGCTTTTCAATTCTGGTGCTACATATTCGTTCATATTGCTGGGGTGTGTGCGTCGTTTGAGTCTCGACTATTTGTCGCCTTACCAGTATTTCATCATTAAACTTCCTAGCGGTGATGGGATCGTTGGCGATCGAGAGGTCCGAGACTGCTCTGTGTTTATTTGTGAGAGAGTTTGGCTCTCTAATCTTATTGTCGTTAATATTGAGGGTGAGGATTTGATTCTCGGGGATGATTGGCTCGAGCGGCATGGCGCAATCATGAACTACCACACGAGAATCATCACTATATTAGCTGAGGACGGCACCGAGCACTCTTTTGCGGGGCGAAAGAGGGGAAACCAGAAGTTCGTTATTAACCCCTTGAAAGGGATGAGACTCCTTCGAAAGAGGGTACTGGTTATTGGTGCTATGCCTTGAAGGCAGAGGATGGTGAAGTCGAGCTTTCGTCTATTCCAGTCGTTAGTGAGTTTCCTGATGTATTTCCTGACGAGTTAACGGGATTACCACCAGATCGTGAGGTCGAGTTTGCTATAGAGTTAGAGCCGGGCGCGGCTCTGATTTCGAAGGCGCCGTATCGCATGGCACCTTCAGAGATGGCCGAGTTGAAGAAGCAGTTGAGTGAGCTTCTTGAGTCAGGGTATGTTCGACCGAGCGCTTCACCTTGGGGCGCACCGGTCCTGTTTGTGCGGAAGAAGGATGGTTAACTGCATTTGTGTATCGAATATCGTGAACTAAACAAGGTGACCATTAAGAACAAGTATCCTTTGTCGAGGATTGATCACTTGTTCGATCATTTGCAGGGATCTGTGGTATTCTCGAAGATTGATTTGAGATCGGGGTACTATCAGATACGGGTGAGGGAGTCCTATGTGCCGAAAACAGCTTTTCGGACGAGATACGGACATTATGAGTTTGTAGCTATGCCTTTCGGATTAAGTAATGCGCCGGCGGTGTTCATGTAGTTGATGAATAAAGTCTTTATCGAGTATTTGGATAAGTGTGTCGTCGTCTTCATTGATGATATTCTTATTTATTCGAGGAACGAGGAAGAGCATGCCCATCATTTACGAGTAGTGTTAGACATTTTGAGGACCGAGCAACTCTATGCGAAGTTCTCGAAATGTGAGTTCTGGCTGAAGGAAGTGATGTTTTTAGGTCACGTGATTTTAGCCGAGGGGGTTCGTTTGGAACCACAGAAGATTGAGGCAGTGTTGGATTGGGCACCGCCCAAGAATGTGAAGGAGATCCGTAGTTTCTTGGGTTTGGCCGGCTACTACCATAGGTTCGTCGAGGGTTTCTCGAAACTGGGTCGGCCACTTACACAGTTGCTCCAGAAGTCCGAGAAGTTCGTCTAGAATGACGAGAGGCAGTCGAGTTTTGAGGAGCAGAAGAGGCATTTGACTTCGGCCCCGATTCTAGCGTTGTCGTGTGGCAACGGGGGTTTTGCTATTTATAGTGATGCTTCGGGTCAGGGTCTTGGTGCGTGTTGATGCAGCACGGCAAGACCATTGCATATGCGTCGAGACAGTTGAGGCCGTATGAACTTAACTACCCTACTCATGATTTGGAGTTAGCGGCAGTTGTTTTTGCGCCCAAGATTAGGCGTCACTGTCTTTTCGGCTTTGCATGTCAGATTTTTACCGATCATAAAAGTCTGAAATACATATTTACTCAGCGGGAGTTGAATATGAGGCAGAGGAGGTGGTTAGAGTTGATTAAGCATTATGACCTCGAAATCCTTTATCATCCGGGCAAGGCGAATGTCGTGTCCGACGCCTTGAGTCAGAAACCGGTTGTGTTGCGAACACTTGAGATCCTTACGTCTCAATCTGAGCTTCGGCGGTTTTTGATCGAGTTGGATGTTGAGGTTTTGTTGCCTGGAGCTGTCGGACAACTTTGTGCTTTAGAGATTTTGTCGTCTTTGATTGATGAAATTAAGCTGAAGCAGTTGGAGGATCCGATGATTACTCAAATCCCAGAGAATGTTCTTAAAGGAAAGTCTCCTGGGTTTGTGATTCACGCGGATGGTGTTTTGAGATTCCAGAGTTGGCTTTGTGTACCGAATGACTCAGAGTTGAGACAGAGTATTTTACGTGAGGCCCATGCTACACCTTACTCCGTCCATCCTGGTTCGAGTAAGATGTACAAGGACCTGAGACGGAATTTCTGGTGGAATGATATGAAGGAGGAGTTCGCACAGTTTGTAGCGAGATGTTTGACTTGTCAGCAGGTCAAAATCGAGCATCAGCGACCGGCCGGGTTGATGCAGTCACTCCCCGTTTGGAATGGAAATGGGAAGATATATCGATGGATTTCATTACGAGTTTGCCGAGATCGAGGTCGGGCATGAATATGGTCTGGGTGATTGTTGATCGTCTGACCAAGTCGGCACATTTTCTGGGCATCAAGGACACTTGGGGCCCAGAGAAGTTGGCTCGTGTGTTTATCGCGCAGATTGTGAGGCTTCACGGTACTCCAGAGTCTATTGTTTCGGATCGTGATACTCATTTTGTATCGCACTTTTGGCAGGCGGTGCATAAGGCATTGGGTACCCATTTGTGTTTGAGTACCTCTTTTCATCCTCAGTCAGATGGACAGTCGGAACGCACTATCCAGACGTTCGAGGATATATTGCGTGCTTGTGCTCTCGATTGGAGCAGTGACTGGGAGGAGCATTTGTCATTGATCGAATCCACGTACAACAATAATTGGCACGCGTCGATTCGGATGTCACCGTATTAGGCACTTTATGGGCGGCGTGGTTGATCACTGATTTGTTGAAATGAGGCATCTGATTTGGTCGGGACCGAGCCGGATATCGCTTTAGAAATGAGGCGGAAGATAGAATTAATTTGGGAATGGATGTTGACTGCCCAGAGTCGACAGAAGACATATGCTGATGTCCGTCGTCGACATTTGGAATTCGAGGTGGGAGACCACGTTTTTATAAAGGTGTCGCCGACGAGAGGAGTTTTCCGTTTCGGGAAAAAGGGGAAGTTGAGTCCGAGATATATTAGACCCTTCGAGATTCTCGAGCGAGTCGGTGGGTTGGCATACCGTTTGGCGTTACCCCCAGCCCTGAGTCATGTTCATAGCGTTTTTCATGTTTCCCAGCTGAGGAAATATGTCCCGGATCCTAGTCACGTCATTGATTATGGTGAGATTGATGTCGCCGAGGATATTACTTTTGAGGAGCATCCTTTGAAGATTTTGGATCATCGTGAGAACCGACTGAGGCATAAGACCATCCCTTTGGTCAAGGTGTAGTGGTCGAGACATGGTGTCGAGAAGGCAACTTGGGAAACCGAGGATAGCATGTGTGCTAGGTACCCCAAGTTGTTTGTTTCTTAAGTTTCGGGACGAAACTTAGTTTTAGAGGGGTATAATGTAATATCCGTATTTTCTTTTCCTGGTATTTTCACTTTTCGGTGTATTTCTCATTTTTAGCGACCCTCGTGTAACCGTAATAATTTATGAGAATAATTGTTTCGAGACTTTTTGTCATCCAGTTCTATGTTTATTAGTTCTTCCGTCATCTATTGATCTGATTCTCGTAATCGTTGTTCGGAACAGCCGTATCGGGGTTGTCGTGGGTCCATTCTATGTTATTATGCATTTTGAGATGTTCTGTTTGATGTTTCGTTCATGTTCCGGTGTTTTGGGCCGTTAATATTCCATGCCTAGCGCGCGCTAATCTTTCTGCATAGCGCACGCTAGGGATTCCTTAGTAGTGCACGCTACGTCTGCTTCGTAGCGCGCGCTAGTGAGCTGAGCCCTAGGAGTGGCAGTGAACTTATTTCTGATTCCAGTCCTCTGGACTAGCGGATTAGCATACGCTACGTTGTCTAGCGCACGCTAATGTCGGGGGACTTTTGCGCACTAGGTGTCCGGTAGAGCACGCTAACGCGACTGTCCAGTACTGGGCAGTTTGTTCTGGACTCGTTCAGGTGCCTAGGTAGCGCACGCTATAGCTCGATAGCGCGCGCTACCGAGTCGTTGTTAGCGCACGCTAGATAGTAGTAGCGCACGCTAACGGTCCAGGACAGTGAGTTATGGACTGTAATATAACTGGGTAGCGCACGCTAACACTTAGCCGTTAGCGCGCGCTAAGCTGTGTGGCTATATATACCCATGAGTTGACTTTGGACGGATCTATTTCTCATTTCACCTCCTTCTCCGCGGCTTTGGCGATTTTGGGCGATTTCTTGGCGATTTCTTCATCCAATCATCTCAACCATCATCTTCTTTGAGTTCTTGGTGTATAATAACAACATCAACACGGATCTTTCATCATAATCCAAGGTAAATCTTCTAAGAAACCCTATTTTTGAGTAAATTGGGGGTTTTCTGGTTTTTCTTCAATTCGTTCCATACGGTTGATTAATTCATGTTGAATATGATTAATCTTGCTAGTATTCTTGTTTTCCCTATGGATTCATGGTATATTTCATGGTTGTTGCGTATTCGAGAGGGTTTGGTTGTGGTCCGACTTCGTTGTTATTTTTATACGAATATATATGAATCGTAGCTGGGTTTTCGGGTGTATTCCATTTCCGTATTCGTTTAGAGTTGGTTGTGATTATTTTCTTCGAATCATTAGGTTCGGTTCCGTTGGTTCTTAGCGTTCGTCGATGATTTTCCTTTCCGTTCGTTGCGTCGTCAATTATTCAAGGCAAGTATTTTTTGGAAACCTTTATGCTTAACGTGAAATGGTAATGTATATTGTGTGTGATTTGCTCACCTCGAGAGGGTCCAACGGGGCCACGGAGGGAATCCAATGGTTTTAGCCCTGGATTCATGAGTTTGTTTAGCTAGCCAGCTCGGGAGGGTCCTTAGATGCCTCAAATGGGATTTGTGGCTTCGTCCCGGTCCGAGGCGATGCACGTTCGTGATTTGTTTTATGATATGGCTAGCTCGGGAGGGTCCTTAGAGGCCTCGAGTGGGATTTGTGGCTTCGTCCCGGTCCTAGGCAAATGTGATTGACTGTTTGTTTCCGGAAAAGACATGTCTGGTTTTGGTTTTGAAATGATTTAGTGCATTGTACTATGAAACGTGTAAGCAAATGGTTTGCCTTGATTACTTGTACTAACGTAATTGCTAACCCCTTTGGGGACCCGTTTTGGGGAAATTCTTGTTATGGATTTTAGGTTATGTTCTGCCGGACAAGCGGGCACTGGGACAGTACGAGGATGTTGGCCAGGGTCGTTGACATATGCATTCAAGTCTTCTTATTTCTATTGTCTATTTCGATATAGTTGTTTCCCACATTTATAAACTTATAGATTGTACTCGCGAGTACTTAGGCTTTTCACTCCGAACTTCGTTTTGTATTAACTCAAATTGCTATATTGTCGGTTGATGTTTATTACGTCGGTTGCTCCGGGCGTATCTTTATATATTGTATTATTTAAAGGTGTGTCCTCGCTAACTGAGATGGTTAGTCGAGTGGTGTTTTTCTTGTTTCAGCCTGGTGGGTCCCATGTAGGGGTCCACGGCGCTGTAATACACTTCGAATATCTCGGGGGTGTTATAACTGTGGACTTATAGTTTTATCGAAATTTCTTTAAAATGTCTATTTCCTAAACTAGCCTTGTGGGTCACACACGGGATCCACGACACTGGAATACCTCGGGAGATTTTGGGAGTGTTACAAAAAATGGTATCACAACGATGGCTCCTGGTTTAAATAAAATTTCTCCTAATTTTCAAAGTTATTCCAGTCCAACACCCCAAGCGACCGTAACTCCTCGTGGGAATGCAAAGTAAGTGATATGTGTGTTTTCTGTCTGGATACTACATTTAATTATAAACTGTGTGTGGAACTGGCTTTAGATTAATACTGTCAGTAATGGCACGCCGAGGAGCTAGGAGGGTGGTGAATGATGCTCATGGTTCCGCCGCAAACCACGATGGGGACAGGAAAACTGCCGAGACCCATCCTGCTGGGGACCAGCCGCCACTAATTAATCAAAACGACCAGGAGGCGGAACGCCAGAATAACAACCCCGGGAGGCATGGACCCGACTTTCGTTCAGGCCCTTTCCCAAGCTATCGCCATGGGAATTGCTTAGGTCAACCAGGTGGAACGGATACCGGTTATCAATGTGGAGGAAAACGTCGGAAGAGACCGATGGTTGGGAGAGATGCTGAAGACTAGGCCTCCATTGTTTGACGGGGCAGGGGAGAAACACGTGGACAACTGGATTTCTAAAATGGAGACTGCTTTCGAAGTGATCGGATGTACAGAGAACCGGAAGGTGCCGCTCGGCGTTAATCAACTCCGTGACACTGCTGTCCGCTGGTAGAGGACTTACAGGCTAGAGGACCGAGTGGTAGCGTGGACCGAATTTGCCCGGCTACTGTGGAGCGAGTACTGTCCTAGATCAGCCCAAACCGCCCGTGCGCGAGACTTTTTCAGCGCCGAACCACAGAATATGCCAATACCATAGATCATTCGGGCCTACAGAACCGAGCTAAGTTATATCTCGCAGATGGTTCCATCAAAAGATCAATGAATATGCCACGTTGCAGACAGGTTGTCGGAAGGTGTACAACGCTATGCCGTTGGATTCCACTGCACGACTCTGAGGGCGTATGAAGACTTGGTCACAGCATATGTCGGTACTATTGTTAATAACGACGCAGGACATAACTCGAAGAAGCAAAAGACATCAACTCAGTCAGGGAGCAGCAACAAAATGAATTCAAGGCCCGCACCTTCTTTTAAGTCAGCAGTTTCGTACCAACAGAAGGGTACATCTGATCGGCCTCACCGTAGGGACTGCTTAAATTGTGGCGTGTCCGGACATACTAAGGATCGGAACCAAAAGTCGGCTACCAAATGTTTCACTTGCGGAAAGAGTGGACACATGTCTTGTTACTGCTGGCGGGCCAATCCCACTCAGAACTCAGCTTCCCAACCGAGTCAACAAGGCTCTGTGCAATCCTCCAGGATGCCTAACGTTTCCAACTACCGAGCTCCATCCCATCAAACTAAACCACCGCCACACGGTGCTCGACGAGGCTGTGGGCACGACGGTGGTACTTCATGCTTTTCGGAGTCAGTGCCGCCCCGCGTATTTATGCTGAGGGCTACGAATGGTTAGTCCGCACCAGCTATCTCAGGTACTCTTCTTGTTAACTCTCAGCTAGTGCATGTACTATTTGATACCGGAGCCACACATTCGTTTATATATGTGAAATGTGTTGAACGTTTAAATCTTGCTTGTGTCCCTTGTGAATCCTTTACTGTTAAGCTACCCGAGGGTAGTAGAATAGGCGGCAATCTAAAGGTTTGAGACTGTCAGATCTGCATCAATGATCATAGTTGGACCAATAATCTTATGGTCTTCCCGCTTCATAATGAAGATATCATATTAGGTATGGATTGGATGCCATTGCACACGACGATCTTGGATACCTACCACGTGACTATTTCCATCACGGCTCATGACGGTACTACACATGTTATCATAGGACGAGAACACTTCAGTACGAAAGGGTCTCTCAGCCATCTTGCATCGGGAGTCTCCTGCAACTTTCAAAGGAAGTATTATTGGTGTTATGTTCTTCCCTTAGATGGATGCAGTGGCCTTTTGTATGAGCGAAAAGATGATTGAGCCTTATGGGGCCCTCTATTCCTGTTCTCTGATAAACCACCAAAGACATTCTGCTTCTTTGTCTCGGAAAACTTTTCCATAGTTGCTTCTTTCATCTCGTATGCCAGAGCTTTATCATGATACTTACGGAGAGTGGTGCATTCAAATCCCGACATATACTTCTGTATCTCCGGCTTCATTCTCATATCAAAGTGAATCATCATCTCTGCATCGGTCCTGACAAGGTGATCCGTTACTAGTCCAGCTAAGAGAGGATGTAGTTAGAGTAAGAGCTCCGGATTTGTGATTCAAGATGATAGAGTTTTAAGATTTCGAGGTAGACTAAGTGCACCGTCAGATGCAGAGCTTAGACAGACCATACTGAGAGAAACCCATACGACACCGTATTCTATCCACCCAGGTACAAGCAAAATGTACAAGGATGTGAAGAGCAATTATTGGTGGAGCAACATGAAGAATGATGTTAAGGAGTTTGTGTCGAAATATTTAACATGCCAGCAAGTCAAGATTGAATATCAACAACCAGTATGGTTGCTAAAATCACTTCCAATTCCGGAATGAAAATGGGAAGATATTACGATGGATTTTGTCATAAATATGCCGAGGACACGTATGGGAATGAACATGATTTGGGTTATCATCGATCGACAAAAAAAATCCATACATTTTCTTGGAATTAAAGATAATTGGGGACCCGAGAAGTTAGCCCATGTGTTTATTGCAGAAATCGTTCGGTTGCATGGAATTCCAAAAAGTATTATATCTGATCGAGATGGTAGATTTGTATCACATGTTTGGCAGTCTGTTCACTGAGCTTTGGGGACGGAAATGAGTCTTAGTACATCATACCACCCTCAGACCGATGGGCAATCCGAGTGGACAATTCAGACCCTTGAGGATATGTTGCGAGCATGTGCCTTAAATTGGAAAGATGATTCAGAATCGCACTTGCCGCAAATTGAATTTGCGTATAACAATAGTTGGCATGCATCGATTAAGATGGCACCATTTGAGGCTTTATATGGACGTAGATGTAAATCACAACTGTGTTGGGATGATTCATCTGAATTGATCAGAACAGAGCCGGACATGTTAGTGGAGACCAGAGATAAGATTATTTTAATCCATGAGAGACTCTTAGCTACCCAAAGCTGACAGAAGTCATATGCCTTCAATCGACGTCATCCATTGGAGTTCGAAGTCGACGATCATGTGATGTCAAAAGTATCTCCAACTCGAGGAGTTTATCGCTTCGGGAAGAAGGGCAAACTTAGTCTAAGGTTTATTGGGCTATTTGAGATTTTGGAGCGAATTGGTGAGCTCGCTTATCGTTTAGGTCTCCCGTCATCGTTAAGTCACGTGCATAATGTATACCAAGTCTCACAGTTGAAGAAATACGTGTAGGATCCTAGCCATATTATTGATTTTGGGGAAATTGAATTAGGTCCTGACATCACCTTTGAGGAGAAATCGATTCAAATTCTAGAGCATCGGGTGAAACAGCTTAGACGCAAAACTATTCCTTTGGTGAATGTATAATGGTCAAGACATGGAACGGAAAAAGCTACATGGGAGACCGAGGACAGTATGAAGTCGAGGTATCCAGAGTTGTTTACATCTTAAGTTTCGGGACGGAACTTTTTTATTAGAGGGAGAGAATGTAATATACATGTTTTTTCTGATATTATTAGTAATTTATATTTTGTCATTTATGTCAAGAACTACTGTGTAATGTTTCTGTTGTTTTTGTTGAAAAACTGCTGTGTAATGTTTCTGTCATTATATTGTTTCTGTTGAGAATTGTTGTGTAATGTTTCGACTGGTTCGGATAGATGTATTGTGTTTGGGAAAATTAGCGCACACTATGGTTGTAGAGTAGCGTACGTTATTTTGGTATTTTAGAGCACGCTAAAAGTGTTAGTAACGCGCACTAATTCGGCATGGCAGTAGGTACATAAGGTTTTTGAGTGCTAGGCTCCGAACGGGATCGAACAGGTAGCGCACGCTATTTCGGACGATGGCGCATGCTATGTAGTTTGTTAGCGCACGTTAATACATGGTAATTCACGCTATTTCATCCGGTCAGTAGAGGCAGAAAGTTTCTGGACTTGGGAGATGAATAGGTAGCTCACGCTAAACCGCCGATTGTGCGCACTAATGTGAATTGGTAGCGCACGTTAATTCTTCCGTAGAGTATGCGATTAGGGTTGGGCATAACCTTCTGGAGTTGGACAGAAAGTTCAGGTAATGTTGGTGGAATTAGTTAGCGCATGCTAACTCACGAAATAGCGTACGCTAATGGGACCAGACCGAAGCTTCTGGACCTGCGTTAGCCAGTTAGCGACGCTAACCGTATGTAATGCGCGTTAGTATATAAGGACTTGAGCAATCAACTTTTGTCATTTTTCATCTTCTTTTATCTTCTCTGACGATCTAAGCGATTCCAAAGTTGTGAAGTCGAGGATATCGACTGAATATTGTTGAATATCAACTCCCTTCAACTCCTAGCAAGGATTTATCAACTTTCTAACATCCTTCACCATCAGATTTGAGTTAATATTCCTTAGAACCCTAATTTTGGGAAGTTTGGGGGTTTGGGTGGATTTCGTTTTTCCAATGGGTGTATCTTCGAATTGATAATAGATTATAGTTGTATAATCATGTTTTCGTGTATTCCTCGAAGTTTAATGGATTGATTCCGAGATTTCCTTCGTTGATCGAGTATAATTTAGAATACCTCCGTAGTGTTCGATAAATTGCTCCTAAGGGTAGAACTTGGGAGGATTCTTAGTTTTCCAGTGAGTTGTAGTTGATTGAGTCTCGATATTTTGTTAAGAACGGAAATTGGAAGATAGTTCGGACTGAAGCCTTTTTCGTTCGTCGTTTCTTTGTGTGTTAGAAATCCAGGAAAGTACCTTATTGCACTAGTTTTTGGCATGCATTTCTGTGTTAAAATTATGATTTTTGTGTGTTATGAGGATGTTCTCGGGGTACTCTCACCTAGGGATTGCTCGACGGGGCACATATGGACTTGGCCGGGTGGCCTTGTGCGAGGGTTATCTTCGAGCGACGTTTTTACTGATAATTAATATTGGATATTCTGGAATGTTGTGAGAAATGAACCATTTTTGGATTTGGAAAGAAATTGGAAATGCCTGTGTAGTAAAATATTGTAATTTTACTTTCACTAGTGATTATTTCTAACCCCTTGTTGGGGTGGAACATTTTATACATTTCAGGTGATCTCTTGATTCAGGAGTCTACACGGGGTGCACACGGAGCTGACGGGCAGGACAGATGTTACAGAGCTCGAGTCAGTATTTGGAAGTGTCTGTGTTGGTTTTAATATTTAATACATTGTGCGATGATTATGTTGAATTGCATTAAAACCTACTCGTTTTGGCTGAGGCCGCGGCCCAACGCATGTTTCGGTATTGAACATTTGCTTGGTTGTGTTGTGGTGTTTTTGTATTGTTCTGTCGTTTAGTAGGTATGATGTCAGCCCGGTAGGCCCACGGTGGGTCCTATGGCGTGTAACTACCCGCATTGAGATTGGAGTGTTACATGTCTCAACTTTAGAAATATACGCTATACAAAATTTTTTCAAAGCGTACGTTTTTCAAAATTAGTTTGACTCAAAATACAACATATCTCTTTCTAAAGAATCACGTCAATACCATTTAGATAGATTTAAAACAACCATAGTATCACACTGGTACACCACATAACACACAAGCCCGAGTGAACAATAAAAACCCAGGGCTCTAATACTTGTCAACCGACAACTTGAATGACATGATGAAAACACAACTCGACATCTTAGGTTTCCACACTCTAAGCTCCAATACCACATTATGTAACACCCCCATAGCCATCCGGGAATATTACAACACTGAGGGCCCCGTACCGAAACCCACTAGGCTAAAAGATATTTTCACAATTAGTACAAAATATGCCCAAAAGGCTAATGATGGTAATATCTTTAAAAATATTCAAGGACTTTATAAACTTCATTTCCCAAATACCGTCGTAAAATCTCATCTGAAAGTATAAGGCCAAAATACCAAAACTCAACAGTTTCATAAAAATATACGTTAAGCCACTGCTTACACGTACCGATAAAATAGTTTAGGAAATCGGTTTTCCAAAATAAACCAAGTTCGTAAAATACTAGAAAGACATTTTGAAAAACACTCGAAGCGGAGATAACAAACAGTTAAAAATACTTTTGCATTGGAAAATAACAACTAGTAAAAATACTCGATTCTAAAATACACACCATAGCCAGTATAGTCCGGGAAGCTCATCTCTTCACGACCGTTACAAGCTCAATCTCTGAGTACCTAAAAATAAAGCGCACGACGGGGTCATCCACAATACTCATCACATTTATAATTACATACCAATGAAATTACCAAATAAGAATACTACCAATGAAATCTTACCATCATAACTTAACCAACTCGTGATAATCCTTATCAAAATAATCCTTGCCATATTCCACATAATTCTCAATAACACAATGAACTCATACAAAAACATTTGTACTGTATCTCAAACAACACCCAAGATTCTCAAAACATCATCACAACTCACCAATACGGAACATACCAACTCTGACCAGTCCAATCCATCGGATAATATCATAAAATCTCAACATGATAATCGAATGCCAATCAAAAGACAAGTACCAAGTGTTAGGAGTATGCCCTCAAATGGCACTTAGAGGTTGTTGAGTGAGGGCATTATACTTGTAATTATGTGAATCATTATCATAAGGCAAATGAATGTTTCTTTATTTACTGGTAATTACTGGCATTCCTAACTCGTAAATATACATATAGAAACTAGTCCGTGTATTTGAGAGCAAAATGTTCCACTCCTTATTGGATAAGGGGGTCGGCACTGGAAAGGTTATAGCTCAAATACTTAATCATTCGCAAGTTGATGAAACTTGACTGGGCGTTAAGTTTATATGAAGACTTGTATGACATGTTCTTTGACATGGAGAGTGCCTGTCGAACACTGATGGTTAGTGGGAGCACACATTATAGGTATGCTAATTGGATTAGTATATTTGAATCGACTCACCCTCGATTCGTCACACGGATTTCACTCCGGGACAGTTAATGACGGAATCGAAAGTTTGTGATAGGTATTCGTGAACCTTCGACTTCAGGATTTAGTAGGGATGTGCTTGTGACGTCAAGATTATCATTAGAATAGTTCGACCCTGTAAACCGAGAGGCAGGGGTCAACCTCGACGTGTAACTTGACGGGCAAGTAGCAGGTCCTACTGAATACCAAGATAGAATTCTTTCTCCCGTTAGTGAGTGGGTTATATGTCCTATGCGGTTATTGGCAGATGAGATCATAAGTCTTTGGCCAAACCATTGGAGCTATTTGTATTAGAAACACAAGAGCTCGATGATCTTGATTTGCATTAACGCATGCATAGCGTCAAGTACAGATAGGGTTTGACTGACCGTGACCCTATACCTAGATCGGGACATTTGAAAGAAGGGTTTATACGTATACTGATATTCACGACAGAATGGTTCTTGAATGATCCCATCATTCGTTCTCAGTTGGGGTACAGTGTAGGCCGCCAGGCTAGCTAGGTGGTGCTACTACTCTTTGGTTCCTCCCATTGCTGACTGAGACGGACCTACCGAGTCGTTCAATAGGATTGACGACGGAATGAATCAAGCTTATTATCTCATTACGAATATTAGATATTGGATATCAAATTTGGGAGATTAGATGTCTAAATCGATTTATTGGATAAATTGATTTACGGCCTAATGAATTCAATAAATTACTGGGTGATTAATTTAATTCATGAATATAATTATTTCTTGGAGAAATTAATTATGTTGTTTTGTATTTGATATGTTTAATTAATTTGAATAATTAAATGATATAAATACAGCAGAACGGAATCGGAGTTTATCTGTTTGGACTCATGGGAGTCCGAAACGAACCGAACTCGTCCAATTTCTACATGAGCCGGCCCCCATTTCCACCCACCTTCATTTTGGACTCTTGTCTCCATTCTTTAATGGATGATAATTGTCTTGGTGGGGTTGATTCTCATTAGCATGAGTTGTTTCATGTCGGGAGCTGAATAAAAAGGAAAAAGAAGACAATCTCTACACCACTCCATTCTATTTTCCAATGTGAGATTGAGAGAGTTCAAGAGAGAGAATTTTTTTTTCTCAAGTCTTCTTCTTCCTTTTCTTCATTTTGGTTCTTGGTTGTTCTTGGAACATCAAGAAATATTGAGAGAAATTTTAATAAACATACTTGGAGTATATTCATCAAATTCAATAGCTTCATCACTTAGCTCTAGCCGTATCCTTGAAGGATAGCAAGGTTATCGTCATCCCGTTCGTTTCTCCGGCGCGTGGCAAGTAGAGGCGTTGTATTTTCGACGTTGGATCATCCAAGGGCTTGGATTGGATCGTAGGAATATATAACTAAAGCTTGGGGAATAGATCAAGAGAAGGAATCCGTTTAATCAACGGACTACAAAGGTGATTTTCTACATCTCTTGTGTTTTCGTTTATATATTCGTATATACGTTGCTCGATCGATCCTCGTAGGGATTCGGATCGAATTACTTTTCGTTTTACCGCTTCTGCTGGACCTTTCGTTTTAGGCACTGAATCCCAACAGTGGTATCGGAGAGTAGGTCTTGTGATCGTATATACGATATTGGCATCTGGAATGCTTGATTAGATGGTGTATGATTTGGAATCATTATCGTATTGATCGTTGATTTTCTATTGTTCATCTAAGAATTATTTTCTCATGATTTTATGTTACAATGTAAATCTATTTTTCTTTTGAAAAACTGATTTAAAGTGTAATATAAAGATTAGGAAAATGTTATTTTTGGAATCGGGGTGAAAAACGAGCCCAAAATGTAATCGGACCCGGCAGCCTGGGGCTGGCCAGGCGCTGCCTCGCGGTCCGAGGAAGCAGATCCCGATCTGGACCCGTGATCGGCCACGCCACGTCCTGCCGGGCGGTGCTCGGCGGCCGTGCCGGCATGCTCGGCACTGGGCAAAGGCTCTTGGCCGTGTTTTTCGACTCCGTTTTTTATATTTCGTTCGATAATTAATTTCGCACAAACTAAATTGGATTTAATTTGACTAAGATTTAATTATGGTAATTTTATTCTTAGTGGAATTAATTTAATGAAATATTTCTCATCCGGAACAAGTTGAAATTGACGGTTGTATGAATTAATTGGATTAATTCGTTTTGGATGAATCGATTGGATCGGCTCGTATTGTTGATTGGATCAATGTATCTCTATATTTTCTATTTATATAGTATTTATTGGATGAATGTTTTTGAATGGGGATGTGGTTCGTGGGCTTAGTTTTTGAATCGTTCGTTTTATTCGATTGGGTTGTAAAGGCCGTTTTGAGCCTATTTATTTTACTAGAAATATTTGTATCTATGATGCAATTTTCAATGTAAAATTTATATGTAATGACGATGGCCGGAGGAAGATCCGTTTCGAGAAGATGAAGATTCAAGACGAAGACGTGTAATTAGATTACGGAGTCTTTGTTTTCCAGGAACGGTCCATGAACCACATGTGGTAGCAATTAGGTTGTGAATGGTTGTTTCATATTATATGAATGCCACAAATGCGCTTAAATGAATTAATGTGCAAAGTGTAACATTAATCACGATAATTCTCCCACAACAAATTATTAAGTTTATAAGGTTTCAAGGTTTTTCTTCTCTCCATCGAGCTTTCGGGCAGTTGTCAGTTTGTTCATTAGCCCAGCTAAGTTACACGTAGTCTCATTGCAGTTGAAGTTCATGACAAATTGGGAAAGGAGTCAAGAAGTTACTGCAGGATAAGGTCAGTTTGAACAGATGCATGCATATGAAAATCAAGAGCGTCTAATCCCCCAATCATCGAGATCATCTTGAGGACATGGTCCCCAACTCTCTCTCCTTTCCTCATCCTGGCATCGAATAATTGCTTCGATATCTCATATCTAGCAGTTCGACTATGCTCTCTATAAAGATCATCCAGGTGCGCTAGGATGGCTCTCGAACACATCATCTTTTCATGGGAACATTGAAGCTCATTAGTCATTGAGCCTAACATGTACCCCCACACCCTTCTTCATTTTTACCCATTTCTAATGGGCATCGACTTTTTCTTGATTGGCTCGGGTTCTTGCAGGAGCCGCTGGGATGTATGCCTCCAAGACGTATCCTAGTATTTCCAAAGCGAGTACAATCTTCAAGTTCTGAAGCCAGTCCACATAGTTCAGACCAGTCAGAGTGTTCTTTTCAATCAGTATTGCAAGTGGGTTCGTTGTCATTTTGAGAGATATTTGTTAACTGCAAAGAATAATATAAGATTCATTAGTGATTGTTTAATTATGATCCGAGTAAAGAATTTAAGGACTTTCTTTATTCATAACTCGGCTCCCACTATTATATCGGTATTTACACACTCCCATGTGAAATCCAAAAATCACGGTTGACTTCATAGTGGTAATCGAGTTCTTTATAAAGTTTATAGAGGGAAACCCATTTGGTTTATATTCTATCATTCTTTATAAGTGGTGTCTAACACTAACCCATCTAATGGATGATTCGATCTTTTTTTAGCCCTAGTTCACTTGCTCTCAACCCATACGGTTTCTATAGTTCGCTGAACTATCTAAGTTTAAACCGTCAACTCCTATTAACCTGACAATTGAATCTCTCCCGGCAACCCGTACGGTTTCTAGCGTTTCATTTGTCACAACCAAAGGCATCTAATGAACTCTAGGATTTTTTCAACCTTCCTAAAAATTATTACCCCAACATACTCGGAAGAATAATATTTCAGTTTAGATTTCAATTTTCCATGAGTTTGACGGAGGGTAGGAAACTTTGTAACCTTTATAACTTAGTGTTTGTAAGTGGAGTTTAACGCGATTATATGTTACACTTTGCACATTAATCTGTTTATAAGCGCGGTTTGTTAGTTTGTTTGTTTGTCATACAATATGAAAACATACACAACCTAAACATAACAACCGTTCCTAAGTACCGAGTCATCATCGACTCGATAAAAATACAAGTAATCTAATTACAAGTCATGAATCTTCGTCTTCATGGTGGTTCGTCCTCGGCTCTTCGTCATAGCTAATTTATTACATTAGTAAAATTTGCATCCTATAAAAATATGAAAAAGGTAAATTGGCTCAAAACGGCAATTACAACCCCATGGAATAAAGATTCACTAAACTAAGTCCATGAACTACATCACCATTCAAATAATAATCAAACCATTACAGTAAAATAAGTGGCAAAATAATTAATCTAAATATTGATCCAATCAATATAAAATTTACACATCTATAAGAATTAATCCAATTAATTCACACAACCGTTAATATTAATTTGTTTCGGAGAAAAATAAATATTTCATTAAATTAATTCTCTTGAAACTAAAATTACCATAAGTATATTTTAGTCAAATTAAATCCAATTTAATTTGCCGGAAAATAATTTATCGAACGAAATATAAAAAATGGAGTCGGAAAACACAAGTCCGAGCCAAGCCCGCGGCCTGGTAGGGGCTGCCCAGCCCTGGACGAGCAACCCAGCATGCTGCTCGGCCGCTGTCGTGTGCTCTCGGCAAGCGGCTTGCTGCCGGGCAGTCCTGACTGTAATATCCGGAATTTCTATTACTATTGTTTAATGTTATCCGAGTTATGTTGTACAGCGTGGAATCTGTACAGTATGGGTAAAATAATTGAATGACCGAGACATCTGTATTTGTATAATTGTCGTACTTGGTCGACAATTGGATGTAAGAAGTATATGTATTCAGTATGCCGTATGTTCGTATTCTGTATGTTGAGACGTTGGACAAGAATAGCTTAAAATGGCTAAGTGTAACATTATTAGCGCACGCTAATAATCATGAGTAGCGCACGCTATCGTGCAGGTTTAGCACACGCTACGGATATAAGATAACGCACGCTAATGCAGTCAGATCGGAAGGAATCTGCGTGTGGACCAGGCCACTTTCGACGCACGTTCTGATAAGTCAACGGATGTTGTAATGTAGTGATAGCGCACGCTAATGCATGTTGATTAGCGCACGCTAACTGTATATCGGACAAAAAGGAATCTTATCCTCGTCAGCACTTTCGGCGTGTGGACCTATCTTCGGAAGCATACAGACAAATGAGTCAACTATGAGTAGCGCACGCTAAGGTAGGACAGTTGCGTACGCTAAATAGAGGCATTTACGTAGGCTATTGCATGGGCATTGCGTAAGACAGTTGCCTCTGGACTTCGATAGCGCACGCTAACAAAGACAGTTAGCGCACGCTAAGTGTGTAACGTACGTTAACTGAAGATGTTAGCGTACGTTAATAATGTACAATATATATAAGTGCAGTTGGCCATTATTCGTCATTTCCGTCCATTTCTTCATGTGAACCAATAGATAGAGGTCTTAGAGAGAAGTTGAGGTTCCAAACACTTGAGTTGATCATTCCTAACAACATTTGAAGCTTGGAAGTGATTGAAAACGGATTCAACCTTGGGATTCAATCCATTCCTTCAAAGAGGTAATTACTCTCCACTTTGGGATTTCATTTTGGATTGTACATGATGTTCTTGAGTTGATGATCGTCATGTTTATGACTTGATGAGTATGGTTATGAGATGGATTACTGAGTTATGTTGATAATATGGTTGATATGCGGATATTGATATGATTCGTGTGGTTTTGAACGGTGTTGTTTTTCTTCAAGAGATATGTTGGTTAATATCTCCCTTCATTTCGGGTTTTTAATGTTGTTGTTATTGTTTACTTCGTACGATGATGAACATGCAAGTGATTATGATTCTTGGTGTATATGATATGATTAAGAAGACTATATGTTGAAATGTTAGTGGAAATAAGATTTGGACACTTGTTTGGAAAGTAATGTGTATAAGGTTCGACTTTGGAAAATCACCACCGATTCTTGAAAACTCCAAAAATTCTGAAACATAACAGTATAATAGAGCATCAAGTTAGCTTTCTAATGGTTCAAACGGTGAGTTAATCGGAGTCCAGATGAGTGAGTTATGCTCAAAATGGCAAAAACTATACTGTCTGTATTCTGGGAACAGATAGCGCACGCTATTGATGAAGTTAGCGTACGCTAACATGCCTGGGCGTATAAAAACGTAAAGCGGTCGGGAATTTCATTTCCCAACCCATCCTACACGATCCCCTTTCGTCCCAAATCACCCAAACTCGGTTTTTAACCCCTAAACCTCAGCTTTTGAGTTGATTTATCGAGTGATAACATCTAGGAAAGCTTGGAACAAGGATTATAACATCATTATTGATTATTTCGCCGGATTGAAGGTAATTGGCATGAACTCTAATATTTTGGGATGTTTGAGATTCTTGATATATTTTGGTGGTTTAGTTCATATCGATGGCTAGAATCATGTAATGTTGAAGGATATATATGTTTGTGATTATGTTCTTCGTGTTCTTGATGTGGTTGGTGTTTGTTGATTGATGATTCGAATATACCTTTGAATTCCGCCTTCAAGGTGTTTGATTGAAGTTTTGAAAGAGAAATTGATTGGAATATTTCGGTTAAGTTTGTATACTCGTCTTATCGAATCGATATGTGGGCTTTGTGGAATCATGGGAATGAATTCATAATTGTTTGAGTTAGATTGTTCGGACTTGTGTTTAATCGAGATATTTTGGAATCGTTGGGTTTGTGGATTAGTTATATCGATTGTTGATTATCGAATGTATGTTAAATCGATTATTGTAATAGGTTGAGATTATTGGTCGATGTTTAGAACCATGCCTTGCGGTCGTATTCAAGAACGTTCGTAAATTGCTTTGATCAGGGCCGAGGGACATGTAGACGGCGACAAGGAATTGGTAACAGATTCATTGGTATCGAGGCAAGTTATTACTTGCTCAGTTTATAATATTTAATGAATGGTTTCAGTTTCATTCGTTTATAATTCGTATAGCAATGTTTATAAATCGCAATCACGGGAGAGTTGACATTATAGGTTGTATTTGAGTTTTGGGAATTAAATCATAATGTATATGATTTACATTCTTGTTGGCATACTTGGTATCGAGGATACATCATGGTATAGACAAAGGCATGAATTATTTACCATCCGTGACATTTCGGATCGTCGAATATTCAGAATAATGGTTCGTGATGGTTTGGACATCGAGATTGCTCTCGAAGGACTCGGGGCAAGTACTCTAATCATTTTTGTCATTTCATGTCGATCATGTTGTGATACATGTGTGTATCGTTGTTGTCATGCATTGTGTATCATTGTTATATAAATTTGTGCATTGTTGTTGTATGTCCACCTCGGGTTGGTCCGACGGGATCATCGGGGGATCTATGCTAGCGTGCGCTGGATCAACGGACGGGTTTTCCACCTTGGGTTGGTCTGATGGGATCATCGGGGGATCTAGGCAGTGAACACTGGATCATCGGATTGCCATGTATTGTTGTTGTGCATATGTATATTATGGGTTTGCCATAAGTATACATTGTCATTATTGTTGTGATCATATTGACGTTGTCATATGAGTATGCATTTGTAGGTCTTGTGTTAGGACCATGTCCGTATGTTATGTTGATCTGATCTCGGATTAGACTGACGTGATTGTCATGGTATTTCGTATCTTGAGGTATGTTCCGTATTTCCTTGGTACTTGTCTTTGATGGACAATCGATCATCGTATTGGAATTGTCGATGTTATCCGATGGATTGAATTGGCCAGAGTTGGTATAATTTCCGTATCGCGAGTTATGATAATGTTTTGAGAACCTTGAGTATTGTTGAGATACCGTACAGATATTTCGGTGTTATTTTAATGTGTTGTTAAGGATACGAATCGTGGATTCTCGTAAAGTTACGACGGTAAGATTACATTGGTCGTATTCTTACTTAGTATTTGCATTGATATGTAATTATTGACGAGATGTGATGGTTATCATTGTTGGATATTATGGCTGACCCCGTCGTGGGCTTTCTTTTTAGGTTCTTGGATTGTCAAGCTTGTAGCGGTCGTGGAGAGATGAACTTCCCGGAGGATACTGGCAAGGGCATGTATTTGTGTTTTGAGTTTCTGATCAGTTTTTGTATTCCGCTGCTAGAGTATTTTAATTGTTTGTCTTTATCCGCTGCGTGAGTATTTTTAAATGACCTTTTTGGTATCCGGTAACTTAGGTTACTTTGGCAATCCTTTTCTAAATCGTTTCGGCATGACGTGTGCGATAGCTTAACGTATGTTTTTGAACTGTTGAGTCTTCGCATTTCGGGCCTTGTGGTTTCAAATGAGATTTTACGACGGTTTGATTAACGAGTTTTATAAAGTCTTCGAATGTTTTTAAAAGACAGTACCATCGTTAGCCTCTTGGGCGTTTATTAATGTTTGCGAAAATTTCCTTCAGCCTTGTGGGTTCCATCTCGGGGCCCACGGCGCTGTAATATTCCCGGCCAGATCTGGGGGTGTTACAGAATATGGTATCAGAGCTTAGGTTGAGAAAACCTAGGCAGTCGGGTCGAGTTGGGTCGTGTTTCTGTCGCGTCATTTGAGTTGTCGATTGAAAAATATTGGAGCCGTGAGTTTTTGTTGTTCACTCGGGCTTATGCGTTGTGCGATTTGCCAGTGTAGTACTGGTCTTGTTATAAACTTTTCCAAATATTCTTAACATGTTTATTCAGATAGAGCTGTGTTGTTTTCTCGAGTTGAACTGAGTTGCAAAATGTGTGTTTTGAAAATATTTGTGTCGAGTATTTTCTTGAGTCGAGACATATGCCAGTATCACGGGGAATCGTTGGCTTCACGATCTGTAATTATTGGATTTTTGAATTGCATTGAGATTTATTGCCGTTCTAAGTTGATATGTTCTGAGGTTCAGAAAGATATTATGCGTTACAGTATAAGATGACAGAGTTGGGACAGGATTGATGATCTTGAGAAGTTATGATTTTGGAAATCAATATGTCGATTAAGTTTTGGAACGGAGATGTGCATTTGGGAGAAATATTGTGGATTGTTCAGGAGAACATGTAGTCATGTTAGTTCATTTTGAGATATATGAACTGTTTTTGAGCATTTGAAAATGATACATTCAAAATGAATGTTTTACGGATGTTTTATCGTAAATGATTTTTGGGCCGAGACCCAATAGATTTTTTGAAATTGTTTTATAACTCAGGACTTGGGGTCCGAAAAAAAAGAGTTTCCTACTTTTTAAACTTCTTATAATGTGGAACGAGATACGGGCTGAGACCCTAATATTTCAAAAGACTTTTCTGTTTTCTTAAAAACTCCCGAGACTTGTAAAACACTTTATCAATCGTTTATCTATGTCGTTCCTGCCTTTTGGGGTTCTGGATTACTTGTTCAAAAGAAACTTCTCGGGAAGTCTTTCGCTGTGTTGATTTGTTTCAATGCATTGTCATAGCATAATTGAGGTGATCCAGGATGGAAAATGATTGACGTTGCGAGTCATATGTGGAAAAAGAGTTTTTAGTCGGAGTTTATATATTGAAAATTTTGGAACTCTATCGTATGGTCTTCCGATAGAATATCAGTGGATATTGGTGACGAGCCGAATTGGTATACAGGAGTATGGATGTGGTTAATCATCTGCATAATTTCATTTTATTTAATCATGCGTATTCGAAAAGAATTATTATCGAATACTGGGCACCAGAGAGCCGATTTAATTTTTCGGAAATTGATTTTGTGGTCTTACCAAAATTTATGTTTTGAGTTTTGAATTTTTGAAAGAACTTTCGAAAATTTGTCTTTTGACGAGACTATATGATATCAAACTGGTTTTGAAAATATGATCGATATAAATATGCATTTAGTGCATAATGCATATCATGATGGAGTTATGAGTGTGACTCACAAAATGGATAAGGCATCAGTACGGTACGATGAATAAAGATTCGAACTTCAGTATGGTAGTTGGTTATCTAGGGATGATCGGTCGATTGATCGGATAAGAAGAATATGCTACAGGATGTAGAATTCATGCACAGGATGTAATTTTGGAACTGTGGGTTTTGTGAAACTGAGACATTGGAGATGGTGACCCCATGCTGGTTGCTTTGAATATTGAGTGGTCGTTCCCACTCCATATAGGATTGGATATGTTCGCCAGTCGGGTATGTTTATTGAGATCTACTGTACGTGATTGGTGTGTCATTTTGAGAATGTTATTCTTTCGTATATCTGTTTCCGTGGTTCTGTGTTGACCATGTTGGAGCTTACCGTGTGAAAGTATTCTCGAAGTGTGTTTTGACCTTTGGATGGTCGAATTAGAGTTTATCATGTCGATGATATTCTTGGCTAATTTTTTTGATTGATCATCGTTAACGATCGTATGAGCGTTCGGACGTTATGTCGATATTTCGGGGTCTGTTGTCATTGTTTCGGACAGTTGTTTCATAGTTGTATTGTGTATTATTGATTTGTATCCGGATTGGGATTTGATTGTGCGATCAGGCAGACAAGATCTGACACGGATAGATTATTTCAACTGGCGATAATATATCTGGTTGGGACTTATGCAATTGTTATTGTAAGCGTGTTGAGGCTTTTCAGTGAGGTCACTTGCTAGTATCTCAGGAGATCGTCGACTTGGCGCATATGTAAGTATGCTATTTTGGTTGTTCGGTAATAATGATGATTAATCGTTGTCGTGATTATTTCGGGATATTTTGGTTGAACGGTTTATTTGTTTTTATGACGGATTGCAAGTTTCGAGGAAGAAACTTATTTTAAGTGGTGTAGTATGTAATATCCGGAATTTCTATTACTATTGTTTAATGTTATCCGAGTTATGTTGTACAGCGTGGAATCTGTACAGTATGGGTAAAATAATTGAATGACCGAGACATCTGTATTTGTATAATTGTCGTACTTGGTCGACAATTGGATGTAAGAAGTATATGTATTCAGTATGCCGTATGTTCGTATTCTGTATGTTGAGACGTTGGACAAGAATAGCTTAAAATGGCTAAGTGTAACATTATTAGCGCATGCTAATAATCATGAGTAGCGCACGCTATCGTGCAGGTTTAACACACGCTACGGATATAAGATAACGCACGCTAATGCAGTCAGATCGGAAGGGATCTGCGTGTGGACCAGGCCACTTTCGACGCACGTTCTGATAAGTCAACGAATGTTGTAATGTAGTGATAGCGCACGCTAATGCATGTTGATTAGCGCATGCTAACTGTATATCGGACAAAAAGGAATCTTATCCTCGTCAGCACTTTCGGCGTGTGGACCTATCTTCGGAAGCATACAGACAAATGAGTCAACTATGAGTAGCGCATGCTAAGGTAGGACAGTTGCGTACGCTAAATAGAGGCATTTACGTACGCTATTGCATGGGCATTGCGTAAAACAGTTGCCTCTGGACTTCGATAGCGCACGCTATCAAAGACAGTTAGCGCACGCTAAGTGTGTAACGTACGTTAACTGAAGATGTTAGCGTACGTTAATAATGTACAATATATATATATATATATATATATATATATATATATATATATATATATATGTATATATATATATATATAAGTGCAGTTGGCCATTATTCGTCATTTCCGTCCATTTCTTCATGTGAACCGATAGAGAGAGGTCTTAGAGAGAAGTTGAGGTTCCAAACACTTGAGTTGATCATTCCTAACAACATTTGAAGCTTGGAAGTGATTGAAAATGGATTCAACCTTGGGATTCAATCCATTCCTTCAAAGAGGTAATTACTCTCCACTTTAGGATTTCATTTTGGATTGTACATGATGTTCTTGAGTTGATGATCGTCATGTTTATGAGTTGATGAGTATGGTTATGAGATGGATTACTGAGTTATGTTGATAATATTGTTGATATGCGGATATTGATATGATTCGTGTGGTTTTGAACGGTGTTGTTTTTCTTCAAGAGATATGTTGGTTAATATCTCCCTTTATTTCGGGTTTTTAAGGTTGTTGTTATTGTTTACTTCGTATGATGATGAACATGCAAGTGATTATGATTCTTGGTGTATATGATATGATTAAGAAGACTATATGTTGAAATGTTAGTGGAAATAAGATTTGGACACTTGTTTGGAAAGTAATGTGTATAAGGTTCGACTTTGGAAAATCACCACCGATTCTTGAAAACTCCAAAAATTCTGAAACATAACAGTCTAATAGAGAATCAAGTTAGCTTTCTAATGGTTCAAACGGTGAGTTAATCGGAGTCCGGATGAGTGAGTTATGCTCAAAATGGCAAAAACTATACTGTCTGTATTCTGGGAACAGGTAGCGCACGCTATTGAAGAAGTTAGCGTACGCTAACATACCTGGGCGTATAAAAACGTAAAGCAGTCGGGAATTTCATTTCCCAACCCATCCTACACGATCCCCTTTCGTCCCAAATCACCCAAACTCGGTTTTTAACCCCTAAACCTCGGCTTTTGAGTTGGTTTATCAAGTGATAACATCTAGGAAAGCTTGGAATAAGGATTATAACATCATTATTGATTCTTTCTCCGGATTGAAGGTAATTGGCTTGAACTCTAATATTTTGGGATGTTTGAGATTCTTGATATATTTTGGTGGTTTAGTTCGTATCGATGGCTAGAATCATGTAATGTTGAAGGATATATATGTTTGTGATTATGTTCTTCGTGTTCTTGATGTGGTTGGTGTTTGTTGATTGATGATTCGAATACACCTTTGAATTCCGCCTTCAAGGTGCTTGATTGAAGTTTTGAAACAGAAATTGATTGGAATATTTTGGTTAAGTTTGTATACTCGTCTTATCGAATCTATATGTGGGCTTTGTGGAATCATGGAAATGAATTCATAATTATTTGAGTTAGATTGTTCGGACTTGTGTTTAATCGAGATATTTTAGAATCGTTGGGTTTGTGGATTAGTTATATCGATTGTTGATTATCGAATGTATGTTAAATCGATTATTGTAATAGGTTGAGATTATTGGTCGATGTTTAGAACCATGCCTTGCGGTCGTATTCAAGAACGTTCGTAGATTGCTTTGATCAGGGCCGAGGGACATGTAGACGACGACAAGGAATTGGTAACGACTTCATTGGTATCGAGGCAAGTTATTACTTGCTCAGTTTATAATATTTAATGAATGGTTTCAGTTTCATTCGTTTATAATTCGTATAGCAATGTTTATAAATCGTAATCACAGGAGAGTTGAGATTATAGGTTGTATTTGAGTTTTCTGAATTAAATCATAATATATATGATTTACATTCTTGTTGGCATACTTGGTATCGAGGATACATCATGGTATAGACAAAGGCGTGAATTATTTACCATCCGTGACATTTCGGATCGTCGAATATTCAGAATAATGGTTCGTGATGGTCTGGACATCGAGATTGCTCTCGAAGGACTCGGGGCAAGTACTCTAATCATTTTTGTCATTTCATGTCGATCATGTTGTGATACATGTGTGTATCGTTGTTGTCATGCATTGTGTATCATTGTTATATGCATTTGTGCATTGTTGTTGTATGTCCACCTCGGGTTGGTCCGACGGGATCATCGGGGGATCTATGCTAGCGTGCGCTGGATCAACGGACGGGTTTTCCACCTCGGGTTGGTCTGACGGGATCATCGGGGGATCTAGGCAGTGAACGTTGGATCATCGGATTGCCATGTATTGTTGTTGTGCATATGTATATTATGGGTTTGCCATAAATATACATTGTCGTTATTGTTGTGATCATATTAACGTTGTCATATAAGTATGCATTTGTAGGTCTTGTGTTAGGACCATGTCCGTATGTTATGTTGATCTGATCTCGGATTAGACTGACGTGATTGTCATGGTATTTCGTATCTTGAGGTATGTTCCGTATTTCCTTGGTACTTGTCTTTGATGGACAATCGATCATCGTATTGGAATTGTCGATGTTATCCGATGGATTGAATTGGCCAGAGTTGGTATAATTTCCGTATCGCGAGTTATGATAATGTTTTGAGAACCTTGAGTATTGTTGAGATACCGTACAGATATTTCGGTATTATTTTAATGTGTTGTTAAGGATACGAATCGTGGATTCTCGTAAAGTTACGACGGTAAGATTACATTGGTCGTATTCTTACTTAGTATTTCCATTGATATATAATTATTGACGAGATGTGATGGTTATCATTGTTGGATATTATGGCTGACCCCGTCGTAGGCTTTCTTTTTAGGTTCTTGGATTGTCAAGCTTGTAGCGGTCGTGGAGAGATGAACTTCCCGGAGGATACTGGCAAGGGCATGTATTTGTGTTTTGAGTTTCTGATCAGATGTTGTATTCCGCTGCTAGAGTATTTTAATTGTTTGTCTTTATCCGCTGCGTGAGTATTTCTAAATGACCTTTTTGGTATCCGGTAACTTAGGTTACTTTGGCAATCCTTTTCTAAATCTATTCTGTCGATATGTGTAAGCGATAGCTTAACGTATGTTTTTGAACTGTTGAGTCTTGGCATTTCGGGCCTTGTGGTTTCAAATGAGATTTTACGACGGTTTGATTAACGAGTTTTATAAATTCTTCGAATGTTTTTAAAAGACAGTACCGTCGTTAGCCTCTTGGGCATTTATTAATGTTTGCGAAAATTTCCTTCAGCCTTGTGGGTTCCCGGTCGGATCTGGGGGTGTTACACCGACAGCCTCCCGGCAACCCCGAGCTGCTGGGTCAGGCCACTTTTCTGGCTCGTCTTTTTGTCCCGAATCCAAAAATAATATTTCTCTAATTTTTATATTACACATATAAATCAGTTTTTCAAAAAAAAAAAATAGATTTATATTATAACATAAAATCATGAAAAATATATGTTTTAGATGAACAATTAAACATTAAGAATTAAAATAATTATGATTCAAAATCATAAAAATATAACCAAGCATTCCAAATGCAAATATCTAATATATGATCGCATAGACCTCTCTCCGATACCACAATTGAGATTCGTGATTAAATTCGAGTTACGCAGCGGAAAATAAAAACCGATCTAACCGGATAAAAACCAAACCTCTAAAACGGATCGATCAAGCATCGTATAAACAAATATAAATTGAAGAAGATAAAATCAAGAAGTCATACCCTTGTAGACCTTTGATGATATCTTCTTGAAGGAAAAACCTGAGCCAAGCTTTTTCCGGTCACCAACACGAACACGAATCCAATTCATTCTAGCTTGATGAATGATCAAACACCGAATATGCCGAGTGTCTCTACGTTATCACGCGTCGGATATGGATCGAAAAAAATTATATATCAATTTGTTCTCGAAGAACACGGCTAGGAATTAATATAGTATTTTTTCTTCTATTCTCTTCTTTCTATTCTTTCTCTCTAAGATGAACAAGAAAAAGAAAGTTTTTATGCTCTCCCTTACAAGAACTCAAGGCCAGAATTCTTAGTGTGTGTGCGTGTGTTTCCCAACCATGTTGTGGTATGTAAGACTTACTCTTTTATAATGCAAAATGAGATCAAATGATGAGATTCCAAATCTCATCCATTTGACCCCAGCCTTATAAAATAAGATTAACACACCCCACACAACACATGGTAAGCTTCCAAGCATGAGGGGGAGGGGGGGCTACTTGAGGTTGGTGAGAAAAGAGCCAAGCCACTGTATTCGTATACCAGACGTTCGTGTATCTAGTCTGTTATGTACGCTTTGTTTTATCTCAAATGAGATGAGGGCGAAAACACAAGAGATGTAGAAACTCACACTTGTAGTCCGTTGATTAAATGGATTCCTTCTCTTGAGCTATTCCCCAAGCTTTACTTGTATATTCCTACGATCCAATGTGCTCCATGTAACACCCCAAACTAGGCGAATATTACAGTGCCGTGGACCCCCGACTAGGACCCACTAGGCGAATGAAAATTAATGAATTAAGTGATATAATTGTAGTACCGAACCACAGTATATCAATAATTACTCCGATGAGGAGTTTTAAGTACAACACACCCAGGATAAAACAGAATACATGTATATTTTATATGAAGATAAAATATACAACACCAATTAAAATGAGTATATAAATGGAAGTCTGCAGCGGAGTACAAATGAAGAAAACATGAAGACTGAAAGGACTAGGGCCCCCTACTAGTATCACTGGGACTCCTCGCCATCAACGTTCGCTTCCCATGCCTTAGCCTTGCCATGACCTGAAAACAACATCCCCCAACGGGGTCAGTTACACAGAACAACAATCCTCAAGAGTTGAATAAACACAATCATGATATATCTTAATTATGGAATGACGATGAAGAGAGGCATCATAGTACGCCCGTAATGGTATGTGCAAGTTCACAAGACGAGTGTCCGGACATACCCGTCCTTGTACTTAATTAGTCTCACGGAGGTACGTTACCGTGTGCACAGTCCAATGTGTCGGTGAACCCAACACATGACCATCACGTGCCCGACTAAAAATTCCACACATCCCCACCCGGCCATGCAATATGAACCCAGAAGGTCATATGGACAAGAAATGACTGACACGTTTTTAGTGTAACTATCGCAAGTGCACGATATTGTATCAAGTAGTAAAGTGGACTTTTTGAGTCCGGTTTATCGATCCCACAAGGAAGTTTGGTTATAATTTGAATTATACACTATTAGTCTATTTTTATAGATACTAAGATGAGTGAAACACACAATTTAAAGAGTTTGGTTTAATTGTTGCAAAGTAAATGCAATAATAGTTCTAATATTTTAAGGAAATAAAAAGATTGCAATAATAGATTGATTAACGATAAAATGAAATAGTTGGGATTACAAACTTAGTTCGTCATTAGTTATAAAAGATGTATAGGAGATCATAAAATGAATTTACTTATTATGTTGTGTAGATTCTATTTTCCTTAAAAAGACGGTTTCTCTTTCGAACTATAAAACGCCCCTTACATATTGAATCAATCCACTATATTTCTATATTGATTGGCTTCAATACATAGCATTAGGATTTATGAAAATAATTCAAAGAATCATCTAAGGATTAGAGGTATATTTCTATCCCTTAGAACAACTTAGAGTGAAGATCATTTGATCTAATCAAACATATTTTCTTTCGAAACATATAAAGACCATAAATATCGTTATTTATTGGCCAAATAAATAAAGATTGTTAAAACAATAAAAATCACACACAATAATAAGTAATTCACAATAGATCTTTTATACAAACATAAATAACATGACTAACCTTTTTTATAATCTCAACTAAAGGTAACTTAGCCCATGAAGGGTTTATTATACATATTTCAAGCTTTGGTGGTCATTATTAGTTGAATCAAGAGAAAGAATTGATCCTAACTCCCTTAGTAGATAAAGGAGATAGAAGCAATAAACTCTCTTAACAACATATGCTATACCACACTTACAAATATCACTCAAGAACACAAGTGTGTTCTTCACACAAAAAGAAAAGTTTACAAAAAATGGAAAATTATAAGATGAATGATGAATGATGAAGGATCTAAGGGGTCTATTTATACACCTAAAGTCATCTAATAGCTCCAAAACTACAGCATTATTACATTAGATCGGATCAATGCCATCCATCCCCTCAATAATACACAAAAAGTATAAAAAATTAGACAAATCATAACAATCTGTCAAGAGTTACGACCGTAACATTCAGGAGTTACGGCCGTAACTAGGGTGACTTACGGCCGTAACTCCTGAATGTTACGGCCGTAACGTGGCTTCGTAAATTTGCTCACTTGAAGCTTTGATAGTTACGTTTTCAGCCCAGAATTTCTCAGACTTTGCGTTTTTGCCCCAGATCTTCTTCGGATGATAATTTTTGATATATAACTCTGATTTTGAATCCGGGAAGACTGCCGAATTCGTCTCGGAAAGCCCTACAACATGAATATATCAAAATTCAACAAAGAGAATATTTAATAAACATGTTATTTCTTGAGTAAATCAGTTATTTAATCCGATCATCATCCGATAAAAATAAAATTATTAAAACTAATTAATTAAAAGCAAAAAAACGAGAAGACTAGCTCAATTATGGGTAAATTTTATCGATACAAACCATGGATAAGTGTACAAAACTGACACTTATCACACCCCCAAACTTGAATTCTTGCTAGTCCCGAGCAAGACTCTTTATTAATCACACTCCAAAAATAAAAATAAAAATAAGACACAAAACTAATAATACACACAAAAATTAAAATATAAAAAGAGAAAATGAGATCAAAATGCCATTAATACACAACAACCAGCTTATACAGTAAATATAAATGAATTAAGATTCAAAATAAATCTACAAATGATTTTGAAGTTAAAACACGGTTTTTATTTTATAATTCCAAAATGCAAGGTTTTCCCCCCAAAAGGCTGATTATTACTTTCCCACTCGTGATACACACGACTCCCTTCAATGGTTGCTCTCGATCACTCGTTTATTTTTCGACTCAATATGAAGAAGAATTTTATTGGCGTCATCAAATATTGTGATTTTCACAAAATTGAGTGTATTGAAATTCAGCTGCTAATTAATTGAAATCTTCTCATAAACTACATCCCTTTTAGTGATAGCTTTCACACCATTATTTGCTAACGTGTAGATCTTTTCACTAACACAATTTCTATCTCATTATTTTTTCGTAAAAAGGTGATAGCTTTCACACCGTTATTTGCTAACGTGTAGCTCTTTTCACCAATTTTTCTGAGACGGCAGCTACGCACCAACAATGGTTAGTCCTTTATTTTTCGCAAAATTTAAGACTTCCAAAATTAGGCGGTATTCGCTCAACACTTCTCCTTTTCGTCATTTATTTTTTCTAGGTGATAGCTTTCACACCGTTATTTGCTAACGTGTAGCTCTTTTCACCAATGATTCCTTTTTTTTAGGGAATAGAATTTTTGCAGAAAATTATTTCTTAGTTTAAGCATGAAAAATCAAAAACTCCACAAATTAAGTAAATTTCAGTTCTATTTTTCATCAACCGATTGATTCTTCTTTTCTCAAGGTAACGAATGACTCGATTTTATATGATAATTACAAGGTTTGGAAAGAGAGATTAAAGCTCAAAAATTTTTTTGGAATATATAATTTTTTAACCGGTTAAAACGATTTTAGAAACTTGTATATAGCTAATTTATTGGTGTTATGGCCAGATCTAGAAATCTCATAAATCAAAATACTATAAATATATATATATATATATATATATATATATATTAATAAATTAAGGCAAATAACCAAATCAATCAAAACACACCAAAATACTAAAACAAACCACCCCCAAACTTGAAAATAAAACTGTCCTCAGTTTTTTAAAAATAAAAAAATAAAATAAAAATCAATGCAGAAAAACAGAATACTCCCTGTTAAGAAAGTTGATGTTTGAGCTAACGCCTTTTAGAATCTGCAAGAGAATAAATACACTAGGCACACAACAAAAGAAAATAAAATATACTCGGAAGTATAACACAATTTTTAAGATGCGCATCAGGAAAGTCCGAAGAGTCGCCTTACGCTGCCATCAATGCTATTATAAAAAAACACACAATAAAAATTACAGTAATAAAATAACAATACATAAATCGCGAATAGATGCGCGTCAAGAGATCAAGAAGAAACTCCTTAAGCTGCCACCATTTACCACGATTATTACACACGACAGAAAGTAAAAATAAAAGAGGTCCGACATGGGATATTAAAGGGAGAGGAATGAATCCACTTTTCGTTTTCTCACGGTAAAATCTTCCATCCAGACAATTTTAGCTAGAGCTGGATCTGGTTGAGGAATAAATTCATTGAGTTTTTTGATTAGTTCTTCTGGTGTTGTTGCAACGACTATGATTCGTTTAGCACGCTCGGAAATAAAACCCTTTTTAGCAGAGTAGTCGATGAAAGACAGTAAACCATCAAAGAAACCATTGACATTAAGCACACCTATTGGTTTTTGATGAACATTTAGCTGGGCTCTGGTAACCACATGAAAAAGTTCTTCAAGGGTGCCAAAACCACCGGGAAGGGTGATAAGGGCGCCAGAATTATTTATCATGTGAGTTATGTGATCTTGCATATTTACAGATCTAAACTCATCTCCAATAGTTGACCCGGTGATTTTACTTTTAGCCATATGCTTTGGGATTATTCCCAACACTCTTACTCCTTCGATATAGGCAGAAGCAGCAGCTCGTCCCATTAATCCTAGACTTCCTCCTCCGTAAACTACATGAATGCATTTTTCTCCTAAGGTGCGACCCAAGTTGTGGGTACCTTGACAAAGCATGCCTCTTTTCCATAACTAGCTCCACCAAAAATGCAGACTGTGCTAAATTTTTTTGTTGAAGATGATGACTCCATTTTTGAAAAGAAAAATTTTTTTTAGAGAGAAACAGAGAAAAGTGCAAGTTTGAGGGATGAATGAAAGAAACCAGTAGAAAGTTAATTTATAGAAGAAAAAAAGGTAAAAATTGTTTAACAAGTTTGTGATTGCGTTTGATTGTGCTTCAACTACTCAATAGAATAATGAAAGCATTTATCGCATATCATATTTTTTTATTCAGAAAATCTCACCACACGACAAAAATAAAAGATACTTATGCGTAGGTACAGTAGTTGTGATTGTGGCTCACATCTTCCTCTGATTTTACGTTCAGAAACGGCCTAAACGCCTTCTATGAGTCGGGGAGAAGCTTCCCATCCAATTTTCTTACAAATTGGCAAACAGGGTCTTTTAACGTCAGATTCCCAAGACGTTGTTCATATTCTGGTTGGAATTTATTCCACAAACATCGAATTCCGTAATGTACGAGTCCACTAGGATCCGTGTCAAGAGAAATTTCGATATCATCTAAATTCTCCTTATTCAGACCATCTTTAATGAACTGAATTTTATCTTCTCTGTTTGTAGATGGAATTCCTAAAGATCGACATTTTAAATTACAGTTCCATCTAGCACATTTATAGCAAACAGCTATCATCTTTGCTCGTCGTTTCTTGGCATATGAACTTTTTCCTAGCCACGGTAAAAATCTAGTCGGTGTTTCTGTGAATTCACCCTCTATTCTTACTTTGGCTTCAATTATGAATCTGATGTCAAAAGGTATGCTTTTATTCATAAGCAACCTCATCCTTTCAAGCCTTGCCTTGTAAATTTTTAAAATTGCATTTTTGCTTAGAAAGGGAAATCTTTTTTCAATTTTATACAACGTTTCTTCCATGATAAAAAAATAAAAATAAAAAATAAAAAGACAATGAAAATAATTGAAGGAAATATCTACAAATATTAGTTATTGTGGGAAACTGAAAAATCCGACTTTAATAGTCACGGAGTACCGTTATCCGCCACTTGACCGGACAAACACAATTGAGTACTAAGTTACAATCTCGAGAAAGTTGTACCTATAAAAATAGTTTACAATGTAAGATTTCAAATATAACCTATACTTCCCCGGCAACGACGCCAAAAACTTGACACATTTTTAGTGTAACTATCGCAAGTGCACGATATCGTATCAAGTAGTAAAGTGGACTTTTTGAGTCCGGTTTATCGATCCCACAAGGAAGTTTGTTTATAATTTGAATTATACACTATTAGTCTATTTTTATAGATACTAAGATGAGTGAAACACATAATTTAAAGAATTTGGTTTAATTGTTGCAAATTAAATGCAATAATAGTTCTAATATTTTAAGGAAATAAAAAGATTGCAATAATAGATTGATTAACGATAAAATGAAATAGTTGGGATTACAAACTTAGTTCGTCATTAGTTATAAAAGATGTATAAGAGATCATAAAATGAATTTACTTATTATGTTGTGTAGATTCGATTTCTCTTTCGAACTATAAAACGCCCCTTACATATTGAATCAATCCACTATATTTCTATGTTGATTGGTTTCAATACATAGCATTAGGATTTATGAAAATAACTCAAAGAATCATCTAAGGACTAGAGGTATATTTCTATCCCCTAGAACAACTTAGAGTGAAGATCATTTGATCTAATCAAACATATTTTCTTTCGAAACATATGAAGACCATAAATATCGTAATTTATTGGCCAAATAAATAAAGATTGTTAAAACAATGAAAATCACACACAATAATAAGTAATTCACAATAGATCTTTTATACAAACATAAATAACATGACTAACCTTGTTTATAATCTCAACTAAAGGTAACTTAGCCCATGAAGGGTTTATTATACATATTACAAGCTTTGGTGGTCATTATTAGTTGAATCAAGAGAAAGAATTGATCCTAACTCCCTTAGTAGATAAAGGAGATAGAAGCAATAAACTCTCGAACAACATATCTTTGTACCACACTTACAAATATCACTCAAGAACACAAGTGTGTTCTTCACACAAAAAGAAAAGTTTACAAAAAATGGAAAATTATAAGATGAATGATGAATGATGAAGGATCTAAGGGGTCTATTTATACACCTTAAGTCATCTAATAGCTCCAAAACTCCAGCATCATTACATTAGATCGGATCAATGCCAGCCATCCCCTCAATAATACACAGAAAGTATAAAAAATTAGACAAATCATAACAATCTGTCAAGAGTTACGGTCGTAACATTCAGGAGTTACGATCGTAACTACTGAATGTTACGGCCGTAACATAGCTTCGTAAATTTGCTCACTTGAAGTTTTGATAGTTACGTTTTCAGCCCATAATTTCTCAGACTTTGCGTTTTTGCCCCAGATCTTCTTCGGATGATAACTTTTGATATATAACTCTGATTTTGAATCCGGAAAGACTGCCGAATTCGTCTCGGAAAGCCCTACAACATGAATATATCAAAATTCAACAAAGATAATATTTAATAAACATGTTATTTCTTGAGTAAATCAGTTATTTAAGCCGACCATCATCCGATAAAATTAAAATTATTAAAACTAATTAATTAAAAGCAAAAAAACGAGAAGACTAGCTCAATTATGGGTGAATTTTATCGATACAAACCATGGATAAGTGTACAAAACTGACACTTATCAATGACCATGAAGAATAATAATGAATAACAATCCGACAAAGTCAAGAATGACTCAGCGAGATGAAATGATAGTGAAATGAATGATAGCTCAATGAAATGATTGGAACCGTCGTCCCTCGTGAATGAAGTGATTAATTGACAATTACAAGTCTCAATATGGTTAATACATTATGAATGAACAACAACGAAAGGAATGAATATCCTTTTAACCGAGTAAGAATTAACTTACACAACACCAGTGAAGAATGCCCTTCCTAGAACAACGTCCTAAAAGGGATGTCGGTCGCTCGAACAACCTTGAATGACAATTACCAATCAAGCGCTCAATAAATGTATCAAACACGATAATAACCAACTCAAATGTCGATACAACAATATCCAAACTCATTGAGGCATTCTAACGAATACTTAGCAAACATACATCCTTTGATAATATCCAATCCCGAATATATCGAAACCAACTCCACAATGAGTATTTAAAACCAACAAAACACCTTCAATGATATCAATAATCCCATAGGAATCCACAAATCGAGTTACCGAAAACCTCTAATCGAAAACCCCTAAATATCAAAGTCAACTCTAATGTGTTCTTGAATCAAACCCCCAACAGTTCATGAAATCCGAAATATATGCCAATAAATCCATAGGAATACATTTATCCAAGGTAGATAATCCATATCTAACATATTCCAACAACAATCCAAGCTTACACGAAGAAATCGGAAGGAACCCAAAATCCAAAATTCTAGATCCAAGAGATTATTACCTTGATTAGATGTGATGGAGATGATGAAATGATGATTACTCCAAATTATAAGCTTGGAGATGTTGATAGATGATTGAACCTCGAAGAACACTCCTCAAGAAGCTCCAATCGCCCGGAACCGACGAAGGAATGAAAAGAAATGAAGAATGATGAAGAAAAGAATGAACTGTCTTATTTATAGCAACCCCAGTTTAGCGTGCGCTAGCTCCTGTGCGTAGCGTGCGCTAACGAGTGTAATGGGTAGTCCAGTATCCTCTATTCACAACGGTAGCGTGTGCTACGTACCTTTTGTAGTGTGCGCTACAACCATATACTTAGTGTGCATAAACTAATAATGTTAGCGTGCGCTAACAAATTATCTGATGCCCAATACTGAAGTCCAGAACCTCCTATTCTCTGATCTGATCGGGATAGCGCGCACTACAAACAAAATTCAGCATGCGCTACTGACACCGATTAGCGTATGCTAATATCTACTCGTAGCGTGCGCTAGGAATTATCCCAATTCAGTCCAGCAGCTACTGGACTCTGCTGATCCGACCTTAGCGCGCGCTACACCGACTGCACAACATGCGCTACTCCGACCTACTAGCGCACGCTACTTACCATTCGTAGCGTGCGCTACTTACAACCCAACTGCAGTCCAGTGCCTTCTGGACTGCCTGCGTGAACTACTTTAGGGTGCGCTAGTGTTGATAGGTAGCGTGCGCTACCCGAACTCAGTTAGCGCGCGCTAAAGAGAGTACGTAGTGTGCGCTACTCCTCACACACAGCCCACTATGAAGATGACAATGATGATAAACACGGCATGATCCTCCAACTAGATTGATGATGAATGACGATTGATACACGATACCATTACTCTGAACGGTGAATACAATGATTGAATATGAGTGACAAATGATCATTAATGAGTGAAAATTACTGAGTGACAATCACTTAACGATAAATACTGAATGATAATGACTGAATTACAATCGGGTATTACATACACCCCCTTAAAAGAGTTACGTCCCCTAAACTAAGGGTCAAACAACTCGAGATAACTCTCCTGCATACTATCCTCGATTTCCCATGTAACCTCTTCGACTCCGTGTCTAGACCACTGAATTTTAACCAAAGGAATCGTCTTGTTCCTCAACTATTTGATTCGCCGCTCTAAGACTCGTATAGGACGCTCCTCATTTGAATGATCGTCAGCGATCTCAATTTCATCGAACTGAAGTGTGTGACTCGGGTCGGCAACATACTTCCGTAACTCAGAGACGTGAAAAACATTATGAATTCGGCTCAACGCCGGAGGTAAGGAAATCGATAAGCTAGCTCGCCTACTCGATCCAAAATCTCAAACGGTCCAATGAATCTCAGACTCAACTTTCCCCTCTTCCCAAAACGGAAGATACCTCGACTCGGGGATACCTTGACCAAAACATGGTCACCCGCCTCGAACTCTAATGGCCGACGACGCTTATCTGCATAAGATTTTTGTCGACTCTGAGCGGCCAACAAATGACTCTTGATCAAAGCTACCTTCTCACGGGCGGCTATAAGCATATCGGGCTCGGTGCCGATTGATTCTGATAAGTTATCCCAACACAACGGAGATCGACAACGACGACCGTACAAGGCCTCGTAAGGTGCCATCTTAATCGAAGCATGCGAACTATTATTGTACGTGAACTCGATCAACGGTAGTTGGGCTTCCCAATCATCCTTCCAATCGAGAACACATGCCCTCAACATGTCCTCTAAAGTCTGAATAGTCCTCTCCGATTGTCCGTCGGACTGAGGATGAAAAGCTGTACTGAGATTAAGCTGAGTTCCCATAGCACGATGAACTGATTTCCAAAAATGATACACGAATCGTCCGTCACGATCGGAAACAATACTTTTAGGAGTACCGTGCAGTCTCACTATCTCTTTGTTGAACAACTGGGCAAGTCTACCGGGACCCCACGTATCCTTAATCTCAAGGAAATGAGCTGACTTAGTTAGACGATCCACAATTACCCAAATTGTAGTCATGCCAAGACGACTCGTCGGCAAACTCGTGATGAAGTCCATTGAAATATCTTCCCACTTCCACTCTGGAATAGGGAGAGGTTTCATCATACCTGCCGGTCGCTGATGTTCCATCTTGACTTGCTGACATGTTAAGCATCTCGAAACAAATTCCGCGACTTCTCGCTTCATATTACTCCACCAGTAATTTTGTTTCAAGTCTTTGTACATCTTGCTAGACCCCGGATGAACAGAATAAGGGGTAGCATGAGCTTTTCTCAAAATTGAGTTTTTCAACTCGTTATTCGTCGGTACGCACAACCGATTCTTAAATCGCAAAAGTCCATCCTCGTGGACCACAAACCCAGGGGCTTTCCCCTGAGTCACATCATCTCAAATGCGTAAAAAAAATGGGTCTGAACCCTGATTTTCCCTGATCGCTTCCTCAAGGGGCGATGAAATCTCTAACGTACAAAGTTTCCCTTGTACTCGCGGTAACCAGACCTCGATCTCGGGTCTCCGAAATTCCTGCTAAAGTTCTTTCTGAACTGTTAATCGAGCAAGCATCTGCTCCTGAACGGACTTAGGACTCAAGGCGTCGGCGACAACATTCGCCTTGCCCGGGTGGTAAAGTATCTCAATATCATAATCTTTGATTAGTTCCAACCACCGTCTCTGTCGCATATTTAACTCCTTCTGAGTAAATATATACTTTAAACTCTTATGATCAGTGAATATCTGACAGGTAACGCCATAAAGATAATGACGCCAAATCTTCAATGCGAATACCACGACTGCTAGCTCCAGGTCGTGGGTCGGATAATTAACCTCGTAAGGTCTCAATTGTCGTGAAGCATAATCAATAACTTTCCCATTCTGCATTAGTACACATCTGAGACCCTGTCCAGACGCATCACTATAAACCACAAATCCTTCCGTCCCTTGCGGTAAAGAAAGGACATGTGCTGAAATTAACCGGCTCTTGAGTTCCTCAAAACTCTGTTGACACGCATCGGACCACGTGTATTTCTTATCTTTCCTTAAAAGGTTCGTCATGGGTTGAGCGATTTTATAAAATCCTTCCACAAATCGCCGATAATAACCATCTATTCCAAGGAAACTTCGGATTTCCTTAACATTCTTTGGAGGTTGCCAATCTCGGATAGCCTCCGTCTTCTGAGGGTCGACATGAACTCCATCTGATGAGATTACATGTCCGAGAAACGTCACTTCAGTCATCCAGAACTCACATTTGGAAAACTTCCCATAAAGTTGCTCTCGTCTCAACACGTTGAGCACCTGATGAAGGTGAAACTCGTGCTCCTCCCAGTCACGAGAATAAATTAAAATGTCATCAATAAAGACAACCACGAACTGATCCAAATAGTCGATGAAAACCTGATTCATTAACTCTATGAATACCGCAGGTGCATTAGTTAACCCAAACGGCATTACCACAAACTCATAATGACCATAGCGTGTTCGGAATGCCGTCCTTGCGATATCCGACTCTCGAATTCGCAGCTGATGATTTCCAGATCTTAAGTCAATCTTGGAAAATACTGAAGCTCCCTGAAGTTGATCCAAAAGATCATCGATACGGGGTAGAGGATATTTATTCTTGATCGTCACCCGTTTCAATTCCTGGTAATCAATACACAAGTGGAATGAACCATCCTTCTACTTGACAAATAACATTGGTGCTCCCCACGGGGACGCAATCGGTCGAATATAACCCTTCTCGGTCAAAATCCTCTAATTTATTCTTCAACTCCTGTATTTCGGTCGGGGCCATCCGGTACCGTGCCTTCGATATTGGGGACGTACCAGGCTCCAACTCAATCGTGAATTCCACATCTCTCTGTGGAGGCAAACCAGGTAACTCGTCTCGAAATACATCGGCATATTCTCTCACCACAGGAATATCCATCAACATTACTGATAGTTCCTCGGTCTTGGTCATATATCACCAATACGACACACCCCTGACTGAGTAATTTCACTGCTTTCATCAAATTGATGACTCTCCCAGAACAACTGGGATTACCTCCCTGAAATACACATTCGACCCCATCGTCTGAAATGATAGTGACCATACGTTTACAGACACTAATGACGGCATCATGACGATCCATCCAATCAATACCCAGGATGACGTCGTCTCTCGGTAAATCTACCACGATTAGGTCTATTAACCAATCACGGCCATGAAGCTGAATCGGACAATCTTTAATCTCATAATTCCCGATAATTCGTCTACCATCAGGTAGACCAATGACATAAGACTCACAACTAGTAGCACTACCAAGACGTAGTCTACTCCAACATGACTCGGAAATGATTGAATGCGACGCACCAGTATCAAAAAGAGTACACACAGGTTGAGATAGAATATCGAGTGTACCTGAGATCATCCGGGCCTCTGGATCGTCGGTCTTCTTCATCTCATAAATTGGGGCTTGCCGGCCCCCGAACCGGACGTTCCCGTCTGATAGCTCTTAGCTCTGCCTTTATTTACTCCTGTCGTCTTGAACGATGCGGACTGAGTGGCCTGATTCTGCACCACTGAATGTCTCTAGGCCTGAGATGACACCAGATTAGGTTTGGAGTCCCTTCGGCAAAAATGGGCCTTATGCCCAGCAATCCCACAGTTATGGCACGTGACAGTCTGCCTCGGGCACTTGGTGCTGAAATGACTCTATTCTTCACAGTTGAAATAGGTGATGGCCAAACTGGCCACTCGTGACTGAGACTTCGCGGGTCTAGGCGCCATAGGAGGTCGCTCAGAAAAAGTAGAGCCCGCACGAGGCTTCTTGAAAGTGTCCTGACTGCCTTCATACTGATTATGATTCTTTGACTTCTTGCTAGCAGATGAAGGTTGTTGCTTAGTAATCTCCTTAGCAGTAAGCTCATAAGTAAGAGATTTCTCGATGAATTCGGCCAGAGTGGTGCAATTGTGATTGAGCAACTGCATCCGCATACGAGGCTTCAACCTCTTGCTGAAATACTTGATCTTGTCCGCCTCAGAGTGAATAATAGACGAGGTGAAAGGCAGTATCTCCTGGAATTTCTCGGTGATGGCGAGAACATCATCGTCCGCAGAGAGGTCGGGAGTGAGTAATTCTGACAACTTGGCCTCCCTGAGTGGGGCCGGATAATACCTCTCCATCATGAGAGTCTTGAATTGATCCCAAGTACAAGATCCGTCGGTGGGCTTCAATGATAACCACCATGAATGAGTGCCCTTACCAAGATAGTAAGCTGCAACTGAAACTTTGTGCCCTTCGGGACACTCTACCATTGCAAACAACTTCTCGAAATTCTCAAGCCAGTGAACAATATCCGCCGGCTCAGATGAGCCCTCAAAAGTAGGTGGCCTCTGGCGAGAGATGTGCCAATGATACTGCTTACACCCCTCTCCTGCCCCTGAGGTGGCGGTGGAGGAGCCTGTTGATTCCGAGTTGCTGCGTTCTCCATCGTCTCCATGAGGCATGCCATTTGAGTCATCTGGGCTATCATGCCCTGCATGAAAGCGAGTGGATCAACCCGAACACCTTCTGATTGAGCTGTCTTCCGGGTACGACTCCCTGACAATGAGTGATCATTTCTGGGTGAGTGAGTGGCCGCATTGCTGCTCGACAAATTCGCATTATTCCTCGCATTCGCGCGTGTATTAACATGGGCTCTCGGGTTTCGGCCTGCACCACAACCTCTCCCCCCACGTCCTCTGCCAGATCTTTCCATACTGAAGTGGAAAGTCAAATGATAATTATATCTCGCATTAATATCACATTATGATTACGTTATGAAATGATGAAAATGAGCATACGTGCTCAAACACAATGATTACATGAATGATCAACTGAAGTGACGTGATTATCTGATGAAATTCTTGAATTGATTATCTTGAACAAGTTAACAAGATTAATGATATGATCCTCAAGATCAACAACTGAACAATGAAATGAACTGAGTGATTAATGAATTAACATGATGGACTTGATCACAAATGAAAATGATGAATGAGGATTGTTAACTGTTGAATGATGAATGAGCGATTCTTATTGCCAGAAATTATACCATGGCGTCAGAAATCTTACTGTTCTTTGGTCTGAGGGGCTCGACTCTTGCACAGGTCACACGTGACGCGAAAGTCCAATGATACTAGTTTGATGAACGATGATTTCAAATGAAACATGACTCGGAAGGTAGTATTCAAAACCACTCTCCGATACCAACTCTGTAACACCCCAAACTAGGCGAATATTACAGTGTCGTGGACCCCCGACTAGGACCCACTAGGCAAATGAAAATTAATGAATTAAGTGATATAATTGTAGTACCGAACCACAATATATCAATAATTACTCCGATGAGGAGTTTTAAGTACAACACTCCCAGGATAAAACAGAATACATGTATATTTCATATGAAGATAAAATATACAACACCAATTAAAATGAGTATATAAATGGAAGTCTACAGCGGAGTACAAATGAAGAAAACATGAAGACTGGAAGGACTGGGCCCCCCTACTAGTATCACTGGGACTCCTCTCCGTCAAGTTATCTTCCTGTGCCTTAGCCTTGCCATGACCTGAAAACAACTTCCCCAAACGGGGTCGGTTACACAGAACAACAATCCTCAAGAGTTGAATAAACACAATCATGATATATCTTAATTATGGAATGACGCAGAAGAGAGGCATCATAGTACGCCCGTAATGGTATGTGCAAGTGCACAAGACGAGTGTCCGGACACACCCGTCCTTGTACCTAATTAGTCTCACGGAGGTACATTACCGTGTGCACAGTCCAATGTGTCGGTGAACCCAACACATGACCATCACGTGCCCGACTAAAAATTCCACACACCCCCACCCGGCCACGCAATATGAACCCAGAAGGTCATATGGACAAGAAATGACCATTAAGAATAATAATGAATAACAATCCGACAAAGTCAAGAATGACTCACCGAGATGAAATGAATGATAGCTCAATGAAATGATTGGAACCGTCGTCCCTCATGAATGAAGTGATTAATTGACAATTACAAGTCTCAATACGGTGAATACATTATGAATGAATTATGATTATGAATGAACAACAACGAAAGGAATGAATGTCCTTTTAACCGAGTAAGAATTAACTTACACAACACCGGTGAAATGATATCAAAGCGAGTCAGTATGATGACCCATTTTTAGTCCAGTTGAGAGAGGATGTGAAGAAAGGGAAAGCTCCCGTATTTGTGGTTCAGGATGACATAGTTTTGATATTTAGAGGAAGATTGTGTGTACCTAGTGATGTCGATTTGAGACAGAAAATCTTGAAAGAAGCTCATACTACACCTTATTCCATAAATCTTGGTACAAGCAAGATATGTACAAGGATGTAAGGAGTAACTACTGATGGAGTAACATGAAGACGGATGTTACCGAGTTTGTGTCGAGGTGTTTGACCTGTCAGCAGGTTAAGATCGAGCATCAGCGACCCACGGGGTTATTACGACCACTTCCCATCCCAAAATGGAAGTGGGGGGACATTTCTATGGATTTCATTACCAGTATGCCTAGGACTAGGACTGGGATGAACACGATTTGGGTTATTGTCAATCGACTAACCAAATCTGCTCATTTTCTGTGTATTAAGGATACTTGGGGACCGGAGAGACTAGCACGAGTGTTTATTGTAGAAATCGTGAGGTTTCATGGAACTCCTAAGAGTATTGTTTCGGATCTAGATAGCCGATTTGTATCACATTTTTTGCAGGACGTTCATCGAGCTTTGGGAACTGAGTTGAGACTCAGCACATCCTATCACCCTCAGACAGACGGACAGTCGGAGCGGACGATACAGTTGAGTCACACCTACCGTTGATCGAGTTTACTTACAACAACAGTTCGCACGCCTCGATCAAAATGACGCCTTTTGAGGCATTGTACGGAAGAAAGTGCAGATCACCATTGTGTTGGGACGATGCATCTGTAACACCCCAAAATCCTATTGGGTTATTACAGTGCCGTGGACCCCACGCCATGAGATCCACCAGGCGAACATGATTAAAATACATTAAATTACACAATAAAAGAAAATCATAGTCCCTACCATGACATCCGACACAATATTCCGATAAGGAATTTCAACGACAAAGGTGGTCGACATGGCCAAAAATGAAATACAACAACATCCGCGAACATCTGTTTGGGTAATACAACACGACAACAACTGACAAGACTGGAGTACACTCCAACTGACTGACTGACAATGAACAACTCGGACTAGTATCGCTCGAATGCCTCGTCACCATCGTCATGCCCCTGTGTCTCAACTCTCTCCTCGCAAGCACCTAAAACATGAAAACATGTTCCGCCCCTACGGGGTCAGTCATCCAGATAATGAACATCAAATACATGTATAACATGATATGTATCCGAAGGCAGAATGAAACGGTACAATGATAATAATAATACGAGATGCTCACAAACCAAGGTAAGAACCGAGCATTCACGAAATACTATTCCCACGGCATACTATTAATACCTGTTCGACAGGTTAGAACATAAGTGCCCAATGGCGAATCATAATCACATAATACCGCAATGAATTACACGACATGAACCAAACCAGGACTGAATTAATTATGAATCACAATGCCCGAAGGCTCCAATGAAATTACCAGGACAATAATTGTAACACCCCCAAGTTATTCAGGGATATTACAGCGCCGTAAGCGCCGCCGTGGGACCCACAAGGCTATATATACGCGTAATCATAAATTTTGACCGATAAGGTCTACACACAATGGAACGAAAACGATACAAAGGTATTCGAAATATAACCAATGTATTCACAGACATCACAACTCAATTCAATACTTCGGCAAACACAGGCCGGAACATCAAGGAAAAAGGAAAACAATACTCTAGTATTCAAAAGACAATCCAGTACAACAACACTGAACCGGAACTCCAAACGTAACTGGAAGAGAAACACAGTATCACACTTGCCCACCATCCTCGTGCCGACCCGATACCTGCCTGTCCGACCTCCTGGAACCTGAAATACATGAAACGTATTTCCCCCGTAAAAGGGGTTAGCTGTCGAATAGCTAGTGCAAGTATAACAATATGAAACATAATACTCCTCGACAATAAAGTAAATGTAATCCGTCAATTCATCAATATCCGTCAATTCATCAATTTAAGACTAGTATTCTGGAATAACTAAAATCTCAAGACGTATGTGAATGCCGTAGAAACGGTTCGTTCATATCATACGCCGTTACATGTAGGAATGCCGTCATAACGGTTCGTTCATTACATGCCAACATTATTTCATATGAATGCCGTAGAAACGGTTCGTTCATATCAACAATGGAATCGCACCAGAGGCTACGAAACCCTCAGAGGACCATAGGCCCGTCCCGGAGTGGCTAGAAATAATCATACCATCAATATTTCATACTTTCAAAGTCGAGAACGTACAATCATAAATGTATACTTGCCTTTGAGACATCGAGAAATCGAACGGAGGAAAGGTATGAGTTCGGTAGGTCCGAGAACGCGCTTCCGGCACCTAAACGATTCGCAAGGAATATTACAATTAATTATCCATACTCAAATTATACGAAGAGACTCCCGAAACTCGTCTACGATTCCGTAAAAATATACGGGTGGATAACTAAAGGTTGGGAAATCGCCCAAACTCCCACAAGTCCGAAAACGGCACAATCCAACCCGTAAAATCGGAAGAAAACACTCATATGGTAAAGATATATCAAAAATCTCAAGGTTCTCAAGCTTCAATCGGACAAAACGGACGAATCTACGAAAACCCCCAAAATCCAACACAAAATTCAAAGTGTTCTTGAATAATCTTTCAATAATCCGATGAATACTCAAACATGTCCATAATCACGCATATATCACATCATACACCATGATTTTATCATCCAAAACGTCAAAACCCACACGAAATCGAGAAGTCAAGATGTCGAAGGAATTACCTCTTGAATATTCGAGCGCTATGATCCAAGGAATACGCGATAGATCGACTATCCGGGCTTCCCAACCGAGTGAAAGTGGTAAATCTTCAACCCACAAGTGATAGATATGAAAAGAACTCCTCCCTCAACTCTCTCTCGCGATGGAAGAAGAAATGGAGAAAGAATGGCTGAAATCTCGCTTAAAAAGCCGAATTATGCGATGACCGCATTGTGTGCATGGCTCGGCCAGTGTGTGCCGCGGACAGCCTAAAAATTGTTCCTGTGTTTCGGAAGTGTGCCGCGGCTCAGCTGTGTGCCGCGGCACCGGCATCTGCGGTTTGGCCGAGGATGCAACACCAGTGCGCGCGGCTCAAGATAGGTGTGCCGCGGCATTGCTCGGCAGCAGCAGCCGCATCACGGAGTGTGCCGCGGCACCGTGCGATCCGCCCGGCCAAATATAGGAAATGTCTGTGCCACGGCGCACACTCATAGTGCCGCGGCTCACACTCCCTTCGGGTCCTAAAATGATGAAAAATGACCCGGAAAGGGAATAAAAGCAATATGATTAAATGTCTGGGCAACAATAACACGAAACAGAAGTACGGGAACCCCAAAACGGTGGTTCCAAACAATGATTACAAGGGTTCGCCCAACAAATCACGATTCGAGGAACAAGAAGAGGTTTGAAAAGGCATGACTTTCGACCGGGTATTACATTCTCCCCCTCTAAAAAGAAGTTTCGTCCCGAAACTTAAGAAATAAATAGTTCGGGGTATTCCACCCGCATCTTCTCTTCCGTCTCCCAAGTCGCCTCTTCGACTCCATGCCTCGACCATTGTACTTTAACCAGTGGAATGGTCTTATGCCGAAGCTGTTTCTCGCGACGTTTAAGGATCTTCACGGGTCTCTCCGGAAAGGTAATATCCTCGGCTACGTCAATCTCACTGTAGTCGATAATGTGGCTCGGATCCGGTACGTACTTCCTCAACTGGGACACATGAAAAACACTATGGACGTGACTCAAAGCTGGAGGTAACGCCAAGCGATAAGCTAAGTCTCCAACTCGGTCCAAAATCTCGAAAGGTCCGATATACCTTGACCGAGTTTTCCCTTTTACCGAAGCGGAAAACTCCTGCAGTCGGCGATACTTTGAGCAAGACATGATCCCCACTTCAAACTCCAAGGGTCGACGACGAGTATCGGCGTAAGATTTCCGACGACTCAGGCGATCGATGTCGATCTCGGATAATAGAAATCTTTTCCTTGGTCTCCAACAACATATCTGGTTCCGTCCCAACTAGCTCAGAAGCCTCGTCCCAACATAATGGCGACCTACATCGCCTACCATAGAGTGCCTCGAAGGGTGCCATTTTGATCGACGCATGCCAACTATTATTGTAAGCAAACTCGATCAACGACAAGTGAAGCTCCCAATCATTACTCCAGTCTAAGGCACAAGCCCGCAACATATCCTCCAATGTCTGAATCGTCCTCTCTGTCTGACCGTCCGACTGAGGATGAAAGGAGGTGCTCAATCTCAACTCAGTACCCAAAGCCTGATGAACGGCCTGCCAAAAATGCGATACGAAACGGCCGTCTCGATCAGAAACAATGGTCTTGGGGTTACCGTGTAACCTCACGATCTCAGCAATAAAGGTTCGAGCCAGTCTATCCGGTCCCCAAGTATCCATAATACCCAAGAAATGTGCAGACTTGGTCAACCGATCGACAATTACCCAAATCATATTCATTCCAGTCCGAGTTCTCGGCATGCCCGTGATGAAATCCATCGAGATGTCTTCCCACATCCACTCGGGAATGGGGAGAGGTTTCAACAATCCCGCTGGTCGTTGATGTTCGATCTTGACTTGTTGACACGTCAAGCACCGCAGTACAAACTCCGTAACATCCTTCTTCATGTTATTCCACCAAAAATTTCGCTTCAAGTCCTTGTACATCTTACTCGTCCCGGGGTGGATTGAGTAAGGCGTAGCATGAGCTTCTCGGAGAATCCTCTGTCTCAATTCCAAATCATTCGGAACACAAAGCCTGCCCTGAAATCTCAAAATACTATCCTCGTGTACCATAAAGCCAGGAGCTTTTCCTTTAACCACATCTTCCTTCAGTTGAGAAATCATCGGGTCACTCCACTGCTTCCCTTTGATGTCGTCAACTAAGGACGAAGTAATTTCGAGAGTACACAACTGTCCCTGTACTCGTTGAAGCCAAACTTCTATCCCTTGCTCAATTAAATCTTGACGAATTTTCGTCAGGGACGTAAAAACCTCGAGCATTTGAAGAGATGCCGATTTGCGGCTCAGAGCATCTGCAACAACATTGGCTTTCCCGGGGTGGTGGAGAATTTCCAAATCATAATCCTTTATCAACTCTAGCCAACGTCTCTGTCTCATATTCAGATCCTTCTGACTGAAAATATACTTCAGGCTCTTGTGATCGGTATAAATCCGGCACGGTGAACCATACAAATAATGCCGCCAAATCTTGAGTGCGAAGACAATTGCGGCCAATTCTAAATCGTGAGTAGGATAATTCATCTCATAAGGCTTTAATTGTCGAGACGCAAAAGCTATCGTCTTATCATGCTGCATAAGCACACAGCCCAGGCCTTGACCCGAAGCGTCACTATAAACTGCAAAGCCCTCACTACCATGCGGTAAAGTTAGAATCGGCGCTGAAGTCAATCGTCTCTTTAGTTCGTCGAAGCTTTGTTGTCTCTCATCCGTCCAAACAAACTTTTCGGTCTTCTGGAGTAATTTCGTAAGCGGTCGAGCGAGTTTCGAGAACCCCTTGACAAACCAACGGTAATACCCAGCCAGGCCCAAAAAGCTACGAACCTCCTTAACATCTTTAGGCGGTGCCCAATCTAGCACTGCCTCGATCTTCTGCGGGTCTACACGAACCCCTTCGGCCGAAATCACATGGCCGAGAAACATAACTTCTTCCAACCAAAACTCACATTTCGAGAATTTCGCATAGAGGTGGTCGGTTCTCAAAATGTCTAAGACCAAACGCAAGTGCCGGGCATGTTCCTCCTTATCTCGAGAATAGATCAAGATGTCGTCAATAAAGACGACTACACACCTGTCGAGGTACTCAATGAATATTTTATTCATTAACTGCATGAATACTGCCGCGCATTCGTCAACCCAAAAGGCATAACTACAAATTCATAATGCCCATATCTCGTCCGGAACGCCGTCTTCGGAACGTCGGACTCCCTCACCCTGAGTTGATAATACCCGAAACTTAAGTCAATCTTCGAGAAAACCGCAGCTCCTTGCAACTGATCAAATAAATCATCTATACGCGGTAGAGGGTACTTGTTCTTGATGGTTACTTTGTTCAGCTCGCGGTAGTCGATGCATAAACGTAGTGAACCATCTTTCTTCCTCACGAAAAGAACAGGCGCGCCCCAAGGCGAAGCGCTCGGTCTGATGTACCCTCTTTCCAGAAGTTCTCCCAATTGATTCTTCAATTCTTGCATTTCGGAAGGTGCCATCCGGTAAGGTGCTTTAGAAATCGGAGCCGCGTCTGGCTCTAAGTCTACGGTAAATTCTATCTCTCGATCTGGTGGTAATCCCAGAAGATTGTCCGGAAAAACATCGGGATACTCATTAACAACCGGAATTGAAGAGAAATCGACTTCGCTTCCTTCCGTTTTCAAAGCATAGCACCAATAGCCCGTACAACCTTTATTTAAAAGTCTTACGGCCTTCATGGCACTGATAAGTAACTTGGATTGGCCCGACTTACGTCCCAAAAATGAGTACTCAGATCCGTCTTTAGTCATCATAGTGATAACTTTGGTACGGTAATTCATAATCGCTTGGTGATTATTAAGCCAATCCTCGCCGAGGATTACGTCCTCGCCTTCCATATCAATTACAATTAAATTTGATAACCACTCCATACCGGATATAACCACCGGAAATTCTCTAATCTCCTGATTCCCCACAATCCTATCCCTGCTAGGCAGTCTCACGATAAAGGGATCGCACGCAGTTAAACAAGTTACATTCAAACGGCGTATACACTCCAAAGAAATAAAAGAATGTGTAGCACCCGAATCAAAAAGTACACGGACTGGATAGGATAGAATATGTATGGTACCTGAAGCCACCGCCGCATCGGGTTCGTCTTTTTGACGCATCTCATAAACCCGTGGTTGCACCGAACCGACGCTAGAGTTCCCACCTCCAGCGTTCTGACCCCGTCCCCGGCCCCTGCCAAAATTCTGCTGAGGTTGACCAGCTGGGGCAGAAGCCCGAGTGTCCAAAGTCTGATTCGGCTCGGAACAATAAGTCGCTCTATGTCCCATCTGTCCGCACGTGTGATACTTCAACGGTGGAAAGTGGCATTCCAAGTTAACGTGGCCTGAACGGCCACAATTATAGCAAGTCACCGAGCGATTTGAGGTACCTGAAGTAGGACGGTAACCCCTCTTCCCTTTATTAGAACGTGACGACTGTCCGGCAAAACGGTTAGTCGTCTGTGACTTCTGAAAGTTGCCACCCTTAGAGCCAGAAAAACTTCCCCCGACTTTCTGCTTCTTCGGTTCTTCAACGGTATCATTGTCGGGGCTCAACATATCATGGGCTAAAGCTCTGTCCTGGTACTCTTTCAGTGTGGTACAAGCAAATCCGGCCATGTACCGCCGTAAGTCCAAATTCATCCGCATATCAAAATAACGGATCTTATCATGCTCGTTACGTACTTGATCCTTCACATGGATTAATTGTTGGTTATACTCCACGATCGCCTGCGAAATGGGAATATCTTGTGGTTTAGCCTCAAAGAAGGCTCGGATTCGGCTCTCTCGTACCGGCCAAGGACAAAACTCGGCCTCCAAGAGCTCCTTAAATTCATCCCACGAGGCAATACGATCCTGTGGCTTGATGACCTTCCACCAAGTAGCGGCCTCCTTAGTGAGGAAATACTGAGCAATCGGTACTTTCCTCACCTCGGGGCAATCAACTGCCTCGAAAATCTTCTCCAATTCTGCTAGCCAATCCTCCCAGCCTAATGGGTCTGTGGCACCGCCAAACTGTGGAGGGTGCATACAGATTACGTTCTGAAGCACGGCATCCGTGTTTGGGTTCGGGTTATTCAGCTGAACAGTTTGGGCCAAAATAGTCATCTGAGTAGCCAATTGTTGAAGTGCATTCGCTACTCCAACGTCTGCGTTGTTCCCCTGACCATCTGACTGGTCGTGCTGACTCTCGGTATCGGGATGCACCGAGTTCGACAAACTGGGGTTGGTCGACCCCGCAACTGAACTGATGGAAACGTCCGCGCCACGACCTCTTCCTCGCCCACGGCCACGACCACGGCCACGGCCCCTACCAGCTGACATACTTAAGAACACACAAGTCACGTAAGCACAATTCAATCACGCATCAACAAAGTGTCCGATTCTCAAGAATATCGATAAAAGAAGCAAAACTAATAAGGAAACACCAGAAGAGTGAGAGGTCTTACAAGTACCGGTCGCACTGTGATGATGGCAGAGTAGTGATACTGTGGACATTTAACGACTCGATCGACCCAAAAGACCGACAGCCTAGGTATCCATAGACCTAAGCTCTGATACCATATTCTGTAACACCCCCAAGTTATTCAGGGATATTACAGCGCCGTAAGCCCCGCCGTGGGACCCACAAGGCTATATATACGCGTAATCATAAATTTTGATCGATAAGGTCTACACACAATGGAACGAAAACGATACAAAGGTATTCGAAATATAACCAATGTATTCACAGACATCACAACTCAATTCAATACTTCGGCAAACACAGGCCGGAACATCAAGGAAAAAGGAAAACAATACTCGAGTATTCAAAAGACAATCCAGTACAACAACACTGAACCGGAACTCCAAACATAACTGGAAGAGAAACACAGTATCACACTTGCCCACCATCCTCGTGCCGACCCGATATCTGCCTATCCGACCTCCTGGAACCTGAAATTCATGAAACGTATTTCCCCCGTAAAAGGGGTTAGCTGTCGAATAGCTAGTGCAAGTATAACAATATAAAACATAATACTCCTCGACAATAAAGTAAATGTAATTCGTCAATTCATCAATATCCGTCAATTCATCAATTTAAGACTAGTATTCCGGAATAACTAAAATCTCAAGACGTATGTGAATGCCGTAGAAACGGTTCGTTCATATCATACGCCGTTACATGTAGGAATGCCGTCAAAACGGTTCGTTCATTACATGCCAACATTATTTCATATGAATGCCGTAGAAACGGTTCGTTCATATCAACCATGGAATCGCACCAGAGGCTACGAAACCCTCATAGGACCATAGGCCCGTCCCGGAGTGGCTAGAAATAATCATACCATCAATATTTCATACTTTCAAAGTCGAGAACGTACAATCATAAATGTATACTTGCCTTTGAGACATCGAGAAATCGAACGGAGGAAAGGTATGAGTTCGGTAGGTCCGAGAACGCGCTTCCGGCACCTAAACGATTCGCAAGGAATATTACAATTAATTATCCATACTCAAATTATACGAAGAGACTCCCGAAACTCGTCTACGATTCCAGAAAATATACGGGTGGATAACTAAAGGTTGGGAAATCGCCCAAACTCCCACAAGTCCAAAAACGGCACAATCCAACCCGTAAAATCGGAAGAAAACACTCATATGGTAAAGATATATCAAAAATCTCAAGGTTCTCAAGCTTCAATCGGACAAAACGGACGAATCTACGAAAACCCCCAAAATCCAACACAAAATTCAAAGTGTTCTAGAATAATCTTTCAATAATCCGATGAATACTCAAACATGTCCATAATCACGCATATATCACATCATACACCATGATTTTATCATCCAAAACGTCAAAACCCACACGAAATCGAGAAGTCAAGATGTCGAAGGAATTACCTCTTGAATATTCGAGCGCTATGATCCAAGGACTACGCGATAGATCGACTATCCGGGCTTCCCAACCGAGTGAAAGTGGTAAATCTTCAACCCACAAGTGATAGATATGAAAAGAACTCCTCCCTCAACTCTCTCTCGCGATGGAAGAAGAAATGGAGAAAGAATGGCTGAAATCTCGCTTAAAAAGCCGAATTATGCAGTTGACCGCATTGTGTGCCGCGGCCAGTGTGTGCCGCAAAGACAGCCTAAAAATTGTTCCTGTGTTTCGAAGTGTGCCGCGGCTCAGCTCAGGTGTGCCGCGGCACCGGGTACAGGCGGTTTTTGGCTGAGGATGCAACACCAGTGCGCCGCGGCTCAGCATAGGTGTGCCGCGGCATTGGCTCGACAGTGTGCCGCGGCACTGCCGGAGTGTGCCGCGGCATTGGCTCGGCAGTGTGCCGCGGCACTGCCGGAGTGTGCCGCGGCACCCGGTACAGTCCGCCCGGCCAAATATAGGAAATGTGTGTGCCGCGGCGCACACTCATAGTGCCGCGGCTCACACTCCCTTCGGGTCCTAAAATGATGAAAAATGACCCGGAAAGGGAATAAAAGCAATATGATTAAATGTCTGGGCAACAATAACACGAAACAGAAGTACGGGAACCCCAAAACGGTGGTTCCAAATAATGATTACAAGGGTTCGCCCAACAAATCACGATTCGAGGAACAAGAAGAGGTTTGAAAAGACATGACTTTCGACCAGGTATTACAATAATAAATGCTTGAAAGCCACTCAGCCGAAGCTGTCAAATTATCACAATCACATGAAGCCAAAACAGCCCGCAGCTGTTATTGATTAGGGCCGAAGCCACGGCACGAAGCCGTATCACCATTAGTGCCGAAGCCACGGCACGAAGCCGTATCACCATTAGGGCCTAAGCCACGACACGAAGCCGTATCACAATTAGGGCCGAAGCCACGGCACGAATCAATTAGGGCTGAAGCCACGGCACGAAGCCGTATCACAATTATGATAGTGTGTTACCTTGAGTCGGCCAACACGATAATGATGACTCACGGATGGGCATTGTACTCGACAGTCCCAATTCAATACCTCGATTACCTTAGAGTGGTCAATCGATAACAACGACACAACGGATGGGAACTATCCTTGACAGCCCCAATTCAATACCTCGATTACCTTAGAATGGCCAACCGATAACAATGATGCAGCGGATGATTCAATACCTCGATTGCCTTAAAACGGTCAATCGATAACAATGATACAATGAATGATTGAACACTTCGATTTGCCTGAGAACGGCCAATCGATAACAATGACACGATGAATGAGTGAATACCTCGATTGCCTTAGAACGGCCAACGGATAACAATGATATGATGAATGATTGAATACCTCGATTACCTTAGAACGGCCAATCGATAACAATGATACGAAGGATGTCTCGGCACCTTTAATCGGTTACCGACAACGAAGAAGAGAAATGAATACGTCAACGCCTTTAATTAGCCAAAACAACATCAAGGACAAAACTCCAACATTAATAGCAATGATTACAACGACGTCTTAAATCGACATTAATATCAACAACAACGATCGATACATCAATACCACGAACCGGTGATCGATAATAACATTAACAACGAGTATCACAATGCCTTGAACGGGCCATTAACGAACAATAAAAACATTTGGCATAATTGCCGAAAGGTATCGTATCGAACGAACTCTTCATATCAATGAATTCATGAAGAGACTAAGTCTCGGAATGATACAACACATTCATACACATATATGATAACATTAATCTCATTGACTAGTACAAGTATAAAACTTGCCTCAAACCGAAGGCGAGAAGGTACTTCCACGATCAACGTCCTTAATGAAATTATTGGCCGCTCGAACAACCTTGAATAATACAATTACCAACAATCCGATCAATATACGAATCAAACATGAATATAACGAACTCAACACGTCGATACGGTTAAACCAAGTTCATTGGGGCATTATATCGAACACTTTGTGGCCAACTTCGATAGTTTATAACCAAACCTCAATGATACCAACATCAAATCCCCAAGAAGTGTTTCAAACCAACAAAACATCTTCAATACGATCAATAATCCATTATGAATATACAAAATCATGATTTCAACAACAATTAATCGAAAACCCCCAAATCCAACACAATATTCAAAGTGTTCTTGAATAATCCTTCAATAATCCAATGAATAATCAATCATGTCCATAATCATGTGTATATCACTTCATACAACATGATCTTAACATCCAAAACATCATATCTCAAAACAAAATCGAAATTCAAGATGTTGGAGAAATTACCTTTGAAGATCCAAGTACTTTAATCCGATGAAATCGCGTTAGATCGGCAATCCGAGCTTCACAACCGAATGAAAATGATGAAAAATTAATACTCAAGTGATTGATGATGAATATCTTCGCCCTCAAGCCTTCTCTCTCGGATGAGTTGAAGAAAAATGGAAAAATGAGTGATTCTCGCTCAGAAAACGCAAATATAGCGCTGACTGCACTGTGTGCCGCGGCCCAGCCGAAGTGTGCCACAGCACAGGGCCAAAATTGCCCCCATTGATCGGCATTGTGCCGCGGCCCGGACAAATGTGCCGCGGCAGTGACTCGGCAGTGTGCCGCGGTCCTGCCGGCATGTGCCGCGGCTCACAGTACAGACGGGTCGGCCAGGACAATTGCAACACGAGTGTGCCACGGCCCGGACGGGTGTGCCGCGGCAGTGACTCGGCAGTGTGCCGCGGCCCTGCCGGCATGTGCCGCGGCCCACGGTACAGGCTGCTCGGCCAAAACTGGAAAATGAGAGTGACTTAGCTATTTCGACCATAACTCCCTTGTCCGGACTCCGATTGACTAACCGTTTGAACCATTGGAAATCTAACTCGATGCTTTATAATATTGCAAAGATTCAGAATTTTTGGAGTTTCCAAAAATTAATGGTGATTTAACAAAGTCGAACTCATACGTGGAAAAGTCGCTAAAGAATACGGAATTCAACAGAACGACACCGAGACGAACTCGGATGACAAAAAGTGTAGAATTAATCATTCTCGGAATGACGAAAAGGTAACAGTAGAGTCGCTAAGATGGACTTCCGCCAAAATAAAATTACCGAATGAAATTACTGAATGATAAAGACTGAATTACAACCGGGTATTACATACCCCCCCTTAAAAAGAGTTTCGTCCTCGAAACTAAGGGTAAACAACTTGGGATATGAACTATCCATCATGATCTGAAAACAATAATGCCCAAATAGTTCTCGGGACCAAATCAATCGCACGCCCAAGTCCCCAAGACTTGACGTCTCGGATCACAGTGAACGATTTCCCAAATTATCATGAAGTCTTGAGTACAAAGCCAAAGGGACGAATTCTCAAAAAATTATCCAAATCTCAAGATTCCCGAATATGATCATAATAAAATAGATCAACAATAAATGATCTACAGTCACGATACATTAATACGGATAGATTTACACAGTCATCCAAAAACAAGGTTACATCTCAAATGTACCCAACATCGATATCCTTCCATATCATCGATATCCTCTATCTCAACGATTTAAGGTAGACCCAAATCTGAACTCACCGCACAATATGATCCTGGAAGGTCACAAGAACAAAATGATCACAATGAATGATAATGAATCGAAATCCCACAAGGATTAAGAATGACTCACCGAGGTGAATTAATAAATTAATGAGTGATATCTCCATGAAATGATTGGAACTGTCGTTCCTTGTGAATTGAATGATTAATCGATAATTATGAGTCCCAACATGGTTGATATATAAAATGAATGAATTATATGAATGCATGAACGACAATGAAATGAATGATTATCCCATTAACGAACAAGAATTAACTTGTTCAAACCGGTGATGAATGTCCTTACCTCTGGCCCTCGAGGCCTGATAGGGTCCCTTGGATGATGCACGGGATGGAGTAATGAAGTCTCTCGAGGCCCTTGAGCTCTTTTGAGATTTACCGGCACTAGAACTCCTGCAGTATTTATGCTGGTGTCCCTGCCTCCCACACAGAAAACAAACAATAGCTGGCACTGTACACCGGGTACTAACGTGACCTGCTGAATCACAGTTAAAGCAAACAACAGTCGAACTCGTCGCCTGAGAGGAAGATGCTATCCCAGCACGAAGACGACTATAAAACGACCCCTTAGACGTCGGAGCCTGATGTCCCTCTGAACGAACCGGCATTCTAGTCCTCTCACCCGAAGAAACTGAAGGATGCTTCTGAGTAAGCTCCTTGATCAAAAGCTCTGCTCCAAGAGCCTATCCGATGAATTCGCTAAGTGAACTACAATTGTGATTGAACAACTGCATCCTCAACTGCGGATTTAGCCTCTTGCTAAAATATTTGATCTTATCCGCCTCAGTACGGATAACTGACGAAGCAAACTGAAGTAGTACCTGGTTCTGGTCCGTACCGCGGCCTCTTCCCCTGCATCCTCGGACAGCTCTATCTATACTGGAGCAGGAAAGCCACATGATAATTATAGATCCCGCATGAATATCGCATTATGATTACGAGACGGAATGATAACAATGAGCATACACGCTCTAACACAATGAATGTATTAATAATGCAATAAAGCGATCGTCGACATGACGCCGGAATACGATAAGATCGCATGAAAGATCAAGTGAGGTGACAATACTATCTGATGAAATTCCTGAAATGATTACCTTGAACAAGTTAACAAGGTTGAAAATTTGATTCACAAGATCAACAACTGAACCGTGAGATGAACTGGATGGTTAATGAATTAATTGAACAATGAGATTGACTGAGTGATGAATGAATTAACTGAACAATGAGATTAACTGAGTGATGAATGAATTGACTGAGCAATGAGATTGACTGAGTGATGAATGAATTAATTGAACAATGAGATTAACTGAGTGATGAATGATATTGACTGAGTGATGAATGAATTAACTGAGTGATGAATGAATTAACTGAGTGATGAATGAATTAACTGAGTGATGAATGAATTAACTGAGTGATGAGATCAAAATGATGATTGAGGATTATTTACTGATGAATGAGTTGATCCTTAATGCTTACAAAAGTCACACGTGCTCCAAAACAATTAGTCATGAATCAATCATAACACTAATATCACATATAGGTTTCAACAAAGCATGAACAATTTAATGACATGATGAATGTATGAACATAAAGAGAATCGAGTCCTTACACAGGTCATACGAAGCTTCGAGGTCTCACGATACTAGTCCCAACTGACGACGACTCGATGAATGAATGACTCGTGTAGTCGTACTAATATTACGACTCACAAAACCCGACTGTCCAGATTGTCATAACCTGACAGTCCCACTACTACCGCATCGGTAGAGCCACATAACTCACATATCAGGGTATCTCACAACCCAAACTCTCTGATAACATCTTCTGTAACACCCCAAAATCATATTGGGTTATTACAGTGCCGTGGACCCCACGCCAGGAGATCCACCAGGCGAACATGATTAAAATACATTAAATTACACAATAAGGGAAAATCATAGTCCCTACCATGACATCCGACACAATATTCCGATAAGGAATTTCAACGACAAAGGTGGCCGACATGTCCAAAAATGAAATACAACAACATCCACGAACATCTGTTCGGGTAATACAACACGACAACAACTTACAAGACTGGAGTACACTCCAACTGACTAACTGACAATGAAAAACTCGGACTAGTATCGCTCGAATGCCTCGTCGCCATCGTCATGCCCCTGTGTCTCAACTCTCTCCTCGCAAGCACCTAAAACATGAAAACATGTTCCGCCCCCACGGGGTCAGTCATCCAGATAATGAACATCAAATACATGTATAACATGATATGTATCCAAAGGCAGAATGAAACGGTACAATGATAATAATAATACGAGATGCTCAAAAACCAAGGTAAGAACCGAGCATTTGTGAAATACTATGCCCACGGTATACTATTAATACCTGTTCGACAGGTTAGAACATAAGTGCCCAACGGCGAATCATAATCACATAATACCGCAATAAATTACACGACATAAACCAAACCAGGACTGAATTAATTATGAATCACAATGCCCGAAGGCTCCAGTGAAATTACCAGGACAATAATAAAGGCTTGAAAGCCACTCAGCCGAAGCTGTCAAATTATCACAATCACATGAAGCCAAAACAGCTCGCAGCTGTTATTGATTAGAGCCGAAGCCACGGCACGAAGCTGTATCACCATTAGGGCCAAAGCCACGGCACGAAGCCGTATCACCATTAGGGCCGAAGCCACGGCACGAAGCCGTATCACAATTAGGGCCGAAGCCACGGCACGAAGCCGTATCACAATTAGGGCTGAAGCCACGGCACGAAGCCGTATCACAATTATGATAGTGTGCTACCTTGAGTCGGCCAACACGATAATGATGACTCACGGATGGGCATTGTACTCGACAGTCCCAATTCAATACCTCGATTACCTTAGAGTGGTCAGTCGATAACAACGACACAACGGATGGGAACTATCCTCGACAGCCCCAATTCAATACCTCAATTGCCTTAGAATGGCCAACCGATAACAATGATGCAGCGGATGATTCAATACCTCGATTGCCTTAAAACGGTCAATCGATAACAATGATACAATGAATGATTGAACACTTCGATTTGCCTGACAACGGCCAATCGATAACAATGACACGATGAATGAGTGAATACCTCGATTGCCTTAGAATGGCCAACCGATAACAATGATATGATGAATGATTAAACACCTCGATTGCCTTAGAACGGACAATCGATAACAATGATTCGAAGGATGTCTCGGCACCTTTAATCGGTTACCGACAACGAAGAAGAGAAATGAATACGTCAACGCCTTTAATCGGCCAAAACAACATCAAGGACAAAACTCCAACATTAATAGCAATGACTACAACGACGTCTTAAATCGACATTAATATCAACAACAACGATCGATACATCGATACCGCGAACCGGTGATCGATAATAACATTAACAACGAGTATCACAATGCCTTGAACCGGCCATTAACGAACAATAAAAACATTTGGCATAATTGCCGAAAGGTATCGTATCGAACGATCTCTTAATATCAATGAATTCATGAGGAGACTAAGTCTCGGAATGATACAACACATTCATACACATATATGATAACATTAATCTCATTGACTAGTACAAGTATAAAACTTGCCTCAAACCGAAGGCGAGAAGGTACCTCCACGATCAACGTCCTTAATGAAATTATCGGCCGCTCGAACAACCTTGAATAATACAATTACCAACAATCCGATCAATATACGAATCAAACATGAATATAACGAACTCAAAACGTCGATACGATTAAACCAAGTTCATTGGGGCATTATATCGAACACTTGGCCAACTTCGATTGTTTATAACTAAACCACAATAATACCAACATCAAATCCCCAAGAAGTGTTTCAAACCAACAAAACATCTTCAATACGAGCAATAATCCATTATGAATATCCAAAATCGTGATTTCAACAACAATTTATCGAAAACCCCCAAATCCAACACAATATTCAAAGTATTCTTGAATAATCCTTCAATAATCCAATGAATAATCAAATATGTCCATAATCATGTGTATATCACTTCATACAACATGATCTTAACATCCAAAACATCATATCTCAAAACAAAATCGAAATCCAAGATGTTGTAGAAATTACCTTTGAAGATCCAAGTACTTTAATCCGATGAAATCGCATTAGATCGGCAATCCGAGTTTCACAACCGAATGAAAATGATGAAAAATGAATACTCAAGTGATTGATGATGAATATCTTCGCCCTCAAGCCTTCTCTCTCGGATGAGTTGAATAAAAATGGAAAAATGAGTGATTCTCGCTCAGAAAACGCAAATATAGCGCTGACTGCACTGTGTGCCGCGGCCCAGCCGAAGTGTGCCGCAGCACAGGGCCAAAATTGCCCCCAGTGATCGGCAGTGTGCCGCGGCCCGGACGAATGTGCCGCGACAGTGACTCGGCAGTGTGCCGCGGTCCTGCCGGCATGTGCCGCGGCTCACAGTAGAGACGGGTCGGCCAGGACAATTGCAACACGAGTGTGCCGCGGCCCGGACGGGTGTGCCGCGGCAGTGACTCGGCAGTGTGCCGCGGCCTACGGTACAGGCTGCTCGGCCAAAACTGGAAAATGAGAGTGACTTAGCTATTTCGACCATAACTCCCTCGTCCGGACTCCGATTGACTCACCGTTTGAACCATTGGAATGCCAACTCGATGCTTTATAATATTGAAAAGATTCAGAATTTGTGGAGTTTCCAAAAAATAATGGTGATTTAACAAAGTCGAACTCATACGTGGAAAAGTCGCTAAAGAATACGGAATTCAACAGAACGACACCGAGACGAACTCGGATGACAAAAAGTGTAGAATTAATCATTCTCGGAATGACGAAAAGGTAACAGTAGAGTCGCTAAGATGGACTTCTGCCAAAACAAAATTACCGAATGAAATTACTAAATGATAATGACTGAATTACAACCGGGTATTACAGCATCTGATTTGATTAGTACTGAACCAGATCTAGTAGTTGAAACGAGAGAGAAGATTGCCTTGATCCGTGACAGACTTTTAACGGCTCAGAGTCGGCAGAAGTCCTATGCTGACATGCGTCGCTGACCGCTAGAATTTGAGATTGGAGATCATGTTTTGCTGAAAGTGTTACCGATTGGGGGAGTTTACCGCTTCGGCCGGAAGGGCAAACTTAGTCCAAGATATATTGGACGATTCAAGATTTTAGAGAGAGTTGGAGAGCTTGCATATCGGTTAGGGTTGCCGCCGTCCTTGAGTCACGTGCATAACGTGTTTCATGTTTCCCGGCTTAGGAAGTATGTACCGGATCCTAGCCATATTATTGATTTTGGAGAGATTGAGTTAGGTCCCGACTTTACCTTTGAATAGAAACCGATTCAGATTTTGGAGCGTCGTGTGAAATAACTTACGCACAAAACCATTCCCTTGGTTAAAGTGCAATGGTCGAGACACGGATCAGAGGAAGCCACGTGGGACACAGAAGAAAATATGAAGTTGAGATACCCTCAGTTATTCGCTTTATAAGTTTCGGGACGAAACTTATTTTTAGGGGGAGAGAATGTAATATCCGCACTTTCTATTTTTAGTAATTTATATTTTTAGTGTATTTTCATTTCGGACGACTCACTTGTATGTATTTTGATATTATGAAGTTCTTTTGTTTTGCGTTCATGGCCATCCGAATGAGTTTCAGAGTTATTTTTACGGGATTTCGATTATTGTGTAACTTTTCTGCGTTTAAGCTCAATTCTCGTAAATCTTGTCCTAAACCAACATTTCATTATTTCTATGAGTTCCTTTAATATTTCTGGATTCGTTACAACTTTTGGAGATTGTAAGTTAGCCTCGAGTTATGATTCTCGAGAGTTTGGGCTGTTTTGTAATTTATTATAGTTTTAGGTATCACCTTTAGGAATTGTTATCCGTTCCGTTGTATGGTTGGAATCATACATACGAATAGAGAGATGGTGCTTGCATGTTGTTGTTTTCTTGTTATGTCTCGTTGTTCGCCGGTATTTATTGAGTTTCATGCCTTCCGATTCGGGTGCAGTCTGGCTGAGTTTCATAACTGCACTCTGTACAGAATAGTTAGCGCACGCTAACGTTATATCCGTAGCATGTGCTATGAGGGTACATCTAACACACGCTAGACTTATATAATTGCGTATGCTAATGCATCTAGGCAGAGTACTCCAGGACTGGACATAAGAGGTTCAATATTTTTGAACTGAACCAGGTAGCGTATGCTAATTAGCTGTTAACGTTCACTAATACTAACCTTAACGCACGCCAAACAGGTAGCAGCTACGCTAATGGGAGGACAAAAGCCTCTGACTGCTTTCTGCACTAGCATCCTGCACACCGTTAGCGCACGCTAAGCATTGTGTAGCGCGCGCTAAGTCTGTCTAGTATATATAGGACAGCAATAGTCTAACTTCGTCATTTTTCATCCTTATTTCTTCCTCCCGACTTTGGGCGATATTAGACGAGGGTTAGAGTCGATTTTGTCCAGATTCTATCATCCATTAACAACCTTGGGCTCCTTGCATGAATTTATCAACTTCTTAACGCCTTCCACCGTCCGAATTGAGGTAAGGATCTCTAGAACCCTTGTTTTGGGATTTTGGGAAATTTTGGGGATTTGTTGTGATTTGACCCTTTTAATCTGATTTATCATAGATTGTTTTCAATTATATACTTCTAATCCTTCGTTTTTCCTTTAGGTTTTGTGGATTAAACTCCAATATCACCCGGGCACCAGTAAGATGTATAAGGACTTGAAGCAGAATTTCTGGTGGGGCAACATGAAGAAAGATGTAGCGGACTATGTTTCGAAATGCTTGACCTGTCAGCAGGTTAAGATCGAGCATCAATGGCCTACCGGAATGTTGAAGCCACTCCCGATTCCTGAATGGATGTGGGAGGACATATCGATGGACTTTATCACTAGTATGCCGAGAACCAAGACCAGAATGAACATGATTTGGGTGATAGCTGATCGTTTAACCAAATCAGCTCATTTTCTAGGCATTAAGGACACATGGGGAACAGAGAGGTTGGCACGAGTATTTATTTCGGAGATAGTTCGATTGCATGGTACGCCGAAGACCATTATTTCTGATCGAGATGGCCGTTTTGTATCTCACTTTTGGAAAGCAGTTCATAAGGCCTTGGGAACCGAATTGAATTTCCGCATAGCTTATCACCCACAGACTGATGGACAATCGGAGAGAACTATTCAAACGGTGGAAGATATGCTGAGGGCTTGTGCCTTAGATTGGTCAACTGATAGGGAAGTTCATCTACCGTTGATTGAATTTACCTACAACAATAGTTGGCATGCTTCCATTAAGATGGCACCATTCGAGGCATTATACGGGAGGAGATGCAGATCGCCCCTATGCTGGGACGATTCATCAGACTTGATCGGAACGGAACCAAAGTTGATCGTGCAGACTCGAGAGAAGATAGCTTTAATTCGTGATAGACTGTTGACCGCCCAGAGTCGCCAGAAATCTTATGCACGCACGCCGCCCTTTGGAGTTGAAGACGGAGACCACGTACTTTTAAAGGTTTCTCCTACTCGGGGAATACTTCGTTTCGGAAGGAAAGGAAAGCTGAGTCCGAGATATATCGGACCATTTGAGATCCTTGAGAGAGTTGGAGAGTTGGCATACAGATTAGCATTGCCGCCGTCGTTGAGCCATGTTCATAACGTGTTCCACGTATCCCAGTTATGGAGGTATATACCAGATCCTAGTCATATCATTGATTTTGGCGAGATCGAAGTTGCTCAATATGGGACGTTTGAAGAAAGACCGGTCAAGATACTCGAGAGTCGAGTTAAGCAGTTGAGAAACAAACCCATCGTTTTGGTCAAAGTTCAATTGTCACGCCATGGAGTGGAAGAAGCCACATGGGAAACGGAAGATGGCATGAAGTCCAGATATCCCGAGTTATTTTCGTCTTGAGTTTCGGGATGAAACTCCTTTTTAGTAGGAGAGTATGTAATATCCGGATTTATTACTGTGTATTTCATCTGTATTCAAACCCTGTATTATTCGGATTTGTGGTGTTGATTATTGGAGTATGATATTTCTTGCATTGGCATCCTTGTACTTAAGTATAACAACATGCAAATTTTATCATGCAAACTCGTGATAGCGCACGCTAAGAATGTAGCTTAACGCGTGCTATCGGCTATTACTAGCGCACGCTACGTATGTAGGAGTTGCGTGCGCTAGACAATGAATTATTGAGGTAGGCGGATAGCACATGCGCCAGCCGGGACATGGGTCCGGATAAGATTCCCGCGGACGAACTTGGACAGATTTGGAGTCAACGCTTATTAGCGCGCGCTAAGTATGTATTGTAGCGTGCGCTAATTAGCTAAAGTGCAGAATATTATAAATGAGACAACAACCCGTTTTGGCTTACATTTCCTTCGTCCATTCTTCATTCTTGAGAGGCCAGAGAGGTATAATCATCCTTCTAACACACTTAGAACACATCTTATTGATCCTTGAATATTGGTTATCACTTGTGAGTGATCATTGAAGAGAAGTAACACCTTGAAGTGGCATATAACCAACTGGAGTCGGATTCTCCCTTGTGGTTCAGTGATTTCATCATATTAAGGTATGTTGATTCTATCTTCAACTCTAGATTCGTGTTATAGAGAAGAAGATGATCATGTTATCAAGTATCGATCTTCTTGGATGAATTATCCTAAGCACATCATGTTTGGAATATTGAGATGAATATGCCTTAGTACCTTGATTATAAATCTCATGATTTGAATCTTATTTCATTGAACAAGTAGAGGAAGTTTCTATCATTGGTAAATCCTAATTTAGTAGGTGTCTTCGTAACAATCATGGACTTGACTTTAGCATCACTATTGTTAGACGGATATCAAGGATTTATCATGGAAGGATTTATCTTGTTAAGATGGAATGTTAATCAAACTACAGAATGATAGTTTTTGATTGAGATAAAGGTGTTAATATCAACCGTCCAGCCTTCTGAATCATCGCATGAAGAATTGTATTTGAAATGGAATATAGTTTCATAATAGTATACATATTCTTGAATCCGAAGTTGTTGTTATCCGTAAGATCATTCATAACCGTATGAACATGATATTCATGGAGGCAACATGAATTAACACTAAGGATTTCATTTGGTTTGATCATGTTGAGATCCGTCTACTGCCCAGTAGTAAACTGCCATGCACAGTTAGCGCACGCTAAGCTATGTAGATTAACGTGCGCTATCGAGCATGAGTTAACGTACGCTACGTTTGGTACGTAATGTACGTTAGGACATCAGACGAGTCAGTCGGCTAATCAGTGAAGTACTGACCATGCATAGTTAGCGTACGCTAGGCTTTGTTGTTTGCGTGCGCTATCGAGCAAACTTAACGCACGCTACACAGAGTACTTAGCGTGTGCAAAGAAGTTCACGCAGATTGCATGTTATGAGCTTTTGGTCGTAAATAGAATTGTTAGACATTCGTACGACGTGAGATAAATTCTATATTATTTCTTTTGTTAAGGTTCGAGCTTGTTACGTGATTGATTAAGGGAGGCGACCTTCAAGTGTTCGTTTTGTGGAAGTATTGTTCTTGTCTTCGAATCGAGGCAAGTACCTTATTTGTTTTACGTATTGATGTTATACATATTGTCATGCATGTATGTCAGTGTTGTATGTCCACCTCGTGTTGGTCCGACGGGATCATCGGGGGATCTATGCTAGCGTGCGCTGGATCATCGGACGGGTTTTTCCACCACGTGTTGGTCTGACGGGATCATCGTGCGTTCTAGGCAGTGAACGCTGGATCGTCGGAATTACCATGTGTATGTTATGATATCATGTTGTGATTATCAGTTGTGTATGTTATGTATGAGTTTCACGCAGGAGAAGACTCGTTTGACATTTTATCATTTACGTTATTATTATTCTGCGTGTGGCGTTGAATAATATGTTGTGGTACTTGTACTAGCATCATTGTGCTAACCCCTTCGGGGATGAACATTTTGTTTATGTTCAGGATCCAGGAGAACGGGAAAACAACCACTGGAGCTGCATGACGACGAGGGTGCAGAGTGATGTTCCGGCCGGGTTCATTTGTCTGTTGTTTATTGGTTATTTCAATAAGTACTCGAGTACGAAGTCATTTATGATGAATTTGAATTTGGTGATGTATTATTAAGTTTCTGTTGAACAATTGTATTTTCAGTATTTGGTCAGAACTGTTGTATCTTAATTCCGTTATTTTCATAAGTTAGTACCTCTTAATGTCTGTTCAACTCTTCAGCCTTGTAAATCCTTATGTAAAGGATTTACGGCGCTGTAATATTCCTGAATATATCGGGGGTGTTACAAAATATGGTATCAGCGCTAAGATTATGGATATCTTGGCCATTGGGTTAAAATAGGGGTCATTTATGTCTTTTGAGGTAACCGGCCGTGAATGACATCACTGTACTACCTACGTCATCATGCGAACGGTGGTTGTAAGTTCCTAAACTCTATCTTATTCTTTACATGTTGTGTCTCTATATACTCGAATATTAGAACGATGTTGTTTCCTGTATATTGAGTAATTATGCTTACAGTATGTTGAGAGACGGACGTGGACGTGGTCGCAGTCATGGACGCGGACGAAGAAATGATGAAAGGGAAGCGTCGCCTTCTAATCAGGTCAGTCATAGCTCAGGCGAGCCGCAACAATCTATTAATAACGAACCAGAACCTGCTGTACCAGAGATCCTTCGTCAAGTGGTGAACCAGATGACTCAGTTCGCCCAGGTCGCGGACCGAATGCAAGTGGCGGTGGGACTACAGCAGGGAGAGAGACAGCAAGGGATCCCATGTTGGAAAGTAAAACGCAGCGGAAGCGAAGTTTGGAAAAATATGATAAAAGCGTTTTACGCATCTACGAGCATTAGATCTATTTAGGCATGCTAATTAATTAATTACTAAGACTAACAAGCAATTTAAATATTATTTATTGTTTATTAATTAAATATGTTGATTAATTAAAATATCCTAATCTAGATCCAAGATCATAGGATATTACCTTTTGAAGCGGTTGGTTATTTCCTTCTTGATCGCCTTGTATTTCTACCTTCAGATCTTCTAGAGTATGATCCGCCTTGAACCGGACGTTGTGTGGGCAACGAGCTACCGGAACTTGCTTGGACACCTTACGGATCGGCCGAATCTACCTTGCCTCACAACACTCGATTTTATTTTCTTCAAGTAATTCCGATATGTAGCAAGAATTAAAGTGTTATCTCAATTGTGGAATCAAAGACACAAGTCAAAGCACTTAGAAGAAAAATCGAAATTTCTTGTGCAAGTTAAAGCATAAAATCTGCCAACACCATAATGTCCTATTTATAGGCTCTTGGATTACTACTAGGGATCTAAAGGAGGATTATGGAAGGACTCCCAATTAATTCATCTTACCTTATTAGGACTCTTCCTAATATATGATGAACCAATTAATATCAACTTAGTCCACTAAAAAGTTGATATTGCACTTCCTACCAAAATCCCAAATTACGAAATTGGGCTCCTTATTAAATATATTATTTCCCGTGTTTAAGATATCGAATGTCCATTAATTAATTATAAGCTACTGATGCTTTAATTAATTAATATCTTATCCAAGAGTAGTACCACTCGAACCTTATTATTATATCGGAATTAAATCCACTGCAGGTTTAATATAATAATCATTATCGAGCTCCTCAAGGGGACATCATCAACCCGCACGAGTCGACACGATTTCTAGTAATAATAATAATTGTCGTATAAACAATATTATTGCCCAAGATACGAGGCTTATTGAGTCGATCATTTTGACTCTCACCTATGGTAAATCAAAGCAATAATTATTATAAATACACAATTAAATATTATATACTTAGAATTAAGAAATAATAATTATCCGAGATTTACGTTCTTCTTACAACAAGACAGAAGACACTATCTCACCTCGATCCTGTTCAACGTATGCAAATACGCTAATGTATGCTAATAGTCAAGACCAACTATTCTCAAGCATACACTACAACGCTTTATATAATTTGTCTAATAATTATATAGGTTGTGAACTATTATATTATTTTATAAGGCACCGATAATGTGATCTTCCGTGTGACACCAACACACCACATTATCTACAATATAAAATAATTAGACATTTCATTTGCATAACCATAACGTGAATTAATATGCAAAACATGTGATTAAATATAATTAATATCCTCATAGGTAGTAATAGGGAAATTAGGTAATACAAGCATAAAGTATGCTTTGCAGTATATAATCCTAACAATCTCCCACTTATACTCAAAGCATGCTTTTAAGTATACCACTCTATTACATAGTCTCTCATTTCTCCCACTTATACTCAAAGCAATGCTGCCATACACCGTAATCCCATTCCTTCCACATGCCTTTCAAAAACTTTTGAAGGTAGGCCTTTCGTGAAAGGGCCAGCAAGATTATCTTCCGATGCAACCCTGGATACAACTATGTCTCCTTACTTTACGAAGTGTCGTATGATGTGGTACTTGCGGTTGATATGTTTACTTGCCTGATGGGCTCGTGGTTCCCTCGAATTTGCGACTGCACCAGTATTATCACAATAAAGTGTAATACCCTCTGGCAAATCGGGAATCACATCTAAGTCCTGCAGGAAGTACTTGAGCCACACTGCCTCCTTGGCTGCCTCAGAGGCTGCCACGTACTCGGCTTCCATGGTAGAGTCCGAGATGCATTTCTGCTTCACACTCCTCCAACTAATGGCTCCACCTCCCACGCTAAACACATAACCCGAAGTAGACTTGGACTTTTCTTTGTCCGATGAAAAATCTGAGTCAGTGTAACCCACCGGAAACAGGTCGTTTGATTGATATACAAGCATGTACTCCCTAGTCCATCTCAGGTACTTGAGTATGTGCTTGACAGCAATCCAGTGTCCTGGTCCTGGGTTCGACTGATATCTAGCAGCCATGCCCACGGCATGACAGATATCTGGTCTAGTGCAAAGCATAGCATACATGAGACTTCCCACAGCGGATGCATAAGGGACCATCTTCATGTCATCTATCTCCTTTTGTGTCTTAGGACACATGTTCTTAGATAGTTGAATTCCATGTCTGTAAGGTAGAAAACCTTTCTTGGAATTCTCCATGCTAAACCGCTTCAGCACTGTATCGATATAGGATGCCTGGGATAAGCACAACATCCTCTTCTTCCGATCACGAAAGATCCTGATTCCAAGGATGTGTCCTGCTTCTCCTAGATCCTTCATATCGAACTGCTCAGATAGCCATACCCGTACGTCCGACAATTCCTTCACGTTGTTTCCAATCAGAAGGATATCGTCTACATACAGTACAAGAAACACCAACACGTTTCCATCGCATTTCTTATACACACAACTCTCACTCGGACATTGGACGAATCCATATGACTGGACTACTTCGTCAAAACGAGTGTTCCAAGATCTAGATGCTTGCTTAAGTCCATAAATGGATTTCTTAAGTTTGCACACCAAGTGCTCTTCTCCTTTAGCAATGAATCCCTCTGCTTGGCGCATATAGATTTCCTTGTCTAGACTCCCATTCAAGAATGCAGTCTTGACATCCATCTGCCAAATCTCCAGATCCAAATGCGCATCTATAGCTAAAAGAATCCGGATTGACTTAAGCATGGCTACCGGCGAAAAGGTTTCATCATAATCGATACCTTCTTTCTGAGTGTAACCTTTTGCAACAAGACTTGCTTTGAAGGTTTCAACCTTCCCGTCACGTCCTTTCTTTCGCTTGTAGACCCATTTACTCCCAATGGCTTGTACACCATCAGGTAGCTCTACTAGCTCCCACACTTGATTGGAATCCATAGATCCCATTTCTGATTCCATTGCTTCTTGCCAGGAGTCAGCATCCTTATCTTGGATTGCCTTTTTATAGGTCCAGGGAACCGATTCATCTTCGTCTGGGATTGAGTCCGAAGACTTTCCCACGCCTATGAATCGTTCGGGCTGACAAACAACCCTACCACTACGACGAGGCAAATCCTGAGTTGGTGTAAAAGTTTCAGAATCGATACGTGGTGCAGTGTTAGTTGGCGCTTGTACGATTGGTATAGACGGAGTCTCGCCTCGCCTCTTCCGAATTATTTCGCTCATGGGCTTGTGACTAATCATATAATCCTCTTCCGAAATCGGGCATTGGTGCTAACAATGACCTTCGATCTCGGGACTATAGAACAAGCCACCCTTCGTTCCCCTTAGGGTATCCCACAAACACTCGTATACATGCGAGATGCCAACTTATCGCCTTCCTTATTCAGCACATGTGCAGAGTACCCCAAATCCGAACATGTCCTTGATCGGCTTACGCCCACTCCACGGTCTGTGGGTGTTTTGGAACCGATTTGAAGGAACCGAGTTTAGAATGTACGCCTGCTTTCTAAGGCGTATCCCCAAAACGAAATAGGTAAATCGAATAACTCATCATTGATCTAACCATTTCCAAAAGAGTCTTATTCCTTCTTTCACCACTCCATTTTGTTGTGGAGTTCTGCCGGTGAGTCGGGACGAAATCCCCTCATTCGCCAAGAAATCCAAAAACTCTCCACTAAGGTATTCGCCACCACGATCAGATCGTAGTGACTTGATACTCTTCCCATGACGCTTCTCCGTTTCAGCCTTGAAGTCTCTAAACTTGTCAAAAGCTTCAGACTTACGTCGCATCAAAAAGATGTATCCATATCTCGAATAATCATCTATGAACGTGATGAAATATTCAAAACCTCCCCTAGCCTGGATATTCATTGGACCACATACATCCGTATGAACCAATTCTAACACATCCTGAGCACGGTTTCCCTTGGTTTTAAAAACCCTTTTGGTCATCTTACCTTCCAGACAGGATTCACAAATTGGAAATGACTCAACTTGGAGATCATCCAATGGGCCATCATCTACCAATCTTTGAATCCTTCTAAGGTTTACATGTCCTAACCGTAAATGCCACAGATATGTTTGGTTTATGCTTGAAGGTTCTTTTCTCTTTTTAGGTTTAGACAAAGAGTTAAGTGATTTATGCATAGGAGTTTGTGCAGTATTAACAATATATAATCCATCATTAAAAATACCTCTGCAAATATATTCACCGCTTCTTTTCTTAAGAATGGCATCATCATCAAAAGAAACTGAATAACCATCGCATTTTAATTTAGAAACCGAAATTAAATTCATTCTAAAATCTGGTACTAATAATACATTATTGAGAACTAATAATTTATCATTAATCTTCAACTGCACGACTCCCACCGCAATGACCATAAGCCTGGAATAATCGCCCCAGTTGATGGTAATCTCGCCCGCACTAAGCTGCTTGGTTACCTGAAAAGCATGCGAGTCAAAGCAAACATGATCAGTGGAGCCTGAATCAACTATCCACGAAGTGGAAGGACAAGCTGCCAAACATGTTTTGACTACTAGTGCATGAGACATACCTTTCTTAAGAGCAGGGCAGTCCGCTTTAAAATGTCCTTTCTGACCGCACTTGTAGCACTTTCCCTTTGGCTTTTTGTTCGCCTCGGGGTGAGGAGCCTTGCTTTTCACCTTGAGGGCTGCCACTTGCTTCTGGCCAACCTGCTTCTTCTTCTTTCCCCATTTGGGTTTGGAAGAAGTAGCACCGGTTGCCGCAAGAATTTGATGATAACCTTGTTTGAAGAGACCTTCAGCAGACTGAAGCTCTGTCAGAAGTTCCGCCAAACTATATGTCCTACGGTTCATATTGTAGTTGAGGCGAAACTGCTCAAAGCTTCTAGGTAAGCTGCCTAAGATAATATCGGACCTGCATTTCCGCATCGATAGTAGCCCCCAATATGCTCAGTTCGTTCAAATGAGACATCATTTTTAGAACATGATCCCTTCGGAGTCCCTTGGACATTTGGGTTGTCATCAATACCCTCATAGCATTTTGTCTAGCCGCCCGGTCGATGACCAAACATATCGGTGAGACTTTTCATCATTTCCGGCCGAACCCATCGTCCGATGCCGATGCCGCAATATATTTGTCGGTGAAGCCAAAATGTAACAATGAGCCATCTCATCGACTTTTTCCATTTCCGGAATTCCGCCAACTCTTCGGGAGTGGCATCCGGTTCACAGTTCTAGAGGGCTCTCCTCGATTAAGACAAACTTATGCCCCTCGTGATCAGGACAATGTCAAGATTTCTTTTCCAATCGGCAAAGTTAGTGCCATCTAGTTTATTTTCTTTGAGAATAACAGCTAGTGGATTGAAAGACATCTGAGAATAAAAATTAAAAACATCCATCACATAATGCATAGCAAAATATATCGAAAAACCTCAAAAACACAATATATATGCTAGCAACCAACACCTCAAAAAATCCGCACATGCAAGCCACGATCGTGTGGACGTTTACACATACATTTTTCAAGTAGAGTTTTACATCTTTAATTTTACTATCTAGTCAAATTACGTTATGACAAGTAAAATTAATAGTTGGGTCCTCTTGGCCATGTATTAATTAACATAGACTCCGATGGGGAGCTTATTAATTAATACACCTAAGTGAACACCATAATTTAACATCCTTAAAATATTATCTTTTAAATAATAGTCCTATAGATGGAGAGGTCCAAAACTGGACGACCCGGCCCGAACCAAATAACCGGCCGGACCAGCCGCGCTGCATCGCAGCCGGCGCCGCTCGGCAGTGCCTTCACGCCGGCACTCTCGCTGCTGTCGGCCACGGCTTGCCCAGCAGTCCCGGCCGTCCCGATTCTGCTCTATTTCTTCGTGATCCCGTCTTTTCCGAATTCGATTATAATTTTATACGAAATAAAATACATCGAAATTACATCAAGATTACACGAAAAATAAAACCACCTAGAACTACCCGCGGATTTTCTCACGGGAAAAACCATTACATGCCTCAAAAAACGGGCCAAACCAACAATTGCATAATTAATAAAATAAATAAATAAATTCACCATTCATATAAACCATGATAATTGGATCATATCACCTGCAAGAACACATCTAGCAAAATATTCCAACATCAAAATATATGAATATTTAAATTGCTATCAATTAATCACTAAAATTAATTAAAGTAGCAAAAGCCTAAAAATTCGGCTCCGATACCAATTGTTGGAAAGTAAAACGCAGCGGAAGCGAAGTTTGGAAAAATTTGATAAAAGCGTTTTACGCATCTACGAGCATTAGATCTATTTAGGCATGCTAATTAATTAATTACTAAGACTAACAAGCAATTTAAATATTATTTATTGTTTATTAATTAAATATGTTGATTAATTAAAATATCCTAATCTAGATCCAAGATCATAGGATATTACCTTTTGAAGCGGTTGGTTATTTCCTTCTTGATCGCCTTGTATTTCTACCTTCAGATCTTCTAGAGTATGATCCGCCTTGAACCGGACGTTGTGTGGGCAACGAGCTACCGGAACTTGCTTGGACACCTTATGGATCGGCCGAATCTACCTTGCCTCACAACTCTCGATTTTATTTTCTTCAAGTAATTCCGATATGTAGCAAGAATTAAAGTGTTATCGCAATTGTGGAATCAAAGACACAAGTCAAGATCCACAATTAAACACTTAGAAGAAAAATCGAAATTTCTTGTGCAAGTTAAAGCATAAAATCGGCCAACACCATAATGTCCTATTTATAGGCTCTTGGACTACTACTAGGGATCTAAAGGAGGATTATGGAAGGACTCCCAATTAATTCATCTTACCTTATTAGGACTCTTCCTAATATATGATGAATCAATTAATATCAACTTAGTCCACTAAAAAGTTGATATTACACTTCCTACCAAAATCCCAAATTACGAAATTGGGCTCCTTATTAAATATATTATTTCCCGTGTTTAAGATATCAAATGTCCATTAATTAATTATAAGCTACTGACAGCTTTAATTAATTAATATCTTATCCAAGAGTAGTACCACTCGAACCTTATTATTATATCGGAATTAAATCCACCTGCAGGGTTTAATATAATAATCATTATCGAGCTCCTCAAGGGGACATCATCAACCCACACGAGTCGGTACACGATTTCTAGTAATAATAATAATTGTCGTATAAACAATATTATTGCCCAAGATACGAGGCTTATTGAGTCGATCATTTTGACTCTCACCTATGGTAAATCAAAGCAATAATTATTATAAATACACAATTAAATATTATATACTTAGAATTAAGAAATAATAATTATCCGATATTTACGTTCTTCTTACAGTCAGTACAGAAGACACTATCTCACCTCGATCCTGTTCAACGTATGCAAATACGCTAATGTATGCTAATAGTCAAGACCAACTATTCTCAAGCATACACTACAACCCTTTATATAATTTGTCTAATAATTATATAGGTTGTGAACTATTATATTATTTTATAAGGCACCGATAATGTGATCTTCCGTGTAACACCAACACACCACATTATCTACAATATAAAATAATTAGACATTTCATTTGCATAACCATAACGTGAATTAATATGCAAAATATGTGATTAAATATAATTAATATCCTCATAGGTAGTAATAAGGAAATTAGGTAATACAAGCATAAAGTATGCTTTGCAGTATATAATCATAACATCCCAGACATGGGAAATCGAGGTGACCGGTGGCTGCAAGAGGTGGCGAAGATGCAATCACCCAAATTCGACGGCATTTCTGAGACTCTCACCTGGGACCATTGGTTGAAGGAACTGGAGAAAATCTTTGCCGGAATTAACTGCCCAGACGACCGGAGAGCCTCTATCGCTCAATATTTTCTGATAGGGGAAGCGTCCGAATGGTGGGAAGCCATCCGGCCTGGAGACCATGATGCTGATTGGACATAGTTTAAATTGATGATGGAAGCTCAGTACTGCCCTCGTCCGGTGAGGGAAGCCAAGGTTCGGGAGTTTTTCTCCGCTCAGCCTTCAGATGTTCCAATATCGCAAGCAATTAAGATGTTTAACCAACAACTGGCATTTGTTCGACATCTGGTCAGAACAGATGCAGAGATGATGATCCATTTCGATATGAGGATGAAACCAGAAATCTAGAGGTACATGTCCGGTTTTGAGTGTACCACACTCCGTCAATACCAGGATAAGGCGTTGGCGTATGAGATCAACGAAGCAGCTATGGAGAAATTTTCGGAATCCAAGAAGCAGAAAGTATCTGGTACTTTTACAGAGCACAAGAACAGCAGGCCCCGCAAGGCCCAGTCATCCTTTCACTCTTTCAAGAAACCTCCGCACCCAGTTAGGAGAGGAAAGAACTTCGGAGCGACATCAACTATGACTGATGTTATTAGGAAATGCTTTAACTGCGCCCAGACGGGGCACTATCGACGGAATTGCCCCATACCTGCCGTGACTTGTTTTGATTATGGACGAGAGGGACATCGTGCAGTGTTCTGTGAAGAGGCTGCAAAGTCTTTTAGAGCCCGTACACCACAGCCGGTCCAGAAGGAAGCCTGTATCCAACAGACGCAACAGAGTGTTCAGATGCCTCAGAATTTTGGCCGCGGGCGAGGCAGAGGACAGTGGGACCAAAATGGTACATCGAGTGTCGGATCTGTTCCCCCACATCTGTATGAGATGAGGAAAACAGACGATCAGGATGCTGCTGTCGCATCAGGTACTGTCCAGATCCTTTCCCAGCCAATTAGCGTTTTATTCGATACAGGAGCTACGCATTCTTTTATATCTTTGTCTTGTGTAAATCGTTTGAATATTTCCGGTTTTCATACTTGTGAACCTTATGTTGTTGGTTTACCGAGTGGAGAGAGGATTGTCGGGAACTTAGAAACCAGAAATTTCCCTGTATCATTTGGAGGCAGAGAGTGGCTCTCAAATTTGATTGTAATAGAAATGCAAGGAGACGACTTGATACTCGGAGACGATTGGCTTAATCGATATGGAGCAATTGTAAACTACCAAAGGAGGAATATCTCATTGATCGCTGATGATGGTTCCGAAGTACTATTTGAGGGATGGAAACCAGGGAGCTCAGGAAACTTTATTAAGGCGATGAAAGCTGTCAAATTGTTGAAACAGGGCTGTACCGGGTACTGGTGCTATGCAATGAATAAAGAAGACGAGATTGTGGAACTTTCATCCATTCCTGTTGTGAACGAATTTCCAGATGTATTTCCTGACGAGTTACCTGGACTACCTCCACGAAGGGATGTAGAATTTACCATTGAGCTGGAACCCGGAGCTACACCAATTTCTAAGGCGCCGTATCGTATGGCACCTACTGAGATGTATGAACTGAAAAAGCAGCTGGAGGAGTAACTGGACAAAGGCTATATTCAGCCAAGCGTTTCACCCTGGGGAGCGCCAGTTCTTTTTGTCCGAAAGAAGGATGGATCGCTTCGACTGTGTATTGACTATCGAGAGCTGAACAAGATGACGATGAAGAACAAGTATCTGTTGCCACGGATTGATGATCTGTTTGACCAGTTGCAAGGGGCAACAGTATTTTCTAAAATCGATCTGAGATCTGGGTATCATCAACTGAGGATTAAGGAATTTGATGTTCCGAAATCAGCGTTCAGAACTCGCTACGGACACTATGAGTTTGTAGTAATGCCGTTTGGTCTCACTAATGCACCTGCTGTATTCATGCAGTTGATGAAACGAGTGTTCATCGAATATTTGGATAAATTTGTGGTCGAGTTCATTGATGACATTCTGGTGTATTCTAAGAACCCGGAAGAGCATGCTCAACATTTGCGGATTGTATTGGAACTTTTGAGAAGCGAGCAATTGTACGCCAAACTCTCTAAGTGTGAATTTTGGCTGAAGGAAGTAATGTTCCTCGGCCATGTGGTATCAGCTAAAGGAGTCCGAGTAGACCCTCAGAAAATCGAAGCAATTATGGATTGGAAACCTCCAAAGAATGTGAAAGAAGTCCGAAGCTTCTTAGGACTTGCTGGGTATTATCGTCGGTTCGTGGAAGGGTTTTCTAAAATCTCCCGCCCACTTACTCGACTCCTGAAGAAAACTCAAAAGTTTGAGTGGAACGAGTCGTGTCAGACTAGTTTTGATGAATTGAAGAAGAGATTGATGACGGCACCGATTCTATCACTTCCACAGGGAACTGGAGGATTTATAGTTTACAGTGATGCTTCGAACCAAGGACTCGGGTGCGTATTGATGCAGAATGACAAGGTGATCGCTTATGCATCGCGACAGCTGAAACCTTATGAAGTGAATTACCCAACACATGATTTGGAGCTAGCAGCAGTAGTTTTTGCTTTGAAGATCTGGAGGCATTATCTGTACGGGACTCACTGTCAGATCTTTACGGATCACAAGAGTCTCAAATACATCTTCAGTCAGAAAGAATTGAACATGCGGCAAAGAAGATGGTTAGAACTGATTAAGGACTATGACTTGGAGATTTTGTATCATCCAGGCATAGCGAATGTAGTGGCCGATGCACTCAGCCGCAAGCCTGTTTCTATTCAGATGCTGGAGACTCTGACCTCCCAACTTAGCCTTCAACGAGAGATGATTCGAGAAGGAATTGAGGTGTGGTTACAAAGAGTCCAAGGACAACTGTGCGTGATGGAAATAACTTCGTCATTAACCGAAGAAATCAAATCTAGACAGGCAGATGATCCTCTAATGATTCGGTTACTTGATGAAGTGATCAAGGGGAAGGCCCCGGATTCGTAATCCATGATGATTGAGTTTTGAGATTTCAGAACCGACTCTGCGTATCCGATGTCGATGTTCTGAAACAGACAATTATGAAGGAAGCTCACAGTTCGCCCTATTCTATCCACCCGGGCACCAGTAAGATGTATAAGGACTTGAAGCAGAATTTCTGGTGGGGCAACATGAAGAAAGATGTAGCGGACTATGTTTCGAAATGCTTGACCTGTCAGCGGGTTAAGATCGAGCATCAACGGCCTGCCGGAATGTTGAAGCCACTCCCGATTCCTGAATGGAAGTGGGAGGACATATCGATGGACTTTATCACTAGTATGCCGAGAACCAAGACCAGAATGAACATGATTTGGGTGATAGCTGATCGTTTAACCAAATCAGCTCATTTTCTAGGCATTAAGGACACGTGGGGACCAGAGAGGTTGGCACGAGTATTTATTTCGGAGATAGTTCGATTTCATGGTATGCCGAAGACCATTATTTATGATCGAGATGGCCGTTTTGTATCTCACTTTTGGAAAGCAGTTCATAAGGCCTAGGGAACCGAATTGAATTTCAGCACAGCTTATCACCCACAGACTGATGGACAATCCGAGAGGACTATTCAAACGGTGGAAGATATGCTGAGGGCTTGTGCCTTAGATTGGTCAACTGATTGGGAAGTTCATCTACCGTTGATTGAATTTACCTACAACAATAGTTGGCATGCTTCCATTAAGATGGCACCATTCGAGGCATTATACGGGAGGAGATGCAGATCGCCCCTATGCTGGGACGATTCATCAGACTTGATCGGAACAGAACCAGAGTTGATCGTGCAGACTCGAGAGAAGATAGCTTTAATTCGTGATAGACTGTTGACCGCCCAGAGTTGCCAGAAATCTTATGCAGACGTACGCCGTCGCCCTTTAGAGTTCAGTACGGGAGACCACGTACTTTTAAAGGTTTCTCCTACTCGGGGAATACTTCGTTTCGGAAGGAAAGGAAAGCTGAGTCCGAGATATATCGGACCATTTGAGATCCTTGAGAGAGTTGGAGAGTTGGCATACAGATTAGCATTGCCGCTGTCGTTGAGCCATGTTCATAACGTGTTCCACGTATCCCAGTTATGGAGGTATATACCAGATCCTAGTCATATCATTGATTTCGGCGAGATCGAAGTTGCTCCAGATGGGACGTTTGAAGAAAGACTGGTCAAGATACTCGAGAGTCGAGTTAAGAAGTTGAGAAACAAACCCATCGTTTTGGTCAAAGTTCAATGGTCACGCCATGGAGTGGAAGAAGCCACATGGGAAACGGAAGATGGCATGAAGTCCAGATATCCCGACTTATTTTCGTCTTGATTTTCGGGACGAAACTCCTTTTTAGTAGGAGAGTATGTAATATCCGGATTTATTACTGTGTATTTCATCTGTATTCAAACCCTGTATTATTCGGATTTGTGGTTTTGATTATTGGAGTATGGTATTTCTTGCATTGGCATCCTTGTACTTAAGTATAACAACATGCAAATTTTCTCATGCAAACTCGTGATAGCGCACGCTAAGAATGTAGCTTAACGCGCGCTATCGGCTATTACTAGCGCACGCTACGTATGTAGGAGTTGCGTGCGCTAGACAATGAATTATTGAGGTAGGCGGCTAGCACATGCGCAAACCGGGACATGGGTCCGGATAAGATTCCCGCGGACAAACCTGGACAGATTTGGAGTCAACGCTTATTAGCGCGCGCTAAGTATGTATTGTAGCGTGCGCTAATTAGCTAAAGTGAAGAATATTATAAATGAGACAACAACCCATTTTGGCTTACATTTCCTTCGTCCATTCTTCATTCTTGAGAGGCCAGAGAGCTATAATCATCCTTCTAACACACTTAGAACACATCTTATTGATCATTGAATATTGGTTATCACTTGTGAGTGATTGTTGACGAGAAGTAACACCTTGAAGTGGCATATAACCAACCGGAGTTGGATTCTACCTTGTGGTTCAGTGATTTCGTCATATTAAGGTATGTTGATTCTATCTTCAACTCTAGATTCGTGTTATGGAGAAGAAGATGATCATGTTATCAAGTATCGATCTTCTTGGATGAATTATCCAAAGCACATCATGTTTGGAATATTGAGATGAATATGCCTTAGTACCTTGATTATAAATCTCATGATTTGAATCTTATTTCATTGAACAAGTAGAGGAAGTTTCTATCATTGGTAAATCCGAATTTAGTAGGTGTCTTCGTAACAATCATGGACTTGACTTTAGCATCACTATTGTTAGACGGATATCAAGGATTTATCATGGAAGGATTTATCTTGTTAAGATGGAATGTTAATCAAACTACAGACTGATAGTTTTTGATTGAGATAAAGGTGTTAATATCAACCGTCAAGCCTTCCGAATCATCGCATGAAGAATTGTATTTGAAATGGAATATAGTTTCATAATAGTATACATATTCTTGAATCCGAAGTTGTTGTTATCCGTAAGATCATTCATAACCGTATAAACATGATATTCATGGAGGTAACATGAATTAACACTAAGGATTTCATTTGGTTTGATCATCTTGAGATCCGTCTACTGCCCAGTAGTAAACTGCCATGCACAGTTAGCGCACGCTAAGCTATGTAGATTAACGTGCGCTATCGAGCATGAGTTAACATACGCTACGTTTGGTACGTAACATACGTTAGGCCATCAGACGAGTCAGTCGGCTGATCAGTGAAGTACTGACCATGCATAGTTAGCGTACGCTAGGCTTTGTTGTTTGCGTGCGCTATCGAGCAAACTTAACGCACGCTACACAGAGTACTTAGCATGCGCTAAGAAGTTCAGGCAGATTGCATTTTATGAGCTTTTGGCCGTAAATCGAATTGTTAGACATTCGCACGACGTGAGATAAATTCTATATTATTTCTTTTGTTAAGGTTCGAGCTTGTTACGTGATTGATTAAGGGGGGGCGACCTTCGAGTGTTCGTTTTGTGGAAGTATTGTTCTTGTCTTCGGATCGAGGCAAGTACCTTATTTGTTTTACGTATTGATGTTATACATATTGTCATGCATGTATGTCGGTGTTGTATGTCCACCTCGTGTTGGTCCGACGGGATCATCGGGGGATCTATGCTAGCGTGCGCTGGATCATCGGACGGGTTTTTCCACCACGGATTGGTCTGACGGGATCATCGTGGGTTCTAGGCAGTGAACGCTGGATCGTCGGAATTACCATGTGTATGTTATGATATCATGTTGTGATTATCAGTTATGTATGTTATGTATGAGTTTCTCGCAGGAGAAGACTCGTTTGACATTTTATCATTTACGTTATTATTATTCTGCGTGTGGCGTTGAATAATATGTTGTGGTACTTGTACTAGCATCATTGTGCTAACCCCTTCGGGGATGAACATTTTGTTTATGTTCAGGATCTAGGAGAACGGGAAAACAACCACTGGAGCTGCATGACGACGAGGGTGCAGAGTGATGTTCCGGCCGGGTTCATTTGTCTGTTGTTTATTGGTTATTTCAATAAGTACTCGAGTACGAAGTCATTTATGATGAATTTGAATTTGGTGATGTATTATTAAGTTTCTGTTGAACAATTGTATTTTCAGTATTTGGTCAGAACTTTTGTATCTTAATTCCGTTATTTCCATTCGTTAGTACCTCTTAATGTCTGTTCAACTCTTCAGCCTTGTAAATCCTTATGTAAAGGATTTACGGCGCTATAATATTCCTGAATATATCGGGGGTGTTACATGCACAAGGTTATAATCAAGAAGAGGGTCTTGATTATGAGGAAAGTTTCGCTCCCATGGCCCGTCTTGAAGCCATTCGTTTGCTTTGTGCTTTTGCCTCTCACAAGAAAATCAAGTTATATCAAATGGATATGAAAAGCGCATTTCAAAATGGCTTTATTCAAGAAGAAGTGTTCGTCAAGAAGCCTCCAGGATTTGAAAATCATCGATTTCCAGATTATGTCTTCAAACTCAACAAAGCTCTCTATGGACCGAAGCAAGCACCACGAGCCTGATACGATCATTTAAGTCAATTTCTTATTGCAAATGTCTACAAAAGAGGTAAAATCGGCAACACCTTATTCGTGAAAATTTTGAATAATGATATGCTTATTTGCCAGATATATATAGACGATATTATTTTCGGTGCTACTAACGAATCTCTTTGTCAAGATTTTTCAAATTTAATGAAGGGAGAATTCGAAATGAGTATGATGGGAGCATTAACATTCTTCCTCGGTCTTCAAACTAAACAATGTGAAGATGGGATTTTTATCCATCAAACCAAATATACTCACGACCTCCTCAAAACGTTCAAAATAGAGAGTAGCAAAGCAATTTCAACATCGACGTCTTCTACATTAAAATTGGACAAAGACAAAAATGGAAAACTCGTTGTTCAAAAGCTTTATTGAGGTATGATAGGATCTCTACTCTATTTGACAGCATCTAGACCAGATATAATTTTTGCTACATGTTTATGTGCTAGATTTCAGTTGAATCCTAAGGAATCACATTTGACTGCTTGCGAATCTTTGGTCCTTTAAATGGAACTATTGGTCCTGGACTATGGTATCCATCATGTTTGGACTTTAATTTAATTGCATACAGTGACGCCAATTTTGGCGGCTGTAAAATTGACAAGAAAAGCACTAACGATACAAATTATTTTATCGGTTCATCCCTAATTTCATGGGGAAGTAAAAAGCATACAAGTGTAGCAATGTCTACAGCTAAAGTCGAGTATGTGGCCGCAGGTAGCGCATATGCGCAAGTGCTGTGGATCAAAAATTAACTCCGGGATTACGGTATTTATTTTGAAAATACCCCCATTTTATGTGATAATAAAAGTGCAATCAACCTGAGTAAAAATCCTGTTTTGCACAGTAGAACCAAACATATTGATATTAGACATCATTTTTTGCGCGATCATTTCCAAAAGAAAGATATATGTTTAATTTTTGTCGGCACAAAAGATCAATTAGCCGATATTTTTACCAAACCCTTGTAACACCCCAAATATCAAAAGGGACATTACACGCCGTAGAACCTTCACAAGGTCTACCAGGCTAACATAAGATACGTAATCCACATAATAAATCCCATAAGACACCTTAATAATAATATATAGGGCCGCGGCCTCGGCCAAAACAGTTTAAGTCAACACCAACAAAACAGAAATGACATGTATTCAATTTCCCACGCAGGGGACTTTAACAATATTTGAAAGACATCTAGACCAACACGACACCACGTAAACATAATGACAAAACATCTAACATAGACTCGAGCCTTATCATCATGCTGGACCATCCTTTGCATGCGCATCCCGTGCCAGCTCCTCAGCTCGATCGATACCTGAAATGCATAAAATGTATTTCCCCAATTTAAGGGGTTAGCATTCGAATAGCTAGTGCAAGTACACAATTATACTACATTATGTTAGGAATACTTGTTAGATTTTGATGATGTCATCCATGTATTTATTTGATTATTCAAATGTATGTTTTGAAGTACTTGGTAAAATGTAAAGAAGAGCCAAATGAGTATCTTCTGTAGGCCAGATTATGTATAATTGAATACTTGGAAAAATGTAAAGAAGAACCATATGAGTATCTTCTAGAAGCCATGTAAGTTAGGCTTAAAAATCGACTAAGTATAAATCTTAGACAAGTTCATATCAGAGAAGTCCTGGTCAACTCAACTGATCTGAGAAGGTTGACCACAAACGACTTATCATCAGACAATGTTCTGCAGAAAGAGATTTATCAGAGAAGTCCTGGTCAAAATAATTATCTCAGAAGTTTGACCAAACTACAGTCAACTGATCAGAGGGAATCCAAGTCAACTGAAGTTTGACCATCAGATCAGATAAGTTAATCAGGTCAGAAGAATTCATATCAGAGAAGATTAGTCAGGACAGAGAACTTCATCTCAGAGAAGTTACTGATACGAATTCGCTCGGAATGTGAATGTGTATCGGTCAGAGTATATAGAAGTATATCGTAGCGGAAGTATATTTTGTGAGTTGGGTAATTCAGATGTAAAATTATGGAGATAATATCGGATATAGTAACAAAATCGACCAAGAAGGTTCGACCGAACAAGAACAAGGATTTATCCAATTAGACCTATAATTCGATAAGGTGATCTCTTCTCAAGACCTATTGAGAATCGATCGGATTAATACTCGAAAACGCGTCGAATAATAATCAAGGTTTTGATGAAACTCATTCAACAAGGGTGTAATACAAAGTGTATTATCTTTTTCAACATTCCATAATGGCTATTACAAGAAACACCAACACTACTTATTGGGATGTAGTCTTCTAAAATCAACTAAAGAAAACAAAAACATAAGATCACATGATCTTGAAAAGAAAGACAAAATCAAGATAAAATAAAAAGGGGAACACAAAATTAAATATATCAAAGGGAAGGGGAACACAATCTTGATAAAGAAAGGAAAAAAACACACACAAAAGACTATAAAAACAAAGTTGGCTGCTGGACATGGGCCGTATCGATTGACACGGCCGTGGCTGCATGTGCGGACGGATCTTGGTCGAGCAGGACTCGACCATGTCGTGGGACATGGTCGGGTTGGGTAGGCAGCACCTTCAGTGCTTTTTGAAAGAGTACAGCACGGGTCGTGTCGCCTGACACGGCCTGGTTCGGCGGGCAGCAAGTTTTGCCTTTTCGGAACAGTGCAACACGGGCCGTGTCATGGCATGGCCGAGATCGATCACCAAGGTCACTCCACGTCTTGTGTCCGTTTTCTCATCTAAATATGTAGTCGTACGTGCATGGCGTGTTGTAAGGCCGCTTACGTCGATCCTTACTTTGTCTTCTTCATTTGGACTAGTCAATTTCGTATCATTCCCTCCCCCTTTAAAGGGAATTGTCCTCAATTCCAAAATCTCATCGTCATCAAGATAATTAACTAAAGCCTCTAAGTACTTGATCTCGAAAATATCCGCAGTGCATACATGGCCCAAAGTCTTGAGGGGGTAGGTAGTAGGGGGTCTCAGAGAATCACCAACAAAATAACTATCATTATTAATAAAATAATAATAATTATTCTGTGAGGTAATACCAATATTGCGACATGACTCATCATCAATGGCGTGTTCCATCTCCCACTCGCTAGAAAACATGGTAAGTTTCGGTTTTTCAACCCGATTAGAGCTTATAGAACGAATAATTTGAGGTGACATCGGTTTAAGCACAATTTTTTTGCCCTTATACCGTAATTCATATTCGTTACTTCTCCTTCGATGTAAAACATCTCTATCAAATAGCCATGGTCATCCCAAGAGTATATGGCAAGCATCCATTGGGAGTACATCACATAATACGTTGTCACCGTATGAACCCATAGTTAAGCCGACCCGTGCTTGTTTCGAATCTTTCACTTTACTCCCGTCATCGAGCCAATGTAACACGTATGGTTTTGGATGAGTAGTAGGGACCATCTCACTTGCAGCTACATTAGTACAACTTCGTCACCATATCACTTGCAGCTACATTAGTACAACTTCCCCCATCGATTACCAAACTATACAATTTGTATTCGATTTGAGACTTGGTGTGGAATATTTGGTCTCGCTGTTCCATATCCCTCGAAGCCATTTTGACTTGTAAAGTGCGAAGGACTAGACTCGTATCATAATCTGGAGCATTGTAAGCCTTGCACTCCTCTTCTTCTTTGGCGTCCAAGTTAAACACATCACCGAGCCTTTCTCATTCGTCCTCGACTAGCAACATGTCTCGGACCGTGATGGCTTCTCTTATCATCACAACCCATTTGTTCGGACACGCATTTTGATAATGACCGAACCCTTGACATTTAAAACATCTTACTTTGGTTAAGCTCGTTTCCTTCGGCACGTAGGGAGTCTTAGAAACCGTAGTAGGGGTAGGAGTCGGTGCGATTGTATCGAAATCTTCATATGGGTACAATTCCATCGTGTTAGCTATGTTTTTATTCAAACCACGTAAAAAACGTGACATCTTTTGCTCTTCGTTTTCTTCTAATTCTCCCATTAAGACCAAGCTTTCGAACTCTTCAATGTATTCACTAACACTTATTTTTCCGTGCATGAAGTCGGCAATATTCCGGTACAAGTTAACCAATGTTATGTTGGCACGTACCTTTTACGAAGTTTTCCTTCTAATGAATCCCACGAACGGATCTTTCCTTTTCCCGCCCGAGCTCTTCGTGTCTTCACTCCTTCGAACCAAAGAGAAGCACCCTTCCCTATCTTGAGAATTGCATATTTGCAACGTTTCTCGTTGTTAAGGTGTTTGAATTCAAACATACGCTCAATCTTCCGTTCCCATTCCAAAAAGGCTTTGGGATCGGTACCTCCGACAAACTCTGAAAGTTCGTTTACTTTGAACTCGTCCGTATGGTGTGGTGAATGTGCGTTGTCTCTACGTCTTGCTTGCATACGTTGCTATAGTAAGCCGCTTAGTGCATCACGGAGTTTCATCAGGAAATCGGGATCGGAGAAATCCATAACAAGAGAGTCACGAGATAGTTTTAACAAGAAAATCACCAAGGAAATAACCTTGGGCTCCGATGCCACTAATGATACGAATTCCCTCGGAATGTGAATGTGTATCAGTTGGAGTATATAGAAGTATATCATAGCGGAAGTATATTTTGTGAGTAGGCTAATTCGGATGTAAAATTATGGAGATAATATCGGATATAGTAACAAAATCGACCAAGAAGGTTCGACCGAACAAGAACAAGAATTTATCGAATTAGACGTATATTTCGATAAGGTGATTTCTTCTCAAGACCTATTGAGAATCGATCGGATTAATACTCGAAAACGCGTCGAATAATAATCAAGGTTTTGATGAAACTCATTCAACAAGGGCGTAATACAAAATGTATTATCTTTTTCAACATTCCATAATGGCTATTACAAGAAACACCAAGACTACTTATAGGGATGTAGTCTACTAAAATCAACTAAAGAAAACAAAAACATAAGATCACATGATCTTGAAAAGAAAGACAAAATCAAGATAAAATAAAAAGGTGAACACAAAATCAAATTATATCAAAGGGAAGGGGAACACAATCTTGATAAAGAAAGGAAAAACACACACACAAAAGACTATAAAAACAAAGTTGGCTGCTGGACACAGGCCGTGTCGATTGACACGGCCGCGGCTGCATGTGCGGATGGATCTTGGTCGAGCAGGACTCGACCGTGTTGTGGGACACGGTCGGGTTGGGTAGGCAGCGCCTTCGGTGCTTTCCAAAAGAGTACGGCACGTGCCGTGTCACCTGACACGGCCGGGTTCCACGGGCAGCAAGTTTTGCCTTTTCGAAACAGTGCGACACAGGCCGTGTCCTATGACACGGCCGAGACCGAGCACCAAGGTCACTCCACGTCGTGTGTCTGTTTTCTCGTCTAAATATGTAGTCATACGTGCATGGCGTGTTGTAAGGCCACTTACGTCGATCCGTACTTCGTCTTCTTCATTCGGACTAGTTAATTTCGTGTCAGTTACATCAGAGAAGTCCGATATCAGATAAGGATGACTATACGAGATTAGATAAGTGATCTGCCAAGTAATCTAGTCCACGTCAGCATGCGTTGAAAAGTCAATAATCACGGAAAGTCACATGCAGGCGTAGAGGGACAGATTGGAGAGATTCCCAGAAAGCAAATGAATTAAATATTCATCCAGACCTACCACTGAAGACTTTAATCATATTATAATCTAAAGTTTCGTCGCCACAATGTGAAAGTCTTCACAACGGTCGGAAATGGATTACAATAAAGGAATCCTGCCTTGCAATGTTCGAAAAGAAAAAACAAAGAAGTCTATTTCTCTAACGGATGGATTTGTTACAGGAATTGCAATGGCTATGAAGGAAGCTCAAGGATTGACATATATATATATATATATATGAAGATATGAAATTGAAAAGTACGATGCGAACAACACTTACAAGCAATCAAAGCAAACAAAGCCATCAAAGCGAACAATAGCATCGTGAAAGAGCAAGAGTTCAAAAGTTCTTATTTGAAGAAGCTCTTAGTTGGAGAAGACAATCACTCGTGTCTTTAAAACCTGAGTTTGGGGTACTTCACTGGTTGAAGTTCAAGAGGCTGTAAAGGCATCCAAGGATCATAGATCAAGAGGTGCAAGGCAGTCAAATGGAGTTGCAACAGCAAGGAATTCCACTGGTTGGAAGGTTTTGTAAATTGGTTGAATCACTGTAATATTTATCACTGGTTGAGAATTATAGTGAATTCATCTCCAACTGGTTTGGAGAAAATTGGATTAGTAGAGTATTACCCCCCCTATGAGACCACTATAACTGCCTGCGTGTTTTACTGCTTTAATTATCATACTTACCTACTGCATACATACTTAACTGTTCCATTGTTTAGTTTTGCTTTCGTCATCAGCTGACTTCCGCATACCTGTCTACAGACGACTTCAAGTCATCTATACCTATCAACTCAGAAACTCATCCTTTATGGAAAAGAGTTTCAATAAGTCTATTCACCCCCTCTAGACTTATTCCTGGACAACTTTTGACCTACAAGTGGTATCAGAGAGGTTGGTTCAATTTTCAGAACCAGATCCATATATCGAGGATATATATTTTTTAATCTCTCATTTTAGATATGGAACACATGCAAACACATGCACTCTAGGTTATCTGTCTTTTCAGTTGACGAGTATGATATTTGGAAGATAAGGATGCAGGCACATTTATCTTCCATCCATGACGACATGTGGGGCATAATTGAAGACGGTCCTTTCATTTTCGAGAAGGACAACTCCCCAGAAGAAATTGTAGTCGGGAAGCCAGAGAAGATCCCCAAGAAGAGGACGGAGCTGACCACCAAAGAAAGAAAGCTGGCCAATCTTGAAAATCGGGCTAGAGATATGCTGTACCAGACCTTTGCCAAATCCACAATGGTCAAGATCAAGAATTGCAAGAATGCCAAAGAAATTTGGGATACTCTAGCTGTGATGTGTGAAGGAACTGAGCTAATAAAGGAGAACAAGTTGTCAATCGCTACCCAAAAGTTTGACAACTTCGAGATGAAGAATGGATAGTCTATCGACCAAGTGGACACAAGATTCACAGAGATAATTAATGAAACTAATTCTCTGGGAAAAACATATGGCAATAGGTAGATGGCCCTGAAAGTTTTAAGATCTCTCAACCCAGAATGTAATATGAAGGCAGTGGCTATGAGAGAATCCAAGGATCTTAACCAAATGAAGATCCAAAAGCTGTTAAAGGCTTATGAGTTTGAGCTTCCAAGTTCATCATCAACCGAGCCTGCAGAGAAGGGAATATCGTTTGCAGCTGAGTCCTGCGCCAAGAGCTTATCTAAAGTCAAGCTCCAAATCCCCTAGATTTTGAGGAATAAATGGCGTTTATAATGCAGAGATTCAGCAACTTCCAGAAGAATTACTCCAAATATAAGAAGAATTATAAAGAAAATCCCGGAGAAATCAAAAGGCTGGAAGCTAGAAGGTGGAGTGCTACAATTGCCACAAGACAGGACATATTCAAATTGAGTGTCCTGATCTCAAGAAAGATGAAGGCAAGAAGGAAGTGGGCAGAAAAGAAGACAAGAGAAAAGCTTTCATTGGAAAAGACCAAGAGAGAGTAGAATCTAGCAGTGGATTCTTCTCTGATGATGATGAGTACAATTGCCTGATGACCAACTTAGCTGATGAAGAGGTAACATCTAAACCCTCAATTTCAAGTAATAATAGCTCAGACATGTCTCAAGATATGGACTTACATGAGTCTGTCAATCATCTTCTCAAATATTTTGAGAAATTAAAATCTGCACACCTTTATTTTTTAAAATATATCTTTATATTAAAATATTAGGTAATTGTTGTAAAATTATTTAATAATATATAAAAAATAATTATTTTTTTTAATTTAGTTAAAATTACTAGTGCAGTAGATATTGAAAGGCCGGAGAACCCACTCCGAGTTTAAAGCCAATTGCGTTGCGGGAATGCAAAACTTTGGAAGGGCATAACTTTGCGTAGAAATGTCCGTTTTGGACGATTTTTTTTTATTTCATGTATCTCGACGAGATCTACGCAGCTGCAAACAGCCTACGGCGGTTTGGTCCTCAAATTCTTCAAAAAAAATGTGTTTTTCATATGTTAATTTGGTTTTTAAGTAAAATTATATGGTTTTTAGATTTTCAAAGAGAAGACCCAGCTGCAAGATGAGAATAAGCACCTGAAAAACAATTTTGAAAAACTCAGCCTAGAGTTATATAAAACCAAATCTGAATTTGAAAAACAGGCTGAAAATCAGTTGAAAAGCCAAGCTGATAATACTACAGCTCAGATAAAAAGGTTAACTATTTTAAATACTGAGAATCAGCTGCACTTGCTCATGTTAAATCTGAGTTTGCTAAACTGACACAGCTAAGTAACACACAGGCTAAGGAGATAACTTCTCCCAAAGCTTCTATAACTTTGGATGAGTTGTGTATGAATAAAAGGCCACTATATTCCAGATCAGGCCTTGGATGTGACCCCAACATTCCCTTTAGTTCTAAAATTGCTTTTATCAAGGGAGAAGCACTTGTCCCGTCTGCTGAGCCAACTTACAAACCTGTATTTAAAAATAGGTAGCAGCCAAGTCAAAAGTTTAGGCAGCAGCCAAGGTATACATGGCAGCCACCTAGACAAGAGACTAGGCAATGGCCAAGGCAAAAGCAGCAGCCTAGACAACATGCCCAGTATTATCAAAGACTCCCCAAAAATAGATTTCAAAATGGGAGGGGCAAATGGAAACCTCAAGGTTATCCAAGTTTTCAAAATCAACAGGTGTGGAGACCATAAAGATTTTATAAATGGTATCAGCCAAGATTTAGAAATGGCCCACACCACCAATTTTATGAGGCATATCCAGTACACAATCCTAACCGAGGATATAGGCCCAGACCATACACACCTTTTATGGGCAATCACCATAACTTCCATAATCCAAGGAGAAATCAATTCTCCGGGAAACCAACTTGTAACACCCCCTAACCTAGCAGCTGAACCGCAAAGGGGTCCGTGCTACTAAGTTGGGGAGTATCACACTTTTAAACTTTGAAAACCAATAAGAAGTAGATTTGGTAATGCGAGTACTCAGGGAAATAACGCAAACTGGTATTATTTATTCAAAACATTACACAACCTTAAGTTTAATACATAACAAAACCATAACAGAGTGATCTTATTAAAAACAAAACATAGTCTTCCAGCATAGGGCCGAAATAGCTGGGGAATGGCATATGGACAAGTCTCCTAAATACAACATCAAGAAGATAGTCAACTCCTAAACATGAGCATCATCACCTGTATCATAAGAATCTAATGAGCAAATGTCTCAGTAAGATGAGACTTCTGTAATATCAAAATATCACGTATCACATTTATCAACAAATAACTACTATATATATAGTCATGTTCTTGTAAAATCATTTCTTCGGGTACCCTTGAAGTGTGGTACTCGAACGATAGTGATAGGCCATGGTTTTCGGAACCTGTTCATATAATTGGCCAATAAAGATGTATACGGGGGTTCCCATACTGGTTTTTCAACCAATGGTATTAGCCGTCTTCAACCTTTTTCATTCAGTGTGGGTTTCCTTGACCGACTTTCAGCCGCAAGTATTTGCCACCATGTGTTGGGTCCGCCGGTCCCCCGCGTCCCGTGCCTACCCGAGATCAATCAAGTACCATACTTCCTGTTCTTAAACATTCTTTTACATACACATGTTATGCATGATCATTCAATAACATTCAAATATGAAAATATCAATCAATATATGATCCTTATGATACAGCAAGGAAAAGCATCATCTTACCTCAAGTCCTGTGCCTGTTGATGTGAAAAGATCAGTTTCTATGGATGGATGTGCTAAATTCCTTGAAGAAACAATCTGAAATCTCTTTGGGGACTTTTAACAAACACCTTGAAAAAAAACTGTTGGATTTGATCTTTCTATTTTATCGGGCTTTTTCTAGCTTTTAAAATTTTTAGAAGTGAAATATGTTGTGGGCGTCATAAAGTAGAGGTTCACAGCTTCAAAATGGTATATAATTTGTTGGTATATACGTACGTATAAATATATTTATAGGAGTCCAAAGTCGGCTGAAAGTCAACCTTACTCGGACAGCTGGAGGCCTTATCCGGACAGCTGGCCGAGAAGGTTCTGTCGGTCGTGACCGACGTTATCCGGACAGCTGGACAGCCTTATCCGGATAGTGGCCTAGAAGCTTCGTTTGGTCGTGGATCGACCTTATCCGACAAATGGACAAATTTTATCCGGATAGTGGCCTAGAAGCTACCGGGTCGTGACCGGCAGCTTGTTAGTCGGTGTGTCCGGGTGACCGCAAATGTCACCAACTTGGCTCACCTGTTCGACCCCTTCCCGATATCCAAATTCGATTTTCCGACCTGTTCCGGACTCGTCGGAGTTAAATCTTCGATATGCTCGGAACGGATTTTCGATAATATTAAAATAATAATTTAATATTATTTTTGCAGTATAAGTGTTCTGTAATGAAAATTTTATCGTATCAATTCGTAGGAAATTTTCGAAATTACTATCCAGAATTCACATTTCTTGAATTTAGCATACAACCATTTTTCTTTGAGAATTTGAAGCACAATTCTGAGGTGTTCTTTGTGCTCATCTCTATCATGTGAATAGATAAGGATGTCATCAATAAACACCACCACAAATTTGTCAAGGAACTCTTTGAATACCCGGTTCATCAGATCCATAAATACTGCTGGAGCATTTGTCAAACCAGAAGGCATCACTAAAAATTCATAGTGACCATATCGCGTTCTAAATGCTGTCTTTTGGATATCTTCTTCTTTGACCTTCAGTTGATGATATCCGGAACGTAAATCAATCTTTGAGAATACTGATGCTCCTTGCAACTGATCAAATAAATCATCTATCCTTGGAAGAGGATATTTGTTCTTGATGGTCACCTTATTCAGTTCCCTATAGTCAATGCATAATCTCAATGAGCCATCTTTCTTTTTCACAAATAAGACAGGGGCTCCCCAAGGTGAACAACTAGGATGAATGAATCCCTTATCTAGTAATTCTTGTAGCTGAGTTTTTAATTCTTTCAATTCTGTTGGTGCCATTCTGTATGGGGCTTTAGAAATAGGGGTAGTTCCTGGCATTACATTGATTGCAAACTCAATTTTCCGATCTGGGGGCAACCCTAGTAGATCATCTGGAAACACCTCAGGAAATTCTCTAACCACATCTACATCTTCAGGCTTCAATTTCATTTCAAGGGTGGTGTCCAAAACATTAGCCAAATAGCCACCACACCCCTTATTTAACATCTTCCTAGCTTTTAGTGCAGTTATAATTGGCAAAGAGCACGAATATGAATTACCTTTAAAAATAAACCCTCCTTCATTTGTTGGTTGAAAGGCCACAATCTTCTTATCGCAATCAACATTTGCACAATATTTAGCTAGCCAGTCCATTCCAGTGATAATATAAAAATTAGATATTGGTAGGACAACAAGGTCGGCGTAGAGTATTCTTCCGCCAATTCGAACTGTACAGGCCCTCAACATTTAGTCAGAATCCATATTTTCTCCAAACGGAGCAGCCACATTATAACCAACTTTTAAGAGTTCTGGTTTAACGCCCGATTTTCTCATAAATGCATATGATGCAAATGAATGTGTAGATCCTGGGTCTATCAATGTAAGTGCAGGAATTCCTGAGATCAGAATGGTACCTGAGACTACGGAAGCATCTGCATCATCTTCGTCTCGAGTCATTGCAAAGACCCTTCCCTGAACTTTATTTTCTGTGTTTGGGCAATCTCTCGCCATATGTCCGGGCTTCTTGCATCTGAAACAATTATTGGACCCAACAAAACATTCTCCAAAGTGATTTTCCCACGTTTAGTACACTTGGGCTTCTCAGTTGTATTTGGAGCATCTCTCGCTGTAGGATGCTTCTGATTGGCCTTGCATGGTTTTTGCTCCGATTTCTTCCAATGTGCTGAATTTTTTGAAGCAAATGCTTGCCTCTTCTGTTGATAAGACCTTTGTATCTCCTTTTCGCTACCTTCGAGCAAAGTGCTTTGTCAACTATTTCTCCGAACTCGCTGATGTAGACATCCTCACATCTCTTCTAATTTCAGGTCGGAGGCCTCTTAGGAAATGATCCACCTTCTCAAAGATTATCCCTAGCAATATAGGGAACATACCTACAAATTTCTTCAAATTTCCGACTATATTCACAAACAGATATATCCCCTTGTTTCAGCTCCAAAACTCTTTGACCTTGAGAGACCGTGCATCCTCGGTGAAGTATTTATCATAGAATATTACTTTAAATCTCTCCCACGTCAACCCTTCCAAGTCGATCGCAAGTTTGGCTCCTTCCCACCAAGTTCGCATCCTTTTGAGTTGAAAGATCGCACAAAGTATCTTCTCAAAGATCGTCGATGTGCATGTAGTCAAAGATAACATCAAGTGATTTGACCCATTCTTCCGCAACCATAGGATCAGCCCCACCATGAAAATCAGGAGGTTCCATTTTCCTAAATTTTTCATACACTACTGGTCCATTATTGTTTCTTGGTGGAGGTTGTCGGTTTTATTCTTCGTTTGTTTGTTGCATGTTCAGCAATTGTTGCATTTGTTCAACATACATCCTTGTCTCATTGTTGCATCACCACCAAATTCTCAAGAAGGTTATGGTTTGGATTTGGATCATCTCTTGCCTTTCTTTTGGGTGCCATCACATCCGTTGTACTGCCCAATCTTACCCATTCATAAGCCAATAACGATCACATAACGATGATGATGACAACTAATATATTGTAATCTATTAAACACAATACTTAATAGATAAAAGTTGACCATATCCTTCAGTCGAGAATGTCTGTAATATCCGGATTTATTACGGTGTATTTCATCTGTATTCAACCCTGTATTATTCGGATTTTTGGCTTTGATTATTTCTTGCATTGGCATCCTTGTACTTAAGTATAACAACATGCAAATTTTCTCATACAAACTCGTGATAGCGCACGCTAAGAATGTAGCTTAACGCGCGCTATCGGCTATTACTAGCGCACGCTACGTATGTAGGAGTTGCGTGCGCTAGACACTGAATTATTGAGGTAGGTGGTTAGCACATGCGCCAGCCGGGACCTGGGTCCGGGTAAGATTCCCGCGGACGAATCTGGGCAAATTTTAAGTCAACTCTTATTAGCGCGCGCTAAGGAATGCTTAGTAGCGTGCGCTAATCGGCTAAAATGTAGAATATTATAAATGTGACAACAACCCATTTTGGCTTACATTTCATTCGTCTATTCTTCATTCTTGAGAGGCCATAGAGCTATAATCATCCCTCCAACACACTTAGAACGTATCTTGGTGATCCTTGAATATTGGTTATCACTTGTGAGTGGTCATTGAAGAGAAGTAACACCTTGGAGTGGCACATAACCAACCGGAGTCGGATTCTACCTTGTGGTTCAGTGATTTCGGCATATTAAGGTATGTTCAACCTATCACCAGCCTTAGATTTGGATTCCAAGGGATTAGATGATCATACTAACGTGATATTGAATTTCATTAGTGAATTATTCAACAAACATCATGTTTTAAAGATTGGAATGTTTATGCTTATGATATTATCATTGGAACCTCGTAGTTGGAATCCTAGTACTTCAAGTGATAAGAGAACATTCTGAAGTTTATTATCCGTATGATTTATGTCATCTTAATGATCATAAATTGGAGGTGGTATTATTTTCGGTTATAAGGACTTAAGGGAAGAATCGTCTTAGGAAATATTCTTTCGTATAAGTGGGAATTGTTAGTTCACCTCTAGATGAAGTCTGAATATGTATAATGATAGTAGAATCTAATACATCAACCGGAGATCACCAACTTCGCATGAGAATTGTAATCAAGACGGATTATAGTGTTATGATAATTATATGTATACTTGCACCTCGAAGTTGTTAGTATCCATGAGATCATTCATAAAGGTTATGATCATAACATGAAGCCGGATAACAAACATTAATGACTGAGGGATTCGCTTACTTCATCACCATTTGTATATTTTGCTGCCCTCCAGTGAACTGCCATGCACTCTTAGCGTGCGCTAAGCTATGAGAATTAACGCGCGCTATCGAGTACGTTTAGCGTACGCAACGATTGGGACTTAGCGTGCGTTAAGTCATCACCGAGTCGATGGCTGATCGCTGAGGCACCGACCACGCCCGGTTAGCGACGCCAGATGTGTGTATCGCGTGCGCTAACGAGTAGCATTAACGCACGCTACATAGGATTCGTAGCGTGCTAAGCTATCCGCATGCATTGCATATTAAGGACTTTCTACCGTAATTGTTGAATTGTTAGACGTTCATTCGACATGAAATGAATTCTATGCTATTTCTTTTGTTAAGGTTCGAGCTTAACACGTGATTGATCGAAGGGGGCGACCTTCGAGTATTTTGATATTCGTGGAAGTTTATTCTTGTCAACGAACCGAGGCAAGTACTCTAATTAGAATTGTTTATATTATGACAATGTGATTGTATCGTGTAAATATGTTGTGATTATATGTCCACCATGCGTTGATCTGACGGGAATCATCATGGGAATCTATAGCTGTGTGCGCTAGATCGTTGGAATACCAACAGTATGTTGAAACTGTTATGATATGATATGTGTTGTGAATATTTCTCATTGGAGAAACTTGTTACGATATAATTGTTGATTATATCACTGTTGTATGATTATTGTACTTGTACTAGCATCGTTGTTCTAACCCCTTCGGGGGTGAACATTTGTGTATGTTCAGGATCCAGGAGAGCGGGGAAAAAACCACTGGAGATGCATGACGATGAGGGTGCAGAGTGATGTTCCTAGGGTTCTTCGTTGTTTGTTGGTTATTTCAATACTCGAGTACGTCGTCCGTTTATAATGTTTGGATTTTAGTGATGTAATAATAACTCTTCATTGGATATTTGTATTCTCGGTTTTGAACCAGACGGTTGTATTTTATTTTAGAAATTTCATAAATCGGTATCTGTTATTGTCTTTTCCTTTAATCAGCCTTGTAAATTCTTATATAAAGGATTTACGGCGCTGTAATATTCCTGAATATATCGGGGGTGTTACAGAATATGGTATCGGAGCTAAGATTATGGATATCTTGGCCGTTGGGTTAAAATAGGGGTCATTTATGTCTTTTAAGGTAACCGGCCGTGAATGACATCACTGCGCTGCCTACGTCTTAATGCGAACGGTGGTTGTAAGTTCCTAAACTCTATCTCGTTCTTTACATGTTATGTCCCTTTATACTCGAATATTAGAACGATGTTGTTTCCTGTATATTGAGTATTTATGCTTACAGTATGTTGAGAGGCGGATGTGGACGTGGTCGCGGTCGTGGACGCGGACGAAGAAATGTTGAAAGGGAAGCGTCGCCTTCTAATCAGGCCAGTCATAGCTCAGGCGATCTGCAACAATCTATTAACAACGAACCAGAACCTGCTGTACCAGAGATCCTTCGTCAAGTGGTGAACCAGATGACTCAGTTCGCCCAAGTCGTGGACCGAATGCAAGTGGCGGTGGGACTACAGTAGGGAGAGAGACAGTAAGGGATTCCAGACATGGGAAATCGAGGTGACCGGTGGCTGCAAGAGGTGGCGAAGATGCAACCACCCAAATTCGAAGGCTTTTCCGAGACTCCCACTTGGGATCATTGGTTGAAGGAATTGGAGAAATTTTTTGCTGGAATTAATTGCCCAGACGACAGGAGAGCTCCTATTGCCCAGTACTTTCTGATTGGGGAGGCATCCGAGTGGTGGGAAGCTATCCGACCTACAGATCATGATGCTGATTGGACAGAATTTAAAATGATGATGGAAGCTCAGTACTGCCCTCGTCCTGTGAGGGAAGCCAAAATTCGGGAATTTTTTCTCCGCTCAACCATCAGACGAACCCGTATCCTGCATTTATTAAGACGTTTAACCAAAGTAGCTAGCATTTGTTCGACATCCGGTCGTAATGTATGCGAGATGATGATTCATTTTGAAATGAGGATGAAACCGAAATCTGCAGGTACATGTCCGGTTTTAAATGTACCACTCTCCGCTAATATCAGGATAAGGCATTGGCGTACGAAATAAAAGAAGCAGCAATGGAGAAGTTTATGGAGTCGAAGAAACAGAAAGTCTCTGGTACTTTTACAGAGCACAAGAGCAGTGGGCCCCGCAAGGCCCAGTCTTCTTTTTCTTTCAAGAAACCTCCGCACCCATCTAAGAGCGGAAAGAATTACGGAACAATGTCAGCCACGACAGATACAACTAGGAAGTGCTTTAACTGTGGTCGCCCAGGCCACCTTTGGCGTGATTGTTTGCGCACTCCAGTTACATGTTTTGACTGCGGATAATAAGGGCACCGTGCGACGTTTTGCAAGGACGCCACCAAATACAATGGAACCCGTTCATCGCAGCCAGTTCAGAAGGAAGCTAGTATCCAACAGACGCAGCAAAGTGTTGAGATGCCTCAAAATTTTGGCCGCGGACGAGGCAAAGTACAATGGGACCGAAAGGGGACATCGAGTGCCGGATAAGCTCCCCCACGTCTGTACGAGATGAGGAGGACAGACGATCAGGATGCTGTTGTCGCATCAGGTACTGTCTAGATCCTTTCCCAGCCAGTTAGCGTTTTATTCGATACAGGAGCTACGTATTCTTTTATATCTTTGTCTTGTGTAAATCGTTTAAATATTTCCGGTTTTCATACTTGTGAACCTTATGTTGTTAGTTTACCGAGTGGAGAGAGGATTGTTGGGAACTTAGAGACCAGAGATTTCCCTGTATCATTTTGGGGTAGGGAGTGGCTCTCAAATCTAATTGTGATAGAAATGCAAGGAGATGACCTAATACTCGGAGACGATTGGCTTAATCGATATGGAGCAATTGTAAACTACCGAAGGAGGAATATTTCGCTAATCGCTGATGATGGCTCCGAAGTACTGTTTGAAGGATGGAAACCAGGAAGTTCAGGAAAGTTAATCAAAGCAATGAAAGCTGTCAAATTGTTGAAACACGGATGTACAGGGTATTGGTGCTATGCAATGAAGAAAGAAGATGAAATTATGAAACTTTCATCCATTCCTGTTGTGAATGAATTTCCAGATGTATTTCCTGACGAATTACCTGGACTACCTCCACGACGGGATGTAGAATTCACTATTGAGCTGGAACCCGGAGCTACCCCAATTTCTAAGGCGCCGTATCGTATGGAACCTACTGAGATGTACGAACTGAAGAAGCAACTGGAGGAGTTACTGGACAAAGGTTATATTCATCCAAGCGTTTCACCCTGGGGAGCGCCAGTTCTTTTTGTCCGAAAGAAGGATGGATCGCTTCGACTGTGTATTGACTATCGAGAGCTGAACAAGATGACGATTAAGAACAAGTATCCGTTGCCACGGATTGATGATCTGTTTGACCAGTTGCAAGGGGCAACAGTATTTTCTAAAATCGATCTGAGATCAGGATACCATCAGCTGAGGATTAAGGAATCTGATGTTCCAAAGTCAGCATTCAGAACTCGCTACGGACACTATGAGTTTGTTGTGATGCCATTTGGTCTCACTAATGCACCTGCTGTATTCATGCAGTTGATGAACCGAGTGTTCATCGAATATTTGGATAAATTTGTGGTCGTGTTCATTGATGACATCCTGGTGTATTCTAAGAACCCGGAAGAGCATGCATAGCATTTGCGGATTGTATTAGAGCTTTTGAGAAGCGAGCAACTATACGCCAAACTCTCTAAGTGTGAATTCTGGCTAAAGGAAGTAATGTTCCTCGGTCATGTGGTATCAGCGGAAGGAGTCCGAGTAGATCCGCAGAAAATCGAAGCAATTATGGATTGGAAACCTCCAAAGAACGTGAACGAAGTCCGAAGTTTCTTAGGACTTGCTGGGTATTATCGTAGGTTCGTGGAAGGGTTTTCCAAAATCTCCCGCCCACTTACTCGACTCCTGCAGAAAACTCAAAAGTTTGAGTGGAACGAGTCGTGTCAGACTAGTTTTGACGAATTAAAAGAGATATTGACGACGGCACCGATTCTATCACTTCCACAGGGGACTGGAGGATTCATAGTTTACAGTGATGCTTCGAACCAAGGACTCGGATGCGTATTAATGCAGAATGACAAGGTGATCGCTTATGCTTCACGACAGCTGAAACCTTATGAAGTGAATTACCCAACACATGATTTGGAGCTAGCAGTAGTAGTTTCTGCTTTGAAGATCTGGAGGCATTATCTGTACGGGACTCACTGTCAGATCTTTACGGATCACAAGAGTCTCAAATACATCTTCATTCAGAAATAATTGAACATGCGGCAAAGAAGATGGTTAGAATTGATTAAGGACTATGACTTGGAGATTTTGTATCACCCAGGCAAAGCAAATGTAGTGGCCAATGCACTCAGCCGCAAGCCTGTTTCTATTCAGATGCTGGAGACTCTGACCTCCCAACTTAGCCTTCAACGTGAGATGATTCGAGAAGGAATTGAAGTGTGGTTACAAAGAGTCCAAGGACAACTATGCATGATGGAAATAACTTCGTCATTAATCGAAGAATCAAATCTAGACAAGTAGATGATCCTATGATGATTCGGTTACATAACGAAGTGATCAAGGGGAAGGCCCCCGGATTCGTAATCCATGATGATGGAGTTTTGAGATTTCAGGACCGACTCTGCATTCCCAATGTCAATGTTCTGAAACAGACGATTATGAAGGAAGCTCACAGTTCGCCCTATTCTATCCACCCGGGCACCAGTAAAATGTATAAGGACTTGAAGCAATTCGTGGGCCAACATGAAGAAAGATGTAGCGGACTATGTTTCGAAATGCTTGACTTGTCAGCAGGTTAAGATCGAGCATCAACGGCCTGCCGGAATGTTGAAGCCGCTTCCAATCCCTGAATGGAAGTGGGAGGACATATCGATGGACTTTATCACCAGTATGCCGAGAACCAAGACAGGAATGAACATGATTTGGGTGATAGTTGATCGTTTAACCAAATCAGCTCATTTTCTAGGCATTAAGGACACGTGGGGAACAGAGAGGTTGGCACGAGTATTTATATCGGAGATAGTTCTATTGCATGGTACGCCAAAGGCCATCATTTCTGATCGAGACGGCCGTTTTGTGTCTCACTTTTGGAAAGCAGTTCATAAGGCCTTGGGGACCGAATTGAACTTCAGTACAGCTTATCACCCGCAGACTGACGGACAATCGGAGAGGACCATTCAAATGGTAGAAGATATGCTGAGGGCTTGTGCCTTAGATTGGTCAAACGATTGGGAAATTCATCTACCATTGATTGAATTTATCTACAACAATAGTTGGCATGCTTCCATTAAGATGGCACCATTCGAGGCATTATACGGTAGGAGATGCAGATCGCCCCTATGTTGGGATGATTCGTTAGACTTGATCAGGACAGAACCAGAGTTGATTGTGCAGACTCGAGAAAAGATAGCCTTGATTCGTGAAAGGTTGTTGACTGCCCAGAGTCGCCAGAAATCTTACGCAGACGTACGCCGTCGCCCTTTGGAGTTCAGTACGGGAGACCACGTAATTTTAAAGGTTTCTCCTACTCGAGGAATACTTCGTTTCGGAAGGAAAGGAAAGCTGAGTCGGAGATATGTCGGACCATTTGAGATCCTTGAGAGAGTTGGAGAGTTGGCATACAGATTAACATTGTCGCCGTCATTGAGCCATGTTCATAACATGTTCCACATATCCCAGTTACGGAGATATATACAAGATCCTAGTCATATCATTGATTTCGGTGGGATCGAAGTTGCTCAAGATGGGACGTTTGAAGAAAGACCGGTCAAGATACTCGAGAATCGAGTTAAACAGTTGAGGAACAAACCAATCGTTTTGGTCAAAGTTCAATGGTCACGCCACGGAGTGGAAGAAGCCACATGGGAAACGGAAGATGGTATGAAGTCCAGATATCCCGAATTATTTTCGTCTTGAGTTTCGATATGAAACTCCTTTTTAGTAGGAGAGTATGTAATATCCGGATTTATTACGGTGTATTTCATTTGTATTCAACCCTGTATTATTCGGATTTGTGGTTTTGATTATTTCTTGCATTGGCATCCTTGTACTTAAGTATAACAACATGCAAATTTTCTCATACAAACTCGTGATAGCGCACGCTAAGAATGTAGCTTAACGCGCGCTATCGGCTATTACTAGCGCACGCTATGTATGTAGGAGTTGTGTGCGCTAGACACTGAATTATTGAGGTAGGTGGTTAGCACATGCGCCAGCCGGGACATGGGTCCGGGTAAGATTCCCGCGGACGAATCTGGACAAATTTTAAGTCAACTCTTATTAGCGCGCGCTAAGGAATGCTTAGTAGCGTGCGCTAATCGGCTAAAATGCAGAATATTATAAATGGGACAACAACCCATTTTGTCTTACATTTCATTCGTCTATTCTTCATTCTTGAGAGGCCAGAGAGCTATAATCATCCCTCCAACACACTTAGAACGTATCTTGGTGATCCTTGAATATTGGTTATCACTTGTGAGTGGTCGTTGAAGAGAAGTAACACCTTGGAGTGGCACATAACCAACCGGAGTCGGATTCTACCTTGTGGTTCAGTGATTTCGGCATATTAAGGTATGTTCAACCTATCACCAGCCTTATATTTGGATTCCAAGGGATTAGATGATCATACTAACGTGATATTGAATTTCATTGGTGAATTATTCAACAAACATCATGTTTTAAAGATTGGAATGTTTATGCTTATGATATTATCATTGGAACCTCGTAGTTGGAATCCTAGTACTTCAAGTGATAAGAGAACATTATGAAGTTTATTATCCGTATGATTTATGTCATCTTAATGATCATAAATTGGAGGTGATATTATTTTCGGTTATAAGGACTTAAGGGAAGAATCGTCATAGGAAATATTCTTTCGTATAAGTGGGAATTGTTAGTTCACCTCCAGATGAAGTCTGAATATGTATAATGATAGTAGAATCTAATACATCAACCGGAGATCACCAACTTCGCATGAGAATTGTAATCAAGACGGATTATAGTGTTATGATAATTATACGTATACTTGCACCTCGAAGTTGTTAGTATCCATGAGATCACTCATAAAGGTTATGATCATAACATGAAGCCGGATAACAAACATTAATGACTGAGGGATTCGCTTACTTCATCACCATTTGTATATTTTGCTGCCCTCCAGTGAACTGCCATGCACTCTTAGCGTGCGCTAAGCTACGAGAATTAATGTGTGCTATCGAGTACGTTTAGCGTACGCAACGATTGGGACTTAGCGTGCGTTAAGTCATCAGCTGAGTCAGTCAGCTGATCAGTGAGGCACTGACCACGCCTGGTTAGCGTACGCTAGGCTAGCATTAACGTACGCTACATAGGATTCGTAGCGTGCGTTAAGCTATCCAGACAGATTGCATATTAAGGACTTTCTACCGTAATTGTTGAATTGTTAGACGTTCATTCGACATGAAATGAATTCTATGCTATTTCTTTTGTTAAGGTTCGAGCTTAACACGTGATTGATCGAAGGGGGCGACCTTCGAGTATTTTGATATTCGTGGAAGTTTATTCTTGTCAATGAACCGAGGCAAGTACTCTAATTAGAATTGTTTATATTATGACAATGTGATTGTATTGTGTAAATATGTTGTGATTATATGTCTACCATGCGTTGATCCGACGGGAATCATCATGGGAATCTATAGCTGTGTGCGCTGGATCGTTGGACAGGTAGTTCCACCATGTGTTGGTCCGACGGGATCATCATGGGAATCTATAGCTGTGTGCGCTGGATCGTTGGAATACCAACAGTATGTTGAAACTGTTATGATATGATATGTGTTGTGAATATTTCTCGTTGGAGAAACTTGTTACGATATAATTGTTGATTATATCACTGTTGTATGATTATTGTACTTGTACTAGCATCGTTGTGCTAACCCCTTCGGGGGTGAACATTTGTGTATGTTCAGGATCCAGGAGAGCGGGGAAACAACCACTGGAGATGCATGACGACGAGGGTGCAGAGTGATGTTCCGGCCGGGTTTACTGTCTGTTGTTTGTTGGTTATTTCAATAAGTACTCGAGTACGTCGTCCGTTTATAATGTTTGGATTTTAGTGATGTAATAATAACTCTTCATTGGATATTTGTATTCTCGGTTTTGAACCACACAGTTGTATTTTATTTCAGAAATTTCATAAATCGGTATCTGTTATTGTCTTTTCCTTTAATCAGCCTTGTAAATTCTTATGTAAAGGATTTACGGCGCTGTAATATTCCTGAATATATCGGGGGTGTTACAATGTCCATATGCCATCTTCTGTCTGCAGGAAAGATTTAAACCTGGCTCCGATACCACAACTGTAACACCCCCTAACCTAGCAGCTGAACCGCAAAGGGGTCCGTGTATTAGGAATATATGCCCTCGAATGCCACTCAGAGGATGAGAGAGTGAGAGCAATTGTATTGTAATTATGAATATTATATTTAATAAGGCAATTATTATTTCTATATTATTGTATATCACTAGCATTGTGATTTGGTATATAGAATAATAGTCCTTGCATTTGAGAGTGAACATTCTACCTCTTATGGAGATAAGGAGATAGGCACTAGAAGTGTTTAGAGCTCGAATGCTTAACTAGCTCGCAAGTCGATAAAACTTAACAGGACATTAAGTTTTAATAAGACTTGTATAACTGATGCTAGGACGTGTGCACGTCTTGATAGCATAGTTATAAGTATATTGGTGGGACCAGTATACTCGAACACGACTCATACTCGATTCAGTCACACGGTATTCACTCTCGGAGAGTCGATGACGAATCGAAAGGTTGTGATAGTATACGTGGACCTCTGACTTGAGGGTTCAGTAGAAGATGTGCCTGTGACGTTTAGTTTGTCATTAGAGTAGTTGGACTCATTTGCTTAATTGCTGAGTCGACCTCGAAGTGCGGACTATACGGGCAAGTAGCAGTCTTTACTGTACGCCAAGAAAGGATTCTATCTCCTGTTAGTGAGCAGGCGAATGTCCTATACGGTTAATGGCGAATAAGATCATAAGTCTTTGGCCAAAGCATTCTGATATAGTCGTATTAGATACACTATTAATCAGTCGGTCTTGATTTGTATTAACACATGTATAGAGTCTAGTCAACAGTAGGGTTTGACTTTACCGTGACCCGAAGATTTGACTGGGACATCTGATGAAGGATCTATACGTATATGGTATTCATGACATAATGGTTCGAATGATTCGTTCATTCGTTCTCACTGGTTTACAGTGCGCCCGCTAGTCGGCTTAGTCTCCGCCCGCACTCATTGATTCCTCCCAATGCCTACCGAGACGAACCTACGAAGTCGCAACAATGTGATCATTGACGGATAAATATGAATTAATAATCTCTCTTATAATATTAGATATTAGTGATTTATCGGATAAATCAAATAGCGGTCTTATGAATTGTAAGTAAGTTACTCGGTGATTACTTTAATTCATAAATTATATTTCTTAGAGAAATGTATATTTGTGTTTGATATAACTAATTAATTGGATTAATTAATTAGTATAAACACATTGGAAATAAAACGGATTCGTTTGACGGAGATCCGATTCACGAGGGATTCGTTTGACGAACATCCAATACACGAGCCGAATTAACTCGACCCGTTTCTTGGAAGATTCCCTATAAGGCCCCCCCTCCTCTCTACTTTGTCTCTCTCTCTCATTATATAATATACTTGTGGGATCATGTGAGGAGTGGAGATGCTTTTAAAAGCATCTTCTACATGTGAGGCTTGGAATCATTGTGAAAAAGAAAGTCTTTTAATCATAAAAGTCTCCTTCTTCCTTCCCCAAGTGAATATTTCGTTTTTGAGAGAGCTTCAAGAGTGAGAAAAATTTTCTACAGCATATACTTGATCTTAGAGACAAGTTATTAGTAGAAAAGATCGAGAGAAAACAATTCCTACAAGCTTCCCTAGCCGCATTCTTAGAGAAAGGAAGTTAATTTGCTGATTTTTCCATCAAGTTCCGGCGTGTGAAGTAGAGGCACCGTGCTTTCGGTGTTTGGAACGAAGGGCTCTTCATCATCATCATCATCATACGAAGGTTTTTCAGAGACATCAAAGGTATGGGACTTTGATTCCTTAATCCTCGTATTTCTTTTCGTATATACGTTAATTTTTATATTAATTGGATAATATATTAGTTGATTATTTAATTTCATTTACCGTTATATGTTGTATGGAATGCCTTATGTGATGGTGATATAGCTCGTGGACTTAGTTGTTGATTTGTTCGATTTGATATGGTTGTAAAGGCCGTTTTGAGCCTATTTATTTTTACTAGAAAATATGTATAATAGGACGTATTGTTCAATCATGTAATTATTCATATGGCTATGACGAAGACCGAAGACGACCGACTAGAAGACGAAGAATCAATACTGTATTTTTCCTTTCTTTATTTGGCTTGGCCCAATACTTAGGAAAAAGTCCATGAGCTATATGTTGGTAGTAACTAGGTTGCTATTTATTGTTTTTCATTTTGAATGATTGACAAACCACAAACCGCGCTTATAAACGGATAAATGTGCAAAGTGTAACATATAATCGCGTTAATACTCCCACTTACAAACACTAAGTTATAAAGGTTACGAGGTTTCCTACCCTCCATCAAACTCATGGAAAATTAAAATCTAAACCGGAATATTATTCTTCCGAGTATGTCGGGGTAATATTTTTGGGGAAAGTTGATAAATTCCTAGAGTGCATTAGATGCATTTAGTTGTGACAAATCAAACCCTTATAAACCGTATGGGTTGCCGGGTAAGATTCAATTGTCAGACTAATAGGAGTTGACGGTTTAAACTTAGATAGTTCAGCGAGCCATAGAAACCGAATGGGTTGAGGGCACGTGAACTAGGGGTAAAAGAAGATCGAATCATCTATTAGATGCGTTGGTATTAGACACCACTTTTTATAGAATAATAGAATATAAACCGTATGGGTTGCCCTCTATTAAACTTTGTAAAGAAATCGATCACCACTATGAAGTAACCCAAGACTTCCGGATTTAACATGGGAGTGTGTAAATGCCGATAAAATAGTGGGAGCCGAGTTATGAATAAAGAAAGTCCTTAAATTCTTTACTCGGATCATAATTAAACAAACACTAACGAATCTCAAATTATTCTCTGTAGTTAACAAAACTCTCAATATGACAATGAACCCACTCGCTATACTACTTGAAAAGAACGTCCTGACTGGTCCGAACTATGTGGACTGGCTTCGGAACTTGAGAATTGTCCTAACTATGGAAATGCTGGGATACGTCTTGGAGGCGGACATCCCAGCGGATCCTGCAAGAACCCGAGCCAATCAGGAAGATGTCGATGCCCATGAGAAATGGGTAAAAGACGACATAAGAGTGCGAGAGTACATGTTAGGCTCAATGACCAATGAGCTTCAACGTGCCCATGAAAAGATGACGTCTTCACGAGCCATCTTAGCGCACCTGGCTGAGCTCTATGGAGAGCATAGACGAACTACTAGATATGAGATACCAAAGCAATTATTCGGCGCCAAGATGAAGGAAGGAGAGAGGGTTGGGGACCATGTCCTCAAGATGATCTCGATGATTGAGAGATTGGAAGCTCTTGATTTTCAGATGCATGCATCTCTCCAAACTGACCTTATCCTCCAGTCACTTCCTGACTCCTTTTCACAATTTGTTATGAACTTCAACTGCAATGAGATTGCATGTAACTTAGCTGGGCTAATGAAAAAACTGACGACTGCCCAGTCTCAGATGAAGACAAAGGGAAAAGAAGCTGCACTTGTGATTTCGTCTGGGACTTTGAAGTCCAAGAATAAGAAGAAAAAGAACAAGAAGCGGTTAGGTCCAATAGCCAAGATCGACAAAGGAAAGGGCAAGGCCCCAATGGTTCAAAAGAGCAAGGGGCCAAGAAAACGGATGTATGCCTCAACTGCGGTGAGCTAGGCCACTGGAAGAGGTACTGCCCAAAGCTTGACCGTAATGCGCCTTCAGGTACAGAACTACTGGTTTTAGAAACAAATTGTTCCGTAACTGTATATTCTACTTCTTGGATACTTGATTCTGGTGCGAGTTCTCACATTTGTACAATGAATCAGGATCTGGAACGAAGTAGGAAGCTGGATTCAGGGGAGGTGATGGTCACCGTCGGAAGTGGGCATAGTGTCGAGGCTTCTGATATCGGATCCCTTATGTTGGATTTAGAATCTGGTTTTATTCTTACTTTAGATGATGTACTTGTTTTGCCCAAGGGGCACAAGAATATTTTATCAATTCCGGTCATGGACCGAAAGTGATTTCACTTCTTTATTGGAGATGGGTCCTGTCGTATTTATTTCAGAAATAAATTAGTTGGTACTGCTACATTATTAAATGGTTTATACCATTTAAATTTAAAGAATAAAACAACTGTGATCACTATAACTAGGAAGCGTGGTAGGGATGAAACGAACCAAGCACTTAAGTGGCATCTTAGACTTGGTCATATCGGTCAGACCAAGGTCCATAAAATGGAGAAAGATAGGCTTACAGGTCCATTGGGATCAGATCCCTATCCAACTTGTGAATCTTGCCTTCAAGGTAAAATGACTAAGTTACCCTTCGCAGGGACTTTTGAAAGAGCTGCTGAAAAACTTGGATTGATCCATACCGACGTGTGTGGCCCTTTTGAAGTGGCACGAGACGGTTCTCAATATTTCATTACATTCACTAATGACCATACCGGGTATGGATTCGTGTACTTAATGAAACATAAGTCTGAATCTTTTGATAAATTCAAGGAATTTAAAGCCCTAGTTGAAAATCAAACATGTAACCGTGTTAAGACTCTTCGATCAGACCGGGGTGGTGAGTACATGAGTACCGAATTTGATGAGTTCTTAAAAGAACAAGGAATAGGGTCACAATTCACTCCTCCAGCTACTCCACAATTAAATGGTGTATCAGAAAGAAGGAACCGAACCTTGTTGGACATGGTTCGCTCCATGCTTAACTATACTGATCTACCGATTTATCTGTGGGGTTACGCACTCCTTACTGCTGTGCATATCTTGAACAGATGTCCTTCCAAATCCGTTCGTAAGACTCCCCATGAGATGTGGAGAGGTAGGAAACCAAGTCTTAATCACATTAGGATTTGGGGATGCCCTGCTTATGTCAAGAAGACTAAACTAGAGAAATTGGAAACTAGGTCTGTGAAAGGTCGTTTCATAGGATATCCAGGGGATTCCATGGGATATCTATTCTACATGCACGAAGATCATAGGATCATCGTTGTTATACAAGCACACTTCCTGGAAGATCAGTTTATTCAGGAAGGAGGGGCAGGTAGAAATATTTCTTTGGAAGAAATAAAAGAAAGACCAAATGAGACACCTATGCAAGATACTAGAACCCAACCTTCTGAAATACAAACACAACCTCGCAAGTCTAGTAGAATTTCTCAAATACCTGAGAGGTATGGCTATCTGCATCAAGAGGAACTGGGTGTCCATGAGATGACAGAAAGTAGTTAAGAGAATGATCCTTCTACATACGACCAAGCGATGGTAGACGTTGACTCCACCAAGTGGCAAGAAGCTATGGAAGCTGAGATAGACTCAATGCATGTTAATCAGGTCTGGACTTTAGTAGATCGTCCTAAAGGCATAATGCTTATTGGAAACAAATGGATCTATAAGAGAAAGACTGATGGAGATGGCAAGGTTGATACCTATAAGGCCAGGCTTGTGGCAAAGGGTTATTCCCAAAGAGAAGGAATCGATTACTTCGAGACCTTCTCGCGTGTAGCTATGATTAAGTCTATTCGCATGATGCTTGCTATAGCAGCCAACTTAGATGATGAAATATGGCACATGGATGTGAAAACAGCATTCCTAAATGGATTCCTCGAGGAGGAGATTTACATGGAACAGCCTAAGGGATTCATATCTCAAACCAATATTCATAAAGTATGCAAACTTCAGTATTATTTATGGACTGAAGCAAGCTTCACGGAGTTGGAATCTTCGTTTTAACGAGACAGTCAAAGAGTTTGATTTTGTCCAAAACGAAGAAGAGCCATGTATTTACAAGAAGGTTAGTGGGAGCAAAATTGCGTTCTTAATACTATATGTAGATGACATTCTACTTATAGGAAACGATGTAGGAATGCTCAGTTCTGTGAAAGCTTGGCTTTCTAAAGAGTTCTCAATGAAAGACTTGGGAGAAGCAACCTATATTCTGGGTATTCGTCTCTACCGGGATAGAGAGAAAAGAATGTTAGGTCTTTCCCAAGCCCTCTACATAGAAAAGATCCTGAAGCGATTTAGGATGGAAGATTCTAAAAGGAGGTTTCTACCTATGCAACATGGTGCAAAACTTTCCTTATAGATGTGTCCTCAAGGTGAGGAAGATAGAAAGGAAATGAGCAAGGTACCTTATGCTTCGGCAGTAGGTAGCCTTATGTATGCAATGATTTGCACTAGACCATACATTGCCTATGCTGTGAGCGTAGTAAGTCGGTTACCAAATCCAGGGTGAACATCGATCGTCAGAAGAACATTCTTAAGTACCTAAGGAGGACTAAAGACTTGGTTCTTACTTACGGCGGTGGAAAACTAAGAGTGATGGGTTATACAGACTCAGATTTTTCGGGGGACATGGATGCTCAGATGTCCACATCAGGGTATATCTTTACGCTGAATGGTGGGGTAGTTTCTTGGAGAAGTGCCAAGCAAAGTTCGATTGCTATCTCTACATGTCAAGCCGACATCGTGCAGCCACGGAGGTCGCTAAAGAAGCTTTTGGATAAAGAAGTTCACCGAGGAACTTCAAGTGGTTCCTAATGCGAGAGAAGCCCGTGACACTATTTTGTGACAACGACGGAGTCATTGCATGTGCTAAGGAGCCTAGGGCTCACCACAACACCAAACATATTGCGAGAAAATATCATTTTGTTAGAGAAATGGTTCGGGATGGGAATGTTACATCAGAGAGTAGACACAAAGAAATAACGTTGCTGATCCGCTTACCAAGCCACTATCTCAGAAGGTCTTAGAGAGACATCTAGAGAGTATGGGTATTAGATACCATAGTTTGTGGCATTGAGTGCAAGTGGGAGATTGTTAGGAATATATGCCCTCGAATGCCACTCAGAGGATAAGAGAGTGAGAGCAATTGTATTGTAATTATGAATATTATATTTAATAAGGCAATTATTATTTCTATATTATTGTATATCACTGGCATTGTGATTTGGTATATAGAATAATAGTCCTTGCATTTGAGAGTGAACATTCTACTTCTTATGGAGATAAGGAGATAGGCACTAGAAGTGTTTAGAGCTCGAATGCTTAACTAGTTCGCAAGTCGATAAAACTTAACAGGACATTAAGTTTTAATAAGACTTGTATAACTGATGCTAGGACGTGTGCACGTCTTGATAGCATAGTTATAAATATATTGGTGGGACCAGTATACTCGAACACGACTCATACTCGATTCAGTCATACGCTATTCACTCTCGGAGAGTCGATGACGAATCGAAAGGTTGTGATAGTATACGTGGACCTTTGACTTGAGGGTTTAGTAGAAGATGTGCCTGTGACGTTTAGTTTGTCATTATAGTAGTTGGACTCATTTGCTTAATTGCTGAGTCGACCTCGAAGTGCGGACTATACGGGCAGGTAGCAGTCTTTACTGTACGCCAAGAAAGGATTATATCTCCTGTTAGTGAGCAGGCCAATGTCCTATACGGTTAATGGCGAATAAGATCATAAGTCTTTGGCCAAAGCATTCTGATATAGTCGTATTAGATACACTATTAATCAGTTGGTCTTGATTTGTATTAACACATGTATAGAGTCTAGTCAACAATAGGGTTTGACTTTACCGTGACCCGAAGATTTGACCGGGACATCTGATGAAGGGTCTATACGTATATGGTATTCATGACATAATGGTTCTGGAATGATTCGTTCATTCGTTCTCAGTCAGGGTTTACAGTGCGGCCCGCTAGGCTGGCTTAGTGCTGCCCGCACTCATTGATTCCTCCCAATGCCGGCTGAGACGAACCTACGGAGTCGCGCAACAGGATCATTGACGGATAAATATGAATTAATAATCTCTCTTATAATATTAGATATTAGTGATTTATCGGATAAATCAAATAGCGGTCTTATGAATTGTAAGTAAGTTACTCGGTGATTACTTTAATTCATAAATTATATTTCTTAGAGAAATGTATATTTGTGTTTGATATAACTAATTAATTGGATTAATTAATTAGTATAAACACATTGTAAATAAAACGGATTCGTTTGATGGACATCCGATTCACGAGGGATTCGTTTGACGAACATCCAATACACAAGCCGAATTAACTCGACCCGTTTCTTGGAAGATTCCCTATAAGGCCCCCCCTCCTCTCTACTTTGTCTCTCTCTCATTATATAATATACTTGTGGGATCATGTGAGGAGTGGAGATGCTTTTAAAAGCATCTTCTACATGTGAGGCTTGGAATCATTGTGAAAAAGAAAGTCTTTTAATCATAAAAGTCTCCTTCTTCCTTCCCCAAGTGAATATTTCGTTTTTGAGAGAGCTTCAAGAGTGAGAAAAATTTTCTACAGCATATACTTGATCTTAGAGACAAGTTATTAGTAGAAAAGATCGAGAGAAAAAAATTCCTACAAGCTTCCCTAGCCGCATTCTTAGAGAAAGGAAGTTTGCTGATTTTTCCATCAAGTTCCGGCGTGTGAAGTAGAGGCACCATGCTTTCGGTGTTTGGAACGAAGGGCTCTTCATCATCATCATCATACGAAGGTTTTTCAGAGACATCAAAGGTATGGGACTTTGATTCCTTAATCTTCGTATTTCTTTTCGTATATACGTTACTTGATCGATCCTCTTAGGGATTCCGTTTATTCTTCCACTGCGTTTATTTTCTGAGGAATCCCAACACCGTGCTACTAAGTTGGGGAGTATCACACTTTTAAACTTTGAAAACCAATAAGAAGTAGATTTGGTAATGCGAGTACTCAGGGAAATAACGAAAACCGGTATTATTTATTCAAAACATTACACAACCTTAAGTTTAATACATAACAAAACCATAACAGAGTGATCTTATTAAAAACAAAACATAGTCTTCCAGCATAGGGCCGAAATAGCTAGGTAATGGCATATGGACAAGTCTCCGGCTGTCAACACTGAAGAAGATAGTCAACTCCTAAACATGAGCATCATTACCTGTATCATAAGAATCTAATGAGCTAATGGCTCAGTAATATGAGACTTCTGTAATACCAAAATATCACGTATCACATTTATCAACAAATAACTACTATATATATAGTCATGTTCTTGTAAAATCCTTTCTTCGGGTACCCTTGAAGTGTGGTACTCGACTGATAGTGATAGGCCATGGTTTTCGGAACCTGTTCATATAATTGGCCAATACAGATGTGTACGGGGGTTCCCATACTGGTTTTTCAACCAATGGTATTAGCCGTCTTCAACCTTTTTCATTCAGTGTGGGTTTCCTTGACCAACTTTCAGCCGCAAGTATTTGCCACCATGCGTTGGGTCCGCCGGTCCCCCGCGTCCCGTGCCTACCCGCCATCAATCAAGTACCATACTTCCTGTCCTTAAAAATTCTTTTACATACACATGTTATGCATGATCATTCAATAACATTAAAATATGAAAATATCAATCAATATATGATCCTTATGATACAGCAAGGAAAAGCATCATCTTACCTCAAGTCCTGTGCCTGTTGATGTGAAAAGATCAGTTTCTATGGATGGATGTGCTAAATTCCTTGAAGAAACAATCTAAAATCTCTTTGGGGACTTTTAACAAACACCTTGAAAAAAAACTGTTAGATTTGATCTTTCTATTTTATCGGGCTTTTTCTAGCTTTTAAAATATTTAGAAGTAAAATATGTTGCGGGCGTCTTAAAGTAGAGGTTCACAGCTTCCAAATGGTATATCATTTGTTGGTATATACGTACGTATTAATATATATATATAGGAGTCCAAAGTCGGCTGAAAGTCAACCTTACTTCTGACACTGCCTCCGACACCGCCGAGAAGGTTCTGGCTTGGCCGTGATCGGTTATCCTGAGATACCGATGACTTTATCCGGATAGTGGCCTAGAAGCTTCGTTTGGTCGTGATCGACCTTATCCGACAAACCGGACAAATTTTATCCGATAGTGGCCTAGAAGCTACCGTCGGCCGTGGACTGCATTTGTCACGGGTGTGTCCGTGGTGACCGCAAATGTCACCAACTTGGCTCACCGGTTCGACCCCTTCCCGATATCCAAATTCGATTTTCCGACTGCTCCGACTCGTCGAGTTAAATCTTCGATATGCTCTAACGGATTTTCGATAATATTAAAATAATAATTTAATATTATTTTTGGCAAGATAAGTGTTCAGAATGAAAATTTTATCGTATCAATTCGTAGGAAATTTTCGAAATTACTTTCATAAATTCTAAAATAATCCTTATAATTTATTTTAAAATCTTTTCTTTTTAAATCTTTCATTTTATGTTGGAAACATATCGATCCAAGTATTGGACAACTTGTAATTATTGAAATCCATGATCATTAGCAAAATAAATAGCATTTAATTAAATCTTTGAATTTTATAGGGTATTACAATTATTATTTTATAATCGTTTAGCACATCGATCTCTTTACTGAGAAACTGAGCTCCTCACTGCAACAAAACATCTCAAAATGACCTTTATCATGTTACAGGAGATAATTAACATGTCGTATAAAACATAATGCGAATGGACATAGCAGTTATTCATGCTCATGAAATGTCTACTTGTATGCCATGCTTCCATAATGCATATTATGTAAATGCATTTAGGTATTAAATGGTTATTGGCTTAGGGGATAACCGGGCATTACACAACTAATCCCCGAGAACCCACACAGATTTGGGTACCTAAATTTCTGATTGTTTAATTGAGAAAATGTGGAAGGACTACTACCACATCTCCACAAATTCAAATATAGGAGGTGAAGAATGGTTTGTACATTCTAGGTGCTCAAGGCACATGACTGGGAACAAGAAGGTGTTGTAAAATTATACTAAGGAAAGAGGCCCAGATGTAACCTTTGGAGATAGCTCTAGAGGACAAACAAAAGAATTTGGAGAGTTGCACAGAGGAAATATAACAATATCCAAAGTCCATTACGTCAAAGGGCTCAAGTACAACCTTTTGAGCATAAGTCAGTTCTGTGATGAGAAGAACCTGTAGTCTTCCCTATTTGGAAATGCATGGTGATAGATATCCTATATGGAGAAGTGAAGCTACAAGGATTCAGAAGGAAAGATGTCTACATGATAGATTGGAACACAGGAACTCCCAACACCTATTTTCTATCCAAGACAATAGCTTAAAATGGATGGCTATGGCACAAAAGACTATGTCACATGAACTTTAAAGCTATCAACAAGATTAGTTCTCAAAAACTGGTCAAAGGACTTCCAGAAGAAGTATTCAGAAAGGAAGCTCTCTGTGATGCATGTCAAAAAGGGAAACAAACCAGAGCATCATTCAAACTAGTTCAGCCTACCACTCTCACCACAAGGATTCTAGATCTACTTCATATGGATCTATTTGGCCCCATCAAGTCAATAACATTGAGTGGAAGAAAGCATGATCTAGTAGTAGTATATGACTACTCAAGATATACATGGATTGCTTTTCTCTATAAAAAGAGTGAACCTTTGACAAAGCTACCTGAGCTGCTAAGGAAGATCCAGAATGAGAAATCCCTCGCAATCATCAAGATCAGATCAGATAGAGGAGGAGAATTTCTCACCAAAGCAATAACTGAATACAATGATCAGAATAGGATTCAGCACAAGGTTTTTGAAACGAGGACTCCACAACAGAATGGTGTTGCTGAAAGAAGAAACAGAACCCTGAAGGAAGCTGCCAGGTCCATGATTGCTGAAGCTGACCTGCCAAAGAGGTTCTGGGCTGAAGCTGTCAACACAACATGCCACACTCAGAACAGGAGTATGATTGTAGGGAGACATGGTCAAACTCCCTATGAGGTTTGGAATGGCACAACACCAAATGTTGCATATTTTCATATTTTTGGTTGTAAGTGTTTCATCCACAACAATGGTAAAACCCAACTGAATGCCTTTAATGATAAAACTGATGATGGTCTCAAGCAAGGCATGCAGAGTATTTAACAAAAGAACCTTATTTGTGGAAGAAACACCTCATTTGATGAATCTACTGTTAAGTAAAGGAAACAGGTGGAATTAATTGAGAATAAGCTCAAATATGCCACCCTAGAGGAAGTCATAATTCATGATACAGGAATGATGGACTCACCTGCAAATCAGCCCGAAGACCCAACTGCAGATCAGATAGGACCTCAAAACCTACCTGATCCAGATGCTGCTACTGAAGACCCATCTGTGTAATATCCGCAAATTCGATTTTCGGTAATTTTTCTTTTTGGCGAAAGTCCGTTTTTATGACTTGCTTGGGACCATTTCGTCATCCTGAGAATGATTAATTCCACACTTTTTGACATCTGAGTTTGTTTTGGAGTCGTTTTGTTGAGTTCCGTGCTTTTTAGCGACTTTTCCGCTCTTGAGTCGATTCTTACGAATCTCGTTCGAAACTGCTGTTTCGAGTTTCCTGTAAGTCTGTTTAACTTTGTTAGACGTGTTATAAACTTCGGTTTGGTTATTCGATCACGTATCGTGATTTCCGGGCGTTTTGGGCCATTTTGTAATTTACCCAAAATTATGGGTATCCGTATCTGTATTTGTTGTCTCGACCCTTTTCTTGGTCGCGTATGATTAATTATTGCATTACGTTTTCATTTCGAGTCGTTGATATCGTCCGCGAACTTTTCGTCGTGTTCATTCCGTGCGTTTTCGGAAATCGAGGCGTCGGGTCGTGGCGGCTGAGCAGCTGGCCGGACCGGTGCGGCACTGTCGGAAGTTCTGGGCACTGGCCGAGCAGGCACCACAGGAACCGGCGTAGCGCACGCTACGGCCGGGACGCTGCGCGCGCTAGCTAGGCAGTGTAGCGCACGCTGTCGAGTCAGCCCAATGTACGATATCGGGCCTGGGCAAAGGGGTTCTGAGGTTCTGGACTTAGGTAGGATCGGCAGGTAGCGCACGCTACTGTCGGTCGTGGCGCACGCTAACCGGCAGGGGTAGCGCATGCTGTCGGCCGACTAGCGTGTAACACCCCAAACTAGGCGGATATTACAGTGCCGTGAATCCCCAACCGGGACCCACCAGGCAAATGAAAATAATGAATTAAATAATATAATTGTAGTACCGAACCACATTATATTACCAAGTACTCCGATGAGGAGTTTAAGTATAACACACCAGGACTAAACCGAATACTAGTATATTTTATATGGAGATAAAATACACCACCCTGAACAATTAAACATCTCAAACGGAATTTGCAGCGGAAAATACAAATGACGGAATAACTGAAATGACTGAAACAAACGAAATGACTGGGGCCCCCTACTAGTATCACTGGGACTCCTCGCCACAAGATGCTCTTCCCGTGCCTTTGCCTTGCCGTGACTAAAAACAAAATCTCAACGGGCCGCCATACGTAACAACAATCCTCAAGGGTTGAAAATACACAATCATGAATTAACTGAAGTTATGAAATATTCTTAGTTATGAATTACGCCGAAGAGGAGTATCATAGTACGCCCGTAATGTGCTGTGCAAGTGTACAAGACGAATGTCCGGACACACCCGTCCTTGTACCTAATTAGTCTCACGGAGGTAAGCGTTACCGTGTGCACGGTCCAATGTATCGGTGAACCCAATACATGACCATCGTGTGCCCGACTAAAAATTCCACACAGCCACACCGGGCCACGCAATATGAACCCAGAAGGTCATGTGAACGATAATGACCACAATGAATATCAATGAATAATAATTCGACAAAGCCAAGATGACTCACCGAGATGAAAATAATAGTGACGTGATTGATAACCCAACGAAATGATTTGGAACCGTCATTCCTCGTGAATGAAATGATTATCCGACAATTACAAGTCTCAATATGATTAATACCATGATGAATGAGTTATGATTATGAGCAATCAACAACAAAAGGAATGAGTATCCTTTTAACCGAGTAAGAGTTAACTTACACAATACCGATGACAAAGTCCTTCCACGAACAACGTCCTAATCGATATACCGGTCGCTCGAACAACCTTGAATAACAACAATTGCCAACAACCGATCAATACACGTGTCAAGCAACAAAACACAACCAACCCAAAAGTCGATACAACGATAATCAAACTCATAGGGGCATTCAAGCGAATACGTAACCAACCACACAACTTCGGAAATATCCAATCCCGAATTAATCGAAACCAACACCAAAAGGAGTATTTCGAACTAACAAAACACTTCAATTATATCAATAATCCAATAGGAATCCATAATTCAAGATTACAACCACATCAATCGGAAAATCCCCAATTAACCGAAGTCAACCCCAAGGTTTCTTGAAATAATTCCGAAAATAGCCATAAAATCCGTAGGAATATATTTATCCAAGGTAGATAATCCATATCTAACATATTCCAATGATAATCCAAGCTTATACGAAGAAATCGGAAGGAAAAACCCAAAAATCCGAAATTCTAGATCCAAGAGATTAATACCTTTGATTTGATGTTAAGGAGATGATGAAGTGATGATAATCCAACTCAAAGCCTTGAATATGATGATAGGTGATAGCAGCTCTAAGAGAACACTCCAAGTCGCCCGAAATCGCCCGAAGTCGCTCCAAAAACGAAGGGAAATGAGAAATGACGAAAATCAGGCTAACTCTCCAATATATAGTCACTCCAGGTTAGCGTGCGCTAGCCCTTGTGCGTAGCGTGCGCTAACGGGTAATTTTGGGTAGTCCAGTACCCACTGTCCGAAAACGGTAGCGCGCTGTCACGGGGTTGGGTTTGAGCACTCGAAAGCTCTTCGGAACCGTGCGGCACTAGACTAGAATTGCCTCGATCTAGCTAGTAAGCCTAACTCACTCGGTTGCTAAGTGTGTAAGAAGGGGTTTACACGTGGGAGTTGAGAGAAAACTCTTCACTATTTCACAAACACTTTACAATACAAGAATGTTGAGTCTTTGAGGGTTGGTTGCAAATGAGCCTCCCCCTTGCCTATTTATACAACTCCTAGGACCTAGAATCTTCTACTCCACCTCCTCATTTGGAGGACTCTAGAACATCCTATACAATCCACACACTTCTATCCTATTCTAGAACCTATCTCTAGAATTATCCACACAAGTCTACACATACAAGGCTTACACACATTGTAGAGTATTCTACAAGTACAATACTAAGTACACATCTAGAATGATCTACACTCTTCAAGTATTACATCTTTCTAGGAGGGTCCTAGAAGGTTCTCCCATCATCCCGGGCGCCCGGCCCGTCTCTGTCCGTCCTGGCCCGCATTGGCCCGTCCCGGCCCGCACCGGCCCGTCTCGGACCGAACACCTGGGCCCATCTCTACAATGTTCCAGACTCTTCCCGAACCTCCTGGACCAAGCCGGTCCGCTTCTAGTTGCTTCTGGTCGAGTCTTTCGTGCTGAGTGGCTCCTCAGCTTTTCAATGTCTACTGCCCCCACAAGGCTTTTTCCGTCTAAGCCTATTATAGGGGGGGAGGGTCTCTCTCGCACCTCGCGCCACAAGACGCTGCCGCGCCGGCATCCAACGCCCGCGTCCGGCCACCGGCTCGAGTCTCGTTCCTGACTCGGCCTTGTCCTGCCGTGCCTTGTCCCACACGATCGCTGCCGTCCGGCCTTGCTCGCGCTTCTCACTGGACAGTCCCGAACATGTCCAGTCCGGAATGCCCCTTGGGCGATCCGCTTCCCACAGCGGCGTCCGTGCTCCCACGGCTTACTCGCGTGACTATCCGTCCAATCACGCCGTCCCGAATGCTAAATATCCCCATGCAGCCCGATGCCATCCATGGCGTCCTGCTCGTGCCGGTCCCTCGGCACCCTGTGCGACCGTCTGCGCACACATGTCTCGTTGTCGACTGTCGGCCGTGACATTCTCCCCCGCCCATTTCGTCGACGTCCTCGGCGACGTGGCGGCCCCTCGATGAACCGAACTGCTCCAAGGTGGTAACTCGGCTCCTCCTCAAGCTTCCTCACGTACTTGAGTGCCGACATTGCTTGTCTCGAAGGCTCTGTGGTCAAGTGTATTTCCTGCAGCTTGGCTTGATCACACACGTACAACGCCCTCTTATGCGGAACAACTCCAACATTATTCTTCCTCAGGAAGTCCATGCCCAGTATTATGTCCCGATTATCCATGCTCGTCACCTTGAAGTGCACGCGCGGTTCCCACGTGCCAATCTTTAGTCGCACCCCATTAGCGACCCCTATAACCCGAACGGGTGGTGCATTATTCGACTTCATCCAAATTCGCCTCGATGACCAAGCCCCAACCTTTGTGCTTCAGCCTCACAATATAGTTGTAATCGCCCCCGTGTCGACCAACGCCTTGATGGGTTTCCCATTGATCGCCTCTGCCGCATACATCAAGTTTCCTTCAAGCGGTGCTCCATCCCGCGATGCCATCCCTATGGCCGAGTTCAACACTGCGCCATCGATGTCCCATCACCTCGCATCGCCCCGTGCCTTGGTGTACTCCATGGCGGCTACCCTCAAACTTCGAGCATTGCCTCGCCGAATGCTCCGTGCTCCAAAGAAATCTCACATTTCTTTTCTTCTGACACGCCGCTACGAGATGGTCTCGCACTCCCGCACCCATGGCAATTCCGAGCCCATCTCGACCGCTTGCCGCCCTTGGGCTCGGCCATCCTCGCGCCCTATCCGCATTACTCCCGGTACGACTTGTCCCGCACCGATGCCGCCCTCGTCCCTCCCGACTTCCGCCTCCCCGCCGGTTTTAACTCGATCAGTCGCTCCGCTATCGCAATCGCCTCGGACACATTCTGTGCCTTGGCCCTCTGCACCTCCAACTTTGCCCACGGTTTTAGTCCATCCACGAACGCGAACAAAGCTTCTTGCTCACTAAGGCTAGGCAACTCCAGCACGATCTCCTGGAACTCCTTCACATAGTCCTTGATCGTCTTGCTGTGGGTCAACTCCTTCAACCTAGCCCGGAACTCAAACTCAACATTCTCCGGGTAAAATTGTCGCTTGAACTCGGCCTTGAAATCCTCCCATGTCTCCATCCGACATGTACCACGCGCGATCTCTGTTTCGCGCCTTCTCCCCCACAACAGCGCCACATCTGCTAAGAAGAATGGAGCCGTCTGCAACTTGGTCGCATCATCTACTATCCCCGATGCACCAAAGTAATGCTCCATGTTCCATAGGAAGTCGTCCACTTTCCTACCATTCCGCGATCCTTGGAATGAACACGGCCGGGGGATGTCGATTCGATGGGGTGCCGCACCCGCCGTCCTCGCCAGGGCCATCGCCCGCCGTACAAAGGTCGCCCTTCCTTCGATGGTTTCGATCCTCCCTACAATCTCCTCTCGAAAGGCTGCGATCGTCGACCGAACCTCCTTCCTGACAGCCTCAAGGATCTCTTCACACAAATCACGTCGCAACGCGTTAAGGGTGCCCGTCACCCGGTTCTCAAGCTCTTCCAACGACTCGCTCATCTCCGTCACCTGGTCGGCCACTCTCCTCCATGCCTCGAGAGCATCCCTGTGTCTGCCCATGGTTTCCTCCAGTCGAGCCACTCGTGCTTCCATAGCAACACCTCTTTCCACGGACTTGTCCCTAGACCCTTTCCTGGCCTTGTCCTTCTCCTGGCCGGGTTGAACTTTGGTGACGCTGGACGTAGTCTCCATCGGTCCTCCTTGCACAAAACCTCTCAGCAACGTCTCAATGCGGAAGCTCCTTGAACCACTAGCGTGGCTCCGATACCACTTGTCATGGGGTTGGGTTTGAGCACTCGAAAGCTCTTCGGACCCGTGCGGCACTAGACTAGAATTGCCTCGATCTAGCTAGTAAGCCTAACTCACTCGGTTGCTAAGTGTGTAAGAAGGGGTTTACACTTGGGAGTTGAGAGAAAACTCTTCACTATTTCACAAACACTTTACAATACAAGAATGTTGAGTCTTTGAGGGTTGGTTGCAAATGAGCCTCCCCCTTTCCTATTTATACAACTCATAGGACCTAGAATCTTCTACTCCACCTCCTCATTTGGAGGACTCTAGAACATCCTATACAATCCACACACTTCTATCCTATTCTAGAACCTATCTCTAGAATTATCCACATAAGTCTACACATACAAGGCTTACACACATTCTAGAGTATTCTACAAGTACAATACTAAGTACAAATCTAGAATGATCTACACTCTTCAAGTAGTACATCCTTCTAGGAGGGTCCTAGAAGGTTCTCCCGTCATCCCGGGTGCCCGGCCCGTCTCTGTCCGTCCCGGCCTGCATCGGACCGTCCCGGCCCGCACCGGCCCGTCTCGGCCCGAACACCTGGGCCCGTCTCTACAATGTTCCAGACTCTTCCTGAACCTCCTGGACCAAGCCGGTCCGCTTCTAGTTGCTTCTGGTCGAGTCTTTCCTGCTGAGTGGCTCCTCAGCTTTTCAATGTCTACTGCCCCCACAAGGCTTTTTCCGTCTAAGCCTATTATAGGGGGGAGGGTCTCTCTCGCACCTCGCGCGCCACAGCACGCCGGCCGCGCCAAAGATCCCACGCCGCGCCGGCCGCCAGCCTCGAGTCTCGTTCCAGACTCGGCCTTGTCCTGCCGTGCCTTGTCCCACACGATCGCTGCCGTCCGGCCTTGCCCGCGCTGCGCCACGGACAGCCGAACATGTCGATCCGGAATGCCTTGGGCGATCCGCTTCTACACCAAGGCCCGTGCTCCCACGGCTTACTCGCGTGACTCTCCGTCCAATCACGCCGTCCCGAAGGCTGAATATCCTCATGCGGCCGATGCCATCCATGGCGTCCGCTCGTGTCCCTCGCACTCGTGGCGACTGCCTCGCGCACACATGTCTCGTTGTCGATCAAGCCGGCCATGACAGCCGCTACCTTTTGTAGCGTGCGCTACAACCATACCATTAGCGTGCGTTGATACCCATGGTTAGCGTGCGCTAACGAATAATTAGAGGCCCAGTAATGGAATCCAGAAACCGTCTGTCCTCTGATCTGACCTCGGTAGCGTGCGCTACAACCAATATTTACCGTGCGCTACTACACCGTTTGCGTACGCTAAATATTACTCATAGCGTGCGCTATGAATTAATCCAGTGCAGTCCAGTAGCCACTGGACTCAACCTGATCTGTCCTTAGCGCGCGCTACATCAATTATTAGCGTATGCTAATACAACCCACTAGCGCGCGCTACTTACCATTCGTAGCGTGCGCTACTTATAACTCACCTGCAGTCCAGTACCTTCTGGACTGCAGCCAGGGTAACCTTAGCGTGCGCTAATGGTGAGTGGTAGCGTGCGCTACCTATACTTAATTAGCGTGCGCTAAAAAGAGTACGTAGCGTGCGCTACTCTTCACACACAGTCCACAATGAAAATGACGATGATGATAAACACGGCACGACACTCCAATAAGATTAGTGATGAATGGCAATTGATACACGATACAATTAATCTGAATGATGAATACCATGATTGAATATGAGTGACAAATGATCATTAATGAGTGAAATTACTGAATGACAATTACTGAATGATAATAACTGAATTACAACCGGGTATTACATACACCCCCCCTTAAAAGAGTTTCGTCCCCGAAACTAAGGGTCAAACAACTCGGGATAACTCTCCCGCATACTATCCTCGGTTTCCCAAGTAGCCTCTTCGACTCCGTGTCTAGACCACTGAATTTTAACCAAAGGAATCGTCTTATTCCTCAACTGTTTGATTCGCCGCTCTAAAACTCGTATAGGACGCTCTTCATATGAATGATCATCGGCGATCTCGATTAAGCCGAATCAAGTATGTGACTCGGGTCGGCAACATACTTCCGCAACTGAGAGACGTGAAACACATTATGAATTCGGCTCAACGCCGGAGGTAAAGCCAATCGGTAAGCTAACTCGCCTACTCGATCCAAAATCTCAAACAGTCCAATGAATCTCAGACTCAACTTACCCCTCTTCCCAAAACGGAAGATACCACGACTCGGGGATACCTTGACCAACACGTGGTCGCCTGCCTCGAACTCTAATGGTCGACGACGGCCATCTGCATATGATTTCTGTCGACTCTAAGCAGTCAACAAACGACTCCTGATCAAAGCTACCTTCTCACGGGCGGCTATAAGCATATCGGGCTCGGTGCCGATTGATTCGGATAGGTCGTCCCAACACAACGGAGATCGACAATGACGACCATACAAGGCCTCGTAAGGTGCCATCTTAATCGAAGCATGCCAACTATTATTATACGTGAACTCGATCAATGGTAGTTGGGCTTCCCAATCGTCTTTCCAATCGAGGACGCATGCCCTCAACATGTCCTCTAACGTCTGAATGGTTCTCTCTGATTGTCCGTCGGACTGAGGATGAAAAGCGGTACTAAGATTAAGCTGAGTTCCCATAGCACGATGAACTTATTTCCAAAAATGCGACACAAACCGTCCGTCACGATCGGAAACGATACTTTTAGGAGTACCGTGCAGTCTGACTATCTCTTTGATGAACAGTTGAGCAAGTCTCTCGGGACCCCACGTCTCCTTGATCTCAAGGAAATGAGCTGATTTAGTTAAGCGGTCCACAATCACCCAGATCGTATTCATGCCACGACGAATCGTCGGCAAACTCGTGATGAAATCCATAGAAATGTCTTCCCACTTCCATTCGGGAATAGGAAGAGGTTTCAGCATGCCCGCCGGCCGCTGATGTTCAATCTTGACTTGTTGACAGGTTAAGCATCTCGAAACAAATTCTGCGACTTCTCGCTTCATATTACTCCACCATTAGTTTTGTTTCAAGTCCTTGTACATCTTGCTAGACCCCGGATGAACAGAATAAGGGGTAGCATGAGCTTCTATCAAAATCGAGTTTTTCAACTCGTCATTCGCCGGTACGCACAATCGATTCTTAAACCTCAAAAGTCCATTCTCGTGGACCACAAATCCAGGGGCTTTCCCCTGAGTCACATCCTCACGGATGCGCAACAATGAAGGGTCTGAACTCTGATTCTCTCGGATTGTCTCCTCGAGTGACGATGAAATCCCTAACATACAAAGTCGCCCTCGAACTCGGGCTGCACTCGATCTCGGGTCTAAGGAATTCCTGTTGAAGCTCCTTCTGAATTGTTAAACGAGCAAGCATCTGCTCCTGAAAGGACTTACGACTCAAGGCGTCGGCGACAATGTTCGCCTTGCCCGGGTGGTAAAGGATTTCGATATCATAATCCTTGATTAATTCCAACCACCGTCTCTGTCGCATATTTAACTCCTTCTGAGTAAATATATACTTTAAACTCTTATGATCGGTGAATATCTGACAAGTAACGCCATAAAGATAATGGCGCCAAATCTTCAATGCGAACACCACGGCTGCTAGCTCCAGGTCGTGTGTCGGATAATTAACCTCGTAAGGTCTCAATTGCCGTGAAGCATAGGCAATAACGTTTCCATTCTGCATGAGCACACATCCGAGACCTTGTCCGGACGCATCACTATAAACCACAAATCCCTCCGTCCCTTGCGGCAAGGAAAGTACAGGTGCTGACATTAACCGGCTCTTGAGTTCCTCAAAACTCCGCTGACACGCGTCGGACCACGTGTATTTCTTATCCTTTCTCAAAAGGTTCGTCAAGGGTTGAGCGATTTTAGAAAATCCCTCCACAAATCGCCGATAATAACCCGCTAATCCGAGAAAACTTCGGATTTCCTTAACATTCTTCGGAGGTAACCAATCTCGGATAGCCTCCGTCTTCTAAGGGTCGACACGAACTCCGTCTGATGAAATTACATGTCCGAGAACAGTCACTTCGGACATCCAGAACTCACATTTGGAAAATTTTCCAAAAAGTTGCTCTCGTCTCAACACATCGAGAACCAGATGAAGATGAACCTCGTGTTCCTCTCGGTCACGAGAATAAATCAAAATGTCATCGATGAAGACAAAAACAAACTGATCCAAAAAGTTGATGAAAACCCGATTCATTAACTCCATGAATACCGCAGGTGCATTAGTCAATCCAAACGGCATAACCACAAACTCATAATGACCATAGCGTGTTCTAAACGCCGTCCTCGCGATATCCGACTCTCGAATCCGCAACTGGTGATATCCAGATCTTAAGTCGATCTTGGAAAATATCAAGCTCCTGAAGTTGATCTAAGAGATCATCAATACGGGGTAAGGGATACTTATTCTTGATTGTCACCTGTTCAACTCCCGATAATCAATACACAAACGAAATGAACCATCCTTCTTCTTAACAAACAACACCGGTGCTCCCCACGAGACGCACTCGGTCGGATATAACCCTTCTCGAATAACTCCTCAAGTTGGTTCTTTAATTCCCGCATTTCGGTCGGGGCCATCCGCACGGTGCCTTCGATATCGGGACGTACAGTGCTCCAACTCAATCGTGAATTCCACATCCCTCTGTGGAGGCAAACCACGTAACTCGTCTGGAAAAACATCGGCATATTCCGTCACTACCGGAATATCCGTCAACATTTCTGATGATTTCTCGGTTTTGGTCATATAGCACCAATAACCAACACACCCCTGATTGAGTAATCTCACTACTTTCATCAAATTAATGACCTTACTGCAGCAAATGGGATTACCTCCCTGAAACACACATTCAACCCCATCGTCTGAAATGATAGTGATCATACGCTTACGGACACTAATGATGGCATCATGACGATCCATCCAATCAATACCCAAGATGACGTCGTCCCTCGACAAATCTACTACGATTAGGTCCGCTGGCCATACACGACCATGAAACTGAATCGTACATTTCTGAATCTCATGATTACCGATAATTCGTCTACCATCAGATAGGCCAATGGCATAAGGCTAACAACTAGTAGCACTACCCAAACGTAGTCTACTCAAGCATGACTCGGAAATGAATGAATGCGATGCACCAGTATCAAAAAGGGTACACACATGTTGAGATAGAATATCGAGTGTACCTGAGATCATTCGGGCCTCTGGATCATCGGTCTTCTTCATCTCATAAATCCGGGGCTTGCTAGTCCCAAAGACCTGACGCTCCTCCTCACGCTATAGGCTCCACCTTTAGTCACTCCTGTCATTTTAAACGACGCTGATTGAGTGGCCTGATTCTGAACGGCTGACTGCTTAGGGGCCTGAGATGATGTCTGAATAGGTTTGGAGTCCCTACGGCAAAAACGGGCCTTATGCCCAGCAATCCCACAATTATGACACGTGATAGTCTGTCTCAGACACTTGGTACTGAGATGACCATGATCCCCGCAGTTAAAACAGGTGATGGCCGAACTGGCCGCTCGAGACTGAGATTCCGCGGGTTTAGACGTCACAGGGGGTCGCTCAGAAAAAGCAGAGCCCGCACGCGGTTTCTTGAAAGTGGCCTGATTGCGGTCAGACTGATTACGGTTTTTGGACTTCTTGCTAGCATATGAAGGTTGCTGCTTAGCAATCTCCTTAGCAGTAAGCTCGTAGGTGAGAGCTTTCTCAATGAATTCGGCCAACGTGGTGCAATTATGATTAAGCAACTGAAGTCTCATACGGGTTTCACCTCTTCTCAAATACTTGATTTTATCCGCCTCCGAATGAATGATGGATGAGGCGAAAGGAAGAAGTTCTCGAAATTTCTCGGCAATGGCGAGAACATCCTCGTCACGAGGGCCTGGGGTGAGTAATTCTGACAGTTTGGCCTCTCTGAGCGGGGCCGGATAATACCTCTCCATCATGAGAGTTTTGAACTGATCCCAAGTACATGATCCTTCGGTGGGCTTCAACGACAACCAACAAGAATGTGCACTCTTACCCAGGTAGTAAGCCGCAACAGAAACTTTGTGTCCTTCGGGACACTCTACCATAGCAACAACTTCTCGAAATGCTCGAGCCAATGAATAATATCCGCCGGCTCAGACGAGCCCTCAAAAGTAGGTGGCCTCTGGCGAGAGATGTTGCCGATGATATTGCTCACATTCCTCTCTTGCCTCTGAGGTGGCGGCGGAGGAGCCTGTTGATTTTGATTGATGGAGTTATGCATCGTCTCCATCAGCTGTGCTATCTGGGTCATTTGGGCCATCATGCCCTGCATAAAAGCGAGTGGGTCAACCCGGACACCCTCTGACTGAGCCGTGTCCCGGGTACGACTCCCCGATAGTGAATGATCGCGTCCAGGAGAGTGAGTGGCAGCATCACTGCTCAATGAATTAGCATTATTTCTCGCGTTTGCACGTGTATTCACACGAGCTCTCGGGATTCAGCCCGCTCCACGGCCTCGTCCTCCACGTCCTCTTCTTGCCCTCTCCATACTGAAGTAGGAAAGTCACATGATGACTATATTTCCCGCATGAATATCACGTTATGATTATGACATGAGATGATGAAAATGAGCATTCGCGCTCTAACACAGTGATTACATGAATGATTAACTGAGGTGACGTGATTATCTGATGAAACTATTGAAATGATTATCTTGAACAAATTAACATGATTAATGATTTGATCTTCCTGATCAACAACTGAATAATGAAATGAATTGAGTGATTAACGAGTTAACATGACCGTCCTGGTCAAATGAAAATGATGGTTGAGGATTGTTAACTGATGAATTATGAATGAATGATTCTTGACAGAAATTATACCATGGCGTTAGAAATCTTACAGTTCTTGGTCTGATTGGCTCGGCATTTGCACAGGTCACACGTGACGCGAAAGTCCAATGATACTAGTCCGATGACGATGATTTCAAACGAGACATGACTTGGAGGGTAGTATTCAAAACCACGCTCCGATACCAACTCTGTAACACCCCAAACTAGGCGGATATTACAGTGCCGTGAATCCCCAACCGGGACCCACCAGGCAAATGAAAATGATGAATTAAATAATATAATTGTAGTACCGAACCACATTATATTAACATGTAGTACGATTAGGAGTTTTAGTACAACACACCAGTACTAAACCGAATACTAGTATATTTTATATGGAGATAAAATACACCAACCTTTAAAATTAAACATCTCAAACAGAATTTGCAATGGAAAATACAAATGACGGAATAATCGAAATGATCAAATGATCAAACAAACGAAATGACTGGGCCCTCTACTAGTATCATCGACTCCTCGCCACAAGATGCTCTTCCCGTGCCTTTGCCTTGCCGTGACACGAAACAAAATCCCAACGGGTCGCCATACGTAACAACAATCCTCAAGGGTTGAAAATACACAATCATGAATTAACTGAAGTTATGAAATATTCTTAGTTATGAATTACGCTGAAGAGGAGTATCATAGTACGCCCGTAATGTGCTGTGCAAGTGTACAAGATGAATGTCCGGACACACCCGTCCTTGTACCTAATTAGTCTCACGGAGGTAAGCGTTACCGTGTGCACGGTCCAATGTATTAGTGAACCCAATACATGACCATCGTGTGCCCGACTAAAAATTCCACACAGCCACACCCGGCCACGCAATATGAACCCAGAAGGTCATGTGAACGAGAATGACCACAATGAATATCAATGAATAATAATTCGACAAAGCCAAGATGACTCACCGAGATGAAAATAATAGTGACGTGATTGATAACCCAACGAAATGATTTGGAACCGTCGTTCCTCGTGAATGAAATGATTATCCGACAATTACAAGTCTCAATATGATTAATACCATGATGAATGAGTTATGATTATGAGCAATCAACAACAAAAGGAATGAGTATTCTTTTAACCGAGTAAGAGTTAACTTACACAATACCGATGACAAAGTCCTTCCACGAACAATGTCCTAATCGATATACCGGTCGCTCGAACAACCTTGAATAACAACAATTACCAACAACCGATCAATACACATGTCAAGCAACAAAACACGACCAACCCAAAAGTCGATACAACGATAATCAAACTCATAGGGGCATTCAAGCGAATACGTAACCAACCACACAACTTCGGAAATATCCAATCCCGAATTAATCGAAACCAACACCAAAAGGAGTATTTCGAACTAACAAAACACTTCAATGATATCAATAATCCAATAGGAATCCACAATTCAAGTTTACAACCACATCAATCGGAAAATCCCCAATTAACCAAAGTCAACCCCAAGGGTTCTTGAAATAATTCCGAAAATAGCCATAAAATCTGTAGGATTATATTTATCCAAGGTAGATAATCCATATCTAACATATTCCAATGATAATCCAAGCTTATACGAAGAAATCGGAAGGAAAAACCCAAAAATCCGAAATTCTAGATCCAAGAGATTAATACCTTTGATTTGATGTTAAGGAGATGATGAAGTGATGATAATCCAACTCAACGCCTTGAATATGATGATAGGTGATAGCAGCTCGAAGAGAACACTCCAAGTCGCCCGAAATCGCCCGAAGTCGCTCCAAAAATGAAGGGAAATGAGAAATGACGAAACTCAGGCTAACTGTCCAATATATAGTCACTCCAGGTTAGCGTGCGCTAGCCCTTGTGCGTAGCGTGCGCTAACGGGTAATTTTGGGTAGTCTAGTACCCACTGTCCGAAAACGGTAGCGCGCGCTACGTACCTTTTGTAGCGTGCGCTACAACCATACCATTAGCGAGCGTTGATACCCATGGTTAGCGTGTGCTAACGAATAATTAGAGGCCCAGTACTGGAATCCAGAAACCGTCTGTCCTCTGATCTGACCTCGGTAGCGTGCGCTACAACCAATATTTAGCGTGCGCTACTACACCGTTTGCGTACGCTAAATATTACTCATAGCGTGCGCTATGAATTAATCCAGTGCAGTCCAGTAGCCACTGGACTCAACCTGATCCGTCCTTAGCGCGCGCTACAGCAATTATTAGCGTGCGCTAATACAACCCACTAGCGCGCGCTACTTACCATTCGTAGCGTGCGCTACTTATAACTCACCTGCAGTCCAGTACCTTCTGTACTGCAGCCAGGGTAACCTTAGCGTGCGCTAATGCTGAGTGGTAGCGTGCGCTACATATACTCAATTAGCATTCGCTAAAAAGAGTACGTAGCGTGCGCTACTCCTCACGCATAGTCCACAATGAAAATGACGATGATCATAAACACGGCACGACACTCCAATAAGATTAGTGATGAATGGCGATTGATACACGATATAATTACTCTGAATGATGAATACCATGATTGAATATGAGTGACAAATGATCATTAATGAGTGAAATTACTGAATGACAATTACTGAATGATAATAACTGAATTACAACCGGGTATTACATAGTGTACGTTACCGCGATGAGTTTGTTAGTCCAGAGGCTACTGGACAGGTCGGCTAGCGCGCGCAGGCTTACCGTAGTGCACGCTAGCGGGAGTCGGGCGGACGAGTCATGGTCAGCAGAATTGGTCGGTGATGCCAGGTCATGCGGGTCATGGCCGAGAGTGCTGCGCCGATACTGGCCGATAGCGCACGCTAGTCCGGTAAGGCTAGCGCACGCTAGTTCCGGCCCAGTATATAAATGACAGAGCAGCCACTTTTTCATTCATTTTTCATTTCCTTTCTCTTCGGTCCGCGGCTAGAGCTTTGGAGGAGATGAAGCCATGTTGTTAAACAACAAATCCATGAAGTTTCTGAGTTTATATCACCGATCAATCATCCTATAACATCCTTCGATCCAGCGAATCAAGGTTAGATCTTTAGAACCCTACTTTTGGGGAGATTTGGGGATTTTTGCGTTTTGTCCGATTCAATCGGTTTTGCTGAGTAATTCATGATGAATATGATTAATATTGTTGGTATTCTTAGTTTCCCTACGGATTCATGGTATATTTCGTGATTTTTACGAAATCGAGAGGGTTTGGTTGTGGTCCGCCCTCGTTGTCGTTTTTATACGAATATACATGAATTGTAGGCGGGTGTCCGGGCGTATTCCAATTCCGTATTCGTTTAGAATCTGTTGTGATTGTATTCTTCGAATCGTTAGGTTCGGTTTCGATGGTTCCTAGCACTCGTCGGTGACTTTCCATTCCGTTCGTTGCGTCGTCGACTATTCAAGGCAAGTGTATATTTATGATTGTACGTTCTCGACTTTGAAAGTAAGGAATATTGATGGTATGATATGAACGGACCGTTTCTACGGCATTCATAGATATATTGATGGCATGATATGAACGAACCGTTTCTACGGCATTCATATATGTATTGATGGAATGTTATGAACGAATCGTTTCTACGGCATTCATACATGTATTGACGGATGATATGAACGAACCGTTTATGCGTCATTCATATACGTCTTGATGTGACGCTATGAGATTTAGTTATTCCGGAATACTAGTCTTGAATTGATGAATTGACGGTTACATTTACTTTATTGTCGAGGAGTATTGTGTTTCATACTTGATATACTTGCACTAGCTATTCAACGGCTAACCCCTTTATGGGGGAAATACTTTTTATGTATTTCAGGTTCCAGGAGAGCGGACAGGCGGGTATCGGGTCGGCATGAAGATGATGGGCAAGTGTGGTACTGTGTCTTGTCTCCGGTTATCTTTTTGGATTCCTCCATTCAAAGGTTGTTGTCTCGAATGGATTTTAAATACTCGAGTATTGTATTTCGCTTCTTGATGTTCGGCTGTGTTGCCGAGGTATTGATTTGTGCAGTGATGTATATGGTTTCATTGGTTATGGTTTTGAATACCATTTGTATCGTCTTTCTTTCCATTGTATGTAGACCTTCTCGGTCAAGTTTTATAGTTCCGCGTATGTTTAGCCTTGTGGGTCCCACGGCGGGGCTCACGGCGCTGTAATATACCCTGAATAACTTGGGGGTGTTACAGAATATGGTATCGGAGCTTAGGTTTATGGATACCTAGGCTGTCGGTCTTTTGGGTCGATTGAGTCGTCAATTGCCCACAATATCACTACTCTGCCATCATCAGAGTGCGACCGGTACTTGTAAGTCCTCTCACTCTTCTTGTATTTTTCTTAATCGTTTCGTTTATAGCTTGGTATTCTTGGGAATTGGTCACTTCGAGAATGTGCGATTTGGATTATACTTACGCACGTGTGTGCCCTTCAGAATGTTGGCTGAAAGTAGGAAGAATCATGGCCGTGGTCACGGACGTGAACTCTTCCTTGAGATTTTGTTAAGTTGCTAATTGCGATATTGGTGTGTATCGGTATTATGTCGAGACCTTGTTTAGAAGTCGCATGCTAGTATCACGAGAGATCTTCGACTTCACAGACTTGTAAGTATGTTGTTCGGATTATTCGATAATTCTTGGTGAATTTGAATTTCCGTTGAATTGTTGTTTGTGCGAGTGATTGCAAGTTTCGAGGACGAAACTTATTTTTTAAGGGGGGTAGAGTGTAATACCCTGATTTTTCGGATATATTTTTTTTCGTTCAATTGTTGGATGTCGTTGATGGATAATTGTGCTTGAGGATGATGTGAACGTATGACAATGTTGTTGAATGCGTATATGTATAATTGTGCCGTATGATCGTTTGGTATGTCGAGATGTTGGTAGAAAATAGCGGAAAATGGCTAAGTACAACTACGATTAGCACACGCTACAGGGTATGCCTAGCGCGCGCTAAGATATATACTTAGAGTACGCTACGATGCATACTTAGCGCACGCTAAGAGGTTCGGTTACGTACGCTAAGGAGGACCCCTAACGTACGTAACGACTTGCTGGGTTAGTTCCGGAAGGTGACCGACAGGTAGGCCCAGATTGACTTTTATATTCAGTTAGCACACGCTAACGCATGTTGGTTAGCGCATGCTAACATCAGATCGCCAATAATGGAATCTTAGCTTTCGGCGGGTGGACCCGGCCATGTTCGACGCGTGTCCAGATTAGGTCAGCGAGTGTTTGTCGTGTAGAGCTAGCGCACGCTAAAACCGTATGACTAGCGCACGCTAATTCCATATCGGTCAAAGGAATCCCGGTAATCGCGGATGATTTTGGCATGTGGGGGCACGATACTGTAGCAAGTCAACGACGATTAGCGCGCATTAAGGTCGAGGAATAACGCACGCTACTGAGCATTTCACTGTAGCAAGTCAACGCCTGTTAGCGTACGCCATGCATTAGCGTACGTTAGATGAATTTTGAAGCAATGTAGTAGCTTCTGGACTGCCCGATAGCGCACGCTATCAAGGAAGGATAGCGCACGCTAGTCCTGTAGCGCACGCTAAATATAAGGTCTAGCGCGCGCTAGTGATGTGTTTTATAGAGAGGATAGACGAGTGCTGAGAGGCATTTTGTCCATTCTTCTTCCGTCAGTCAATAGAGAGAACCTTGGGAAGTACTTGAAGTTCCTAAACATTGAGAGATGATTCTCTTAAACAATATTAAGATGGAGAGCTCGGATTTAAGTATTGTTCTTGAAGTTTTTGATGATTCTTGGAATGGAGTTCAAATTATTCTTCTTCGTGATTCGTCAATACAAGGTAATCCTCGTATCCCTTTGATAGTGGTTTTTTTTTAAGGATTACTACTTGGGAGGGAGTATATTGGGAATCGTGTATTTTGATGTTCGTCTTATTTCAATGTAAATGCATAAATTGGACTGTACTTTTATCCGCTGCGTGAGTATTTTGAAATGGCTTTTGGTATTTTGCCGACTGAATTTTATTTTGTAAAACCGATTCCCTAAACTGAGTTTTTGGCATTTTGGCCTTGATCGTTTTGACGGTATTTGGAAAATGATTTTTTTTAGTATTTGAAAAATATTACCGTCATCGGTCTTTTTGGCATTTTTGAAATGACGTGGAAAATTGTGCTTAGCCTGGTAAATCCTTGTGAGAAGGGTTTATGACGTGTAATATTCCGAGGAGGATCTGGGGTGTTACAATTATGGTATCATGTGATAATGTTATACGAGAGTTATTGGAATTGTAATAAGAGATTTCGGATGTTGATATGATTATTGAGATCTTCTTCATATGATGATAACGGTATTGTTGCGATTCTTAAGGTTGTATGAATGGCATGATGAAGAAAATGGTAACATGGAGATATATACCTCGGATATGTTGTTCTGAACGGGATTTTAGATATTTCGTGTTCTTGAAGAACTCTTGAATTATACGAGGTGATGAAATTTTTTTTAAGAAGTGTTGATGTTTTGAAAATGAATATGGAATATTCATATCTAGAGCTAAACTATGTGTTTGAAATAATATTCGTATAGGAATACGAATGTGATTATGAGTTTGATGAGACTATTATTCATCTCTGAATTTGGAAGCCCATACGTATGGAGCAAATATTCAAGTCGAATGATTGGACTATTTGATAACCTTTTTAATAGGATTATCTATTGTTTTGAACCATCGATGATTCAATTGATGACGGTCATAAGTAAATTTTAACGATGGATTTACGAGAAGGGAACCTTATCAATTCGTATTTATGAATTGAGTTTGGAACATTTAGACCCTTATTATTGGTCGTAATTGTTTGGTGATATGATCATCATTTTTCGACTCGTATTGTGGATGTGGATTTGTAAGTGTCTGAGTTGGATTGTTCAGACTGTGATTAGTCGAGATATGGTGAAACGATTGAGTTTGTGGTTTGGTAGTATTGATATTGGTCGTCATCGAACCTGTTGATTATTAATCCTTCGTTTTACAATAAGATATGATGATTGATCGTGAATTATGACTGTTGTGTTGCGGTTAAGGTTGAAGGGTTCGTAGATTAACTTGGTCGAGACTGAGGAATTCGTAAGACGAAATCAACTGAATTGGTAACAGTTCGTTGTATTGATATCGAGGCAAGTTTTATACTTGTACTAATCAATGAGACTAATGTTATTGTGTAGGTGTACGAATGTGTGTATCATTTCGAGACTTGGCCTCCTTATGATTGTATTGATATCAGGGGATTGTTTGATACGACACCCATCGACAAATTATGCCAAATGTTATTGTTGTTCGTAAACGGCCGATTAAAGGCATTGATGTATTCGAATTTCATCTTCATTATCGGTAACTGATTTAAATGTGCCGAGACATCTGTTGTACCGTTGTTATCGAGTTGTCGTTCTAAGGTAACCGAAGTATTGAATTGGGACTGTCGAAGATAGTTCCCATCCGTTGAGTCGTTATCGATTGGTCATTCGAAGACAACCGAGATATTGAATGGGGATCGCCGAGGATAGTGCCCATCTATAAGTTATTATTGTCGTGTTGGCCGACTCAAGGCAGCACACTATTATTCTGGTGAACTTGGTAATTTTGTGATCGTCGAGGATGAAGGATTTCCCGAATTGTGGTGTTCTGGTTATTGCCGTGTTAATCGGTCCTTAGGGATTCTGATCCCAGGATGGTTGTTTTGAATATCGTTGGTCGTGTCGATCTTTCATTATTCGTGTGTCATCGTTCACTTGGTGAGTCGTATGATCCGTAATGGGTATTTTATCCTTTGAGTTTCGTTGTCATGTTGTATCATGGCATATCTGGAATCATGTCTGCATACCGATTGGTTATGTGTAGGATTTTTAGCCAGGCACTCGATGGTCATGCGTGGATGTTTCCGCATTGTACCGTGCACACGAGACGTAGTTCTTGAGGCTAATTAGGTACATTGTCACACGTGTATTCTGGATTCCGTATATGGGGTGGACATGTGCACGGACACATTTCCGGGTCGGGCGTGCTGTGATGTCCCTATTGAGCCTTATTGTTTGGTCGTTCGTAGTCCATGTTGTATTGGATATGTCTGACGATTTGCGGCTGGTTGTTCATACGCCGAGGGGTATGTCCGACAGTCAGGTTTGCCTCTTTGAGATCTGTATTGTGATGATTTATAGCTTTGGGCTGTTCGGCTTTCAGGCCATCGTCATATACAGCTTCGGCTGAGGGGTTTTCAGGCCATTGCGATGTATTGGTATTTTTGTTGGAGCCTTCAGGCATTATGATTCGTATTTACTTCAGCGTTGGCTTGGATTACCTTCGGGTAATGTATTGTTGTGTTGCTTGTAACGTTTCGCCGTTGGGCGTAAGTTACGCATTTCTTGTGTATCTCGTTGAGTTTTCCTAGCGGGATATTGCTTCTCCCTAGTTGTTTTAAGTTTCGGGACAAAACTTTTTTTAAGGAGGGTAGAATGTAATATCCGCAAATTCGATTTCCGGGAATTTTTCTTTTTGGTGAAAGTCCGTTTTTACGACTTGTTTGGGACCGTTACGTCACCCTGAGAATGATTAATTCCACACTTTTTGACATCCGAGTTCGTTTCGGAGTCGTTTTGTTGAGTTCCGTGCTTTTTAGCGACTTTTCCGCTCTTGAGTCGATTCTTGCGAATCTCGCTCAAACATTTGAGTTTCCTGTAAGTCTGTTTAACTTTGTTAGACGTGTTATGAACTTCGGTTTGGTTATTCGATCACGTATCGTGATTTCCGGGCGTTTTGGGCCATTTTGTAATTTACCCAAAGTTATGGGTATCCGTATCTGTATTTGTTGTCTCGACCCTTTTCTTGGTCGCGTATGATTAATTATTGCATTACGTTTTCATTTCGAGTCGTTGATATCGTCCGAGAACTTTTCGTCGTGTTCGTTCTGTGCATTTTCGGAAATCGAGGCGTCGGGTCGTGGGCGGCCGAAAGTGGCCGGACCGGTGCGGCCTCGTCGGAAGTCTTGGCACCGCCGAGCAGCACGGCAGAACCGCGTAGCGCACGCCACGGCCGGACGCCGCGCGCGCAGCTCGGCAGATGTAGCGCACGCTGCCGAGTCACCGGCCAGACGCTATCGGCCCGGGCAGAGGGTTACGAGGTTCGGATTCGGTAGGATCGGCAGTAGCGCACGCCATCGCTTGGCCGTGGCGCACGCTAACCGGCAGGGGTAGCGCACGCTGTCGGCCGACTAGCGTATGTTACCGGGATGAGTTTGTTAGTCCAGAGTTTACTGGACAGGTCGGCTAGCGCGCGCAGGCTTCCGGCCGTAGCGCACGCCAGCGGGAGTCGGGCGGACGAGTCATGGTCGGCAGAATTGGTCGGTGATGCCAGGTCATGCGGGTCATGGCCGAGAGTGCTGGGCCGATACTGGCCGATAGCGCACGCTAGTCCGGGAAGGCTAGCGCACGCTAGTTCCGGCCCAGTATATAAATGATAGAGCAGCCACTTTTTCATTCATTTTTCATTTCCTTTCTCTTCGGTCCGCGGCTAGAGATTTGGAGGAGATGAAGCCATGTTGTTAAACAACAAATCCATGAAGTTTCTGAGTTTATATCACCGATCAATCATCATATAACATCCTTCGATCCAGTCAATCAAGGTTAGATCTTTAGAACCCTACTTTTGGGGAGATTTGGGGATTTTCGCGTTTTGTCCGATTCAATCGGTTTTGCTGAGTAATTCATGATGAATATGATTAATCTTGTTGGTATTCTTAGTTTCCCTACGGATTCATGGTATATTTCGTGATTTTTACGAAATCGAGAGGGTTTGGTTGTGGTCCGCCCTCGTTGTCGTTTTTATACGAATATACATGAATCGTAGGCGGGTGTCCGGGCGTATTCCAATTCCGTATTCATTTATAATCTGTTGTGATTGTATTCTTTGAATCGTTAGGTTCGGTTTCGATGGTTCCTATCACTCGTCGGTGACTTTCCATTCCATTCGTTGCGTCGTCGACTATTCAAGGCAAGTGCATATTTATGATTGTACGTTCTCGACTTTGAAAGTAAGGAATATTGATGGTATGATATGAACGTACCGTTTCTACGGCATTCATAGATATATTGATGGCATGATATGAACAAACCGTTTCTACGGCATTCATATATGTATTGATGGCATGTTATGAACGAACCGTTTCTACGGCATTCATACATGTATTGACGGATGATATGAATGAACCGTTTCTGCGGCATTCATATACGTCTTGATGTGACACTATGAGATTTAGTTATTCCGGAGTACTAGTCTTGAATTGATGAATTGACGGTTACATTTACTTTATTGTCGAGGAGTATTGTGTTTCATACTTGATATACTTGCACTAGCTATTCGACGGCTAACCCCTTTATGGGGGAAATACTTTTTATGTATTTCAGGTTCCAGGAGAGCGGACAGGCGGGTATCGGGTCGGCATGAAGATGATGGGCAAGTGTGGTACTGTGTCTTGTCTCCGGTTATCTTTTTGGATTCCTCCATTCAGTGTTGTTGTACTGGAATGGATTTTAAATACTCGAGTATTGTATTTCAGTTTCCTTGATGTTCCGGCCTGTGTTGCCGAGGTATTGATTTGTGCAGTGATGTATATGGTTTCATTGGTTATGGTTTTGAATACCATTTGTATCGTCTTTCTTTCCATTGTATGTAGACCTTCTCGGTCAAGTTTTATAGTTCCGCGTATGTTTAGCCTTGTGGGTCCCACGGCGGGGCTCACGGTGCTGTAATATACCCTGAATAACTTGGGGGTGTTACAATCTGTAGCTGATAAAGACCCATCTGCATATCAGACATGATCCCCACCTGCAGATGAGAAGACCGTAGCTGATCCAATTGCAGACCAAGGAGATCAGAACCAAGCTGAAGCATAGATTAACTTAGAATCTTCGCTTTCAATAAATTGGGAAATTACATAAATTATATTAATCAAGATTAATTTGGATTAATCGAGGCGGATTCTCGATCCTAGATTCTTCTCCTATTTGATCTCCTTTTATCGGACTACTGATTTTATTATTTATTTTTAGTTTATCATACTATTTAGTGATTAATAATTCTTCAACCACAAAATCCGGTCGTTCAAATAAAATTAGGAATACGAATAAATTGGTAATTAGTACATCAGTCCTCGAGGAAACTATACTTTTCTCATCACTTTATTACTTGTTTACGACAACGTGCACTTGCATTCACAAAAATACGTAACAAGTTTTTGGCGCTGTTTTCGGGGACTGATTGTTTTTGTAATATCAATTTGAGTATTTTTAGTCTTAAATTGAACATTATTTTATTTTTGCGTAAAGTTGTTTTTATTTGTTTTCCTTTCAGGAGTTTGTTTAGTGCATGAGAAAGTAACGAAGGTTTATTCCCTTTGGATACTGAACTCGAACGTACTTTGCGGAAAAACAGGAAGGAAAGACGTGACTTATTAACTACAGATACTATGGGTGACAACACCGAAAATCAAGGGGTTGACAACCCTATTCAGCAAGCTCAACCGGCATTGGCACTCCGAGATTATGCACTTCCACAAATCAATGTGAATCTTTCGGGGATTCAGCGCCCAACCATTCAAGCAAACAATTTTGTGATTAAGCCAGCTATCATCCAAATGGTGCAAGCGAGCCAATTTTGCGTACTAGCGAATGATGATCCTAATGCTCATATTGCATCCTTTCTCGAGATATGCGACACATTCAAGAATAATGGAGTTACTGATGACGCCATTCGTCTATGGCTTTTCCCATTCTCTCTAACGAACAAGGCCAAGTTTTGGTTGAATTCACTCCAGCCGGGCTCTATCACGACTTGGGCGGAGTTAGCACAAGCTTTTCTGGCTAAGTTCTTTCCGTCGGCAAAGACAGCGAGACTCAGGAATGAAATAACTACTATCGGGCAATTTGAGATGGAATCACTGCATGAGGCATGGGAGCGATACAAGGATATACTAAGAAGATGCCCCCATCATGGTCTACCGGATTGACTGCAAGATTCAAACATTCTACAATGGACTGAGTGCTTCTATACGCACTCTTGTTGATGCAGCCGCTGGAGGTGCTTTAATGGGCAAGACGATGGCTGGAGCTCATTCTTTACTAGAATCTATGGCGGAAAATGCTTATCAGTGGCCTTCAGAACGTGTGAATCCAAAGCGAGTTATTTTAGACAACAATCCAATCTCTACACTGTCAGCCCAAGTTACAGTGTTAACTCAACAACTGCAACTCTTTTCACATACTCCTTCTACCAATACCATGGAAACTTACAATTGGTGCAACGGATCTCATCCTACTGCTGAATGTCAAATCGAAAATTCTTTTGAGCAATCTCAGATGGAACAAGCTCAATTTATGGGAAATGGAAATCGTCAGAACAACCTTTATTCCAACACTTACAACCAAGGGTGGCGAAATCATCCCAATCTTTCGTGGAGGAACGGGCAAGCTTTGGATAAACCTCCGCAAGCTCAATTCACTCAGCCACCACAGCAGCCCCCTCAACCACCAAAGATCTCTTTAGAAGATGCTCTTGTTCAAATGGCGGCTAACATGAGCCAATTCATGACTCGCACGGAAACTATTCTACAAAATCATTTCTCTTCTATTCGGAACATGGAAGTCCAAATGGGGTAGATTGCAAATCTATTGTCATCTAGATCCCAATGTGTCTTACCAAGTGCTACCTAAACGAATCCCAAGGAATATGTGCAAGCTATTAAGTTACGAAGTGGAAAGGAGCTGCACGGCAGCCCAAAGGTAGTAAAGAAAAGTGCAGTCCCATTGAGAAAGTGAATGACGAAGAGCCCAAGTCAAAAGCAATCTCGGCCACACACCCTACTCATGTACCACATGTCCCGTTTCCACAGCGTCTGCAAAAGCAAAAGTTAGACAAGCAGTTTTCTAAGTTTCTTGATGTCTTTAAGAAATTGCACATTAATATCCCATTTGCCGACGCTTTGGAACAAATGCCGAGCTATGTGAAATTCACGAAGGAGATATTATCTAACAAAAAGAAGCTCGAAGAATAAGAAACGGTGGCACTAACTGAAGAGTGCAGCGCTATCTTGCAGAAAAAACTCCCACCTAAATTGAAGGATCCAGGAAGCTTCACTATACCGTGCACTATTGGAAACTTGTCTTTTGATAGAGCGTTATGTGACCTCGGCGCCAGTATAAATCTAATGCCTCTTTCTATTTTCAAGAAACTAGGATTTGGCGAGGCCAAGCCTACTACGGTCTCTTTGCAACTAGCCGATAGATCCAACAAGTATCCGAGAGGGGTAATAGAAGATGTTCTGGTCAAAGTAGATAAATTATTTTTCCCCGCTGACTTTATTGTACTTGATATGGAAGAAGATCATGAGATTCCGATTATTCTGGGTAGACCATTTTTTACCACTGGAAGGACCCTTATTGATGTTCAGGAGGGTGAATTGATGCTTCGGGTTCAAGAAGAACAAGTCACATTCAAAGTGTTTCGATCTCTCCCGTATCCAATAAATGTCGAGAAGTGTTCTCAAATTAAAAGCTTAGACATTTTTGTGAAAGACACACACCGGGAGAGTTGTTAGTGCTCAGAATCTATTTTAGTTGCTCCGACATCTAAGAAAAATGTAGAACGAGTCGCGTATCTTCGGCTTTTGGACATGTCGTCTTCATCATCCGTTCACCCACCATTGAAAAATTCTCATGCCGTCATAAGTTCATTCGTGGAAAAGAAAACTGAGCCGGAAGTGAAGCGGGTGCCAATTTAATTCCAGTATGGGTGTTTTGTGAAGTTGCTTTTGTTCAATTCTTTTCAAAAGGAACATTGGATGTCCAAACCAAAAATCGAACGGTTAAAAACTAATGGTCAAAATTTAAAACACGTATTAATGGTTCGATGGAATTGGTGGAGTCCAAATGGTGTTTGCGAAAAGAAAATTAATTGTCAAAAGGTTCGGCTGAAGACTATAAACTTAGCGCTTCTTAGGAGGCAACCCGAGTTTTAGTTGTCGATTTTAGTTGTTCGTTGTTTTTCTTCATTTTAGGAGTCTATTTTTTTCGGCACTTTTGCTTTGCTATGCTTCTCTCTCATGTTCTATGTGTTTTCACTTGAAAAATCTGTGCAAGAACTCTCCAGGGAAATTTTTTACTTAGGGCCGCGGCACACTGAGAGTGGGCCGCGGCACACAAAAGTCTCAAAATTCAGCTAACTTGTTGTACTCTGTGCCGCGGCACAATAGTGCTGAGCCGCGGCACTCTCGCCCCAAGAGCCGCTGCACGATGAAGACAGGCTGCGGCACGCCAAAGCCTCAGAAATACGCCCAGCGAATTGTACTCTATGCCGCGGCACGAAAGCACTGATCCGCGGCACACTTACCCTGGAAGCCGCGGCACCCATATAACGAGCTGTAGCACGCTACGAAACACCCAAATATTAAAAAAACCTGTTGTAATGTGGGTCGCGGCTCACTTACTATGAGCCGTGGCCCCTGCTGAAGAATTTAAAGGGACTGGGCGGGTTAGAATTCAGTCGGCCGAGATAGAGGTATTGTTCAAACCTTCTTATTCCGCGTGGCACTGTAGATTTCCCTTCAAGCAAATTCTTCTTTCTAGCTTCTTCAATCCAACACCAGGTAATCCTTATTCCTTAAGCTTATTTGCAACAAGGATTGAGAAGTGGGGTAATGTCTTTCATTCATTGATGAATTTGTTTTTATTTCCTAAAGTTCTATCAAGATTTTTATCGGAATATATTGAGAATATCGATTAATGCTGATTGTGTTTCGTTTATTATCATGAATCTATGCGATATTGTTTGTTTGTTGGGGATTAAATTCACTAATGATTATTTTTGTTCTTCATTCAAGTTTACGCACGCCAAGTGTTTGATGAAATACCCTACTGAAACGTATTTGATCTAAACATCTCCAATCTGTTTGCAACAGTATGATTATCTGAATAATATGTCCCCCTACCTTAATGCTTAGTTTGAGTTAAAATTTTCGCATCATATACCTCATACGGAAGTGAGAAGTATTGGCGCTATATTCGTTTCCCACACGTTATATGTTGTGATTGGTATCTTGTTATTTAAAGTCGTCTAATATCCTGTATTTATTTTCCAGGAATTTGCTATGGACCAAAAGAGAAAGTTGAGCTCCACTCGTACTACAACTCGTTCATCTCCCTTGAGAGGAGAAACCTCGCAAAACCCGGACAAACCTTTTATCCCTCCGATCAGGCCACCCACTTCACCAGACGAGGGTGATGCCAATGCCTGAGCTTATCTTAGGGGAGTACTTGATCTTTCTCTTACTGCGTATTATTATTTGTTGTCCATTGAGGTCACTGTACTTCTTAAGTTTGGGGGGGTTATTTCTTAGTTGTTATTTATTGATTTGAGCCTTGCTTGTCTTCTATGATATTCTGGACATTGTTTGCATTCGTGAGTACATCATGTAGCCTTGTGTAAGACTGAGTATATGATACTGAATTCTATTTGAAGAAACAGATGAGTATTAGTCGAGTTCACATTGTGCGATATTTCTTTCCCTCGAGTATTCATTTCGGTCTGATTTTTTTTGCGTCATTGTGGTAGTCTTGGCATATAAGAAATGAGACATACGTGTTTCTAGTGTCCACATTACATGAGCCATCGTCTATATGTTTGGTGGCACTATTCACTTAGCTAGTCGTCTAGTAACATTAGTCCTGTTGGCATTTAATTAAGTACCTATGGTTAGGCATTGAGTCGGACAGTTTAAATTCCCAAAATTTGAGCAACCTTGCATGTTCTATGATGGGAAGTCTAGTAACCGGGGGTATTCACGTGACCCATTGTTTACTGTCGTGTAAAACGACAACCCTGAATAGACATGTTCATAGTAGATTAATGATTCAGAAAAATCACATCTCCGATGATAAGAAGCCAAGTAACCGGGGGTATTCGCGTGACCCGTTGTTTACTGTTGCGTAAAAAAACAACCTTGAATCGAATGTGCAAGAGTAGCTATTAGAGTTTTTTTCTCCAGTGTAGAGGGAGACTTAGTAACGAGAAGCATTCATGAGCCCCATGAGTGTCTTTTACGTCAAACGGTATCCCAATACATGAGAATCGAAATCCACCCTAGGGTTCTTCCGATGAAACATACCGGGAGTCGAAACCTAGAGGTTAACTCGAATCATTATTAATATAAGGGAGTGCTGTCCGGGAAATATTATGAAATTCTTGTGTTTTTGCCATGAGGCTGTGGGACTGGGCGAGTTGGCTTGTTATAATCTCAACATTCATATTGGCGGTTGGCTCAATTCATGTTTGTTAATCTTTGAGCCTTGATTTTCTTCATGAGCTATTGATTAGCACTAAAAATGGTTACCTTGTGGAATCATTGTCCGTACTGTGACTAATTAGTACGATATTCGTATTATTCTTTGAGATTTTCAGGGTAGTATTAATTAGTTGAGCACTATGGGTTTGCACGATCGTCCACGATACTCGTAGTCTTGTTTGAAATTGATTTTTGCTTGAGGACAAGCAAAGGATTAAGTTTGGGGGTATTTGTTATATGTTATTTTGTACACTTAAGCCGGGCCGTGGCCCGTAGCATGGGATCCATGATTTCAGCCCACGATTTTGGCTGTTTTGAAGGCCGTTTCGACCTAATTCTCGGACGCGTTTTTGGAGGCGGAAGGAAGGTTATAAAAAGGCAGTGGAGGTCAGAAAAAAATCATCATCGAAGAGGAGGAGAAAAATACCTAGCAGCAGAAAGCAAGGCCAGAGAACGGAAGAATCTAGTTCTTCAATTATGTTTGAATTTCTTCCTTATGTATAATTTGAATATTAGTGTATTGTTTTCTAGCATGTCCGGCTAGACCTTTTTATTCTAGGATTGTGATGAAAGTGAGCTTATGACGAATTAATTTTGATTTTTACGTTATTGATATATTTCCCTTTTCTATTGAGTTTTCCCAATTATTCTTAATGCTTTCAATAATGTGGTCTATGATTGAATTGTTTTAACTACGTAACTTGAATCGGGAGAGGAGAGGAAGTAGTGTAAATTTGGTGAAAACCGTTTTATCTTGTGAGATAGGAATATACTCATAAGAATTATGAAGCTTGTTTGAAGATCTTAGAACTTTTTGGCCATTATTGAATTAACTCACCTAGGAATAGAGTGAATTATTCGAGTTTTTCGAATAGCTCTTTGGTGCCACACATGTGCCTCGAACAACCACTATCTATGTACCACTTGCTTTTCTTTGAATATAGTACCTGCAAAATTAGTTCGTTGTGGTTGTTTTGGTACCCACGCCCTTTTAGGTCCTCCATAGTTAATAATGCAAATGGCATTTGGGACAATCGTTCCTTTGGAACCCAAATTTGTCGAACTTTTAAAGTTCTCAATTTTGAACGAGTTTTGTCATGATGATTGATTGTTGAATTCTCGATTTTTGTAATTTTTATCTTGTTAGGATTTACAAGAGATTGTTCTCTCTTAAATGGATCAAAACCGAGACCATGTTTAGACAAAGGATATTTTTGAATAGATAAGAGTTTTTCAAACTTCTCGTTTCCAAGAGTAAAATTATTCATTATATATCTCAACTATTTTTGAGTGTTAGACACTTCAATTTTCAAAATATTTTCTTTCTCAAGGCACGAGGTATGGTCTATTTCAACGGTTTTGCCTTTATTTTGAAGTTTCGAGTTTTCGTGTTCTAACACCTTTATTTTTCTTTTTAAAGACATATTTAATTTAACCATTTCATCGTACTCCACATTCAATGACTCAAAAGCATTTAATAATTCATTGTCATGATGTGTTTCTTTAGAATCGCAAAAATCAAATAAATCATAAACAACATTTGGTTTAGAGCGTACCTCGAGATCATTTTCCGAATCAAGTGCCATAAATGCGAGATTTGCATCTAATGATCTTTCGAATTCTTACTCGCCGTCACTCCAAGAAGCGATTAGGACATCCTTTTTTTAATCTTCCATTTTGAGGTTTGAAGGTAGATTTTCGGCATTCTTTGGCATAGTGACCGGCTTTCCCGCATTTTCAACAATTATTGTCGAATTTTTTTATGGGAGCATACATATTTTTCTTTTGTTCCGTATTGCATCCTGACCAAGGAAGTTCCGCCTTTTTTGAATTAAAATCTTGTATCTTCTAATATTATTGGTGTGTAGAGCAAGTTGCTCATCATCTTCATCTTCGGCAACTTCTTCCTCGGTATCGCTATCTACTTTGAAAGCGACTACTTTTTCACGAGGCTTTGGTTTGGAGCCTCTTAAGAACGATCTCGTAATTGATAATTCACCCGATGAGGGCGCTAAATTCAAGCTTGTTGAGATCTTTGGATTCCATGATTGTGGTAACTGTAGCATTCCATTCACGAGGTAGTGAGCGAAGAATTTTCTTAGCCTTGTTGCTACTTGAGAAAGGTCTTCCAAAAGATGCAAGACCATTTGTTATAATTGAAAATCGATCCAACATATTTGTGATCGTTTCCTCGTCTTTCATGGAAAAGAGTTCGTAATCATGAAGTAGCATGTTAATTTTGGTCTCTTTAACTTGAGTGGTTCCTTCGTGCGTGACTTCGAGAATTTCCCAAGTTTCCTTTGCACTTTCATATGAGGATATCCTATTGAGTTCGTCGGGATTGAGAGCACAGTATAAGAGTTGAGTGGCACGAGAATTAATATGTGTGTTCTTCCAATCTTCGTCGTTAAACTCATCAAATTTTTTAAGCGGACCATCTTCCTTCTTGGCGATTTTTGGACCAAGAGCAATGACTTTACAGATTTCAATGTCGTAAGATTGAACAAGTATAGCCATTTTCTTTTTCCAGGTCATGAAGTTGGAGCCGTCAAAGAAAGGAGGACGATTTAGAGCATTACCTTTGATTTGGCCTAATAGAGCCATTTGCGGATCTTTTTCTCTAAGGTGTTTAAACCTTTAAAAAGAGACCCGCTCCGATACCAACTGAAGAGTGAAAAGTACCACTAGAAGGGGGGTTGAATAGTGGTTTTGCAGATAAATAAAATTTCTCGAGAAATTAAAAATAATGCGGAAAATAAATGACACCAGATTTATAGAGGTTTGACAACTTGCCTACGACGTCTTTCCATTTCCTTTTTCTATTGGATTAAGTAGCAACCACACTTCACTTTGCCTCGTCCTCTATTGGTCCGGGCATAACCGATACAAATTGCTTGTCTTCTATTGGTCCAAGCACAACCGACTATAATTAATACAATACTTTTTCTAGTATTCTATCGGAACTAGAATAACCTCACTTGGAATCTAAGAATTCAATCCTAACAATGCCAGATCGCTGATCTTAATAACACCATATTGTACTCCTCATCATCATCAGAGAAGAATCCACTGCTAGATTCTACTCTCTCTTGGTCTTCTCCAATGAAAGCTTTTCTCTTGTCTTCTTTTCTGCCCACTTCTTCTTGACTTCATCCTTCTTAAGATCAGGACAGTCAATTTGAATATGTGTTGACTTGTGAAAATTGTAGCACTCAACTTTCCATATTCCAGCCTTTTGATTCCACCTTGGATTTTCTTTATAGTTCTTCATATACTTGTAGTAGTTCTTTCGAAAGTTGCTGGATCTTTGCATTATAAAGGCCATTTTTCCTCAAAATCTAGGGGATTTGGAGGCTTGACTTCAGATAGGCTCTTGGCGGTAGACTCAGCTGCAAATGCTATTCCCTTCTCTGCAGGCTCGGTTAATGATGAACATGGAAGCTCAAACTCATAAAGCCTTTAGGTCATAGAACAGCTCTTGGATCTTTATCTTGTTAAGATCCTTGGACTCTCTCATGGCCACAGCCTTCATACTCCATTCTGGGTTGAGAGATCTTAGAACTTTCAGGGCCATCTCCCTGTTGCCATATATTTTTCCCAGAGAATTGATTTCATTTATTATCTCTGTGAATCTTGTGTCCACTTGGTCGATAGATTCACCATTCTTCATTTTGAAGTTGTCAAACTTTTTGTAGTGATTGACAACTTATTCTCCTTTATCAGCTCAGTTCCTTCACACATCACATCTAGAGTTTCCCAAATTTCTTTGGCATTCTTGCAATTCTTGATCTTGACCATGGTTGATTTGTCAAGAGTCTGGTACAGCACATCTCTAGCCCGGTTGTCATGATTGGCCAGCTTTCTTTTTTCCGGGGTCAGCTCAATCCTCTTCTTGGGGATCTTCTCTGGCTTACCAGCTGCAACTTCTTCTGGGGAGTTGTCCTTCTAAAAGATGAAAGGACCGTCTTCAATTATGCACCACATGTCGTCATGTATGGATGATAAATGTGCATGCATTCTTTTCTTCCAAAGATCATACTCGTCAACTGAAAAAACAGGTAACCTAGAGTGCATGTGATGCATGTGTTCTATTCTAAATGAGATATTAAAGTATATATCCTCGATATATGGACCTGGTTTTGAAAAATTGAACCAACCTCTCTAATACCACTTGTAGGTCACAAGTCGTCAGAAATAAGTCTTGAGGGGGGGTGAATATAGTTATTGAAACTCTTTTTCCACGAAGGGTTAGAAGTTTCTCAGCTGATATGTACATATGACTTAAAGTATTCTGTAGACAAGTATGCAGAAGTCAGTTGATGACGATAGCAGATAACTAGATGCTCTCCATAATTAACTAAATAACGAACAGTTAAGTATGTATGCAGCAGATAGATATGATGTTGAATGAAGTAAAACACGCAGGCAATTATAGTGGTCTCAGAGGTGGGGTAATCCTCTACTAATCCACTTTTCTCCAAACCAGTTGGAGATAAATTCACTATAATTCTCAACCAGTGATAAATATTACAGTGATTCAACTAATTACAACAGCTTCCAACCAGTGGAATTCCTTGTCGTTGCAACTCGCTTTGGCTGCCTTGCACCTCTTGATCCACGATCCTTGGATGCCTTTACAGCCTCGCAAACTTCAACCAGTGAAGTACCCTATACTCAAGTTTAAAGACACGAGTGTTTTGTCTTCTCCAACTAAGAGCTTCTTCAAATAAGAACTTTGAACTCTTACTCTTTATGATGCTATTGTTTGCTTTGATTGCTTTGTTCGCTTGTAAGTGTTGTTCGCATCGTTATTTGCTCAATTCCAATCTTCAGGTATTTATAGATGTCGATCCTTGAGCTTCCTTCATAGCCGTTGCAATTAGTGTAACAAATCCGTCCGTTGGAGAAATAAACTTCTTTGTTTTTCTTTCTGCATGTTGCAAGGCTGGATTCCCTTATTTTAATATATTTCCGACCATTGTGAAGACTTTCACGTTATAGCGCCGAATCTTTAGATTATAATATGCTTAAAGTCTTCAGTGGTGGGTCTTGATGAATATTTTAATTCATTGCTTTTCGGGAATCTCTCCAGTCTGTCTCTCTACGCCTGCATGTGACTTTCTGTGATTATTGACTTTTCAACGCATGCTGATGTGGACTGGATTACTTGGCTGATCACTTTATCTGATCTCGTACAGTCATCCTTATCTGATGTCGGACTTCTCTGATGTAACTTCTCTGAGATGAAGTTCTTTGTCCTGACTAATCTTCTCTGATCTGAAGTCTTATGACCTAATGAACTTATCTGATCTGATGGTCAAACTTCAGTTGACTTGGACTCCGTCTGATATCTTGACTGCAGTTTGGTCAAACTTTTCTGATAATTATTTTGACCAGGACTTCTCTGATAAATCACTTTCTGCAGATTAGTCGTATGTGGTCAACCTTCTCTGAACAGTTGAGTTAACCAAGACTTATCTGATTAAACTTGTCTGCAACTCGTCTTTCTGCAGTATTTCGTCAAACTTTTCTGATATATCTGTTTGACCAAAACTCGTCTGATATTGAACTTCACTGTAATTTATACTTAGCTGATTTTAGCCTAACTTACATGGCCTACAGAAGATACTCATTTGGTTCTTCTTTACATGTTGTCAAGTATTCAACTATGCATAATCTGGCCTACAGAAGATACTCATTTGGTTCTTCTTTACAGTTTGCAAAGTATTTAAAACATATATTTGAATAATCAAATACAGGGATGACATCATCAAAATCTAATAAGTATTCCTAACAGGCCGGAGGCATGTGATGGTTGTTATGTTTATCTCGTCAGTAAAAGATCTTTGTATATCTGTAGTTTCATCCCTTGTAGTATCATTTCGGTTGTTGGCGAGTCGTCGTTTCAAACCAGCCTGACCTGCTGCCATGGCTGAGTTACGGCCATAAGATTTTATACATTACGGCCGTAATGTCCTTTTTGTAGCGGCCGTAATGTAGTTTAGTATTTTGGGCAGTGAGGTCGTAAATACCATTGCGGCCGTAATGGTATATGTGTTACGGCCGTAACACCTTACCCAGTTTATAAACTGGGCAACGACCTTTTTCTTCATTTTTCACCATTCTTCTTCTTCTTGCACGACGGGAGCCATCCTTCAGGCTAGGAATCGTTCGATTTCCACCTAAACTCCATTGAAGAAGTATATTTGAGCATTATATCATCACTCTAACACCAAATCATCCAAGATTTCGCCTTCAAATCAAGGTATATTCCTAAAACCCTAGTTTTTTTTGGGGATTTTGCGGTTTTGACGTGATTTCATCCTTCTAGCCCGATTTGGCTTAGATAGTTGTTAGATTACGATTGATTAATCGTAATCCCTTGCATTCATTGTAGTTTAGTGGATTAAACTTTTAGGTTTACACTGTTAATAGATTGGGATCGTTTGTGACCTCGTAGTGACCGATGAATTGTCCCAACGGGTAGAACTTAGGACGAATTCTTACGTTTCAGCAATGTTGTGGTTTATTGTATATTGTTATTGTGATAGGAGCGATATTGTGAAGATTATTCGGACTGAAACCTCTTCCTTTCGCCATTTACTTCACGTCATATTATTCAAGACAAGTACATGTATTACATTACATTATGTGGTTTACGGTTTCGATACGACCATGAATTGTGATACCGTGTGTATGTTGATGTTCTTCCACCCAGGGATGGTCCGACGGGGCCTCTGGGGGCCGATACTAATGGGTACAGCTGCGGAAGTAGTTTCCCACCCAGGGACGGTCCGACGGGACCTCTGAGGGTCGATACTAATGGGTAGAGCCGCAGGATACCAAGTGTGGATGTGGTATTGATGAAATATGTTGATATACTGTTTTGACGCAAATGTGATATTCCGGAATATTATTTTCAAATGCTTTCTAAATGAGTTAACTATGTTGAATCGTATCTGTATATAATGTAATATAATTGTGTACTTGCACTAGCTATTCCAATGTTAGCCCCTTAAATGGGGGAAATGCGTCTTATGATTTTCAGGTATCGGGCGAGCTGAGAAGCCAACACGGGACATGCATGCAAAGGATAGCCCAGCATGATGATGAGGCTCGATTCGGTGTTATTTCTTTTTACTATATTTATTCAATTATTGGTTAATGATGTCGTTGAAGTCCCCTGCATGGGCATTGAATACATTTCACTCTCTGTTTTGTTGATATTGAACTAAAATGTTTTGACCGAGGCCACGACCATACTTATTATTAATTAATATGTCTTTTGGGATTTCATTTGTGGATTATGTGTCATGTGTTAGCATGGTAGATCTTGTAAAGGTTCTACGGCATGTAATGTACCTTGTGAGATTTGGGGTGTTACAACAATTGAATGGTGTGTCAGAAAGAAGGAACAAAATATTGTTGGATATGGTTCGATTCATGCTTAACTATATTGATATACCAATTTATCTGTGGGGTTATGCGCTCCTTATTGCAGGACATATCCTGAACAGATGTCCTTCCAAATCCATTCCTAAGACTCACATGAGATGTGGGAGGTAGGAATCCAACTCTTTATCACATTAAGATTTGGGGATGTCCTGCTTATGTCAAGAAGACTAATGTAGAGAAGTTGGAATCTAGGTTTGTGAAGGGTTGTTTCATAGGATATCTAGGAGATTCCATCGAATATCTATTCTACGTGCTCGATGATCATAGGATCATTGTTGCTTTACATGCAAACTTCCTTGAAGATGAGTTCATTTAGGAAGGAGGCGCATGTAGAAGTATTTCTTTGGAATAAATGATGGAAATTTCAAATGAGACACTTGCACGAGATATTGGAACTAAACCTTCTAAAATACAAATACAACATCGTACGTCTAGTGGAGCTTATCAATTATATGAGAGGTATGGTTATATGCATCAAGAGGAACTGGGTGTCCATGAGATGACAGAAAGCAGTTAAGAGAATGATCCCTCTACGTATGACCAGGCGATGGTAGATGTGGACTCCGCAAAATGAGAGAAACTATGGAATCTGAGATAGACTATATGCATGCTAATCAAGTATAGACTTTAGTAGATCATGCTAAGGGCATAGTGCTTAGTGGAGAAAATGGATCTACAAGAGAAAGACTGATGGAGATGGAAGGGTTGATACCTATAAGTCCAGGCTTGTGGCAAAGGGTTATTCCCAAAGAGAAGGAATCGATTACTTCGAGATCTTTTCGCCTATAAAAGTCTTCTCGCATGATGCTTGCTTTTGCGTCCCATTTGGATTATGAAATATGGCAAATGGATGTGAAGAGGGCTTTTCTAAATGACTTCCTCAAGGAGGATATCTATATGGTGTAATATCCGTGTATTTTATGTGTGTTATTTTGGACGTATCTTGTTGTATTATGGTTATTTAGAGATGAGTGTATTGATGATTGACATTGGAATGTTCATGGTTGGTAATCGTTGAGTTTTGTGATTATCGTAATGTGTTCGTTCTGGACGGACATTGAGAATATAATGCTGGGATGTAGCAGTTAGCGCACGCTAGTCAGTGTTGCCAGCGCACGCTAATCGTGTATCAGTAGGGCACGCTACTCTCGCTCATAGCGCATGCTAGGCCGACTGGGCAGTGAGCTTTATGGACTCCGAAATGGGACATTAGCGCACGCTAAAGGTGGACTAGCGTATGCTATTTCGATGTGCTAGTGCACGTTAATAGTAAGGCAGCGCGCACTATGTCGACAGGACAGTGAGGGCAGAACATTTCTGGACTGCAGGTGCTAGTAGATAGCACACACTATTTCCGGAGCTAGCGCGCGCTAGTGACGATGAATAATGCACGCTAACTTATGGGTAGTGCATGCTATCGGAGTTAAACAGAAGGTTCTGGACCGTCTTCTAACCAACAGTGCACCACCTTTCAGCCAATAGCGCACACTAAACTTCAGCCGTAGCACGCTCTAATCTCGCCCACTATATATATGGGCTGCATGTTCTAGAATCGTCATTTTTCTTCTCTCCTTCTTCTTCTCCAGCGGCTGGGCGATCTTGAACATAAGGGAGTGTGGGTTTTAGTCGGATTTCATCATCCAACTACGTTTTTGAGTTCCTAGTGCAGATTTAACATCATTTAATCATCTTTTACCGCCCGAATCGAGGTATGATTGTTCAATCCCTAGTTTTTGGGAATTTTGGGGTTTTGTTAAGATCTCGTCCTTCGAGTCCGTTTTAAGCCTTGATTTTTGTTAGATTATGATTATGAAGTCATAATCCCTTGTTTTCCTTGAAGTTTACGGATTTTTTTTCGAGTTTCCATCTATTAAATGGAGTATGAACAACTCCGCCTTCGTAGTGTTTGATAGTTTGTCCCTAAGAGTAAAATTTGAAGGAAATCCTTTCGTTTACGTGGTGTTGTGTTTGATTTGGTATTTTTTTGTACTGGGATCGAATCGTTTAAAGAGTTCGGACCATACGTTCTCCCGTTCGTTGTTTCTTATATCGTTCGAATCAAGGCAAGTACTTTGATAGTGTTTAATGTACTTTGTGTGAATATGTGAAAAACGTGATTTTGTGAAAAGTGGTCATTTCAGAAAATGTGATTTGTGCTATTTGTGAAAAGTGATGTTTTCAAAAAGTTCGATGTGTGGTCGTGCGCTAAGTAAAACCAGTGAGGGTCTCCTGGGTTCCGTAAACCGAGGTTTTTGCGGTTCACTTGGCAGGGTTTGTACAACCAGGGAGGCTGACGAGGACTACATGGGGAGTGGTATGTATCTCGCGTGAGGTACAGTGCCAGTACAGCCCCCGTTGTTATTTTATGATGATGATTGTGATGTTGTATTCCGGAATATTTGTAATGGGACTGTGATCTCTGTTGTTTATTCACTTGTTGTACATATCTAGAATCATTATACTTGCACCGGATTTTTGGTGACCCCTTCGGAGGTGGATATACTTGTTGTGTATTCAGGTACAGGTCCAGTGGGAGAGCCAGCACAGGGCGGACACGAGCTTGGTGGGCAGCATTGATGTCGTGTACTATTTTGAGTTGGTGGTCATATTGTCATGGTCATTGTCGTGTTTTGGTTTTGTACTTGCGCAGGTACTGTCATGTAATGTATATCGTGTCATTGATGATTGTTAATGACATGGTTGTATCAGTTGTGAGTTTTTGTATCGGTTATAATCCTACGGGATGATGTGTTGTTTGGTTTCGTAATGTAAGTCGTATTGGAGTCAGTTTGTTTTTAAGAAAGTGAATGTTGTGGTTTGTTAATTTTTAATGAGTTCTATATTAGTCTAAGCCTAGTAGGTTCTCCAAAATGAATCTACGGCGCTGTAATATCTCCGTAAATCACGGGGGTGTTATAGAATATGGTATCAGAGCTTAGGTTATGGATACCTACGCTGTTGGTGTTTTTGGGTCTGTTAAAGTGAGTCGGTAGTTGTCTACGATATCATTGGCGTTCTACCACCCCGTGTTGCCTGTGCTGGAATCTCTTCGGATGTTGGTTGTTTCTTTCCCTTGGGAGTAATTATCTTTGTCATTATGAAATCTATTGTTGTAATCGTTTCCTTGTTGAACCATTCTTATTCTTTAGTATGCCGAGAGTTAGAGCTGTCCGACAATGCGGCCGAGGCCGTGGTAGAGTAGCGATATCTGAATCCGAGATGTCCCTTTCAGATTTGGCATCTCATTCTGTGGCTAGATCAGATCCGATTCCTTCGGGAGGTGCAGGTGGGAGTGCAGAGGCCGAAGTGCCTAACATTCTTCAACAAGTCGTAACGCAAGTGCACCAATTAGCTCAAGTGGTGCAGAACATTAACACTGGCAGGATTGTTGAGGATCGATGGCTTCAAGAAGTTATGAAAATGAATCCACCCAGATTCAATGGTTCCGGTGATGCGAACAACTGGGATCATTGGTTAGTTGAGCTGGAGAATATGTTTGATGGTATTGGCTGCCCTGAAGCCAAGAGAGATCCCATTGCTTAATATATGACGGTTGATGACGCTTCGGACTGGTAGCGAGCTGTTAAGCCCAGGAACCGTGATGTCACTTGGGAGGAATTTAAAGAACTAATGGAAGCACAATATTGTCCAGCCCCTGTACGTCTAGCCAGAATTAGTGAGTTCTTTAGAGCTCAACCCGAAGATATTCCTATTTCCGAGGCAATCAAGACATACAACAAGCAGTTAATATTTGTCCAAGATCGGGTCAGGGATGAAGTAGATAAGATACTTCATTTTGATGTTAGGATGAAACCGGAGGTCCGAAAGTATATGGCGGTTCTTGGGTGTACTACTTTGAGAGAATACCAAGACAGAGTGCTTGCTTATGAGATGGTGATAGTTCCGGTTCCGACGGTTTCGAGATCGAAGAAACCGAAATTTTTTGGTAGCTTCCGAGGCGGCGGATCGTGTAGGCCTCAATCTTCTGTGCAATCTTCCGTTGGTTCCCATCAACCTAGTGGAGGAGCACCAAGAGTTTATTTTAATTATGGAAATCCGGGGCATGTCAGTTCTCGTTGTACGTTTCGCCCCGTTGATTATTTTAACTGTGGGAAGCAGGGACATCGCGCATCATATTGTGAGACAGCGAGTAGAGTCTTCACCAAACAGTCTCCTACTCCGGCAGGCACAGTTACGGGCCATCCAGCTTCTAATGTTGGACGCGGCAGCGGAAAAAGCAAAACAGAAGTGGCCATGTATTTCCTTCAGTCCTACTTATCGAGGGGCCCAACAGATATCTCTCACACTTAAGAGAGGGACAAATCCCCATCTTGATTATTCATTGCCCTCTACATGACTCCCACTAATCCCGATCGCTAACCTTTATGATCACCATGTTTCAGATGACATTGGATTACGTCAAGGCATAGCAGTTATCATGTTGGACTCTATGATAATCTCAGGTTCAAGGATTTATTGACATACTATTATATTGAGATTCACTTATGACATTTCTATGTAGTGATCTCAATGTGGGTCTGTCCAATATTGGTTCTCCAACCAATACCCATAAGATTGATCCGTACCATACGCATAATCATCCGGTGATTATCAATCAAACTTATACTAGTATATTAATCACTTGAGTCTCTATTCAACGCGATTGTACCAGGGACATTTGAATAATCTTATTAGTCGTGAATAACTATTATTCGAATATTATAATATTAAAACATGCACACATTATAATAATCAATGAGAAATAAATGATATCAGATAACTTTATTTAAATGTGACAATTACAAATCTAGGCACATCGAATGTCCTAGGGCACTATTCCCAACAATCTCCCACTTGCACTAGGACCATTCATTCATGACTTTTAGTCCTATCGCTCTAGCATGCTCAACATGCTTTCCTTGTGAGAGAGACTTGGTAAGTGGATCTACAACATTCTCTTCCGTTGCTACTTTACATATTGTAATATCTCCTCGTCTGACGATCTCTCTGACTAGGTGATATTTCCTGAGTATATGTTTGGAATTATGATGGGACCTAGGCTCTTTAGCTTGTGCAATAGCACTATTATTGTCACAATAAAGTCTTATGGGACCCTGAATGGTCGGAACCACTCCTAGTTCGGTAACGAACTTTTTGATCCATACGGCTTCCTTAGCTGCATCCGATGTCGCAGTACTCGCCTTAGAATAATCAGCAACCGTGCTTTGCTTGGAACTCTTCCAACTCACATCACCTCCATTCAATACAAACACATAACCAGTTTGCAATTTGAAATCATCTCTGTCGGTTTCGAAACTTGCATCGGCGTAACCTCTTACAACACTGCTTTCCCACCCTCCATAAACTAGGAAATCATCCTTAGTTCTTCTCAAGTACTTTAGGATGGTTTTCACTGCTGTCCAATGACTTTCACCTGGATTCGATTGGTATCGACTTGTCATGCTAAGGGCAAACAATACATCTGGTCGAGTACAAATCATGGCATACATGATCAATCCAATAGCCGAAGCGTATGGTATCTTGCTCATGCAGGCTCGCTCATCAGGAGTCTTAGGACTCTGAGTCTCACTCAGATGAATGCCATATAACATTGGCAAGAGTCCTCTCTTGGAGTCTTGCATATTGAACCTCTTCAATATTTTATTAATGTATGGACATTGACTCAGACCAATCAATCTCTTTGATCTATCTCTATAGATCTTTATCCCAAGAATGTAAGCAGCTTCTCCTAAGTCTTTCATTGAGAAACAACTTCCAAACCAAGTCTTGACTGTCTCCAAGGTGGGAATGTCATTTCCAATGAGTAATATGTCATCTACATATAAGACTAAGAAAATAACTATTCTCCCACTAACCTTCTTGTACAAACATGGTTCATCTTCATTTTGAATGAACCCAAACTCTTTTAGAGTTTCATCAAAATGAAGATTCTAGCTCCGAGGAGCCTCCTTCAACCCATAAATGGATTTTTGAAGCTTGCAAACCTTTTAAGAGTTTTATGGATGAACAAAACCTTCATGTTGTGTCATGTACACATCCTCGAGTAAGTTTCCATTAAGGAATGTTGTTTTGAAATCCATTTGCCATATTTCATAATCATAGTATGCGGCAATGGCAAATAAAATTCTATTTGATTTAAGCATGACTACTGGCGAAAAGGTCTCATCATAGTCAACACCATGAATCTGTCTATAACCTTTTGCCACTAGTCTAGCTTTATAGGCTTGCTTATTATCATCCATGTATTTCTTCTTTTTATAGACCCATTTTCACCCAATGGTTTTAACACCCTCAGGTGGATCTATCAAGTTCCAAACTTGATTGTCATACATAGACTGCATCTCTGACTTCATGGCTTCTAGCCATTCCTCGGACTCTGGTCCTGAAGAAGCTTTTGTATAGGTACTAGGATCATCATTTATGAGCGATGCTTCATCATCCTCTGTTACAAGATAACCATATCTCTCAGGTTCATGTCGCATCCTATCAGATCTGCGTGGGACTTGTGTACTTTGAACGGGCTCTTCAACTGATTGTTGAGCTTGTTCGGTTTCCATCGGTGAAGTGATGTCTTCTTGTGGTTCTCGAGTTTTTTCGAGAATTACTCTTCTCCCACTGTCTCTTTTGGAAATAAATTCCTTTTCTAAGAACACAGCATTTCGAGCAACAAACACTTTGTTCTCTGTGGGCTTATAAAAGTAATATCCTTTAGTTTCCTTAGGATACCCCACAAATAAACATCTTTCAGACCTGGCTGCCAGTTTGTCAAACACTTGGTGCCTTACGAATGCTTCGCAAGCCCAGATCTTTAGAAAAGACAAGTTTGGTCTCTTACCAGTCCATTTCTCAAATGGTGTCTTTTCAACTGCTTTAGATGGAACACGGTTAAGGGTGAATGCTGCTGTTTCTAAGGCGTGGCCCCAAAATGATAATGGAACCTCTGTTCGACTCATCATGGATCGAACCATATCTAATAAAGTTCGATTCCTCCTCTCGGACACTCCGTTATGCTGAGGTGTTCCGGGAGGAGTAAGTTGTGAAATAATTCCACAACTCCTAAGATGATCATCGAACTCTTGGCTCAAGTATTCGCCACCGCGATCCAATCGAAGGGCTTTAATTATCTTGCCAAGTTGATTCTGTACTTCATTCTGGAATATTTTGAATATTTCAAAAGATTCATGTTTATAATTCATAAGATAAACATATCCATATCGGCTAAAATCATCGGTGAATGTAATAGAGTATTGGTATCCGACTCTGGCATGAGTGCTAAGAGGTCCGCATACATCGGTATGTATTAGGCCTAATAGATCACTAGCCCTTTCTCCATGACTGGTGAAAGGATTCTTCGTCATCTTTCCCAATAAACAAGATTCGCATGTCCCATATGATTCATAGTCAAAAGAGTATAAAAGTCCATCATTATGGAGTTTAGAAATGCGTTTCTCGTTTATGTGACCAAGTCGACAATTCCATAAGTAAGTCGGATTAGAATCATTGAGCTTAGGTTTCTTGGATGCAATGTTATAGACTTCCAAAGTGTCGGACTCATCTAGATCAATATTGTAAAGGCCAGTATATAACTTTGGAGTACCATAAAGCAAGTCATCAAAGAAAATACGAATAATCTTATTCTTAATAATAAAATTGTAACCTTCATAATTTAATGTAGAAATTGAAATAATGTTCCTATTCATAGCAGGAACATAATAGCAATTGTTCAAAACTAACAAAAGCCCATTGGGTAAAACTAGATCATAAGTTCCTATGACTAGTGCAGCAACTCTTGCTCCATTGCCGACTCTTAGATCCACTTCCCCTTTCTTCAGTTCTCTACTGCTTCTCAACCCCTGCACATTTGTAAAAATGTGAGATCCACATCCAGTATCCAATACCCAGGAGTTAGAAGTAGATAAGTTATCTTCTATAACAAATATACTTGTGGCAGTCTCACTACCCTTGGTACGCTTTAGCTCTTCCAAGTAAATCTTGCAATTTCTTTTCCACTTTCCTGGTTTATTGCAATGATGGCAATTTCCATCTTTAGGAGCTTTAGCCTTGAAAATCGGCCTAGTAGGGTCTTTAGATTTGGCAACTTTTGCTTTACCCTTGCCCTTGCCTTTGTTCTTAAAGGACTTCCCTTTGCTGACCATCAGCACATGGCTTGGTTTCTTCTTAATATTATGCTCAGCCGTTTTAAGCATCCCATGCAGCTTAGCAATGGACTTCTCTATCTCATTCATATTATAGTTCATAATGAACTGACCGAAACTTTCGGGAAATGAGTTTAGGATCACATCCGTGGAGTGCTCCTTAGACAGTGGAAAACCAAGCCTTTCAAGATGATCAATATATCCTTTCATCTTGGGCACATGAGCGCTGACAAATGTCCCCTCAACCATCTTTCAAGCATACAAGGCTTGAAAAGTCTCATACCTCTCTTGCCTAGCATGCTTCGAGAAAGTTTCCTTGAAGTGAGCATTTAGCTCATAAGCTTCCATTTCCTCCAGATTCTTCTGAAGTTCTGGACAAATGGTGGCTAACATAAGACAACTGACATCATTGGAATCATCAGAATGTTTCTTCCATTTGTCTTATGTTGCTTTGTTTGCATTGTCAGCCGGCTCATTGGGAATTTCTTCCTCAAGAACATACAACTTTCTTTCTTGATTAAGAACTATTATCAAGCTCCGGATCCAATCCAGATAGTTGCTGCTGTTTTCTTTGAGCTTGTCCTTCTCAACGACGGATCGCAGTGAAATGGTGGATGTGTTGTTTGATTCCATTCTACAAAATTCAATATGCAAAATATTTAGTCACATTGTTTTATTTCTCGAAAAATACTCCCACTAAAACAAAGTACCCTCAATTGACAACATTTGTAATTTTAGTGGGCTAAGATCCCATTTCGCACAATCCTAAACTCAGCTTTGGCATGACGCCTAGGATTGAGCTACTTTAGGTGGATAACTCTTTATCGATTACATCATATGTAACTGTTAGATTATATCATGGGATTTGGCATCGTATGCCCAAGCATGTTATAATCCCATCTTATGCCTTAAGGTTCAAAACTATTTTGATTTCCAAATTCGTTAAACGTATAGGTATCACCATTACCTATCCTAGCTTACTAAGATAATCCGAGCGCCCAGCTTTGGCATGACCCACTCATGATGATCGAAGTCTTGGTAGGTGTTTTTTAAATGAACGGCATTTTAAAATTTTAATGAGGGATTTTTATCCTATGTTAATGTCTATATTTGCTAACATACATCTAAACATACATAGCATCACATACATGCATAAATTTAAACATACATCACATCACATGACAATAAAAGCATAGGACCGTGTATAGCATGACCATAATCCTAACGTGATTTTCATGAGCCAACATGAAAATCACAAAGGTCAATCTAAAGGGTTAAATATGGTCTTCATTGATCTTCCTAACTCCTTGGAACGTCATACGCGATCAATTTGATCCTCGAGTCTGTCCTTCTTGTCTTCATTACATTAATGAAATTAATACTACACTAGTAAATTTACAAGAAGTGCAAACGACACGCAGGCCGTGAAATAATAAACAATTTAAATAGACAACTCGCAGGCCGTGAAACCAATTACAATTAAATGACTCGTAGGCCGTAAAACCAACCCATAAGGAAATAAATTATCCATTCACATTCGTCAATTTATGGTCATGCCATACACTATGCACATACCATAAATAATTATCAAATAATTAATAAAGCATGTAATATACTAAATAATCAATCTGTCTGACAATCAGACAATAAATTAAAACTGTGTAAAAATTTAACAATCTGGATCCCTAGCCCATATGGCCGAGCGCGCATCTCCCCTCACGGACGCGCGTGTTCAAATCCCGCCTGCCGCAAAAATGCATTTTTAAACATTAATTTTGAAATTTCAAAACAGGGGTCAAGTAGAAAATCAGTGAGCAAAATTAACAAAATTGCCCAAGCCAAGATGGTCCGGGCGCGGCATTCGGCTTGAGCCAACGCGGGTTCGAGTCTCTTTGGCTGCGGTATTAATTTTGCAATATTAAAACAGATTTCCTCCCTTTTATAAAACATCCGTGAGATAATTTTCAAAAGAAAACTGCAGCCCAGTTGGTAAGTCGGCGGAAGTCAGGGCGTGTGACCAGGGTTTGAAACCCTGGTAATGCAAACACATTTTTGCTAATTAAAGAAAGCCCGCGGGTCCAGCTACGACCTGACCCGATCCGAACCCGACCTGACCCGTCTCGAAACAGATTTGTTCCAGAACAGTTCTGGAGCAAAAATTCGCGAAAACAGTTCAGAAACTTAATTTTTGACGATCCGATTTAATCAAATTAAACCAGAAAAATTATATCTATATTTTATAAACATAATCAAGAACATAATTTACACATAAATATGTTCTACATAAACAATTAAATTACATGTAAGTTGGCTCTGATACCACTGTTGGATTTTCTATGCATCGAATACAAAATAATCGGAATAAAAACGCAGCAGAATAATAAATATGAAAACCCAATTTAGGATCTCATGCAGTGATTTAATTGTTTTATTAAAGGGTTAATCGAATTACCTTAATCCGATTGAACAATTCTAGATCCAGACTAGAAGCAGATGAATATCTCCTTCCTCTTTTGGTGATCCACACACGAACAATTCTACAAGCCGGATTGCTAGATCCTTACGAATAATATTGGTAAATAGTACAACACAAATTCCTTACTAGAAGGATTATACTATTGATCAAGATCAACTAAGGGAAGAGGATTAGACGACCAACTCCGTTCTCCTACATTAGGAAGTAGATGGCCGATTTTCTCTTGCTCTTGAGAGGGGGCGATTTTTTAGGTTTTTGTCTTATCACAACTCCTTGTCCAAGACCATATATTTATACTAAATAAACCCTAGAGTCAAACTCTAGTATTTGCTTAGTTGCCCCTCAACTTATTAAATAATACAATATATATAATATCCAATATTATATATTACTTATTATTTAATCTCCTTATAAATATAATATCCAATATTATATTTATTATTCCCAATTGATATTTATTCCTACTTGTCTATAATTATCGTACGTGTGACCCAAAAGGCTTATATTATGTTGGCAATTATTTAATACCTTATTAAATAATAAATCATAATCGGCCTCTAGCAAGACATTATGATTACCCAAATAATATAAGTTAATAGTCCATTAAACCTTTTAACGTGTCAAATCCCTTTGTCACGCAATATCATATTTGAACTAAGTCATGGAGTCTGTCATACTTATTTATGTTCAAATGCTTTCCCGAGCTTAAGTAGACTGATTGAATCAAATGACTCTTCATTTGAGCATGGCCATGTATTTCCTTCAGTCCTAGTTATCGAGGGTCCCAGCAGATATCTCTCTCACTTAAGAGAGGGACAAATCCCCATCTTGATTATTCATTGCCCTCTACATGACTCCCACTAATCCCGATCGCTAACCTTTATGATCACCATTTTTCAGATGACGTTGGATTACGTCAAGGCATAGCAGTTATCATGTTGGACTCTATGATAATCTCAGGTTCAAGGATTTATTGACATACTGTTATATTGAGATTCACTTATGACATTTCCATGCATTGATCTCAATGCGGGTCTGTCCAGTATTGGTTCTCCAACCAATACCCATAAGATTGAACCGTACCATACGCATAATCATACGATGATTATTAATCAAACTTATACTAGTATATTAATCACTTGAGTCTCTACTCAATGCGATTATACCACGGACATTTGAATAATCTTATTATTCGTGAATAACTATTATTCGATTATTATAATATTAAAACATGCACACATTATAATAATCAATGAGAAATAAATGATATCAAATAACTTTATTTAAATGTGACAATTACAAATCTAGGCACATTGAATGTCCTAGGGCACTATTCCCAACATGAAGCGCCATGAAGAATCGGACAGTCTCTTGCCCAGTGGACCATCTCACCGCACTTGAGACAAGCGTCCTTCTTCTTGCTCTTCGGAACCATCAGGGCCTTGCCCTTACCCTTAAGGTCCTCGACTTGCGGTCCCGCCCGCTTCTTGGTCTTTTTCTTCTTGTTCTTGGACCTCCGAAATCCAGAAGAAATCACAAGGGCAGACTCATTCATCCGCAGAGTCTTCATCTGAGACTGATCGGTCACTAGTATCTAGAGCCTCCAATCTCTCTATCATGGATATTATTTTGAGGATGTGGTCCTCAACCTTCTCATCTTCCTTCATCCTTGCACCGAACAGTTGATTGGATATCTCATATCTAGCAGTTCAACTGTGCTGACCATAAAGCTCGGTTAAGTGAGATAGAATCTGCCTAGCAGAAGTCATTTTCTCATGAGCTCTCTGAAGCTCATTAGACATAGAAGCCATCATGTAAGCACGGACTTCTACGTCATCCTGAACCCACTTTTCGTGGTTTTCAATCTCTTCCTGATTGGCTCTTGTCCGCACTGGAGGCGCCGGAATATCCGTCTCCAAGACGTATCCTAGTGACTCTATACTGAGGACTATCATCAGATTGCGGAGCTAATACACAAAGTTAGGTCCGTTGAAGGTGTTCTTTTCGAGTAGAATTGCGAGTGGATTCATTGTCATATTGAGATTTATAACTGCATTAAGTACGACAGATTAATTAGTGACTCGTTTAATTATGATTTGAGTATAGAATTAAGGTCTTTTTCTATTCTTGTTACCCAGATCCCACTATTTTTATCGGAATAACATACTCCCATGTGAAATCCGGAAGTATCGTCGCTCTACTTCATAGTGGTGATCGAGTTCTTTATAAATCTTAATAGAGGGCAACCGAATAGGTTTCTAGTCTATCAATTTTCATAAAGTGGTATCCAAAACTAACCCATCTAATGGATGATTCGATCTTCTTTTTCCCCTTGTTCACTCCCCTCAACCTATACAGTTTCTATGGTTCGTGAAGATAAAATTTGCTCCAACCGAAGGCATCCAATGCGCTCTCGGTAATTTATCCATCCTCCCCGAATGACTACCCCGATAGCTCGGAAGCATAGCACATACGGTTTGGATTTCAATTTCCCGAAAGATCGATGGAGGGAAGGAAACCTTGAAACCTTATAAACTTAATAATTTGTCGTGGGAGAATTTTCGCAATTAATGTTACACTTTGCACATTAATTCATTGAGCGCATTTGTGGTATTCAAACAATATTAAACAACCATTCACAACCTAGTTGCTACCAACATGTGGTTCATGGACCGTTCCTAGAAAACAAAAACTACCTAATCTAATTACAAGTCTTCATCTTGAATCTTCGTCTTCTCGAAACGGATCTTCCTCCGGTCTTCGTCATTACATATAAATTTTACATTGAAAATTGCATCCTAGATACAAATATTTCTAGTAAAATAAATAGGCTCAAAACGGCCTTTACAACCCAATCGAAGAAAAACCGAACGATTCAAAAAACTATGTCCACGAACCACATCCCCATTCAAAAGCATTCATCCAATAAATACTATATAAATGGAAAGGGTAGAGATATATTGATCCAATCAACAATACGAACCGATCCAATCAATTCATTCAAAATGAATTAATCCAATTAATTCAAACAACCGTCAATTTTAACTTGTTCCGGACGAGAAAATATTTCATTAAATTAATTCCCCTAAGAATAAAATTACCATAATTAAATCTTAGTCAAATTAAATCCAATTTAATTTGTGGGAAATTAATTATCGAACGAAATATAAAAAATGGAGTCGGAAAACACGGCCGGCCAAGCAGGACATCGCCAACAGCTGAGGCAAGGCCTCGCACAGTGCCGACAAGGGCTCGCACAGCTGCCAGCCGCACATGCCGCCAAGCATGTCCAAGAGGGCCGGGCATCGCGTCCAGAGTAGCAGCATCACAGGTGAGCCGCCTGACTCAAGCCGGGTCACATTTACGTTGCCTCGTTTTTCGCCCTAATTCCAAAAATATTTTTTTTCTAATCTTTATACTAATCATTTAAATCAGTTTTTCAAAAGAAAAATAGATTTATATTGTAACATAAAATCATGAATAATTAATTTTTAGATGAACAATAGAAAATCAACGATTAATACGATTATGATTCCAAATCATACACCATCTAATCAAGCATTCCAAATGCCAATATCGTATATACGATCGCAAGACCTATGCTCTGATACCACTGTTGGAATTCGGTGCCTAAAACGAAGGCCCAGCGGAAGCGGTAAAATAAAAATTAATTCCATCCGAATCCCTACGAGGATCGATCGAGCTACATATATACGTATATTAAAACGAAATACAAGAGACATAAGAGACTCACCCTTGTAGTCCGTTGATTAAATGGATTCCTTCTCTTGAGCTATTCCCCAAGCTTGAAATGAATTCCCTACGATCCAATGCGCTCCAAGCACTTGAATGATCCAACGCCGAAAAGACAACGTCTCTACTTGTCACACGCCGGAGAAATGACCAGAATGACTAAACCTCGTTATCCTCCAAGGATACGGCTAGAACAAGGTTGTAGAAGATTTTATAATCAAAATTACAACACTGTGTTTAATCATTGATCTCTCTATCTGATAAAATTTCCTCCAAGAAAACTTATGAATGTATAATAAAGAAGATGATGAATAGTATGAATCCTTTGGAAACTATTTCCTGTCTCCTTTCTACTTGCCAAAACCGTGAGTTAGCATCTTAGGTGAGAGTTTTCAAGTCTTCATTTATTCTTCCAACATTATCACCCCAAAATCTCCTTTTTCCTTATTATAAGAGATACTATATCTCTAAAGTCATTTGTCCTTCACCTATCAATGGCAAGACCAAGACCAAGAGTGAAAGGAATAAAGTGGGGCGGCCTCTAGAAGGAATAAGATGAATTTGGTTCGTTTCGGACTCCCGTGAGTCCAAGCAGATAAACTCCGATTCCGTTCCGATGTATTTATATCGATTAATTAATCCAATTAATTAATCATATCAAATACATAATAACATAATTAATTTCTCCAAGAAATAATTATATTCATGAATTAAAGTAATCATCCAGTGATATATTTAATTCATTAGGCCGTAAATCAATTTATCCAATAAATCGATTTAGACATCTAATGTCCCAAATTTAGATATCCAATATCTAATATTCATAATGAGAGAATTAGATTGATTCATTCCGTCGTCAATCCTATTGCGCGACTCGGTAGGTCCGTCTCAGTCAGCAATGGGAGGAACCAAAGAGTAGTAGCACCACCTAGCCAGTCTGGCGGCCTACACTGTACCCCAACTGAGAACGAATGATGGGATCATTCAAGAACCATTATGTCGTGAATACCGGTATACGTATAAACCTTTCTTTCAAATGTCCTGATCAAGATTTAGGGTCATGATCATTCAAACCCTATCTGTACTTGACGATATGCATGCGTTAATGCAAATCGAGATCATCAAGCTCTCGTGTATCCAATACAACTAGCTCCAATGCTTTGGCCAAAGACTTATGATCTCATCTGCCAATAACTGCACAGGACATATAACCCGCTCACTAACGGGAGAAATAAATCTATCTTGGTATTTAGTAGGACCTGCTACTTGCCCGTCAAGATGCACGTCTAGGTTGACCCCCACCTCCTGGTTTATAGGGTCGAACTACTCTAATGAAAATCTTGACGTCACAAACACATCCCTACTAAATCTTCAAGTCGAAGGTTCACGAATACCTATCACAACCTTTCGATTCCGTCATTGACTGTCCCGGAGTGAAATCCGTGTGACGAATCGAGGGTGAGTCAGTTCGAGTATACTAATCCAATTAACATATCTATAATGTGTGCTCCCACTAACCATTAGTGTTAGACAGGCACTCTCCATGTCAAAGAACATGTCATACAAGTCTTCACATAAGCTTAATGCCCAGTCAAGTTTCATCGACTTGCGAACGATTAAGTATTTGAGCTATAAACCTTTCTAGTGCCGACCCCCTTATCCAATAAGGAGTGGAACGTTTTGCTCTCAAATACACGGACTAGTTTCTATATATATATTTACGAGTTAGGAATACCAGTAACTACCAGTAAATAAAGAAACATCCATTGCCTTATATTAATGATTTATATAATAACAAGTACAATGCCCCCACTCAACATCCTCTGAGTGGCATTCGAGGGCATACATTATGGTATCTAATACTCATGTTTTCAGATGACGCTCCAAGCTAATCTGAGAAAGTGGCTTGGTCAGTAGATCAATGACATAGTCGGCTGACTCTACTCTATGCAGCACAATGTATCTCTATGCGAACAAATGTAATACCCGCAATTTCGGATTCCGGTAATTTTTTTTTCGGCGGGAGTCCATTTTGACGACTCGCTTGTGATCATTACGTCATTTTGAGAATATTTAATTCTGTACTTTTTGATGTTCGAGTTCGTTTCGGTATCGTTTTGTTGAGTTTCGTGTTCTTAAGCGGCTTTTCCGTTCTTAAGTTTGATTCTTGCGAATCTCGTCTGAAACTGTTGTTTCGAGTTCCTCATAAGTTCATTTAATGTTATTATTCATGTTGCGAGCCTTGGTTTGGTGCTTCGATCGTGTATCATGTATTTCGGATGTTTTGGGCTATTTTCGTAATTTCCCAAAGTTTGGGGTAATTACTTTCCGTTGTCGAATTTCGAGCCTTCGGGTGGTCGGAATCGTGTGTTCTCTTAGTGCTCGAATTCGTCTTTGTGAGTACTTCGTATCTTCGATTCGTATTCAGGTTTGGGTTTCGGGGTCGTCCGGGCCGTCGGAGTTGGCCCCGACCGAGTCATGGCCGGGCATGTTGGGGCCAGGCCAGCCCTAGCCGAGTTACGGCCGGAAGGGCCCGGCAGTTACGTACGTAAGGCCGATTACGTACGTAAGCCTTGGCCAGTTACGTACGTAACGCTGCCGGCATTTTGGGGCAGTAGGCTCGGCCATGGCCGGTTACGGCCGTAAGCCATGGCCGATTACGTACGTAAGGCGTCTGGTAGGCTGTGTATTTAAGACCCAGTAGACAGATTTTTCATCATTTTTCTCACTCGTTTCATCCTCTTCCGCGGCTGGAGCTTTGATGATCATGGATGGATGTTGTCAGGTGTTAAATCCATGAAGTCTTGGAGTTTATATCATTATTTATCCACACTATAACATCCTTTGATCGAGCGAATCAGGTCAGATTATCTAGAAACCAAGTTTTGGGGAATTTGGATACTTTGGTTGTTTTCATCCGTTTAATCCGATTTAACTTAGGATTGTGATGTATTGATGATTATTTAGATGGATTATATCATTTCCCTTGTTATTACATGGTTGGATCGTATCGATTCGTTGTTTTGGTCGAGTTCTTGATCGACGCCTTGAAGGTGTCCGATAGAATGTCATAGAGGGGTTTTCGGACGTTCTACGATTATTCTTCATCGTATGATCATTGATTTATTAATTATATGATGTTAGGGTCGAGTTTCTTGCGAGGAACCCATGTTGAACCCTTCCGTTCGTCGTCATCTTCCTTTTCGATAGCATCGAGCATTTCGAAGCTTCCTGGTTGAGCCATGTTTGTCGAAATACTTACGTGCCGATTTCGAGGCAAGTACCTTGTCCATACAATTCTTGTTTCGTGGATATGATAATTAGTGATCGTCTAAATGTGTTTGTTTGGTCATTTGAATTGAACTTTCAAAAGATTCGGTTTAGCCTTGTCAAAGGCTTGATTTCAAAACGCGTATGTTTTGTGAATGGTGTGGTTTATGAATGACTATGTGAATCCTATGGATATGTTTGGTGTTGATGTTGCACTTGGTATTGTGTGTGGACATATATTGTTTCATTTCGGTGCATTATGGTTTGACGTGGTGTTTTGCTAAGTGTTTGATGCCTCTGGGTGAATTGTTTGAATATATGTGTTGTATTGTGATGTGCATGAATGTATGGATGTGGGCGGGGCCTATGGTGCACATGGCATGCGATCATGTGGCCAGGAAGCAACAAGTGATTGATCCAACCGTAAGCGCCAAAGATAATCTACGGTGACACATGGCTTGTGATCATGTGGTCAGGATGCAACAAGTGATTGATCCAACCGTGTGATGTTGTGACTTGTGTTTCGCTAGCCATCTCGGGAGGGTCCTTAGAGGCCTCGCATGGGATTTGTGGCTTCGTCCCGGTCCTAGGCGATGCCTGTGTGTGATTTGTTTCGCTAGCCAGCTCGGGAGGGTCCTTAGAGGCCTCGAGTGGGATTTGTGGTTTCGTCCCGGTCCTAGGCGATGCCTATATGTAATTATGTTGTGTTGATTTTATTTCTGTTGAGGAGACATGATGTGCGCTTTGACCCTGTGAATTGTTGTTGGTTTTATTTGTGAAAACAAAACCTTCGGGCTGTGACCCCTATTGATTTTGGTAAGAGAAGGATTCGAAAATCCTGAGTTGTTTCTATCAAAACTCCCGATGGCATTTTAAATCACTTTATAAATTGATTTCCCTTGATTTGTGATCTTGAAATTTTGGAAAGCTTTACCCAAACTCTTTCCTCGGGAAGTGTTTGTTTCATTGTATTTGAATCTTTGAGGATTTCTGGTTATTATTGTTCTTGGAACTTGAATTGTATGGCTCGTATTTGCACTTTGTACTTGCACTAGAAAAATAGTGGAATTTTGCTAACCCCCGAGTAATCGGACGGTGGATGTCTGTATTGCATTCAGGTTTTTGGGGAGCATAACACAGGGTCGGCACGAAGGATGATGAAAGATGAACGATACTAATCACATGAGGACCCGTTTGATGTCATATTGGTTTAGTTGTATTTTATTTCCGCTGCAGTATTCTTTCCTCGTTGTACGGGAGTGTGTTGTATTCGACCCCTCCGTGGGCATGTATTGTAATTGAGTTGTTTGTATTTAATGAAAGACCAAATCGGTATACTGAGTCATTTTAGCCTTAAAGGCATTGTTGAGTTGTTCGATTTTGTTACCAGCGTGGTAGATCCTTGGGGAAAGGCTCTACGGCGTGTGAGATCCCTGAGCGGATTGGGGGTGTTACATAAATGGTATCGGAGCTTAGGTTGTGGAAACCTAGGCTGTCGGGTTTAGTGGTGTCTGTTGAGTTTTTGTCTCGTTGGATTTCATCTGACTGAGTCGTGTCGCGACGCGTCACCTGATTTTGTTGGTCGTGATTAGTATCTTGGGGCGATCATCATCTTCGTGCGACATGTGGATGTAAGTCTCCCTTATTTGTGTCGTGCTTCGTGTGACATGAGCTGCTTGCGTGATTATATCATTAAGTGTGGAATCCTTCTGTGCATTTTGATTTCGTGATATGTGGGTATTCGATTCTCATATTTTATTTATATAAGGAGCAGTGTCACTGCTAATGTATTTTTGAACTGTAATTTATCCACTGCGTGAGTCCTTTCAAAATGACTTTCAGTATTTTGCAAACTGGGTTCTATTTTGTAAAACCGATTCCCTTAATCGAGTATTGGCATTTTGGACTTGAATGTTTTATGACGGTTTGATAAAGGACTTTGTGAGTTTCGGGCATTCTGGCCTATTGAATTTTTGAAAACCTTGAGTATCTTGGAAAATAAATTTCGAGACGTACCTTTTAAAACGAATTATTTTCTCGTAGTACTTTCAAGGTGCCATAGTACGATTCAAAATTATTCCAGTCGGGGACCAAAACAATTTGAGATATTTTCAATTATTTAGAAATGCTTTGCTTAGACCGGGGGTCGAATATTTTTAAAATTCGTTCACTAAACGAAAAGTGTCCTCATTTTTGTTCAAACGCAAGGTGGTTTTCAAAGTCTCGACAATGATGTTTGTTCAACTTTTTGTAAAGTGATACTCAAGATCAACTGGTGTTTCCAAACTGTTTTCAAAAGGTGGTTTTCGTTTTTAAAACCCATCATTTCCTGCTTGTGCTCGGAGAAGATGTGTATGATGTTGGTATTGTCATTAGGGCGTTAGCCCTCCGAATTGTGATTGAATTGGTGGCGTGAGCGTTGAGTCGTTGCCACGCATTTGTTTTGTTAGCCCTCTGTGAGAGGTGTGTTGTTGATCTTCAATGTTGTCATTTTGTGGTGATTTGCGTGCTATCGCACCTATGCGAGCTGTTAGAGCTTGGGTTTGTATGACTGTGTACATCTGTGATTGTTTCATGATGTTTTGTATTTGTGAGCTGGTTATTATTCGGGCCATTGTAATCATCGAACGATGCCTTGGTTGTTGTGATTTTAGTATGTGTTGATATGTTATGCCAAGTTGGCATCTCTGGTTTGTTGCTTTGTGATGTTACGTTCCATTGTATCTAGCATTTGTATATTCGGTATGCCGAGCCGAGGTGTTTCAACCGTGGTGTGCCGGGGGCATGCACGTACAATTGTCCTTCTCGCCAGTAATGCATTTCAAGTGTGGACCCGAGACACATAAGATCCAGTTTTGCGAGTTGGGTTCCGAGTCTTTCGGGGCACAAACTTCAGCACAGATATCAGGATCGGCTCTAAGAGGCCCATGGGGAATGTTTCCGTCAGCTGCTTTTATGTTGTTGCCTTGTTTCCGTTATTGTGAGTTGCGGGGACGAGCTTCTTTTATAAGAGGTCGAATGTAATACCCGTATTGTTTTTAGACTTCTGCATTTCCTCTTTCTCAGGTTTATCGACTCGCTCGTGTTCGTTGATACTTTCTGAACTTGTTCTGTATTTTGGTTTCATCGTTCGAACGAGCCGTGATCTTGTTTTGGATCGATCTGGTTATCGCTGTGACTTTTCCGAGTTCATTTCGATTCTTGTGAACCTCGTTCGGAAGTAACATCTTTTAGTTCTACTAGTTCTTTTGATGTCTTGAGTCGAAGTGTGAACTTCGGAGTCATTGTTCGACCGTTGTCATTCGATCATTGTTATTTGATAGTTGTTGCTCGATCATTATTTTTCGATCATTGTTGTTCGATCATTGTTTTTCGATCGTTGTTGTTCCATCATTATTATTTGATCATTGTTGTCCGATCATTGTTGTTCGATCGCTGTTGTTCGATAGTTGTTGTTCGGTCGTTGCTGTTCGATCATTGTTATTTGATCGTTGTTATTCAATCGTTGTTGTTCGGTCGTTGTTGTTTGATCGGGGTTGTGTGACTATTGTTGCCTGATCTCGTTTCGCAATTGTTGAGCGTTCAGACTCCTTCATAATTTCCTTAAGTTCGGGAAATTAGTCTTGTTTTCGATCTTCCAACCCTTGGGCTGTGGAATAACATATTTGTTCAGCGATTAGCTCACGTTTTAATTGATATATTATTGGGTTGGTCAATCGTATTGATTTTCGTTCGTAGTGTTTTGCTATTGTTCGGGTGTAGGGATTTGGATGGTAGCAGACGTGTGCTGCATGTGAGTCGCCGCGGGTTGTCGGCAACAGATATCGTGTATTATCTGAGTTTGTTTATGTTGTTCGTTCTATGTTTTATGTTTCGGGACGAAACTTCTTTTAAGGAGGGTAGTATGTACTACCCGCAATCGCGTCCGAAACTGTTGTTTTGAGTTCCTCGTAAGTTTATTTAATGTTATTATTCATGTTGCGAGCCTTGGTTTGGTGTTTCGATCGTGTATCGTGTATTTCGGACGTTTTGGGCCATTTTCGTAATTTCCCAAAGTTTGGGGTAATTACTTTCCGTTGTCGAATTTTGAGCCTTCGGGTGGTCGGAATCGTGTGTTCTCTTAGTGCTCGACTTCGTCTTTACGAGTAGTTCATAACCGTATCTTCGATTCGTATTCAGGTTCGGGTTTTGGGGTCGTCCGGGCCGTCGGAGTTGGCCCCGGTCGAGTCATGGCCGGGCATGTTGGGGTCAGGCCAAGCCCTGGCCGAGTTACGGCCGGAAGGGCCCGGCAGTTACGTACGTAAGGCCGGTTACATACGTAAGTCTTGGCCGGTTACGTACGTAACGCTGCCGGCAATTTTGGGCAGTAGGCTCGGCCATGGCCGGTTACGACCGTAAGCCATGGCCGATTACGTACGTAAGGCGTCCGACAGGCTGTGTATTTAAGACCCAGTAGACGAGTTTTTCATCATTTTTCTCACTCGTTTCATCCTCTTCCGCGGCTGGAGCTTTGATGATCATGGAGGGATGTTGTCAGGTGTTAAATCCATGAAGTCTTGGAGTTCATATCATCATTTATCCATCCTATAATGATCGAGCGAATCAGGTCAGATCATCTAGAAACCTAGTTTTGGGGAATTTGGGTATTTTGGTTGTTTTCATCTGTTTAATCTGATTTAACTTAGGATTGTGATGTATTGATGATTATTTAGATGTATTATATCATTTCCCTTGTTATTCCATGGTTGGATCGTATCGATTCGTTGTTTTGGTCGAGTTCTTGATCGACGCCTTGAAGGTGTCCGATAGAATGTCATAGAGGGGTTTTCGGACATTCTACGATTATTCTTCCTCGTATGATCGTTGATTTATTAATTATATGATGTTAGGGTCGAGTTTCTTGCGAGGAACCCGTGTTGAACCCTTCCGTTCGTCGTCATCTTCCTTTTCGATAGCATCGAGCGTTTCGAAGCTTCCAGGTTGAGCCGTGTTCGTCGGAATACTTGCGTGCCGATTTCGAGGCAAGTACCTTGTCCATACAATTCTTGTTTTATGGATATGATAATTAGTGATCGTCTAAATGTGTCTCTTTGGTCGTTTGAATTGAACTTTCTAAAGATTCGGTTTAGCCTTGTTAAAGGCTTGCTTTCAAAATGCGTGCGTTTTGTGAATGGTGTGGTTTGTGAATGACTATGTGAATCCTATGGATATTTTTGGTGTTGATGTTGCACTTGGTATTGCGTGTGGACGTATATTATTTCATTTCGGTGCGTTGTGGTTTGACGTGGTGTTTTGCTAAGTGTTTGATGCCTCTGGGTGAATTGTTTGAATATATGTGTTGTATTGTGCTGTGTGTGAATGTATGGATGTGGGCGGGGCCTACGGTGGCACATGGCATGCGATCATGTGTCCAGGATGCAACAAGTGATTGATACAACCGTGAGCGCCAAAGATAATCTACGGTGACATATGGCTTGTGATCATGTGGTCAGGATACAACAAGTGATTCATCCAACCATGAGATGTTGTGACTTGTGTTTCGCTAGCCAGCTCTTAAAGGCCTCGAGTGGGATTTGTGGCTTCGTCCGGGTCCTAGGCGATGCATGTGTGTGATTTGTTTCGTTAGCCAGCTCGGGAGGGTCCTTAGAGGCCTCGAGTGGGATTTGTGGCTTCGTCCCGGTCCTAGGCGATGCCTGTATGTGATTATGTTGTGTTGATTTTATGTCCGTTGAGGACACGTGATGTGGGCTCTGACCCTGTGAATTGTTATTGGTTTTATTTGTGAAAACGAAACCTTTGGGCTGTGACCCCCGTTGATTTTGGTAAGAGAAGGATTCGAAAATCCTGAGTTGTTTCTATCAAAACTCCCGATGGCATTTTAAATCAATTTATAAATTGTTTTTCCTTGATTTGTGATCTTGAAATTTTGGAAAGCTTTACCTAAATTCTTGCCTCGGGAAGTGCTTGTTTCGTTGTATTTGAATCTTTGAGGATTTCTGGTTATTATTGTTCTTGGAACTTGAATTGTATGGCTCGTATTTTCACTTCGTACTTGCACTAGCAAAATAGTGGAATTTTGCTAACCCCCGAGTTTCGTCTGTATTGCATTCAGGTTTTGGGAAGCATAACACAGGGTCGGCACGAAGGATGATGAAAGATGAACGATACCAATCACACGAGGACCCGTTTGATGTCATATTGGTTTAGTTTTATTTTATTTCCGCTGCAGTATTCTTTCCCCGTTGTACGGGAGTGTGATGTATTCGACCCCTGCGTGGGCATGTATTGTAATTGAGTTGTTTGTATTTAATGAAAGACCAAATCGGTCTACTGAGTTATTTTAGCCTTAAAGGCATTGTTGAGTTGTTCGATTTTGTTACCAGCCTGGTAGATCCTGGAGGAAAGGCTCTACGGCGTGTGAGATCCCTGAGCGTATTGGGGGTGTTACAACAAATTCTCTTACGAAATGGTACTCTCTCTCAATATGTTTTGTACCATTATGAAACCTCGGCTCCCAGGCATGTGCTACTGCTCTATTGTTATCGTATAAATAACAAAAACAGGCAGGGCAACACATGGTGTCACGTGAAGTTTACCCAGTAACTTCTTAACCCTTCCTTTGGAGGCCTCCGAGGCCGCTTTATACTCAGCCTAACAGGTGGAACCATCATCCGCGCTATACTTGGCACTATTCCAAGATACTGCTCCTCCATTAAGAATAAATGTAGCCATAAGTAGACATAGAATCGTCTTTCTGTCCTTGGAAGTCCAATACAGTGAATCCCGTCACATTTAGTTCTCCACCGCCATACATAAGAACCATATCTCTAGTACTTCTCAAGTACTTGAGAACGTTCTTTATGGAAGTACAATGTTCCCTAACTGGGTCAGTCCAAAACCTACTTACCACGCTCCCGGCATGCGCAATGTCAGGTCTCGTATATAATAAAGTATACATAAGGCTACCCACGACCGAACCATATGGTATATTACTCATTTCCTTTGGTTGTTCCTTACTTTTAGGACACATCTTCGAGGAGAGTTTTATTCCATATCGCATCGGAAAGAACCCTCTTTATGATCTTATCTATATAGAGGGCTTGGGAAAGACCTATCATTCTCTTTGCTCTATCCCAGTAGAGTCGAATCCCAAGAATATAGGTTTCTTCGTCCAAGTCTTTCATGGAGAAATTACTCGAAATCCAAGCTTTCACAGAACTGAGCATTCCCACATCATTTCTTATTAGTAGAATGTCATCTACATATAGTACTAAGAATGCGATTTTGCTCCCACTAACCTTCTTGTATACACAAGGTTACTCTTCATTTTGCACGTAGTCAATCTCTTTGACTGTCTCATTATAACGAAGGTCCCAACTACATGAAGACTGCTACAGTCCATTTCATGGAGTCTACATCCACCATTGCTAGGTCATTGGTTGCGGGTTGGTCTCTTGTTTATCACCTGGAACCTCGTGGAAAACCCAGTTCCTCCAAGTGCATAAAACTATACCTCTTAGGTAATTGAGACACCCTACTTGACCTACGAGGTGGTTGTACTTGTGTTACAGAAGGTTCGGTTCCAATTTCTTGCACATGTGTTTCCTGAGGAGTTTCATTGTATTCTTCTAAATAAATATTTCTACCTGCTCTGCCTTCCTAAATGAACTCATCTTCCAGGAATTGTGCATGCAAAGCAACAACGATCTTTCGATCTTTGGGCATGTAGAACAGATAAACCATCGTCGTAGATGGGAATCCAATGAAACGTCTCGTCACGGACCTCGCTTCCATTTTGTCCACCTTAATCTTTTTGACATAGGCGGGACATCCCCAAATCCTAATGTGATTAAGACTTGGTTTCCTGCCCTCCCACATCTCATGTGGAGTTTTAGGAACGGATTTGGAAGGACATTTGTTCAAGATATATGTAGCATTCAGGAGTGTATACCCCCACAGGTAAATCGGTAAGTCAGTATAGCCTAACATGGAATGGACCATGTCCAACAAGGTCTGGTTCCTTCTTTCTGACACACCATTTAACTGAGGAGTGCCTGGAGGTGTAAGTTGTGATACTATTTAATGTTCCTTCAGGAACTTGTCAAACTCCATACTCATATCCTCGCGACCTCGGTCTGACCGAAGTGCTTTGATATGATTTCTAGTTTGTTTCTCGACTAGGGCCTTAAATTCCTAGAATTTCTCAAAGTCCTCGGATTTATGTTTCATTAAGTATACATAACCATACCTAGTATGATCAACTGTAAACGTAATGAAGTACTCATGTCTATCACGTGCTGCTTCCAAAGCACCACATACGTCGGTATGGATTAATGCCAGTTTATCAGCGGCTCTTTTAAAAGTCCCTGTCAATGGGGACTTAGTCATTTTGCCTTTTAAGGCAAGATTCACAAGTAGGAAAGGGATCCGATCCCAATGGACCCATAAGTCCATCTTTTTCGATTTTGTAAGCCTTGGTATGACCAACATGACCAAATCGAAGATGCCATTTCAAAACTTGATTGGTTTCATACCTACCACGTTTTCTAGTCTTAGTATTCACAACTACTTTGTTGCTGAGATTTAGATGATACAATCCATTTAACAATGTAGCAGTACCCACTAGTTTATTTCTGAAATAAATTTTGCAGGAACCATCACCAATGAAAAATAAAAAGCCTTTTCGGTCAATGACCAGAATGGATACAATGTTTTTATGCCCCTTGGGCAAAACAAGTACATCTTCTAAAGTCAAAACAAAGCCGGATTCTAAACCTAAAAGAAGTGATCATATGTCGGTTGCCTCGACACTATGCGTGCTTCAGACTGTGATAATAACTTTTCCAGCTCCAAGCTTCCTACTTTGTTCCAGATCCTGATTCACGGTACAAATATGAGAACTAGCACCAGAATCCAGTATCCAGGAAGTAGAAAATACAGTAGCATAACAATTTGTTTCCAAAACTAAAAGTTCTGTACCTGAAGCGCCATGAAGAATCGGACAGTCTCTTTCCCAGTGGCCCAGCTCACCGCACTTGAGACAAGCATCATTATTCTTTCTCTTCGGAACAATCGGGGCCTTGCCCTTACCCTTAAGGTCCTCGACTTGCGGTCCCGTCCGCTTGGTCTTTTTCTTCTTGTTCTTGGACCTCCGAGATCCAGAAGAAATCACAAGGGCAGACTCCTTCATCCGCGGAGTCTTCATCTGAGACTGAGCGATCACTAGTTTGTTCATTAGCCCAGCTAAGTTACATGCAATATCATTGCAGTTGAAATTCATAACAAACTGTGAGAAGGAATCAGGGAGAGACTGTAGGATAAGGTCGGTTTGAAGATGTGGTCCTCAACCTTCTCTCGATCATGGATATCATTTTGAGGATGTGGTCCTCAACCTTCTCATCTTCCTTCATCCTTGCACCGTGTTGTGCGGCGATTAATACGCCTCGAAGGCGATCGGCATAACGATCAGAGAGTCTACCATAGAAGACATACTTTGGGCAAACACCCGGCAGTAGGCACCCACGGCGACCGTCTTTCGGTATCCGGCGATCGTCTTTTGTTAATTGGCGATCATATATGATGTCCAACCAGAGACGATCGTATCGTGCCACGTATGAATCCAACATCCGTCAAAGTCGTCGAAGACCGAATCTTAGACGGTGGCCCATGTGCAGATCCACAAAGGGCGCCGACAGATAAGACCTTTGACCCCTGCCTGTCACCTACCTCACCTACCGACAGGGCCGCCGAAAGGTACAAAGTGGGTCCTCCCCGGACAGCGATTCAGGACACGTGCAGGCTTCCCATTAGCTCGCACAGCTGACCACCAGCAGCAACCCCAGACTTTAAGAGAATAGCCCCACGTGACGGGACGATCGGCCATCTTATTATAATATAGAAAACGGCGGTCGCCCGCGATCGCCGTAGAGGTCCCAACAACCTTATCTCATATAAATATGAAGCTCATATCACGGCAGCAAGGATCCAGAAGAATTCATTATGAATACAAGTGCAAAAAACATACATAGAGAGAATCAGAGACTCATCTAGCAATTACTTACACATTCATAATGATATTCATACACACTCATAATACATCCCAAGCAAGAACTCACAGATCTTCCTATCTGGTTCTTCCAGCAATCTACACGCTCTACAACTTAGATAACTAGAAGTCTTTACACTCCTTGTAATAGATTCTAACATAAATATTTGTACTCTACAGTATACTTATTAATAAAATCTCGCGAGAGCATTCAAGCCCGGGATTAACAACCCCGGCAAATCTTGTGTTATTTATTTTCCCGCGGAAGTTTTCTCGCGTTTGTTTGTTACTCGATCATTCCAGCAATACTATTTTCGGATACTATTTTGGGTAAAACAATTGGCGCTAGAAAAAGGGGATCTAAAGCTTTATTTTTATCCCTACCGTCTCGAAGAACACTCACTGTTCTCCGGACATATACTTGAAGAAACACTCAATGTTCTTCAAAAGAAAAGCCTTCAGGAAAATGACATCTGCAACGACCTCCAAGAGAGCTACCCTGAGATCTTCCGGACATCTCATTCTGGCCCGGACCGAATCCCAGCCCACGGTGGAAGGCGACCGCGGTGACGCCAGGCTCTCACTCCCGCCCCCGAGGGATGGTTCTAGCCTCTCACTCGATCAGTTCCAGACCGCGGAATAGATTGAGGAGGCTATAGCCATTCCCAGGGAGCGATGGAGGGCATGCGACTCGCCCACCACCACTCCGTCGGCCATCCGCCGGGCAGGCAAGCGGAATCTTAAGGGGATCTATGTTGAGAAATCAACAGAAAGCCCCGAGCCGCAGGAGAAGGCTCTCGTGAGGCGGGACGATTCCGTCTTCAGCCGCCTAAGGAGTGATCCCTCGTGGCGACCCGGGCACTCAGGCCCCAGCTGGGAGACATCGGAGTCCGAATCCTTTACCAGGAGTTCGGGATATCCGACTCCCAGGAGACAAGCCGGTCAGCGAGCCCCCGCTCGCCCAAGAAATGAACCCACTGGCAGGGAGCTCATCGTCCACCATGGGGCCAGGGGATCTGTGCATGATCGCCTTGGCTCGCGCTCTGGGATCCAATCGGCGAGAAGTCAGGTAACAGCGATGGCCGCCATGCAGCGCCAGCTCGACGAGATGAAGGCGCTCCTGGAAACTGGGGCAGGCGCCAGGAGATCGATCGCTGGACCAAGTGAACCACTCGCGGTCTAGATCGAGCTCGCCCCAGTACAACCGAAGATCGCTCCCCCACAAACACCTTTGTATGAGGGGAGATCAATTCCGGAGACCCATTTGAGAAAATTTCGGATCTACATGACCGGATGCGGAGCATCAGATGCGACAAAGTGTCGAATATTCCCATTAACTTTGGGCGACCTCGCCCACAGGTGGTACATCTCACTGCCACCTCGCTCAATCAACTGCTTTGAGAAGCTGGCGAATGACTTCACGTCGTACTTCGCCGCCAAAGTCGCTCGCCCGGAAGGCCCCCACTGCATGATGAAAATCAGGCAGGGGAAGGACGAATCAGATGAAGATTACATCGACCGGGTAGACGAGATAGTCCTCACCGGCGAGCCCATCAGCGACGAGCTCGCCCTCTACTCAGTCCTGGGGGGATTCTGCGGCCACTCACCCATGTTCAGGCACCTCACTAAGGACATCCCCCTGACCTACTCGGTCTTCCGTGTCAGAGCTGCCAATTTTCTGGCCAGGCAGAGGATGCTCTCCCTCCGCTTAGGCGAGGGACCCTCCGGAGAAGGGAAGACGCCATCCCATGTCCAGAAGAAGGCGGTCGCCAAGCCCAGAAAGGCGGTCGCAAAGCCGCCTGGTGCGTTCAAATCCTTCGAGGATGTGGAGGTCCACCTTCTCCACATCCTCAACTTATCTCCGGCGCACATCTTCAACGCGATCAAGGGGCGCGAATGGATTTCCAAACCAAAGCCGATAAGGGACCACGGTCATCTAGACTGCAGCAAATTCTGTGCCTACCACAAGAGTCCCGTCCACAACACCAGCCAATGCCGCGACCTCCTCAGACAACTCTGGCGATTGTTTGAGGAAGGCAAATTGGACAACTTGGTCACCAAGCCAGAACCTAGGACAGAGAGGACCGGAGGGCACGAGCGTCGACAAAACGAAAGGACCCCTCCCAATATGGTCGCCAGGATCGAGCATGAGCCGGATTATTCTTATGAATCGATCCCTCCGATCAACCTTGGCGGTAGGATTAATATGCTTCAAGTAGGAGGTGGAAACCTCGGGGGCCTTTCCCCGGTTTCCACCATGTCAAACAGGAAACGAAAGGCCGAACTAAGGGCGTTCACCGGGGTCCATGTCGTGGTACCTCCAGAGCCGACCATCTCTAAAGACACGCTTATCACCTTCTCCAACAAGGACAGGGAGGGAGTACAATGCACCAAAGAGGATGCATTGGTGATCTCTGCTTGTATCCTTGGGAAGATGGTCGACCGCGTGCTGGTTGACAACGGGAGCTTCTGCAACATCATATTCAAGTCCGCTCTTGACCAGCTCGGCAATCTAACCAAGTTCATCAAGCCGTTCGACACCGTGCTTCAAGGGTTCGGCGACAGCACAGTCCAAGCCTATGGAAGGACCAAGCTCTCTGTCGAGCTAATAAGCTTTTACGATCCCAAGGTTAGGATTACTAGGAACCTAAATTTTGTAATCATAGATAGGCCCAGCATCTATAATGGGTTCCTAGGTCGTCCATTTCTAGAAACCTTTGAGGCGGTCACCTCGTCTTTCTTTTACTGTATCAAATTCCCCACAGCCGATGGGACGGTCGGTACTGTAAAAGGAGATCAGCTAATGGCAAAGAAATGTTTGAACTACTCCTATGTCGTAACTTCTTTCAATACTTCCCATGCTATGTGTAACATTGAAACGATCGACGATCAACCCATAGAGATCGATGAGCCAAGCACATCGTACCAACTCGATTCAGAGGACGCCATCTCACATCGATTAACGAACGACATCGAGCCAAGGATCAATTTCGAGCCAAGTATCGACATCGATCCAAGAATCAAGTCCGGAAATCGTTCCAAACGAGAGACGACCGTCCCCGTTGAAGAGTTAGAAAATGTAACGATAGATCCAGCTCTCCCGGAGCGAGAAGTACAGATCGGCGCAAGCATCAATTGCGAATTGAAAGAGGGACTGATCAATTTACTATGTAAGAACATCAGAGTCTTTTCCTGGTCGCATCAAGATTTGGTTGGCATAAGTCCTGAACACGCCTGCCACTATCTAAAAGTCGACCCGGCAAGGAAGCCTGTTCACCAGAAACATAGGAAATTTGGTCCTGAGAAGTACGCGGCGCTCGACATAGAGGTCAAAAATCTACTCAACAACAAACTAATAGGAGTAGCTACAGACGATCCATAGTGGTTCGCCAACGCGGTGCTCATCAAAAAGCCAACTGGATCCTGGAGGTTGTGCATCGACTTCACCGACCTCAATGTGGCATGTCCAAAAGATCATTTTCTGATGTCTCATATTGATCACTTGGTCGATAGTACAACAGGTTGTGAAATGATGTCGTTCATGGATGCCTTCGTCGGATACCTTCAAATCCCAATGGCGGAGAAAGACATAAAGCACACATCTTTCCACACGGAAAAGGACATATACTTTTGGATCCGAATACCGTTCGGCTTGAAGAATGCGGGGGCAACCTACCAGCGTCTAGTCAACGGAATGTTCGCCAATCAGATCGGTAAAACCATGGAGGTCTACATTGACGACATCGTGGTCAAAAGCCTTAACAAGGAAGACCACCTCAATGATCTTGCTGAGACGTTCGCCATCCTCTAGAAGTTCAACATGAAACTGAACCCAAAGAAATGCAACTTCGGGGTGGGCTCCGGAAAGATCCTGGGGCACATCGTGAGCAAAAGTTGGATCGAGGCAAACCCCACCAAGATTCAGGCGATCCTCGACATGCAGGAGCCACGGAATGTCAAGCAAGTGCAACGACTCACAGGTTGTTTAGCCGCCCTCAACCGATTCATATCTCGGCTCGGCGATAAAAGTAAGCCATTCTTCGCGACCATAAAGAACAAGAAGTTCGCATGGACGAAGGAGAGTCAAGTAGCATTCGCCAAAATCAAGGAATATCTATCTAACCCTCAGATCCTAGCATAGCCGATTCCCGGTGAGAAATTATTCTTTTACCTCGCAGCCTCAGAGGTCGCACTGAGTGCCGTTTTGGTGCGAGCGGAGGGACAGGTCCACTTGCCGATCTACTACGTTAGTCAAGCGGTCCACGACGCAGAGACACGTTATACACCATTGGAGAAGATCGCCTACGCTCTAGTCATGAGTGTTCGCAAGTTAAGGGCTTACTTCTTCGAACATCAAGTGGAGGTTCTGACGACTCTCCCTCTAAGGCAAGTTCTACACCGACCGGACACCAACGGGCGACTCCTCAAGTGGTCACTGGAGATCTCCCAATACGGTATCATGTATACTCCTCACACAGCGATCAAACGCCAATCTCTGGCAGACTTCGTGGTGGAATTAACATTTCCTCACAGTCCGACCCGGATCGGCCGACTGGCCTGGAAGCTATACGTGGATGGCTCGGCGGCCAACTCGCGAGCAGGGGCTGGGATTGTCCTCATTAGCCCCGATGGACAAAGTTTCACAAATGCCATGCATTTCGGGTTTCGTGCGACCAACAATGAAGCATAATACGAAGCCTTGGTAGGTGGGCTCGATCTAACCCTCGCGCTGGATATTCGTCGCCTCCATATCTTCATGGACTCCCTCTTGGTCGTGAACCAAGTCAAGGGAGAATATGAGGTGCGCGGCGAACAGATGGTCAAATACCAAGAGCTGGTCGCCGAAATGTGCACAAAATTTGAGGAAGTGCTAATCGAATAGGTCCCGAGAGAGCACAACTCGCAGGCCGATGCTCTATCCAAACTAGCGTCATCAGATGGGGCAGCCGATTTCTCTAATATCCAAATTACAAAATCAGCAAGGCCGGCGATCGACAGAAACCTGGTTACCACAGTTGCTGTTGCCGAGGAAAACTGGATGACTCCGTTCATTAAATACTTAAAGGACGGAACGGTCCCTGACGACCGTATCAGAGCTCGCCAACTCCAACTCCGTGCGACCAGATACACCCTATTGGATGACCGGCTTTACAAGCGAGCTTTCAGCCTTCCCCTCCTCAAGTGTATTACACCGGAGCAAGGTCGGCTCGTTTTGGCCAAGATCCTTGATGGGATCTGTGGAAACCATGCTGGCGGACAAGCTCTCATCCATAAAACAACCAGACAAGGTTTTTTCTGGCCGTCACTTCAGAAGAATGCGATCGCCTATGCCAGATCGTGTCATAGGTGTCAAGTAATGGGACCAAACATCAAACTCTCCCTCGAGCAACTCACTTCAATGTACAGCCCTTGGCCTTTCGCCTAATGGGGCATCGACCTTATAGGTCCCTTGCCGACGGCGCCAGGGGGCTGTAAGTTTGCCATCGTAGGGGTCGACTATTTCACCAAATGGGCTGAGGCCGAACCGCTAAACAAGATCGGCCAAGAGCAAGTAATTAAGTTCATCTGGAAAAACATCATATGCCGGTTCGGTCTGCCCCAAGCCATCATCTCCGACAACGGAAAGCAGTTCGACGGTTTAGAAGTCATGCAATTATGTGAGAAGTGGGGAATCAAGATATTGTTCTCGGCCCCTACCACCCTCAGACGAACGGGCAGGTAGAAGCTGTAAACAAAATCCTCAAACACACGATTAAAGCACGACTCGAATACAGGCAAGGACGGTGGGCGAGCGAGCTCCCTGACGTTTTGTAGTCTTATCGAACGACGACCGTAACTCAACCGGCGAAACCCCATTCGCCCTCGCCTTCGAAACAGAAGCGGTGATCCCCTCGGTGATCGCCGTCCTCAGCCATCGAACCGAACAAGAGATGACGACCGACAATGATGTAGCCCGGCGAATCGACCTTGACATGCTCAAAGAACGACGACTGACCTCAGAAATGAAGAACACGATCCACAAAAGAAGATCCGACAAGTTCTTCAATTCAAAGGTCAAGGAAAGAAGGTTTCTTTGGGCTGAGATCGCCCGCCCTTCGTTTAAATACAAAGCCGGAGTAGCCGAAGGACCCTCCAAACTAATCCGCGGACACGTTCACACGCCCTCAAGGTACATCATCTAACATGATGTACCCGGACAAGGCGACGCGTCCCTACCCCGTCACAACGTATACCGTCGAGGGTCGTCATCTAACATGCCGACCCAAGATAGAAATGTGCTTACAAAGCCACGGACGTGGAGTCGAATAAACCGACGATGCCCCATGCAAGGACTCCTCCAGACCAAGATCGCCCACCTTTCATTTAAATACAAGGCAGGCGCAGCCTAACGGAGGACCCTCACAATAATGTGAGTTGCGGGATAGACAATGTCCCTCGCACACAAAGACACAGTTGTGGAGGTCGGTCCATCGAACTCCACGACCGTGCACGATTCCTCAGAGTCGGCAAAACTGAAAATAGCTCACCAAACACAGTATTTTTGTTCTCTTACTTGCAATAAGTAAACAAAAACAAGGGGGCAGAGAAGGGGAGCTAATCCTAAATGCGATCAGACAGAAGGAACCGTACTCGATCGGCTTCGTTCAGACACACGCAAGATGATCGGAATTGTTCAACAACATTTACAAGTAAGAATTTCCAAACATGTCAATACTTTCAAACATTCACACAATCGGTCGTGTGAACAAGACATCAGAAGCAATCATACACATACTTGTAAAAATTCGCATGCAAACATTCAAAGGCGATCGGACGTGTAAAGACACAGATGCAAAAAGGAGTATTTTATTCATTATCAATGAGATCGTACAATACAAAGCCCGCAGGCAATACAAATAGAAAGCAAAAAATTACAAGTAAAAGAAAACAAAGAAGTCACTCAGGGTCCCTCCGGCTGGTCTTCGCCCCCAGGAGGTTGATCGGCATGCGCTCCCCCTTCGGCCTCAGGGTGAATGAGTTTATCTGGAAAAGGATACCAACTCAGGTCGATCCCCAAGTCGACGAGGTCAAGGATCGGCAGGTAAAACTCCGGATGCAAAGGGTGCTCGAGTGCATAGGCCTTAAAGCTCTCCATCAAAGGACCAATCTCGATCCTTACCTTTTTGGCGGCTCGGGCAGCGTCGGCATAGGCCACATAATAGGCGAACTCGCCGACGAGGGCCACATTGAGGTAGGGATCGGTCTCGATCACCTTCAGCTGCCGTCTCAGCTCAGTGGTCGTCTTCTCAGCTTCTGCCAGTTCGACCACCTTAGCGGACGTTTCCCCCTTAGCCTTCTCCAGCTCTCCCTTCGCCGCCTCCAGCTCGCGGTTGAGCCGATCCACCGTCGCCTTTAGCCCGGCCGCCTCCTCCTGCGAGCCCACGTGCATCCGGCGAGCCTCATTCTCCTGGTCGCGGAACCGATCGGCCACTTCCTTGGAGCGGCTCAGCTCCTGCTTCATCCGATTGTTATCCTGTTTAGCTCGTTTGGCCGTCTCTATGTACTCCTTCTCCATAGCCTGGATCCGGTTAGCAAATTCAACGTTTTTGTTCCGGGCGGCCTCGAGTTCGCTATGGAGACGAGCATTAGAGGGTCGCCCCTTGTAATCCCTTGCAGCTTGGACGACCATCGTCGTCGTCTGGAGAGCCAGGGCAAGGGTCGCCTGCATGGCACCTCCAGATCACCGATGAGCGATCGCATCGAGATCGGTCGTCCAAGCCTTGGGCAGAGAGGTGATGGCCTTCTGGACGTAAGTAGGGACATCGAGGGACTTCTGCAGAGACTTGCTCGCCAGGAAATCCAGCACCATCGGCGAGACGTCCGGATCAGCAAGACGGACCCTGCAGCACAAACGAAAGAGACAAAGGAGTTAGAATATACCGTACTCAAATGGCCTCACTTGGAAAGATCAATCCAATCTTACCTGTTGACCAATTCGGGGTCGCGGCCAAAATAGGGCTTGCCCCGAGAAGTTTCAGCTTCGGTGATCGCCACCTTTTTCAAGTAGCCAGCCTATGACCTGGAGTCGGACGCTGAGGGCCTGGAGCCAGATCCCTCCACCATCGGAACCGCGAAAATTAGAGCCGCAGCAACCGGTGGCTCCAAAATAGACACGTCCGCCTCAGTAGTAGGCAGGGATTCCTCCGGCCTCCGCCTCTTGCGGTTGCGTTGGAGTTGTTCCTCCTCTTGAATTTCCGGCTCAGCGACCGGCACAACTGTGGGCCTCACTACAGGAACGGGGCGAGATGTCGTCGCAGGAACACGACCCGTCTTCTTTCCTAGGTGAAGACGACCAATGAGACCAGGGTTAGACATGGCGATCTCTTGTGGTGGCTCGACGAAGCGGGGAAAATGAATCTCTGCCAAAGAACAAATTCGAACAAGTTAAACATCTCCTTCAATCAGACGATCGTCAAGCCATGAAGAAGTAAAATTTATACCTAGAACTTTCAGATGACGAGGGAAGCGAAACAACCGAGCCCCCAGCCGATGAAGTTCATGACCGAGTGAGCGAACGTCTATGTAGGAATCCGTCAAGGCATGAATTCGCTCCCAAATGATCAAGAAATCAAAGGGGAGATCGCTGATCGCCGGAACAAGGGATCCTGCAAAAAGGAAACAAAATTAGATCAGTCCAAGACATATCCGATCAAAGGGAGAGTTAAAACCCTTACTCGGATTCCTCTCCCTGAAATTGGTGGGAACCTCCAACTATTCCTCCGGCCTTTCGCTCGACGCCGACCTCCACGCTCCGTCAACCCAGCACCATTTTTACAGATCGCCCCGAGACTTGTTCGGCACCCCGAGGACCACTCTTCCCATTCGGCCTTGAATGTGGTTACCGCCGACCGACCCTTTCTGCGCAGCCAATTTGAAGAGAAAGTTCATTTCCATCGCAGAAAGGATACGGAACAACTGGTGACCGCCAAAAAGTGTCTGAGTGCAGATGATATGTAGCCAGGCGTTCGGCGTCAGTTGGAGCAGCTCCAAATTCCAAGTGATCAGCAAATAGGATACGGCGAACGGCAAGGGGAACCGCAGGCCAGCCTCCATAATCATCTCATTAACGGCGACCAGACCCTCGGGAGGTTGATCGGCACGCTCGTTTTCTGAGGGCACGTGCAGGGAAACATCAGAAGGAATGTGATATTTTTCCCTCCAGCGTTTCAAGTCTTTCCGGGTCGCCGAACTCCGGATCTGACCAAGGGTCCACTGAGACGGGTCGGCGGCCCGAAACGCCGTCCGCTTCACATGTTCATAAGGATGAGCGGCGGAGTAAGCATCGAAATCAAATTCTGGACAGGGTCCGGCGATCCCCTCCATAAGATTAGCGAAGCCATATAGGCGGGGCCGAATACACTGTCCCGCTCCCAAGACAGCCGCACCAGTTCGTCCTCATCTGCCAGCGAGCCCCCCTGCTCCACCGCCGCCTCCGTTCTCGCCACCTCAGCCTCGTTGAAGAGCTCCTCGAGTTCCGCGGGCGCAATCCCCGCACGAATCGCTTCAACGGCCGTTTCCATGTGAAGTCCCGTGGGAATTTCCTCCCGGTCAGGCGAAGCTGCGGCGGCGGAGGTGCTTCCGGTCTCAAAGATCATAGATCCTCCAGACATATTATAAAAACTAAAGGGAGAAAGAAGATTGGTTTTCTTACCTAAAAAGAAAAAGGAGGACGATCGGCACAAGAAGCTTCGGAAATTTCTGTAGAGTTTCAGCAAGAAGGCAAGAACGCGTGACGAGTAAAAATGAAGTAGCCCTAGCCCCTTTTATAGGTGGGAGCAGGGGTCTCCATGCAAATAGGCGAAATTCCGAGGGTTGGAGTGCAACCGTCGGAGGGGGGACATATTAAATGCATCCCTCGAATCCCGCGTACGTGTCTTTTCGAGGGCACGCCAGGCGACAAGTCTGACAAACCGTCGGACTCCCCCAATGGTGGCGCGACGCGTGTCCTTGCAACGTTAGATTACTAGAAGTCTTTACACTCCTTGAAATAGATTCTAACATTAATATTTGTACTCTACATTATACTTATTAATAACATCTCGCGAGAGCATTCAAGCCCGGGATTAACAACCCCCGCAAATCTTGTGTTATTTATTTTCCCGCGGAAGTGTTCTCGCATTTGTTTGTTACTCGATCATTCCAGCAATACTATCTCCGGATAATATTTTGGGTAACAACACACCGAACAGTTGCTTGGATATCTCATATCTAGCAGTTCGACTGTGCTCACCATAAAGCTCGGTTAAGTGAGATAGAATCTGCCTAGCAGAAGTCATTTTCTCATGAGCTATCTGAAGCACATTAGACATAGAAGCCATCATGTAAGCACGGTCTTTCACGTCATCCTTAACCCACTTTTTGTGGTTTTCAGTCTCTTCTTGATTGGCTCTTGTCCGCACCGAAGGCGCCGAAATATTCATCTCCAAGATCTATCTCAGTGCCTCTATACTGAGTACTATCATCAGATTGCGGAGCCAATCCACAAAGTTAGGTCTGTTCAAGGTGTTATTTTCGAGTAGAATTGCGAGTGGATTCATTGTCATATTGAGAGTTATGACTGCATTAAGTACGACAGATTAATTAGTGACTCATTTAATGATGATCTGAGTATAGAATTAAGGTCTTTTCTATTCTTGTTACCCAACTCCCACTATTTTTATCGGAATAACACACTCCCATGTGAAATCCAGAAGTATCGTCGCTCTACTTCATAGTGGTGATCGAGTTCTTTATAAATCTTAATAGAGGGCAACCGAACAGGTTTCTAGTGTATTAATTTTCATAAAGTGGTGTCCAAAACCAACCCATCTAATGGATGATTCGATCTTCTTTTTCCCCTTGTTCACTCCCCTCAACCTATACGGTTTTTATGGTTCGTGAAAAAGTTAAGTTTATACCATCGACGCAAATCAGTTTCACAATTGAACCTTATCCGACAACCTATCAGGTTTCTAGGGATAAAATTTGCTCCAACCGAAGGCATCCAATGCGCTCCCGGTAATTTATCCGTCCTCCCCGAACGACTACCCAGATAACTCGGAAGCATAACACATCCGGTTTGGATTTCAATTTCCCGAAAGCTCGATGGAGGGAAGGAAAACCTTGAAACCTTATAAACTTAATAATTTGTTGTGGGAGAATTTTCACGATTAACGTTACACTTTGCACATTAATCATTTTAGCGCGTTTGTTGCATTCATACAATATGAAACAACCATTCACAACCTAGTTGCTACCAACATGTGGTTCATGGACCGTTCCTAGAAAACAAAAACTCCATAATCTAATTATAAGTCTTCGTCTTGAATCTTCGTCTTCTCGAAACGGATCTTCCTCCGGTCTTCGTCATTACATATAAATTTTACATCGAAAATTGAATCCTAGATACAAACATTTCTAGTAAAATAAATAGGCTCAAAATGGCCTTTACAACCCAATCGAATAAAACGAACGATTCAAAACTAAGTTCACGAACCACATCCTCATTCAAAACCATTCATCCAATAAATACTATATAAATGGAAAGCGTAGAGATACATTGATCCAATCAAAAATACGAACCGATCCAATCGATTCATTACAAAACGAATTAATCCAATTAATTCAAACATCCATCAATATTAACTTGTTCCGGACGATAAAATATTTCATTAAATTAATTCCCCTAAGATTAAAATTACCTTAATTAAATCTTAGTCAAATTAAATCCAATTTAATTTGTGGGAAATTAATTATCGAACGAAATATAAAAAACGGAGTCGAAAAACACGTCCGGACCACTGCCCAGCAAGCTGCCCAGCAGGCTGCCGATCAGGACCAGCAGGGACCGAGACCACTGCCAGGAAGCGGCCGATAGGCTGCCGAGCATGCCCGGCACAGGCTGCCGACCATGGCCGATCACGGGTCCAGATCGCGATCTGCTGCCTCGGACCATGGCGGCGCCGGCCGACCAGTGCCGGGCCCGATTACGTTTTCGGCTCGTTTATCGCCCCGATTCCAAAAATAACATTTTTATAATCTTTATATTACACTTTAAATCAGTTTTTCAAAAGAAAAATAGATTTACATTGTAACATAAAATCATGAAAAAATAATTTTTGGATGAACAATAGAAAATCAACGATTAATACGATTACGATTCATAAAGTGGTGTCCAACACCAACCCATCTAATGGATGATTCGATCTTCTCTTTTCCCCTTGTTCACTCCCCTCAACCTATACGGTTTCTATGGTTCGTGAACAAGTTAAGTTTATCGATGCAAATCAGTTTCACAATTGAATCTTATCTGGCAACTTATCAGGTTTCTAGGGATAAAATTTGCTCCAACCCAAGGCATCCAATGCGCTCCCGGTAATTTATCCCTCCTCCCCGAACGACTACCCCGATAACTCGGAAGCATAGCACATCCGGTTTGGATTTCAATTTCCGAAAGCTCGATGGAGGGAAGGAAAACCTTGAAACCTTATAAACTTGATAATTTGTCGTGGGAGAATTTTCGCGATTAATGTTACACTTTGCACATTAATTCATTTAAGCGTGTTTGTGGAATTCATACAATATGAAACAACCATTCACAACCTAGTTGCTACCAACATGTGGTTCATGGACCGTTCCTAGAAAACAAAAACTACGTAATCTAATTACAAGTCTTCGTCTTGAATCTTCGTCTTCTCGAAACGGATTTTCCTCCGGTCTTCGTCATTACATATAAATCTTACATTTGAAAATTTCATCCTATATACAAATATTTCTAGTAAAATAAATAGGCTCAAGACGGCCTTTATAACCCAATCGAATAAAAAACGAACGATTCAAAAAACTAAGTCCACGAACCACATCCCCATTAAAAAGCATTCATCCAATAAATACTATATAAATGGAAAGCGTAGAAATACATTGATCCAATCAACAATACCAACCGACCCAATCGATTCATTCAAAATGAATTAATCCAATTAATTCAAACAACCGTCAATTTTAACTTGTTCCGGACGAGAAAATATTTCATTAAATTAATTCCCCTAAGAATAAAATTACCATAATTAAATTTTAGTCAAATTAAATCCAATTTAATTTGTGGGAAATTAATTATCAAACGAAATATAAAAAATGGAGTCGAAAAACACGGCCAGGCCAAGCCCGGGACATCGCCAGTCGCTGAAGCGGCTCGCGCAGTGCCGCCGATCGTGGCTGCACAGCCGCCACAGGCTCGCACATGCCGCCGAGCATGTCCGTGGCAGGGGCCGCATCAGCGGTCCAGTGGCATCATGAGGCGCCCGGACGGCTCCAATCTGAGGTCCGTTACGTTTCGGTCGTTTTTTCGCTTCGATTCCAAAAATAATATTTTTATAATCTTTATATTACTCATTTAAATCAGTTTTTCAAAAGAAAAATAGATTTATATTGTAACATAAAATCATGAAAAATTAATTTTTAGATGAACAATAGAATATCAATGATTAATACGATTGTGATTCTAAATCATACACCATCTAATCAAGCATTCCAAATGCCAATATCGTATATACGATCGCAAGACCTACGCTCTGATACCACTGTTGGGATTCGTTGCCTAAAATGAAGGCCCAGCGGAAGCGGTAAAACGAAAATTCATTCCATCCGAATCCCTACGAGGATCGATCGAGCTACGTTGTAATGCCCCTGTAACACCCCCAAGATATTCGAGGTATATTACAGCGCCGTGAATCCCTATATGGGACCCACCAAGCTGAACAAACATCATACTCATCGACTCACAGAAACGACAAAATAACACCTCGTCATAAAGACGCAAAACAGAATAATCCGCCCGGTTCAACCGGTCAAACATTACACCATCATCCGACACGACATAATAGACAACAATACAATCCGGACAAACTAGAACTCTTAAGTACTCGAGTACTACTATTAGTTCAAAAACCACAAAAGATGAAAAGATAGAAGACACTAAGACATCACTTGTGCACAATCATCACGCACGGCCATCATCCGCGTACCGGTCCAGCGCCCGCTTGTCTCGATGAACCTGACCTGAAATTCATAAAACGAATTTCCCCAAAATGGGTCCCCAGAGGGGTTAGCAATTATGCTAGTACAAGTAACCAAATGAACAACTTACATCTTACACATATAGTAAATGCATGCAATCAAGAAAACATAGTTCCAAAACACTCATTTCCGGAAATGCCATAAACAAATCACATTTGTAAATTTCACCACAATTAACCGCGGACCCACAGCTTCGTGGATCCCTACCGAGACCCCGTCGGATCTAACCCGTAGTGGTTAAAAGCAACTCGCGGTTCCACAGCTTCATGGAGCCCTACCGAGACCCCGTCGGATCTAACCCGTGGTGAGTATACACACACACAATTTCTCATACAATACTACTATGCTAAGATGGTAAGTTCATAAGCATACTTGCCTTGATTAATAGATGGTGACACGAACCGAAAGGGAGAGTCAAGCACAACCTCGAGGAATCGGTGGAAATGAACCTAACGATTCGAATAACACAATCATAACCACTTCTAAACGATTACGGAAATGGAATACACCCGGAAACCCGCCTACGATTCATGTATATTCGTATGAAAATAACAACGAGGGCGGACCACAACCAAACCCTCCCGATTTCACGAAACCAAGAAAATATACCATGAATCCGTAGGAAAACTAATGATATCAACAAGATTAATCATACTCATCATGAATTAATCGACAAATCGAGACGAATCGGACGAAAAATACCAAAACCCCCAAATTATCCAAAAGTAGGGTTCTAAGAGATTTACCTTGGATTAGGATGAAAGAGTCGTGTTGATGTTGTTATAATACACCAAGAACTCAAGGAAGATGTTGGATGAGATGATTGGAGGAAGAAATCGCCAAGAAGATCGCCCGGAATCGCCTTAGCCGCGGAGAGGAGGAAGAAATGAGAATTTGTGTTCATCTCGGTCAACTCCCTGGTTTATATAGCCAGGGAGTGTTAGCGCGCTCTAATCCTCAAGGTTAGCGTGCGCTAATGGGACAAAACTACAGGCCATCCAGTTAGCGTCCCAGTCCAGTAGCCAGATTTCTGGCCGTTAGCGTGCGCTACTCGAAACGTAGCGTGCACTAAAAACCTCTCAGTAGCGCGCGCAATCGACCAATAGCGTGCGCTACCTGGACATCAGCCTAGTCCAAAAGTTAACTGCCCACTACTAACCTGACCCGTTAGCATGCGCTATCGTACAAGCGTAGCGTGCGCTACCTGGAACCTGACCGAGTTCAGTAGTAAACTGTCTAGTACTGGACACTCACGCTAGCGCACGCTACCGGGTATCTCAGCGTGCGCTAGCCTCCAGACATTAGCGTGCGCTAGTCTACGTAGCGTACGCTAATACGCCATTCCAGAAGGCTGGAAATAGCACTGCCACTCCCAGGGCTTGCTCTCTAGCGCGCGCTACGAATCAGTAGTAGCGTGCGCTACTAAGGGACCCCTAGCGTGCGTTATGCAGAAAAGATAGCGTGCGCTAGGTTACGAAATATAAATGGTTCACAACACCGGAATATGAACGAAACATCAAACGGAACACCTCAAATCGCATCATAACATAGAATGGATCCACGGAAACCCCGAAACGGCGGTTCCGTACAACAATTACGAGAATCAGATCAATAGATGACGGAATAGATACATTGAAAGATACACGAGGGTCGCTAAGATCGAAAAATACACCGGAAATGAAAATACAAGGGAAAGAAAAATGCGGATATTACAGCCACAACCCGGCAAGGGTAGAAGCGTCACTTTATGGTGACATATCAGATACAATAGATTCAAATCAAACAGCAGAAGTCATAATTAAAAATTATCAAAAGTGTATCAAAAGGGGACTAAAACAACATCAAGTGTCCCCGAAACCAAACAAAATAAAGTACGATACAAATGTCCGAAATCCGAAAATAATGATAAGGAAATAAAGTCCATTATTTAAATAAAGCTATAGGGAAATCCACTCTCTCTCATCCCCAATCTAATAATCCCGCTCCTAGCTTAAGTACCTGCCGCATGGAGAAGAAAAGCGGCTGAGCATAAAAAACACAATGAACAGATATAAAGCAAATAACAAAACAGATCAAACGAGATAAGATGATCAAATGAATGCGAAGATAGAATACATATGGTGTCAATGGATAATCAAAAGGATATCAAAGTTTAAGTACAAAGTGTATGAATGTGGATTCAGTATTTTACCCCAGGCCCAAACAAATATCCGAACAAAAAGTAGCCCAATAGAGTGATCAACTTCCAAATGTGAAGGGACTGCATGCACGCATGCCCAATCACCAAACAAATATAATATGTATCCATATCATCATAGTAGCCCAAACAAATAACAAACAAATCTAGAATGCATCCATACGCCCCTACAAACAATTCATAATCATAATAATGGCCATAACAGATAGCAGATAAGGGACGGTGTGATACATCTCTCCAACCACACTAAAGTCATAACATTGGTGCATCAATGCTACGGTCATGGACCCCCCATAATTGGGAACAGATAATACCTAGGTAAATATTGAAGGGTCAAAAAGTACAAGTGCAAATCAAGGTGTAGGTCTCATTCATATAGTCAAAGTTCAATATCAAAGGTTCGAATAATCAAAGAGCTAATATCAAAGGTTCAGTTCACATGTATCAAATCAAAGATGCAATGTCAAAGGTTTAAACGAAGAGTTCAAATATCAACAGTCCAAGATAAGATAGGCAAATAATATAGAAGAGAGAGAAAGGTCATGAGAGATAAAGTAGTTGTACTCTTGCTGAAAGAGTACAGAATATCTGTACCTTATTCAACAGCAAAAGTAAACAAAGATAGATGGATCACAAGATACAGGATCACTTCCGCTTCATGTAACACCCCCAGATTTAACCGGAAATATTACACCGCCGTGGACCCTGAGTTGGAACCCACAAGGCTAAAAGAAATTTTCGCAAACATTTACAAATGCCCAAGAGGACAACAACGGTACTATCTTTAAAAATGCACAAAGGTTTAGAAAATCCATTTATCAAAAACCGTCGTAAAAACTCATTTGAAATCGCAAAGCCAAACGGCCGACACTCAAAAGTTTAGAAAACGATTTCCAAAGTAATCTCAGTTACCAGATACCGAAAGAGCATTTCAAAATACTCACGCAGCGGAAAAAGACCAACCATAAAGATACTATAGCAGCGGAATACAAGAACCAATCAAGAAACTCAATGCACAAAACATGTCCTAGCCAGTATCCTCCGAGAAGCTCATCTCTTCACGACCGCTACATGCTCGATACTCCAAGAACCTAAAAAGATATCCCACGATATCCAACAATGATAACCATCACATCACATTAATAATTACACACCAATGAGAACACAACATAAGAATACGACCAACGTAATCTTACCGCCATAACATTACTTACTCAAGTAATTCTCGTCAGAATAACCATTATCACATTTCACCTCTCGTACTCGATTAACCAATAAACTCGAACCTAATATATATATTGTACCTCAAACAATACTCAACATTCTCAAACTATCATCACCAACTCACGATACGGAAATATACCATTTCTGACCAATATGATCCATCGAATGACATCATCAAATCTCAAGACAATAATCGATTATCCATCGAAGACAAATACCAAAGGAAATACGGAACATACCTCGAGATATGAAGTGCCACGACAATCATATCAGTCTAATCCGAGATCAGAACAATGCAATACGGACACGATCCTAACACAAGACCTACAAATGCATACTCATATGACCACGTCAATATGCTCAAAAACAATAACAATCATGTATACTCAATGTAAATCCATGATCCAGGGCCCTGAGCATAGATCCCCGTGATGATCCTACAAGATCAACATCAGGTGGATAACCTGTCCAACGATCCAGTGCCCTCAGCATAGATCCCCGTGATGATCCTACAAGATCAACATCAGGTGGACGACCTGTCCAACGATCCAGCGCCCTCAGCAAAGATCCCCGTGATGATCCTACAAGATCAAAATCAGGTGGACGTTCGATCCAGCGCCCTCAGCATAGATCCTCATGATCCCTTCGGATCATTTACAACATAAACAATACAATCATGCATACACATGAAACTCAATATGTTCATCAACATGAACGACATATGAATCAAAACATGAACGACACTATGATGACACAACTAGGACGACTTCATGTACAACAACATGAAATGACAATCTGCATGATCAACAACATCAACACTAAACCGAATCAAACTAAGACACTGTCCCGAATCCTTCAGGAGAAATCTCAATGTCAAATCATCACCGGCGATTATCCTCGATGCTCGGCGATCCAACATACAATGAATTGTAGATATTCATATCCTCGTCTTTATCGCAACGTAACCTCGATACCCGAACATAACAATAACTGAGATAAAGCATATACATTATGATTTATCTCCCAGAATCGGAAGAACGATATACAATCCAAATTCCCAGAATTTACAATAATAACCATCGCTATATGCATTATAAACGATATGAAACCGAAACCATTCATTAAATATTATAACTGAGCAAGTAATAACTTGCCTCGATACCGATACCACGAAGCTGTTACCGAACCCATTGCCTTTGTCTACGAGCTCCTCAGCCCCGATCCAAAGCAACACAACGGTCGTAATCCATGATCAATTATCGCAACCTAATGCAATAATCAAATGACAACAGATCTAATAATAATCAACAACCGGCAAAACCAACTAATCGAACTCAACGGTTCAACAAAAACCTCGAATAAACACAGTCCGAACAACCCAAATCAAACCAGTACAAATTCACAAACACAACATGAAAATACTGCACTGTCTGCCTACTTAGCACACGTTAAACGCATAACATAGCGTGCGCTAAGTTTCTCCCGATAGAGTGCGCTAGCTAGTAAGCTTAGCGTGCGCTAATACTGTACAGATGCATGTTTTCCAAGCATCGTCTAACACTTCCATCATCTCAATGATCAACTCATCTCGATACTAAGGATTTCATAACATATTCGATTCCAACTTTAATCTTTTAAACACGAATCAACAAGATTCCTTCTTGTTCATATTTGGTAAATTCAAAGAACAATTTACCGGTTATTATCATGAATAATCATATTCCAAAGTCATCCATAACCTTTCCAATTTCCAGTTCTTATTCATAACAATCATGACATATATAATTCAATAGTTCTTCAAGAACACGAATTATCCGAATTCACGTTCATGATCCATAAAATGACATAATCCGATGTGTTCTAACATCTAAAAATCCTTATTCATCATGTTCTTCGACTTACAATTCATATAGCTTCAAGAATCACAATAGCACCACCATAATTGTTACCATACGAAGTAACCAACGACAAAACATCAAAAATCCGAATTGAAGAAGGGAATTACATCAACATATCTCTTGAATTCCATCCAAAACCATACGAAACATATCAATACTCATATATTGATAACAACATTAACTTAGTTCGGTAATCCAACTCGTTATCATGCTCATCAACTCGAATATATGATAATTATCAACTCAAGAACATCAATAATCAATCCAAACGAAATCCAAAGAGTGAAGAACTATTACCTTGTATAGACGAACCATGAAGGAGAACAATCAACTTCATTCCAAGAATCATAAATAATTTCAAGAACAAGACTTTAATCCATGTTCCTTAGCTTAATCTTTGTTAAAGATCATCATCTCTCAGTGTTTGGGACCTCAAACTTCTCTCTAAAAACTCTCTCTCTCGATTGCAAGGAAGGAATGGACGAAATGAAGGATAATGCCCAACTACACATATATATAATGTATGTTATTAACGTGCACTAACATCTCATGTTTAGCGTGCGCAACAGCCTTAGCATGCGCTAACTGACTTTGTTAGCGTGCGCTGTCGCAGTCTAGAGGCTACTGTCTGGCTTCGTAAACCAGCTTACGTACGTAATGCCCATGCATTAACGTACGTAAAACACCATGTCTAGCGTACGCAAGTCCTTTCCCTTAGCGTGCGCTATCCAAAGTTGACTTACTACAGCCTGCACCTAGCCTGAATATGCTCGTGACCCCACATACCGAAAGCAACCAATAAAGCCAAGATTCCCTATTGACCGATTTGATATTAGCGTGCGCTAACAACAGGCATTAGCGTGCGCTAATGCTTTCCGACAAACATCAGTTGACTACTCAGAATATGCGCCTAAAGTGGCCTGGTCCACACATAGATTCCTCCTGATCTGTTCTGCACTAGCGTACGCTAAGTTATGTCCGTAGCGTGTGCTAAACCTTCACGATAGCGTGCGCTACTCGTGATTATTAGCGTGCGCTAATAATGTTACACTTAGCCATTTCCAACTTTTCTCGCCCGTCTCGACATACTGGATACGTATACATGACACACTATATTCTCTAATACAATTGTCGATCAAGTACGACAATTATACCGATAATGACATCTCAATCCTTCATTTATTTTATCTATATTGTACAGATTCCACGATGTACAATATAACTCGGATAAAATAATATTAAACAACAGTAGTAGAAGTTCCGGATATTACATACTACACCACTTAAAATAAGTTTCGTCCTCGAAACTTGCAATCCGTCATAGAAAAACAAGCAAACCGTTCAACCAAAATATTCCGAAACCATCACGACAACGATCAATCATCATTATTACCGAATAACCAAAATAACACGAAGTCGACGATCTCTTGAGATACTAGCAAGTGACTTCACTGTAAAGCCTCAATACGCTTACAATAACAATTCAATGGGTCTCAGCAAAATATATCATCTTTCGATGAAATAATCTATCTGTTTCAAACCTTGTCTGCCTGATCGCACAATCAAATCCCAATCCGAATACAAATCAATAATACACGATACAACTGTGAAACAACTGTCCAAAACAATGACAACAGATCCCGAAATATCGACACAACGTCCGAACGCTCATACGATCGTTAACAATGATCAATCAACAAATTAGCCGAGAATATCATCGACATGATAAACTCTAATACGACCATCCAAAGCTCAAAACACAATCGAGAATATCATCATCATCATGATAAACTCCAATATGACAAACGAACGATCAACGATAATTGAGAATACCTTCACACGGTAAGCTCCAACACGGTCAACACAGAACCACAGAAACAGATATACGAAAGAATAACATTCTCAAAATGACACACCAATCACATAGTGTATCTCAATAAACATACCCGACTGGTGAGCATACTCCTCGGCGTACGAACAACCAATCGCAAATTGATGAACATATCAATTCATACAAGGAGTGGGAACGACCACTCATTGTCCAAAACAACCAGTATGGGGTCACCATCTCCAAATCTACACTTACAAAGAAATCATTCAAAAATCACTATGGTAAAATCGCGCTACTACCGTACCAATGGAATCACATAGCACATATGTCCCGATTTCACGAAATCCAAAGTTCCAAAATTACATCCTCTGCATGGATCTACAATACGCACCATATTTCTCTTATCTGATCGACCAACACATCATCTCTAGATAACCAAACTAACATACTAAAATTCGAATCTCTATTCATCGCTCCATACTGATGTATTATCCAGTTCGTGAATCACGTTCAAAACTCCACAATGTTATGCACTATGCACTAAATGCGTATGTATATCGATCATATTTTCAAAACCAGTTTGAAATCATATATCTCGTCAAGAAGACAAATTTTCGAAAGTTCTTTCAAAAATTTCAAAACTCAAAAACATAAATTTTGGTAAGACCACAAAATCAATTTTCGCAAAATTAAATCGGCTCGCTGGTGCCAAGTATTCGATAACAGTTTTCTTCGAACCCATACGATTTTGAAGTTTAAAAATGAAAACTATGCAAATGATTGACCACATCCATATTCCTGTATACCAATCCGGCTCGTCACAAATTCCACTGACATTCCATCGGAAAACTACACGATTAATTCCAAAATCTCAATATATAGACTCTGATAAAAACTCCTCCTCCACATACTACTCGCAACTTCAATCCTTAATCCATCCTGGATCACCTCAAATATGATACGACAAAACATTGAAACAAATTAATAAATCAAACACAGCGAAAGACTTCCCGAGAAGTTCCATTTGAACAAGTAACATAGGTAAATGATTGGTAAAGTGTTTTACAAATCTCGGGAGTTTTTGAAAACAAGGAAAAGTCTTTTGAAACATTAGGGTCTCCGCCCATATCTCGTTCCGCATTACAAGAAGTTTAAAAAGTAGAAAACTCTTTATGGACCCCAAGTCCTGAGTTATAAAACTATTTCAAAATCGATTGGGTCTCGGTCCAAAAATCATTTTCCGTAAAACATCCGTAAAACATTCATTTTGACAAGTGTCATTTTCAAATGTTCAAAAGCGGTTCATATATATCACAAAATGAACTAACATGACTACATGTTCTTCTCAACAATCCATAGTCCTTCTCCCAATTACACAATTCCGTTTCAAAAATCTAACTGACATAATGATTTCCGAAATCATAATTTCTCAAGATCATCAATCCTGTCTCACTCTGTCATCTCATACTGTGAAGCATAATATCTTTCTGAATCTCAAAACATATCAACTTAGAATGACAATAAATCTCAATGAAATTCAAAAATCCAAATACTTACAGATCGTGAAGCCGACGATTCCTCGTGATACTGGCACGTGTCTCGAATCAAGGAAATACTCGACACAGATATTTTCAAAACACAGGTTTTGCCAAATCAGTTCAACTTGAGAACACAACACAGCTCTATCTGAAGAAACACGTTAACAACATTTGGAAAAGTTTACAACAACCCCAATACTACACTGGTAAATCACATAACCCGTAAGCCCGAGTGAACAACAAAACTCACGGCTCTAGTATTTGTCAATCGAAAACTCGAATGACATGACAAAAGCACGACCCAATTCGACCCGACTGCCTAGGTTTTCACAACCTAAGCTCTGATACCATATTCTGTAACACCCCCAGATTTAACCGGAAATATTACAGCGCCGTGGACCCCGAGATGGAACCCACAAGGCTAAAAGAAATTTTCGCAAACATTTACAAATGCCCAAGAGGCCAACAACGGTACTATGTTTAAAAATGCACAAAGGTTTAAAAATTCCATTTATCAAAAACCATCGTAAAAACTCATTTGAAATCGCAAAGCCAAACGGCCGACACTCAAAAGTTTAGAAAACGATTACCAAAGTAATCTCAGTTACCAGATACCGAAAGACCATTTCAAAATACTCACGCAGCGGAAAAAGACCAACCATAAAGATACTCTAGCAGCGGAATACAAGAACCAATCAAGAAACTCAATGCACAAAACATGTCCTAGCCAGTATCCTCCGAGAAGCTCATCTCTTCACGACCGCTACATGCTCGATACTCCAAGAACCTAAAAAGATATCCCACGACGGGGTCAGCCATAATATCCAACAATGATAACCGTCACATCACATTAGTAATTACATACCAATGAGAACACAACGTAATCTTACCTCCATAACATTTCTTACTCAAGTAATTCTCGTCAGAATAACCATTATCACATTTCACCTCTCGTACTCGATTAACCAGTAAACTCGAACCTAATATCTGTATTGTACCTCGAACAATACTCAAGATTCTCAAACTATCATCACCAACTCACGATACGGAAATATACCATTTCTGACCAATATGATCCATCGAATGACATCATCAAATCTCAAGACGATAATCGATTATCCATCGAAGACAAATACCAAAGGAAATACGGAACATACCTCGAGATATGAAGTGCCACGACAATCATATCAGTCTAATCCGAGATGAGAACAATGCAATACGGACACGATCCTAACACAAGACCTACAAATGCATACTCATATGACCACGTCAATATGCTCATAAACAATAACAATCATGTATAATCAATGTAAATCCATGATCTAGCGCCCTAAGCATAGATCCCCGTGATGATCCTACAAGATCAACATCAGGTGGAAAACCTGTCCAACGATCCAGCGCCTTCAGCATAGATCCCCGTGATGATCCTACAAGATCAAAATCAGGTGGACGACCTGTCCAACGATCCAATGCCCTCAGCATAGATCCCCGTGATGATCCTACAAGATCAAAATCAGGTGGACGTTCGATCCAGCGCCCTCAGCATAGATCCTCATGATCCCTTCGGATCATTTACAACATAAACAATACAATCATGCATACACATGCAACTTAATATGTTCATCAACATGAACGACATATGAATCAAAACATGAACGACACTATGATGACACAACTAGGACGACTTCATGTACAACAACATGAAATGACAACCTCCATGATCAACAACATCAACACTAAACCGAATCAAACTAAGATACTGTCCCGAATCCTTCAGGAGAAGTCTCAATGTCAAATCATCACCGGCGATTATCCTCGATGCTCGGCGATCCAACGTACAATGAATTATAGATATTCATATCCTCGTCTTTATTGCAACATAACCTCGATACCCGAACATAACAATAACTGAGATAAAGCATATACATTATGATTTACCTCCCAGAATCGGAAGAACGATATACAATCCAAATACCCAGAATTTACAATAATAACCATCGCTATATGCATTATAAACGAAATGAAACCGAAACCATTCAATAAATATTATAACTGAGCAAGTAATAACTTGCCTCGATACCGATACCACGAAGCTGTTACCGAACCCATTGCCTTTGTCTACGAGCTCCTCAGCCCCGATCCAAAGCAACACAACGGTCATAATCCATGATCAATTATCGCAACCTAATGCAATAATCAAATGACAACACATCCGATAATAATCAACAACCGGCAAAACCAACTAATCGAACTCAACGGTTCAACAAAAACCTCGAATAAACGCAGTCCGAACAACCCAAATCAAACCAGTACAAATTCACAAACACAACATGAAAATACTGCACTGTCTGCCTACTTAGCGCACGTGAAACGCATAACATAGCGTGCGCTAAGTTTCTCCCGTTAGCGTGCGCTAGCTAGTAAGCTTAGCGTGCGCTAATACTGTACAGATGCATGTTTTCCAAGCATCGTCTAACACTTCCATCATCTCAATGATCAACTCATCTCGATACTAAGGATTTCATAACATATTCGATTCCAACTTTAATCTTTTAAACACGAATCAACAAGATTCCTTCTTGTTCATATTTGGTAAATTCAAAGAACAATTTACCGGTTATTATCATGAATAATCATATTCCAAAGTCATCCGTAACCTTTCCAATTTCCATTTCTTATTCATAACAATCATGACATATATAATTCAATAGTTCTTCAAGAACACGAATTATCCGAATTCACGTTCATGATCCATAAAATGACATAATCCGATGTGTTCTAACATCTAAAAATCCTTATTCATCATGTTCTTCGACATACAATTCATATAGCTTCAAGAATCACAATAGCACCACCATAATCGTTACCATACGAAGTAACCAACGACAAAACATCAAAAATCCGAATTAAAGAAGGGAATTACATCAACATATCTCTTGAATTCCATCCAAAACCATACGAAACATATCAATACTCATATATTGATAACAACATTAACTTAGTTCGGTAATCCAACTCGTTATCATGCTCATCAACTCGAATATATGATAATTATCAACTCAAGAACATCAATAATCAATCCAAACGAAATCCAAAGAGTGAAGAACTATTACCTTGTATAGATGAACCATGAAGGAGAACAATCAACTTCATTCCAAGAATCATCAATAATTTCAAGAACAAGACTTTAATCCATGTTCCTCAGCTTAATCTTTGTTAAAGATCATCATCTCTCAGTGTTTGGGACCTCAAACTTCTCTCTAAAAACTCTCTCTCTCGATTGCAAGGAAGGAATGGACGAAATTAAGGATAATGCCCAACTACACATATATATACTGTATGTTATTAACGTGCGCTAACATCTCATGTTTAGCGTGCGCAACAGCCTTATCATGCGCTAACTGACTTTGTTAGCGTGCGCTATCGCAGTCCAGAGGCTACTGTCTGGCTTCGTAAACTAGCTTACGTACGTAATGCCCATGCATTAACGTACGTAAAACACCATGTCTAGCGTACGCAAGTCCTTTCCCTTAGCGTGCGCTATCCGAAGTTGACTTACTACAGCCTGTACCTACGCCGAATATGCTCGTGACCCCACATGCCGAAAGCAACCAATAAAGCCAAGATTCCATGTTGACCGATATGATATTAGTGTGCGCTAACAACAGGCATTAGCGTGCGCTAATGCTTTCCGACAAACATCAGTTGACTACTCAGAACATGCGCCGAAAGTGGCCTGGTCCACACATAGATTCCTCCTGATTTGTTCTGCACTAGCGTACGCTAAGTTATGTCCGTAGCGTGTGCTAAACCTTCACGATAGCGTGCGCTACTCGTGATTATTAGCGTGTGCTAATAATGTTACACTTAGCCATTTCCATCTTTTCTCGTCCGTCTCGACATACTGGATACATATACATGACACACTATATTCTCTAATACAATTGTCGATCAAGTATGACAATTATACCGATACTGACATCTCAATCCTTCATTTATTTTATCTATATTGTACAGATTCCACACTGTACAATATAACTCGGATAAAATAATATTAAACAACGGTAGTAGAAGTTCCGGATATTACACTTCACGAAACCTATACGGATCAATAACCAAGTATTACTTTAAGTCCAAATGAATTTGGTTACTCATTTTAGTAATATAATAGACTTTGATTGTGTAGCCACCTTTTTAAGAAAACTCAGCTTTTAATATCAAAACATGTATCACGTTTACGGATTTTTAAAGTATACTTGTGCACCTCCTGGAGCCTTAGAAAAATTACCCCAAGGAGGTACATATGTTTTCTACTTTGTGTAATTTTTTTAAAATTTCCAGGTAGTATAGCTATAGAACAAAAGTTCCTTATCAAAACTAATCCACATTCGGTCACAGATCTGAGACTCAAAAAGTAAGCAATTAAGAGACCATGATGTTTACTCTAAAAATTCCACCAAAAATCACAGAGGCCAAACATATCTTATATTTAAGCCCTGTCCAATTTGAGTTAATGATTCATTAATGATTTCAAAAGAAAAATCATAAACCAAGGTTAAAATTCGGATTACTAATTGACAGGTTTGACACTTGAACTTGTAAAATCATAAAAGACATACTCTCGACTTCAAAAATTACAAGACTTATATATTCAGAAAGTACTTTTCCAGAACTTGATTTTAGACTCAAGAATCACTCAAAAACACGTGGGTATCTTTAAAATGGACCCCTTTCAATATGACCCAAAAACCTGACATCATACGTGGAGATAAATTCAATACAACCCTAACCTTTATTAACCTTTTAACCTTTTTATCAGCTTTTATCTATGAACATGTTACAACTTAACAAATTTTTGAACCACATCAGAACTCAAAACTAAAATTCACAAAAATTCAAACTGGTACCTAAATGTCTTTAGAACCCACACGAATTTTCACAGAATTTATTAGTTAGTATAACCCCATATGAAAAATACTCAAACTCAGAATATTCAGAAAACCGACCTGCAGTTGTACCCAAAAAGTATCTGCCTCAACGACCTACCAAAACATCCAGGAAAAATTCCCAAAAATTCACGGCATTACTAATCATATATAAGTTACAAACTGGAGAATTTAATGGCCCAAATAGTTATAGTTTTTGAATTAAAAATCGACAAAGTGGACTGATTTCAGACTCCCGAATTTCAGATTCAACACTTAATCACACAAAAATAAAAAACACGACCAAACAACTCTAAATCACTCCAAACCAATTGGAGAACTTAACTAAGACATAAAACTAGGTTTTTATCAAAAGAAACTGAATTGAATCATTATATCTCATGACCTATCTCGTTCACAAATTCAGGTATACAAGCTGTCTTAATTCCAGAATTTATTTAAGCCATCATATAACGTGTTTAATCATACCAACGCACCCGAAAGCTTCAATCTACCACCAAGCCTTCCTTTGTGCACGCCTCGATCAAATGGGAATGGTGGAGAACTAGGTAGCCGCCATTTTTAGTTTTAGGTTTTAGGGTTTTTAGTTTTGTGAAGTATGTGTGTGTGATATATATAGGCGAGTGAGGAGGAATTTCTAAAAGGAAAATGCCTAAATTATGGGGATTTGATGGAAGACTTTGCCAAATTTAAAACACATCACGAACCTTGACATAATTCACGATTCCATATGTTTGTGTACAACATATCATTCGGCTAGGGACAAAAATAGAAAACGTGTGACAATTTTAAATGTGTACAAATTATTTCAATATAAGTCTTATATTCGCATTACATTAATTTGTTCAAATGTTAACGATTTAAATACTTAGGTTATAATAGTAATGCAATATTTTAAATAATTAAACGTATTTTATAGATTCGAGATTAAAGGGTATTTTAACATGTTCAAAAATCTTAACAAAGCAAATGACCTTATTTCTCATGACTCTCTCCTGCCTATCAAGAATGGCTTCCGGTTCTTCTGGAAGTGACATGTCTGGTTGAATCTGGTCCAAAAGGTATGACACCACATCTAGAGGATGATAGTTGTATCCCCGCAAAAGATATACGTGGAAAACGTTATGAACATGTGATAACTGAGGAGGTAGAGCCAGACGATAAGAAACCTCCCAAACACGCTCAAGAATCTCAAACGGTCCAATGAATCGAGGACTAAGCTCAAATAAAGATGAAGTACGAAAGGAAAATACGCAGAAGGAAACCTAATGTCTACCCAATCCTCACAGGTCACGACCTAAGCCCTAAAGATTCAAACCCGGTCGCTCCGTTACCATAAATTGTAACGCCCCAACCCGGCAAGGGTAGAAGCGTCACTTTATGGTGACATATCAGATACAACAGAATCAAATCAAACAGCGGAAGTCTTAATTAAAAATTATCAAAAGAGTATCAATGTAACACCCCAAACTAGGCGGATATTACAGTGCCGTGGACCCCCGACTGAGACCCACCAGGCAAATGAAAATTAATGAATTAAATAATATAATTGTAGTACCGAACCACAATATATCATTAATCACTCCGATGAGGAGTTTCATTAAGACACAGCCAAGATAATACTGAATACATGTATATTTTATGTGAAGATAAAATATACAACATTAATTGAAAATGAATATCCAAACGGAAATCTGCAGCGGAAATGAAGATGAAAAGACATGAATGACTGAAACGGACTGGGTCCCCCTACTAGTATCAATGGGACTCCTCGCCGTCAACGTTCTCTTCCCGTGCCTTAGCATTGCCATGACCTGAAAACAATATCCCCCAACGGGGTCAGTTATACAGAACAACAATCCTCAAGAGTTGAATAAACACAAACATGATATATCTTAGTTATGAAATGAAGCTGAAGAGAGGCATCATAGTACACCCGCAATGGAATGTGCACGTGCACAAGACGAATGTCCGGACACACCCGCCATTGTACCTAATTAGTCTCACGGAAGTACATTACCGTGTGCACAGTCCAATGTGTCGGTGAACCCAACACATGACCATCACGTGTCCGAATAAAAATCCCACACATCCACACCCGGCCGCGCAATATGAACCCAGAAGGTCATATGAACAAGAATGACCATGAAGAACGATAATTAATAACAATCCGACAAAGTCAAGAATGACTCACCGAGATGAAATGATAGTGAAATGAATGATAGATCAATGAAACAATTGGAATCGTCGTTCCTCGTGAATGAAGTGACTAATTGACAATTACAAGTCTCAATACGGTTAATACATTATGAATGAATTATGATTATGAATGAACAAAAACGAAAGGAATGAAAATCCTTTTAACCAAGTAAGAATTAACTTACACAACCGGTGAAGAATGTCCTTCCTCGAACAAACGTCCTACAATGAGATATGGGTCGCTCGAACAACCTTGAATGACAATTACCAACAAACGCTCAATATCCGAATCAAACAAGATCATAACCGACTCAAACGTCGATACAACAATATCCAAACTCGAATATATCGAACCCAACTCCAAAATGAGTATTTCAAACCATCAAAACACTTTCAATGATATCAATAATCCCATAGGAATCCATAATTCGAGTTAACGACAACATCTAATCAAAAACCCTAAAATATCAAAGTCAACCCAAAGTGTTCTTGAAATCCGAAATATATGCCATTAAATCCGTAGGAATACATTAATCCAATGTAGATAATCCATATCTAACATATTCCAACAACAATCTAAGTTCATACGAAGAAATCGGAAGGAAAACCCTAAATATCCGAAATTCTAGATTCAAGAAATCATTACCTTTGATTTGATGTATTGGAGATGATGAAGTGATGATTAATCCAACTCAAAGACTTGAAAATGATGATAGGTGATAGTAGCTCGAAGAATACTCTCCAAATCGTCCAAAATCTCCCGGAATCACCCAAAAATGAAGTGAGAAATGAAAATGACGAAGTAAGGGCTGAACTGTCCTATTTATAGAAATCTCAGTTTAGCGCGCGCTAGCCACAGTTCTTAGCGTGCGCTAACGGGTATTTTGGGTAGTCCAGTACCCACTGTCCGAAAACGGTAGCATGTGCTACGTACCTTTTGTAGCGTGTGCTACGGATGTACACTTAGCGTGCGCTAACACCAAATGTTAGCGTGCGCTAACGAATTATCTGATGCCCAGTACTGGAGTCCAGAACCTTCTGTCCTCTGATCTGATCGCGGTAGCGTGCGCTACATTAAATAATCAGCGTGCGCTACTACACCGTTTGCATACGCTAAAACCACTCATAGCGTGCGCTATGAATTAATCCAATTCAGTCCAGTAGCCACTGGACTCAACGTGATCCAACCTTAGCGCGCGCTACACCGACTGCATAGTGTGCGCTATTCCAGCTCACTAGCGCGCGCTACTTACCATTCGTAGCGTGCGCTACTTACAATCCCAACTGCAGATCAGTGCCTTATGGACTGCCTGCTGAACTACACTAGTGTGCGCTAGTGTTGAGAGGTGGCGTGCGCTACCTGTACTCAATTATCGCACGCTAAAGAGAGTACGTAGCGTGCGCTACTCCTCACACACAGCACACTATGAATATGACAACGGTGATAAACACGGCACAAAACTCCATCTTGATTGATGATAAATGACGACTGATACACGATACAATTACTCTGAACGATGAATACAATGATTGAATATGAGTGACAGATGATCATTAATGAGTGAAAATTACTGAGTGACAATTACAGAATGATAAGTATTGAATTATAATGACTGAATTACAACCGGGTATTACATACACCCCCTTTAAAAGAGTTTCGTCCCCGAAACTAAGGGTCAAACAACTCAGGATGACTCTCCCGCATACTATCTTCGGTTTCCCAAGTAGCCTCTTCGACTCCGTGTCTAGACCTCTGAATTTTATCCAAAGGAATCGCCTTATTCCTCAACTGTTTGATTCGCCGCTCTAAGATTCGTATATGAAGCTCCTCGTATGAATGATCATCGGCGATCTCGATCTCGTCGAATTGAAATATGTGGCTCGGGTCGGCAACATACTTCCGTAACTGAGAGATGTGAAACACATTATGAATTCGGCTCAATACCGGAGGTAGGGCCAATCGATAAGCTAACTCGCCTACTCGCTCCAAAATCTCAAATGGTCCAATGAATCTCGGACTCAACTTTCCCCTCTTCCCAAAACGGAAGATACCACGACTCGGGGATACCTTGACCAAAACATGGTCACCCGTCTTGAACTCTAATGGTCGACGACGATTATCTGCATATGATTTCTGTCGACTCTGAGCGGTCAACAAATGACTCCTGATCAAAGCTACCTTCTCACGGGCGGCTATAAGCATATCGGGCTCAGTGCCGATTGATTCTGACAAGTCGTCCCAACACAAAGGAGATCGACAACGACGACCGTACAAGGCCTCGTAAGGTGCCATCTTAATCGAAGAATGCCAACTATTATTGTACGTGAACTCGATCAACGGTAGTTGGGCCTCCCACTCATCTTTCCAATCGAGAACACATGCTCTCAACATGTCCTCCAAAGTTTCAATAGTCCTCTCTGATTGTCCGTCGGACTGAGGATGAAAAGCTGTGCTGAGATTAAGCTGAGTTCCCATAGCACGATGAATTGATTTCCAAAAATGAGACACAAATCGTCCATCACGATCGGAAATGATACTTTTAGGAGTACCGTGCAGTCTCACTATCTCTTTGATAAACAACTGGGCAAGTTTCTCGGGACCCCACGTATCCTTAATCTCAAGGAAATGAGCTGATTTAGTTAAGCGGTCCACAATTACCCAGATTGTATTCATGCCACGATGACTCATCGGCAAACTCGTGATGAAGTCCATTGAAATATCTTCCCACTTCCACTTTGTAATAGGGAGAGGTTTCAGCATACCCGCCGGTCGCTGATGCTCTATCTTGACTTGTTGACAGGTCAAACATCTCGAAATAAATTCCGCGACTTCTCGCTTCATATTACTCCACCAGTAATTTTGTTTCAAGTCTTTATACATCTTACTAGATCCCGGATGAACGGAATAAGAGGTAGCATGAGCTTCTCTCAAAATCGAGTTTTTCAACTCGTCATTTGCCGGTACGCACAACCGATTCTTAAATCGCAAAAGTCCATCCTCGTGGACCACAAATCCAGGGGCTTCCCCCTAAGTCACATCCTCTCTAATGCGTAACAGAAATGGGTCCGAACCCTGATTCTCCCTGATTTACCTCCCAGAATCGGAAGAGCGATATACAATCCAAATTCCCAGAATTTACAATAATAACCATCGCTATATGCATTATAAACGAAATGAAACCGAAACCATTCATTAAATATTATAACTGAGCAAGTAATAACTTGCCTCGATACCGATACCACGAAGCTGTTACCGAACCCATTGCCTTTGTCTACGAGCTCCTCAGCCCCGATCCAAAGCAACACACCGGTCGTAATCCATGATCAATTATCGCAACCTAATGCAATAATCAAATGACAACAGATCTGATAATAATCAAAAACCGGCAAAACCAACTAATCGAACTCAACGGTTCAACAAAAACTTCGAATAAACGCAGTCCGAACAACCCAAATCAAACCAGTACAAATTCACAAACGCAACATCAAAATACTGCACTGTCTGCCTACTTAGCACACGTTAAACGCATAACGTAGCGTGCGCTAAGTTTCTTCCGTTAGCGTGCGCTAGCTAGTAAGCTTAGCGTGCGCTAATACAGTACAGATGCATGTTTTCCAAGCATCGTCTAACACTTCCATCATCTCAATGATCAACTCATCTCAATACTGAGGATTTCATAACATATTCGATTCCAACTTTAATCTTTTAAACACGAATCAACAAGATTCCTTCTTGTTCATATTTGGTAAATTCAAAGAACAATTTACCGGTTATTATCATGAATAATCATATTCCAAAGTCATCCGTAACCTTTCCAATTTCCAGTTCTTATTCATAACAATCATGACATATATAATTCAATAGTTCTTCAAGAACACGAATTATCCGAATTCACGTTCATGATCCATAAAATGACATAATCCGATGTGTTCTAACATCTAAAAATCCTTATTCATCATGTTCTTCGACTTACAATTCATATAGCTTCAAGAATCACAATAGCACCACCATAATTGTTACAATATGAAGTAACCAACAACAAAACATCAAAAATCCGAATTGAAGAAGGGAATTACATCAACATATCTCTTGAATTCCATCCAAAACCATACGAAACATATCAATACTCATATATTGATAACAACATTAACTTAGTTCGGTAATCCAACTCGTTATCATGATCATCAACTCGAATATATGATAATTATCAACTCAAGAACATCAATAATCAATCCAAATGAAATCCAAAGAGTGAAGAACTATTACCTTGTATAGACGAACCATGAAGGAGAACAATCAACTTCATTCCAAGAATCATCAATAATTTCAAGAACAAGACTTTAATCCATGTTCCTTAGCTTAATCTTTGTTAAAGATCATCATCTCTCAGTGTTTGGGACCTCAAACTTCTCTCTAAAAACTCTCTCTCTCGATTGCAAGGAAGGAATGGACGAAATGAAGGATAATGCCCAACTACACATATATACTGTATGTTATTAACGTGCGCTAACATCTCATGTTTAGCGTGCGCAACAGCCTTAGCATGCGCTAACTGACTTTGTTAGCGTGCGCTATCGCAGTCTAGAGGCTACTGTCTGGCTTCGTAAACTAGCTTACGTACGTAATGCCCATGCATTAACGTACGTAAAACACCATGTCTAGCGTACTCAAGTCCTTTCCCTTAGCGTGCGCTATCCGAAGTTGACTTACTACAGCCTGCACCTAGCCTGAATATGCTCGTGACCCCACATGCCGAAAGCAACCAATAAAGCCAAGATTCCCTGTCGACCGACTTGATATTAGCGTACGCTAACAACAGGCATTAGCGTGCGCTAATGCTTTCCGACAAACATCAGTTGACTACTCAGAACATGCGCCGAAAGTGGCCTGGTCCACACATAGATTCCTCCTGATCTGTTCTGCACTAGCGTACGCTAAGTTATGTCCGTAGCGTGTGCTAAACCTTCACGATAGCGTGCTCTACTCGTGATTATTAGCGTGCGCTAATAATGTTACACTTAGCCATTTCCAACTTTTCTCGTCCGTCTCGACATACTGGATACGTATACATGACGCACTATATTCTCTAATACAATTGTCGATCAAGTACGACAATTATACCGATACTGACATCTCAATCCTTCATTTATTTTATCTATATTGTACAGATTCCACGATGTACAATATAACTCGGATAAAATAATATTAAACAACGGTAGTAGAAGTTCCGGATATTACATACTACACCACTTAAAATAAGTTTCGTCCTCGAAACTTGCAATCCGTCATAGAAAAACAAGCAAACCGTTCAACCAAAATATTCCGAAACCATCACAACAACGATCAATCATCATTATTACCGAATAACCAAAATAGCACGAAGTCGACGATCTCTTGAGATACTAGCAAGTGAGTTCACTGTAAAGCCTCAATACGCTTACAATAACAATTCAATGGGTCTCAGCAAAATATATCATCTTCGGATGAAATAATCTATCTGTTTCAAACCTTGTCTGCCTGATCGCACAATCAAATCACAATCCGAATACAAATCAATAATAGACGATACAACTGTGAAACAACTGTCCAAAACAATGACAACAGATCCCGAAATATCGACACAACGTCCGAACGGTCATACGATCGTTAACAATGATCAATCAACAAATTAGCCGAGAAGATCATCGACATGATAAACTCTAATACGACCATCCAAAGCTCAAAACACAATCGAGAATATCATCATCATGATAAACTCCAATATGACAAACGAACGATCAACGATAATTGAGAATACCTTCACACGGTAAGCTCCAACACGGTCAACACAGAACCACAGAAACAGATATACGAAAGAATAACATTCTCAAAATGACACACGAATCACATAGTGTATCTCAATAAACATACCCGACTGGGGAGCATACTCCTTGGCGTACGAACAACCAATCGCAAATTGATGAACATATCAATTCATACAAGGAGTGGGAACGACCACTCATTGTCCAAAACAACCAGTATGGGGTCACCATCTCCAAATCTACACTTACAAAGAAATCATTCAAAATTCACTATGGTAAAATCGCGCTACTACCGTACCAATGGAATCACATAGCACATATGTCCCGATTTCACGAAATCCAAAGTTCCAAAATTACATCCTCTGCATGGATCTACAATACGCACCATATTTCTCTTATCTGATCGACCAACAGATCATCTCTAGATAACCAAATTAACATACTAAAATTCGAATCTCTATTCATCGCTCCATACTGATGTACTATCCAGTTCGTGAATCACGTTCAAAACTCCACGATGTTATGCACTATGCACTAAATGCGTATGTATATAGATCATATTTTCAAAACCAGTTTGAAATCATATATCTCGTCAAGAAGACAAATTTTCGAAAGTTCTTTCAAAACTTTCAAAACTCAAAAACATAAATTTTGGTAAGACCACAAAATCAATTTTCGAAAAATTAAATCGGCTCGCTGGTGCCAAGTATTCGATAACAGTTTTCCTTCGAACCCATACGATTTTGAAGTTTAAAAATGAAAACTATGCAAATGATTGACCACATCCATATTCCTGTATACCAATCCGGCTAGTCACAAATTCCACTGACATTCCATCGGAAAACTACACGATTAATTCCAAAATCTCAATATATAGACTCTGATAAAACCTCCTCCACATACTACTCGCAACGTCAATCCTTAATCCATCCTAGATCACCTCAAATATGATACGACAAAATATTGAAACAAATTAATAAATCAAACACAGCGAAAGACTTCCCGAGAAGTTCCATTTGAACAAGTAACATAGGTAAATGATTGGTAAAGTGTTTTACAAATCTCGGGAGTTTTTGAAAACAAGGAAAAGTCTTTTGAAACATTAGGGTCTCCGCCCATATCTCGTTCCGCATTACAAGAAGTTTAAAAAGTAGAAAACTCTTTATGGACCCCAAGTCCTGAGTTATAAAACTATTTCAAAATCGATTGGGTCTCGGTCCAAAAATCATTTTCCGTAAAACACCCGTAAAACATTCATTTTGAAAAGTGTCATTTTCAAATGTTCAAAAGCGATTCATATATATCACAAAATGAACTAACATGACTACATGTTCTTCTCAACAATCCATAGTCCTTCTCCCAATTACACAATTCCGTTTCAAAAATCTAACTGACATAATGATTTCCGAAATCATAATTTCTTAAGATCATCAATCATGTCTCACTCTGTCATCTCATACTGTCAAGCATAATATCTTTCTGAATCTCAAAACAAATCAGCTAAGAATGACAATAAGTCTCAATGAAATTCAAAAATCCAAATACTTACAGATCGTGAAGCCGACGATTCCTCGTGATACTGGCACGTGTCTCGACTCAAGGAAATACTCGACACAGATATTTTCAAAACACACGTTTTGCCAAATCAGTTCAACTTGAGAACACAATATAGCTCTATCTAAAGAAACACGTTAACCGAATTTGGAAAAGTTTACAACAACCCCAATACTACACTGGTAAATCACATAACCCATAAGCCCGAGTGAACAACAAAACTCACGGCTCTAGTATTTGTCAATCGACAACTCGAATGACATGACAAAAGCACGACCCAATTCGACCCGACTGCCTTGGTTTTCACAACCTAAGCTCTGATACCATATTCTGTAACACCCCTAGATTTAACCGGAAATATTACAGCGCCGTGGACCCCGAGATGGAACCCACAAGGCTAAAAGAAATTTTCGCAAACATTTACAAATGCCCAAGAGGCCAACAACGGTACTATCTTTTAAAATGCACAAAGGTTTAAAAAATCCATTTATCAAAAACCGTCGTAAAAACTCATTTGAAATCGCAAAGCCAAACGGCCGACACTCAAAAGTTTAGAAAACGATTACCAAAGTAATCTTAGTTACCAGATACCGAAAGAGCATTTCAAAATACTCATGCAGCGGAAAAAGACCAACCATAAAGATACTCTAGCAGCGGAATACAAGAACCAATCAAGAAACTCAATGCACAAAACATGTCCTAGCCAGTATCCCCCGAGAAGCTCATCTCTTCACGACCGCTACATGCTCGATACTCCAAGAACCTAAAAAGATATCCCACGACGGGGTCAGCCATAATATCCAACAATGATAACCGTCACATCACATTAATAATTACATACCAATGAGAACACAACATAAGAATACGACCAACGTAATCTTACCGCCATAACATTTCTTACTCAAGTAATTCTCGTCAGAATAACCATTATCACATTTCACCTCTCGTACTCGATTAACCAGTAAACTCGAACCTAATATCTGTATTGTACCTCGAACAATACTCAAGATTCTCAAACTATCATCACCAACTCACGATACGGAAATATACCATTTCTGACCAATATGATCCATCGAATGACATCATCAAATCTCAAGACGATAATCGATTATCCATCGAAGACAAATACCAAAGGAAATACGGAACATACCTCGAGATATGAAGTGCCACGACAATCATATCAGTCTAATCCGAGATCAGAACAATGCAATACGGACACGATCCTAACACAAGACCTACAAATGCATACTCATATGACCACGTCAATATGCTCAAAAACAATAACAATCATGTATACTCAATGTAAATCCATGATCCAGCGCCCTAAGCATAGATCCCCGTGATGATCCTACAAGATCAACATCAGGTGGAGAACCTGTCCAACGATCCAGCGCCCTCAGCATAGATCCCCGTGATGATCCTACAAGATCAAAATCAGGTGGACGACATGTCCAACGATCTAATGCCCTCAGCATAGATCCCCGTGATGATCCTATAAGATCAAAATCAGGTGGACGTTCGATCCAGCGCCCTCAGCATAGATCCTCATGATCCCTTTGGATCATTTACAACATAAACAATACAATCATGCATACACATGCAACTCAATATGTTCATCAACATGAACGACATATGAATCAAAACATGAACGACACTATGATGACACAACTAGGACGACTTAATGTACAGCAACATGAAATGACAACCTGCATGATCAACAACATCAACACTAAACCGAATCAAACTAAGATACTGTCCCGAATCCTTCAGGAGAAATCTCAATGTCAAATCATCACCGGCGATTATCCTCGATGCTCGGCGATCCAACGTACAATGAATTATAGATATTCATATCCTCGTCTTTATCGCAACGTAACCTCGATACCCGAACATAACAATAACTGAGATAAAGCATATACATTATGATTTACCTCCCAGAATCGGAAGAACGATATACAATCCAAATACCCAGAATTTACAATAATAACCATCGCTATATGCATTATAAACGAAATGAAACCGAAACCATTCAATAAATATTATAACTTAGCAAGTAATAACTTGCCTCGATACCGATACCACGAAGCTGTTACCGAACCCATTGCCTTTGTCTACGAGCTCCTCAGCCCCGATCCAAAGCAACACAACAGTCATAATCCATGATCAATTATCGCAACCTAATGCAATAATCAAATGACAACACATCCGATAATAATCAACAACCGGCAAAACCAACTAATCAAACTCAACGGTTCAACAAAAACCTCGAATAAACGCAGTCCGAACAACCCAAATCAAACCAGTACAAATTCACAAACACAACATGAAAATACTGCACTGTCTGCCTGTAACACCCCAATTCACAAATGGGACATTACACGCCGTAGAACCCTCGTGAGGTCTACCAGGCTGACACTTGACACATAAACCACAATATAATCCCAAATGATGCATTCAAAAGTAAGTAAGGCCGTGGCCTCGGCCAAAACATTTTAACGGTGTACATGAATATAAGATAAATACCAATTCATTGCCCACGCAGGGGACTTAAACCAAGTTTCAAAGTAAACAGTCTAACTCCCGTACTCGACAAATGCAATGACAAAACATAAAAATACAGACTCGAGCCACATCATCATGCCATCCCATCCTTTGCGTGCGTGTCCCGTGCCTGCTCCTCAGCTCTCCCGGTACCTGAAATGCATAAAACGCATTTCCCCCATTTAAGGGGTTAGCATTCGAATAGCTAGTGCAAGTACACAATTACACCGCATTATATATATACACGATTCAATGCAAACAAATCGTTAGGAAAATCATTTTTGAAAATCAATATTCCGGAATATCACATTAACACCAAAACAGTATATCAACAAGTTTTCCACATCACAATTATCCACGCTTGGTAACTCGCGACCGTACCCATTAGTATCGGTCCCCAGAGGTCCCGTCGGACCGTCCCCAGGTGAGAAACCACTTCCGCGGCCGTACCCATTAGTATCGGCCCCCAGAGGTCCCGTCGAACCGTCCCCAGGTGGAAGAACATCAACACACGCACCCAAGCCCACTTCCGTGGCCGTACCCATTAGTATCGGCCCCCAGAGGCCACATGCCATCCCCAGGTGGAAGAGTAACCATCACATTTATTCAATAATACAGTTTACATCATTCACATCAATCCGTACACACATAATGAAGTATAGTACATGTACTTGCCTGATTAATACGACGTGAAGGAAAACGGCGAACGGAAAGGTTTTGGCCCGAATATCCTTCAAAAATCCGATCCTAACACAATAACGATGAACAACAAATCTTAAAACTACGAAAATGATGGAGTACATCCAAGTTCTACCCGCTGCAACCCTTAGTCGAACATAACTTGGGTATCGTCGACTATAAGTGACGAACATGGAAAACTTGAAGTCCAAAACCACAAATCATCAATAAAACGAAGGATTACAAGTACACAATCGAAGTCTAGCGATAACGCAGTGATAATTCGGACTATAAGAGTCAAATCCCAAGAAATCCCCAAATTTCCCCCAAAATCTCAAAACAAGGGTTTTGGGAATTTTTACCTTGATTCGGATGGTGGAAAGTGATTAGGAACTTGAAGAATTCACGCAAGGAATGCCCGGTGTTAGTGAATGATGATCTACAGTCGGAATAGGCCCTAACCCTCGCCTGGAATCGCTCAGAGCCGAGAAGGATAAGAAATGAAGGAAAAGTGACGAAGTTGACTGCTGCTGTTCTATTTATATAAAACAGCCTTAGCGCACGCTACGCACAAGCATTAGCGTGCGCTAGCGGGGCGTGGCAGAACAGTCTGCCTACTGTCCTCCAGTTAGCGTACGCAATCTAACATGGTTAGCGTGCGCTAGTACTAGGGATTAGCGTGCGTTAACGCTGATTAGCGTACACTACAGTCCAGATGCAATGCGAACCTCATCCCAGGCATTGAAATCGTTAGCGTACGCTACGAACCCCAGGTTAGCGTACGCTAACCACACAGTGATAGCGCACGCATGTAAGTCCAGAGTAGCGTGCGCTACTCAGGCAGCAGTTCAGTACTGCACAGTACACTGCTGCCAACAGTACAAAAGTGCCGAAATACGAAGCAAGACCAGAATCCGGAAACATAAACACGTAATAATCAAGATGACAAGGTTGAGCGTTGAAAGAGAATAAAATCTCGATCACTAGAGAGTCTGAAACGAAACAAATAAAGCGAAATCCCCAAACTTATGAAAATTACAAGAACGACCCAAAAGCCCGAAAAATCGCGATACAACGTCGGATTAACAAACCGAAAGTTTCAACACGACCAATTCAATCATACAAACTTATACAAGTCGAGAAACAATGAAAACGAACAAGTTTTACGAGAATCGAACGCACATGCGGCAAGATATATTACAAGATGAAATTATGCAAAAACATCCTCGAAACTCGACCAGACGGAAAAACTCCAAGAACAAAATAGATTCAGAAATCCAAAACAGTGCTAAGCGGGTTGTCTGAAACGAACATACACCAAAAATAGAAATTACCGAAATTAGAAAACACGGATATTACATTATCTCCCCCTAAAAATAAGTTTCGTCCCGAAACTTACAACGCGAACAACTCGGGGTATCTCGACCGCATACTCTTTTCCGTCTCCCATGTGGCTTCCTCGGACCCATGTCTCGACCATTGAACTTTAACCAGAGGAATGGTTTTATGATGAAGTTGCTTCACTCGACGCTCTAAAATCTGAATCGGCCTCTCCTCGATGGTGATGTCGGGTCCCAACTCGATCTCTCCAAAGTCGATAATATGGCTAGGGTCCGATACGTACCTCCTAAGCTGGGAAACATGAAATACGTTATGAACGTGACTCAAAGACGGCGGCAAGCTTAACCGAGAGGCAAGCTCTCCCACTCTCTCTAAAATCTCAAATGGCCCGATATATCTCGGACTAAGTTTACCCTTCCGGCCGAAGCGGTAAACTCCCCGTGTCGGTGACACATTAAGCAAAACGTGATCTCCCACTACGAACTCCAACGGCCGGCGACGCGTGTCGGCATAAGACTTCTGCCGACTCTGGGCCGTCAACAATCTATCACGAATCAGAGTAATCTTCTCTCTCGTCTCAACTACCATATCGGGCTCGGTACCAATCATCTCGGTCGCATCGTCCCAACACAACGGCGATCTGCACCTCCTCCCATACAATGCCTCAAATGGTGCCATTTTGATTGAGGCGTGCCAACTATTGTTGTACGTGAACTCGATCAACGACAAGTGCGACTCCCAATCATCCTTCTAATCTAGGGCACAGGCTCTCAACATATCCTCCAACGTCTGGATCGTCCGCTCTGACTGTCCGTCAGTCTGAGGGTGGTACGATGTACTGAGTCTCAACTCAGTCCCCAAAGCTCGATGAACAGCCTGCCAAAAATGTGACACGAACCGACCATCACGATCCGAAACAATACTCTTAGGAGTCCCATGCAATCTCACGATCTCTGCAATAAACACTCGCGCCAGTCTCTCTGGACCCCAAGTGTCCTTAATACCCAGGAAATGAGCTGATTTGGTCAGTCGATCGACAATAACCCAAATCATGTTCATTCCAGTCCGAGTCCTAGGCATACTGGTAATGAAATCCATAGAAATATCCTCCCATTTCCACTCCGGGATAGGAAGTGGTCGCAAAAACCCCGCGGGTCGCTGATGCTCGATCTTAACCTGCTGACAGGTCAAACATCTCGACACAAACTCGCTAACGTCTTTCTTCAAATTACTCCACCAGTAGTTACTCCTCACGTCCTTGTACATTTTACTCGTACCAGGATGTATGGAGTAAGGCGTGGTATGAGCTTCGCTCAAGATCTTCTGTCTCAGCTCATTAATATTCGGTACACATAATCTGCCGCGAAATCTCAGAACGCCATCATCCTGAATCACAAATCCAGGGGCTTTCCCCTTCCTCACATCCTCCCTCAACTGGACCAAATACGGATCGTCATACTGCTTCGCCTTGATATCATCAGTCAAGGACGAAGTGATCTCTAACGCACATAACTGGCCCTGAACTCTCTGAACCCAAACCTCAATATTCTGACGGATGAAATCTCGCTGGATCCTACTCTGCGGTGTAAGTACCTCTAATATCTGTAAAGCCATCGGTTTTCGGCTCAACGCATCAGCCACTATGTTGGCCTTACCCGGATGGTAAAGTATCTCGAGGTCGTAATCTTTAATTAGCTCTAACCACCTACGCTGTCTCATATTCAACTCTTTCTGGCTGAAGATGTACTTCAGACTCTTGTGATCCGTAAAAATCTTGCACGATGACCCATAAAGGTAATGCCTCCAAATTTTTAAGGCGAAAACGACCGCAGCTAATATCAAATCGTGCGTGGGATAATTTACCTCATAAGGTTTCAATTGGCGGGACGCATAAGCAATCACTTTGTCTCTCTGCATCAAAACACATCCTAGACCAAGGCCCGAAGCATCACTATACACTACGAAATCCTCGTTCCCCTGAGGCAATGCTAAAACGGGTGCGGTGGTCAAACGTCTCTTTAACTCGTCAAAACTGTCCTGCCTGTCTGCAGTCCACTCGAACTTCTGAGTTTTCTGGAGCAACTGAGTGAGTGGTCTAGCGATCTTAGAAAATCCCTCAACGAATCTACGGTAATAGCCGGCAAGACCCAGAAAACTCCTCACTTCCTTCACGCTCTTAGGTGGCTCCCAAGCCATCACTGCTTCCATCTTCTGTGGATCTACCCGAACTCCCTCTGCTGAAATCACATGCCCGAGTAATGTCACTTCCTCGAGCCAACACTCACACTTAGAGAACTTTGCGTACAACTGCTCGGCCCTCAAAGTGTCTAATACAATCCGGAGATGTAAGGCGTGCTCCTCCCGACTCCGAGAATAGATAAGAATATCCTCGATAAAAACGACTACGAATTTGTCCAGATACTTAATAAAAACTTTGTTCATCAACTGCATGAACACTGCTGGGGCATTGGTTAGCCCGAAAGGCATAACCACAAACTCGTAATGCCCATATCTCGTCCGAAAGGCAGCTTTCGGAATATCGACGTCCCGAATCCTCAACTGGTAGTAGCCCGATCGCAAATCAATCTTCGAAAAGACTATCGCCCCTTGAAGATGATCAAACAAGTCGTCAATCCGAGGCAAAGCGTATTTATTTTTGATGGTCAACTTGTTTAATTCTCGATAATCGATGCATAAACGAAGCGATCCATCCTTCTTCTTAACAAAAAGTACAGGCGCACCCCAAGGCGATGCGCTCGGTCGAATATACCCTTTATCTAACAACTCTCCCAACTGATTCTTCAACTCTAGCATCTCCGACGGTGCCATACGGTACGGTGCTCGAGAAATAGGGGCCACATTCGGCTCAAGATCAATAGGAAACTCCACCTCTCGGTGTGATGGTAATCCCGGCAAGTCATCCGGAAATACATCGGGATACTCACTAACAACTGGAATCGACAATATGTCAACCCCACCATCTTTCGCCTGCAGAGCGAAACACCAGTAGCCGACACAACCCTAGTTCAGAAGTTTCATCGCCTTCAAGGCACTAATCACACTCCCCGATCTACCCGGCTTACAGCCGACGAGAGTATGCTCGGTGCCGTCCTCGGCAACTATCGAGATGGTACGAGTCCGATAGTTCATGATAGCACCATGACGATCCAACCAATCGTCCCCGAGGATCAAATCCTCACCCTTAAGGTCTATAACAATGAGATTCGAGGGCCAATCGCGGCTCCCGATCCTCACTGGGCAATCCCTAACTTCCCGGTCCCCAACCATACGATCCCCGCTGGGCGTACCCACTACAATGGCTCACACTCAAACAAGCAGTCAAAGCCAATACGACTCACACAATCCAAAGCAATAAAGGAATGGGTAGCCCCCGAATCAAAAAGCACTGAAACTGGATGAGAAAGGATCTGAGTGGTACCTGACGCCACCGGAACGTCTGCCTCCTCTGTGCGCCTCATCTGATACAATCGGGGATGGACTGAACCCGAACTGGTCGCTGCGCGGCGATCCGGCTGACTCCGACCTCTACCACGACTCGAACCCTGCGGAACATGAGTAGCTGGAGAGCTGTGATCCCTCTGATCGGCAGTGGTAGTCGTAAATCTAGAGGCCCTGGTGGCCCTCTCACAATGAGCTGCCCCATGCCCGGTCTGTCCGCAAGTAAAGCAAGCAACTAACGGAAATGGGCAATCCTTCACAACGTGCTCGGGCTGACTGCAATTAAAACAAACTCTCCCGCTAGGTGCAACAGACTGGACTGAACGGTTACCCTGAGATCCACCGGCCTGATGAAACGGCCTCTTCCCAGGTGTAGGAGCAGAACGAGACCTCGAAAACTGACCACCTTTTCCGGCCGAGAACCCGCCAGTAGTCTTCTGCTTCTTAGCTTCCGAAACCGACTCTGATTCCGGGACAGCCATCTCGATCGCCAGAGCGCGATCCTGGTATTCCTTCAAGGTGGCACACATGAGCGGCGCCATACTCTGCCTAATATGCGGCTTCATGCACATATTGAAGTAACGGATTTTATCAGCCTCCGTTCTCACTTGATCTCTCATGAAACCCAACTGCTGATTGTAAGTAATGATGGCCTGAGAAATAGGCACATCCTGAGGTGTAGCGGTGAAGAACTCCACAATTCTGCGCTCCTTAACTGGCGGTGGACAATATTCTACTTCCATAGCAGCCTTGAATTCCTCCCAAGTAGCTCGACGGTCTCTGGGCGTAACGACCTCCCACCACTCCGCAGCTTCCTTATCCAGGAGGTACTGGGAAATATGTACCCTCCTGTCTTCGGGACAAGCTACGGCATCGAAGGTTCTGGACAACTGAAAGAGCCAATTCTCCCAACCGAGAGGGTCAGAAGATCCGGAGAAACGAGGTGGGTGCATCTTAGTCACCGTCTGAAGCCACTTACTAGCTTCCTCTTCCGGTGTCGGGGGCGGATTCTGGCGTCCGCCCTGAGCTATCTGAGTAAGTTGGGCTACCAACTGCTGAAGTACGGCAGTAGCCCCGGCGTCGGCATTATTACCCGACGGCACTGAGTGAGAGGCTGAGTCCGCAGAGGACTGAGAAAGTGAGCCCTCCTCATTATCAGCACCACGACCACGACCTCGGCCGCGTCCCCTAGCCGGTCTACCACGACCTCTCAACATACTGAAGGAAAATAAGAAAAGAACAAGATCAGAAGGATTCACAATTCACAAGGATGGTAACACAAGTCACGATTCCGTACAGCGCAAGAAAACAAATTACAGAGATATAAGAGTTCGAGGAGACTTACAGCCACGGTCGCACGAAAAGACGGTAGCATGATGATATTAGGCTCAATGACTGACTCTAATGACGCAACTGACAGACCCAAAATTCACCGACAGCCTAGGTATTCAAAACCTAAGCTCTGATACCATAAATGTAACACCCCAATTCACAAATGGGACATTACATGCCGTAGAACCCTCGTGAGGTCTACCAGTCTGACACTTGACACATAAACCACAATATAATCCCAAATGATGCATTCAAAAGTAAGTAAGGCCGTGGCCTCGGCCAAAACATTTTAACGGTGTACATGAATATAAGATAAATACCAATTCATTGCCCACGCAGGGGACTTAAACCAAGCTTCAAAGTAAACAGTCTAACTCCGGTACTCGACAAATGCAATGACAAAACATAAAAATACAGACTCGAGCCACATCATCATGCCATCCCATCCTTTGCGTGCGTATCCCGTGCCTGCTCCTCAGCTCTCCCGGTACCTGAAATGCATAAAACACATTTCCCCCATTTAAGGAGTTAGCATTCGAATAGCTAGTGCAAGTACACAATTATACAGCATTATATATATACACGATTCAATGCAAACAAATCGTTAGGAAAATCATTTTTGAAAATCAATATTCCGGAATATCACATTAACACCAAAACAGTATATCAACAAGTTTTCCACATCACAATTATCCACGCTTGGTAACTCGCGACCGTACCCATTAGTATCGTTCCCCAGAGGTCCCGTCGGACCGTCCCCAGGTGAGAAACCACTTCCGCGGCCGTACCCATTAGTATCGGCCCCCAGAGGTCCCGTCGAACCGTCCCCAGGTGGAAGAACATCAACACACGCACCCAAGCCCACTTCCATGGCCGTACCCATTAGTATCGGCCCCCAGAGGCCACATGCCATCCCCAGGTGGAAGAGTAACCATCACATTTATTCAATAATACAGTTTACATCATTCACATCAATCCGTACACACATAATGAAGTATAATACATGTAGTTGCCTGATTAATATGACGTGAAGAAAAATGGCGAACGGAAAGGTTTTGGCCCGAATATCCTTCACAAATCCGATCCTAACACAATAACGATGAACAACAAATCTTATAACTACAAAAATGATGGAGTACATCCTAGTTCTACCCACCGCAACCCTTACTCGAACATAACTTGGGTATCGTCGACTATAAGTGACGAACATGGAAAACTTGAAGTCCAAAACCACAAATCATCAAAAAACGAAGGATTACAAGTACACAATCGAAGTCTAGCGATAACCCAGTGATAATTCGGACTATAAGAGTCAAATCCCAAGAAATCCCCAAATTTCCCCTAAAATCTCAAAACAAGGGTTTTGGGAATTTTTACCTTGATTCGGATGGTGGGAAGTGATTAGGAACTTGAAGAATTCACGCAAGGAATGCCCGGTGTTAGTGAATGATGATCTACAGTCGGAATAGGCCCTAACCCTCGCCTGGAATCGCTCAGAGCCGAGAAGGATAAGAAATGAAGGAAAAGTGATTTGTTGATCGTCATTGTTCTATTTATATAAAACAGCCTTAGCGCACGCTACGCACAAGCATTAGCGTGCGCTAGCGGGGCGTGGCAGAACAGTCTGCCTACTGTCCTCCAGTTAGCGTACGCAATCTAACATGGTTAGCGTGTGCTAGTACTAGGGAATAGCGTGCGTTAACGCTGATTAGCGTACGCTACAGGTCCAAGATCGGCATCGAACCTCATCGCCCTGCATCTTGAAATCGTTAGCGCACGCTACGAACCCCAGTTAGCGTCGCTAACCACACGATGATAGCGCACGCAGTAAGTCGAGTAGCGTGCGCTACTCAGCAAAGGCTCAAGATCGCACGCAAGACCGCCGCCAACAGTACAAAAGTGCCGAAATACGAAGCAAGACCAGAATCCGGAAACATAAACACGTAATAATCAAGATGACAAGGTTGAGCGTTGAAAGAGAATAAAATCTCGATCACTAGAGAGTCTGAAACGAAACAAATAAAGCGAAATTCCCCAAACTTATGAAAATTACAAGAACGACCCAAAAGCCCGAAAAATCGCGATACAACGTCGGATTAACAAACCGAAAGTTTCAACACGACCAATTCAACCATACAAACTTATACAAGTCGAGAAACAACGAAAACGAACAAGTTTTATGAGAATCGAACGCACATGCGGCAAGATATATTACAAGATGAAATTATGCAAAAACATCCTCGAAACTCGACCAGACGGAAAAACTCCAAGAACAAAATAGATTCAGAAATCCAAAACAGTGCTAAGCGGGTTGTCTGAAACGAACATACACCAAAAATAGAAATTACCGAAATTAGAAAACACGGATATTACACTGCCTACTTAGCGCACGTTAAACGCATAACGTAGCGTGCGCTAAGTTTCTCCCGTTAGCGTGCGCTAGCTAGTAAGCTTAGCGTGCGCTAATACTGTACAGATGCATGTTTTCCAAGCATCGTCTAACACTTCCATCATCTCAATGATCAACTCATCTCGATACTAAGGATTTCATAACATATTCGATTCCAACTTTAATCTTTTAAACACGAATCAACAAGATTCCTTCTTGTTCATATTTGGTAAATTCAAAGAACAATTTACCGGTTATTATCATGAATAATCATATTCCAAAGTCATCCGTAACCTTTCCAATTTCCAGTTCTTATTCATAACAATCATGACATATATAATTCAATAGTTCTTCAAGAACACGAATTATCCGAATTCACGTTCATGATCCATAAAATGACATAATCCGATGTGTTCTAACATCTAAAATCCTTATTCATCATGTTCTTCGACATACAATTCATATAGCTTCAAGAATCACAATAGCACCACCATAATCGTTACCATACGAAGTAACCAACGACAAAACATCAAAAATCCGAATTGAAGAAGGGAATTACATCAACATATCTCTTGAATTCCATCCAAAACCATACGAAACATATCAATACTCATATATTGATAACAACATTAACTTAGTTCGGTAATCCAACTCGTTATCATGCTCATCAACTCGAATATATGATAATTATCAACTCAAGAACATCAATAATCAATCCAAACGAAATCCAAAGAGTGAAGAACTATTACCTTGTATAGACGAACCATGAAGGAGAACAATCAACTTCATTCCAAGAATCATCAATAATTTCAAGAACAAGACTTTAATCCATGTTCCTCAGCTTAATCTTTGTTAAAGATCATCATCTCTCAGTGTTTGGGACCTCAAACTTCTGTCTAAAAACTCTCTCTCTCGATTGCAAGAAAGGAATGGACGAAATGAAGGATAATGCCCAACTACACATATATATTGTATGTTATTAACGTGCGCTAACATCTCATGTTTAGCGTGCGCAACAGCCTTAGCATGCGCTAACTAACTTTGTTAGCGTGCGCTATCGCAGTCCAGAGGCTACTGTCTGGCTTCGTAAACTAGCTTACGTACGTAATGCCCATGCATTAACGTACGTAAAACACCATGTCTAGCGTACGCAAGTCCTTTCCCTTAGCGTGCGCTATCCGAAGTTGACTTACTACAGCCTGTACCTACGCCGAATATGCTCGTGACCCCACATGCCGAAAGCAACCAATAAAGCCAAGATTCCCTGTTGACCGATCTGATATTAGCGTGCGCTAACAACAGGCATTAGCGTGCGCTAATGCTTTCCGACAAACATCAGTTGACTACTCAGAACATGCGCCGAAAGTGACCTGGTCCACACATAGATTCCTCCTGATTTGTTCTGCACTAGCGTACGCTAAGTTATGTCCGTAGCGTGTGCTAAACCTTCACGATAGCGTGCGCTACTCGTGATTATTAGAGTGCGCTAATAATGTTACACTTAGCCATTTCCATCTTTTCTCGTTCGTCTCGACATACTGGATACATATACATGACACATTATATTCTCTAATACAATTGTCGATCAAGTATGACAATTATACCTATACTGACATCTCAATCCTTCATTTATTTTATCTATATTGTACAGATTCCACACTGTACAATATAACTCGGATAAAATAATATTAAACAACGGTAGTAGAAGTTCCGGATATTACACTTCACGGAACCTATACGGATCAATAACCAAGTATTACTTTAAGTCCAAATGAATTTGGTTACTCATTTTAGTTATATAATAGACTTTGATTGTGTAGCCACCTTTTTAAGAAAACTCAGCTTTTAATATCAAAACATGTATCACGTTTATGGATTTTTAAAGTATACTTGTGCACCTCCTGGAGCCTTAGAAAAATTATCCCAAGGAGGTACATATGTTTTCTACTTTGTGTAATTTTTTTAAAATTTCCAGGTAGTGTAGCTATAGAACAAAAGTTCCTTATCAAAACTAATCCAGATTCGGTGACAGATCTGAGACTCAAAAAGTAAGCAATTAAGAGACCATGATGTGTACTCTAAAAATTCCACCAAAAATCACAGAGGCCAAACACATCTTATATTTAAGCCCTGTCCAATTTGAGTTAATGATTCATTAATGATTTCAAAAAAAAATCATAAACCAAGGTTAAAATTCGGATTACTAATTGACAGGTTTGACACTTGAACTTGTAAAATCATAAAAGACATACTCTCGACTTCTAAAAATTACAAGACTTATATATTCAGAAAGTACTTTCCAGAACTTGATTTTAGACTCAAGAATCACTCAAAAACATGTGGGTATCTTTAAAATGGACCCCTTTCAATATGACCCAAAAACCTGACAACATACATGGAGATAAATTCAATACAACCCTAACCTTTATTAACCTTTTAACCTTTTTATCAGCTTTTATCTATGAACATGTTACAACTTGACAAATTTTTGAACCACATCAGAACTCAAAACTAAAATTCACAAAAATTCAAACTGGTACCTAAATGTCTTTAGAACCAACACCAATTTTCACAGAATTTATTAGTTAGTATAACCCCATATGAAAAATACTCAAACTCAGAATATTCAGAAAACCGACCTGCAGTTGTACCCAAAAAGTATCCGCCTCAACGACCTACCAAAACATCCAGGAAAAATTCCCAAAAATTCATGGCATTACTAATCATATATAAGTTACATACTAGAGAATTTAATGGCCCAAATAGTTATAGTTTTTGAATTAAAAATCGACAAAGTGGACTGATTTCAGACTCCCGAATTTCAGATTCAACACTTAATCACACAAAAATAAAAAACACGACCAAACAACTCTAAATCACTCCAAACCAATTGGAGAACTTAACTAAGACATAAAACTAGGTTTTCATCAAAAGAAACTGAATTGAATCATTATATATCATGACCTATCTCGTTCACAAATTCAGGTATACAAGCTGTCTTAATTCCAGAATTTATTTAAGCCATCATATAACGTGTTTCATCATACCAACGCACCCGAAAGCTTCAATCTACCACCAAGCCTTTCTTTGTGCACGCCTCGATCGAACGGGAATGGTGGATAACTAGGTAGCCGCCATTTTTAGTTTTAGGTTTTAGGGCTTTTAGTTTTGTGAAGTATGTGTGTGTGATATATATAGGCGAGTGAGGAGGAATTTCTAAAAGGAAAATGCCTAAATTATAGGGATTTGATGGAAGACTTTGCCAAATTTAAAACACATCACGAACCTTGACATAATTCACGATTCCATATGTTTGTGTACAACATATCATTCGGCTAGGGACAAAAATAGAAAACGTGTGACAATTTTAAATGTGTACAAATTATTTCAATATAAGTCTTATATTCGTATTACATTAATTTGTTCAAATGTTAACGATTTAAATACTTAGGTTATAATCGTAATGCAATATTTTAAATAATTAAACGTCTTTTATAGATTCGAGATTAAAGGGTATTTTAACATGTTCAAAAATCTTAACACAGCGAATGACCTTATTTCTCATGACTCTCTCCTGCCTATCAAGAATGGCTTTTGGTTCTTCTGGAAGTGACATGTCTGGTTGAATCTGGTCAAAAAGGTATGACACCACATCTAGAGGATGATAGTTGTATCCCCGCAAAAGATATACGTGGAAAACATTATGAACATGTGATAACTGAGGAGGTAGAGCCAGACGATAAGAAACCTCCCCAACACGCTCAATAATCTCAAACGGTCCAATGAATCGAGGACTAAGCTCCCCAAGTACGAAAGGAAAATACGCAGAAGGAAACCTAATGTCTACCCAATCCTCACAGGTCACGACCTAAGCCCTAAATATTCAAACCCGGTCGCTCCGTTACCATAAATTGTAACGCCCCAACCCGGCAAGGGTAGAAGCGTCACTTTATGGTGACATATCAGATACAACAGAATCAAATCAGACAGCGGAAGTCTTAATTAAAAATTATCAAAAGAGTATCAATGTAACACCCCAAACTAGGCGGATATTACAGTGCCGTGGACCCCCGACTGGGACCCACCAGGCAAATGAAAATTAATGAATTAAATAATATAATTGTAGTACCGAACCACAATATATCATTAATCACTCCGATGAGGAGTTTCATTACGACACAGCCAAGATAATACTGAATACATGTATATTTTATGTGAAGATAAAATATACAACATTAATTGAAAATGAATATCCAAACGGAAATCTGCTGCGGAAATGAAGATGAAAAGACATGAATGACTGAAACGGACTGGGCCCCCCTACTAGTATCAATGGGACTCCTCGCCGTCAACGTTCTCTTCCCGTGCCTTAGCCTTGCCATGACCTGAAAACAATATCCCCCAACGGGGTCAGTTATACAGAACAACAATCCTCAAGAGTTAAATAAACACAAACATGATATATCTTAGTTATGAAATGAAGCTGAAGAGAGGCATCATAGTACACCCGTAATGGAATGTGCACGTGCACAAGACGAATGTCCGGACACACCCGCCATTGTACCTAATTAGTCTCACGGAAGTACATTACCGTGTGCACAGTCCAATGTGTCGGTGAACCCAACACATGACCATCACGTGTCCGACTAAAAATCCCACACATCCACACCCGGCCGCGCAATATGAACCCAGAAGGTCATATGAACAAGAATGACCATGAAGAACGATAATTAATAACAATCCGACAAAGTCAAGAATGACTCACTGAGATGAAATGATAGTGAAATGAATGATAGATCAATGAAACAATTGGAACCGTCGTTCCTCGTGAATGAAGTGATTAATTGACAATTACAAGTCTCAATACGGTTAATACATTATGAATGAACAAAAACGAAAGGAATGAAAATCCTTTTAACCAAGTAAGAATTAACTTACACAACCGGTGAAGAATGTCCTTACTCGAACAAACGTCCTACAATGAGATGTGGGTCGCTCGAACAACCTTGAATGACAATTACCAACAAACGCTCAATATCCGAATCAAACAAGATCATAACCGACTCAAACGTCGATACAACAATATCCAAACTCGAATATATCGAACCCAACTCCAAAATGAGTATTTCAAACCATCAAAACACTTTCAATGATATCAATAATCCCATAGGAATCCATAATTCGAGTTAACGACAACATCTAATCGAAAACCCCAAAATATCAAAGTCAACCCAAAGTGTTCTTGAAATCCGAAATATATGCCATTAAATCCGTAGGAATACATTAATCCAAGGTAGATAATCCATATCTAACATATTCCAACAACAATCTAAGTTCATACGAAGAAATCGGAAGGAAAACCCCAAATATCCGAAATTCTAGATTCAAGAAATCATTACCTTTGATTTGATGTATTTGAGATGATGAAGTGATGATTAATCCAACTCAAAGACTTGAAAATGATGATAGGTGATAGTAGCTCGAAGAATACTCTCCAAATCGTCCAAAATCTCCCGGAATCACCCAAAAATGAAGTGAGAAATGAAAATGACGAAGTAAGGGCTGAACTGTCCTATTTATAGAAATCTCAGTTTAGCGCGCGCTAGCCACAGTTCTTAGCGTGCGCTAACGGGTATTTTGGGTAGTCCAGTACCCACTGTTCGAAAACGGTAGCGTGCGCTACGTACCTTTTGTAGCGTGCGCTACGGATGTACACTTAGCGTGCGCTAACACCAAATGTTAGCGTGCGCTAACGAATTATCTGATGCCCAGTACTGGAGTCCAGAACCTTCTATCCTCTGATCTGATCGCGGTAGCATGCGCTACATTAAATAATTAGCGTGCGCTACTACACCGTTTGCATACGCTAAAACCACTCATACCGTGCGCTATGAATTAATCCAATTCAGTCCAGTAGCCACTGGACTCAACCTGATCCAACCTTAGCGCGCGCTACACCGACTGCATAGCATGCGCTATTCCAGCTCACTAGCGCGCGCTACTTACCATTCGTAGCGTGCGCTACTTACTATCCCAACTGCAGTTCAGTGCCTTCTGGACTGCCTGCTGAACTACACTAGCGTGCGCTAGTGTTTAGAGGTGGCGTGCGCTACCTGTACTCAATTATCACACGCTAAAGAGAGTACGTAGCGTGCGCTACTCCTCACACACAGCACACTATGAATATGACAACGGTGATAAACACGGCACAAAACTCCATCTTGATTGATGATAAATGACGACTGATACACGATACAATTACTCTGAACCATGAATACAATGATTGAATATGAGTGACAAATGATCATTAATAAGTGAAAATTACTGAGTGACAATTACAGAATGATAAGTACTGAATGATAATGACTGAATTACAACCGGGTATTACATACACCCCCCTTAAAAGAGTTTCGTCCCCGAAACTAAGGGTCAAACAACTCAGGATGACTCTCCCGCATACTATCTTCAGTTTCCCAAGTAGCCTCTTCGACTCCGTGTCTAGACCATTGAATTTTATCCAAAGGAATCGCCTTATTCCTAAACTGTTTGATTCGCCGCTCTAAGATTCGTATATGAAGCTCCTCGTATGAATGATCATCGGCGATCTCGATCTCGTCGAACTGAAATATGTGGCTCGGGTCGGCAATATACTTCCGTAACTGAGAGATGTGAAACACATTATGAATTCGGCTCAATGCCGGAGGTAGGGCCAATCGATAAGCTAACTCGCCTACTCGCTCCAAAATCTCAAACGGTCCAATGAATCTCGGACTCAACTTTCCCCTCTTCCCAAAACGGAAGATACCACGACTCGGGGATACCTTGACCAAAACATGGTCACCCGTCTTGAACTCTAATGGTGGACGACGATTATCTGCATATGATTTCTGTCGACTCTGAGCGGTCAACAAATGACTCCTGATCAAAGATACCTTCTCACGGGCGGCTATAAGCATATCGGGCTCAGTGCCGATTGATTCTGACAAGTCGTCCCAACACAAAGGAGATCGACAACGACGGCCGTACAAGGCCTCGTAAGGTGCCATCTTAATCGAAGAATGCCAACTATTATTGTACGTGAACTCGATCAACGGTAGTTGGGCCTCCCAATCATCTTTCCAATCAAGAACACATGCTCTCAACATGTCCTCCAAAGTCTGAATAGACCTCTCTGATTGTCCGTCGGACTGAGGATGAAAAGCTGTGCTGAGATTAAGCTGAGTTCCCATAGCACGATGAATTGATTTCCAAAAATAAGACACGAATCGTCCGTCACGATCGGAAATGATACTTTTAGGAGTACCGTGCAGTCTCACTATCTCTTTGATAAACAACTGGGCAAGTTTCTCGGGACCCCACGTATCCTTAATCTCAAGAAAATGAGCTGATTTAGTTAAGCGGTCCACAATTACCCAGATTGTATTCATGCCACGATGACTCATCGGCAAACTCGTGATGAAGTCCATTGAAATATCTTCCCACTTCCACTTTGTAATAGGGAGAGGTTTCAGCATACCCGCCGGTCGCTGATGCTCTATCTTGACTTGTTGACAGGTCAAACATCTCGAAATAAATTCCGCGACTTCTCGCTTCATATTACTCCACCAGTAATTTTGTTTCAAGTCTTTATACATCTTGCTATATCTCGGATGAACGGAATAAGGGGTAGCATGAGCTTCTCTCAAAATCGAGTTTTTCAACTCGTCATTTTCCGGTACGCACAACCGATTCTTAAATCGCAAAAGTCCATCCTCGTGGACCACAAATCCAGGGGCTTCCCCCTAAGTCACATCCTCTCTAATGCGTAACAGAAAAGGGTCCGAACCCTGATTCTCCCTGATCGCCTCCTCAAGTGGCGATGAAATCTCTAATGTACAAAGTTGCCCTTGTACTCGCTATAACCAAACCTCGATCTCGGGTCTCAGAAATTCCTGCTGAAGTTCCTGATAAGTGGTAATTTTACCACTTAGTTCTAGGATTTTATACTAGGTTTTTATCTCGTTTCGTGATTAATGTGCTCGTATTTGGCTTATTTATGATTAGTCGAGCCGTATTACGCGTTTGGGTTGGTTTTAGTGTGTTTGCAGGTTTTTAGAGCCAAAAGGACCCAAAACGAGACAAAGGACCGAGAGTCGAGTCACGGACGGAAAAGACGGAATTTTGCGAGAGACAGACCACCCTATCGGCCCAGCCTATCGGCCGATAGGTGCGCCCGAAAGGAGTCCCTGCCCTATCGAGTGAAGAGATCGACGAACCATCTATCGGCCGATAGGCCAGTCCGATAGGCTGCCCAGCGGACTCTCGTGTTTTGACGAATTTTGACTCTTTTGGATAGATTTTATTTCCTAGATTAGGGCTAATCGGGATTGTAACCCCCTTAGGCTATATAAACCTCTTTTGAGGACCTAGTTTGAGGAGGGATCATCATCTATCTTTTACGATTCTTTTTCATCTTTTATAATTTTACATCTTTTTAGCAAGATTAATTCTTGGGATACAAGAACTTTTTGGAGAGCAGAATTATTATTGTTTTTCGGAGATTGAAGACTCGGAGTTCATCCGTAAGGCTTGTAATCTCTCTTTTCATATTAATGATATGCATTCTTCATCAATTTCTTGTTTAATTTCAATTATGTCTGGCTAATTCATTGATTGATTCTAGGGTTAGTAATTTTAATTGATGTTCACATGATGTTCCTTTGATTACCTTTTGACCTTTCATCCTAGGCTTGTGTTCAAGTTGTGTTAAATCTCATGCTAGATTAAAGGGCCCTTAATTGATGCATGTTAGCTAATTAATTTTGTCCGGAAGGAGTAATTGATTAGTGGAAATACTTGATGCACAATATGATTTTATCTTGAGACCTAGCGGAGAAAGATAAATCATAGATAAATAAGTTGGTGCTTTTTAAGTGATTTCAATCCTTTGAGCCCTGGCGGGGAAAAGGGTTTAAATTAACTATCTTTCTAGGTTGCCTTGATCGGAATTCTATATTGGTTGAGTGATTATTTCTAGGATTGAATTAAAATTTGGGGAAAAGGAATCAAATGAATGAATTGTGTGAACTCAATTAGATGATACTACCCTAGGATCAATTACCTTTAGACTTGTGATTTTATCTTGCTAATTTGCTTTATTTGCTTGCTTTAGATAAATTCATCTTTTATTTAATTTTTATTTTTCGATTTTTAAAGTTAGATAATTAGTAACAAACAAAATTTTCGGATTCCTAAAGAGCAGTCAAATTTTGAGTAGAGTTACTTCCTTTATTTTCGACACATCAATTCCCTTGGGTTCGACACCTTGGAAATACTCCGAGGTTTTACAAATTTTAAAATTGATCGGATTTGAAAACCTTACTACGCGAAAACTAGCGATCAATTTTTGGCGCCGTTGCCGGGGAATTGATAGAAAACTTAAAGGGATAATTCGAAAAAGAAGAGATTGTTACTTTAGGTTGTTTACTATTATTATTAATTTTCGATCTCGTTTCCTCACATCTTGTTTTCTCTTCTTTGTAGGCGGTGCATGATCACAAGATCCCAAGGAAAGGACCTATTTCCTTTGGATCCGGAAATCGAGAAGTCTTTGAGGAGGAAGAAGCAAGAAGCGAGAACCGAGACTCTTTCTATACCTTTCGTTGATACCATGGCCGGCATTGGTGACCCACCACGAGAACTCGCTCGTCCCGAGAAGATCCCTTTGAATGCACGCTTTCGACCGAAGCTGGACGATTATCAAGAAGGAGGTTGGGGAAAGATTGATGCCAACAACTTCGAGCTTAAGCCGTCCCTCATCGCTACGGTAAAGTCTCAAACATACGGAGGAGGAGTTAATGAAGATCCAAACGCTCACCTTGAGTCGTTTTTGGACATATGTGCCACCATCAAGCAAAACGGAGTGCCTCCGGATGTCATTAAGCTCCGCCTATTCCGATTCTCCTTAGAAGACGATGCGCTAGATTGGTACAAGAGCCTAGATCGGAAGGAAATTGGTACTTGGAGAGAGATGGCCCGGTTGTTCTTAGCACAGTTCTATCCTCCCTCGAAGGTGCAAAAACAAATCAACGATATCTTGCAATTCGAGCAATATGAGGATGAATACTTATACGAGGCATGGATCCGATTTAAGAAGCTACTTCGCAAATGCCCACAGCATGGAATTGACAAGGAGGAAATCTATATTCGGTTTTATCGGGGTTTGACGAGGAAGGCTAGAAGAGAGTTGGACTATTCATCGAAAGAGGGATTTCTTGCTAACGATTATGAAGAGGCCAAGAATCTCATTGAGCTAGCGGTCAACAATGATTACGAGGAGGTGACCGATAGGAAGATGACGAGAAGAAAGGTTCCATCCGGTGACGAGGACGCCTACGGTGATTTGAAGGCGAAATTTGAAAGAAAACAAAAAGAACATGAGATGCTAAGAAAGAATACTTTGGGAGTCAATTCAGTTTTTGAAGAGTTAAACGAGCCTATTGCAGTTAAGGAGGATGTGAATTACATGCAAGGAGGAAACTTCCGGCAAGGGGGAAATATGGGGAACTATTATCCGAACAATCGAAACCACCCTAATTTCTCCTATGCCAACCCTAACAATGCTCTTCAGCCACCACCGGGATTTAACGTGAAAAACGGGGTTATTCAAGAGCCGATTGCTAAGACACCTATGGAAGAGATGTTGGAACGATTGGAGGCGAGTCAAAAAGATTTTATTTATAAAGTAGACAAGAGGTTCGGGGCTCTCGAGCACAGTGTGACATCTATTGGAAACTCAGTGATAGCCTTGACAAAGCAGATGTCGATGGTGGAGACCCAAATGAGTCAAATGGCGAACGCCCAAGCCGGAGTTCATAAGCCGGGGCATTTTCCGAGCAGCACCGAGACCAACCCGAAGACGCAACAATGCAACGCAATCGAGCTTCGGAGTGGGACAAGGTACATTAATCATGGGGCTGAAGTTGAGAAATCTGGAAACAAGGATGTACTAGAAACGGGAGCCGAGAACGAGAAGGCAGTTGAAACACAGCAGAACCTATCGGCCAGCCTGTCGGCCGATAGGCCCAACCGATACCTGCAGAATGCCGTGATTAAGCTTTATCGACTCCCCTATCGGCCGAAAGGCTCCTGGAAGTTCGAATGTGAAGGATTTTGAGGTAGAAGCTCCATTTCCACAGCGATTGGCCAAGTCGAGACATGATGAAAAGCTTCAATGATTTATCGACATGTTTCAAAAGGTGAATATCAACATTCTGCTTCTAGACGCTTTGAGAGACATGCCGGGGTACGTGAAATTCTTGAAAGACGCTGTGGCAAGCAAGAGGAAGTTGGCGAAATTTGAAACCATAAATTTGACAGAGGAGTGCAGCGCTATCATTCAAAACAAGCTTCCGCTCAAGCAGAAGGATCCGGGACGTTTTACTTTGACATGCATGATTGGCGACCAAACGTTCCGTAATGGGTTGTGTGATCTCGGGGCAAGCATCAATCTTATGCCTCTATCCATCTTTAAGAAGTTGAAGATTGGGGAGATGAAGCCGACTACCATTTCTCTACTCATGGCGGACCGGTCGATTGCTTATCCGAGGGGAGTTGTGGAGGATGTGCTCGTTAGAGTCCAACACTTAGTCTTCCCGGCCGATTTCGTAGTTCTTGATATGCCCGAGGACGAGAATCAACCATTGATCTTTGGGAGACCGTTTCTAGCGACGGGTAGAGCACTTATCGACGTACAGGAGGGTGATCTTACCTTCCGGGTTAATGATCAAAATCTGAAAATTTCCATCTATGACGCGATGAAGAAGCCCGAGGATGCGCCCGAGGAATGTTATGAAATTGAGTCTATTATGCCGCCCCCGACCGACTTGTTGGAGCATTGCATTTCACACTCCATTTACTCACATTCCGATGTTGAAGAAATTTACGAGGAATTGCCAGAGTATGTTCGAATGTTGGAGGCAAACGAGAGTCGATCTAATGAGAGGAGCGTATGCTATCTTGATATCAACAAACCCGTTCAAGGGGGAGTTGTCTCTGAAGAACCGGAATGAATGAGGTATCGTCTAGCTAAAGACGTTAAACGTAGCACTTGTTGGGAGGTAACCCAACGTATGTATATTAGTTCATTTTATTCGTTTGTTTTCGATTTTTCGTTTGCGTGATTTTTGTAGTTTCTAGTTTCGAGGTAGCGTTGCTAGTTTTTGTTAAGTTCTAATCCATGCACGCCGAGTTTTGAATACTTGCAGGTCTTTAATCGCTATATCCAAGCAAAAACGGGACCAATTATGCGGAAGAGAAAAAGTTGGAAAAAATTTTTGAGACAGAAGATCCTATCGGCCATCCTATCAGCCGATAGGCCCGGCCGATAGGCCGAGGAAAATTAAAAAAAATTACCTGTTGAAAGCAGTGGTCGATAGGGAGACCCTATCGACCGATAGCCCGCCCGATATGAGTGTTAGGAATACTTGTTAGATTTTGATGATGTCATTAATTTAAAATCAAATGTTTATTTATTGGCAAAATGTAAGGAAGAACCAAATGAGTATCTTCCATAGGCCAAAATGTGTTAAGTATAAAATTGGCAAAATGTAAAGAAGAACCAAATGAGTATCTTACGTAGGCCAAAGTTAGTTAAGTGAAAATCGGCTAAGTACTAAAGTACGATCTAGTCTATCAGAGAAGTACACCGACTCAATCGGAGTAGCCACAGTCAACTAAAAATTGTCGAGTAGTTTGACCAGATGCGGTAGGAACCTCGGGAAGTCACACGATCGAGACAAGTCTCAAACGATATACGGTAGACGACTTACTGCAGAAGTAAGTGCACATCGATCTACTCAACTACGACTAGTACTCCAAGTCCACGTCGGCATGCTTTGAAAAGTCAAATATTACGGAAAGCTCACATGCAACGTGAAGGGACAAATTGGAGTGATTCCCAAGAGATATGATTTATTTAAATCATCGACCCACCGTGAAGACGTTAATCCTTTTATATTCAAAAGATTCGGCGCTCACATGCGAAAGTCATCACAACGTCGAAGATGAAATTAAATAATGGGAATCCAGCCTTGCAACGTTCGAGAAAAGATTAAACAATGAAGTCTCTCTCCAACGGACGGATTTGTTGATTTGCAACGGCTACAAGGAAGAAGCTCGAGATCGTGATCTATATATATCCGAGAGATTTGGCCAGGCAATCTACCGGTGCGAACTTATACTCTAAGCGATCAAAGCAAACAAAGCAATCTAAGCAAACAAATAGCATCGAGAAAAGAGCAGATCCAAAAGTTCATATTCAAGGAAGCTTTTTAGTTGGAAGACAAACACTCTTGTCTTTAAATCTTGAGTAAGGGGTACTTCTTGGTTGAAGTAGCAGATCAGTAAAGGCATCCGAGGATCGCGGATCAAGAGGTGCAAGGCGGTCAAGTTTGTGTACAACGGCACGGAATTCCACCGGTTGGAAGGCTGTTGTAGTTTGTAGTGAATCAACTGTAATATTTATCACCGGTTGAGAATTATAGTGAATTCATCTCCAACAGGTTTGGAGAAAAGTGGATTAGTAGAGGATTACCCCACCTCTGAGACCACTATAAATTGCTGTGTTATTCTTGCTTTCTTGCATCATACTCTAACCTTTGCATCCATTGTTAAGTGTTTCATTAAGTTAATATATATATTCGTCATCAGTGACTTCGCACATATCCAAGAACAAACGACTCCTAGTCATTTGTTTGATCATCAGTGAAGAAACTCACTCTTCGAGAAAAAGAGTTCAAGAGTTTCAACAAGTCTATTCACCCCCTCTAGACTTGTTTTGACGACTTGTGACCTACAAGTGGTATCGAGAGAGGTTGGTTCATTTTTTCACGAACCGAGATCTATTAAGATATATATCTTATCTCTCACGTTATAATGGAACACATGCACTCTAGACTACTGTCTTTTCGGTTGTGAGTATGATCTACGGAAGATAAGAATGCGAGCACATTTATCTTCAATCCATGACGACATGTGGTGCATCATTGAAGATGGTCCATTCATTTTCGAGAAGGACAACACGCCCGAGGAAATCGCAGTGGGAGGCCCGAAAAGATTCCTAAGAAGAGAACCGAGTGACCCCGAAGAGAGAAAGGCGGCCAACCTTGACAACGGGGCCGGAGATGTCTTTGTACCAAACTCTTGACAAATCCACAATGGTCAAGATCAAAAATTGTAAGAATGCCAAAGAGATATGGGACACATTAGCTCTAATGTGTGAAGGAACGGAGCGATCAAGGAGAACAAGTTGTCAATAGCTATCCAAAAGTTTGACAATTTTAAAATGAAGAATGGAGAATCAATAGACCAAGTGGACACAAGGTTCTTTGAAATTATCAATGAAATCAACTCCTGGGCAAGACTTATGGCAACAGGAAATGGCACTCAAGGTCCTCGGATCTCTAAATCCGAGAATGGAGCATGAAGGTGTAGCTATGAGAGAGTCCAAAGACCTGAATAAGATAAAGATTCGGGAGCTATTCTACGATCCGAAGGCTTACGAGTTCGAACTTCCGAGTTCATCCTCGGCGAGCCTGCAGAGAAGGGAATCGCATTTGCGGCCGAGTCCCCTGCTAAGAGCACATCGATGTGAAACCTCCAAATCCGCTAGACTTTGAGGAGGAAATGGCTTTCATCATGCAAAGATTGATAACCGGGAAAAACTACTCCAAGTATAAGAAAAACTACAAGGTGAATCCCGGAAGAAACCGAGAAATTTGGAAGGCTGGAAAGTTGAATGTTACAATCGCCACAAGATAGGACACATCCAAATGGATTGTCCCGAGCTCAGAAGGATGAAACCAAAAAGGAGGTGGCCATAAAGGAAGACAAGAAAAGCTCTCATCGGAGAAGACCGGGAGCATGTCGAATCAAGCGGCTTCTTTTACGATGACGACGAGGAATATGATTGCACGATGGCAAACTTGGGCGATGAAGAGGTAACCTCTAAACCTACCGGTTCGAATAATAGCTCAGCCATGTCGCAAGATATGGATTTACATGAATCGGTAAATCAATTATTCAAAGATTTTGAAACACTTAAATCTGCACATCAAGCTGTATCAGCAGAGAAGACTAAGCTGCAAGATGAGAATAGGCAGCTGAAAAATGATTTTGAAAAACTCAGTCTAGATTTAAATAAGACCGAGACAAATACAGCTGATTTTAAAAACCAGGCAAGTGCCAATACAGCTGAGATAGACCGGCTAAATATTTTACTTAAAGAAAAGTCAGCTGCACTTGCTCATGCCAAAGCTGAGTTTACTAAGCTGGCACAGATAAATAAAACTCAAGCGCAGAAATAACCTCCCGAAAGCGTCGTTAACCCCGGGACGAATTGTGTACTAACAAAAGGCCACCGTATTCCGAATCAGGCCTTGGATATGATCCCCACACCCTCTAGTTCTAAAACCACTTTCATCAAGGGAGAAACAATGGTCTCGATCACGAGCCTGTATAAACCGAGTTTCAAAAGCAGTAACGGCCAAGTCAAACGTCTCAGCCGCAAATGTTACACTGCATACCCACCTAGACAGCGACAGGCAAAGCGGCCTGTGCAAAAGCAAGAATTGCACAACATGCCCACTATTACCAACAACTCCCTAAAAATAGATTTCATAATGGGAGGGGCGGATGGAAACCTCAAGGTTATCCAAATTACCAAACGAACAAGTGTGGAGACCACAAAGGTTTAACAAATGGTCTCGGCTAGATTTAGAAATGGCCCACACTATTTTGAGGAATATCCAGATACAATCCAACCAGAGATTTAGACCTCGACCACGTGCACCGTATAAGGGTTATAATAATAATAATAATTCCTATAATCCAAGGAGAAATCAATTCTCCAGGAAACCCACTAACCCCAAAGGACCCACACAAATTTGGGTACCTAAATCTCTGCTTGTTTAATTGCAGAAGAGGTGGAAGGACTACAACCACATCTCCTCAAGCTCAAATTATGGAGGTGAAGAGTGGTTTGTAGACTCTGGATGCTCAAGACACATGACCGGGAACAAGAAGATGCTGACCAAATATATCAAAGAAAGAGGTCCCGATGTAACCTTTGGAGATAGCTCTAGAGGACAGACAAAAGGCTTTGGAGAGCTGCACCGAGGAAACATTGTAATATCCAAAGTTCATTATGTCAAAGGTCTCAAATACAACCTCCTGAGCATAAGCCAGTTCTGCGACGAGAAGAATCTAGTAGTCTTCACCATCTTGAAGTGTATGGTGATAGACATCTTATCTGGAGAAATAAAGCTACATGGTTTCCGAAGAAGAGATGTATACATGATTGATTGGAACACAGGAACACCTAACTCCTGTTTTCTATCCAAGACTGTAGCTGAGAATGGTTGGCTGTGGCACAAAAGACTATGTCACCTGAACTTCAAAGCCATCAACAAGATAAGCTCTCGAGTCGGTCGAGGACTTCCAAATGAAGCATTCAAGAAGGAAGCACTCGTGATGCATGTCGAAGGGAAAGGGACCAAGGCGTCGTTCAAGCCGGCGGCTACAACGCTCACAACAAGGATCTTAGATCTACTCCACATGGATCTATTTGGTCCTATCAAGCCAAGGACTTTGAGCGGCGAAAGCATGCTCTTGTGATTGTAGATGACTATTCAAGGTACACTTGGATCATTTTTCTATACAAGAAAAGTGAAACCTTGACCAAGTTACGAGTGCCGAGAAGGATCGAATGAGAAATCCCTCTCCATAATCAAGATCGATCGATAGAGGAGGAGAGTTTCTCAACAAGGCGATAATCGATTTCGTGATCGAATGGGATCCAAAGATGAGCTCTGCGGCCAGACGCCCTGACAGAATGGTGTTCTTGAAAGAAGGAAGAACCACGAAGGAAGCAAAGAAGGTCCATGATTGCAGAAGCGGACCTACCCAAGAGGTTCTGGGCTGAAGCTGTCAACACAGCCTGTCACACCCAGAACAGGAGTATGATAGTAGGGAGACATGGCAAAACTCCCTATGAGGTTTGGAATAATAGAACTCCTACTGTTGCTTACTTTCATGTTTTTGGTTGTAAGTGTTTCATCCACAACAACGGTAAAACACAGCTAAATGCCTTTGATGCTAAAACTGATGATGGTCTATTTATGGGATATTCCCAAAGAAGCAAGGCATATAGAGTTTTCAACAAAAGAACCTTAGTTGTGGAGGAAACACCCCATGTTGTTTTTGATGAATCTACTGTTGAGTACAGGAAACAACTTGAGCAAATTGAGAACAAGCTCAAGTCAGCAACCCTTGAAGAAGTCATTATACATGACACTGGAATGGTGGACTCACCTGCAGATCGGCTGATGACCCAACTGCGGTGATGAAGACCCAAGCTGCAGATCGACAGATCACCAAACCTATCTCGATCCGATTCTTTTGAAGAAGACCCAAATGAGTCGACAAAGACTCATCCGCACCCGTAACTGCCGCAGATGACAAGGCGTGGCGATCGATTGCACGAATCCAGCAGATGCGATAACCACGAGCAATCCAACAGGGGAACAAACCCGAAGAGGACGAGATCCCCAAATGGCTCAAGGATCATCCAATTCAGCAAATTATCGGAAAGTTGGTGATGGAGTCAAGACAAGACACCAACTCTACCGGCAGGAATGGCGATGTTCTCATGTTTCATGTCGCAAATTGAACCCAAGACGGCGTAACAAGCCTTGGAAGATTATTCATGGATTAATGCCATGCAAGAGGAATTGGAGCAGATGGAGAGAAACAATGTTTGGGAACTAATGCATGCACCTAATCACAAGAAAGTTATTGGCACCAAATGGGTGTATAAAAACAAAAGTGATGAAGACGGAGCTGTTGTTAGGAATAAAGCCAGACTCGTAGCAAAAGGATATGCACAATGTGAGGGAATAGATTTTGATGAAACTTATGCACCTGTTGCAAGATTAGAAGCCATCAGACTATTCCTCGCATATGCTGCATTCAAGGATTTTGAAGTCTACCAGATGGATGTGAAAAGTGCGTTTCTAAATGGAATCCTAGAAGAAGAAGTCTATGTAGAGCAACCCCCAGGTTTTGTCAAAGGAGACAAAGTCTATAAGCTGTTAAAAGCTCTGTATGGACTCAAGCAAGCACCGAGAGCATGGTATGAAACACTGTCTGTGTTTCTTGAGAAAAATGGTTTTTGCAAAGGAAAAGTGGACAAGACCCTATTCAGGGTGGAGCACGAAGGCCACATTCTAATAGTTCAGATTTATGTGGATGACATCATATTCGGGTCAACCAATCCAGAACTATGTGAGAAATTCTCCAACCTCATGCAAGGAGAATTCGAGATGAGTATGATGGGAAAGCTTAACTTCTTTCTCGGATTACAAGTTAAGCAGATGGAAAAAGGAATTTTCATCAACCAGGCAAAGTATACCCGAGATCTCATCAAGAGATATGGAATGGAATCAGCCAAACCTGCAAGAATTCCAATGAGCACAAGTACTCACCTGGATGCAGACGAGGCAGGAATATCAGTTGACTCAACCCACTACAGAGGACTCATCGGATCTCTTCTGTACCTAACTGCAAGCAGGCCAGACATATCATATGCAGTTGGAGTTTGTGCAAGATTCCACCAAGCCGAAGCAATCACACCTAGATGCGCAAGAGAATAATTAAGTACCTAAAGTCTACCATTAATGTTGGACTATGGTACCCCAAGGATGACAACTTCGAGCTATCAGATACTCGAGATGCGGATTTCGCGGATGCAAAATCAATAGGAAGAGCACTAGTGGAACGTGTCAATTCCTAGGAACCAGATCGATATCTGGTTTAGCAAGAAGCGTGTTTCTAACTCTATCTCCACTACAGAGTCGAATACCTAGTCAGGCAGTAGTCACAGCAGATCCTATGGATCGACAACAATTAAGGGACTACAATATTATTGCCAACGAAGTTCCTATATGGTGTGACAACAATAGTGCTATTGCAATAACCAACAATCCGGTTTTGCACTCAAGGGCGAAGCACATTGACGTTAAGCACCATTTCATTCGAGACCACGTGCTTAACAAAAGGGTTAGAGTTGAAAGAGTCAAAGACAGACTACCAAATAGCCGACATCTTCACCAAACCCCGCGTAAGAGAGTTTCCTAGAGCTGTGCTTAGATCTTGGATTACTAGATTGGGAATCTAGTTCAAGCAAGTTGAAGGAAGGACAAACCCCTTAATCGGCCTAAGCCGATGCAAAGTAGAAGACGAAGGCGCCAAGCAACTTAGTCAGACAGAGTACCAAAGTAGAAGTCAAACTCACCAGAGCAGAGCGGTCAACGGTCAACGAATCGGACCGGCTAAGTTCTCTAAACTGATCTCTAATTTTCAATTTTATACGCCATATTTATAATATTATTTTGGCTTAAGAAATAGCATTTAAAAATACATCTTATAAGCCAAGTGGCAATTTTAAATACACGCGTCACACGCCCATTTAATTAACCTCTACGGTGGCCAATCGAATCAACCGTCAATTTTTACATGGGGCCACCGATTCAAATTTGAAATTCAAAAGAATATGAAAAGGCGTACCACCGTTTAAACTTATAATAAACTAATCCAAACGTCACTTCATCTTCTTTATAAGGAAGAAAACCCTTTCACTTTCCTCTTTACGCTTTAAACCCTAAAAATTCAGAGCAAAATACACACTAAATCCTAAAATCTTTTTGCAGAAATGGCATCTGTTGACGGAGCAAACTTAAAGGCGATGAAGGACCAGGTTATCTTTTCCATGGTCGTCGATTTCGAGGGATTACTGGAAGCAAATCTAGACGACTTTGATATGCTCGACCTAATCCGAGCGATGAAACTGAACGGCATCTACCCGTTTCTTGAAATCAACCCCCAACACTTGTTCAAAGAAGACGTGGTTGAATTTTACCGCAACGCGTACCTAATTCAGCACCAGATTCAGAGCACCGTCGGTGGAGTTCAAGTCACCATCAATACAGAGAAGATTCGCTCTGTATTCGGGATGAAAAATAGCGGTTTGGCGGTCGAAGCACTCAAACAATCACCCGCCGAGACATGGAAGACGATTAAGCTTGAAAATGTCCCGGAGAAGTTGAAGTTTACGGCGAAAAGAAATGAATTGAAAAGAGTTTACCGAGTCGCTCTGGACATCACCAATAAAATAGTCATGGGAATGGCAGGAAGCTATGACCAACTATCATCCTCAAAGTTCATGGTATTGGGTGCGCTAATTCAGCGAGAAGAAGTTGACTGGGCCGATTACATTTTCAGGCAACTTGTTCGTGAAGTGAACAAGGTCGAATGGCTCGAGGAAGAGAAGAAGTTCAAGACTAAGTTGGCGTTTGGCACGCATCTTAGTTGGTTCTTGGAGCAGACTGGGGTGGCCAAGGGAAACATTGACCCTTTCCACCCGAACAAGAGGTTAGGTCATATGGACCATGATAAGAAAAAGGTTGGAGTCACTGGGAGGGCAGCCCAGATATTGAAGGACTTACCAGACTCAAGCTTTTGCCCTAGGTACGATCTGACAGACTCGGACCAACCTGCAGCTGAGGTCGGAACTGCAGTCGAGTCCGAGCATGAGTCTGATGACACTCCAATCGCCATCCGTTTCAAGAGAAGGGGACCAGCCCCAGAAGGACCTTCCAACCTGCAGTCATCACCTGAACCCTCTCCAAAGAGGCCAAGGAAGGCAGCCAGTTGAAGGAGATCACCTGAACATCATGCCATCCACGATTCGATCGCCACTCACCTGACTGCTCGCCCTGCACCGAAACCAATTGTACTGTCATTACTCCTCCCGTATACATGACCGAAGAAGAGGAAGCAGTCTTATCATATCTATCCTCAAGCATTACTCATTCAATCTAGAAAACAACACTTTTAATCTTTCCATAGAACAACTACAGCTTGTCAAGCCACAAGCGTAAAAACATTCTTTTGTCAATATTTTTAAGGAGTGGAAAACTCTTAAAACCATGTCCTTTTCAAATTTTCAAATTTTTATTGAAACTAGTGGTTGGGATTACCCCAAGCCACGGAGGATGTCTGGCCGATTTTTGCAAGGAGTCAGACTTAACCTTACTCCTCCAGGATAACTGGTTCATGTCTCACTTTGAGACTAACATGGACCATTTTATCCACTCTATAATGTTGAGTGTTTTTTATGGTACTTTTGGAGAAGAGGAGGAAGAGAAAGAAGAAAAGGAGATTAGAATAGAAGAAGTTGATGAAGAGAATGAAATTATCAACTTGGTTGAGGAGGATGAAGAAGCAAAAGAAGAACAAGAAGAAATCATACCAGTTGAAAAGGAGACAGAGGAAATTGAAAAAACAGAAGAAGTGGAAGATGAGGAAGTTGAAGAAGAAGGAGAAGAGGTGGAGCAAGAAAAAGAAGAAGAAAATAAGGATGATGATGATGATGAAGGAGAGAAGGACAAGGATGATGCTAAGGATGATGATGATGATGATGATGATCATGATGATGGAGGTGAAGGAGGAGCTGGTGTGGCGGCTGGAGAAGAGAGAGAAAAAGATGAGGAGAAAGAAAAAGAGAAATCTGATGAAGAAGAAGGGAAAGAGGAAGAAAGAGAAAAGGAGCCGGAGAAGGAGCGAGGCACACAACGAAGCTGCAGATAGGATTGTTGTGCCTCCCGGTACACCACCTAGATGCAGAGCCGCGAAGACTCAAGGTCGGGCACCCCAGAGAAGACTCTATCGGCCTCCTGCTGCAGACAGGAGCCTGCAATGAGTGGCTCCCTTGTGAAGGCTCGGAGAACACTCCCCATCAGCTCAGTTATCTCCCAACATGACTGAGCTGATCAAGCAGATTGTCAGAGACACCCTTGGGGAGCTGCTGTCAACACAGGTCACTCCTGACCTTCAACAGATAAATGCCAAGATTGATACCTTGCTGCAAAGACAGATCCTCGGCCTCCTCCTCCTACAAGCAATGAGAATGCCTTTTGGCATGTCCGATGGATGAGCCGCATGGAGCACCGGTTAACAACCCTCATTGATCTTTGGCAAAAAGGGGGAAGAGAGGATGCGGGGAAGGGAGAGAATTGAAGTAAGAAAAAGCGGGATGTTCCCGGCTTGAAGGACCATCTAGCACGAAGAGGAAGGAACTGTAGAAGAAGAAGACAAGGTGACCACTGAAGGGAAGCGCAGAAGGACCAGAGGCGGCTTGAACCTACTCTTGAGTGGGAAGGTGCGGAGCTATGGTATGTGGAAGATTTACGCCCACTTGAAGCTATTGAATTTTGGGGAGCTGCTAGGAAGAAGTTCATCGAGACTTTTATGTCAGGGAACTTCTTCAGGATGACAAACTCTCCCCACAGGAGATTTTCATCAACTGGATGGAAGCAGTTCATCCCAAGCTTTGGGCTATTCTAAAGAAGCATGCAAAAGAACAAAAGCTTTTCCCATGATCCCTAAATTCGTAGTCAAGAAGCACCAGTCCGCATGGATGGTGAACTTGATGAACTAAAACTCCAGGAGGAAATCAAGCGAGTCTGCCTTGAAAACAAATTCAGATCGCAGGAGGAGCAGGACTTCGCAGCTCTAGTGGTGAAAAGGAAGTATGGCCTTGCTCCAGTCAAGGCAAGACCCATTGGAGCCAAACCATTCAGACCTGCCAAGCAGCCTGTTCGCAGAGGCAGAGGAAGAGGCAGATGACCTTTTATATATTTTCTTACTTGTAATTTTATTTTTCTGTACTTAAACATTCTTGTATAATTTCTATGATGAGTCAGAAAACTTTTATGAACAGTCTGTTGAATGACAATTTTCCAGTTGTCTCAATGTTAGACTGATTTCAGTTTTGTCTTGCACTTAAGTGCAGACTTGGCCATTTGATTGCTTACTTAGTTTTGCCATCATCAAAATAGGGGGAATTTGTTAGGAATACTTGTTAGATTTTGATGATGTCATTAATTTAAAATCAAATGTTTATTTATTGGCAAAATGTAAGGAAGAACCAAATGAGTATCTTCCATAGGCCAAAATGTGTTAAGTATAAAATTGGCAAAATGTAAAGAAGAACCAAATGAGTATCTTCTGTAGGCCAAAGTTAGTTAAATTTGAAAATCGGCTAAGTACTAAAGTACGCCTAGTCTATCGAGAAGTACCGACTCCAATCGAGTAGCCCCGGTCAACTAAAAATTGTCGAGTAGTTTGACCAGGTGCGTGAGGAACCTCGTGGAAGTCACTGATCGGACAAGTCTCAAACAAGATATACCGAGACGACTTACTGCAGAGAAGTAAGTCGCACATCGTCTACTCAACTACGGCCTAGTACTCCAAGTCCACGTCAAGATGCTTTGAAAAGTCAAATATTACGGAAAGCTCACATGCAACGTGAAGGGACAAATTGGAGTGATTCCGCAAGAGATATGATTTATTTAAATCATCGACCCACCGTGAAGACGTTAATCCTTTTATATTCAAAAGATTCGGCGCTCACATGCGAAGTCATCACAACGGTCTGAAGATGAAATTAAATAATGGGAATCCGGCCTTGCAACGCTCGTAAAAGATTAAACAATGAAGTCTCTCTCAACGGACGGATTTGTTCGATTTGCAACGGCTACAAGGAAGAAGCTCAGAGATCGTGATCTATATATATCCAGAGATTTGAACGAGCAATCTACCGGTGCGAACTTATACTCTAAGCGATCAAAGCAAACAAAGCAATCCTAAGCAAACAAATAGCATCGAGAAAAGAGCATCCAAAAGTTCATATTCAAGGAAGCTCTTTAGTTGGAGAAGACAAACACTCTTGTCTTTAAATCTTGAGTAAGGGGTACTTCACCGGGTTGAAGTAGCAGATCAAAGGCATCCGAGGATCGCGGATCAAGAGGTGCAAGGCGATCAAGTTTGTGTACAACGGCACGGAATTCCACCGGTTGGAAGTTGTTGTAGTTTGTAGTGAATCACCGTAATATTTATCCGGTTGAGAATTATAGTGAATTCATCTCCAATCGGTTTGGAGAAAAGTGGATTAGTAGAGGATTACCCCACCTCCGAGACCACTATAAATTGCTGTGTTATTTCTTGTTTCTTGCATCATACTCTAACTACTTGCATCCATTTTTAAGTGTTTCATTAAGTTAATATATATATTCGTCATCAGCTGACTTCCGCACATATCCAAGAACAAACGACTCCTAGTCATTTGTTTGATCATCAGCTGAAGAAACTCACTCTTCGAGAAAAAGAGTTCAAGAGTTTCAACAAGTCTATTCACCCCCCCCTCTAGACTTGTTTCTGGACGACTTGTGACCTACAATGAGCACTTGGACGGATTCTGTTTGGAGTTTTGATGAATTTCGTATTGGGGATCCGCTTTTTGGGGGCTTTTGTTAGACTTGATGAATTTCCGCCACGGTGATCAGGTACTCCGTTAACAAAGCCACTCCTTTCTCTTTTCAAACTTATTCCTCCTTTGGGATGCGAAATAAGTTTGGGGGGGGGGGAGAAGTGCGGCTTTGTTAATTTCTTTACGTGTGAGTACCTTGTTTGCCTTGTATCATTATTTGCTTGTGTTGGTGCCCGTTGTTTTTATTTGTGCTTATCATATTGGTGTTGCGTGGATTTAGCTTTTTGTTGTTTAGTTTTTTTTAGGTCGTAGTAGTTTTTTTTTTAGATTTCGTGTTTGCTTTTGTTTGCTTTTCGTTGTTTGTTTTAGATAGCCTTGCTTGTCTTAATTTTTCTTTATTAGTGATTTTTTCGCGCTTCTATTTGTGTGATACCGATGTTACGACACTGTTTTTCTCTCTGAAGAAACGGTCGAGTTTTAGTCGAGTTGTAGTCAGTTATTTCTGTTTTGCATAGTATTCATTTAGGTCCAAAATTTTTCGTGATTGTAGAGGTCTTGGCAGATAAGAGACGATACATACTTGTTTTAAAATCACCGTCAATACGTTTGGTTACATCTTCCGGATAGTGAGTCGTACTGTTTCGTCAGTCGTATCGGCACTTAGATTGAGTTTAGAGTCGGTCAGTTTTTCCCAAAAGTTGAGATAATGTTGTTCTATGAAGGGAAGTCTAGTAACCGGGGGCATTCGCGTGACCCGTTGTTTACCCTCGCGTAAAACGACGACTCTGATTAGACTAGTGATTTAGATATTTCACATGTGCCAATGATAGGGAACCTAGTAACCGGGGGTATTCGCGTGACCCGCTGTTTACTCTCGCGTAAAACGGCGACCTTGATTCGGACATGCGGAAATTATATATTCGAGTTGTTTCTCCGCTGTAGACGGGAACTTAGTAACTAGAAGCATCCATGTGCCCCATGAGTGTCTTTTACGTCAAACGGTTTCCTAATACATGAGAATGGAAGTTCCACCCTAGGATTACCCCGATGAAACATCCCGAGATCCTAACCTAGTGGTCAACTCGAATCAAATTCTTGAACATATATATAAGGGAATACTGTCCGAGGGTTAATTGTTATGAAACTCGTGAAAATTGTGCCACTAGACTGTGTAACGGGACGAACTAGCTTGTTTATTTTAGCCTTTCATATTGACGGTCGATTTGACTCACGTTTTGTTAATCTTTGAGCTGGATTTTCATCATGAACGAATGATTAGGACTGAACTTGATTACTTTGCGGAATCATTATTCTGAGTGTAGCTCGCTTTTACGACACTCGAATTATTTAGAGAGAATTACGGGATAGTATTGATTAGGTTGAACACTATGAGTTGCACGATGATTCACGACTTTCTTTTTCTTTTCTTTTTGTTGTTCGGGACGAACAAGGATTTTATACTAGGGGGGTTTGATAAGTGGTAATTTTACCACTTAGTTCTAGGATTTTATACTAGGTTTTTATCTCGTTTCGTGATTAATGTGCTCGTATTTGGCTTATTTATGATTAGTCGAGCCGTATTACGCGTTTGGGTTGGTTTTAGTGTGTTTGCAGGTTTTTAGAGCCAAAAGGACCCAAAACGAGACAAAGGACCGAGAGTCGAGTCACGGACGGAAAAGACGGAATTTTGCGAGAGACAGACCACCCTATCGGCCCAGCCTATCGGCCGATAGGTGCGCCCGAAAGGAGTCCCTGCCCTATCGAGTGAAGAGATCGACGAACCATCTATCGGCCAGCCTATCGGCCGATAGGCCAGTCCGATAGACTGCCCAGCGGACTCTCGTGTTTTGACGAATTTTGACTCTTTTGGATAGATTTTATTTCCTAGATTAGGGCTAATCGGGATTGTAACCCCCTTAGGCTATATAAACCTCTTTTGAAGACCTAGTTTGAGGAGGGATCATCATCTATCTTTTACGATTCTTTTTCATCTTTTATAATTTTACATCTTTTTAGCAAGATTAATTCTTGGGATACAAGAACTTTTTGGAGAGCAGAATTATTATTGTTTTTCGGAGATTGAAGACTCGGAGTTCATCCGTAAGGGTTGTAATCTCTCTTTTCATATTAATAATATGCATTCTTCATCAATTTCTTGTTTAATTTCAATTATGTCTGGCTAATTCATTGATTGATTCTAGGGTTAGTAATTTTAATTGATGTTCACATGATGTTCCTTTGATTACCTTTTGACCTTTCATCCTAGGCTTGTGTTCAAGTTGTGTTAAATCTCATGCTAGATTAAAGGGCCCTTAATTGATGCATGTTAGCTAATTAATTTTGTCCGGAAGGAGTAATTGATTAGTGGAAATACTTGATGCACAATATGATTTTATCTTGAGACATAGTGAAGAAAGATAAATCATAGATAAATAAGTTGGTGCTTTTTAAGTGATTTCAATCCTTTGAGCCCTGGCGGGGAAAAGGGTTTAAATTAACTATCCTTCTAGGTTGCCTTGATCGGAATTCTAGATTGGTTGAGTGATTATTTCTAGGATTGAATTAAAATTTGGGGAAAAGGAATCAAATGAATGAATTGTGTGAACTCAATTAGATGATACTACCCTAGGATCAATTACCTTTAGACTTGTGATTTTATCTTGCTAATTTGCTTTATTTGCTTGCTTTAGATAAATTCATCTTTTATTTAATTTTTATTTTTCGATTTTTAAAGTTAGATAATTAGTAACAAACAAAATTTTCGGATTCCTAAAGAGCAGTCAAATTTTGAGTAGAGTTACTTCCTTTATTTTCGACACATCAATTCCCTTGGGTTCGACACCTTGGAAATACTCCGAGGTTTTACAAATTTTAAAATTGATCGGATTTGAAAACCTTACTACGCGAAAACTAGCGATCAGTTCCTTCTGAACGGTTAATCGAGCAAGCATCTTCTCCTGAACGGACTTACGACTCAAAGTGTCGGCGACAACATTCGCCTTGCCCGGGTGGTAAAGTATCTCAATATCGTAATCTTTGATTAATTCCAACCACCACCTCTGTCGCATATTTAACTCCTTCTGAGTAAATATATACTTTAAACTCTTATGATCGGTGAATATCTGACACGTAACGCCATAAAGATAATGACGCCAAATCATCAATGCGAAAACCACGGCTGCTAGCTCCAGGTCGTGAGTCGGATAATTAACCTCGTAAGGTCTCAACTGTCGTGAAGCATAAGCAATGACTTTATCGTTCTGCATTAGTACACATCCGAGACCCTGTCCGGACGCATCACTATAAACCAAAAATCCTTCCGTCCCTTGCGGTAAAGAAAGGACAGGTGCTGAAATTAACTGGCTCTTGAGTTCCTCAAAACTCTGTTGATACGCGTCGGACCACGTGTATTTCTTATCCTTCCGCAAAAGGTTCATCATGGGTTGAGCTATTTTAGAAAATCCTTCCACAAATCGCCGATAATAACCAGCTAATCCGAGGAAACTTCGGATTTCCTTAACATACTTCGGAGGTAGCCAATCTCGGATAGCCTCCGTCTTCTAAGGGTCGACACGAACTCCATCTGATGAAATTACATGTCCGAGAAATGTCACTTTGGACATCCATAACTCACATTTGGAAAACTTTCCATAAAGTTGCTCTCGTCTCAACACGTCAAGCACCTGATGAAGGTGAAACTCGTGTTCCTCCCGGTCAGGAGAATAAATCAAAATGTCATCAATGAAGACAACCACGAACTGGTCCAAATATTCAATGAATATCTGATTCATTAATTCCACGAATACCGCAGGTGCATTGGTTAACCCAAACGGCATAACCACAAACTCATAATGACCATAGCGTGTTCGGAATGCCGTCCTTGCGATATCCGACTCTCGAATTCGCAACTGATGATATCCAGATCTTAAGTCGATCTTGGAAAATACTGAAGCTCCCTGAAGTTGATCTAAAAGATCATCGATACGGGGTAGAGGATACTTATTCTTGATCGTCACCCGGTTCAATTCCCGATAATCAATACACAAGCAGAACGAACCATCCTTCTTCTTGACAAATAACACTGGTGCTGAAATAACCCTGTTCTTCACAGTTGAAATAGGTGATGGCCGAACTGGCCACTCATGATTGAGATTCCGCAGGTTTAGGCGCCATAGGAGGTCGCTCAGAAAAAGTAGAGCCCGCACGTGGTTTCTTGAAAGCGGCCTGACTGCCGTCAGACTGATTACGATTCTTGGACTTCTTGCCAATAGATGAAGGTTACTGCTTAGCAATCTCCTTAGCAGTAAGCTCATAAGTAAGAGCATTCTCAATGAATTCGGCCAGGGTGGTGCAATTGTGATTAAGCAACTGCATCCGCATACGAGGCTTCAACCTCTTACTGAAATACTTGATCTTGTCCGCCTTGGAGTGAATAATGGACGAGGCGAACGGAAGTAGCTCCTGAAATTTCTCGGCAATGGCGAGAACATCATCGTCCGCTGAGAGGTGGGGAGTGAGTAATTCTGACAATTTGGCCTCCCTGGGTGGGGCCGGATAATACCTCTCCATCATGAGAGTCCTGAATTGATCCCATGTACAAGATCCGTCGGTGGGCTTCAATGACAACCACCATGAATGTGCGCCCTTACCCAGATAGTAAGCCACAACTGAAACTTTGTGTCCGTCAGGACAGTTCACCATAGCAAACAGTTTCTCGAAATGTTCAAGCCAGTGAATGATATCTGCCGGCTCAGATGAGCCCTCGAAGGTAGGTGGCCTCTGGCGAGAGATGTCGCCAATGATACTGCTCACGCCCGTCTCTTGCCTCTGAGGTGGCGGCGGAGGAGCCTGCTGATTTTGAGTAGTTGAGTTATGCATTGTCTCCATTAGTTGTTCCATCTGAGTCATTTGGGCCATCATGCCCTACATAAAAGCGAGTGGATCAACCAGAACACTTTCTGACTGAGCTGTGTCCCGGGTACGACTCCCTGATAGTGAATGATTACATCCAGGTGAATAAGTGGCAGCGTCACTGCTCGATGAGTTAGCATTATTCCTAGCATTAGCGCGTGTATTCACACGAGCTCTCGGGTTTCGGCCCGCACCACGGCCTCTTCCCCCGCGTCCTCTGCCACCTCTTTCCATACTGAAGTGGAAAGTCATATATTGGTTATATATCTCGCATGAATATCACATTATGATTACGTTTTGAAATGATGAAAATGAGCATACGCGCTCAAATACAATGATTACATGAATGATCAACTGAAGTGACGTGATTATCTGATGAAATTCTTGAAATGATTATCTTGAACAAGTTAACAAGATTAATGATATGATCCTCAAGATCAATAACTGAACAATGAAATGAACTGAGTGATTAATGAATTAACATGATCGACTTGATCACAAATGAAAATGATGAATGAGGATCGTTGACTGTTGAACGATGAATGAGTGATTCTTATTGCCAAAAATTATACCATGGCGTCAGAAATCTTACTGTTCTTTCGTCTGAGGGGCTCGGCTCTTGCACAGGTCACACGTGACGCGAAAGTCCAATGATACTAGTGTGATGAACGATGACTTCAAATGAGACATGACTCGGAAGGTAGTATTCAAAGCCACGCTCCGATACCAACTCTGTAACACCCCAAACTAGGCAGATATTACAGTGTTGTGGACCCCCGACTGGGACCCACCAGGCAAATGAAAATTAATGAATTAAATAATATAATTGTAGTACCAAACCACAATATATCATTAATCACTCTGATGAGGAGTTTCATTACGACACACCCAAGATAATACCAAATACATGTATATTTTATGTGAAGATAAAATATACAACATTAAATGAAAATGAATATCCAAACGGAAATCTGCAGCGGAAATGAAGATGAAAAGACATGAATGACTGAAACGGACTGGGGCCCCCTACTAGTATCATTGGGACTCCTCGCCGTCAACGTTCTCTTTCCGTGCCTTAGCCTTGCCATGACCTGAAAACAATATACCCCAATGGGGTCAGTTATACAGAACAACAATCCTCAAGAGTTGAATAAACACAAACATGATATATCTTAGTTATGAAATGAAGCTGAAGAGAGGCATCATAGTACACCCGTAATGGAATGTGCACGTGCACAAGACGAATGTCCGGACACACCCGCCATTGTACCTAATTAGTCTCACGGAAGTACATTACCGTGTGCACAGTCCAATGTGTCGGTGAACCAACACATGACCATCACGTGCCCGACTAAATATCCCACACATCCACACCCGGCCGCGCAATATGAACCCAGAAGGTCATATGAACAAGAATGACCACGAAGAACAATAATTAATAACAATCCGACAAAGTCAAGAATGACTCACCGAGATGAAATGATAGTGAAATGAATGATAGTTCAATGAAACAATTGGAGCCGTCGTTCCTCGTGAATGAAGTGATTAATTGACAATTACAAGTCTCAATACGGTTAATACATTATGAATGAATTATGATTATGAATGAACAACAACGAAAGGAATGAAAATCCTTTTAACTGAGTAAGAATTAACTTACACAACCAGTGAAGAATGTCCTTCCTCGAACAAACGTCCTACAATGAGATGTGGGTCACTCGAAAAATCTTGAATGACAATTACCAACAAACGCTCAATATCCGAATCAAACACGATCATAACCGACTCAAACGTCGATACAACAATATCCAAACTCGAATATATCAAACCCAACTCCAAAATGAGTATTTCAAACCATCAAAACACTTTCAATGATATCAATAATCCCATAGGAATCCATAATTCGAGTTAACGACAACATCTAATCGAAAACCCCAAAATATCAAAGTCAACCCAAAGTGTTCTTGAAATCCGAAATATATGCCATTAAATCCGTAGGAATACATTAATCCAAGGTAGATAATCCATATCAAACATATTCCAACAACAATCTAAGTTCATACGAAGAAATCGGAAGGAAAACCCCAAATATCCGAAATTTTAGATTCAAGAAATCATTACCTTTGGTTTGATCTATTGGAGATGATGAAGTGATGATTAATCCAACTCAAAGACTTGAAAATGATGATAGGTGATAGTAGCTCGAAGAATACTCTCCAAATCGTCCAAAATCTCCTGGAATCGCCCAAAAACAAAGTGAGAAATGAAAATGACGAAGTAAAGGCTGAACTGTCCTATTTATAGAAATCTCAATTTAGCGCGCGCTAGCCACAATTCTTAGCGTGCGCTAACGGGTATTTTGGGTAGTCGAGTACCCACTGTCCGAAAACGGTAGCGTGTGCTACGTACCTTTTGTAGCGTGCGCTACGGATGTACACTTAGCGTGCGCTAATCCCAAATGTTAGCGTGCACTAACGAATTATCTGATGCCCAGTACTGGAGTCCAGAACCTTTTGTCCTCTGATCTGATCGCGGTAGCGTGCGCTACATTAAATAATTAGCGTGCGGTACTACACCGTTTGCATACGCTAAAAACACTCATAGCGTGCACTATGAATTAATCCAATTCAGTCCAGTAGCCACTGGACTCAACCTGATCCAACCTTAGCGCGCGCTACACCGAATGCATAGCGTGCGCTATTCCAGCTCACTAGCGCGCGCTACTTACCATTCGTAGCGTGCGCTACTTACAATCCCAACTGCAGTTCAGTGCCTTCTGGACTGCCTGCTGAACTACACTAGCGTGCGCTAGTGTTGAGAAGTGGCATGCGCTACCCGTACTCAATTAGCGCACGCTAAATAGAATACGTAGCGTGCACTACTCCTCACACACAGCACACTATGAATATGACAACGGTGATAAACACGGCACGAAACTCCATCTTGATTGATGATGAATGACGACTGATACACGATATAATTACTCTGAACGATGAATATAATGATTGAATATGAGTGACAAATGATCATTAATGAGTGAAAATTACTGAGTGACAATTACAGAATGATAAGTACTAAATGATAATGACTGAATTACAACCGGGTATTACAATCAAAAGGGGACTAAAACAACACCAAGTGTCCCCAAAACCAAACAAAAGAAAGTACGATACAAATGTTCGAAATCCAAAAATAACGATAAGGAAATAAAATCCATTATTTAAATAAAGCTATAGGGAAATCCACTCTCTCTCATCCCCAATCTAATAATCCCGCTCCTAGCTTAAGTACCTGCTGCATGGAGAAGAAAAGTGGCTGAGCATAAAAAGCTCAGTGAACAGATATAAAGCAAATAACAAAACAGATCAAACGAGATAAGATGATCAAAGGAATGTGAAGATAGAATACATATAGTGTCAATGGATAATCAAAAAGATATCAAAGTTTAAGTATAAAGTGTATGAATGTGGATTCAGTAATTTACCCCAGGCCCAAACAAATATCCGAACAAATAGTAGCCCAATAGAGTGATCAACTTCCAAATGTGAAGGGACTGCATGCACGCATGCCCAATCACCAAACAAATATAATATGTATCCATATCATCATAGTAGCCCAAACAAATAACAAACAAATCTAGGATGCATCCATATGCCCCTGCAAACAATTCATAATCATAATAATGGCCAAAGCAGATAGCAGATAAGGGACGATGTGGTACATCTCTCCAACCACACTAGAGTCATAATATTGGTGCATCAATTCTACGGTCATGGATGTTAGTAATACTTGTTAGATTTTGATGATGTCATTAATATAATTCAAATGTTTATTACTTGGCAAAAATGTTAGGAAGAACCAAATGAGTATCTTCCGTAGGCCAAATTATGTTATGTTTAATACTTGGCAAAATGTAAAGAAAAACCAAATGAGTATATTCTATAGGCCAAATTAAGTTAGGCTCAAATCGGCTAAGTACAAAAGTACAGCTGAGTTCATCAGAGAGGTACAGCCGAGTTAAGTTAGAGAAGTTCTGGTCAACAAAATTAATCAGAGATGTTTGACCAGACTGCAGTCAAGTGACCTCAGACAAGCCATAGGATCAGGCGAGTCCCAAGCAGTCACCATCAGGGAAGTCCAGACTGCAGAGAAGTTGACTGTACATCAGCCTACTTGAGATCAGCCAAGTACTCCGAGTCCAAGTCAAGCATGCGTTGAAAAGTCAAATATTATGGAAAGTCACATGCAACGTGAAGAGACAAATTGGAGAGATTCCCCTAAGGATATGAATTAAATAATTCATCCAGGCCTACCACTGAAGACTTTAATCTTTTATATTCAAAAGATACGGCGCCTCACATGCAAAGTCTTCAGAACGGTCTAAAGATGGATTAAAATGTGGGAATCCAGCCTTGCAACATTCAGAAAGAAAACAATGAAGTCTACCTCTCCAACGGACGGATTTTTTGAAAAGATTTGCAACGGCTATGAAGGAAATGCTCAGAGATCGTGTCCTATATATGTCCGAAGATTTGAAGCTGAGCAACAAAAACACAACATCGGTGCGAACATAATCTCAAGCAATCAAAGCATTCAAAGCAATCTAAAAGCGAACTATAGCATCGTGAAAAGAGCGGTTCTCAAAAGTTCATACTTGAAGAAGCTCTTAGTTGGAGAAGACAAAAAACTCGTGTCTTTAATCCTGAGTTCGGGGTACTTCACTGGTTGAAGTTCGAGACTGTAAAGGCATCCAAGGATCGAGGATCAAGAGGTGCAAGGAAGTCAAGGGTATTGCAACGGCAAGGATTTCCACTGGTTGGAAGCTATTGTAATTTGGTTGAATCACTGTAATCTTTATCATTGGTTGACAATTATAGTGAATTCATCTCCAACTGGTTTGGAGAAAAGTGGATTAATAGAGGATTACCCCACCTCTGAGACCACTATAACTGCCTGCGTATTTTACTGTTTTATAGCATCATACTTTAACTGCTGCATTCATTGTTAAGTGTTTCATTAGTTGTTTTGTATTCGTCATCAGCTGACTTCCGCACGTATTGAGCACAAACGACTCTAAAGTCATTTGCATATCTATCAGTTGAAGAAACTTACTCTTTGTGAAAAAGAGTTTAAGAGTTTTAATAAGTCTATTCACCCCCCTAGACTTATTCCTGGACGACTTGTGACCTACAATGGACCCCCCATAACTGGGAACAGATAATACCTGGGTAAATACTGAAGGGTCAAAAAGTACAAGTCCAAATCAAGGTGTAGGTCTCATTCATATAGTCGAAGTTCAATACCAAAGGTTCGAATAATCAAAGAGCTAATATCAAAGGTTCAGTTCACATGTATCAAATCAAAGATGCAATGTCAAAGGTGTAACACCCCCAAACCGTTCGAGAATATTACAGCGCCGCAGACCCTCTCCGTGAGGATCTACCAGGATAAATACAGAAAACACAACATAATACATGCCGACATGGCTAAATAACGAACCATTAGACCGATTTGGTCGTTTACCACAACATACACATCAACCATTCATTACTCTTTCTCGCAACTCATACCCACGCATGGGCTAACATAAATCAATATTCCCGTGAAACGGGAATAATAGACACAAAGGAAGGACAAAACAACAAGACATCGCCAAAATACTCAACACCGGTCTTCATGTGCTTAGTATCGTCGTCTTCCATCATCCTTCATAACGATCCTGTGAATTGCTCCCCAGCAACCTGCAAGTACCTGGACGCAATACAGACATCCACCCCCCGAATACTCGGGGGTTAGCAAAACTCCACTGTTTTGCTAGTGCAAGTATAAATACAAAGGCAAGCGTGAATATACTTCCCGAGATAATTCACTTGATCAAAACAGCTTGAATTATGAAAGATAGGAATAAAACCATTTTACATCTTACAAAACATTTTACGATCTCGGAATTTTGAAAGTATTTGGGGTTAAGAATTTTCAAGCCTTTTGAAACACTTAGGGACACAACCCAATTATCATTTATTTCAAAATACGATTCCGATAACAAAATACGGGTCCACGATTAAATCATAACATTCCAACCACAAGCACGGGGGTCCGTGAATCAACTTATTCACATCACATACTCACAAGAATAACCCGACTTGAACTACACCGTGTCAAACATTACCATGACAACAGTCTCACAGAACGACAACAGAGAGCACAACTTTTCAACTTGACCATACGGTCGAACTCAACACACCACGGAGCTTACAATACACAAAGCAACTACAAGACTCACGTACCCTTACCAAATTATCACAGCCAAAGTACAAATTACACACAACACATTTACTGGTGCCATTCCAGCCAAGTACGATATCATTTGGACTGCCATTCTAATCAGACGAAATGCGCCAAAAATCATAGTTCTCCAACAAAACATTTCAAAGTTAACCTTGGCACGAGACTCACGGCCACCATACCCCTCCGAGCCCCGTCGGACATCCCTGGGTGGTTAACCATATTTCGTGATACGCACACACACGGCAATACGTATCCCTAGAGGCCCCGTCGGACCGTCCCTAGGTGAACATACATATATCATCCATAACTCCACGGGAAGCCCTAATTTGAATACTAGAATATGCATACAAATGCTAGGTACTTCGCTAGAATGGCCACTATAGTCGACGTACACTCATAACTAATGTCACACAACCACAAGCAAATACAAATACCAAACAACAACAAGCATCACAACCTCCTCACGAAGGAATAACAACTAATATCACACACATTACGTTCTTACCGAACAAGTACACATAACCTTAGGTAATCCCCGGCAAAGGATTACGGTCTATTAAACTCACTCAAAGTACACGAATTATCGTTGAAAGACAACATTTATCGAAAACATACCGATCCCTTTTTACATTCATTAAACATTGGATTTCGCATAAAATCATTTATCAATAATTATGCCTACGAAACATGAAACGTATGGACAAGATACTTACCTCGATACCACGAGCAACGGGAACAACGAACGGATTCGGTCGGTTAGCCCTTGAACCTCCAAAAATGACCAAGACTTCGATAACATCATGAACGCTATGAAAATAATATCACCATGCATAATTAATGCTAAACGGAAATCCGAATCTATCGGAAAAATGTCAAGAATCCAAAGGTTCTTCAAGGAAAATGAAATTCATGTTCCGGGTGGTGAAAATCAATAAACGAGTTTACAAAAATCCGAAGATTATGGCCAAGACAACAAGAATACCATAACCAAATCATCGAAATCGGACAAATCAATGAATCACGAAGAAAAACCCCAAAAATCATACAAGTAGGGTTCTAAGCAAGGAAATACCTTGATTCGACGAAGAACGCGGATTAAATGATGATTTAATCAAAAATGATCTTCCAAAAAGCCTTGGAAATGAGAATAATCGGCCAAGAACTCCTCCTACCGGTCGCTCCCGTCCGCAGCCGCTAACAGGGGTGACAAACGAGTGAAAAACGAAGTGGAATGAATTCTGGCCGAGTCAGGCCTATATATGGCCGGACATGTTACGGACGTAACCAGCAGGGCCTTACGTCCGTGACCCAGTCAACGCATATAGCGTGCGCAATGGTCGACAGGAACGATCGCACGTTACGGCCGTAAACGGCATAGCCTTACGGCCGTAACCGAACTCCCAGTGGCCACTGCCTGCATTCTGCTGAGACATTATGGATGAAATCGGCCAGCGCTAGCAGCCTTCACAAGCCTTACGGCCGTAAGCTGATAGACCTTATGGCCGTAACCGAGTCCTCCCAGGCCAGTCTGTTCGGTAGCCTTACGGCCGTAATCGGCCAGGCCTTACGGCCGTAGTTGGCCCAGCCTGCCCTCCGACTGCCCGGTTCGATACTCGACGACATCTCGATTATGTAAACGCACCGGCTAAGATCCAAAACAATAACGAATAGTCTACGAAGCTCAACATACCACACTACAAACATGCGATTCTCAAAGACGCGGACGACAACAACCCGTTCGACCGAAGAAAGTCAACGAAATCAGAATAAAGATCTCGGGTATTACAAAAGGTTCAAACAAAGAGTTCGAATATCAATAGTCCAAAATAAGATAGGCAAATAATATAGAAGAGAGAGAAAGGTCATGAGAGAGAAAGTAGTTGTACTCTTGCTGAAAGAGTACGGAATATCTGTACCTTATTCAACAACAAAATTAAACAAAGATAGATGGATCACAAGATACAGGATCACTCCCGCTTTATGGAACCTATACGGATAAATTCAATACAACCCTAACCTTTATTAGCCTTTTAATCTTTTTATCAGCTTTTATCTATGAACAAGTTACAACTTGACGAATTTTTTAACCACATCAGAACTCAAAAGTAAAATTCACAAAATTTCACACAGGTACTTCATTGTCTTTAGAACCCACACGAATTTTTCTAGAATTTATTAGTTAGTTTAACCCCACACGAAAAATACTCAAACTCAGACTATTCAGAAAACCGACCTACAGTTATACCCAAAAGGTATCCGCCTCAACAGCCTAACAAAACATACTGGAGAGTTTCATGGACCAACTCAATATAGTTTTTGAATCAAAAATCGACAAATTGGACTGATTTCAGACTCCCGAATTTCAGATTTAACACTTAATCACACAAAAATAAAAAACACGATCAAAACAACTCTAAATCACTCCAAACCAATTGGAGATCTTAAATAAGACATAAAACTAGGTTTTCATCAAACGAAACTGAATTGAATCATTATATATCATGACCTATCTCGTTCACAAATCAGATATACAAGCTGTCTTAATTCCAAAATTCATTTAAGCCATCATATAACGTGTTTAATCATACCAACGCACCCGAGACCTTCAATCTACCACCAAGCCTTCCTTTGTGCACGCCTCGATCGAACGGGAATGGTGGAGAACTAGGTAGCCGCCGGTTTTAGTTTTAGGTTTTAGGGTTTTTAGTTTTGTGAAGTATGTGTGTGATATATATAGGCGAGTGGGGAGGAATTTCAAAAAGGAAAATACTTAAATTATGGGGATTTGATGGAAGACTTTGCCAAATTTAAAACCCATCACGAACCTTGACATGATTCACGATTCTATATGTTTGTGTACAATATATCATTTGGCTAGGGACAAAAATAGAAAACGTGTGACAATTTTAAACGTGTACAAATTATTTCAGTATAAGTCTTATATTCGTATTACATTAATTTGTTCAAATGTTAACGATTTAAATACTTAGGTTATAATTGTAATGGAATATTTTAAATAATTAAACTTCTTTTATAGATTCGAGATTAAAGGATATTTTAACATGTTCAAAAATCTGGGTTTTACATACGTATATACGAATATTAAAACGAAATACAAGAGACATAGGAGACTCACCCTTGTAGTCTGTTGATTAAATGGATTCCTTCTCTTGAGCTATTCCCCACGCTTGAAATGAATTCCCTACGATCCAATGCGCTCCAAGCACTTGAATGATCCAATGCCGAAAAGACAACGTCTCTACTTGTCACGCGCCAGAGAAACGACCGGAATGACTAAACCTAGTTATCCTCCAAGGATACGGCTAGAACAAGATTGTAGAAGCTCTTCTCATCAAAATTACAACACTCTAAGTATTTAATCTTTGATCTCTCTATCTCATAAAATTTCCTCCAAGAAAACTTATGAATGTATAATGAAGAAGATGATGAATAGTATGAAGCCTTTGGAAACTATTTCCTCTCTCTTTTCTACTTGCCAAAACCGTGAGTTAGCATCTTAGGTGAGAGTTTTCAAGTATTCATTTATTCTTCCAACATTATCACCCCAAAATCTCATTTTTCCTTACTATAAGAGATACTATATCTCTAAAGTCATTTGTCCTTCACCTACCAATGGCAAGACTAAGACCAAGAGTGAAAGGAATAAAGTGGGGCGGCCTCTAGAAGGAATTGGACGAATTTGGTTCGTTTCGAAATCCCGTGAGTCCAAGCAGATAAACTCAGATTCCGTTCCGATGTATTTATATCGATTAATTAATCCAATTAATTAATCATATCAAAGACATAATAACATAATTAATTTCTCCAAGAAATAATTATATTCATGAATTAAATTAATCATCCAGTGATATATTTAATTCATTAGGCCGTAAATCAATTTATCCAATAAATCGATTTAGACATCTAAAGTCCCAAATTTAGATATCCAATATCTAATATTCATAATGAGAGAATTAGCTTGATTCATTCCTTCGTCAATCCTATTGCGCGACTCGGTAGGTCCGTCTTAGTCAGCAATGTGAGGAACCAAAGAGTAGTAGCACCACCAAGCCACCCTGGCGGCCTACACTGTACCCCAACTGAGAACGAATGATGGGATCATTTAAGAACCATTATGTCGTGAATACCAGTATATGTATAAACCCGTCTTTCAAATGTCCCGATCAAGATTTAGGGTTACGGTCATTCAAACCCTATCTGTACTTGACGCTATGCATGCGTTAATGCAAATCGAGATCATCAAGCTCTCGTGTATCCAATACAACTAGCTCCAATGCTTTGGCCAAAGACTTATGATCTCATCTGCCAATAACCGCATAGGACATATAACCCGCTCACTAATGGGAGAAAGAATTCTATCTTGGTATTCAATAGGACCTGCTACTTTCCCGTCAAGATGCATGTCGAGGTTGGCCCCCACCTCCCGGTTTATAGAGTCGAAATACTATAACGAAAATCTTGACGTCACAAGCACATCCCTACTAAATCCTCAAGTCGAAGGTTTACGAATACCTATCACAACCTTTCGATTCCGTCATTGACTGTCCCGTAGTGAAATCCGTGTGACGAATCGAGGGTGAGTCGGTTGGAGTATACTAATCCAATTAGCATACCTATAACGTGTGCTCCCACTAACCATTAGTGTTCGACAGGCACTCTCCATGTCAAAGAACATGTCATACAAGTCTTCACATAAACTTTACGCCTAGTAAAGTTTCAACTACTTGCGAACGATTAAGTATTTGAGCTATAAACCATTCTAGTGCCGACCCCCTTATCCAATAAGGAGTGGAACGTTTTGCTCTCAAATATACAAACTAGTTTCTATATGTATATTTACGAGTTAGGAATGCCAGTAACTACCAGTAAATAAAGAAACATCCATTGCCTTATATTAATGATTTATATAATAACAAGTACAATGCCCCCACTCAATATCCTCTGAGTGGCATTCGAGGGCATACTCCCAACAGATACAACGTCGGATTAACAAACTAAAACTCACAACATGAACAAATCAACCATATGAACTCATGTAACCAAAGAAACAATGAAATCGAACGAGTTTTATGAGAATCGAACATACATGCGACAAAACATAATGTAAAAAACCTCCGAAACTCGTCCAAATGGAAAAACTCCAAGAACAAAATAGATTCAAAACGTTGAAATGGTTACAAGCGAGTTGATAAAAACAGACATGCAACAAAAATGGAAACTGTTAAAAATGGAAAGGTACAGATATTACATTCTCTCCCTCTAAAAAGAAGTTTCGTCCCGAAACTTAAGAATAAAAAAGCTAGGGGTGTCTCGCACGCATATCCTCCTACAATTCCCATGTTGCTTCCTCCACTCCATGCCTCGACCATTGCACTTTAACCAAGGGAATAGTTTTATGCCTTAGCTGTTTATCTCGACGTTCTTAAATTCTAACAGGCCTCTCCTCAAACATAACGTCCTTCTCGATCTCCACCTTCCCGAAGTCAATAACGTGAGTCGGGTCTGGAACATACTTCCTCAACTGAGAAACGTGAAATAAACTATGCACATGGCTCACCGATGGAGGTAACGCCAATCGGTAAGCTAACTCGCCGACTCTCTCTAATATCTCGAAAGGTCCAATGTACCTTGGACTAAGCTTCCCCTTTTACCCAAATTGGAAAACTCCCTTCGACAGGGACACTCTGAACAAGACATGATCTCCTACCTCAAACTCCAAAGGTCGACGCCTAACATCCGCATAAGACTTTTGTTGACTCTGAGCCGCCAACATCCTCTCTCGAATCAAATCGACTTTATTCCTCATCTCCAACACAAGATCCGGCTCGGTGCCAACTAAATCGGACGGCTCATCCCAACATATCAGTGATCGAAACCGTCGGCCATAAAGCGCCTCATATAGTGCCATCTTAATCGACGCATGCCAGCTATTATTATAAGTAAACTCGACCAGAGCCAGATGCTCCTACCAATCGCTACTCCAGTCTAGCGCACACGCGCGCAACATATCCTCGAATGTCTGAATGGTACACTCGGATTGCCCATCGGTCTGAGAATGGAAAGATGTACTCAAATGCAAACGTGTCCAAAATCCCTTATGTAGCGCCTGCCAAAAATGCGATACAAACTGGCCATCTTTGTCCAAAATAATAGTCTTCGACGTACCATGAAGTCTCACGATCTGCGCAATAAAAATACGGGCCAATTTTTCTTGACCCCAAGTGTCCTTGATGCCCAGAAAATGTGCCGACTTAGTCAGTCGATTCACGATCACCCACATCATATTCATTCCAGTCTTCGTCCTCGGAAAATTCGTGACAAAATCCATAGAGATATCCTCCCACTTCCATTCCAGGACGGGAAGTGGTTTCAACAACCCGGCTGGCCGCTGATGCTCGATTTTGACTTGTTGACAAGTCAAACACTTAGCCACAAACTGTACTACCTCATTCTTCATGTCATTCCACCAGAAATTCTTCCTCAAATCCTTATACATCTTACTCGAGCCCAGATGGACTGAGTAAGGTGATGCATGAGCCTCTCGCATAATACCCCGCCTCAATTCCAAGTCGTTCGGAAGACACAGCCGACCTTGGAATCTCAACACACTATCCTCATGAATCACGAATCATGGGGCTTTCCCCTTCAACACATTCTCACGGAGCTGAATAAACATCGGATCTTCTAACTATCTCGATTTAATGTCGTCGACCAGATACGAAGAGATCTCAAGAGTGCGCAACTGCCCAGCACTCCCGGGTAGCACAACCTCAATGCCTAACCCCATCAACTCTCGCTGGAGCCCTGACTGGGCCGTGAGTAACTCAAGTGCCTGAAGCGATACCGATTTCCAACTCAAGGCATCTGCCACCACATTTGCCTTGCCCGGATGATAAAGGATTTCAAGATTATAATCCTTAATTAACTCCAACCACCTTCTCTGTCTCATATTCAGTTCTTTCGGTGTGAAAATATACTTCAGGCTCTTGTGATTGGTGAAAATCTGACACGACGACCCATACAAGTAATGACGCCAAATCTTCAACGCAAACACGACTGCGGCCAACTCAAGATCATGGGTATGATAATTCAACTCGTACAGTTTCAATTGACGGGAAGCATAAGCAATCGTCTTCCCATGCTGCATGAGTACACACCCAAGTCCTTGGCTCGAGGCATCACTATAAACTGAAAAAACTACATTACCGCTCGATAAATCTAGGACGGGAGCGGTAGTCAACAACTTCTTCAACTCCTCGAAGCTCTTATGCCTCTCGTCGATCCACACAAACTTCTCCGATTTCTGCAACAATTGAGTAAGCGGTCGAGCGAGCTTAGAGAACCCCTCGACAAACCTGCGATAATACCCGGCCAAACGCAGAAAACTACGGACCTCCTTCACGTTCTTGGGCGGTGCCCAATCCAACAATGCCTCTATCTTGTGTGGGTCTACACGAACACCCTCGGCCGAGATCACGTGCCCGAGAAACATAACTTCCCGCAACCAAAACTCACATTTTGAGAACTTCGCATAAAGGCGCTGAGTTCTCAAGATTCCCAACACGATATGCAAATGACGTGCATGCTCTTCCTCGCTCTTAGAGTAAATCAGGATATCGTCGATAAAGACGACTACACACTTATCGAGATATTCGATAAAAACCTTGTTCATTAGCTGCATGAACACGGCTGGGGCATTTGATAGCCCAAAAAGCATAACCACAAACTCGTAGTGGCCGTATCTCATCCGAAAGGCCGTCTTCGGAATATCGGAATCCTTCACTCGAAGTTGGTAATACCCCAATCTCAAATCAATCTTCGAAAACACAGTTGCTCCTTGCAATTGGTCAAACAAATCGTCAATACTCGGGAGCGGATACTTGTTTTTGATGGTCACCTTATTCAACTCTCGATAGTCGATACATAGACGAAGTGACCCATCCTTCTTCTTCACAAACTGTAGGTCACAAGTCGTCAGGAATAAGTCTAGAGGGGGGTGAATAGACTTATTGAAACTCTTTTTCCACGAAGGGTTAGGAGTTTCTCAGCTGGGATAAGTACAGATGACTTGAAGTCGTCTGTAGACAGAATATGCGGAAGACACAGCAGATGACGTAAGCAAATAACTAAACAATGGAACAGTAAATATGTATGCAGCACGTAAGTATGATGTTTAAAGTAGTAAAACACGCAGGCAATTATAGTGGTCTCAAAGGTGGGGTAATCCTCTACTAATCCACTTTTTTCCAAACCAGTTGGAGATGAATTCACTATAGTTATCAACCACTGATAAATATTACAGTGATTCTTCCTAGCTACAACAACTTCCACCCAGTGGAAATCCCGTCGTTGCAACTCCTTTGACTGCCTAGCACCTCTTGATCTAAAATACTCGGATGCCTATTAGTCTCGCAAACTTCAACCAGTGAAGTACCCCGAACTTAGGTTTAAAGACACGAGTGTTTTGTCTTCTCCAATTAAGAGCTTCTTCAAATAAGAACTTTGAACTCTTGCTCTTCACGATGCTATTGTTTGCTTAGTTTTCTTTGATTGCTTTGTTCGCTTGTAAGTATTGTTCGCATCGTACTTTGCTCAATTCAAATCTTCAGGTATATATAGATGTCGATCCTTGAGATTCCTTCATAGCCGTTGCAATTCCTGTAACAAATCCATCCATTGGAGAAATAGACTTCTTTATTTTTCTTTCCGAACATTACAAGGCTGGATTCCCTTATTTTAATCCATTTCCGACCGTTGTGAAGACTTTCATATTATAGCGCCGAATCTTTAGATTATAATATGCTTAAAGTCTTCAGAGGTGGGTCTCGATGAATATTTAATTCATTGCTTTCCGGGAATCTCTCCAGTCTGTCTGTCTACGCCTGCATGTGACTTTTCATAATTATTGACTTTTCAACGCATGCTGACGTGGACTGGATTACTTGGCTGATCACTTATCTGATCTCGTATAGTCATCCTTATCTGATGTCAGACTTCTTTAATGTAACTTCTATGAGATGAAGTTATCTGTCTCGACTAATCTTATCTGATCTGAAATCTTCTGACCTGATGAACTTATCTGATATGATGGTCAAACTTTAGTTGACTTGGACTCCGTCTGATCTCTTGACTGCAGTTTGGTGAAACTTCTATAATAATGAGTTGACCAGGACTTCTCTGATAAATCTCTTTCTGCAGAACGTTGTCTGATGATAAGTCGTTTGTGGTCAACCTTCTCTGAACAGTTGAGTTGACCAAGACTTCTCTGTTTAAACTTGTCTGCAACTCGGCTTTCTGCAGTCTTTGGTCAAACCTGTCTGATGTATCTGTTTGAGTAAAAATCATTTGATATTAAACTTCTCTGTGATTTATACTTAACCGATTTTTAGCCTAACTTACATGGCTTACATAAGATACTCATTTGGTTCTTCCTTACATTTTGCCAAGTATTCAACTATACATAATCTGGCCTACTGAAGATACTCATTTGGTTCTTATTTACATTTTGCCAAGTACTTAAAACATACATTTGAATAATCAAATAAATACAGGTATGACATCATCAAAATCTAGTAAGTATTCTTAACAAATTCCCCCTATTTTGATGATGGCAAAACTTAAAACAAAATATTCAAATGTAGAACAAGTCTGCACATGATCAAGTGCAAAAAAAATCAAACTCAGTCTTCTTTGAGACAACTAGTAGTTGACTGTTATAAAAACTTTCAGAGATGTTTACAAGTACAGTGCTTTTTGAATGAACAAAATACAGAAAAAATTTATAAGTAATGTAGAATTTACATGTAAATTCGAAAGCAGTAAAATTACAAGTAAACTACAAAATCTTATCTTCCTCTTCCTCTGCCTCTTCTGACAGGCTGCTTGGGAGGCCTAAAATGCTTTGCACCAATAGGTCTCTTGTTGATAGGTGCTAGGCCATACTTCCTTCTAATGACTAGAGAAGCAAACTCTTGCTCTTCTGTAGATGAGAATTTGTGTTCTACACAGAGTTTCCTAATCTCAGCTTGCAGGGCCAGTTCATCCAATTCATTGTTCATCAAGGTAGGAGGTTCTTCAGGTCTAAACATGGGGATCATGGGGTAGGCCTCCCATTCGGTTGCATGTTTTATTTGGATGGCCCAGAGATTTGGCCATGTTGAGTCCATGTAGTTGATATATGTCTGCTGTGGGGAGCAGTCTTTATCCTGGAGTAACTCCCAGAGATAATACTTTTCAATGAACTGCTTCTTTGCCTCTCCCCAAATTGGAAAATATTTAGCAGGTAAGAACTCCTCAACGTGCCAAAGCTCTTTTCCTTCCCATTCATATCACTGCTCATACCCTATTCTGATTCTCCTCCTCTTAACTGTAGGTTGGTCATCAGTAGGAGCAGGAACAACCAACTCTTTCCTCTTTAGATTAGACGTCACAACTTCAATCAGAGGGAGGTCATTCCTTGCTTTGGTCCTCAGCTCCTTTCTGACTATCTCAGCAGCATCTTCTTGTTGCCTGATGGGTTGGATTTGTCTTTGCAGCTTTTCTTCCCCCTGACCTCTTACTTCCCCCTTTCCTCTCTCTTCCCCCTTTTTGCCAGCATCAACCAGAATGATTAACGGCTGTTCTACTCTTGACATCCAATCAGACATGCATAGAGGCATTCTGGAATTGGTAGGAGGAGGTGGAGGAACACTCTTCTGTAGCAATGTGTCCATTTTTGCATTAAGGTATTGAAGGTCAGGTTTGATCTCAGTGGCTATGAGGTTGCCAACTGTCTCTGCAACTATTGATCAGGTCAGCCATCTTAGATGATATATGTGTTGCCTGAGGGGAGTGATCTCCATAGCCTTCCATAATTGCAGGTGTAATATCCGGAATTTCTACTACTGTTGTTTAATATTATTTTATTCGAGTTATATTGTACAGCGTGGAATCTGTACAGTATGTATAAAATAAATAAGGGACTGAGATGTCAGTATTAGTATAATTGTCGTATTTGGTCGACAATTGCATTTTAGGGAATAATTTGTTGAGTATACGTATTCAGTATGTCGTATGTTCGTATATAATATGTTGAGACGTTGGACAAGAATAGCTGAAAATGGCTAAGTATAGCCTTATTAGCGCACGCTAATATTCAAGAATAGCGCATGCTATCGTGCAGGGTTAGCGTACACTAAAGGCAAAGGATAGCACATGCTAGTACAGACCAGATCAGAAGTAATATATGTGTGGACCCGGGCACTTTCGGCACATGTGCCGACAAGGTCAACGAATGTTTGTTATGAAGGATTAGCACATGCTAAGCATAGGCTTAACGCAGGCTAATTGTAGATCGCACAAAAGAGAATCTTATCTTTGTCAGAGCTATCGGCGTGTGGTTCCGTCTTCGGAGCATACAGACAATCGAGTCAACTATGAGTAGCGCACGCTATGATCGGACAGTAGCGTACGCTAAATAGAGGCAATTACGTATGCTATTGCATGGGCATTGTGTACATAAATCATTGTACGAAGTAAGTCAATAGCCTCTGGACTGCGATAGCACACGCTAACAAAGACAGTTTGCGTACGCTAAGCATATAACATATGTTAAATGAATATGTTAGCGCACGTTAATAATGCACAGTATATATATGTGTAGTTGGCCATTATTTTTCATTTCATCCATTCCTTCCTTGCAACCGATAGACAGAGAGTTCTTAGAGAGATGTTTGGAGTTCCAAACACTGGATTATGGTGGAGTTAATAATTCATAACAACATTTGAAGCTTGGAAGTGATTGAGAATGGATTCAACCTTGGGATTCAATCCATTCCTTCAAAGAGGTAATTAGTCTTCTCATTTGGATTTCATTTTGGATTGAATGTTGATGTTCTTGAGTTGATGATTATCATATAAACAAGATGATGAGCATGATTATGAGATGGATTACCGGATTATGATGATATTGTTGTTGATATATGGATATTGACATGATTCTTGTGGTTTGAAGTGTGTTGTTCGTTTTCTTGAGATAAGTTGGTTAATCCTTCTCCTCTTTTGTGGATGTTGATGTCATTATTGATGATTACTCTCCGTAATGTTAGATTATGGAAGTGTTGTTATGGTTCTTGGTATTCATATGTTGATATTGAGGAAGAAGATAATCTATGAATATATGACTTGGATTATGAGTTGGATGATTGTTTTTATGTTAAAGGATATCGGATTTCGTGTTTTGATAGCTATGAACATGGTTTCGAATCACTTAGTGTTATTGATAATCGCCATATGTTGATCAATACTTGTAAGGCATGCATTTGTACAGCATTAGCGCATGCTAAGCTTACTGGCTAGCGCACGCTAATTGAAGCGACTTAGCGCATGCTACGTTAAGTGATTAACGTGCGCTAAGGGGACAGACAGTGTAGTATATCCTGTTTCATTTATGAATTCGTGATCGTTTAAGTTGGATTGATCATACTTATTGTTAATCCAAATATTGTTGAGCCGTTGGGTTTGTTAATTAGTTTTATCGATTGTTGATTGTTATCGAACTTGTTGTTTATCGATTATTGTAATAGGTTGAGATTATTGATCGGTGATTACAACCATGCTTTTCGGTCGTATTCGAGAATGTTCGTAAATTGCTTTGGTCGGGGCTGAGGAGTTCGTAGACGAAGGCAATGGGATTGGTAACGGATTCATCGGTATCGAGGAAAGTTATAACTTGCTCAGTTTATAATATTTAATGAATGGTTTTTGTTTCATTCGTTTATAATTCGTATAGCAATGTTTATAATCATAATCACAGGAGATTTGGGATTATAAGTTGTATTCAAGTTTTGGGAATTAAATCATAATATATATGATTTACATTTGTTGTTGGTATACTTGGTATCGAGGATACATTGTGGTATAGATAAAGACGTGAATTATCTACCGTCCGTGACATTTTGGATCTTCGAATATTCAGAATAATGGTTGGTGATGGTTTAGATATCGAGATTGCTCTCAAAGGACTCGGAGCAAGTATTTTAATCATTTTTGTCATTTGTGTCGATCATGTTGTGATACATTCGTGTATTGTTGTTTCATGCATTTGTGTATTGTTGTTGTCGTGCATTGTGTACTGTTGTTTTGTGCAGTTGTGCATTGTTGTCATATGTCCACCATGCGTTGGTCCGACGGGATAAACATGGGATATCTATAGCTGTGTGCGCTGGATCATTGGATAGGTATTTCCACCATGCGTTGGTCCGACGGGATCAACACGGGACATCTATAGGTGTGTGTGCTTGATCATTGGATTACCATGTGTTGTTGTTGTGCATATGTATGTTATGGGTTCGCCATAAGTATACATTGTTGTTATTGATGTGAGCATATTGACATGGTCATATGAGTATGCATTTGTAGGTCTTGTGTTAGGACTGTGTCCTTATGTTGTGTTGATCTAATCTTGGATTAGACTGACGTGATTTCATCGTGGCATTTCATATCTTGAGGTATGTTCCATACTTCCTTGGGTATTTGTCTTTGATGGATAATCGGTTATCGTGTCGAGATGTGATCATGTTACCCGATGGATTGGATTGGACAGAATTAGTGAATTTCATAACAGTGAGTTATGGTAGTGTTTTGAGAACCTTGGGCATTGTTGAGGGATAGTATAGATATTTAGGTATTAGATTATTGTATTTTTAAGGATACTAATTGTGGATTTTCGTAAAGTTATGGTGGTAAGATTACATCGGTAGTATTCTTACATAGTATCTCATTGCTATGTAATTATTGACGTGATGTGATGGTTATCATTGTTGGATATTATGGCTGACCCCGTCGTGGGATTTCTTTTTAGGTTCTTGTAATATCAAGCTGGTAGCGGTCGTGGAGAGATGAGCTTCCCGGAGGATACTGGCTAGGGCATGTATTTGTGTATTGAGTTTCCTGATCAGTTCTTGTATTCTGCTGCTAGAGTATTTTAATTGTTTGTCTTTTTCCGCTGCATGAGTATTTTAAATGGCCTATTGGTATCTGGTAACTTAGGTTACTTTGGCAATCTTTTTCTAAACTATTTTGTCGGTATGTGGAAGCGATAGCTTAACGTATGTTTTAAACTGTTGAGTTTTGGCATTTCAGGCCTTGTGGTTTCAAATGAGATTTTACGGTGGTTTTGATAAACGGATTTTATTAAGTCTTCGAATGTTTTTAAAAGACAGTACCGTCGTTAGCCTCTTGGGCGTTTGTAAATGTTTGCGAAAATTTCCTTAAGCCTTGTGGGTTTCATCTCGGGGCCCACGCCGCTGTAATATTCCCGGTCGGATCTGGGGTTGTTACAGAATATGGTATCGGAGCTTAGGTTGTGAAAACCTAGGCAGTCGGGTCGAGTTGGGTCATGTTTTTATCACATCATTCGAGTTGTCGATTGACGAATTCTTGAGCCTTGGGTTTTGTGTTCACTCAGGCTTGTGCGTTATGTGATTTACCAGTGTAGTACTGGGGTTGTTGTAAACTTTTCCAAATGATACTAATGTGTTTCTTCGGATAGAGATGTGTCGTGTTCTCGAGTTGAACTGAGTTTGCAAAATGTGTGTTTTGTAAATATCTGTCTCGAGTATTTTCTAGAGTTCAGACATGTGCTAGTATCACGGGGAATCGTCGGCTTCACGATCTGTGAGTATTTGTATTTTTGAATTGCATTGGGATTTATTGCCATTCTAAGATGATATGCTTTGGTTCAGCTGAATATTATGCATTACGGTATAAGGTGACAGAGTCGGGCCAGGATTGATGATCTTGAGAAGTTATGATTTTGGAAATCAATATGTCGATTAAATTTTGGAATCGGGTTATGTAATTGGGGAAATGTTGTGGATGGTTGAGAAGAACATGTAGTCATGTTAAGTCATTTTGAGATATATGAACCATTTTTGAGCATTTCATACTTTTCAAAATGAATGTTTTACGGATGTGTTACGGAAAATGATTTTTGGGCCGAGGCCCAATCGATTTTGAAATAGTTTATAACTCAGGACTTGAGGTCCATAAGGGTTTTCTACTTTGTAAACTTCTTGTAATGTGGAACAGGATATGGGCTGAGACCCTAATGTTTCAAAAGGCTCTTCGGTTTTCTTAAAACTCCAGAGATTTGTAAAACACTTTATCAATCGTTTATCTATTTTGTTTCCGCCTTTCAGAGTTTTGGTTTACTTCTTCAAATGAAACTTCTCGGGAAGTCTTTTGTTGTGTTTATTTGTTTCAATGTTTTGTCATAACATAGTTGAGGTGATTCGGAATGGGATAATGGTCGACGTTGCGAGCCATATGTGGAAGAAGGAATTTCTATCAGAGTCTATATATTAAGATTTTGGAACTATATCGTGTGGTTTTCCAATGGAATGTCAGTGGAATTGGTGACGAACCGAATTGGTATATAGGAGTATGGATGTAGTCGAGCATTTGTATATTTTCATTTTATTTAATCATGTGTATTCGAAAAGAATTGTTATCGAATACTTGGCATTAGCTAGTATGTAACATGGTTTAATTACATTAGGTCCATAGCGTACGTTATTTATTTGTGTAACGTACGTAATTGCAAGTCCAGAAGCAGGCAGTAGCTTATGGACCTGCTTTAGCATACGCTAATTTTGTTGATTACATATGTTATGGTCTCCTCAGATTGCCGTTGGATATAATGACCTACTGGATGACATCAACGGTCCAATTTTGAATTCAACTTCAATTACATAGCGGCCGTTACGGGGTTTGTGTAGCGTACATTATAGATCTTATGACCGTTCATTTTTTTTACCTTTTGTAAGCTGTTCAATTGTTTAATTTCAAACATAGCGTACGTTACGCATGGACTGTTGCGTATGTAATATATGTATTATAACGTAAGTTGCCTTTGCTACATAACCCTACATGATTATGAAAATTTCCACAAATACAAAAGTATGAATATTACGTACGTTACACTAAATCTTTAGTGAATATGACTGATGCCAATTCCAAGTCGTGAGTAGGATAATTCATCTCACACAGTTTCAACTGCCGCGATGCAAATGCCATTGTCTTATCGTGCTGCATAAGCACACATCTGAGTCCCTGACTCGAAGCGTCGATGTATACTGCAAACCCCTCGTTACATTGTGATAAAGCTAAAATCGGCACTGATGTCAAATGCTTCTCCATTTCATCAAAGGTTTGTTGTCTCTCAACAATCCAAACAAACTTTTCCGTCTTCCATAGTAACTGTGTAAGTGGTTGAGCGAGTTTCGATAACTCCTCGACAAAATGACGATAGTACCTAGCAAGGCCCAAAAAGCTTCAAACTTTCTTTATATTTTTAGGTGGTGTCCAATCTAACACTACCTCAACCTTCTGCGGGTCCACACAAACTCCCTCAGTCGAGATCACATGGCCGAGAAACATAACCTCCTTTAGCCAAAATTTATAGAACTTCGCATATAGGTTTTGAGTTCTCAAAATGTCTAATACTAAACGCAAGTGTTAGGCATGCTCCTCCTCATCTAGAGAATAAATCAGAACATCATCAATAAAGACAATCACACATTTATCAAGGTACTCGATAAATGTCTTGTTCATCAACTGCATGAACACTACTGGCATATTGGTCAGTCCGAAAGGCATGACCACAAATTCATAATGTCCGTATATCGTCCAAAAAACAGTCTTTGGTATTTGACTCTTTCACTCAAAGCTGGTAGTATCCCGATCTCAAATCGATCTTCGAGAATACTGTAGCTCCTTACAACTATCCGAACAAGTCATTTATATGAGGTATCACTTTGTTTAGCTCACGGTAATCGATGCATAAGCGCAATGAACCATCCCTCTTCCTCACAAATAGGAACGTGCTACCCAAGTCGAACCGCTCGGTCTAATGTATCCCTTATACAACAACTCTACCAACTGATTCTTCAATTCCCGTATTTCTGAAGGTGCTATGCAATAAGGTACCTTAGAAATCAGAGTTGCGTCAGGCTCTAAATCAACAAAAAATTCTATCTTTCAATCCGACACTAATCCAAGAAGAGTGTCTAGAAAAACATCTGGATACTCATTAACAACTGGAATTATAGAAAAGTCGATCCTTCCCTCCTTCGACTTGAAAGCATAACATCAGTAGCCCGTGAAACCCTTATTTAGGAGTTTCATGGACTTCATGGCACTAATACGCAATTTATGCTTATCTAGTTTATGGCCCACAAAAGAGTACTCGGAACCACCCTTAGTCACTATAGTGATAACCTTAGTGCGATAGTTCATAATTGCTCCGTGGCTCTCGATCCAATCATCACCGAGGATCAAGTCCCCGCCCTCGATATCAACCAAAATAAAATTCGACGACCAAACTACACCTACTATGCTCACTGGATACTTTTTAATCTCATGATTACCCATAATTCTATCCCCACTATGTAGTCTCACAATGAAAGGCTCGCAAACAGTCATGCAATCAATACACAAATGGTGTGCACAATCTAATGAGATGCAAGAATACGTAGCACCATAATTAAATAACACTCGGACTGGATGAGATAGAATATGAATGGTACCTGAGTCCACTGCCGCTTTGGGATCATCCACTCGGCACATCTCGTAAACTCGTGGATGTGTTGAACCAACACTAGAATCTCCCCCTATAACGGACTGACCCAATCTCCAACCTCTATCGTAACTCTGTTGTGGCTGGCTAGCTGAATGCTGCTGATTCACACTCGGGTCCCTAGGCATTGAGACATAATCTTGAGTGTCAAAAGTTTTATTCCCTCCAGTACAGTAAACCGCCCTATAAACCATCTGGCCTCAAGTATTACATCTCAAGGTGGAAAATAACACTCGAGGTTGATGTGGCCAGTATGTTTGTAATTAAAGCATGTCACTTCGCGCGTCGAGGTGCCCGGAGCAAAACAAAAACCCTTTCCGCACCTAAAAGGACGTGATGGGTTCCCTACAGGACGGATAAGTGACTGGGATCTCTGAAAATTAACACGCTTGTTATGAGAAAAGTTCCCGCTAGTTTTTTATTTCTTTGTCTAGGTAGATGTCTCAGTCACCGGACTCAACAAGTCGTAGGCCAGTGGCTTGTCTTGGTACTCTCTTAGTGTAGTGCAGGCGAACTCGTCCATGTAACATCGTATCTCCGTCCTCATTCGCATATCAAAATGACAGATCTTATGACGCTCATCACGCACCTGATTCTTCACATGGACCAACTGATAGTTGTGTAACACCTTAAATATATTCAGGGTACGTCACATCACCGTGAATCCCTACTTGGGAATTACAAGTCTAATTCCATATACAACATATTCGGAACCTTCAATAATATAATAACAATATCCAAACCATAGTTGACAACGCACAAAACCGCAAAAAACAAACAATTTCAACATAAACGCCGAGAAAGAACAACTCGTATAGTACTCGAGTACCAACTAATAATTTATGACAAAATAATCCCAAAGGACATGACTCGAGGAAAGTAACATGATTCATCACAGTATCACGCCTATCCGTCATCGTTGTACTGCTCTAGTGCTCGCTCGATTAGATTCTTCATACCTGAAAAATATGAAACGTATTTCCCTCGAATGGGATTAGCCGTGGAATAGCTAGTGCAAGTAGTATAAATGAACCCTCACATCTTACACATTAAAGTACACGCATTATAATTTTCAAAATCCAAGATAATGATTTTCGGAAATGCAAAATAAAAAATATGCCACAGTAGTAAAAAACCTCATGATTAACCATGAACCCAACCATGCGCGGATCCCTCCGAGGCCCCGTTGGACCCTCCCGGAGTGGTTAACCCCAATGTTCGTGGATCCAACCATGCGCGGATCCCTTCGAGGCCCCATCGGATCTTCCCAAAATGAACGTATACTCTCACACTCGTATGCAACACTTTCCACATTTAAGAATGTAATCTTCATAAGAATTACTTGCCTTTGAGACATGATGGAATGTTCCGAGACGGTATATGACCACAGTTGAAGGAACTTGATGGTTCCTAACCTAAACGATCCATGAAACAACTATCAACAAAAATGCGACTGGAATGTAAACTTAAATACACTGGGAAACCCTGGTACGAATCATGTAATCCATCAATATAACACATAAAGGGCGGATCACAACCAAACCCTCTCGATTTCACAAAATTCAGAAACTACACCATAATTTCGTAGGGGAAACATTTATCGGGGATAGATGAATCATACACATCACGATCCTATGAGTAAATCGTAAGGAAACAGAGAAAAATAGCAACCCCCCCAAATCCCGAAATTAAGGTTCTGAGAAAGATTACCTCGATTCTAAAGAGAAAGAAGGTTGAACGATGATTAAATCACGTTAGGAACTCAGAGATGAAGTTGGATGAGGAGATCCTGACCAACTCTCCTATGTGGAATCACCCAAATCGCCGCTCGGAGAAAGGAAATGAGAAAGGAAAGAAAACATGACTGCCATGTTTTTATACCGACAGAGGCGCATGACCAGACACGCACGACCAAATGCTCGTGCATAACTCGTGCGTATATTTAGTATGCTTAACAGAACAGATATGCATGACCAAATATGCTCGTGCGTTAGTTTGTGCGTTAGCTCGTGCGAAGTCCACTGCTCAACTTTTACTGGGACGCACGAGCAGCAGCTCGTGTGTCCCTGCTGTAACACCCCAAACTAGGCGGATATTACAGTGCCGTGGACCCCCGACTGGGATCCACCAGGCGAATGAAAATTAATGAATTGAATAATATAATTGCAGTACCGAACCACATTATATCATAAATTACTCCGATGAGGAGTTTCATTATAACACACCCCAGATAATACCGAATACATGTATATTTTATATGAAGATAAAATACACAACACTGAATGAAACGAAGTATCCAAATGGAAATCTGCAGCGGAAAAATAAATGACGACAACATGAATGACTGAAAGGATTGGGGCCCCCTACTAGTATCACTGGGGCTCCTCGCCGCCAACATTCTATTCCCGTGCTTTTGCCTTGCCATGACCTGGAAACAATATCCCCAAACGGGGTCAGTTACACAGAACAACAATCCTAAAGGGTTGAAAAATACACAATCATGATATATCTTTAGTTATGAAATATCCGTAGTTATGATTTAAGCTGAAGAGGAGCATCATAGTACACCCATAATGTTCTGTGCAAGTGTACAAGACGAGTGCCCGGACACACTAGTCCTTGTACCTAATTAGTCTCACGGAGGTAAACGTTACCGTGCATACCCGATGTATCGGTGACCCAATACATGACCATCGCGTGCTCGACTAAAAATTCCACACATCCGCACCCGGCCACGCAATATGAACCCAGAAGGTCATATGAACGAGAATGACCATAATGAATATCAATGAATAATAATCCGACAAGGTCAAGAATGACTCACGGATATGAAAATAATAGTGAAGTGAATGATAGCTCAATGAAATGATTGGAACCGTCGTTCCTCGTGAATGAAGTGATTCTTCGACATTTACAAGTCTCAATACGGTTAATACAATTATGAATGAGTTATGAATATAAATGAATCAACCACAAAAGGAATGAATATCCTTTTAACCGAGTAAGAATTAACTTACTCAACACCGATGAAGAATGTCCTTCCACGAACAACGTTCTAAATGAGAATTCGGCCGCTCGAACAACCTTGAATAACACAATTTCGAACAATCCGATCAACATCCGAATCAAACACGATGATAACCAACATCAAAACGTCGATACGACTAAACCAAGTTCATTGGGTCATTATATCAAACATGTTGTGACCAATCTCCGATTGTTTACAATCAATCCTCAATTATACCAACATTAAATCCCCAAGGAGTGTTTCAAACCAACAAGACATCTTCAATACGATCAATAGTCCAAAATGAACATCCAATTTTGTGATTTCAACAACAATTAATCGAAAACCCCCAAATCCAACTTAATATTCAAAGTGTTCTTGAATAATCCTTTAATAATCCAATGAATAATCATACATATCCATAATCATGCATACATCACTTCATACAACATGATTTTAACGTCTAAAACATCATATCTCAATACAAAATCGAAATCCAAGATGTTGAAGAATATTACATTTGAAGATCCAAGCACTTCGATCCGATGAATACGCATTAAATCGACTATCCTAGCTCCCCAAACGAATGAAGATGATGAAAACCGAACACCCTTATGATTGATGATGAAAAATATCTCCCTCAAGCTCTCTCTCTCGGAACAAAATGAAGAAAATGGGAAAATGAGCTGAAAGTCCCGATGAAGTCCTTATAAACTGCCGGGAGTTACGGCCGTAACTCGGCTTCGTCTAGAAACTGCCGACAGCCATACGGCCGTACTCGCACCTCACTTACGGGCGTAACTCGCCCTCGTCCAAAACACCTGCCGACATCCATACGGCCGTACCCGCACACCTTACGGGCGTAACTCGAACGATACGGCCGCATCCGGCCAAACTTACGAGCGTCAGCCCCCTTCGCCGAAACTGACCAGGCACCCTGCCTCTAACGTACGGCCGTATCCGGCCAAGCCTTACGGACGTACCTGCCTCATCTTACGGCCGTATACCGCAACCCTTACGGCCGTAAGTCCCTCTCGTCCGACAAAACCTAAAAATTACTAACACCCCTTATGGCCGTAGCCTGCCCACCTTACGGCCGTATCTCACCTTCGACCAAAACACCCTTGATCCGACGAAAGCATGTTACGGCCGTAATGTATGATTAGTTACGGCCGTAACTTGTTGATGAACATGAAGAAAATCCGACAACTCCGATTTCTCGCTACGATTGATGAATGATCCGACATACCATACGTATGTGAAAGTAAATAAGTCTAGCACATGCCAATGATGATACTTCCAACGCAGTACTACCAATCCCGATGATAATGATAATACTCTCGTCTCGACACTCAAACGGGGATGAATGACGATCGGCAACTGATACACGGTTATAATATGCCAACAATGAACACAATTGAATGAATCATGAATGATGAGTGATTATTAATGAGTGAAAATTACTGAGTGACGATTATTGACTGATAAATACTAAATGATAATGAATGAATTACAACCGGGTATTACATACTCCCCCCCTTAAAAAGAGTTTTGTCCTCGAAACTAAGGGCCAAACAACTCGGGATAATTCTCCCGCATACTAACCTCGGTTTCCCAAGTAGCCTCTTCGACTCCGTGTCTAGACCACTAAATTTTAACCAAAGGAATCGTCTTGTTCCTCAACTGTTTGATTCACCGCTCTAAAACTCGTATAGGACGCTCCTCATACGAATGATCACCCACGATCCCGATTTCATCGAACTGGAGTATGTGGCTCGGGTCGGAAACATACTTCTGCAACTGAGAGACGTGAAAAACATTATGAATTCGGCTCAACGCCGGATGTAAAGCCAATCGATAAGCCAGACTGCCTATTCGATCCTAAATCTCAAACGGTCCGATGAATTTCGGACTCAACTTTCCCCGCTTCCCGAAATGGAAGATACCTCGAATTGGGGATACCTTGACCAACACGTGGTCACCTGTCTTGAACTCTAGTGGTCGACGACGATTAACTGCATATGATTTCTATCGACTCTAAGTTGTCAACAAACGACTCCTGATCCAAGCTACCTTTTCACGGGCGGCTATAAGCATATCGGGATCGGTGCCAATTGATTCTGATAAGTCGTCCAAACACAAAGGATATCGACAACGACGACCGTACAAGGCGTCCTAAGGTGCCATTTTAATCGAATCATGCCAACTATTATTGTACGTGAACTCAATCAACGATAGTTGGGCTTCCCAATCGACTTTCCAATCGAGGACGCATGCCCACAACATGTCCTCCAATGTCTGATTAGTCCTATCAGATTATCTGTCGGACTGAGGATGAAAAACGGTACTGAGATTAAGCTGAGTTCCCATAGCATGATGAACTGATTTCTAAAAATGTGACACGAATCGTCCGTCACGATCGGAAACAATATACTTAGGAGTACCATGCAATCTCACTATCTCTTTGATGAACAACTGGGCAAGTCTCTCGGGACCCCACATATCCTTAACCTCAAGGAAATGAGCTGATTTAGTCGAACGGTCCACAATTACCCAGATTGTATTCATGCCACGACGACTCGTCGGCAAACTCGTGATGAAATCCATAGAACTATCTTCCCACTTCCACTCTGGAATAGGGAGCGGTTTCAGCATACCTGCTGGTCGCTGATGTTCCATCATTACTTGCTGACAGGTTAAACCTCTCGAAATAAATTTTGCGACTTCTCGCTCATATTACTCTACCAGTAATTTTGTTTCAAGTCCTTGATTATCTTGCTGGACCCCGGATGAATGGAAAAAGGGGTAGCATGAGCTTCTCTCAAAATCAAGTTTTTCAACTCTTCATCCACCGGTACGCATAACCGATTCTTAAATTGTAGAAGTCTGCCCTCATGGACCACAAATCCAGGGGATTTTCCCTGAGCCACATCCTCATTGATGCGCAACAATGATGGGACTGAATACCGATTCACTCTGATTGCCTCCTCAAGTGGTGATGAAATCTCTAACATGCAAAGTTGCCCTTGCACTCGCTGAAGCCAGACCTCGATCTCGGGTATAACGAATTCCTGCTGAAGCTCCTTCTGAATTGCTAAACGAGCATGCATTTGCTCCTGAATGGACTTACGACTCAAGGCATCGGCAACCACATTTGCCTTACCCGGGTGGTACAGTATCTCGATATCCTAATATTTGATTAGTTCCAACCACCACCTCTGTCGCATATTTATCTCCTTTTGAGTAAATATATACTTCAACTCTTATGATTGGTGAATATGTGACAAGTGACGCCATAGAGGTAATGACGCCAAATTTTCAATGCAAAAACCACGGCTGCTAACTCCAGGTCGTGGGTCGAATAATTAACCTCGTAAGGTCTCAACTGTCGTCAAGCATAGGCAATAACCTTCCCATTCTGCATTAATACACATCCAAGACCGTGTCCGGACACGTCGCTAAAAACCACGAATCCTTCCGTCCCTTGTGGCAAGGAAAGTATAGTTTCTGAAATTAACCGGATCTTGAGTTCCTCAAAACTCCACTGACACGCGTCGGACCACACTTATTTCTTATCCTTTCGAAAAAGGTTCGTCATTCGTTGAGCGATTTAGAAAATCCTTCCACAAACCGCCGATAATAACCGGATAATCTGATAAAGCTTCTGATTTCCTTAACGTTCTTCGGAGGTAATCAACCTCGGATAGCCTCCGTCTTCTGAGGATCGACACGTACACCGTCTGATGAAATTACATGCCCAAGAAACGACACTTCGGACATCCGGAACTCAGATTTGGAAAACTTTCCATAAAGTTGCTCTCGCCTCAACACATCGAGAACCTGATGAAGGTGGAGCTCGTGCTCCTCCCGGTCACGAGAATAAATTAAAATGTCATCAGTGAAGACAACCACAAACTGATCCAAAAAGTCTATGAAAACCCGATTCATTGTTTCCATGAATACCACAGATGCATTAAATAACTCAAATGGCATTACCACGAACTCATAATGACCATAGCGAGTTTGAAACGCCGTCCTCGCGATATCCGACTCTCGAATTCGCAACTGATGATATCCAGATCTTAATTCGATCTTGGAAATTACTGAAGTTCCCTGAAGTTGATCTAAGAGATCATCAATACGGGGTAGAGGATACTAATCTTGATCATCACCCTGTTCAACTCCCGATAATTAATACACACACAAAACGAACCATCCTTCTTCTTGACAAAACACTGGTACTCCCCACGGGGACGCACTCGGTCGGATATAACCTTTCTCAAACAATTCATCAAGTTGAATCTTCAACTCCTGCATTTCGGTCGGGGCCATCCGATATGGTGCCTTCGAAAATGGGGGCGTACCAGGCTCCAACTCTATTGTGGATTCCACATCCCTCGGTGGAGGTAAACCAGGTAGCTCGTCTGGGAGTACATTGTCAATCACTAACAATGATACCACGAATGATTGAACACCTCGATTGCCATAGAACGGTCAATCGATGACAATGATACAGTGAATGATTGAACACTTTGATTGCCTTAGAACGGCCAATCGATGAAAATGATACAATGAATGATTGAACACTTCGATTGCCTTAGAACGGCCAATCGATGAAAATGATACAATGAATGATTGAACACCTCGATTGAGTAATTTCACTACCTCCATCATATTAATAATTCCTGGAACAACGGGGATTACCTCCCTGAAATACACATTCGACTCCAACGACTGAAATGATAGTGACCATATGCTTACGGACGTTGAGGATGGTATGATGACGGTCCATCCAACTAATACCCAATATTACATCGTCTTTAGGTACATTCACCACGATTTGGTACACCAACCAATCGCGGTTATTATGCTCAATTCGGTCAGTTCTTAACCTCATGATTTTCAAAAATTCTTCTACCGTCAGGTAGACCAATGATATAAGGTCCACAATCAATAGGACTATCCAAATTAAGTCTATTCAAACATGATTTGGAAATGAATGAATGCGGTGCACCAGTATCAAAAGGGTACACACAGGTTGAGATAAAATTACGAGTATACCTGAGATCATTCGGGCCTCCGGATCATCGGTCCTCTTCATCGTGTGAATCCGGGACTTGACGGCCCCCGAACCGGATGCTCCCGTCTGATAAATATGAGCTCCGCCTTTAATCGCTTTCATCATCTTAAACGACGCTGATAGAACAGTCTGATTCTGAATCGTTGATTGCTTCGGGGCATGAGATGCTGCCGGAGCCGGCTTGGAGTCCTTTCGGCAAAAGCGGGCCTTATGCCCAACAATCCCACAGTTATGGCACGTGATAGACGGTTTCAGACACTTAGTGCTGTAATGACCCGGCGCTCCACAATTGAAATAGGTGATGGTCGAACTGGCCGCTCGGGACTGAGATCCCGTACGATTAGGCACCGTAGGAGGTCGCTCAGAAACGTTAGGGCCCGCACGAGGCTTCTTGAAGGTTGACGTACCACCTTCGGACTGCTTACGCTTCGTTGATTTCTTGATGACCGATGAAGGTTGTTGCTCAGCAATTTCCTTAGCAGCAGGCTCATACGGGAGGGTTCTCTCGATTAATTCGGCCAGAGTGGCGCAATGATGATTAAGAAATTGCATATGGGTAATCATGACCTGCATAAAAGTGAGTGGATCAACCCGAACATCTTCTGGTCTAGCGGAATACTAGGCATGGTTTCCCGACAGTGAGTGATTATTCCCCGGGTTTCGGCCCGCACCGCGGCCTCTCCCCGTGCATCCCCTAACAGCTCTCTCCATACTGAAGTAGGAAGGTCTCATGATAATCATAGATCTCGTATGAGTACCGCATTATGATTTACGTCATGAAATGATGAAAATGAGCATACGCGCTCTAACACAGTGATTACATGAATGATTAACTGAGGTGACATGATTATCTGATGAAACTCTTGAAATGAATATCTTGAACAAGTTAACAAGATTAATGATATGATCTTCCAGATCTACAACTGAGTAATGAAATGAATTGAGTGATTAATGGGTTAACATGATCGTCCTGATCAAAATGAAAATGATGTTTGAGGATTGTTAACTGATGAATTATGAATGAATGATTATTGCCAGAAATTATACCATGGCGTTAGAAGTCTTACAGTTCCTTCGGTCTGATTGGCTCGGCATTTGCATAGGTCACATGTGACGCGAAAGTCCAATGATACTAGTCTGATGACGATGATTTCAAATGAGACATGACTCGGAAGGTAGTATTCAAAACCACGCTCCGATACCAACTCTGTAACACCCCAAACTAGGCGGATATTACAGTGCCGTGGACCCCCGACTGGGATCCACCAGGCGAATAAAAATTAATGAATTGAATAATATAATTGTAGTACCGAACCACATTATACCATAAATTACTCCGATGAGGAGTTTCATTATAACACACCCAAGATAATACCGAATACATGTATATTTTATATGAAGATAAAATACACAACACTGAATGAAACGGAGTATCCAAATGGAAATCTGCAGCGGAAAAATAAATGACGACAACATGAATGACTGAAAGGATTGGGGCCCCCTACTAGTATCACTGGGACTCCTCGCCGCCAACGTTCTATTCCCGTGCTTTTGCCTGGCCATGACCTGAAAACAATATCCCCAAACGGGGTCAGTTACACAGACCAACAATCCTAAAGGGTTGAAAAATACACAATCATGATATATCTTTAGTTATGAAATATCCTTAGTTATGATTTAAGCTGAAGAGGAGCATCATAGTATGCCCGTAATGTTCTGTGCAAGTGTACAAGACGAGTGCCCGAAGACACTAGTCCTTGTACCTAATTCATCTCACGGAGGTAAACGTTACCGTGTGCATAGTCCAATGTATCGGCGACCCAATACATGACCATCGCGTGCTCGACTAAAAATTCCACACATCCGCACCCGTCCACGCAATATAAACCCAGAAGGTCATATGAACGAGAATGACCATAATGAATATCAATGAATAATAATCCGACAAGGTCAAGAATGACTCACCGATATGAAAATAATAGTGAAGTGAATGATAGCTCAATGAAATGATTGGAACCATCGTTCCTCGTGAATGAAGTGATTATTCGACAATTACAAGTCTCAATACGGTTAATACAATTATGAATGAGTTATGAATATGAATGATTCAACCACAAAAGGAATGAATATCCTTTTAACCGAGTAAGAATTAACTTACTCAACACCGATGAAGAATGTCCTTCCACGAACAACGTCCTAAATGAGATGTCGGTCGCTCGAACAACCTTGAGTAGCACAATTTCGAACAATCCAATCAACATCCGAATCAAACACGATGATAACCAACATCAAAACGTCGATACGACTAAACCAAGTTCATTGGGGCATTATATCAAACATGTTGTGACCAATCTCCGATTGTTTACAATCAATCCTCAATTATACCAACATTAAATCCCCAAGAAGTGTTTCAAACCAAAAAAACATCTTCAATATGATCAATAATCCACAATGAACATCCAATTTCGTGATCTCAACAACAATTAATCGAAAACCCCCAAATCCAACTTAATATTCAAAGTGTTCTTGACTAATCCTTCAATAATCCAATGAATAATCATACATATCCATAATCATGCGTACATCACTTCATACAACATGATTTTAACGTCTAAAACATCATATCTCAATACAAAATCGAAATCCAAGATGTTGAAGAATATTACCTTTGAAGATCCAAGCACTTCGATCCGATGAAAACGTGTTAAATCGACTATCCCAGCTGCCCAAACGAATGAAGATGATGAAAACCGAACACCCTTATGATTGATGATGAAAAATATCTCCCTCAAGCTCTATCTCTCGGAACAAAATGAAGAAAATGGGAAAATGAGCTGAAAGTCCCGATCAAGTCCTTATAAACTGCCGGGAGTTACGGCCGTAACTCGGCCAACTTACGGCCATAACATCCCAGGTCAACGGCCTTACGGCCGTAACCAGCCATCTCGTACGGATGTAACTCGGCTTCGTCCAGAAACTGCTGACAGCCATACGGCCATACCCGCACCTGACTTACGGGCATAACTCGCCCTCGTCCAAAACACCAGCCGACATCCATACGTCCGTACTAGCACACCTTACGGGCATAACTCGAACGATACGGCCGTATCCGGCCAAACTTACGGGCATAAGCCCCCTTCGTTGAAACTGACCAGGCACCCTGCCTGTAACATACGGCCGTATCCGACCAAGCCTTACTGCCGTACCTGCCTCATCTTACGGTCGTATACCGTAACCCTTATGGCCGTAAGTCCCTCTCGTCCGACAAAACCTGAAAATTACTAACACCCCTTACGGCCGTAGCCTGCCCACCTTAGGACCGTATCTCACCTTCGGCCAAAACACCCTTGATCCGACGAAAGCATGTTACGGCCGTAATGTATGATTAGTTACGGCCGTAACTCGTTGATGAACATGAAGAAAATCCGACAACTCCGATTTCTCGCTACGATTGATCAATGATCCGACATACCATACGTATGTGAAAGTAAATAAGTCCAACACATGCCAATGATGATACTTCCAACACAGTACTACCAATCCCGATGATAATGAATATACTCCCGTCTCGACACTCAAACGGGGATGAATGACGATCGGCAACTGATACACGGTTATAATATGCCAACAATGAACACAATTGAATGAATCATGAATGATGAGGGATTATTAATGAGTGAAAATTACTTAGTGACAATTATTGACTGATAAATACTGAATGATAATGAATGAATTACAACCGGGTATTACACCTGCCAGGTGCAAACATGCAGCAGTTAGCTGCTAATCCACATCGTGTCTCACTGCCTTGATTATCTGCACTCGCACCAAAGCTAACATATGACACAACGCTTACGAAGAGTCCCCAAGTGTGAATTCGATCACAAAACAAACACACGATTCCGACCACCTGAAGGTACGGGAAAATGATACGAAGTCAATTTCTCAAAACTTTGGAAATTATAAAATTACCAAAACATCCAAAATTCATGATACGAGATCGAACAATAATACCAAAGTTCATAACATATCTAAAAACATCATACGAATTTGTGGGAACGTCAGTTTCAAACAAGATTTTTGAGAATCGATCCCAAATACGCAAAATCACAACATCGCACAGATTTACATAAAAACACTCTCGAAACTCGTTCGAATGGCAAAAAGCACAAAACAAAATAACTTCAAAACATCTTAACGGTTATGAGCGAGTCACTAAAATTAGAAAAGCACCAAAAATGAAAATCCTCGAAACTAGAATGGTACAGATATTATATTCTCCCCCTCTAAAAACAAGTTTCGTCCCGAAACTTAAGAGATGAATAATTCAAGGTGTTTAGTACGCATGATATCACTACTAGAAAAATACCCTTATAGTGACACTTTTTTTATAACACTTTTAAACAAGTGTTGCTATATGTAGGACACTTTAATGTCTTATTAATTTTATAATCATATTTTGTGACGCTAAACATAATTTTCTTTTCTATTTCACCACTCTTAATCCTGTATTAAAACCTAAGGCGATCGTCTCTTGGCACCTGGCGATCGACTCTAGTGTCCGGTCAAGGACGACCGCTTCATGCGACGCGAAGCCAGCATCCGTTTAGTTGGCGAAGGCCGAAGCTCAGGACAGAGACCCACATGCAGATCCGGAAAAGCCACCGCAGAACATGGATCATTGACCACAACCTGTCACCATCTTCTCACCTACCGACAGACCCGCCGAAAGGTGCAAGGTGGGACCTCCCGGGACAGCGACTCAGGACACGTGCAGACTTCTCATTGGCTCGCACAGCTGGCTGCCAACAGCATCCGTGGACTTTAAGGCAACCAACCCATGTGCTAAAAGACGATCACCCCTTATTATATTACAAGAAAGGCGATCGCCCGTAAGCAAAAGGCATCACGGCTCCTCCTATAAATAGAAGGCTTCCTGCACTTGGAAAAGGGGCTACTTTCTCGTTGTTTCACAGTTGGCTTCTCACTCTTGGCAACGCTATACACTTCGGACATCTTTCTCTCTCACTCTCGAGACCTCTTAACCCATAAGACGGTCGGCAGAAACGAGAATAAGAACACACAGAGCTTCGCTCAAGAGCTAGATAACTAGGATCTTTTACACTTATTGTAATCGCATTCTTACATTAATATTTGTACTCAAACGTATTCGTATTAATAACATCTCGCGAGAGCATTCAAGCCCAGTCCTAACAAACCCGGCAAATCTTGTGTTATTTCCATTCCCACGGACGTGCTCTCGCACTTTGTTTGCTGCCCATCCATTCCAGCAACATCTATCTCCGGATAATATTTTGGGTAGCAACAATTGGCGCTAGAAGGTGGGCTTAATCTTAACCTTCATTTTTATTCCGGCTGTTTCGAAGAACACTCACTGTTCTCTGGAGCATATACCTGAAGAAACACTCACTGTTCTTCAGAGAAAAACCTTCAGAATAATGGTGTCTGCCACCACATCAAAGAGAGCCACTTTCAGAACCGCTGAACGCCTTAACCCAGATCAATCCGAGCCCCAGCCTACGGCAGAGGGTAGCTGCGGTGACGTGAGACTCTCGATCCCGCACCTGAGGGATGGCCCTAGCCTTTCGCTCGACCAGTTCCAAACCGTGGAACAGACCGAGGAGGCTATGGCCATCCTGAGGGAGCGACAGAGAGCATTCGACGTGCCCGCAATTACCCCATCAGCCGTCTGTCGCGTGGGCAAGCGGAATCTCAAGGGGTTACTTGTCGAGCGATCGTCAGGAAGCCCCGACTCACAAGCAGAAGCACTCGCGAGGCGGGACGGTTCCGTTTTAGCCGCCTAGGCAGCGACACAACATGGTGACCGGGATATTTTGGCCCCAGCCACGGGACGACGGAGCCCGAATCCATCACCAGGGGTTCATCCTACCCAACTCTCAAAAGTCAGGTCGGCCACTTGGCTCCCCCTCGCAGAAGAACCAAGATCGGCGGCGACGACCTCATCGCCTACCGCGGAGCCAGGAGATCGGAACACGATTGCCTCGGCACCCGCTACAAGAGCCAAACCATCAGCGACCAAGCTACGGCGATGGCCGCAATGCAACGCCAGCTCAATGACATGAAGGCGCTCCTGGAATCTGGGGCAGGCGCCAAGAGAAAGATCGCCGGGCCGAGCGAGCCACTTGCATTCCACATTGAGCTCGCCCCCGTGTAGCCAAGGATCACTCCTCCTCAAACACCTTTGTACGAGGGGAGGTCGGACCCCGAGACTCACCTGAGCAAGTTCCGGATCTACATGACCGGGTGTGGGGCATCAGATGCTACCAGATGCCGAATGTTCCCGCTAACGCTGGGCGACCTGGCCCATAGGTGGAACGTCTCATTGCCACCGCGATCCATCAATTCCTTTGAACAACTGGCGAATGACTTCACGTCGTACTTCACCGCCAAGGTCGCTCGACCAGAAGGCCCCCACCGCATGATGAAAATCAGGCAGGGGGAAGACGAGTCCGATGCAGACTACATCGACCGGGTGGATGAGATAATCCTCAACGGCGAGCCTGTGAGCGACGAGATCGCCCTCTACTCGGTCCTAGGGGGATTCGATGGTCTTTCGCCTATGTTCAAGCATCTTACGAAGGACATCTCCCCGACCTATGCAATCTTCCGCGCCAAGGCCGCAGACTTTTTGGCCAGACAAAGGTTACTTTTCCACGTATGAGTAACGCGATCGGCAGTCGAATGACGATCATCAGTCTTCCAACCCGATCGCCAGAATCAAACAACATCTCCCAAAAATGGAGGACTCACTTGCCCTCTAAAGATCATCATCTAACATGAAGGACCTAGGCACGAGATTGCCTCTCCCAGCACAACTTACACCGTCGACGATCGTCATCTAACATGACGATCCGAGGTAGAAGAGTGCAGCCATTGTCCTGGTGGTCAATGGAACCAACTGTTTTGGCCATGCAAGGTTCCTTTGGGCTGCGATCGCTCGCCCTTCGTTTAAATACGAGGCGGGCGTAGCCGAAGGACCCTCCAAACAAATCAATGGACACGCTCGCCTGCCCTCAAAGGTTCATCATCTAACTTGGTGGACCCGGACAATGCGACGCGTCCTTACCCCTGTCACAACGTATACCGTCGAGGATTGCCATCGAACATGACGATCTGAGTTAGAAAAGTGCTTGCAAGCCGCGGACGTGGGGTCGATTAATCCGACGACGCCCCACGCAAGGACTCCTCCAAACCAAGACCGCACGCCCTTCGTTTAAATACGAGGCGGGCGCAGCCTACCGGAGGACCCTCACAATAAAATGAGTCACGAGACAAACCTACAGTTGGAATGTCGCTCGAGCACAAGACACGGTCATGGAGGTCGGTCCATCTAACTCCGCGACCGTGCATAGTTCCTCAACGACGAAACAATTAGCTTTCCACGAGGAATCGGCAAAATTGAAGATCACAGTTACAAGACCGAAGATAGCTCGCCAAGCGACCAGATCGCCCAGATCCGAAGACCAAAGTCCGCTCAATGGATCGCCCATCCTTATCCTGAACGATCGCCAGTGGAACCACCTCACCCCATGTCTTCAACATCCGAGCAAGCTGGGGGGCAATTGTTGTGTCGAGATTTATACACCTCGACAGGCGATCGGCATAAATGCCGGGCAGTCGGGCCAAAGTCGAATAAACCAAGGATGACTGGCCTACAGAATGGATCTCCCAGATCAAACCCAAGTGCCGAGCGATCGATATCTAAGGTGATCGTCTCTTGGTACCTGGCAATCGACTCTGGTGTCCGGCCAAGGACGACCGCTTCATGCCACGCGAAGCCAGCATCCACCTAGTCGGCGAAGGCTGAAGCTCAGGACAAAAACCCACATGCAGATCCGGAAAAAGCGCCACAGAACATAGATCATTGACCATATCCCGTCACCATCTTCTCACCTACTGACAGACCTGCCGAAAGGTGAAAGGTGGGACCTCCCGGGACAGCGACTTAGGATGCGTGCAGACTTCTCAATGGCTCGCACAGCTGGCTGCCAACAGCAGTTGCGGACTTTAAGGCAACCAACGCATGTGCTAAAAGACGATCGCCCCATTATTATATTACAAGAAAGGCGATCGCCCGTCATAAAAAGGCATCACGGCTCCTCCTATAAATAGAAGGCTTCATGCACTTGGAAAAGGGGCAGCTTTCTCGCTGTTTCACAGTTGGCGTCTCACTCTTGGCAACACTATACACTTCTGACATATTTCTCTCTCACTATCGAGACCTCTTAACCCATAAGACGGTCGGCAGAACCGAGAACAAGAACACACAGAGCTTCGCTCAAGAGCTAGATAACTAGGATCTTTTACACTCATTGTAATCGCATTCTTTCATTAATATTTGTACTCAAACATATTCGTATTAATAACATCTCGCGAGAGCATTCAAGCCCGGGCCTAACAAAGCCGGCAAATCTTTTGTTATTTCCATTCCCACGGACGTGCTCTTGCACTTTGTTGCTGCCCATCCATTCCAGTAATATCTATCTCCGGATAATATTTTGGGTAGCAACAGAGATACCTGCTGCTTGGGCTAAAACCCTTTTGTGATAGGGTTTGGAGGCCATTCTTAAGAAGGATGTGGATCTAGAAGATGGAGCAAATATCGCAAGGTATATCCGTAGTACTAAAAATGACATTTTGTGTAGCTGGGAGAACAACTTATAAACTCGATTGTTTGATTCCCGAAGTCTGAAACAAAATCATGCATGGGAATGTAAGGATCAAAATATGGAGTATCTTTATCTTTGTCTTCTGAGAAAGTTCACTTACAGGATCTCAATTTGCTTACTTTTAATTTATACCTATCTTCTGCCGTAAAATTGCTAATCTCTTTCAGAGGTCTGGCTCCGGACTCCATGACTGTTGAACAATGTGATTCTTTACTTGTTTTCCACACTCTTTGTAAGGTTTGTATCTACGGTTTTTTCTATACATTCTATTTCTAAATAAAATTTGATTTATTAAATAATGTGTTCACAGATGGGTATGAAGGAGGGCAATGATGAAGTTACTACCAAAACTCATATTCTGTCTTTTGAGATTCTTCAGGTTGTTTGATATATTTATATATGAATCTTTAATGTGATGGATGGGTGCATGAAAAAACTTTTTTTAGTTTCATCTCCACATTTCAGGTCTCCATATTTCAGGATGAAAAATACGATTTTCAGTGTAAGACATATTTGTCTAATGAATCTCATTTAGTTTCACTGTTCTAAAAATCGACCTAGGCGGTAGAAGTTCGACCTTCGCCCCTCTTAGACATGTTGTGGTTACTGGTTGCAAGTGTCATATTTGTGCCTATTTTCCAAAAAATACCTGGATGTAAGTGGAACTTGAGCGTGTTTGCCCCTAAAAACTTGAGGGTTAATTGGAAAGGAAAAGGGTTTCCTCAGGCTGCAAGTAGTTCAATCTTAATATAACCAGTTGATTCATATGTAAAACTTGGTTCCTATTACAGTTTTTGCGTTGCTGGCATATATTATCTAGTATTCATAAAAAAGGTGGAGCATATTTCAGCAGGCAATTTGTTATTGTTTTAGTCCCATTTGTGCTATTTTGGTGGTATACATTTGTGTCGAAGTATATCTGTGTCTCTCTAAATTTTGTATATACCATGATATCAGTTATTTTCTTTGTGTTGCAATTGTAGGCAGTCCTGTTCTTGGATATTTGGCTGCTGGAATTTTAATTGGACCTTATGGTCTGTCTATTATTTGCAATGTACATGGAACTAAGACTATTGCTGAATTTGAGTTGTTTTCTTGCTATTTAATATTGGCCTTGAGGTAGAGCTGATAAATTTTCAATTTGGACTTAGAAAAAACCATTTGATCTCCACTTTACAACTATATGAGGACTGATAGGTGACCTTTAATTTATTCTTGTACTATAGCTCTCTGTTGAAAGACTAAGTTCCATGAAGAATTATGTTTTTGGTTTGGGCTCTGCTCAGGTGACTGGAAGCTGCTTTCAAGAGCATGATATCAGAAAGAGATTGCTTCTTCTTTTTCTTGTTCCTTTTTTTGGCTAAACCTAACTTTTAATTGCATGTTAATTGCAGGTCTTGGTGACAGCTGTCGTCATTGGCTTGCTTGCTCATTATGCTGTTGGGCTTGCTGGTCCTGCTGAAATTGTCATAGGCAATGGCCTTGCATTATCTTCAACTGATGTTGTCCTTTAGATACAAATTAATGATTCTTGTATAGTTTGTTGAGGAAGTGATTACCCTATTTTTTTCTTTTGGTTCTTCATTTTGAACTGTCTTATGGGTCCGTCTGTTTTCCTTAATGTTTTATAATTTACTAATAACTTGCCAGGAGTACCTATTTTTTTAGCACCAGTGCAGTTAATATAATCTATCTGGGTTTTTATTCGTAATTCAGGAACATGGTGAGAGTACATTACGCCATGGGCGAGATACATTTTTCGTATTACTCTTCCAGGTATCTGCGCACTTGGGTACTGCATATCTTCCCTCCCCCTAATTTGGTGCTATCATTGTTATGCGTCATTAAGATTACTTTCTGTTATGACCATTTTTGTAATCTCTCTAATAGTATTTGGCTATCGTGGTTTTGCTAATACTGATACCTCTTATTTCACCTAGTTCATCTAAATGAGGGGTAACAATTTTATTCCGGATTCATTTTAACTCAGCTGAATAGTCCTTTTGTATGACATGATACCTATATGTGCTCTTTTATAGTTTCATAGTTTGTTCCTATGCTAATTGAAGAAGGTTTATGACATGCTAGATTGGTTTAACAAGTGGATGCTACTTATATTGCTGTTTCTCATAATTGTACTAAGTCAGAAATATTATGTTGGTGTTCTTTTGGTTTAATAATCAACATTTCAATGGCGGCTGTAAAGGCAGTTGTTGCCATCTCAGCCATACTTGCAGGAGGACGCTTAGTAAGTATTCTAATTCTTTATATTGATGTACATCCTCTGCTCCTGTGGGATCCTGCTTTTCACTAGAGTCACTTCGACAATATTTTTGTTATGCTTTTGTGCTATCTAAGGTCAAGGAAACACAAGTTTGTACCTTTTGATACACTCCGTGTTTTTACTCCCACAGTAGAAAAGTATCTAATTTATTATTCTATAAAATATCAATTTCACGTTTTTTTTCGTGCATCTGCTTCGCCTAATTTATAAGCAAATTGCTGAAAATCAAAATGCAGAAATATTTTCTGCAAATACTCTTCTTGTTATCTTAGGTACTAGTCTCCTAATTGCCACGGTAAGAAAACTCATCTTATTGTATTTATTGATATTATTTGCACATTTTGGTTAACTAGTTCTTTCATTTGTCACCAATAGTGTTGATACAATTCTTTCATTATCTGATAATTGGATGGCCTTTCCATGGCTTTAGGAGCATTTTTGGCTGGCTTGCTTCTTGCGGAAACCGAATTCTCGTTGCAGGTTGAATCTGATATTGCTCCATATTGTGGACTTCTGTTAGGTCTCTTCTTTATGACGGTATGGTGGTGTTGGTGACTATTTTTTTTATTGAAGTTCAAAACCTTAATCTCTCGAGCTCGTCAAAAGATCTTTGATAATTAATACTCGGGTACATATCTATTTAACTCTTGCTTTTTGTAATCATAGCTTCAGAATTCTCCATTCTGTATAGGTGCATCTTTCTCTTGAATGATTCATTTGATTTATTGATTACACTTTTCCATGAAAATAGTTTTATTGCCCCCGATTAGTGTGAACTTCCACTTTATAGTGACTACTAATATTGTTCTCTATTGTTTATTGCTTACAGTAAGCACTATTTGTTTCACATGTTGGAATGTCCATCGATCCAAAACTTCTAGTTTCAAATTTCCCAATCATTTCAGGGACATTAGGGCTTCTTCTTGCTGGCAAGACCATCTTGATTGTTCTTGTTGGCGGACTATTTGGTCTTTTATCCACAATATACTACATATTGTGGGGCTTTTGAGCGTCACTATAGCCATTTTTTCTAGTAGTGATTGAAACACCAAATCAGATTAAAAACTTCTAGTGATTTTTGCACAGGATTTTTACTATCTTCTCGTAGCGCTGCTAGCGTCTCACTGATTTCCTATAGCCAATAGAACCAAGAAGGTTGGGATTGTTAGGAAATATGGCAACACCTGATATGGTGCTAGTTTGAGAAAGCAGATTAAGAAAATGGATGTTAGCCAACACAACAAGTAATCTGTGAGTTATGCGGAAAGTACGCCGTGAAGAGAAAGGCAGTCGACATCTGGGGATGTAAGGACTGCGGCAAAGTGAAGGCAGATGGTGTGCTCACAACATGAATATATTGATTTCAAATGTAATAGATTTTATCACAATTGGATACCTGCATAAAAACTTTATTCTGTAACTTTTAACCTTTTTCTTCCAAAATTGAACTTTAATCTCTTCTTTTTGCAGGGTTCACATCTGGAGTGAGTGTATAGGACTATTATCACAAGCATGGGAGGTACATTCAAGCTTTTTCCTAATGTAAGCAATGGGTAAGTTATTAACTTACACTTCAATTTAAACATGGAAATGAGTCCTATTTGGTTATCTTTCTGCTGGCATTTTAGTGTGCTTGTATTCTTGAACATGGAAATGAGTCCTATAGGTGGATTTTCTATAATTTTATTTTTATAAATAAATTTGCAGTTGTAGAAGTCTTGAATAGGTAAACATACCTTGATCACTATATTAGTTTTTGGGGCATCATTCATTTGGGTATCTTGAAATATACTACCACTTTTTGATAGTGTTTTGATGTATAATTAGATGATGCATTTTGATTATCAGGTGAGTTTTATTTTCATTTCTTTTCTTGAGCTTTGATCATTGCGGATTTTGAGCCACTTAAAATTGTAGTATGTGTTGATTCAAAAGCTATTTATATATCCTAAGATTGTTGATGTGGCTTATGAAAGATATTTTTGCCTTTTATGTTCAGATATAGTTTCTCAATCTTTTTTTCTTTTCTCTATTTGCAGAGTAATGGTCGAATATTTCATTTTAATTGTTCTCTATTTGCAAAGTAAAGGTCGAATATTTTATTTTAACGCAATGATATAATTTTTTGAGAGCATATAATTATTTGCATACCATATTGATATATGTTGATTCAGGTTTTGCAAAGAGCGAATTGATTTGTAGCTTGTATTGTAGTGCTTCATGATATTAATTGGAATTCAGTTTCTCTTTTTGCTTTAATTTTGCATATTGCCTGAAAATTGCAGGAATTATTCATACAAGACCTTTCCAAGAAGTGGGAATTATTGTAAAAAGTCTGTAGACAAGATCATGGTGGCTTTGCTTTGTTAGAATTGTCAATAACCATATTGTAGGTTTTCAAAACTTGTCAAGATAGGTATAGTTAGTTTTCTCGTACAGTTTTTGGTTACGATAAAGCTTGTTTTATTGGAAAATTTTGTTTACTTTGTTCTTATTTGATTGTACTACATTTAAGGTAATGGCTATCAGTTGGTTTAATGAATGTAACTGAAATTTTCAAGATTGCAATTCTTTCGTTTTGTAGTTTCAAATTTATATTACATAAAAAATTAATTGAAAAGGAGATATGTTCAGTGAAGCTTGTAATTAGAAATTATTGGATTTTTGTGACACAAAAATGCGTCACTAAAAGAGGTAATTAAAAAGTGTCACTACAACATTCAATTAAAAAGTGTCACTACAATTCACTTTTATGACGCCAAAAAGTGTCACAAAAAATGGCAAAAAGCGTCACTAAAGCTTACTCATGTGATGCATAAAAAGCGTCACAATATGCAAGAAAGCGTCACATTAGATATCTGTTGCGACGCCTTTAAAGTGTCACAACAACGGTCTATTGAAACGCCAAATCAGCTGACGCTTTCGAAAAGCGTCACTATAGCAAAAGCGTCACAATACACCAACTATTGTGACACTTTTGAACGTCACTAAAGCCATTTTTTCTAGTAATGTATCTTCGATTTCCCAAGTCACTTCTTCAACTCCATGCTTCGACCACTGCACTTTTACCAACGGAATGGTTTTGTGCCGAAGTCGTATCTCAAGACGTTCGAGGATCTTCACCGGTCTTTCTTCGAACATGACATCATCCGCTATCTCAATATCCCCATAATCAATGATGTGGCTCGGGTCGGGGACATACTTTCTCAACTGAGAAATGTGAAACACGTTATGAACGTGACTCAGACTTGGAGGTAGCGTCAAGTGATAAGCCAACTCACCGACTTTGTCTAAAATCTCAAATGGACTAATATACCTCGGACTAAGCTTCCCTTTCTTCCCGAAATAGAAAACTCCCTGCGTCGGCGACACCTTGAGCAGAACATGATCTCCCACTTCAAACTCCAAGGGTCGACGACGAATGTCAGCATAAGATATTTATCAACTTTGACATCCAACAATCTGTCTCGAATGATATAAATCTTCTCCTTAGTTTCCATCGACATATTCAACTCCAGCCCAACTAACTCCGAGGCCTCATCCCAAAGTGGGGATCTATATTACCTACCATACAATGCTTCGAAAGGAGTCATTTTGATCGATGCATGCCAACTATTATTATAGGTAAACTCGATCAACGCTAAATGAAGTTACCAATCACTGCTCCAGTCCGGGGCACATGCCCACAACATATCATCTAATGTCTGAATTCGTTCGGTCTGACCATCTGATTGCGGATGGAAAAATATACTTAACCTCAACTCGGTACCCACAGCCTGATGGACTGGTTGCCAAAAATTCCACACAAAATGGCCATCTCGATCTGAAACAATAGTCTTAGGCATAACGTGCAATCTCACAATCTCCGCAATAAATATCCGGGCTAGCCTCTACGGTCCCCAAATATCCTTACTATCAAGAAAGTGTGCTGATTTGGTTAATCAATCGACGATTACCCAAATCATATTCATTCCAGTTTTAGTCCTCGACATGCCAGTGATAATGTCCATGGAGATATCTTCCCACTTTCACTCTGGAATAGGAAGCAGTTTCAACAGCCCGACTGGTCGTTGATGCTCGATTTTGACTTAGTGGCAAGTCAGACACCGTAATACGAACTCCATGACATCCTTCTTCATAGTATTCCACCAAAAATTCTTCTTAAGATCTTTGTACATCTTACTCATTCTGAGATTTGTGAGTAAGGTGTAGCATGTGCTTCTCGAAGTATTCTCTGTCTCAACTCGACTGCAGCCAACTCCAGGTTGTGAGTAGTATAATTCATTTTGTCCGGCTTCAACTATCGCGACGCAAAATCTATGGTCCTCTCGTGTTGCATAAGTACCACCCTAGTCGCTGGCCCGAAGCGTCACTATAAACTGAAAATCCATCGTTCCCTTGAGACAGGTCTAAAACTGGCACTGTGGTCAAATACCTCTTCCTCTCATCGAAACTCTATTGCCTCTTGTTGTTCTATTCGAACTTTTTAGACATCTAGAGTAATTTCGTAAGCGGTCAAGCAAGTTTGGAGAACCCATCTATGAACCAACGATAGTACCCAGCGCGACCCAAAAAACTATGAACTTCCTTCACGTTCTTATACGGTGCCCAATCTAACACTGCCTCGATCTTCTAAAAATCTACACGAACCCTTTTAGCCGAAATCACATGCCCGAGAAACATAACTTCTTTCAACCAAAATTCACATTTCGAGAAATTCGCATAAAGATGCTGGGCTCTCAAAATATCCAACACCAATCGCAAGTGCTGGGTGTGCTCTTCGTCAGTACGCGAATATACCAAAGATATGGTCGATAAAGACGACTACACACTTATAAAGATACTCAATAAATATACTATTCATCAACTGCATAAATACTGTCGGCGCATTAGTTCGCCCGAATGGCATAACTACGTACTCATAATGTCCCAAAAAGTGTTCTTCGGAATGTCGGGCTCCTTCACCCAAAAGCTGATAGTATCCAGATCTCAAATCGATCTTCAAGAATACTATAGATCCTTGTAAATGATCAAACAAATCATCATGGCAGGCAAGGGATATTTATTCTTAATGGTCACTTTATTCAGTTCAGGATAATCGATACATAAATGTAGTGAACCATCTTTCTTCCTCACAAACAAGACCGGCGCACCCCAAGGTAAGGTGCTAGGCCTGGTATACCCTTTCTCCAACAACTCCCCCAATTGACTCTTCAAATCCTTCATTTCTGAGGGTGCCATGCGATATGATGCCTTAGAAATTGGGGCTGCACTTTGTTCTAATTCAACTGCGAACTCGATCCTGCGTTCCGATGGTAGTCCCAGCAAATCATCTGGAAAAATATCTGAAAACTTGTTCACCACAGGAATCCAAGAAGGTTCAACTCTCCCATCATCTGCTCTCATGGCATAACATCAGTAACCCACACAACCTTTCTTAAGGAGTTTCTCCTCCTTCGTGGTGCTGATTATAAGTTTCCGACCCCTCATTATGTGTCCCGCAAACGAATGTTCGGTGCCATCCTCAACCAACATCGATATAACTCTCGTGCGGTAATTCATTATTGCTCTGTGTCTATCAAGCCAGTCATCATCGAGGTTCAAACCCTCATCAATGATATCTATGATGATCAAATTCTAAAGCCATACTCTCTCTGCGATTTTCAGCGGACAATCTCTTACCCCCTATCCCCCACAAATCTATCCTCGCTAGGCAATTTAACCACAAAAGGCTCACAAGCAGACAAGCAATCAATATTCAATCGACGCACAAAATCCTAAGAGATGAATGAATGAGAAGCACCATAATAAAAAAGCACTCAAACTGGTTGAGAGAGACCATAAACGATACTTGTGGCCACTGTAGCCTCTGGATCCTCAGCTCTCCTCATCTCATAAATGCGCGGATACACAGGAGGCTCCACCACTAACGGGCTGACCCTGTCCTCTGCCCCAAACGAAACTCTGAGATGGTTGACCCATTGATGGCTTATGATTAATACTTGGTTCCCCATGCGTAGGAGCGGATGCCTGAGCCCCAATTGTATTTTCTCCCCCGGTATAAAATGTGGATTTGTGGCCCGTCTGGCCGCAATTATAACATTTCAAGGGGGTAGGCTGCAATCTGGATTGATATGGCCCTGTTGGTCGCAGTTAAAACACATCACGACACGATTGGAAGCAATAGGGCCAGCTCTGAAACTCCGAATACCAACGAACGTATGGAATGACTTCTTAGATGGATAGTTAGCTGACTGGGACCTCCGTTGGTTGTTGCCCTTACTGCCAAAAAAGTTACCAGAGATCTTCTACTTCTTACCTTCACTTACCATTTCGGTAGCAACAAAGGTGTAATGCCCCCAAAATTTACCGGAACGTTATAGTGCCGTGAACCCCGTGTGGGACCCACAAGGAAAATTTTTAAGATTTTAAAATTTATCCATTAAAATTTTTATGAAAGTAGCTCCACGATGATACAATTACGAAATGAAATACTTTAGAAAATAAGTTCGAATACATGGTTATAGAAATGAAATAACAGGGCTTCTTCCCAACATCACTCAAGCCTGACCGGAACCTTCGGGAATGTCCTGCACATATTCAACAAACTTACCTGACACGACGAATCGTACCAGCCAACCTAGGTCAGACAATATGAACGAAAAATCATCGAACGTATAAGATAAACCTGCAACACAATGTAATTATTCAGTTTGACATTAGATCACAACATAACCAACATCATCTTTTCTATCAACACATAAAATCCCAAGGTCGCAACCAAGGGTCATGGAAATATCTACACCGGAATACTCCGGATATGGGTTCCATTCAGATTTTATCCCTCAACACAGTTCTGCGCGGACATATCAACACATAAACTCCCAAGGTCGCAACCAAGGCTCACAGAAGTATCTACACAAGAATACGCCGGACGTGGGTACCATTCAGGTTTTATCCCTCAACACATTGGCCCATCAATCAAGTTTTCAAGTAAAAAGAAACACAATTCCACGAATAGAGACACGTATTAAATTTTGGAATTTATCGTAACATAGACTAAGCAAGGTATCACTTGCCTTAGTTCCAACGAGAGTAACTTCCTTGATAACACAACGGCTCGAATGCCCACAACCGAGAGCTCAACCTATTACATATTCGTCGATTAATACCTCATGGGGATAATGACGAATAGCGACAATTGCCCCGTCCCGATAGGATTCTAAACCTAGTCCGTTTCATAATGTCGAAACCAAAATTCTATGTTTAATGTGAATTAATTAAATCTTTAATTCATTGATTTTCAATTTATCACATCGTTTTAACCACAATATTTTTATACATTATTTCTACGTTATTACTACGACTATAACCACCCGTAATCTTACTAATTACTCAAACTCGAAATTCCATAACTCTAGGGTAGAACGAACAAGTACAATTCCCAGGAAATCCTAATATTGATTACTTATCCGATTCGATAATTGATAACTAATTCATTGAAGAATTACCAACGAGTTTACCATACGATAATCGGATTACAAACACAATCCATAACATGATGATCTATGGTGTTGGTGATTTACAGGTTCGATCATGAGTTTTACAATCCAACTATGTTTACTACCACAAGTCATACAAAATACTAGCTTGATAGGTTTCATTTAACAATTATGATTAGTTTCACCGGTTCGATCACCATCAAAAGTTCTAAACTACCCAAATTATCCGAAATCTAGTACAACTTAACTAACAACACTGGCATGGATTCAAAGATTTGATAAACTCACCTTAGTTGATGAGGTACAAGGAAGAACAACAAAGGACGATGAAGAATGGGAGGGCAACACCTTCAAAACCTTCTCCGGAGCTTGATCAATTCACTCTTACTATGATAACACACTGCTAGGAGGCTAGAATTCGATTAGGAGGGCTGGAGAATGATATTTGAGAGAGGAGAAATGTTTGAGGGTCCGGAGAAGTGAAAGAGGAGATGTCATTATATAACACTAAGATGGCATCACGTACGTTATGCCCAAGGGTTTATGTACGTAAACTTTGTTACGTACGTTGTTGCCTAAAGGTTAACATACGTAAGGGATTCTCAGAGCCTACTGCCCGAAATGACATTGTCCATTACATACCTAATGTATTGCTGAGTTACGTACATAAAGCTCAGTTGACTTACTGTCATTATCGCGCCGAAAGTTGTCGTGACCACGCGGGATCAAGATTCTCATCCGATGGCTGAAGACTGCATTACGTACGTAAGGCCTAAGCTTTAACGTATGTAACGCGATGAGGCTAGCATACGTAATGCGGTTCGAATAACGTACGTAAGGTTCATTTAATACACTAAGTTATATTATCACGTTTAATCCTTATAACACGACTTCCCTTTAGACTCGTCCAATAATTTCTCAGGGAACAAGACGTTGTCCACCATCATATTCGCACCGATAATTGCTCAACAACAGCAAGGTATGTCACCGACATATCATCAACATCATAAAATTACATCACAAAAATGAATAAATGCCACAAGCTTTTATACGTGACAACATGGTCTAAACAAAACGTGTAATAGTACAAGCAGTGAGAGGTGGAGTACAATGTTAAATCGTTAAAAAATGAAGTACATAATGTTTTTAACATCATGGAATACCCGTGGTATTACATACCATCCCCCTTAAAATATTTTCGTCCCCAAACTAAGAAAATAACTCGGGGTGACTCTCTCTCATGCTCGACTCAGTCTCCCAAGTTGCTTCTTCAATCCCGTGATGTGACCAACGAACTTTCACAAGGGATATAACTTTATTCCTTAGAGTCTTTATGTGACGATCTAGAATCGCGATTGGTACTTCTCTGAAGGTAGCATCATTATAAATCTCTACTTCTTCGAAATTGATCTTATGACATGTATAATAAACGTACTTACTCAACTGGGAGATGTGGAAGACATCATGCACTCCGTATAATGATGGCGGCAGCGCTAATCGATAGCGAGTCTACCAACACGGTCTAAGATCTCAAACGGGCCGATAAATCTCGGGTTTAACTTGCCCTTCTGGCCGAAACGTCGAATGCCCCGCATCGGCGATACTTTAACCCAAACATGATCCCCAAATAGAAATTCTAACGGTCGCTGGCGATCCGTAGCGCATGACTTCTAGCGGTTCTGCGCTGCTAACATGTGTTTCCAAACAACAGAATTTTTTTTAATAAATTCCTAGATCAGATCTAACTCGGTAGCAACGACGTCGGAAGCATCATACCAATATAGGGGATATTTGCATCTCCTACCGTACAAGGCTTCGAAGGGTGCCATGCCTATGCTTGCATGCCAACTGTTGTTTATGAAAACTCCGCTAAGCAGAGATTTTTAACCCAGTCTTTGCCCCAATCGAGTACACATGCTCTCAACATATCCTCCAGGGTCTGTATCGTATGTTCTGTCTGTCCGTCTGTTTGAGGGTGGTAGGTTGTGCTGAAATGTAGCTAAGTACCCATTGCCTTATGGACAGCTTTCCAGAAGCAGGACACATACCTGGTGTCTCTATCTGATATGATTTCTGAGGGAACACCATGTAGTCTCATAACTTCCCGGTTAAAGATAGTGGCCAACTGCTATGTTTCGGTAGTCTCCTGGATTGGAATGAAATGTATCGACTTCATCAGTCGATCTACAATGACCCATATCATGTCCTTACCTCCCGTCAACACTGGTAACTTGGTGACAAAATCCATTGATATACTCCCCCATTTCCATTCCGGAATGGGCAAGGGCTGTATGATTCCGGACGGTCTGCGGTGTTCGATCTTCACTTGTTGACACGTCATACATCTAGCAACGAATCTTGCTACTTCCTGTTTCATGTTTTTCCATCAAAATATCTTCCGTAGATCTTTGTACATTTTGCTCGCCCCGGGATGCACAGAATAGGGAGTAGAGTGAGCTTCCTTCAGTATAGTTTGCTTTAGCTCGTCATTTGGCGGGATACAGATCCTATTCTTAAATCTCACCAAGCCCCATGGATATAGTCTGAAATAACTCCCCTCTTGGCTCTTGCGCTGATTGCACGCAGTTCGGGGTCTTCCACTTGTGCTAGACGTATCTCATCCAACAAGGATGAACAAATATTAATTGAGCACAACTGTCCTTGGCGATGTTGTATCCATAATTCAATACCATTCCTTCTAAGGTCTGTTGCAATTCCGATTATACCGTTAAACCGGATAGCGTCATCTCTTGTGCAATCTTCCGACTAAGTGCATCTGCTACGGCGTTGGCCTTTCCATGGTGATATAAAATATCCACGTCATAATCCTTGATTAGCTCCAGCCAACACCACTGCCTCATGTTTAACTCTCTTTGGGTGAAAATATATTTTAAACTCTTGTGGTCCGTAAAAATATTACAGGTAACCCCATAAAGGTAGTGTCTCCAGATCTTAAAAGCGTGGACCACTGCAGCCAGTTCCAAGTCTGTTGGGTAGATCACCTTGTACGACTTAAGTTGTCGAGAGGCGTATGCAATAACTCTTTCAATTTCCATGAAGACACATCCTAGTCCATATTTAGATGCATCTGTGTATATTACGAATCCTTCCGTGCCCTGCGGTAATACTAACACCCGAGCGGTAGTCAGTCTCCTTTTTAGTTCATCGAAGCTCTCCTGACAATCTGTTGTCCAGATAAACTTGGTACTCTTCCTTAGTAGGTTCGTCAACGGCCAAGCGATACAAGAAAAAGCCTCGATGAACCATCGATAATAACCTGCCAATCCCAGAAAACTCCTTACTTCTTTGACGTTCTTTGGTGGTTCCTAACTCATCACTGTCTCGATCTTTTGCGGATCTTCCTTGACGCCTTCTGCTGAAATAACATATCCCAGAAAGGTCACTCTGGCATACAGAACTCGCAATTATAAAGTTTTGCATAGAGTTGGTGTTGCCTCAAAACACTTTAACACCCGCCTCAAGTGTTTCTCATGCTCCTATCGGCTCCGGGAATAGATTAAAATGTCGTCAATAAAAACCACCACGCACTTATCGAGAAATTCTGTCAGAACCTTGTTCATCAATTCCATAAAAACGGCTGAGGCATTAGTCAAGCAGAACGACACCACCATGTACTCATAGTTTCCATATCTTGATCGAAATGCAGTCTTTGGAATATCCTCCTCCCGAATCCTCAATTGGTGATATCCAGACCGTAAATCGATTTTTGAGAATACAGTCGCCCCTGTAATTAATCCAGTAGATCATCAATCCTATGAAGTGGATAACGATTCTTGATAGTGACTTTGTTTAGATCTCTGTAATCTATACACATGCATAGGGAGTTGTCCTTTTTCTTCACAAAAAAGACCGGAGCACCCCACGGTGAAGTACTCGGACAGATCAGTCCCTTCTTTTACAATGCTTCAAGTTGTATTTTTAATTCCTTCATTTCAGCTGGTGCCATCCTATATGGTGCTTTGGAGATGGGCGTCGTTCTCAGCTCAAGCTCAATCGAAAGGTCAACCTCCCGTCGTGGTGGCAATCCTGGTAATTCATTGGGAAAGACGTCTGGAAATTCGCTCACCGTGGGAATATTAACAATGGATAGTTGCGATGTATCCTCCTGAAGAACATAGCACCAGTAATACATTTCTCGAGTGTCACAAGATACTCCCATTGTAAGGAGGCTGAGAGACCCTTTATTACTGAAGTGCAATCGACCCCTGATTATGTGAGTGGCACCGTCACAAGTCATAATGGAAATGGTCAGGTGATAGGTGTCTAATATCGCCCTGTGTGGGGTTATCCAGTCCATACCCAAAATGATATCTTCGTTCTGAAGTGGGAAAACCATGAGGTTCGCTGTCCAGCCCCAATCGTCAATGCGGATCGGACAGTTTTGAACATCTAAATTACCCCCAACTCTGCTGCCCTCGGGCAGTTTAACAGTGAAAGATTCACAAGGTACACAAGGAAGGTTCAAATGATTAAAAAATTCTACAGATATAAACGAGTGTGTCGCTCCAGTATCAAACAGTATATGAACAGGTTGGGAATTAACAAGAAGTGTACCTGAGACAGCAGGTGTGTTTCGGCCATCAGTAGCCCTCAATTCGAACACGCGGGATCGTAATGTCCTAGATGAGGTGCAGTGCCTCCCTCGCGCCCACGTCTTCTTCCGGCACCGTAATGTGGGGGTTGAGTTTGGTAAGGTGGAGCTTGATAGTATGAAGTGGCGGGTACCCTGGATGTCTGTACTGAACCTTGCCGACACTGAGAAGCTGGATTTGGTCTAGAATTGACCCGCGAATAGTAGCGATACATATGCCCACTCTTTCTGCATGAAAAACACTTTGTAGCCACCTTACGACACTGACTTATGGTATGTCCAGCTATGCCACAATTGAAATAGCTCTAGCAGAGGGACCGGTCGAATGTGCCCTTCTATTGGTACGGAACCACTGATTTAGAGGAGAACCCAGTTCCCGAGTTCATTCTACTGGTGCTCCCAGACTGGTTAGATGTTTTCAGCTTCTTCTGGTTATGCCCGGTGTCAGAACTAACGACAGTGCGGGCATATGCTATGACTACGTCCTCATATGCCCTCAGAGTAGTGCAATGAAATACAGTTGCGTAATGTTGAACATCTTCTGGCAACTGTTGTGCAAGGTGACAGATTCGCTGATCTTCGGATGGAACCATCTGCGAGACATAGCTTAGTTCGGTTCTATAGGCTCGAATGATTTCTGGCACCGGCAAGTTCTGTGGTCCTGCACTGAAGAAACTCCGTGCATGAGCAGTTTGAGCTAACCTCGGACAAAACTCGTCTCTCAACACTTTGGAAAAATCAGTCCACCCGACTACCCTGTCCTCTGGCTTATAGGTCCGCCATCATCGGGCTACAGTGTTGCGGAGCTGGTTGATTCCCAGTGGCACCTTTCGGTTCCTTGGGCAACCAATTACCTCGAAAGCATTCTCCATTACGGAGATTTAGTCGTCCACATGTTTATCTACCGAACCGTCGAATAATGGTGGTCTAGCCTTCAGCATCTCTCCCAGCCATCGGTCCTTCCCGGCGTTCTCTTCCACAATAATGACTGGTACCCGCTCTACTCGGTTAACCTGAGCGATTTCCATTGCAATGGCCTGGGCGGCGAGAGTCTGAATGAAAGTTGGATCCATTCCGCCGTTGTTCTAGTTTTCTGCCTCGTGCTCATTCTGATTATTGGACGGTGGCTGGTTTCCGGCTGGAACGGTTTCAGCGGTGTTCCTATCTTCCTACTGGTTCACAGCAGAGCCCTGAGCGTCATTCAATATTCTCATAGCTCCACGACGTGCCATTGTGAGTTCTACTGAGTTCAAACATCATACCTGATTCTCAAGAAACATACGTGTTCCTCATGACATTCCCCGAGGAGTTACGGTCGCTTGGAGCGTAGGACTTCGAAACTCTTAAACAATTTCAAAACATTTCGGTAAAACTTTCAACGTGGATGTTTTGTCTTTGATACTATTTTCTGTAACACCCCCAAAATTTACCGGAATGTTACAGTGCCGTGAACCCCATGTGGGACCCACAAGGCAAAATTTTAAGATTTCAAAATTTACCTATTAAATAATTTTTTATGAAAGTAGCTCCACGATGATACAATTACGAAACGAAATACTTTAGAAAAATAAGTTCGAATACACGGTTATTACATTAACATGGAATATTCATAATTCAGTTTAAAGAAACGAAATAACAGGGCTTCTTCCCAACACCGCTCAAGCCTGTCCGGAACCTTCAGGAATGTTCTGCACATATTCAACAAATTTGCCTGGCACGACGAATCGTGCCAGCCAACCTAGGTCAGATAATATGAACGAAAAATCATCAAAAGTATAACATAAACCTGCAATACAATATCATTATTCGGTTTGGCATTAGATCAAAACATACCCAACATCATCTTTTCTATCAACACATAAACTCCCAAGGTTGCAACCGAGGGTCATAGAAGTATCTACACAAGAATACTCCGGACGTGGGTACCATTCAGGTTTTATCCCTCAACACAGTTCTGTACGGATATATCAACACATTAACTCCCAAGGTTGCAACCAAGGGTCACAGAAGTATCTACACAGGAATACTCCGGACGTGGGTACCATTCAGGTTATATCCCCTAACACATATTTCCATCAATCAAGTTTTCAAGTAAAACAAAACACAATTTCCACGAATAGAGACACGCATTATATTTTGGAATTTATCGTAACATAGACTGAGCAATGGATCACTTGCCTTAGTTCTGACGAGAGTAACTTCCTTGATAACACAACGGTTCGAACGCCCACAAACGAGAGCTCAACCTATTACATATTCATCGATTAATACCTTATGGGGATGACGAATAACGACAATTGCCCCCGTCCCGATAGGATTATAAACCTAGTTTGTTTCATAATGTCGAAACCAAGATTCTATGTTTAATGCGAATTACTTAAATCCTCAATCCACCGATTTTCAATTCATCACATCATTTAACCACAATGTTTTTATACACTATTTCTATGTTATGACTACGACTATAACCACCTATAATCTTGGTAATTACTCAAACTCGAAATTCCAGAACTCTAGGCTAGAACGGACAAGTACAATTCCCACGAAATCCTAATATTGAATACCTATCCAATTCGATAATTGATAACTAATTCATTGAAGAATTACCAAGGAGTTTACCATACGATAATCAGATTACAAACACAATCCATAACATGATGATTCCATGGTGTTGCTGATTTACTAGTTCGATCATGAGTTTTACAATCCAACTATGTTTACTACCACAAGTCATACAAAATACTAGCTTGATAGGTTTCATTTAACAATTATGATTAGTTTCACTGGTTCGATCACCATCAAAAGTTCTAAACTACCCAAAACATCTGAAATCTAGTACAACATAACTAACAACACTGAGATGGATTTAAAGGTTTGATAAACTCACCTTACTTGATGAGGTACGAGGAAGAACAACAAAGGACGGTGAAGAACGGGAGGATAACACCTTTAAAACCTTCTCCGGAGCCTGATCAATTCATTCTTACTATGATAACATGCGGCTAGGTAGGCTAGAATACGATTAGGAGGGCTGGAGAATGATATTTGGGAGAGAAGAAATGTTTGAGGGTCGGGAGAAGTGAATGAGAAGATGTCATTATATAACACTAGGATGGCATTACGTACGTTATGCCCAAGGGCTTACGTACGTAAACTTCGTTACTTACGTTATTGCCAAAAGGTTAACGTACATAAGGGGTTCTCAGAGCCTACTGCCCGAAATGACATTATCTATTACGTACGTAATGTATTGGTGAGTTACGTATGTAAAGCTCAGTTGACTTACTGTCGTTATCGCGCCAAAAGTTGTCCTGACCACGCAGGATCAAGATTCTCGTTCGAAGACTGAAGACTGCATTACGTAACTAAGGCCTAAGCTTTAATGTACGTAATGCGATGACGCTAGCATACGTAATGCATTTCGAATAACGTATGTATGGTTCGTTTAATACACTATGTTATATTATCACATTTAATCCTTATAACACGACTTCCCTTTAGACTCGTCCAACAATTTCTCGGGGAATAAGACGTTTCACTGTCATATTCACACCGATAATTGCTCAACGACATCAAGGTATATCACCTACATATCATCAACATCATACAATTACATCACAAAAACAAATAAATGCCACAATATTTTGTATGTGACAACACGGTCTAAACATAACGTATAAAAGTACAAGCGTTGAGAGGTGGTGTACAATGTTAAATCGTTAAAAATGAAGTACATGATGTTTTTAAAAGCATGGAATATCCGTGGTATTACAAAAGGACATATCATAGGCCAATGCTTTGCCCTGATACTCCTTCAGTATAGTGCAAGTGAATTCTGCCATGTAGTGTCGAACATTCAGCTTCATCCGCATGTGAAAGTAACGGATTTTATATCTCTCTTCTCTCACTTGACTCTTCACATGGTTGAGCTGCTTATTATATTCAATTATTACCTGAGATACGGGAATATCCTAGGGTTTAGCCTCGAAGAAGGCTTAGATCCTGGTCTCTTGAACAGACTACGGGCAATATTCGGCCTCCATCAACTCTTTAAACTCATCTCAAATAGCCTCATGGTCTTGGGGTTCGACTGTCTACCACCATCTAGCAGCCTCTCTCACCAGAAAGTATTGAGCAATTGACACCTTACATGTCTCTGGGCAATTCACGACCATGAAAACCTTGCTCATCTCATTAATCCAGCTTTTCCAGCTAGCTGGGTCCATAGCACCAATGAATCGGGAAGGGCGTATTCGGATCACATCTTGTAACCAGTTTTCCACCCCGGTATCAACCACAGGAGGTGGGTTGTTGAGTTGAACTGCTAGGGTTAAGAGAGCCATTTAGTTCGCCACTTGCTGCAATATGGTTGCAACCCCTACATCTGCATTATTCCCTACGGAATTCCCTTGGCTGGCCAGCTTGTCCTGATGACCATCGGTATTAGGATGAACTTAATTCAACAAAGTAAGAGTAGTCGAACCAGCATCAGAACTGAAGGACATGGTCGCCCCGCGGGCTACGCCATGCCCACGACCACATCCACGACTATAGACCAGCCGACATTCTAAAGAATGGAAATGGAATAAATACATAAGTACAGTTCAGAATATAACCATCATGGTGAACGATTCTCCACATTACGAAGTCGAAAGACAAGGCAGTAAAGACGATAAGAAAAATAAGAGAACTTACAAGTACCGGTTGTACTAAGATGCTTGAAGCGCAATGATACTGTGCTAACAAAACAACGCGACTAGATCCAAAAACCCAACATCCTAGGTATCCATAAACCTAAGCTCCGGTACCATAATCTTTAACACCACCAAGATATTCAGGGTACGTCATATCCCTACTTGGGACCCACAAGGCTAATTCCATACACAACACATTCCAAACTTTCAATATTGTAATAACAATATCCAAACCATAGTCAACCAATTGGATTAACCGATGAAAACACCAATGACAATGCATAAAACCTCAAGAAACAACAATTTAAACAGAAATGATGAGAAATAAAAACTCCTATAGTACTCAAGTATCGACTAACTATTTATGACAAAATAATCCCAAAAGACAGGACTCGAAGAAAGTAACATGATCCATCATAGTATCACGCCTAACCGTCATTGTTGTACTGCTCCAGTACTAGCTCGATTGGATTCTTCATACCTGAAATACATGAAATGTATTCTCCCCAAATGGGGTTAGCCGTGGAATAGCTAGTGCAAGTAATACAAATGAACCCTCACATCTTACACATTAAAGTACACGCATCATAATTTTCAAAAGTCAAGATAATGATTTTCGGAAATGCAAAATTCAAAATATGCCACAGTAGTATGAATCCTCATGATTAACCATGGACCCAACGATGCGCGGATCCCTCTGAGGCCCCATCGGACACTCCGGGAGTGGTTAACCCCAATGTTCGTGGACCCAACCATGCACGGGTATACACTCTCACACACATATGCAGCACTTTTCACATTTAAGAATGTAAGCTTCATAAGAATTACTTGCCTTTGAGACATGATGGAATGTTCCGAGACGGTTTACGACCACAATGGAAGGAACTCGACGACTCTGAACCTAAACGATCTGTAAAACAACTATCAACAATAATACGACTGGAATGGAAACTGAAATACACCGGAAAACTCAACCTACGATGATCGTATGAGTAATTTGGAAAGAAACTGAGGAAAATAGTAAAACCCCCTAAATCCCGAAATTTAGGGTTCTGAGAAAGATTACCTCTATCGAAGGAGAAGGAGGGTTGGACGATGATTAAATCACATTAGGAATTCAAAGATGAAGTTGGATGATGATATCCCGACCAACTTTCGTCTGTGGAATCGCCCAAATCGCCGCTCGGAGGAAGAAAATGAGAAAAATAGGAAGAAAACGCGACTGCCAGGTCTTTATACATGCAGAGGCCCACGACCAGACACGCACGACCAAATTCTCGTGCGTGACTCGTTCGTATGTTTAGTATGCTTAACAGAATAGATACGGATGACCAAATCTGCTCTTGCGTTAGTCCGTGCATTGGGTCGTGCGAAGTCCATTGCCCAACTTCTACTAGGACGCACGAGCAGCCAGGTGCAAAACATGCAGCAATTAGCTGATAATCCATGTTGTGTCTCGCCATCTCGATTGTCTGCACTCGCACCAAAGCTAACATGTGACAGAGCGCTTATGAAGATTCTCCAAATATGAAGTCGATCACAAGATAAATACAAAAATCCGACCGCCCGAAGGTACGGGAAAATGATTACGAAGTAAATTTCCCAAAATTTAGAAAATTACGAAACGTCCCAAACATCCAAAATTCACAATTCGAGATTGAACAATAATACCAAATCTCACAACACATCTGAAAACATCACATGAACTTGTAGGAACGTTGAAACGTCAGTTTCGGACAAGATTTATGAGAATCGATCCCAAACGCGCAAAAGTCACAACATCGCACAGATTTACATAAAATAGTCTCGAAACTCGTTCGAATGGTAAAAAGCAAATAATTTTTAAAATATCGAAACGGTTACAAGCGAGTGCCAAAATTGGAAAGAGCACCAAAAATGAAAATCCTCGAAAGTAGAAAGGTACGGATATTGCAGGTTGTACGCAACTATCTCTTGCGAAATTGGGATATCTTGCGGCTGTAACACCCCCGGTTTGAATCGAAAATATTACAGCGCCGTAGATCCTTCTCATAAGGATATACTAGGCTATACATCTTATATTCACAAATGACCGCCGAGGTCAAAAGATACGACAACGGACCGAGAAGGTCACTCGACAATACACAAGACCATCATGGTCAACAACTCCATATCAAGGCTAAGCTTTTAGTACGTAAGAAAAATAATAATTCAATTTCACAATACACACATGCGAGGGTGAGTAATCAACAAAATGGCCTTAGATTATAATAGAGACAAAAGAAAGAGACTCCGACTCATGTGTGAATAGCATCATTGCCTTTCATCCTCTGTCAAGCCGATCCAGTGACTGCTACCGAGCTGCAAAGACCTAAATGCATGATAGGCATCCACCCCCCGAATACTCGGGGATCAACAAACTAGAATTTCGCTAGTGCAAGTACACAATATACAAGCTATACGAGAAATATTCACACCAGTCTGAACGAATCAAAAATACAACGCAATCACAAGATCTACACATCACCAAAGGATATACGCATATGCAAGAATACCAATCATTCATATAGTCACACATTCTTACAAGAGAAGTAAAAATACAAGGTTTTCTATAAATACCCCATTGAGTCAAGAGAATTAGTTCAATCATTTATAAGTACCTTTGAAGAACATTTTAATAAAATAGTTTAAAAATGCCATTATTGACTCGGGCGTATTTAAATGATCCAAGAAAGTTCAAAAATCAAGCAGTAATACTTTAGAAAGTAGTTTCAAAATCTCTCGTGGTCTTTTATCCAATACACGGAAATACTTTAAAGAAGAGCTTCAAAATCTCTGAGGGTCCTTGACCAAATACGCGCTTTCACAGTGAAATTCTGCTCAAGACCATCAAGGACTAACTTGTAACACTCCCAAGCTATTCAGGGTATATTACAATACCGTGATCCCCTCCGTGGGACCTACAAGGCTATACGTATGCATAACAATGAATTTTGACCGATAGGGTCCAAACATAACCAACAAAGGGTAACCAAAGGCAACAAGAATCAGACCCATAACAAACAAAGTAGGAATAAAAATGAAACATCCCATAGTACTCGAGTAATGAAAATCAATCAGGGTACAATGCCTCAGATGAAAGCATAAATAATACAGACAAGGAAATGACACAGCATCACTATTGCCCGTCATCTTCACTCTGACCCAGTACCCACTTGTCTGTCCTCCTGTAACCTGAAATTCATGAAATATATTTCCCCCGAATGGGGTTAACCATGGAATAGCTGGTGTAATTATATCGAATATGAAGTAATATTTCTCGAGCAAACATCATTCCACAAAATTCAAGACTAGTATTCCGGAATAACTAAGTCTCATATCATTTCACATTTCAAACATATACGTAATTAACCGTGGATCGTACCAGAAGCAGCGACCCCTCAAAGGACTTGTTGGTTCATCCCGGGTGATTAACCTAAAGATGTTCATGGATCGCACCAGAAGCAACGACGACTCAAAGGAGCCGTAGGCCCGTCCAGGGGGAACAGAATCTTACACACAACATATATACTTCACTTTCAAAGTCAAGACATATAATCATACACATATACTTGCCTTTAAGACATTGGAATCGAAAGGAAATGGTATTCAAGATCAGTGGGTCCAATAATGCATTTCCGGCCCTAAATGATTCATAAGGAATATGATAATCAACAATCAATACTCAATTCACAAAGGAACTCCTGGAACCCCGTCTACAATTCATAATTCTTCAAGGAAAGTCGCATATGTAACACCTCCGATATATTCAGGAATATTACAGCGCCGTAAATCCTTTACATAAGGATTTACAAGGCTGAAGAATTGAACAGACATTAAAAGGTACTAACGAATGGAAATAACGGAATTACGATACAACAGTTCTGACCAAATACTAAAATAATACAATTGTTCAACAGAAACTCAATAATACATCACCAAATTCAAATTCATCATAATTGATTTCGTACTCGAGTACCTATTGAAATAACCAATAAACAACAGACAAATGAACCCGGCCGAAACATCACTCTGCACCCTCGTCGTCATGTAGCTCCAGTGGTTGTTTTCCCGCTCTCCTGGATCCTGAACATAAACAAAATGTTCACCCCCAAAGGGGTTAGCACAACTATGCTAGTACAAGTACCACAACATATTATTCAACGTCACACGCAGAATAATAATAATAACGTAAATGATTAAATGTCAAACGAGTCTTCTCCTGCGAGAAACTCATACAAAACATACACAACTGATAATCACAACATGATATCATAACATACACATGCTAATTCCGTCGATCCAGCGTTCTCTGCCTAGAACCCACGATGATCCCGTCAGACTAACCCGTGGTGGAAAAACCCGTCCGATGATCCAGCGCACGCTAGCATAGATCCCCCTATGATCCCGTCGGACCAACACGAGGTGGACATACAACAACATACATGCACGACAATATGTATAACATCAATACATAAAACAATTAAGGTACTTGCCTCGATTTGAAGACAAGAACAATACTTTCACAAAAACGAACACTCGAAGGTTGTCCTCCTCAATCAATCACGTAACAAGATCAAACCTTAACAAAAGAAATGATATAAGATTTATCTCACGTCGTACGAATGTTTAACAATTCGATTTACGGCCAAAAGCTCATAAAATGTAATCTGCCTGAACTGCTTAGAGCATGCTAAGTACTCTGTGTAGCGTGCGTTAAGTCTGCTCGATAGCGAAGGCAAACAACAAAGCCTAGCGTACGCTAACTATGCATGGTCAGTACTTCACTGATCAGTCGACTGACTCGTCTGATGGCCTAGCGTACGTTACGTACCAAACGTAGCGTACGCTAACTCGTGCTCGATAGCGCACGTTAATCTTCATAGCTTAGCGTGCGCTATCTGTGCATGGCAGTTTACTGCTGGGCAGTAAACTGTTCTCATCATGATCATAACAATGAAATCTTCCGCGATAATTCATGTTACCTCCATGAATATCATGTTCATACGATTATGAATGATTTTACGGATAACAACAACTCCGGATTCAGGGATATGTATACCATTATAAAACCATATTCCATTTCGACTACAAATCTTCATACGACAATTCGAAAGGCTTTACGGTTGATATCGACACCTTTATATCAATCAAAATTATCATACTGGAGTTGTTTAACATTCCCTCTGTACTAGATAAATCCTTCCATGATCAATCCCTTAGATTCATCTAACAATAATGATGTTAAAGTCAAGTCCATGGTTGTTATGAAGTCATCTACTAGATTCGGATTACCAATGATAGAAGCTTCCTCTACTTGTTCAATGTAATAAGATTCGAATCATGATGTTCATAATCAAGGTACTTGAGGCATAACCATCTCTATATTCCAAACATGATGCATGTTGAATAATTCACTAATGAAAAATCAATATCTTGATAACATGATCATCTAATTCTTTAGAAAGCCAACTCTAAGTCTGTAGATAGGTTGAACATACCTTAATATGACGAAAATCACTGAACCGTAAGGTAGAATCCGACTCCGGTTGGTTGTATGCCACTCCAAGGTGCTATTCCACTTCAATGATCACTCACAAGTGATAACCAATATACAAAGACCAACAAGATATGTTCTAAGTGTGTAGAAGGATTATTATAGCTCTCTGGCCTCTCAAGAATGAAGAATGGATGAATGAAATGTAAGCCAAAACGGGTTGTTGTCCCATTTATAATATTCTTCATTTTAACTAATTAGCGCACGCTACTAAGCTTTCCTTAGCGCGCGCTAATAATAGTTGACTTCGAAACTGTACAGGTTCGTCTGCGGGAATCTTATCCGGACCCATGTCCCGGCTGGCGCATGTGCTAGCCGTCCCGCTCAATAATTGAGTTCTTAGCGCACGCAACTCCTACATGCATAATGTGCGCTAGTAGTAGCCCGATAGCGCGCGTTAAGCTACATTCTTAGCGTGCACTATCACGAGTTTGCATGAGAAATTTTGCATGTTGTTATACTCATGGACAATGATATCAATGCAAGAAATATCATACTCCAAAAATCAAAACCACAAATCCGAATAATACAGGGTTTGAATACAGATGAAATACACCGTAATAAATCCGAATATTACATACTCTCCTACTAAAAATGAGTTTCGTCCTGAAACTCAAGACGAAAATAACTAGGGATATCTGGACTTCATATCAGCTTCCGTTTCCCATGTGGCTTCTTCCTTTCCGTGTCGTGACCATTGAACTTTGACCAAAACGATTGGTTTGTTCCTCAACTGCTTAACTCGAATCTCGAGTATCTTGACCGGTCTTTCTTCAAACGTCCCATCCTGCGCGACTTCGATCTCGCCGAAATTAATGATATGACTGGGATCTGGTATATACTTCCATAGCTGGGATACGTGGAACACGTTATGAACATGGCACAATGACGGCGGCAATGCCAATCTGTATGCCAACTCCCCAACTCTCTCAAGGATCTCAAATGGTCCGATATATCTCGGACTCAGCTTTCCTTTCCTTCCGAAACGAAAAATTCCCCGAGTAGGAGAAACCTTCAAAAGTACGCGGTCTCCAGTACTGAATTCCAATGGGCGACGACGTACGTCTGCGTAAGATTTCTGGTGACTCTGGGCAGTCAACAGCCTTTCACGAATCACGGCTATCTTTAATTGAGTCTGCACGATCAACTCTGGTTCTGTCCCGATCAAGTCTGACGAATCATCCCAACATAGGGGCGATCTACATCTCCTCCTGTATAATGCCTCAAATGGTGCCATCTTAATGGAAGCATGCCAACTATTGTTGTAGGTAAATTCAATCAATGGTAGATGAACTTCCCAATCGTTTGACCAATCTAAGGCACAGGCCCTTAGCATGTCTTCCACCGTTTGAATAGTCCTCTCGGATTGTCCGTCAGTCTGCGGGTGATAAGCTGTACTGAAGTTCAATTCGGTCCCCAAGGCCTTATGAACTGCTTTCCAAAAATGAGACACAAAACGGCCGTCTTGATCAGAAATAATGGTCTTCGGCGTACCATGCAATTGAACTATCTCCGAAATAAATACTCGTGTCAGCCTCTCTGGTCCCCACGTATCCTTAATGCCTAGAAAATGAGCTGATTTAGTTAAACGATCAACTATCACCCAAATCATGTTCATTCCTGTCCTGGTTCTCGGCATATTAGTGATAAAGTCCATCGATATGTCCTCCCACTTCCATTCAGGAATCGGGAGTGGCTTCAACATTCCGACAGGCCGTTGATGCTCGATCTTAACCTGCTGACAAGTCAAGCATTTAGAAACATAGTCCGCTACATCTTTCTTCATGTTGCCCCACCAGAAATTCTGCTTCAAGTCTTTATACATCTTACTGGTGCCTGGGTGGATAGAATAGGGCGAACTGTGAGCTGCCTTCATAATCGTCTGTTTCAGAACATCAACATCGGGAATGCAGAGTCGGTTCTGAAATCTCAAAAGTCCATCATCATGAATTATGAATCCGGGGGCCTTTCCTTTGATCACTTCATCACGTAACCGAATCATCAGAGGATCATCTGCCTGTCTAGATTTGATTTCCTCGGTTAATGATGAAGTTATCTCCATCACGCACAGTTGTCCTTGGACTCTTTGTAACCACACTTCAATTCCTTCTCGAATCATCTCTCGTTGAAGGCTAAGTTGGGAGGTCAGCATATCCAGCATCTGAATAGAAACAGGCTTGCGGCTGAGTGCATCGGCCACTACATTCGCTTTGCCTGGATGATACAAAATCTCCAAGTCATAGTCCTTAATCAGCTCTAACCATCTTCTTTGCCGCATGTTCAACTCTTTACGATGAATATGTACTTGAGACTCTTGTGATCCGTAAAGATCTGACAGTGAGTCCCGTACAGATAATGCCTCCAGATCTTCAAAGCAAAAACCACTGCTGCTAGCTCCAAATCATGTGTTGGGTAATTCACTTCATAAGGTTTCAGCTATCGCGACGCATAAGCGATCACCTTATCATTCTGCATTAATACGCACCCGAGTCCTTAGTTCGAAGCATCACTGTAAACAATAAATCCTCCAGTTCCCTGTGGAAGTGATAGAATCGGTGCCGTCGTCAATCTCTTCTTCAATTCATTAAAGCTAACCTGACACAACTCATTCCACTAAACTTTTGAGTTTTCTGCAGGAGTCGAGTAAGTGGGCGGGAGATTTTAGAAAACCCTTCCACGAATCGACGATAATATCCAGCAAGTCCTAAGAAGCTTCGGACTTCTTTCACGTTCTTTGGAGGCTTCCAATCCATAATTGCTTCAATCTTCTGAGGATCTACTCGGACTCCTTTAGCTGACACCACATGGCCGAGGAACATTACTTCCTTTAGCCAGAATTCACACTTAGAAAGTTTGGCGTACAATTGCTCGCTTCTCAAAAGTTCCAATACGATCCGCAAATGCGGCGCATGTTCTTCCGGGCTCTTAGAATACACCAGAATATCATCAATGAACACGACCACAAATTTATCCAAAAATTCGATGAACACTCGGTTCATCAATTGCATAAATACAGCAGGTGCGTTAGTGAGACCAAACGGCATCACTACAAACTCATAATGTCCGTAGCGAGTTCTGAATGCTGACTTTGGAACATCTGATTCCTTAATCCTCAACTGATGGTATCCTGATCTCAGATCGATTTTAGAAAATACTGTTGCTCCTTTCAACTGGTCAAACAGATCATCAATCCGTGGCAATGGATACTTGTTCTTAATCGTCATTTTGTTCAGCTCTCGGTAGTCAATATACAGTCGAAGCGATCCATCCTTCTTTCGGACAAAAAGAACTGGCGCTCCCCATGGTGAAACGCTTGGCTTAATATAGCCTTTGTCCAGTAACTCCTCCAACTGCTTTTTCAGTTCGTACATTTCAGTAGGTGCCATACGATACGGCGCCTTAGAAATTGGTGTAGCTACGGGTTCCAGCTCTATGGTAAATTCTACATCCCTTCGTGGAGGTAGTCCAGGTAACTCGTCAGGAAATACATCTGGAAATTCGTTCACAACAGGAATGGATGAAAGTTCCACAATTTCGTCTTCTTTCTTCATTGCATAGCACCAATACCCGATACAGCCCTGTTTCAACAATTTGACAGCTTTCATCGCCTTGATCAATTTTCCTGAGCTTCCCAATTTCCACCCCTCGAACAATATTTCGGAACCATCGTCAGCGATCAGCAAGATATTCCTCCTTCGGTAGATTACAATTGCTCCATACCGATTAAGCCAATCGTCTCCGAGTATCAGGTCGTCTCCTTGCATTTCTATCACGATCAGATTTGAGAGCCACTCTCTGCCTCCAAATGATACAGGGAAATTTCTAGTTTCTAAGTTTCCGACAATCCTCTCTCCACTCGGTAAACCAACAACATAAGGTTCACAAGTATGAAAACCGGAAATATTCAAACGATTTACACAAGACAAAGATATAAAAGAATGCGTAGCTCCTGTATCGAATAAAACGCTAATCGGCCGGGAAAGGATCTCGACAAGACATGCGACAAAGAAGATCACGATCGTCTGTCCTCCTCATCTCGCATGCAGGCGTGGGGAGCAGATCCGCACTCGATGTCCCCTTTCGGTCCCATTGTCCTATGCCTCGTCCGCGGCCAAAATTTCGAGGCATTCGAACACTTTGCTGCGTCTGTTGAATCGGCTTCCTTCTGATCGGCCGTGGTGTACGGGCTCTAAAAGACTTTGCGCCTCTCTTCACAAAACACCGCCCGATGTCCTCTCGCCCACAATCAAAACAAGTCACGGCGGGTAGGGGCAATTCCGATAGTGCCGTCCCGGGCGATTAAAGCATTTCCTGGTAACATCAGTAATAGTTGATGTCGCTCCGAAGTTCTTTCCGCTCCTAACTGGGTGCGGAGGTTTCTTGAAAGAGTGAAAGGATGACTGGGCCTTACGGGGCCCGCTGTTCTTGTGCTCTGTAAAAGTACCAGAGACTTTCTCTTTCTTGGATTTCGAAAATTTCTCCATAGCTGCTTCCTTGATCTCATACGCCAACGCCTTATCCTAGTATTGACGGAGTGTGGTACATTCAAATCCGGACATGTACCTCTGGATTTCTAGTTTCATCCTCATATCGAAATGGATCATCATTTCTGCATCTGTTCTGACCAGATGTCGAACAAATGCCAGCTGCTCGTTAAACGTCTTAATTGCAGGATACCGCACATCAAGGCCGAGCGAGAAAACTCCCGAATTTTGGCTTCCCTCACAGGACGAGGGCAATACTGAGCTTCCATCATCAATCTAAACTCTGTCCAATCAGCATCATGGTCTACAGGTCGGATGGCTTCCCACCATTCGGACGCTTCCCCTATCAGAAAGTATTGCACGATAGAGGCTCTCCGGTTACCTGGGCAGTTAATTCTGGCAAATATTTTCTCCAGTTCCTTCAACCAATGGTCCCAGGTGGGAGTCTCAGAAATACCGTCGAATTTGAGTGGTTGCATCTTCGCTACCTCTTGCAGCCACCGGTCACCTCGATTTCCCATGTCTGGGATCCCTTGCTGTCTCTCTCCCTGCTGTAGTCCCACCGCCACTTGCATTCGGTCCACGACTTGGGCGAACTGAGTCATCTGTTTCACCACTTGACGAAGGATCTCTAGTACAGCAGGTTCCGGTTTGTTATTAATAGATTGTTGCGGCTCGCCTGAGCTATGACTGGCCTGATTAGAAGGCGACGCTTCCCTTTCAGCATTTCTTCGTCCGCGTCCACGACCGCGACCACGTCCACGTCCGCCTCTCAACATACTGTAAGCATAAATACTCAATATACAGGAAACAACATCGTTCTAATATTCGAGTATAAAGAGACACAACATGTAAATAACGAGATAGAGTTTAGGAACTTACAACCATCGTTCGCATGAAGACGTAGGCACTGCAGTGATGTCATTCACGGCCGGTTACCTCAAAAGACATAAATGACCCCTATTTTAACCCAACGGCCAAGATATCCATAATTTTAGCTCCGATACCATATTCTGTAACACCCCCGATATATTCAGGAATATTACAGTGCCGTAAATCCTTTACATAAGGATTTACAAGGTTGGAGAGTTGAACAGATATTAAAAGGTACTAACGAATAGAAATAACGGAATTACGATACAACAGTTCTGACCAAATACTAAAATAATACAATTGTTCAACAGAAACTCAATAATACATCACCAAATTCAAATTCATCATAATTGATTTCGTACTCGAGTACTTATTGAAATAACCAATAAACAACAGACAAATGAACCCGGCCGAAACATCACTATGCACCCTCGTCGTCATGCAGCTCCAGTGGTAGTTTTCCCGCTCTCCTGGATCCTGAACATAAACAAAATGTTCACCCCCAAAGGGGTTAGCACAACGATGCTAGTACAAGTACCACAACATATTATTCAACATCACATGTAGAATAATAATAATAATGTAAATGATTAAATGTCAAACGAGTCTTCTCCTGCGAGAAACTCATACATAACATACACAACTGATAATCACAACATGATATCATAACATACATATGGTAATTCCGTCGATCCAGCGTTCACTGCCTAGAACCCACGATGATCCCGTCAGACCAACCCGTGGTGGAAAAACCCGTCCGATGATCCAGCGCACGCTAGCATCGATCCCCCGATGATCCCGTCGGACCAACACGAGGTGGACATACAAAAATGACATACATGCACGACAATATGTATAACATCAATACATAAAACAATTAAGGTACTTGCCTCGATTTGAAGACAAGAACAATACTTTCACGAAAACGAACACTCGAAGGTCGTCCTCCTCAATCAATCACGTAACAAGATCAAACCTTAACAAAAGAAATGATATAAGATTTATCTCACGTCGTACGAATGTTTAATAATTCGATTTATGGCCAAAAGTTCATAAAATGTAATCTGTCTGAACTGCTTAACGCACGCTAAGTACTCTGTGTAGCGTGCGTTAAGTCTGCTCGATAGCGCACGCAAACAACAAAGCCTAGCGTACGCTAACTATGCATGGTCAGTACTTCACTGATCAGTCGACTGACTCGTCTGATGGCCTAGCGTACGTTACATACCAAATGTAGCGTACGCTAAATCGTGCTCGATAGCGCACGTTAATCTTCATAGCTTAGCGTGCGCTATCTGTGCATGGCGCCATCACGGGCGAAATCGCTCTCATCATGATCAAAACAATGAAATCTTCCGTGATAATTCATGTTACCTCCATGAATATCATGTTCATACGATTATGAATGATTTTACGGATAACAACAACTCCGGATTCAGGGATATGTATACCATTATAAAACCATATTCCATTTTGACTACAAATCTTCATACGACAATTCGAAAGGCTTTACGGTTGATATCGACACCTTTATATCAATCAAAATTATCATACTGTAGTTGTTTAACATTCCCTCTGTACTAGATAAATCCTTCCATGATCAATCCCTTAGATTCATCTAACAATAATGATGTTAAAGTCAAGTCCATGGTTGTTATGAAGTCATCTACTAGATTCGGATTACCAATGATAGAAGCTTCCTCTACTTGTTCAATGTAATAAGATTCGAATCATGATGTTCATAATCAAGGTACTTGAGGCATAACCATCTCTATATTCCAAACATGATGCATGTTGAATAATTCACTAATGAAAAATCAATATCTTGATAACATGATCATCTAATTCTTTAGAAATCCAACTCTAAGTCTGTAGATAGGTTGAACATACCTTAATATGACGAAAATCACTAAACTGTAAGGTAGAATCCGACTCCGGTTGGTTGTATGCCACTCCAAGGTGCTATTCCACTTCAATGATCACTCACAAGTGATAACCAATATACAAAGACCAACAAGATGTGTTCTAAGTGTGTAGAAGGATTATTATAGCTCTCTGGACTCTCAAGAATGAAGAATGGACGAATGAAATGTAAGCCAAAATGGGTTGTTGTCCCATTTATAATATTCTGCATTTTAACTAATTAGCGCACGCTACTAAGCTTTCCTTAGCGCGCGCTAATGAGAGTTGACTTCGAAACTATCCAGGTTCGTCCGCGGGAATCTTATCCGGACCCATGTCCCGTCTGGCGCATGTGCTAGCCGTCCCGCTCAATAATTGAGTTCTTAGCGCACGCAACTCCTACATGCATAGCGTGCGCTAGTAGTAGCCTGATAGCGCGCGTTAAGCTACATTCTTAGCGTGCGCTATCACGAGTTTGCATGAGCAATTTTGCATGTTGTTATACTCATGTACAATGATATCAATGCAAGAAATATCATACTCCAATAATCAAAACCACAAATCCGAATAATACAGGGTTTGAATACAGATGAAATACACCGTAATAAATCCGGATATTACAGCATATAGGTTGGAAATCATGCAAACCCTCTCAAATCCGAGTAATACGCAAAAACATTAATAATTTCATAAGGGAAATGTGGGTACGGAGTAAATACTTCATAATATCAAGGATTTCAAGCTTTCGAGATGGATTAAACAGACAAATCTACAGACACCCCAAAATTCCCCAAATAAGGTTCTAGGAAGATTTACCTCGATTCAAAGAAAAGAGATGGATATATGATGACTTGATGGATGATGAACACTTGACAAGATTTCGCCTTGGAATTGCCCAAATCGCCGGCGAGGAAGAGAGAAGATGAGAAATGAGTTGAAAACCCGATTGTACCGTTTATATACTTTGACTAGAGTTACGGCCATAACATTCCTATCATACGGCCGTAACTATGCCACTAGATTGCTGGAGAAATTTAAGAACTCAACATACGGCCATAATGATTTCGACCTTACGCCCATAACTAACAACCTTACGGCCGTAATCAAGAGGAAATACGACTGTAACTATGCTATTGGACCATCATGCTAAAAACCTACCCACAATATGGCTGTAAATATACTGGCTTATGGTCGTAACAATGCCATACGGCCATAATGTGTACAACTTACGGCCTTAAGTGCTCCAGCACCACAGCTTGAGCCCAGCAGCCCGAAACGACTTGGACGATGCAAAAACTCGAAGGTTAACACAAATCCCCAAAGCACGAATGGAAAACATCGAAAAACAGATTTAAGTGCTAAACAAACATGCAATTCCAACCAGGTGAAGGCATGGGAAAACAAAAACAATGACCAAAGCCCAAAATTTTGGAAAATTACAAAACGGACCAAACGTCCGAAAAGCACGATTCGAAGTCGAACAATAATACCGAAATCTCACAACACGACTAAATATATTGGACGAACTTATAGAATCAATGCAATGATCATTCCGAACAACATTTACAAGAATAAAGCCAAAACACGATAAAGTCACAACATTACTCGGATTCGACTAAAATAATCCTGAAACTCGTTCAAATGACAAAAGGTGCAGAACAAGATAGTTTCCAAATATCGACGCGATTACATGCGAGTCGCCAGAAGTTCAAAAACACTAAAAGTGAAAATTACCAAAATAGAAAAATACGGATATTACATAACTAACCATTGGAGATCCCATCGGAAGTCCTTAGTAGTTTAACCCTTTGATTTTATTACTGATACCATTATTCCAAAAAGGTTCAAATAAGGGTTCAAAAACACGATTTCATTTGGTATTTGTGTCTTGACTATCAAACAAGTATCATACAAGTATCCTCCGCTCAGAAGCCTACCGGGAGCCTCGACTGAAACACCTATGCACCAGCGTTCATTACACTGTGCGGCCGCCCCTTGAAACCATGTCACCGCACCGGTGTCACTCTCACAAGATCCGCCCCTTGCTATGCATTAGGCAACACCTTCGTTCACCAACCACAGCAGCCGCTCATTACAGCGTACACAGACCGGAGTCCAAACTCCGCCCTACGCAGCTTTGAATACGAAGCATCACACAAGCACATATTCACGTTGGCAAACCACACAGGTTTTAATCAACATATCATACAACTTCAACCACGTATGTTCAAGGAAAATCGCGTAACGAGTCTCATTCATAGAATTCACTAGACAATAAGTATGATCACAGTCATCAGGGTCTAACATCCCAATTCACACATCTTTATGAGGTAGAGTCACAATATCAAACGATCCCAATCATAGAATCAAATAAATATCATTCAATCCACATAATCAAAAGCAAACTAAGATAGCCCCTGCCTGAATCCCCGTTCCAAGTTTGAAAGGACACTGAGATATCTTGTGCCCTAACTGTCTGCAACAAAAGCACCCGCCGGATGCCTTGTTGCATATCCCAGGATGTCTCTTCCCACAAGTAATGCACCACGAGAATCTACTTTGGCCGACACCGTCAACCATAGGTCATCGCACCTGTGACTCAGTAGCAAGTCTGTGGGGGATTGGGCTATCATATGGCCTGATTGCCTACAGAAATAGCAGTTGCGCTTCTTCTCGCTGCACTGTCCAAGTTGTTTCCTCTGACACTTGCTACACAGAGAAATCCTTCCTCCGCCTGTGCTCTTAATGGTGAAGCCAAGCCCTAGCTCGGGCTGACTACCCTGACTTTGGCCCTGATGGCCACTTACTGCCTCTCTGGTCTTACTCCTCTTTTCAAATCGCTGAAACTCTAGTTCCTGCATTCTCAAGAGCGTAGCAATACAGTCGAGCCTCTAAAAAAGACGCACAAAAACATCCGCATGAGGGGCACATTGAGATTGCAGCGAATGAGGTAATGACTCTGCCTCCGGACGAGCAAGCTAATCCCCCTGATCCACTACAAAATGACCAACGGCCTCAGCAGCGGCCCTAGCTGGTGACTTCGAATGTGAATCCATATCTAGTAATGCCAAAAAAAGGACATGCATGCATGAACAAAAATCAGAATGCATACCATTGCCACAGTACCGAACAACTTAGAAGCATACAGAGGCAAATCAGACTGACTCGATAAAAAATACCTAAACTCCACATCCGACCAGAAAATAAAAAACCTAATGCTCTGATACCACCTTTGTCACGACCCAAGATTAGGCCATGACTGGCGTACGAGAAGAACCGTCTATGGGAGCCCGGCCCATCCTGTACAAGCCTCAGAGAGCAGAACTAAAACTAATTTTCTTTTTAAACCATCTTAAAACCATTTTCTAATATTAATAAAATAATCGTCAAATTTGTTAAAAAGTTCAGTTCATAATATTAAAACATTAAGCAAATAATAAGTTATACTTAATACCAAATAAGTTCAAAATATAACCCACACTAATACCGGTGTGGAGCAACTAACCAAATGAACAATTGGGGCTAAACAGAAGGGCACTGACAAAATCTTCGGAGTGCCTCACCAATAATCGTTGACTGCCAACACCTCGTAGTCAAACAAAATTACTTGAAAAATAGGAATAAGAAGAACAAATAGAAGGGGGAGTGTTGAATAATATTTGAAAAACGAATACTTGAGAAAAAAACAGTACAGTATATCGAAGATATAATTTATTTAAGGCCCTGCAAAAAATAGTTAGCAAAACGAAATATTTGCTGATCACGAAAACGAATGCAAGTCGTTGTTGAGTCCAAATTATCTGTCTCCTTAAAGCAAATTCGCCCTCACCACGGTATGTGACGTCTACCTTCTAGGATAAAACAACAGCTAGATGCACTGAATCGATGATCCTTTGTACCCCAAGCAAACTAGAATATATCTGTATACTATCACCGACCCGAAAGAATAAAGCAGAAGAAGTAAAAGATCTGACCGAAACAGCTCTCGAAAATCGCACGAATCAAGTGAAAAAACCGAACCCCTCAAGCCAGGTATTTATAGGTGAAGGCTGGAGGAGAACGTGTGCTGGAGGAACTCTAAACCGATTAGGATTGGTATCTTGATATTGGTATTGTGCTAAAATACGATACTCATTATGTAGGAAACTGTAGTGCCTTTAGGTAATAAGGACTTAAATAATATATAACAATCAAAGGAATTATAATGACTTAATCCATATATAATTTTCTTTGTTAGGTCATATCTAATATGATGTCTCTACATATATCTATGACGTGATATAACATCTCATGTTCATGACCAGTAAAACATAGTCATAGTATCATCATCATACTAATAATTATATTACTAGGGATATCTAGAATAAATATTCTTTAATGCTTTAACGAGCGTTACTATTGAGTCACATAATTGATGATCGTAAGCAGAATATTAATTCAATAATATAATCGATATTATATAATAATAAATGTCTCCATATTATTATTAAACAGTAGAGTTAGAACATTATACTAACAATCTCCCACGTGCTCTTAGTCCTATACAGACATAAACTGAAGACCCATACCCTTTATATGACCATCATTTTTTGCTTCAGAAAGAGGCTTGGTTAAAGGATCCGCTATGTTAATATCCGTGTGAACTTTGCATATCCTCACATTGCCACGAGTGAAAATCTCTCGAATGAGGTGAAACTTTCTAAGTACGTATTTGGATGCTTGTTGTGATCTTAGTTCTTTAGCTTGTGCAATAGCTCCATTGTTATCACAGTGCAAATTTACTGGATCGACAATGCTAGGAACCACATCTAGTTCACCAATGAACTTCCTCATCCAAACAACTTCTTTAGCTGCTTCCGAAGCGGTTAGGTACTCAGCTTCCGTTATAGAATCAGCTATGGTTGGTTGCTTGGAACTCTTCCAGCTTACATCACCACCATTCAAACAAAAAATATATCCAGACTGCGATTTTGAATCATCTTGGTCTGTCTCAAAACTGGCATCGACATAGCCATTAAGGACCAAATCACTATCTTGGCCATCATATATCAAGAATATATCTTTAGTCCTTCTCAAGTACTTAAGTATGCTTTTGACTACGGCCCAGTGAGCCTCACTAGGGTCAGACTGGTATTTGCTGTTTGCACTCAATGCAAATGATACATCCGGTCTAGTACATATCATGGCATACATGATAGATCCTATAGCCGAAGCATAAGGTATCAAACTCATTCTATCTCTCTCTTCCTTTAAATAAGGACTTTGAGTTTTACTGAGCTTTATGCCATGTGACATAGGTAAGAACCCTTTCTTACTATTAAGCATGTTGAACCGTTTTAGTACCTTGTTAACATATGTACTTTGACTTAGGGCAAGAAGCCTTTTAGATCTATTTCTATAAATCCTTATACCCAGTATATAGGCAGCTTCCCATAAGTCCTTCATTGTAAAACATTTACTTAGCCAAAACTGAACACTTTGAAAAGTAGGGATGTCATTTCCAATGAGTAGGATATCATCCACATAGAGTACTAGAAAAACAATTGCACTCCCACTAATCTTCTTGTATACACGAGGTTCGTCTTGATTTCTAATGAAACCAAACTCTTTCATTGTTTCATCAAAATGAAGATTCCAACTCCGCGATGCCTGCTTCAAACCATAAATGGCTTTTAGAAGCTTGTATACTTTATTAGGATTATTAGGATTGACAAAACCTTCGGGCTGTATCATATACACATCCTCATTTAACTTCCCATTAAGAAAAGCGATTTTGACATCCATTTGCCATATCTCATAGTCATAATATGCTGCTATGGCAAGTATATTTAATCATTACGACTAGTGACAAAGTTTCATCATAGTCAATACCATGAGTCTGTCTGTATCCTTTCGCCACGAGTCGTGATTTGTATGTTTGTACAATGTCATCCATGTCCTTTTTATTTGTAAAGATCCATTTGCAACCAATTGGTTTGGAAACTTCAGGAAGATCAATCAAAGTCCATACTTGATTATCATACATGGATTGCATTTCGGATTTCCTCCCTTGAAGCCAACTTTTGCATTCAATGCTAGTAGTTGCTTCATTGTAGGTTGTGGGTTCATCTAGATCCATGAGTTCCACATTGTTGTCATCTGTGATGGGAAATCCATATCTCTCAGGTTCACGATGATAATGTACAGACCTACGTGGAGCTGGTATAGAAGAAGTGGTCTCAACATCTCTGTGTGAGTTTAAATCAGTTTTATCTAAAGGCTCAGTATCTATATGTGGCTCTCTCATCTCATGAAGAGTTATTTTGCTCCCACTATTTTTCTTGGAAATAAATTCCTTCTCAAGGAATACTCTAGATCGAGCAACAAACACTTTGTTCTCTGATGGGATGTAAAAGTAATATATTTTACTTTCCTTAGTATATCCCACAAAAAGACATTTATCCAATTTGGGTGATAATTTATCAGTGATAAGTCATTTCACATAAGTTTCACAACCCCATATCTAAGGAAAGACAAAACAAGTTGTTTCCTTGTCCATATCTCATATTGTGTGATTTGAACTGATTTAGATGGTACTCGATTTAAAATAAACGCAGCAGTCTCTAAGGCGTAACCCCAAAAGGGAATTGGAAGATCAGCTTGAGCCATCGTCGATCTAACCATGTCTAACAAGGTTCGGTTTCTCCGTTCTGACACACCATTCCATTGAGGTGTTCCAGGTGGAGTTAGTTGTGAAACAATTCCACAATCTTTGAGATGATTGCCAAATTCATGTCTTAAATATTCACCACCACGATCTGATCGTATTGCTTTAATAGTTTTGAGTAACTGATTTTGTACTTCATTTTGAAATTGCTTGAATTTCGTAAATGACTTAGACTTATGACTCATTAAGTAGATATATCTGAATCTGCTTAAGGCATCCGTGAACGTTATGAAGTATTGGAAACCTCCTCTAGCATTTGTATTCATTGGTCCACATACATCAGTATGTACTAAGCCCAATAAATGTGTAGCTCTCTTAGTATGGCCCGTGAAAGGAGCTTTGGTCATTTTGCCCAATAAGCAATATTCGCACGTATCATATGATTCTAAATCAAATGTCTCTAAGATTCCATCTTTATGGAGTTTGGTTATACGTTTCTCGTTTATATGGCCCAAATGACAATGCCAGAAATATGTTTGGTTTAAATCATTTGATTTAAGTCTTTCGACATTTATGTACAGACAGATTTGGAACTTTCAAGATTTATGGGATATAATCTCCCACTCATCAAGGCATCTCCATTAAAAATACCTTTATTAAATATGGACATTACATTATTCTTAATAGTAAAGTCATATCCTTCCAAATCAAGGTAAGCAACTGATACAATGTTTCTACCCATAGCAAGAACACAATAAGCATCCGCATAGCAGGAACACAATAAGCATATCCAAAGAATCATTCATATGCTTATTAGCATCTTTTTGAGCTTTGGTGGCGGTTGATATCAGTTCATCAGGAATTGGGTTTTCCAAAATGTACTGCTTCTTTTCAGCTTTTAGAACAATTCTCGAGTTCCTTCACCAATCAAGGTAATTAGTGCCAGAAAGTTTTTCTGTCAAGATTTGATCGCACTGAGTTTGTATTGATTGACGCCATTGATTCTACAATATTAATATGCAAAGTTATTGGTAAGATATATTGATTTTAAAATTTAACGATCAGGTAAATGCAAGCACGGCTTTGGCATGTCCCTCGCACATAAAAGAAGTTTAGTTTTTATCAATAGAGATGACATCTTATGTCAACATGTTAGTCTCAAATATTATGTATCACATACACATATATGAATTATAATCAAACGATCAAATAACCACAGACATAGCTTTAGCATGTCCCCTGTAATTAAGTAATGCTTTAGATTATCATTTGGGATGACATTTTATGTCATTTTAATAGTATTAATCCCAAATAAGCCATAGGTCCAAAACCGTTTGTATAACCTATATAAGTCTCAACAATTTAAAACATATGTATAAGCTTGTTTATTCATCTCTCCTCCTTAAGATAAAATCCATACACCCTGCTTTGGCAGACCCATATTAGAAATGATCAAAAGTTTGACGAGTGTTTTGAAATGGCTGGCTCTTGAGACTTATGTTTCATATCAATTGATTTAATAAAACTATTTTATCAAAATTAATTATCTCAAAATTATTACCATGTATCTCATACATGTAAAAGTTTTAATGAGTTTGACTTATTTGGTAATAACGATTATTTAGCAAATAAAATAAATATGATGCATCTCATACATTCATATGCAATGTATATATGATGCACCTCATACATTCAGATGAAGAATTAGGTGTGGTGTGGTATAGCCATAGAACCTATTATGATATTCATTAATATCAATAGGTCGGTCGGTGTAATCTTCGATAACGCCTTTCTTCTTGAATTCCTTGTAAGTTGCTCATCTCCTTCGTCTTCCTTTTATAGCTAGAATTACTCTAAACTATATCTTTATATTTAGTAAAAGAAACCTCGAGTTACATTCGAGGGGAGTAAGATGAGAAGAGAAATTACAACGAGATAATAAGAAGGCACGACCTACAAGTCGTATTATAAATATTACAACCATTATCGAATCATCAATCTAATTGATCTAGTATGGCTATACCAACCACGATACATAAACTATATAAGCATTCACAAGTACATATAATATATAAAATATACTAAATATCGACTATCGATAAGTTATATATAAAATATGCCAAATATCGACAATCGATAAGTTACAAAGTTCTGAGGGCCAAAACATCAAACAGGATAAAATGGGAAACAAATTTCCAGTAATACATGAAGAAAACGAGGCCGAAACGGGTCCGGAAGTGGCCTGGACCGCGGTCCCATGAACCAGTCCTGGCAGCCGGATCGCGATCCGCTACTCCATGCCGCATGGCCGGCACATGCCGGGACCTGCCGGCACAGCTCGGGACACACAGGCCGGGACCGCACAGCACACACAGGCCACCCAGGCTGGCACCCAGGCCCGGATCGCGATCCACTCGACAGACCGCACGGCAGGGGCCTGCTCCAGGTATAAAAAAAAAATCTTTGAGTATACATCTTATGTATACTACATGTATACATCTTATGTATATCATAACTAATATCTTTTGAGAAATATAAATGTATAAATCAAATAGATCAAATCTATATTTAAAGAAGTATAATCTTTACATAAACAATTTTATGTTCGTATGCACCTCTTAAAATTCATAATCCTAACATAAAATTATATGTAGATCAAATCATATGTTCTTTGATTCTTGGATTATTAGTAGAACTAAATCATCACATGAATGTCCATATATCAAATAACCATATATGTCAAGACCAAACATATAAATCAAAATATAAATCACCATATACATAGTAAGATAGGCATCCTATATATATATATATATATATATATATATATATATATAGGATGCCTATCTTACTATGTATATGGTGATTTATATTATATAGATCGAAACACAAATCTATTAAAATTATATATATCACCATATATATAACTATACATAGATAAAATTTATATATCATATATATAAACATCATACATCACATATATGAACTTCATATATCAACATATATGAAAATCGAAACAATGAAAATATACTAATCGCTCCGATACCAATGTTGGGTTTTATTGAACTAATAAGATTTATGATCTCATCATATATCGAAATAGAGAAGGGGAAGTATAATATAATATGTAAAAATCCTCCGAGGATCCAAATATATTAACAAAGTACGATGAACAAGATTGTTACCTCTTGTAGCGTGTTCTCGATCGAGCCTTCTAGAGACGTTGCAAGAAGTGAGCATCCTCTACGGCATCCACACAACGAACAAGTCCCGAGCATCTAACAGATTGCTACTGTAACACCCCAAAGACAATCAGGGCATATTACGGCACCGTGGACCCCACATTTTGGTATCCACCAGGCTAACGTACCATCCCGACATTTGACAACGATATACAACATCAACAAACCAACAATTTCTCAATCAACGACATTCAAAACAAAAGACTAAAATTTGACAATACTATTCGATATCAAATCAAATTTGACAATACTATTCGATATCAAATCCATCCCCAAAACGGGTACACCACATTAATAAATTCAAGAAGGAAGTACTCGAGTACTTAAGTAAATAACATAATAAATAAATTCCAAAGACAAGACACCAACAGACAACCAATGAACAGAATCACGCTTGCCCATCATCCTCGTACGGCTCGCATGCTCATTTGCCTCCATGACTTGTACCTGAAATACAAAAGTATTTCCCCCATTTAAGGGGTTAGCGACAACTGTTTATGCAAGTACAATCCATTTGAACTACTATTCTAATCAGATGAAATATGCGCCAAAAAAATTATTTTAAAAATTATATATATTCCAGAATATTTACGGCGCACAAGCACAAAACACATTTCTCCAACAAAATATTTCGAAGTTAACCGTTGGTACGAGACTCACGGCCACCGTACCCCGCAGAGGCCCCGTCGGACCATCCCTGGGTGGTTAACCCTAGTTCGTGATACGCACACTCACGGCAATACGTATCCCTAGAGGCCCCGTCAGACCGTCCCTAGGTGAACATACACATATACATCCACAACAACCACAGAAAGCTATAATCCAAATACTAGAGCATGTAAACAAATGTAAAATACTTGCCTTTGAGACATCTTCGACGAAACGGAATTGGACAATGACTACGAATGATCCGGAGGGAACACGACCGATCCTAAACGAAGGATTAACACCACTCAGTCCTTTATGATAATAATAATCGAATGGAATACGCCCATAACCCCGATTACAACTATAACAATATACGTTCGATCGAAACGGGCGAGGCTTTACGCAAAATCTCCCCGAATCGACAGATCACGGATTAAACTCGACGGAATTGGATTGGGAATCACCCAATAACAACAGTCGGTAAGGAATATTACAACATACATGAACAAATCGAGTTTAAACAAGCAAAACCCGAAAACCTCCAAAATTGACAAAGTAGGCTTCTAAGTCAAAGATACCTTGAATTGAAGTGGAGAAGATGGATTAAGATGATGATGTACTAAGCTTGGATCACAATAATCGGTCTGCAATGAAACTCCACGAATTACTTTCCACAAATCGCCCCAAGATCGCTGGAATCGCCCAAAGGATGAGAAGAAGAGGAAAAATGACGAAAAAGGGGGCTGTTGTCCTATATATAACAGACATAATTAGCGCATGCTAATCATCAAAGATAGCACGCTAACGGGGGTCGCAAGCAGTACAGTAGCTGTTGCCCGGCGTCGCTAGCGTGCGCTATACAAGTTTAGCACGTGCTAAATGCGACTAGATAGCATACGCTACTAAAGCCTAGCGCACGCTACCTGATGGTCAGAGTTCAGGATTCTGAGTCCGGAATCCTACTGCTCAGGATGCTGAAGTCGTTAACGCACGCTATAACTACGAGTTAGCGTGCGCTAACTGCACACTAATAGTGCACGCAAGAAATAACGAGTAGCGTGCGCTACTCACGCAGCAGTTCAGCACTGCTTAGTTCGGCTCACTGCAGCAGAAGGTACGAAAATCGAAACGCAAGGCAAGGCCAGAATCCAAAAATATAAACATGAATTATTCATGACGACGAAGCTACAATTCCGACTACCGGGGAATCCGAAATACGACAAAGAAGATAAAGTTCCCCAAACTTATAGGAAATTACAAAATGGCCCAAATGTTCCAAAATCATGATACAATGTTGGATTCACAAACCGAAACACACAACATGAGTAACTCAACCATACGAACTTATGTAAACAAGGAAACAACGAAAACGAACGAGTTTTACGAGTATCGAACATACATACGGCAAAACATAACATAAAATGGAATTACGTAAAAACATCTCCGAAACTCGTCCAAATGGAAAAACTCCAAGATTAAAGTATATTCAAAATGTCGAAACGGTTACACGCGAGTCGATAAAAATAGACATACACCAAAACTAGAAACTGCTAAAAATGGAATGGTACGGATATTACATTCTCCCCCTCTAAAAAGAAGTTTCGTCCCGAAAATTAAGAATCAAAAAGCTCGGGGTACCTCGAATGCATATCCTCCTCCAACTCCCATGCTGCTTCTTCTACTCCGTGCCTCGACCATTGCACTTTAACCAAAGGAATGGTTTTGTGCCTTAACTGTTTATCTCGACGTTTCAAAATTCTAACGGGCCTCTCCTCAAACGTAACGTCCTTCTCGATCTCCATGTCCCCAAAATCAATAACATGAGTCAGGTCCGGAACATACTTCCTCAACGGAGAGACGTTAAATACACTATGGATATGACTTAACAACGGAGGTAATGCCAAACGATACGCTAACTCGCCAACCCTCTCTAATATCTTAAAAGTTCCAATATACCTTGGACTGAGCTTCCCTTTTTTTCAAAATAGAAAACTCCCTTCGACGGAGACACTCTCAACAAGACATGATCCCCTACCTCAAACTCCAAAGGTCGACGACTAACATCCACATAAGACTTTTGTCGGCTCTGAGCCGCCAGCATCCTCTGTCTAATCAACTCAACTTTCTCCCTCATCTCTAACACAAGATCCGGATCGGTGCCAACTAAATCGGATGGCTCATCTCAACATATCGGTGATCGACATCGTCGGCCATAAAGCGCCTCATACGTTGCCATCTTAATCGATGCGTGCCAGCTATTAATATAAGTAAACTCGATCAAGGCCAGATGCTCCTCCCAGTCACTACTCCAGTCTAACGCACACGCGTGTAACATATCCTCGAACGTCTGAATGGTAGGTTCGGACTGCCCGTCGGTCTGAGGATGGAAAGATGTGCTCAAACGCAAATGTTTCCCCAATGCCTTATGTACCGCCTGCCAAAAATGCGATACAAATCGGCCATCTCTGTCCGAAATAATAGTCTTCGGCATACCATGAAGTCTCACGACCTGTGCGATAAAAATACGAGCCAATTTTTCTGGACCCCAAGTGTCCTTGATGCCCAGAAAATGTGCTGACTTAGTCAGTCGGTCCACGATCACCCACACCATATTCATTTCGGTCTTCGTCCTCGGAAAATTCATGACAAAATCCATAGAGATATCTTCCCACTTCCATTCTGGGACGGAAAGTGGTTTCAACAACCCGGCTGGCGCTGATGCTCGATTTTGACTTGCTGACAAGTCAAACACTTAGCCACAAACTGAACTACCTCATTCTTCATGTCATTCCACCAGAAACTCTTCCTAAGGTCCTTATACATTTTACTCGAGCCCAGATGGACTAAGTAAGGTGACTGTGAGCCTCTAGCATAATATTCTGTCTCAATTCCAGGTCGTTCAGAACATACAATCGACCTTGGAATCTCAACACACCATCCTCATGTACCACGAATCCCGGGACTTTCCCCTTCACCACATTCTCGTGGAGCTGAATACACATCGGATCTTCTAACTGCCTCGATTTAATGTCATCGACTATAGACGAAGAGATATTAAGAGTGCGCAACTGTCCGACACTCCCTGGTAGCACAACCTCAATACACAACCTCATCAACTCTCGCTGGAGCCCTGGATGGGCCGTAAGTAACTCAAGTGCCTGAAGCGATACCAATTTCCGGCTCAAGGCATCTGCCACTACATTTGCATTGCCCGGATGATAAAGGATCTCAAGGTCGTAATCCTTAATTAACTCCAACAACCTTCTCTGTCTCATGTTCATCTCTTTCTGCGTGAAAATATACTTCAGTCTCTTGTGATCGGTGAAAATCTGACACGACGAGCCATACAAGTAATGACGCCAGATCTTCAACGCGAACACAACTGCGGCCACCTCAAGATCGTGGGTAGGGTAATTCAACTCGTACGGTTTCAACTTACGGGAATCATAGGCAATCGTCTTCCCGTGTTACATGAGTACACATCCAAGACCTTGGCCCGAAGAGTCACTATAAACTGAGAAACCCTCATTACCACTCAGTAAGGCCAAGACGGGAGCGGTCGTCAACCGCTTCTTCAACTCCTCGAAACTCTTCTGTCTCTCGTCGGTCCACATAAACTTCTCTGACTTTTGAAACAACTGAGTAAGTGGTCGAGCGAGCTTAGAGAACCCCTCGACAAATCTACGATAATACCTGGCTAAACCCAGAAAACTACGGACTTCCTTCACGTTCTTGGGCGGCGCTGAATCCAACACTGCCTCTATCTTATGTGGGTCCACATGAACACCCTCAGCCGAGATCACGTGACCGAGAAACATAACCTCCCACAACAAAAACTCACACTTTGAGGACTTCGCAAAAAGACGCTGAGTTCTCAAGATTTCCAGCACGATATGCAAATGACGTGCATGCTCCTCCTCGCTCCTCGAGTAAATCGGGATATCATCGTAAAGACAACTACACACTTATCGAGGTAATCGATAAAGACTTTGTTTGTAAGCTTCATGAACATGGCTGGGGCGTTGGTTAGCCAGTAGGCATAACCACAAACTCGTAGTGACCGTATCTCGTTTGAAAGGCCGTCTTCGGGATATCGGAATCTTCACTTGGAGCTGGTAATACCCCGATCTCAAATCAATCTTCGAAAACACGGTTGCCCCTTGCAATTGGTCAAACAAGTCATCAATCCTCGGGAGCGGATACTTGTTTTTGATAGTCACTTTTTTCAACTCTCGATAGTCGATACATAGGCGAAGTGACCCATCCTTCTTCTTTACAAACAAGACCGGTGCGCCCCAAGGCGAAGCGCTCGGCCGGATTTAACCCATGTCCAGCAACTCTCCCAACTGTTTCTTCAACTCAAGCTTCCCGACAGGCGCCATACGGTATGGAATCCTAGAAGTAAACTCAACCTCTCGGCCTGGCGGCGAACCCGGCAACTCGTCTGGAAAGACGTCAGGATACTCACACACCACCGGAATAGATGAGAGCTCGACTCCCCCTTCTTCCGATCTCAAAGCATAACACCAGTTACCAGTGCAACCACCTCGAAGAATTCTCACCGCTTTCATAGCGCTGATCAAAAATCTCTGACTACTCTGATTACGCCCCACAAAAGAATACTCGGTACCGTCAGAGGCTAACATCGAAATGGTTCTCGCTCTATAATTCATCATTGCCCCGTGCCGGTCTAGCCAATCCTCACCAAGAATCCAATCCTCATCCTTAATATCTACCACAATCAGATTAGAAGGCCAATCCCTCCCCGCGATACTCACAGGAAAATCTTTAATCTCACGATCCCCCATGATGTTATCCCCAATAGGTAGTTTAACAACATATGGTTCACATGCAACCAGACAATCAACATGCAGACGACGCACACAATCCAGAGATATTAAAGAATGTGTAGTACCAGAATCGAATAACACGGAAACAAGATGGTCAAGGATGTGAACGGTACCTGTAGCCACCGTCGCGTCAGGGTCTCTAGCTCGTCTCATCTCATACGCACGGGGCAGAACAGACCCCGCACTAGAAGCTCCCCCTCTTAAAGGCTGCCCACGACCTCGACCTCTACCAAAACTCTGCTGAGGCTAAGAAGCTATCGGTGCCTGATTCACGCTCGATTCTCCAGCAGTCGGTGCTGACACCTGAGTAACTGGTGCCTGACCTGCATCTATACAATACTTAGCTCGATGCCCCATCTGACTGCAAGTAAGACACTGAATCGGAGGCCTGTCACACTCACTCATCATGTGCCCGGGACAACCACAGTTAAAGCAGGTAGGACCATGAACGGAAACAGTAGGAGCAGACTTAGAACCATTTCCTCGCCCTAATGACGGGGACTGATTCCCGAAGACTCGCGAACCAGACTGGGCCTTCTGATGCCCGCCAGACTTACCTCCCGAAAACTGACCGGAGGTCTTCTGTTTCTTACCCTCGGTTTCCGTCGCTGTCGCAGAAAATGACATCTCATAAGCCATTACATTGTTCTGATAGTCCTTCAAAGTTGTACACCCGAGACCAGACATGTAGTGACGAACCCTCGGCTTCATCCGCATGTCAAAGTGGCGGATCTTATCTAGATAATCCCGGACCTGATTTCTCACGTAGCGAAGTTGCTGGTTGTAGTCCTTGATCGCCTGCGAAATAGGAACATCCTGGGGCTTAGCCTCAAAGAAGGCTCGGATCCACCCCTCTTTTACTGGCCATGGACAAAATTCGTCCTTCATCAACTCTCGGAACTCTGCCCAAGTGGCTGCCCGGTCTCGTGGTTTCACTGCTTGCCACCACGTTGCTGCCTTCTTGGCGAGGAAGTACTGAGCGATGGGTACCTTCCTCTCCTCGGAGCAGTTAACCGCCTCAAACACCTTCTCCATATCAAATAACCAACTCTCCCAACCGGAAGGGTCGGAAGTGCCATCAAACTGCGGATAACGCATACGAATCACGTCCTGAAGTAACTTATCGGTGTCGGATCCAGTAGGTGGAACCGAGTTAGCATTAGCTTGGCCAACCAAGACGTCCTCAGTCAGTAGCGTCATCTGGTTCGCTACTTGTTGTAGAATATTCGCTAATCCGATATTCTCATGAGCATTACCGGAGCTAGCAGACTGATCCTGTTGGCCTCGGGCACTGGGTGGAACACTGTTCGACAAGGAAGGCATCTCTGAATTAGTTCCTGAGTTATCGGACATGGCCGCCCCACCGGCTGCGCCACGTCCCCTACCACGTCTGCGACCGCGTCCGCGTCCTCTACCAGCAGGTATTTTGAAGAAGTAACGGGTGAGTACGGTTCTAACGCAAAACGCAACAATATACCAGAAAGGAACAGAATAGTACAACGTAACGAGTCAAGTTAGGAAGAACTTACGAGCACCGGCGTACTGAGATGATGGCGTAGCAGCGATACTGTTAAAAAACGACACCCAAATAACCGATAGCCTAGGTATTCATAAACCTAAGCTCCGATACCATATTCTGTAACACTCCCAAGATGATCAGGGCATATTACAGCGATGTGGACCCCACACTTTGGAATCCACCAGGCTAACATACCATCCCGACATTTGACAACGACATACAACATCAACAAACTGACAATTCCTCAATCAACGACATTCAAAACAAAAGACTGAAATATGACAATACTATTCGACATCAAATCTATCCCCAAAACGGGTACACAACATTAATAAATTCAAGAAGGAAGTACTCGAGTACTTAATCAAATGACATAATAAATAAATTCCAAAGACAAGACACCAACGGATAACCACTGAACAAAATCACGCTTGCCCATCATCCTCGTACGGCTCGCATGCTCGTTTGCCTCCATGACCTGTACCTGAAATACAAAAGTATTTCCCCCATTTAAGGGGTTAGCGACAACTGCTAGTGCAAGTACAATCCATTTAAACTACCATTCTAATCAGATGAAATATGTGCCAAAAAAATCATCTTAAAAATCATTTATATTCCGGAATATTTACGGTGCAGAAGCACAAAACACATTTCTCCAACAAAACATTTCAAAGTTAACCGTTGGTACGAGACTCACGACCACCGTACCTTACAGAGGCCCCGTCGGACCATCCCTGGGTGGTTAAACCTAGTTCGTGATACGCACACTCACGGCAATACGTATCCCTAGAGGCCCCGTCAGACCGTCCCTAGGTCAACATACATATATACATCCACAACAACCACGGAAAGCTATAATCCAAATACTAGAATATGCAAACAAATGTAAAGTACTTGCCTTTGAGACATCTTCGACAAAATGGAATTGGACAACGACTACGAATGATCCGGAGGGAACACGACCGATCCAAAACGGAGGATTAACACCACTCAGTCCTATACAATAACAATTATCGAATGGAATATGCCCATAACCCCGATTACAACTATAACAATATACGTTCGATCGAAACGGGCGAGGGTTTACACAAAATCTCCCCGAATCGACAAATCACAGATTAAACTCGACGGAATTGGATTGGGAATCACCCAATAACAACAGTCGGTAAGGAATATTACAACATACTTGAACAATTTGAGTTTAAACAAATAAAACCCGAAAAAACCCCAAAATTGACAAAGTAGGGTTCTAAGTCAAAGATCCCTTGAAGTGGAGAAGACGGATTAAGATGATGATGTACTAAGCTTGGAGCATAATAATTGGTCTGCAATGAAACTCCACGGATTACTCTCCACAAATCGCCCCAAGATCACTGGAATCGCCCAAAGGATGAGAAGAAGAGGAAAAATGACGAAAAAGGGGGCTGTTGTCCTATCTATAACAGACATAATTAGCGCACGCTAATCATCAAAGATAGCGCGTGCTAACGGGGGTCGCAAGCAGTGCGGTAGCTCCTGCCCGACGTCGCTAGCATGCGCTATACCAGTTTAGCTTGTGATAAATGCGACTAGATAGCGTACGCTACTAAAGCCTAGAGCACGCTACCTGATGGTCAGAGTTCATGATTCTGAGTCCAGAATCCTACTGCTCAAGATCCTGAAGTCGTTAACGCATGTTATAACTACGAGTTAGCATGCGCTAACTGCACAATGATAGCGCACACAAGAAATAACGAGTAGCATGCGCTACTCACGCAGCTCGGCTCACTGCTGCAGAAGGTACGAAAATCGAAACGCAAGGCAAGGCCATAATCTAGAAATATAAACACGAATTATTCATGATGACGAAGCTAAGGGCTGAAATAAAATACAATTCTGACTACCGGGGAATCCGAAATACGACAAAGAAGATAAAGTTCCCCAAACTTATAGGAAATTACAAAATGGCCCAAATATCCGAAAATCATGATACAATGTCGGATTCACAAAACCGAAACTCACAACATGAGTAACTGAACCGTACGAACTTATGTAAACAAGGAAACAACAAAAACGAACGAGTTTTACGAGAATCGAACGTACATACGGCAAAACATAACGTAAAATAGAATTACGTAAAAACATCTCCGAAACTCGTCCAAATGGAAAAACCCCAAGAATAAAGTAGATTCAAAACGTCGAAACGGTTACAAGCGAGTCGATAAAAATAGACATACACCAAAAATGAAAACTGCTAAAAATGAAAAGGTACGGATATTACAGCTAGCTCCGATTCAATAAAGATTTCATTTAAATCAATTTGAATATAGGTATGTTCTTGGTTATGGTAAGAATAAGAACACCAAGAATATTATTCAAATGTTCTTGAACCTTGACCTAAAATAACAACTATGAATCTTATTCAATATGTTATTCAAGATCAAACTCACAAGATTAGATGAAGATTAGAAGAGTATTTTAAATAGTTTCTTGGTCAAAGAATCAATCTTCAAAGATATAAAGATATGTTCTTGATTCTTTTAATTATTCAACTCTTGAATATTATCTTCAAGACTTTGAGAGAGAGAAAATATCAAAATCAGATTTTTGATTCTCTCTACACAAATATGTCTTCACTTGTGATTAAGTCATGTGTGAGGGCTATCACAAGACACTCTTATATAGTCCTCAAAATGGCTAAGGATTCACCAACCTTTTCACCAACCACAATTAACCGGAACAAAATATGTGCTCTGCTCGTTTAAGTGTGTGACCCTGTAGGTTCTAATTAATACGACAATGAGTATAAAAACAATTTTACTACTCATAAATCATAAGCGGCCTCTAGCTAGACATGATGACTACCCGTATTAAAAGAATTAATTCGACGGCACGAATGAAATCCCGTTACTATATAATATTTAATCCTCTCGTCGCGCGATATCCTAATTAAGCATAAGGCATGGATAAGTTGACCTTATATAGCTTAATTAATATTCTTGATCTCAAGTTATAATTGTCCAATTCAAATATTTATCAATAACTCTTATTGATCAATTTGAGCATGGCCATGCATTTAAACAATTTAACTTATCAAGGGCCCATGGATATCTTCTCTGTTTAATAGGAGGGACAAGTCCCCTCTAGACAAACTACTTCCCTATCCATAAATCATACCATATGCAATCACAAAATGTATGGTCCCTTGTAACAAAAGACATTGGTATTGTGTCAAAACACGATACTCATTATTTAGGAAACTGCAGTGTCTTTAGGTAATAAAAACTTAAATAATAAATAACAATCAGAGGAATTATAATGACTTAATCCATATATAATTCTCTTTGTTACGTCATATCTAATATAATGTCTCTACATATATCTATGACGTGATATAACATCTCATGTTCATGACCAGTAAAACATAGTCATCGTATCATCATCATACTAATAATCATATTATTAGGGATATTTAGAATAAATATTCTTTAATGCTTTAACGAGCTTTACTATCAAGTCACATACTTGATGATCATAAGCACAATATTAATTCAATAATATAATAGACTTAGAGCATTATACTAACATGTATGTGTGCACGAGGGGTGCCTAGTCACACATCCACTCATGTCTCACTTTTCAACAAGAGTTTGTCCATTTCCTTATACTCACAATTTCTCTTTTTTTTTTTCAATATGGGATAACATCCCAAAACCCATTTCTAAAGGGTTCACTTTGGTACATTATATCTCACTCCTACCTCAATCAGTTTGAGTGTTCTTACATGTTTTGGAAACCTCGTATGGACTACTACGTATTTCAACTAAGTCCCGAATTTAACTCATAGTCGAGTCAACTCAAAATTGCCTCTCAAATGGGCTGCTCAAAACATCTCATTTCCTCTCTTTTTCCAACAATCCCCCACATGAATGAGATTGATGGTCCAGCAGCACACGTCAGACACGGAGTTTGACTTGGTGATAGTTATTGTGGTTAGGCATTGCATAGGATAAGTAGAGTATGCTCCTTAAACCTTCCCTCGAGAGGATATATTCTCCTTACTGGCTAGACAGTATGACTAGATGCCTTTGAAATGTATGACCGCTTGTGTAACTGATCGTATATCCTTCACAAGTGTCCTCCCTGATTTATTATGTTCTCATTATGGTGCCCGTTTTGGCCGTGGACACCGTCCTGGTTCTGCGAGAGTTTCTAAAGAATTGTGCCCTTGCAATTCTCCTTTGAAGGTGCCCCTCTTCTCTCCAACATAGGTGGTTCTCTTTAAATGTTTTGAGTAAACCCGTATTTTACTCCACACGACTATACATTATCAACTTAAGAACCACTAAAAGCATAAGCTTAACCTCTCCCTAGGGGTATCACTGTCTTCATCCTAGTAATGGTCGATTCGGGGTAACCACCACAGTGATCGTGCCCAGTTTTATGAATTGGTTGTCCCATTGAACCTAGATCTTGGATCTCCAGTCAACTTAGGTTGGGTATCCTCCATAAAACCATTACCTCAAGGCAATAGACCCATTCCTCTTGATGATTTATCAACAAGGTCTCTTGACAACCCTTTGGTTAGCAGATCCGCAATGTTATCCTTTGATGACACATAATCAATAGAGATAACTCCTGTTGATATCAATTGTCTAACGGTATTATTTCTCCTCCTTATATGACGAGACTTACCATTGTACATTACGCTCTGTGCCCTGCCAATCGTAGATTGACTATCGCAATGAATACATATTGCGGTCACAGGCTTTGACCATCTTGGAATATCTTCTAGAAAATGGTGTAGCCATTATCCTTCTTCTACACATTTATCTAAGGCTATAAACTCGGACTCCATTATTGACAGAGATATAAGTGTCTGTTTCGAAGATTTCCATGCCACTGCTGCACCAGCTAGTGTGAATACATATCTACTTGTTGACATGGAGTCTTTTATATCAGATATCCAGTTTGCATCACTATATCCTTCAAGGATATAGTGCAGCCCATGCTCATGAGTACCCCTTAGATATCTTCGTACCCTTAAGATCGCCTTCCAGTGATCCTTTCTGGGGTTGCTCGTGTATCTACTTAGTCTACTAACTGACTAGGCTATATCTGGTCTTGTACAGCTCATCAGGCACATCAGACTTCCTATTATGTGAGAGTACTCAAGTTGAGATACTCCTTCACCCTTATTCTTGGATAGTCTTAACGTCATATCCATCGGGTTTATGGATGTGCTAGAGTCATCTTTGTTAAATCTTTCAAGCATTTTATCCACATAGTGGGCTTGACTCAGTGTAATATCCGGGGGTAATTTTTTTTCGTGTTACTGTTGTATTGTACGTATTCATTTGGAATTATACAAGTGCAGTTGTATTGGACTGATACAATGTAGATTGTATTGGAATATTTCGGAAGCGGAATATTTTTACTTGTCATAGGTATTGTTGTAACCGATTGGATGTTGTTTGGAGAGTGGCGTTTTTTGCTAAGTATAGCCAGAGTAACGTATGCTAGTACGAGGACTTAGCGCACGCTAATGCATAGAGCTTAGCGCACGCTAAAGGTTTTGAGTAGCGCATGCTAGATATGAGGGTGCAGCGGTCAGAAGCTTTCAGCATGCATGTGCATGTTCAGGTCATGACATTTAGCGCACGCTAATGCCGATGGTTAATGTACCCTAATTGTAGATCGGCCAAGAGGGAATCTTGGCTTTATTGGTTACTTTCGGTGTGTAGGACCCAGGCATCTTTGGAGTAGGTGCATATTGTCGGGTCAATGGACATTAGTGCACGCTATTGTTGTAAATTAGTGCACGCTAATGGTGTGTTTTACTGTAGCAAGTCAACGTGCCTTTAACGTACGCTAAGACTTACGTGTTGCGTACGTAAGTCATAGTACGTAACAAGGCAGTAGCCTATGGACCTCGTTAGCACACGCTAACGTACAATTAGCGCACGCTAACCGAGTAGCGCATGCTAAATATAGATTTTAGCGCACTCTAATTACGGGTCAGAATATTTATTATTCCAGCCGTGAATTATTATTTATTTCGGCCATTCATTCACTTCATTCGATAGATAGAGTTCCTAGAGAGAGGTTTGAGGTTCCAAACACTTGGGATGATCGTCCCTAACCTCATTGGAGCTTCATAACTTGGATTAGAGTTGGGAGATTGGAGATTGAAGTGGATTCTTGATAGTGTTTGATGTTGTTCTTCATTTTCAAGAGGTATGTGATTAATCTGTGTTATCACGAGATTATGATGTTGTTATTGATGATTACTTCACGTAGTTATTGATTGTTGGAGGATAGTATGATTCTTCATAGTTTTTATGAACTTATGATGAAGAATATGTTATTGACGATTGGGGTTGATGGTGTTCTTGATGTTTAGAATACTTGGGTGTTATAATTATGTCTAGGAAGGATTATGTTAAGATTGTTAGATGATTAACATAGCCTTGGTATGATTACTGTTGTTGTTTGCGTTCTTGGGATATTCTACCCATTTTAGTATAGGATTATGGTGAACTATGTAATGATTATCATAATCTTGGAATGGTTGATCTAATCCTGTTGATTAACCCGAATTCATGTTGTTTTGGTGGAAGATTAGACATCATGTTTGTTGTGTTGATGATTTTTTTGAGGTGATAGTGATGATATTGGTGATTTCATCATTTGGGGATGATTAATATGATGTTGTTCTTAATGATTCTTGTTGAATTATTTTCACAAGTGTTAAGAACATTTTATCATATTGATCATTGAGGTGTCGTAGGACATTAGAATTCATAGTTGAGGACTATGATATTCGCTTGTGTGGTTTGAGCGATTCGTGATCTAATCGGGTTGTCCTTGGTGTTGTTTTCTATTGATTTTTTGTTATTGAATGAATTATATTTCATTCAAGGTTGTTCGAGTGTTTGTGATCGTCGGAAGACGCCGTTCGCAATTTCGTGGGAGGATGTTGATCGTGGAAGGACTTTCTCGCCTTCGGTTTGAGGCAAGTTTTATACTTGTACTAGTCAATGAGATTAATGTTTCATGTATGTGTGTGAATGTGTTGTATCATTTCAAGACTTGGTCTCTCTATGATTTTGTTGGTATTAGGGGATTGTTTGATACGATACCCTTCGGCAAATTATGCCAAATGTTGTTGTTGTCCGATAAAAGCCGTTCAGGACTTTGAGATACTCGTTGTTGATGTTATTATCGATAGCTGGGTCGCGGTATCGATGTATCGGTTATTGTTGTTGATATTGATGTCCGTTTAATACATTGTTATTGATATTGGTATTTTGCTATTGATGCTGTAATTGGCCAAGTGAAGGCATTGACGTGTTCGATTATCATCTCCGTCGTCGGTAACCGATTAGAGGCACTAGAACATCTGTTCTAATCGTTTCCTTGTGATCGATTGGCCATTTTTAGGCAATCGAGGTATTAAATTGGGATTATCGAGTATGATTCCCATCCGTTGTATCATTGTTTATCGATTGACCGTTCTCAGGTAATCGACGTATTGAATTGGGATTATCGAGAATGATTCCCATCCGTTGTATCATTGTTTAACGATTGACCATCCTAAGGTAATCGACGAATTGAATTGGGATTATCGAAGATGATTCCCATCCATTGTATCGTTTTTATCGATTGGCCATTCCTAAGGCAATCGAGGTATTGAATTGGGATTATTGAGGATAATTAGCATCTGTTGTATCGTTCTTGTCGATTGACCATTCTAAGGTAATCGATGTATTGAATTGGGACCATTGAAGACATTTCCCATCCGTTGTTATCGATTGTTCTTTCTAAGACAATTGAGGTATTGAATTGGGACTGTCGAGGTTGGATCCCATCCGTTGATGTCGTTGTGATCGATTGGCCATTCCTAAGGCAGTTGAGGTATTTGAATTGGGACCGCCGAGGACGGTCCCCATCCGTGAGTTATTGTCGTCGTGTTGGCCGACTTAAGGTAGCACACTATTATTCTTGTGAATTCGGTAATCTTGGATCACTGCCGTTTGTGATTAATCGTGTTTTGGAGGCTAGTCTCGGCTAGTGCTCGATGGGTAAGTCTGGGGCTTGAACCTTCGCGGTTAGTTTCCCGACACCTGCGATTCAGCAGGTCACGGTCACTGGGTGATCTCATTATGGGTAAGCTTAGGACTTGAACCTTCGCGGTTGATTTCCCAACACCTACAGTTCAGTAGGTCACGGTCATTGGATGACCTCATTGTGATACGGCTTCGTGCCGTGGCTTCGGCCCTTATTGTGCTACGGCTTCGTGCCGTGTCTTTGGACCCCATTGTGATACGGATTCGTGCCGTGGCTTCGGCCCTCATTGTGATACGGCTTCGAGCCGTGGCTTCGGCCCTCATTGTGATACGGCTTCGTGCCGTGGCTTCGGCCCTCATTGTGATACGCTTCGCGCCGTGGCTTCGTCCCTCATTGTGATACGGCTTCGTGTCGTGGCTTCGGCCCTCAGATGATACAGCTTCGGGCTATTTGGCTTCGGGCCATTATGATGATTGACATCTTCGGCTGAGTGGCTTATAGGCCATTGCGATGTTTTGGTATTTCCGTTGGAGCCTTCGGGCACTGTGATTCTTATCTATTTCAGCTTTGGCTTGGTTTACCTTCGGGTAATGCATTGTTGTGTTCTATGTTGATGATTCGCCGTTGGGCTCTTATGTTTTAAACTGTTGAGTAGGTACCGATGGTATGCCGTGGGCATATTGTTTCACGTATGCTCGATTCTAACCTTGGTTTGTGAGCATCTCGTATTACCATTGTTGTACCATTTTATTCTGCCTTTGGATGCATATCATGTTATACACATATTTGATATTCATTATCTGGATGACTGACCCCGTGGGGGTGGAACATGTTTTCATGTTTTAGGTGCTTGCGTGGAGAGAGTTGAGACACATGGGCATGACGATGGCGACGAGGCATTCGAGTGACACTAGTCCGAGTTGTTTTGGTGTTCATGTCGGCCAGACGGTTTGGAGTACTCCAGTTTTGTTTAGTTGTTGTCATTTTGTATTATCCGGGCAAGGCTTGTGGATGTTGTTGTATTTTTATTTTGGCCATGCAGGCCAACTTTTGTCGTTGAAATTACATATCGGAATATTACGTGGATATCATAGTAGGGGCTGTGATTCTCCCTTTTGGTCAGTTTGTTGTATTTTGGTCGTGTTCGCCTGGTGGATCTCCTGGTGTGGGGTCCACGGCACTGTAATGACCCAATGGGATTTTGGGGTGTTACAGAAGATGGTATCAGAGAATTGGGTTATGAGATACCCTCATATTTGAGTTATGTGGCTCTACCGACGCGGTAGTAGTGGGGCTGTCAGGTTATGACAATCTGGATAGTCAAGTTTTGTGAGTCATTCTTTCATCAAGTCGTCTTCAGTGAAGACTAATATCGCAAGACCTCGAAGCTTCGTATGACCTGTGTAAGGACTTTATTCTCTTTATTATGTCATTGATTATACATGTTTTATTGAAACATGTATGTAACATTTGTGTTATGATTCACTCATGATTATTTGTTTTGGGACGTGTGAGCTTTGTATGGGCTATGATTAGCATGATTGATGTGATTGTTTATCTGTTGAGCATGTACTCGTGTTTGGCTATTGACTTAGCATTCTGGATTGGCCGTTGACGCGTGTTTGAGTTACGATCATGATCGAACGTTATTCTTTCAGTATGGAAACAGGAGTTCGAGGACGTGGCAGAGGGGGTAAGGGCTACAGATCGAGCCAGAACCCAGAATATCATATTTATATGCATATGGATGCCGAGATGGATCAGATTTCGGCCGGTAGTGTTACCAATTCGACCGATTCTCCTTCGGGACGTCATACTCGAGGAGTCGATCAGACTGAGAGTGGACACATCGACCCTTTCTTGCTTATGAGGTGCATGATGGCCCATATGACGCAGATAATGGAAACCACGCAGACCTCAGTGGTTCGTGGTCCACCGCAGCAGGGATCCCAGGTGCTGTTTTATGGACAGGCCGGGAGAGTGAGTCAGATTGTCGGCGACATCTCTCGTCAAAGGCCACCTACTTTTGAGGGTTCGTCGGAACCAGCTGATATTGTTCATTGGCTTGGGCATTTTGATAAACTCTTCGACATGGTTCAGTGTCCAGAAGAGAGTAAGGTGGTAGTAGCGGCTTACTGCTTGAGTAAGGGTGCTTATTCTTGGTGGCTTTCTGTGAAACCCACCGATCGTGGTTGTGCATGGAGCGAATTTAAAACTCTCATGTTAGAGAGGTATTATCTGGCTCCACTTCGTGAAGCCAAGTTATCAGAGGTTTTAAACCCCGAATCCATCGAGGACGAGGGTGTTATTGTCATTGCTGAGAAGTTTCAGGGACTCCTTCAGTTTGCTTCGTCTGTTATCCTTACTGAGGCGGATAAGATCAAGCATTTTAGCAAGAGGCTAAACCCGCAGTTGAGGATGCAGTTGTTCAACCATAATTGTAACTCACTTGGTGAATTCATTGAGAAGGCTCTTGGAGCAGAGCTTTTGATCAAGGATCTTGCTCGGAAGCACCCTTCAGCTTCTACTGGTGGGAGGACTAGGATGCCGATTCGTTCAGAGGGACATCGGGCTCCGACTTCCAAGAGGTTGTTTTTTAGTCGTCTTCATGCTAGGAAAGCACCTTCTTCTCAGACAATGAGCTCGACTGTTGTTTGTTTTAACTGTGATTCAGCGGGGCACGTCAGTACTCGTTGTACAGTGCCGGCTTTTGTTTGTCGTTCATGTAGGAGGCAGGGACACCTTCAGAAGTACTGCAGGAGTCCTAGTGGCAGTAGGTCTCGAGAGAGCTCACGGGCCTCGAGAGATTTTGTTACTTCAGTCCGTACTTCATCCAAGGGGTCCTATCAGGGTTCGGGAGCCAAAGGTAAGGACATCCAAGGAGGAGCAGCGAGTTCATATTTGGGTCTTCCTCAAGTCGATGAGATCGAGGAGATCGATGATCTGGAGGATATTGATGTTGGGTACACTTGAGATGTAGCCATGTTGAATTATACTAATTTACCAATTTACCTATGGAGGTACGCCTTACTTACCGCTGCCTATATCCTAAATAGATGTCCTTCCAAATCTGTTCCTATCACTCTGCATGAGATGTGGAAGGGTAAGAAACCAAGTCTTAATCACATAAGGATTTGGGGATGTCCAGCCTATGTCAAGAAGGCTAAGGTGTACAAACTGGAAGCGAGGTCCATCAAGGGACGTTTCATCGCATACCCAGAGGACTCGATGGGTTATCTATTCTACATGCCAAAAGACCATAGGGTCATTGTGGCTTTACAAGCGCACTTCCTTGAGGATGAGTTCATTCAGAAAGGTGGCTCGGGTAGAAATATCTCTTTGTAAGAGCATAATGGAAGTCCTGAGGTGACATCTGATCAGGGATCACGAACCAAACCTATTGTAACACAACCTCTACTTTGAAGGTCTGATAGGGTGTCTCACTTACCTTAGAGGTATAGCTATACAATGTCAAGGAACTGGGTCTCCACGACGTACCTGATAGCCGTGAGGACGACCCTGTCGCCTTTGACCAAGCAATAGTGGATGTGGACTCTGATAAATGGCAAGAAGCTATGGAAGATGAGATAGACTAGATGCATGCCAATCGGGTCTGGACTCTAGTAGATCTACCAACTGGCATTAAGTAAATAGATCTATAAGAGAAAGACTGATGGGGATGGCAAGGTTGACACCTATAAGGCCAGGCTTGTGGCAAAGGGTTATACCCAAAGAGAAGGGATCAATTATCATGATACCTTCTCGCCCGTATCAATGATCAAGTCGATTCGCATGATGCTTGCCGTTGCTGCCCATTACGATTATGAGATATGGCAAATAGACATCAAAATGGCTTTTCTAAATGGATACCACTAAGAGGAAATCTATATGGAACAGCCTAAGGGTTTTGTGTCCAAAGCTAATATTCATAAGGTGTGTAAGCTGCAACAAGCCATTTATGGGCTGAAGCAAGCTTCTTGGAGTTGGAACCTTCGATTTGACGAAGCAGTCAAGGATTTTGATTTCGTGCGAAACGAGGATGATCCATGTGTTTATAAAAAGGTCAGTAGGAGCAACATTGCCTTCTTAGTACTATATGTAGATGATATTCTACTTATAGGAAATAACGTAGCAATGCTCAGCACTGTAAAAGCTTGGCTTTCTAAAGCGTTCTCCATTAAAGACTTGGGAGAAGCTTCCTATATTCTAGGGATCCGTCTTTATAGAGATAGACCGCAAAGAATGATAGGATTTTCCCAAGCCCTCTCTATAGATAAGATCCTGAGAAGATTCAAGATGGATGAATCTAAAAGAGGGTTCCTTCCCATGCGACATGAAATTCATCTTACCACGAAAATGTGTCCTCAAATTGAGGAAGACAAGAGAGAGATGAGTAAGGTACCCTATGCCTCGGCAGTGGGTAGCCGCATGTACGCTATGCTGTGTACGAAACTGGACTTAGCCTACAATGTGAGTGTGGTAAATCGATTTCAAGCAAACCCGGGAAGGCAACACTGTACCGCCATCAAGAACATTAAGTACTTAAGAAGATCTATAGATATGGTTCTTACTTACGGTGGTGGAGAACTGAAGGTGGTTGGATTCACCGATTCTGATTTTCAAGGAGACAAGGACGACTCTAAGTCGACATCTGGGTATTTGTTTACTCTCAATGGAGGAGCAGTGTCTTGGAGAAGCTCCAAGCAAACCTCTACTGCAGATTCCATCTGCCAAGCAGAGTACCAAGCTGCCGCAGAGGCTAGCAAGGAATCATTTTAGATGCAAAAGTTTGTGCAAGAACTTCAAGTGGTGCCTAATGCGGAGCTGCCTATATCACTATTCTGTGATAATGATGGAGCTGTCGCCCAAGCCAAGGAGCCTAGGGCTCACCACAACACCAAGCATATAGAGAAATTATTACATCATTCAATAGATGGTTGAAAAAGGATATGTTTCGTTGCAAAGAGTACACTCAAAAGATAGTGTCTCTTACCCGCTGACTAAGCCGTTATCTCAGGCTGTATTGAAAAGACATCTGAAGAACATGGGTATTGCATACCGTGATATATGGTATTGAATGCAAGTGGGAGATTGTTAGGGATATACCCTCGAATGCCACTCAGGAGATGAGAGAGTAGGGGCATTGTACTTGTAATTATGGAATAATTAATTGAAGAGATAAATTCACCACTAGAAGGGGGGTTGAATAGTGGTGATGCGGAATACCGAAATTTCTTGCAAATAAAAAGAAAATAGTGCGGAATTTAAAGACTCAAGAATTTATAGAGGTTCGGCAACTTGCCTACGTCCTCTCTCCGACTTTCTTTTTCTATTGGCTTAAGAAAAACCACAACCTTAACTCGTCTTCTATCGGTCCGAGTTTGCAACCGTTACAATCCCCTTGTCTTCTATCGGTCCAAGCTCAACCTTTCCCTCAATATAGATGATTGTTTATCTAGTGTTCTATAGGAACTAGATAATCCTAACTATACGAATATGGGAGTATAATCCTAACAATGCCGGATCAAAGATCCTAATAACACCGGATTAGTGACTCTTGATTCGTTTCTTTTTCGCTCAAGTGTAAGTGATGCAACACTTACAACCAAATGAAAGAATACAAAGAATAATGGATATTACAATTGAAATCGCTCTTGTATCTTTCTTTTCTCACAACTTGTAGTGCAGTAAAATATATAAATCTGAGCTCAAGAATGCTTTGATTGCTTGTATGCTTGTATGCTTGAATGCTTGAAGTTGTGTGTTTGATACCCAAGTCCTTCGGGTATTTATAGGTGTGAGACAGCCTTCAAATTCTGAAAAACATGCTGTTAGCGTGCGCTAATAGTGCCTTGTAGCGTGCGCTAACGAATTTTGACTTGAAATCTCTGAACGGTCACACAGACTGTTGTAACGGTAAAATATTATGACTAGCGTGCGCTAGTAATGAAGTGGTAGCGTGCGCTAGCGTCTTGGTCAACTAGTCTTCGATCTTGACTTTGACAATATCCGATTTTCTCTCCAATGGCTCTTTTTCCAACGGCTAAATTTATGATTAGCGTGCGCTAGCAAGTATGCATAGCGTGCGCTAGCATTAATTAAATCCAATTTTTCCAGATTTTCCGGATCTGCATTGACTCTTGCTTCCAACGGTTGAAATTCAAACGAAATCGCAGATTCCATTTAGCGTGCGCTAATACCTTTCCTTTAGCGTGCGCTACTGAGTTATTTCATTAACGTACGTTACCTTGTGTAGCGTACGTAAAAGCCTTGACAAAATGAGTCCAGTAGCTACTGGACTACAAACCATAATATTGGTAGCGTGCGCTAGAGATGATATGTAACGTGTGCTATGTCCATGATGTAGCGTACGTAATATGATATGCGTAGCGTGCGCAACGTCCAGTTTCTGATTTCCTTCCAGACTTCACTGACCTCTGGAGACTTGCGATAGCGTGCGTTATTTTTGTTGTATAGCGTGCGCTAACTTTAGGTTCTTAGCGTGCGCTATCTTTGAATAGCTTGCGTGCGCTATCGATCAGGCGACTTGAGTAGGCTGCAGCTGACTTGACTGGACTGTATAAGCATGTCCCGATAGCGTGCGCTACGATATGATACGTAGCGTGCGTTAGCCATATTTGGCTCCTTCAAAATATTATCGAGCCGAGATAGATCCAATTAAATGTTTTGTATGTAACCATCATCAAAATATATTTTGTGTCAACAATCTCCCCCTTTTTGATGATGTCAAAATATTTAATTAATACCTGCAAAAACGTTTTGAAATAATTTGAATCAAGGTAAACTTGTTCGATATATTAGTAAATTTTCGTTTGTGGAGTATTCTCCCCCTTTTTGACATAACCAAAAAGGAACTCCCCCTGAGTTGTTGCATTTATTAATAAATAGCGATACTTGTAAATAGCACATACTTGTACATAACAAATGCCAAATGAAGAAATGCGAATTTCATTAAGATAAAATGCAGGAATACAACGAGTTTTTCATGGCAAAAGAACATATAGATTGTTCGAACACAAGTTTCTACATCAGACATCAGAGATCATCAAATCTAAGGATCGGAGGAGGATGAAGGAAAGGGGAACGAGGGGTGAGTGTAACGAATGAACTCGGATAGCAGCCCACGAACTTCCCGGACTTCTGAACGCACTTCCCGGACTTCCGAACGCAGAGCCCGAAAATCCTCTCGTATCTCAGCGTGTGAAGACTCGATGCCCCGCATCCGAGCACAGAGATCACTCTCCTCTTCTTCCGTTACCACATCTTTCATTGGCCTTTTTCCTTTCGATGTAGGCTTCCTTACGAATTCCCCAGTCTGCATTTCTCGAAGGGTATGAGGTCCCCGACGAGTGATTTTTTCTTCGGCAGTGGGAATCCGTGACCCTTTCTCTACTTGGTCATCATCGCGTAGGTACGGAAAGAGAATCCAGCCTCTGTTGATCGTCCGGACGTAGTGCATAGCTTTGAGTGAAGCGTCCGAGATCTCATGTCCGAGGGATACGGGGACTGCCTTGTCCTTCGACAAGTCGACTTGATGAAAACTGAAAATAGCCGACAGGATTGATCCGTAAGGCATTCCAGCCTTGCGAGAACGAGTGGCATAGTTTTTCGACCGAAACAAATCTCCCTTCACCTTCATCCAACTGATGATGATGTCGGAGAAATTGACTTTATCGTCGTTGAGAACTCGGTAAACCACTTGCTTGTCCATGCCTACAAGTTTATCCGGGAATTAACCTTCGGCATAAGGCATTTTGTGAGGGCTACCAAAAGCAGACGGATATTGACCCGAAGTCGTTGTTTTCAAAAAAATCATCCGTTATGTCGATAACGGCCTTCGAGCTCGAAACTCTTTTACATCAATTTCACCGACTTCACTGCGTCGGCCAAGGATTTTCGGTGCAAATAAAGCCATCAGAAGGTAAACCGAAAATCTGATACAAGACATCGGAAGAGACTTTCACCCGAGTTCCTCCGACAAGACTACCTAGCACAAGGACTGAAGAACCTTCACTTTCGGCCACATGAAGGTTGGCATAGAACTCCCGGACGAGTTCAGGAAAAACAGGGTTTTTGCATTCAACAAAGCGAGAAATACCGAGTGATGAAAAGAAATTGGAAATGTCAACGTTTACCCGTTCGAGACTTAAGAGGTTGAAGAAGTAGCAATCGGTGATATGTTCTTGAGGGAGTATGTCAAAGAACACCCTCGAGGCAGTGGCGGAGATGAATCGATCCGCATCAAATTGGGCATTGAGGGGTCGTTTAAGATTGTTGTATTGCTTTCCCATAGCGGTGCGATTCTTGCTCGACATTATGAAGGAAGAAACGAAGGGAATCGAAGATTTTGAGGGAGAAGCTTGCAGATTGGATCGGATGAGTGTCTAGGGTTTTTGCAAGAGGGAAGTCAATTGCGTGCGTTAGAGAGTGTGCTGAGTTTTAGGGTTGTACGGCATATATATAGTCAGCGACGTTTAAGTTAGCGTACGCTAGGTTTTAGAAGGTTAGCGTACGTTAGGCTGAAAAAGAGACTTACTTGGACTCCCGGGTATTCGAAAAAACTTTAATTAGCGACGCTAGAAGGTAGAGTTTAGCGACGTTATCGAATGCGATTTTAGCGCGATAAGAATATTAAGCTAGCGCGCGCTAGCGATTGATCTGACTCACCGATTTTGATGTTTTGAGTAGAAGCTTATTTCAAAAGTTGTATATATGTCCCATGCCAAGTTGTAAACGAATGGAGTTAAAAGATTCTTCGGGAAGAGGTTTTGTAAAGATGTCGCAAGTTGATCCTTCGTCCCGACAAAAATTAAACAGATATCTTTCTTTTGAACATGATCACGTAAAAAATGATGTCTAATATCTATATGCTTGGTTATTTGTGCAAACAGATTTTGCTCAAATTAATAGCACTAGTGTTATCACATAAGATAGGGGTATTTTCAAAATGAATGCCGTAGTCGCGTAGTTGATTTTTAATCCATAGCACTTGAGCACGGGCGCTCCCTGCAGCGACATATTCGGCCTCAGTGTAGATAATGCTACGCTGGTTTGCTTTTACTTCCCAAGATATTAAACAAGATCCGACAAAATGACATGTACCACTAGTACTCTTTTTGTCAATTTGCATCCTTGAAATCGGCGTCACTATAGGCAATTAAATTAAAGTCCAAGCAAGAAGGATACCATAGACCTAGTCCAATAGTTCCTTTCAAATAGTGAAAAATGCGTTTACAAGCAATTAAATGTGATTCCTTGGGATTAGCTTGGAATCGAGCACATAGACACGTAGCAAATATTATATCTGGCCTAGATGCAGTCAAATATAGCAAAGATCCGATCATACCTCGATATAATTTTTGATCTACGGATTTGCCATTTTCATCTTTCTCAAGCTTTAATGATGACGACATTGGTGTAGATATCACCTTGCTATTTTCCATATTGAATTTCTTGAGAAGATCGTTTGAGTACTTCGTTTGATGAATAAAAATTCCATCTTCGCATTGTTTGATTTGAAGCCCGAGGAAGAACGTTAATTCTCCCATCATACTCATTTCGAATTCTCCTTTCATAAGATTAGAAAAATCTTGGCACAAGGATTCATTAGTAGCTCCAAAAACAATGTCATCAACGTAAATTTGGCAAACAAGTATATCATCATTTAGTATTTTAACAAACAAGGTATTATCGACTTTGCCTCTTTTATAGTCATTAGCTATTAAAAATTGACTTAAACGATCATACCATGCTCGGGGTGCTTGCTTCAACCCGTAAAGTGCCTTGTTGAGCTTGTAGACATGATCCGGAAAGTGATGGTCTTCAAAACCGGGAGGTTGCTTGACGTAGACTTCTTCTTGAATGAAACCATTCAAGAATGCACTTTTGACATCCATTTGAAATAGTTTAATCTTCTTATGGGCGGCAAATGCACAAAGCAATCGAATGGCTTCGAGTCGAGCCACGGGAGCAAAACTTTCTTCGTAATCAAGGCCTTCTTCTTGATTATATCCTTGAGCGACCAAACGAGATTTATTTCGAATAGGATAGCCGTCTTCGTCACTCTTGATTTTATGCACCCATTTAGTTCCGATAATTGTTTTATGTTTAGGCGCGGGAACTAAATTCCATACATTATTGTGCTTGAATTGCACAAGCTCCTCTTGCATTGCCATCACCCAACTTTCATCATCGAGAGCTTCGGATATATTTTTGGGAACTATTTCGGATACAAAAGCACAATGGGCCATAAATTCGGTGGTCCTCCTTCGGGTTTGAACACCGTCTTCAATGTTTCCGATCACGAGATCCTTCGGATGGTCTTTGATGTGCCTCCAATCTTTCGGTAAATCAACGATTGTGTTTGTTTCGATCTCCGAAATTTTCTTCACTTCGGGTGAGGAATCCGGAAAGGTACCTGCATCATCAAAATATTCTACCTTTCTCGGGGGTGAGATCATATCATTGAATTTAACATGTATGGATTCTTCAACTTTATTCGTTCTAATATTATACACACGATATGCTTTGCTATTAGTACAATAGCCAAGAAAAATTCCGGAGTCGGATTTGGCATCAAACTTGCCCAAGTTATCCTTGCCATTGTTCAAAATAAATACATTGCAACCAAAAGGATGAAAGTAAGCAATATTGGGCTTTTTGCCCTTCCATAATTCATACGGAGTTTTAAGATGAGTTCTACGAACGTGAACTCGGTTAATCACATAACATGCCGTAAAAATTGCTTCGGCCCAAAAATATCGTGGAAGAGAATATTCATTTAGCATTGTCCTCGACATTTCTTCCAAAGATCGGCTTTTCCTTTCAACAACTCCATTTTGTTGAGGCGTTCTAGGAGCCGAAAAATTATGATTAATACCGTATTTATCACATAAAAGTTCAAACGGGGTGCAATCAAATTCACCTCCGTGGTCGGTGCGAATAGAGATTATGGAGAGGTTTTTCTCATTTGATACCAAACGACACCATTTAGAAAACTCGGAAAATGCATCATCTTTATGAGCTAAAAATCTAACCCAAGTAAATCGAGAGAAATCATCAACAATAACCAAAGTATAAAGTTTACCATTTAAACTAACATGTCTAGATGGTCCAATCAAATCCATATGCACGAGTTCAAGAACTCGACTAGTGGAAACCTCGAATTTTGGTTTAAACGATTCTAGAGTATGTTTCCCTTTAATGCATGATTCACACAAATGTTTTCTATCGAATTTGAGTTTGGGCAATCCACGAACAAGGTCGTGTCTAGATAAAATAGAAATAATAGGTAGAGAGGTATGCCCCAATTTTCGATGCCATAAATATGCATTGTCATCCAAGGTAATAAGGCATTTTTCATTGAAAGAACTCTTATCATTAAGATCGACAATATAGATGTTTCCACATCTCAAACCAATGAATGCAATTTTATTATTTCTAAATGCCGTGCAATGCGTTTGCTCAAATAGAATTTTAAAACCTTCATCACAAAGTTGCAAACGCTAAGGAGATTATGATGCAAACCTTCAACAAATAGTACTTTGTTGATAGAAGGAGAAGGTTCCTTACCGACTTTGCCGATTCCTTTGATTTTTCCCTTTTGATTGTCTCCAAAGGTCACATGTCCTTGATCTTGATATTCGAGGTCTTCAAATAAGTCCTCGAGCCGCACATGTGCCTTGAGCATCCGCTATCAATGTACCACTTGTTTTTCCTTGGTGCCGGTACCTACAAAAGTAGAATTTCTCGGTTGTTTCGGTACCCAAGCCCGTTTGGGTCCTCCAAAGTTAACTATGCTTATAGCATTCGGAACAATCGTCCCTTTCGGAACCCATATTTGCTTAACTTTGATAGTTCTTAACTTTGAATGAATATTAACATTGTGAACTCGTTTGAGCGGATCTTTTGAGTTCTCGGTTTCGGTTTTCTTTATTTTGTCAAGGTTGATAAGGGATTGTTCCCATTTAAAAGGGTCGAAACCAAGACCGTGTTTGAGCAAGGGCGATTTTTGAATAGATAGGAGCCTTTCAAATTTCTCGTTTCCGAGAGTAAATTTGTTCAAAATATATTTTAGCTCCTTTTGAGTTTTTGTTAGCTCAATTTTCAAAACATTTTCTTTTTCAAGACATGAAGTATGGTCGGTCTCAATAGTTTTGCCCTTGTTTTGAAGTGAGGAGTTTTCGAGTTCTAGAGATTTTATTTTTCTCTTTAAAGATATATTTAACTTGACCATCTCGTCATACTCCGTATTTAACGATTCAAACGCACTCAACAACTCATCATCTTGATGAACTTCTTGTGAATCACAAAAATCAAAAGAGTCATATTCGTCATCATTGAGTTTAGAGCTTACCTCGATATTGCTTTCGGAGTCGAGGGCCATGAATGCAAGATTTGCGTCTAGAGATCTTTCGATCTCCTCCTCGTCATCACTCCAAGAAGCGATTAGAACCTCCTTCTTTTTGAATCTTTCCATTTGCGGTTTTGAAGAGGATCCTCGGCATTCTTTGGCATAATGACCGGCTTGACCACATTTCCGACAATTATTGTCGAACTTCTTGATAGGAGTGTAGCCACTCTTCTTTTGCTCCGGTTTTCCATCCCGACCAAGAAAGCTTCGCCTCTTTTGAATTAGGTTTTTGTACCTTCTAAAGTTATTGGCATAAAGAGCGAGTTCCTCGTCGTCTTCATCTTCGGCAACATCTTCCTCAACGTCGCTATCAACATTGAATGCGACTACTCTTTCCCGAGGATTTGGTTTTGTGCCTCTAGACTTGAGAACGATCTCATAGTTTATGAGTGACCCGATGAGGGCACTAAATTCGAGCTTGTTGAGATCCTTGGATTCCATGATCGCGGTGACCGTGGCATCCCATTCTCGTGGCAACGATCGAAGAATTTTCTTAGCTTTGTCGCTGCCCGATATAGGCTTTCCGAAAGATGCAAGACCGTTTGTTATAGCCGAAAATCGATCCAACATATTTGTGATCGTTTCCTCGTCTTTCATGGAAAATAATTCGTAGTCATGGAGTAACATATTAATTTTGGTTTCCTTGACTTGAGTGGTTCCCTCGTGAGTGACTTCGAGAATTTCCCAAATTTCTTTTGCACTTTCATAGGACGATATCCTATTAAGTTCTTCGGGATTGAGAGCGCAATAGAGGAGCTGAGTAGCTCGGGAGTTGACATGCGTGTTTCTCCAATCCTCATCATTGAATTCTTCGATCTTTTTCAACGATCCATCTTCTTTCTTAGCAAGTTTAGAACCGAGAGCAATGACTTTCCAGATTTCAATATCGTAGGCTTGAACGAAGATCGCCATCTTCTTTTTCCACGTCATGAAATTGGAACCGTCGAAGAAGGGAGGACGGTTGAGAGCATTTCCTTCAATTTGGCCAAGAAGTGCCATTTGCGGATCTTTTTCTCTTAGGTGGTTAAACCTTTAAAAAGAGACCCGCTCCGATACCAACTGAAGAGATAAATTCACCACTAGAAGGGGGGTTGAATAGTGGTGATGCGGAATACCGAAATTTCTTGCAAATAAAAAGAAAATAGTGCGGAATTTAAAGACTCAAGAATTTATAGAGGTTCGGCAACTTGCCTACGTCCTCTCTCCGACTTTCTTTTTCTATTGGCTTAAGAAAAACCACAACCTTAACTCGTCTTCTATCGGTCCGAGTTTGCAATCACTATAATCCGCTTGTCTTCTATCGGTCCAAGCTCAACCTTTCCTCAATATAGATGATTGTTTATCTAGTGTTCTATAGGAACTAGATAATCCTAACTATACGAATATGGGAGTATAATCCTAACAATGCCGGATCAAAGATCCTAATAACACCGGATTAGTGACTCTTGATTCGCTTTCTTTTTCGCTCAAGTGTAAGTGATGCAACACTTACAACCAAATGAAAGAATACAAAGAATAATGGATATTATAATTGAAATCGCTCTTGTATCTTTCTTTTCTCACAACTTGTAGTGCAAGAAATATATAAACTGAGCTCAAGAATGCTTTGATTGCTTGTATGCTTGTATGCTTGAATGCTTGAAGTTGTGTGTTTGATACCCAAGTCCTTCGGGTATTTATAGGTGTGAGACAGCCTTCAAATTCTGAAAAACATGCTGTTAGCGTGCGCTAATAGTGCCTTGTAGCGTGCGCTAACGAATTTTGACTTGAAATCTCTGAACGGTCACACAGACTGTTGTAACGGTAAAATATTATGACTAGCGTGCGCTAGTAATGAAGTGGTAGCGTGCGCTAGCGTCTTGGTCAACTAGTCTTCGATCTTGACTTTGACAATATCCGATTTTCTCTCCAACGGCTCTTTTTCCAACGGCTAAATTTATGATTAGCGTGCGCTAGCAAGTATGCATAGCGTGCGCTAGCATTAATTAAATCCAATTTTTCCAGATTTTCCGGATCTGCATTGACTCTTGCTTCCAACGGTTGAAATTCAAACGGTAAACTGCAGATTCCATTTAGCGTGTGCTAATACCTTTCCTTTAGCGTGCGCTACTGAGTTATTTCATTAACGTACGTTACCTTGTGTAGCGTACGTAAAAGCCTTGACAAAATGAGTCCAGTAGCTACTGGACTACAAACCATAATATTGGTAGCGTGCGCTAGAGATGATATGTAACGTGCGCTATGTCCATGATGTAGCGTACGTAATATGATATGCGTAGCGTGCGCAACGTCCAGTTTCTGATTTCCTTCCAGACTTCACTGACCTCTGGAGACTTGCGATAGCGTGCGTTATTTCTGTTGTATAGCGTGCGCTAACTTTAGGTTCTTAGCGTGCGCTATCTTTGAATAGCTTGTGTGCGCTATCGATCAGGCGACTTGAGTAGGCTGCAGCTGACTTGACTGGACTGTATAAGCATGTCCCGATAGCGTGCGCTACGATATGATACGTAGCGTGCGTTAGCCATATTTGGCTCCTTCAAAATATTATCGAGCCGAGATAGATCCAATTAAATGTTTTGTATGTAACCATCATCAAAATACATTTTGTGTCAACATTAATAAAAGGCAATATGATTCATTCATTGTTAATTATTTTCAAATGCATTCTTGATTTGTTAAACATTGAAGTGAAGTCCATGTAAATAAGCGCGAACATTCCTCTCGTTATTGGATAAGATAAAATGCACTGGAAGTGTTTAAAGTTTATTTACGTAAACCATTCGCAAGTCGATAAACTTAATTGGGCATTAAGTTTTGAGTAAGACTTGTATAACTGATGCTAGGGCATGTGAATGTCTTGATAGCATAGTTATAAGTATATTGGTGGGACCAATATACTCGAACAATGACTCACACTTGATTCAGTCACACGGTATTCACTCTTGGAGAGTCGATGACGAATCGAAAGGTTGTGATAGTATACGTGGACCTTTGACTTGAGGGTTCAGTAGGAGATGTGCCTGTGATGTTTAGTTTGTCATTAGAGTAGTCAGATTGATTCGCTTAATCGCTGAGACTGTAATATCCGGAATTTCTACTACTGTTGTTTAATATTATTTTATCCGAGTTATGTTGTACAGCGTGAAATCTGTACAGTATGAATAAAATAAATGAAGGACTAAGACACCTGTATTAGTAATATTACCGCACTTGGTTGACAGTTGTATTGGAAGACATTGTGTGTCGGGCTTATCGTATGGGAATGTTGTTGGTATATGTATATGTATTCAGAATGTCGTATGTTCGTATTCTGCATGTCGATACGATGAAGAAGAGTCGATGATAATGGCTAAACATAGCCTTATTAGCGCACGCTAATACTCATTCATAGCGCACACTAACGTGCAGGTGTAGCGCACGCTAAAGGTAAAATAATAGCGCACGCTAATGCGTGTGGACCAGGCCACTTTCAGCGCACGTTCTGATAAGTCAATGGATGTTTGTAATGTAGTACTAGCACATGCTAAACCCTAAAGGTTAGCGCACGCTAATGATATATCGGACAAAAAGGAATCTTATCCCTGTCAGCACTTTCGGCGTGTGGACCAGTCTTCGGAGCATACATACAAACGAGTCAACTGCGGATAGCGCACACTAAGGTTAAGGACTTGCGTACGCTAGACAGGATGTTTTACATACGTTAATGCATGGACATTACATACGCAAGCTAGTTTACGAAGCAAAAGAGTCGCCTCTGGACTGCGGTAACGAATGCTAACAAAGGAGAGTTAGCGCACGTTAAGCTTGTAATGTACGTTAATTAAAGATGTTAGCGTACGTTAATAATGTACAGTATATATATAAGTGCAGTTGGCCATTTTTCGTCATTTCCATCCATTTCTTCATGTGAGCCGATAGAGAGAGCCTAGAGAGATATTTGAGGTTCCCAAATACAGTGAGATGATGATCTTTAACAAGATTAAGATGGAGAACATGGATTAAAGCCTTGTCCTTCAAGTTATTCATGATTCTTGGAATGGAGTTCGAGTGTTCTTCTTCTTGGGTCGTCTAATCCAGGTAAATTTCATATCCCTTGTTAGTGGTTTGTTCTTAAGGATGATTACATGTGAGGAACATGTTGGATAATCATGTGATGATATTATATGAGGATTAATGAAGTTATGATAAGAGTTTTCGGATGTTAACTAAGATTTCTCCATACTTTAAGAATTGTGTTTCGTTTAACCCGATGAAAGATGGATTTCTAAATTATGTTGATCATGATATGAGGTGGTATTCCAGATTAAGAAAGATATGATAGGATGATTATGTGTAGGAGGTGTTGGTGTATTCGTATCTAGAGCTAATATATGTGTTTTGATATAATACTCGTATAAGAACACGAGTATGATTTCGAGTATGGTGATGAGATTGAATTTGGAAAAGTTATTGTTAATCTTGGAGCATGATTTCCTTTTCTTTCGTATTCGTAGTCGCAAAGCGTTAGTCGATGCTTGGAATGTATGCCTCTGCATAGCATTAGCGCACGCTAACGAGAGTAACTTAGAGTACGCTATGTTAAGGTATTAACGTGCGCTAAGTCAACAGGCAAGGTAGTATATTCTGTTTCGGTTATGAATTCGTGATCGATTAAGTTGGCTTGATCAGACTTGTGGTTAATCGAGATATTGTTGAGCCGTTGGGTTTGTGAATTGGTTTTTGTTGATTGTTGTCGAACTTGTTGTTTATCGATTATTGTAATAGGTTGAGATTATTGATCGGTGATTAGAACTATGCATTGCGGTCATGTTCGAGAATGTTCGTAAATTGCACTGATTGGGGCTGAGGGATTTGTAGATGACGGCAATGGAATTGGTAACGACTTCATTGGTATCGAGGTAAGTTATTACTTGCTCAGTTTATAGTATTTAATGAATGGTTTCTGTTTCATTCGTTTATAATTCGTATAGCAATGTTTATAATCGTAATCACAGGAGATTTGGGATTATAAATCATATTCGATTTTTAGGAATCTAAATCATAATGTATATGATTTACTTTTGTTATTGGTATACTTGTATATCGAGGATATATTGTGATAAAGACGAAGATATGAATTATCAGCAATCCGTGATACTATGGACTGTCGAGTATTGAGGATAATGGTTCGTTATAGTTTAGACATTGAGATCGTTCTCGAAGGACTCGGGGCATACTCTAATCATTTTTATCATTTGTGTCGATCATGTTGTGATACATTCGTGTATCGTTGTTGTCATGCATTTGTGCATTATTGTTGTCGTGTATTGTGTACTGTTGTTTTGTGCAGTTGTGCATTGTTGTCATATGTCCACCATGTGTTTGTCCGACGGGATCAGCATGGGAATCTATAGCTGTGTGCGCTGGATCGCTGGACAGGTAATGCCACCATGCGTTGGTCGAACAGGATCATCATGGAAATCTATAGCTGTGTGCGCTAGATCATTGGATTACCATGTGTTGTTGTGCATATGTATATTATGGGCTTGCCATAAGTATACATTGTCGTTATTGTTGTGATTATATTGACGTTGTCATATGAGTATGCATTTGTAGGTCTTGTGTTAGGACCATGTCCGTATGTTGTGTTGATCTGATCTCGGATTAGACTGACGTGATTGTCATGGTATTTCATATCTTGAGGTATGTTCCGTATTTCCTTGATACTTGTCTTTGATGGACAATCGATTATCGTATTGGAATTGTCGAAGTTATCTGATGGATTGAATTGGCCAGAGTTGGTATAATTTTCGTATCGCGAGTTATGATAATGTTTTGAGAACCTTAGGTATTGTTGAGATACCGTACAAATATTTCGGTATTATCTTATTGTGTTGTTAAGGATACGAATCATGGATTTTCGTAAAGTTACGACGGTAAGATTACATCGGTCGTATTCTTAGTATTTCCATTGATATGTAATTATTGACGTAATGTGGTAGTTATCATTGTTGGATATTATGGCTAACCCCATCGTGGGCTTTCTTTTTAGGTTCTTGGATTGTCAATCTTGTAGCGGTCGTGAACAGATTAGCTTCCCGGAGGATACTGGCTAGGACATGTATTTGTATATTGAGTTTCTGATCAGTTGTTGTATTCCACTGCTAGAGTATTTTAATTGTTTATCTTTATGCGCTGCGTGAGTATTTTTAAATGGCCTTTTGGTATCTGGTAACTTAGGTTACTTTGGCAATCGTTTTCTAAATTTGTTCTGTCGGTAAGTGTAAGCGATAGCTTAACGTATGTTTTTAAACTGTTGAGTTTTGGTATTTTGGGCCTTGTGGTTTCAAATGATATTCTACGACGGTTTTGATAAACGAGTTTTTTTTAAAGTCTTCGAATGTTTTTAAAGGATCGTACCGTTGTTAGCCTCTTGGGCGTTTGTAATGTTTGCGAAAATATCCTTCAGCCTTGTGGGTTCCATATCGGGGCCCACGGCGCTGTAATATACCCGGTCGGCTCTGGGGGTGTTACAGAATATGGTATCGAAGCTTAGGTTGAGGAAACCTAGGCAGTCGGGTCGAGTTGTGTCCTGCTTTTGTCGTGTCATTCAAGTTGTCGGTTGACAAGTGTTTGAGATCTGAGTTTTTGTTGTTCACTCGGGCTTGTGCATTATGTGATTTACGAGTGTGGTACTGGAGTTGTTGTAAACTTTTCCAATGGTATTAACGTATTTCTTCGGATAGAGATGTGTTGTGTTCTCGAGTTGAACTGATTTTGCAAAACGTGTGTTTTGAAAATATCTGTGTCGAGAATTTTCTAGAGTTGAGACATGTGCTAGTATCACAGGGAATCGTCGGCTTCACGATCTATAAGTATTTGGATTTTTTCGAGATTTATTGTCGTTCTAAGTTAATATGCTTTGAGATTCAGCAGATATTATGCGTTACAGTATAAGGTGACAGAGTTGGGACAGGATTGATGATCTTGAGAAGTTATGGTTTAGGAAATCAATATGTCGGTTAGATTTCGGAATAGAGTTGTGCATTTGGTAGAAATGCTGTGGATTGTTGAGAAGAACATGTAGTCATGTTAATTCATTTTAGATATATGAACTGTTTTTGAGCATTTGAAAATGATACTTTTCAAAATGAATGTCTTACGCATGTTTTACGGAAAATGATTTTTGGGCCGAGACCCAATCGATTTTGAAATGGTTTTATAACTCAGGACTTGGGGTCCGCAAAAGGGTTTTCTACTTTTTAAACTTCTTGTAATGCGGAACGAGATACGGGCTGAGACCCTAATGTTTCAAAAGGCTTTTTTGTTTTCTAAAACTCCCGAGAATTGTAAAAATTTGTTCAAATGAGACTTATCGGGAAGTCTTTCGCTATGTTGATTTGTTTCCATGTTTTGTCAATGCATAATTGAAGTGATCCAGGATGGGTTAATGGTTGACGTTGCAAGTCATATGTGAAAAAGGACTTTTTGTCGGAGTCTATACATTGAGATTTTGGATTCTATTGTGTAGTTTTTCGATGGAATATCAGTGGAATTGGTGACGAGCCGAATTGGTATACAGGAGTATGGATGTGGTCAATCATTTGCATAGTTTTTATTTTAAAACTTCGAAATCGTGTGGATTCGAAGGAAACTGTTATCGAATATTTGACACCAGCGAGCCGATTTAATTTTTTTGAAAATTAATTTTGTGGTCTTACCAAAATTTATGTTTTGAGCTTTGAAATTTTTGAAAGGACTTTCGAAAATTTGTCTTCTTGACAAGACTATGTGATTTCAAAATGGTTTTGAGAACGTGACTGATATACATACACATTTAGTGCATAGTGCATATCATGGTGAAGTTGTGAGTGTGACTCACAAACTGGATAACACTCTAACGGTACGAGGAAAAGAGATCTGAACTTTAGTATGGTAATTTGGTTATCCATGGATGATCGGTTGAATTATCGGATAAGAGAAATATGCTGCGTGTTGTAGATATATACATAGGATGCAATTTTGGAACTTCGGATTTTGTGAATCCGGGACATATATGTTATGTGATTCCATTGGTATGGTAGTAGCACGACTCTACCATAATGATTTTTGAATGATTTCTTTGTAAGTGTAGATTTGGGGATGGTAACCCCATTCTAGTTGTTTTGGATATTGAGTGGTCGTTCCCACTTCTTGTATGAATTGGTATGTTCGTCGATTTGCGATTGGTTGTTCGTATGCCGAGGGGAATGTTCAATAGTCAGTTGTGTTTCGTTGAGAACCAATGTATGTGATTGGTGTGTCGATTTGAGAACTTTATTTGTTCGTATATCAGTTTCTGTAGTTTTGTGTTGATCATGTTGGAGCTTATTGTGTGAGGGTATTACCGATTATTGTTGATCGTTCGTTGGTAATATTGGAGTTTATCATGATGATGATATTTGTTATTGTGTTTTGACCTCTGGTTGGTCAAATTGGAGTTCATCATGTTGATGATATTCTCGGCTGTGTTTTAACCTTTGGATTGGTCATATGAGAGTTTATCATATCGATGATATTCTCGATTAATTTATTGATTGATCATTGCTGGTGATCGTCTGAGCGTTCAGATTTTGTGTCGATATTTCGGGATTTGTTGTTATTGTCTTGAGCAATTGTTTTGCAGATGTATCGTACAGTATTGGTTTTTAGCAGATTGGGACTTGATTGTGTAATCAGGTAGACATTATTGGACACGGATAGATTATTTCATCCGAAGATGATATATTTTTGTTGAGACTCATGAAATGTGATTGTAAGCGTATTGAGGCTTTACAGTGAAGTCACTTGCTAGTATCTCAGGAGATCGTCGACTTCGCACATATGGAAGTATACTGTTTTGGTTATTCATTAATGATGATGATTGATCGTTGTCGTGATGGTTTCGGAATATTTTGGTTGAACGGTTCGTTTGTTTTGTCTATGACGGATTGCAAGTTTCGAGGACAAAACTTATTTTAAGTGGTGTAGTATGTAATATATGGAATTTCTACTACTGTTGTTTTAATATTATTTTATCCGAGTTATGTTGTACAACGTGGAATCTGTACAGTATGGATAAAATAAATGAAGGACTAAGACACCTATATTAGTATTATTACCGCACTTGGTTGACAGTTGTATTGGAAGACATTGTGTGTCGGGTATATGTATATGTATTCAGTATGCCGTATGTTCATATTCTGCATGTCGAGATGGTGGAGAAGATAGATGATAATGGCTAAACATAGCCTTATTAGTGCACGCTAATACTCATTCATAGCGCACGCTAACGTGCAAGTGTAGCGCACGCTAAAGGTAAAATAATAGTGCGCGCTAATTCAGTCAGATCGGAAGGAATCTGCGTGTGGACCAGGCCACTTTCGGCGCACGTTCTAATAAGTTAACGGATGTTTGTAATGTAGTACTAGCGCACGCTAAACCCTAAAGGTTAGCGCACGCTAATGATATATCGGACAAAAAGGAATCTTATCCTTGTCAGCACTTTCGGCGTGTGGACCAGTCTTCGGAGCATACAGACAAACGAGTCAACTGCGGATAGCGCATGCTAAGGTTAAGGACTTGCGTATGCTAGACAGGATGTTTTACGTACGTTAATGCATGGGTATTACGTACACAAGCTAGTTTACGAAGCAAACGAGTCGCCTATGGACTGCGATAGCGCATGCTAACAAAGGAGAGTTAGCGCACGCTAAGTTTGTAACATACGTTAATTAAAGATGTTAGCGTGCGTTAATAGTTTACAGTATATATATAAGTGCAGTTGGCCATTTTTCGTCATTTCCATCCATTTCTTCATGTGAGCCGATAGAGAGAGCCTAGAGAGATATTTGAGGTTCCAAAATATAGTGAGATGATGATCTTTAACAAGATTAAGATGGAGAACATGGATTAAAGCCTTGTTCTTCAAGTTATTCATGATTCTTGGAATGGAGTTCGAGTGTTCTTCTTCTTGGGTCGTCTAATCCAGGTAAATTTTGCATCCCTTGTTAGTGGTTCGTTCTTAAGGATGATTACATGTGAGGAACATGTTGGATAATCATGCGATGATATTATATGAGGATTAATGGAGTTATGATAAGAGTTTTCGGATGTTAACTAAGATTTCTCCATACTTTAAGAATTGTGTTTCGTTTAACCCGATGAAAGATGGATTTCTAAATTATGTTGATCATGATATGAGGATGTATTCCAGATTAAGAACGATATGATACGATGATTATGTATAAGAGGTGTTTGTGTATTCGCATCGAGAGCTAAGATTTGTGTTTTGATATAATATTCGTATAAGAACACGAGTATGATTTCGAGTATGGTGATGAGATTGAATTTGGAAAAGTTACTGTTAATCTTGGAGCATGATTTCCTTTTCTTTCGTATTCGTAGTCGCAAAGCGTTAGTCGATGCTTGGAATATATGCCTCTGTATAGCATTAGCGCACACTAAGCCTACTGGCTAGCGCACGCTAAAGGGAGTAACTTACCGCACGATATGTTAAGGTATTAACGTGCGCTAAGTCAACAGGCAGGGTAGTATATTCTGTTTCGGTTATGAATTCATGATCGTTTAAGTTGGTTTGATCAGACTTGTGGTTAATCGATATATTGTTGAGCCGTTGGGTTTGTGAATTAGTTTTTGTTTATTGTTCTCGAACTTGTTGTTTATAGATTATTGCAATAGGTTGAGATTATTGATCGGTGATTAGAACTATGCGTTGCGGTCATGTTCGAGAATGTTCATAAATTTCACTGATTGGGGCCGAGGGACTTGTAGATGACGGCAATGGAATTGGTAACGACTTCATCGGTATCGAGGTAAGTTATTACTTGCTGAGTTTATAGTAGTTAATGAATGGTTTCCGTTTCATTCATTTATAATTCGTATAACAATATTTATAATCATAATCACAGGAGATTTGGGCTTATAAATCATATTCGAGTTTTGGGAATCTAATCATAATGTATATGATTTACTTTGTTTATTGGTATACTTGTATATCGAGGATATATTGTGATAAAGACGAAGATATGAATTATCAGCAATCCGTGATACTATGGACTATCGACTATTGAGGATAATGGTTCGTGATGGTTTAGACATTGAGATCATTCTCGAAGGACTCGGGGCAAGTACTCTAATCATTTTTATCATTTGTGTCGATCATGTCGTGATACATTCATGTATCGTTATTGTCATGCATTTGTGCATTATTGTTGTCGTGTATTGTGTACTGTTGTTTTGTGCAGTTGTGCATTGTTGTCATATGTCCGCCATGTGTTGGTCCGACGGGATCATCATGGGAATCTATAGCTGTGTGCGCTGGATCGCTGGACAGGTAATGCCACCATGCGTTGGTCCAACGGGATCATCATGGGAATCTATAGCTATGTGCGCTGGATCGTTGGATTACCATGTGTTGTTGTTGTGCATATGTATATTATGGGCTTGCCATAAGTATACATTATCGTTATTGTTGTAATCATATTGACGTTGTCATATGAGTATGCATTTGTAGGTCTTGTGTTAGGACCATGTCCGTATGTTGTGTTGATCTAATCTCGGATTAGACTCACGTGATTGTCATGGTATTTCGTATCTTGAGGTATGTTCCGTATTTCTTTGATACTTGTCTTTGATGGACAATCGCTTATCGTATTGGAATTGTCGACGTTATCCGATGGATTGAATTGTCCAGAGTTGGTATAATTTCCGTATTGCGAGTTATGATAATGTTTTGAGAACCTTGGGTATTGTTGAGATACCGTACAAATATTTCGGTATTATCTTATTATGTTGTTAAGGATACGAACCGTGGATTTTCGTAAAGTTACGACGGTAAGATTACATTGGTCGTATTCTTACTTAGTATTTCCATTGATATGTAATTATTGACGTGATGTGGTGGTTATCATTGTTGGATATTATGGCTGACCCCGTCGTGGGCTTTCTTTTTAGGTTGTTGGATTATCAGGCTTGTAGCGGTCGTGAAGAGATGAGCTTCCCGGAGGATACTAGCTAGGACATGTATTTGTGTATTGAGTTTCTAATCAGTTGTTGTATTCCACTGCTAGAGTATTTTAATTGTTTATCTTTATCCACTGCGTGAGTATTTTTAAATGGCCTTTTGGTATTTGGTAACTTAGGTTACCTTGGCAATCGTTTTCTAAATTTTTTCTGTTGGTACGTGTAAGCGATAGCTTAACGTATGTTTTTAGACTGTTGAGTTTTGGCATTTTGGGCCTTGTGCTTTTAAATGAGATTCTACGACGGTTTTGATAAACGATTTTTTTTTAAAGTCTTCGAATGTTTTTAAAGGATAGTACTGTTGTTAGCCTCTTGGGCGTTTGTAAATATTTGCGAAAATATCTTTCAGCCTTGTGGGTTCCATCTCGGGGCCCACGGCGCTGTAATATTCCCGGTCGGCTCTGGGGTGTTACAGAGACAACCTCAAAGTGCGGACTATACGGCAGGTAGCAGTCTTTACTGTACGCCAAGAAAGGATTCTCTCTACTGTTAGTGAGAAGGCGAATATCCTATACGGTTAATGGCAAATAAGATCATAAGTTTGGCCAAAGCATTATGATCTAGTTGTGTTGGATACACTAGTCATCAGTCGGTCTTGATTTGCATCAACACATGTATAATGTCTAGTCAACAGTAGGGTTTGACTTTACCGTGACCCAAAGACTTGACCGGGACATCTGATGAAGGGTCTATATGTATATGGTATTCACGACATAATGGTTCTGGAATGATCCCTTCATTCGTTCTCAGTCGGGGTTTTAAAGTACGGCCCGCTAAGCTGGCTGAGTGAAATCCCGGCTGAGATGGACCTACAGAGTCGCGCATCAGGATCGTTGACGGATAAATAAGAATTTATCATCTCTCTATTAACATTAGATATTGGATATCTAATTATGATTTATTGGATAAATCAAATATCGGTCTTATGAATTGAAGTTAAGTTACAGGGTAATTAATTTAATTCATAAATAATATTTATTAGAGAAATATATTTGTATTTGATATAATTAATTAATTTGGTTAATTAATTAGTATAAATACATTGGAGATAAAATGGAGTGTATTTAACGGAGTCTTTTGACAAACGTCCGGTACACGAGCCGAGTGACTCGGCTCGTTTCCTAGAAATTTCCATACCCCCCCCCCTCATGTTACTTGGTGGTTTTTATTTTGTTGTTTTGTGATAAATAAAAATTCCACCATGATATGTCAACACATGGTGCCAAATATCACTTGATATGGTGGGATCACTTAATCACATTATATAACAAAGCTCATCTCACCACCACTACTAAGCATGCTACGGCCGAACCATCATTTAGAGGAAGGAGAAATTTTTCACTTGTTCATGATTTTAGAAGTGAAAAACAAGTAAGAAAAATAAGTGAGAAAAATTCCTACGACACTTTCTAGCCGTGTTCTTCATAGAATGGAGTCTTGTAGATTTTTCCGGTCAAGTTTCGACGCATGTGAAGTAGAGACATTGGGCTTTTGGTGTTTGCAACGAAGGGACTTCGTGCTCGTGTTTGGGTTCGTGATCATCATCAACATACGAAGATATTATCAAAGGCTTCAAAGGTATGGGACTTTGATCCTTTTATCTTCGTTGATTTTTTCGTATATACGTTACTTGATCGATCTTGTTTGAGATTCTTTATTGTGTATTATTATTCCGCTGTGTATTTGTTTTTGTATCCCGAATCCCAACACATGTTCCATCCCCAACCCCCAACTCAATTTTAATGGTGGCCCCTCCCTACGGCCGCTCAAATAAATCACCGCACACAGCCTCCCTACGGCCGCCGTCTGTGACTCTGCGCTCAGCCTCCAATCACACTTTACCTCCCCAAATCGATCTTCTCTAGCGTCATACCTCCCCAAATGGCACGATCTCTGCTCTGCTTTCACTCCATTCTCAGACTTCAATTTCCATACGGTGAGTACCAACATTTTCCTTTTCATAATAATACTTTATATCCACAACCCCCTATCTCTTGCAACCCCCTTCCCTTCTCTAACGAGTTTGCATACAGTGAGGGAATGATATTTTGCAATCAATGATGTTTTTTGTAAAACCCATCAAATTTGCAGTATTGTTCACCTTTGGCAACCGGTTAGCACTTGGAGTGATCATTTTAGAAACAAATTTGCAATATTGTTCACCTCTGTTTGTATTGTTATAACATTTTAGTTGACAATATTATTGATTGCTATTGATACATAATAATAGAGTAGCAACAAATGCAAAAAAAGCAGATAGCACAAACTGAGAATGAAAAACATGTGTTCTGATATTTCACTAGAAGGAAATGGGGGTGGGGGGCAGTGTTAATTTTTCTCTGTTTTTTATTTTAATTTTTCCTTATTTTTTGGTTAATAATGAAATAGTTATTGTTTTTTTGCTTAATAATGTGCTTATTGTTTCTTTGGTTGTTCTTTTGGTTAATAATATTTCAAGAAGAAGGAAAAATTTTGTTAGTAAAAATGTGCTTTATCTTTAACTCTGTCCACATGCAAGAAAACTACTTAGGAACTAACATTAGCTTTATCTCTGTCCAAAGTCTCACACAGGTCCTTAATTTTGGCCTCATTATATATTCTCAAAGATTAGAATAAAAAACAAGAACAAGAAGTGATATGAAGATACTGTTCAAGGAGTCTTTGTTCTTCTTTAATTTTTTTAATGGCTTCTATAAGTTGTCTATAAAATGTTTATCTTACTGATATCTTTAAGAACTTGATGAATGGGCATCAGCACATTGATACGGTTTATATATAGCCCTGATAGGTAGTGGTTTTGTGTTTTATGAATTAAATAGTCAAATAATTTATTCTGCATTTGCTGTAATCATTTGAATTTATTCTTAGAATTTAATCACCCAGTACTTGTAACACCCTCGATATATTCGGAATATTACAGCGCCGTAAATCCTTTACATAAGAATTTACAAGGCTGAAGAAATGAAAAGACAATAACAGATACCAATATATGAAAGTAACCGAAATAAAATACAACAGTTTTGGGACAATACCGAGAATACAAATATCCGAAGGAAGAATATTAATACATCACCAAAATCAATCATCACAAACGAGGACATACTCGAGTACTTATTAAAAATAATGCAAACAACAGACAATTAAATCCGGCCGGAACATCACTCTGCACCCTCGTCGTCATGCATCTCCAGTGATTCTTTCCTTACTCTCCTGGATCCTGAATATAAACAAATATTCACCCCCTAAGGGGTTAGCACAACGATGCTAATGCAAGTACAATAATCATACAACAATGATTTAATCAACAATAATCATAACAAGTTTCTCCAACGAGAAATAATAACAACATATATCACATCATGACAGTCTCAACATACTCATGGTATTCCAATGATCCAGCGCACACAGCTATAGATTCCCATGATGATCCCGTCGGACCAAAGCATGGTGGAACTACCTGTCCAACGATCCAACGCACACAGCTATATTTTTCCCATGATGATTCCCGTCGGATCAACGCATGGTGGACAATTAATCACAACACATGTGCACAGTACAATCATAACATAACCGACATAATACGAACAATTCTAATTAAAGTACTTGCCTCGATTTGATGACAAGAATATAACTCCCACGAATATCAAAACGCTCGAAGGTCATCCCCTTCGATCAATCATGTTGCTAAGCTCGAACCTTTACAAAATAAATAATATAGGATTCATCTCACGTCGTACGAATGTTTAACAATCCAAATTACGTTCGGAAGTTCTTAAAACGTAACCTGCCTGAACTGCTTAACGTACGTTACGTACCCTATATAGCGTACGTTAAGCATACTTTTTAGGGCATGCAAAATACGAAGTCTAGCGTAGGCTAACCATGTACTGTCAGTCCTTCACTGATCAGTCGACTGACTCGTCTGATGATATAACGTACGTTATGTACCAAGCGTAGCGTACGTTAACTATGCTCGATAGCGTATGTTAACTACATAGCTTAGCGTACGCTAAACATGTATGACAGTTCCTCACTGGGCAGACGACTGTTCTAACTGTGATGAAGCTTACAAAATCCTCAGTGATTAATGTACGTTATCTCCATACATATCATGCTCATACGATTACGAATGATCTTATGGATTCAAACATCTTCGAATTCAAGGATACGTATATCATCATGGTGATCATACTCCAATTATGACTACTATTTCTCATGCGAAGTTCGGTGATCTAAGTTTGATGCGTTAGATTCTAATATCATCAATACATTCAGATTTCACCAAAAAGATGATTAACAAATCGAGCTTATAAGAAAGGACACAACCTTCGATGATTCTTTCTTAAGTCCATTTACCAAAAGTGATATTAACTCCAAGTCTACGATCAATATGGCAACGTTATTCAATACGGATAATCAATCTCAGAATATTTCTCTCATCATTTGACGTGATAGGATTCCAACTATGATGTTTTCAACGACGATATCCTAAGCATAAACATTCCAACCTCTAAACATGATGATCGTTTGAATAATTCATCAATGGCAATTAATATCTTGATTGCATGATCATTATTAATAACACGAATCGAAGATTGGAGGTAGTATTAACATACCTTAAAATAAAGAAAACACCGAGACAATAGGTAGAATCCAACTCCGGTTGCTTGTGTGCCAATCCAAAATGATTCTATACTTCAATGATCAAGTATAAGTAATCTCCAATCTTCAATGATCATGTAGAGATGATTTATATGTGTTTATGAAGGACGGGAGGCTCTCTGGACTTCCCAGAAATGAAGGACAAGTGAAGAAAACGTAAACCAAATAAAATGGGGTGCTGTCCCTTTTATAATGTTTCTGTACATTAGCTATTTAGCATACGCTACCTTACTGTCTTTAGCGTACGCTAACGAGCGTTGACTCCAAAACTATCCAGGTTCACCCACGGGAATCTTATCCGGACCCATGTCTGGTTGGCGCATGTGCTAGCCGCCCAGCTCAATTATTGGCTGGTTAACGCACGCTATGCTACATTCGTAGCGTACGCTAACTCCGACTGATAGCGTACGTTAAGCTTCCTTGTTAACGTACATTATCACCTATTTGCATGGGAAAATTTACATGTTTCCATACTCATGTACAAGGATATAAATACGAGAAATATCATACTTCATTTATCGATATCACAATTCCGAATATTACAGGGTTCAACAACAGATGAAATACTCAATAATTAATCCGGCTATTACATACACTCCTACTAAAAAGGAGTTTCGACCCAAAACTCAAGACGAAAATAACTCTGGATATCTGGACCTCATGCTATCTTCCGTTTACCAAGTGGCTTATTACACTCCATGGTGTGACCACTGAACCTTATTCAAGGTGATCGGTTTGTTACTCAATTGCTTAACTCAACTCTCGAGTATCCTGATCGGTCTCTCTTCAAACGTTCCATCCTGAGCGACTTCGATCTCGCCGAAATCAATGACATGACTAGGATCTGGTATATATCTACGTAACTGGGATACGTGGAACACATTATGAACTTGGCTCAATGATGGCGGTAATGACAATCTGTATGCTAACTCTCCAACTATCTCAAGAATCTCGAACGGTCCGATATATCTTGGACTCAACTTTCCTTTCCTCCCGAAATGAAATATTCCCCGGGTAGGAGAAACCTTTAAACGTACGTGATCTCCAGTACTGAACTCCAATGGGCGACGGCATACGTATGCGTAAGATTTCTGTCGAATCTGGGCAGTCAACAGCCTTTTGCGAATCAAGGCTATCTTTTCTCGTATCTGTACAATCAATTCCAGTTCCGTCCCGATCAAGTGTGATGAATCGTCCTAACATAGGGTTGATCTACATCTCATCCAGTATAAGGCCTCAAATGGTGCCATCATAATGGAAGCATGCCAACTATTGTTGTAGGTGAATTCAATCAACGACAGATGAACTTCCCAATCAGCTGACCAATCTAAGGCACAAGCCCTTAGCATGTCTTCCACCGTTTGAATAGTCTTCTCAGATTGTCCGTCTGTATGCAGGTGATAAGATATGCTGAAGTTCAATTCGATTCCCAAGGCCTTATGAGCTGCTTTCTAAAAATGAGACACAAATCGTCCGTCTCGGTCATAAATAATGGTCTTCGGCGTACCATGCAATCGGACCATCTCTGAAATAAATACTCGAGCTAACCTCTCGGGTTCCCACGTGTCCTTAATGCATAGAAAATGATCCGATTTGGTTAGACGATCAACTATCACCCAAATCATGTTCATTCCTGTCTTGGTTCTCGGCATATTAGTGATAAAGTCCATCGATATGTCTTCCCACTTCCATTCAGGAGTCAGGAGCGGCTTCAGAATTCTAGTAGGTCGTTGATGCTCGATATTAACCTGCTGACAAGTTAAACATTTCGAGACATAATCTGCTAGATCTTTCTTCATGTTGCGCCACCAGAAGTTCTGCTTCAGGTCCTTATACATCTTGCTGGTGCCCGTGTGGATAGAATAGGGCATGCTGTGAGCTTCCTTCATAATTGCCTACTTCAGAACATCGACATCGGGAATGCAAAGTCGGCTCTGGAATATCAATACTCCATCATCATGAATTACAAATCCTGGGGCTTTTCCCTTGATCACTTCATCACATAACCGAACCATCAGAGGATCATCTACTTGCTTAGATTTGATTTCTTCAGTTAACGATGAAGTTATTTCCATCACACACAGTTTTCCTTGGACTCTTTGCAACCATACTTCAATTCCTTCTCGAATCATCTCTCGTTAAATGCTGAGCTGGGAGGTCAGAGTCTCCAGCATCTGAATAGAAACAGGCTTGCGGCTATGTGCATCGGCCACTACATTTTCTTTGCCTGGATGATAAAGAATCTCTAAGTCGTAGTCCTTAATCAGTTCCAGCCATCTCCTTTGCTGCATGTTCAATTCTTTCTGACTGAATATGTATTTGAGACTCTTGTGATCCATGAAGATCTGACAGTGAATCCCGTACAGGTAATGTCTCCAGATTTTTAAAGAAAAAGCTACTGTTGCCAGTTCCAAATCATGCGTTGGGTAATTCACTTCATAGGGTTTCAGCTGTCGTGATGCATAGGCGATTACCTTCTCATTCTGCATCAATACACATTCGAGTCATTAGTTCGAAGCATCACTGTAACTATGAATCCTCCAGTTCCCTATGGGAGTGCTAAAATCGGTGTCGTTGTCAATTTCTTCTTCAATTCATCAAAGCTATTCTGGCACATCTCATTCCACTCAAACTTTTGAGTTTTTTGCAGTAGTAGAGTAAGTAGGCGGGTAATTTTGGAAAACCCTTCCATGAACCGACGATAATATCCAGCAAGTCCTCAGAAACTCCAGACTTATTTCACGTTCTTAGGAGGCTTCCAATCCATAGCTGCTTCGATTTTTTGAGGATCTACTTGGAATCCTTCATCTGATACCACATGGCCGAAGAACATTACTTCCTTTAGCCAGAATTCACACTTAGAAAGCTTAGCGTACAAATGCTCGTTTCTCATAAGGTCTAGAACAATCCGCAAATGCTGCGCATGCTCTTATGGGATCTTAGAATACACCAAAATGTCATCAATGAACACAACCAAAAACTTGTCCAAATACTCTATGAACACTCAGTTCATCAATTGCATGAATACAGCAGGTGCGTTAGTAAGACCAAACGGCATCACTACAAACTCATAGTGTCAGTAGCGAGTTCTGAATGCTGACTTTGGAACATCAGATTCCTTAATCCTCAGCTGATGATATCCTGATCTCAGATCGATCTTAGAAAACACTATTTCTCCTTGTAGTTGGTCAAATAAATCATCGATCCGTGGCAACGGATATTTGTTCTTGATCGTCATTTTTTTCAGCTCCCGATGGTCAATACACAATCAAAGCGATCCATCCTCCTTCCGAACAAAAAGAACTGGTGCACCCCAGGGCAAAATGCTTGGCTGGATATAGCCTTTGTCCAGTAATTCTTCGAGTTGCTTCTTCAATTCATACATTTCTGTAGGTGCCATACGATATGGCGCTTTAGAAATTGGTGTAGCTCCTGGTTCCAGCTCGATGGTGAATTCTACATCTCGTCGTGGAGGTGGTCTAGGTAATTTGTTAGGAAACACATCCAGGAATTCGTTCACAACAGGAATGCATGAGAGTTCTACTTTTCCGTCTTCTTTCTTCATTGCGTAGCACCAGTATCCGGTACAGCCCTGTTTCAACAATTTGACAGCTTTCATTGCCTTGATCACCTTTCCTGAGCTTCCTGGTTTCCATCCTTCGAATAGTATTTCGGAACCATCGTCAGCTATCACTAAGATATTCCTCTTTAGGTAGTTTACAATTGCTCCATATCGATTAAGCTAATCATCTCCGAGTATCAGGTCGTCTCCTTGCATCTCTATCACAATCAGATTTGAGAGCCACTCTCTGCCTCCAAATGATACAGGGAATCACTAGTTTCTAAGTTCCCAGCAATCCTCTATCCACTTGGTAAACTCACAACATAAGGCTCACAATTATGAAAACCAGAAATATTCAAACTATTTACACAAGACAAGGATATAAAAGAATGCGTAGCTCATGTATCGAATAAAACGCTAACTGGCTGGGATAGGATCTGAACAGTACCTGATGCGATAGCAGCATCCTGATTGTCTGTTATACTCATCTCATACAGATGTGGGGGAGCGGATCCGACAATCGAGGCACCCTTGCGGTCGAAATGCCCCCTGCCCTGACCTCGACCGAAATTTTGGGGCAACTGAACACTCTGCTGCGTCTGCTGAATACTTGCTTCCTTCTGATCTAGCTGTGATGAACGGTTTCCATTAAACTTTGTGGCATCCTTGCAAAACATCGCACGTTGCCCTTCTTGTCCGCAATCAAAACATGTAACTGGAGTACAGAAGCAATCACGCCAAAGGTGGCCTGGGCGACCACAGTTAAAGTACTTCCTAGTTGTATCTGTCGTGGCTGATACTGCTCCGAAGTTGTTTCCGCTCTTGGATGGGTGCAGAGGTCTCTTGAATGAATGAAAGGATGACTGGGCCTTGCAGGGCCCACTGATCTTGTGCTCTCTGAAACTACCAGAGACTTTATGCTTCTTGGATTCGGCAAATTTCTCCATTGCTGCATGCTTGATTTCATACACCAATGCTTTATCCTGATATTGACGGAGAGTGGTACATTCAAAACTGGACATGTACCTCTGAATTTCTGGTTTCATCCTCATATCAAAATGGATCATCATTTCCGCGTCTGTTCTGACCAGGTGTTGAACAAATGCCATCTGCTGATTAAACGTTTTAATTGTCTGGGATACTGGCTCGTCTGATGGCTGTGCGGAGAAAAATTCTCGAACTTTGGCTTCCCTCACAGGAAGAGGGCAATACCGAGCTTCCATCATCAATTTAAATTCTGTCCATTCAGCATCATGGTATACAGGCCGGATGGCTTCCCACCACTCGGACGTTTCCCCTATCAGAAAGTACTGAGCAATAGAGGCTTTCCGGTCGTTTGGGCAATTAATCCCGGCGAAAATCTTATCCAGTTCCTTCAACCAATGATCCCATGTGGGAGTCTCAGAAAAGCCGTCGAATTTAGGTGGTTGCATCTTTGCCACTTCCTGCAGCCATCGGTCGCCTCAATTTCCTATGTCTGGGATACCTTGTTGTCCACCTCTCTGTTGTAGTCCTACTGCCACCTGCATTCGGTCCACGACCTGGGCAAACTGTGTCATTTGGTTCACCACCTGACGAAGGATTTCGGGCACAGCAGGTTCCGGTTCATTATTAATAGATCTTTGCGGCTCGCCTGAACTGTGGCTAGCCTGATTAGAAGGCAAAACTTCTCTTTCAGCATTTCTTCGTCCACGTCCGCAACTGCGACCACGTCCACGTCCACCTCACAACATAATTTAAGCATAAATACTCAATATACAGGAAGCAATATCGTTCTAATGTTCAAGTATAAAGAAGTATAACATGCAAAGAATGAGATAGAGTTTAGGAACTTACAACCACCGCTCGCACGAAGACGTAGGCATTACAGTGATGTTATTCATGGCCGGTTACCTCAAAAGACCTATATGACCCCTATTTTAATCCAATGGCCAAGATATCCATAATCTTAGCTCCGATACCATATTCTGTAACACCCCCGATATATTCGGGAATATTACAGCACCGTAAATCCTTTACATAAGAATTTACAAGGCTGAAGAAATGAAAAGACAATAACATATACCAACATATGAAAGTAACCGAAATAAAATACAACAGTTTTGGGACAATACCGAGAATAAAAATATCTGAAGGAAGAATATTAATACATCACCAAAATCAATCATCACAAACGACGACGTACTCGAGTACTTATTAAAAATAATGCAAACAACAGACAATTAAACCCGGCCGGAACATCACTCTGCACCCTCGTCGTCATGCTGCTCCAGTAGTTGTTTCCCTACTCTCCTGGATCCTGAACATAAACAAATGTTCACCCGCGAAGGGGTTAGTGCAACGATGCTAGTATAAGTACAATAATCATACAACAATGATTTAATCAACAATAATCATGACAAGTTTCTCCAACAAGAAATAATAACAACATATATCACATCATGACAGTCTCAACATACTCATGGTATTCCAACGATCCAACGCACACAGCTATAGATTCCCATGATGATCCCGTCGGACCATAGCATGGTGGAACTACCTATCCAACGATCCAGCACACACAGCTATAATTTTTCCATGATGATTCCCGTCGGATCAACGCATGGTGGACAATTAATCACAACACATGTGCACAGTACAATCATAACATAACCGACATAATACGAACAATTTTAATTAAAGTACTTACCTCGATTTGATGACAAGAATAAAACTCCCACGAATATCAAAACGCTCGAAGGTCGTCCCCTTCGATCAATCACGTTGCTTAGCTCGAACCTTAACAAAATAAATAATATAGGATTTATCACACGTCGTACGAATGTTTAACAATCCATATTACGGTCGGAAGTTCAGAAAACGTAACCTGCCTGAACTGCTTAACGTATGTTACTTACCCTATATAGCGTACGTTAAGCATACTTGTTAGCGCATGCAAAATACGAAGTGTAGCGTACGCTAACCATGCACTTTCAGTCCCTCACTGATCAGTCGACTGACTCATCTGATGATATAACGTACGTTACGTACCAAGCGTAGCGTACGTTAACTATGCTCGATAGCGTACGTTAACTACATATCTTAGCGTACGCTAAACATGTATGACAGCTCCTCACTGGGCAGATGCCTGTTCTAACTGTGATGAAGCTTACGAAATACTCAGTGATTAATGTACGTTATCTCCATACATATCATGCTCATACAATTACGAATGATCTTACGGATTCAAACATCTTCGAATTCAAGGATATGTATATTATCATGGTGATCATACTCCAATTATGACTACTATTTCTCATGCGAAGTTCGGTGATCTAAGGTTGATGCGTTAGATTCTAATATCATCAATACATTCAGATTTCACCAAAAATATGATTAACAAATCTAGCTTATAAGAAAGGACACAACCTTCGATGATTCTTTCTTAAGTCCGTTTAACAAAAGTGATATCAACTCCAAGTGTACGATCAATATGGCAACGTTATTCAATACGGATAATCAATCTTAGAATATTTCTCTCATCATTTGACGTGATAGGATTCCAACTATGATGTTTTCAACGACGATTTCCTAAGCATAAACATTCCAACCTCTAAACATGATGATCATTTGAATAGTTCATCAATGGAAATTAATATCTCGATAGCATGATAATTATATCCTTAATAACACGAATCCAAGATTAGAGGCAGTATTAACATACCTTAAAATGAAGAAACACCGAGATAATAGGTAGAATCCAACCCCGGTTGCTTGTGTGCCAATCCAAAATGATTCTCCACTTCAATGATCAAGTATAAGTAATCTACATTCTTCAATGATCATGTAGAGATGGTTTATATGTGTTTATGAAGGAGGGGAGGCACTCTGGACTTCCAAGAAATGAAGGACAAGTGAAGAAAACGTAAACCAAATAAAATGGGGTGTTGTCCCTTTTATAGTGTTTCTGTACGTTAGCTGTTTAGCGTATGCTACCTTACTGTATTTAGCGTACGCTAACGAGCGTTGACTTCAAAATTGTCCAGGTTCACCCGCGGGAATCTTATCCGGACCCATGTCTGGCTGACGCATGTGCTAGCCGCCCAACTCAATTATTGGCTGGTTAGCGCACGCTACACTACATTCGTAGCGTACGCTAACTCCGACTGATAGCGTACGTTAAGCTTCCTTGTTAACGTACGTTATCACGTATTTGCATGGGAAAATTTACATGTTGCCATACTCATGTACAAGGATACGTATACGAGAAATATCATACTTCATTTATCGATATCACAATTCTGAATATTACAGGGTTCAACAACAGATGAAATACTCAATAATTAATCTGACTATTATAGTACTACCACACCACTCACTCTTATTGTAACTCTACAACCACATCTTTCTCATAAAATAATGCAAATTTGCATGCAGTTGACACATGCATTGCCTGTTGAATGCTTGATTTTAATCAAAACTGAATCAGATTCTAATACATTTTAACATTGTTTTCATAGTGATTTACCTGTAGTATATGCCTTACAGTTACACTTCCTAGCTCTATGACATCTATGAATCTACCATACATATAATATACATAAACAATTCATTAATTCGCCATCAAGGGACCGTTTTGCATAAATTTTTGTTTCTAAGTTATTGCAGGTTTCTTCTTGTTGATTAGCTCCCTTGTGAATATATATTTGCTGGTTTTGAGTTCTTATTGTTGTTTGTTCAACGAACTCATTCATGGTATGTTGCTTGCTTTCATTATATTATGTCAATGCACAGTATGCTTTTGGATAAGATATCAAACTTACTCTCTTATATGTTCTTACTTCTTACTTTATAATAATGTCACAATATAAGGGAATAAACATATTTTTATAGGGCCATCTTAAGTTATCCTTTTTTTGTCTTTTTTAAAATTTATTTAAATTTTGTGATTTTATTCGAGAGCATGGTAGTTTACCCTGCACCTCAACTTTTGTAAATCTTCATCTAACTAATTAGATAGTCTATAGTCAAACTTAGTGAGATGGACAACCTGCATAAAATAATTTAAGGATAGATCATCCATAGATCGGAATCAACTAGAGTGAGAGTACAGTGTCATCATGTACTCTCATTGTATAGCTAACATGGATGGGATGTCTCAAATCAAAAAACATATGTAAAAAAATATTGTTGCATAAGATTCTGTACAAGTTGTATAAATCTTGAAAGTGAATAAGTTCATGAGATTTTAAATCCTTGTATGATATAGTTTTTAATTATAATACTTTTTTTAACCTTGTACTTAACATGTTCATCACTTTTTTATTATATTGAAAGTGATGGACAAAGAGTAGATTAAACTACCAAGGTTCAGTCCGGAATATATCAATGGTGTAGAGTCTTTTTTAGATTTTGCATATACAAAAGCAAGACTGCAAGGAGATGAGACATTATGTCCTTGGGCTAAGTGTAGAAATTGTTGCTGGGCAAAACGAAATGTGATATATGATCATTTAATAGGCACTGGATTTTTGAAAGCCTACGATATTTGGGTGAACGATGGAGAGCGATTAGCATTAACAAAGGGCCTTGATAGTGAGATGGGAGATCAAGACGACACACTTGATGAAATTAATCGATTACTATATGACACGTTTAGGGATGTAAAAGTAGAGGATGTCAACGAGGGTCCTAATGAAGATACAACAAAATTCTATAATTTGGTTCAGGAGGCAAAACAGGAATTATACCCATGCTACAAAAGCTTCTCCACTTTGTCATTTACAATTCGAATGTACTTGTTAAAATGTCGCCATGGGTGGACTAATGCATTATTTAGTGCTCTTTTACAATTATTGAAAGAAGCCATGCACGAGTTAAACATTCCTGAATCATTTAACAAAACAAAGGCAATAATTAAAGACTTAGGCATTGACTATGAAAAGATTCATGGTTGCCCAAATGATTGTATCTGATTTTGGGAAGAGCATGAGAAAGGCAATTCTTGCCCTGTTTGTGGGGATTCACGAGGGAAGGAATTCCCTTAAATAGATTGTGAGTTTGAGGAACCGAAAAAAGAGCATAAAGTTCCTGAAAAACTTTTGAGATACTTTCCCTTGATTCCAAGACTTCAAAGGCTGCTTATATGCTCAAGGACAGTAGAGTCAATGTGGTGGCATGAAGAGGAGCGTACAAGGGATGGGAAATTGAGTCATCCTACTGATGGACAAGCATGGAAGTATTTTAACAACCTTTATCCCGATTCTGCTTCTGACTATCGTAATTTAAGACTAGGCTTGACCATTGATGGATTCAGTCCATTTAGGACTATGAGTATATCTCATAGTAGATGGCATACAATCTTCCACCGTGATTGTGCATGAAGTCGGAATATACTATGATATCGTTGCTGATTCCAGGACCATAATCACCTGGAAATAACATCGATGTGTACCTTCAACCCTTGATCAATGAGTTGAAACAGTTATGGGAACCGGGAGTAGAGACATATGATGCCTCTAAAAATCAAACTTTTCAAATGCGGGCAGCTTTGTTGTGGACTATTGGTGAGTACCGTGGGTACACTATGTTGTCTGGTTGGAGTACCAAAGGGAAATTTGCATGTGTATGTTGCAATCATGGCACTTCTTCAATTTATTTGAAACATAGTCATAAGACGTGATATATGGATCATCGTGTCTTTTTGCCAATGGATCATCCTTGGAGATCTAATAAAAAATCATTTAATGGAAAACAAGAATTTAGAACTGCTCCACATTTGTTAACATGGACAAATATCTTACAAAAGTTAGAAATTTTCATCAATGCTTTTGGGAAAAAGAGCAAGAAAAAAAATTGATGGGCCATGGAAGAAGTTGTCAATCTTTGTTGAATTGCCATATTGGGCCTCTATTTCTATACGTCATAATCTTGATGTAATGCACATAGAAAAAACATATTGGATAGTATTATTGGCACTCTTTTGGAAATATTAGGGAAGACAATGTTGGGATTCAGTGCCTAAAACAAAGGCCCAGCGGAAGTGGTAAAACGAAAATTAATTCGATATGAATTCCTATGAGGATCGATCGAGCTACGTATATACGAATATATAAATGAAAAACAAGAGTTATAAGAAACTCACCCTTGAAGTCCGTTGATTAATGGGTAACCTTCTTTTGAGCTATTCCCAAAGTTTTGATTGATCTCTACGAATCCAATCCACTCCAAGCTCTTGAACGATTCAATGCTGAAAGCACCGCGTCTCTACTTGCCACGCGCCGAAAAAATGACCGGAATGACAACACTCGATTAACATCTAAGGTTACGGCTAGAATCAAGTGATGAAGCCTTTTATTATTGCACTCTAAGTGTATAATATTTATCTCTCAATGTATCTTGATTTTTCTCCACGAAACTCAAGAACAAGATGAAGAACAAGATGAAGACAATTTGAGAAAACTTTTTCTCTCTCTCACTAATACTCACGTTGGAATTGGGTGGATAAGAAGTGAGAGATGTCTTTCCTTTATTCTACTTACAAATCCCACACAATCCCCTTTTATACATATAATAAGACTTATCATATCTCTTAGGTGATTAGTCTTCACCCACCAAAGGAATACAAAGACTAAAGGTAAGAGATCAAAAGTGGGGCCAACCTCTAGAAGGAATCCGACGAGTTAGGTTCGTTTTGGACTCCCGAGAGTCCAAACAGATAAACTTCGATTCCGTTCCGATTTATTTATATCGATTAATTAATCCAATTAATTAATCATATTAAATACATAATAACATAATTAATTTCTACAAGAAATAATTATATTCATTAATTAAATTAATCACCCGGTAATTTATTTAATTAATTAGGCCGTAAATTAATTTATCCAATAAATTAATTTAGACATCCAATGTCCCAAATTAGATATCCAATATCTAATATTCATAATGAGAGATTAAGCTCGATTCATTCTGTCGTCAATCCTATTGCACGACTCGGTAGGTCCATCTCAGTCAGCAATGGGAAGAACCAAAGAGTAATAGCACCACCTAGCCAGCCTGGGAACGAATGATGGGATCATTCAAGAACCATTATGTCGTGAATACCAGTAAACGTATAAACCCTTCTTTCAAATGTCCCAATCAAGTTATAGGGTCACGGCCAGTCAAACCCTATTTGTACTTGACACTATGCATGCGTTAATGAAAATCGAGATCATTGAGCTCTCGTGTATCCAATACAACTAGCTCCAATGCTTTGGCCAAAGACTTATGATCTCATCTGCCAATAACCGCATAGGACATATAACTCGCTCACTAACGGGAGAAAGAATTCTATCTTGGTATTCAGTAGGACCTACTACTTGCCCGTTAAGATGCACGTCGAGGTTGACCCCCTCCTCCCGGATTATAGGGTCAAACTACTCTAATGAAAATCTTAACGTCACAAGCACATCCCTACTAAATCCTCAAGTCGAAGGTTCATGAATACCTATCACAACCTTTCGATTCTGTCATTGACTGTCCTAGAGTGAAATCCGTGTGACGAATCGAGGGTGAGTCGGTTCGAGTATACTAATCTAATTAGCATACCTATAACGTGTGCTCCCACTAACCACTAGTGCTTGACAGGCACTCTCCATGTCAAAGAACACGTCATACAAGTCTTCACATAAACTTAACGCCCAGTCAAGTTTCATCGACTTGCGAATGATTAAGTATTTGAGCTATAAACTTTTCCAGTGCCTACCCCCTTATCTGTAATACCCGGATTTATTATTGTGTATTTCATCTGTATTCGAACCATATATTATTTGGATTTATGATCTCGATAATTGGAGTATGTTATTTCTCACATTGGTATCTTTGTACATAAGTATATCATCATGCAAATTTTCTCATGCAAACTCGTGATAGCGCACGCTAAGAATGTAGCTTAATGCACGCTATCGGCTACTACTAGCGCACGCTATGAATGTAGGACTTGTGTGCGCTAGGAAATCAATTATTGAGCTAGTCGGCTAACACATGCGCCAGCAGGACGTAGGACCGGATAAGATTCCCGCGGATGAACCAGGACAGTTTTGGAGTTAACCCTTATTAGCGCGCGCTAAGTATGCCTAGTAGCGTGCGCTAATCTGCTTTGTGCATAAAATTTATATATGGGCCAGCACTCCATTTTATTCCCATTTCCTTCGTTCATTCTTCAGTCTTGAGAGCCAGAGAGCAATAATTATCCTCCTATCACACTTAGAATTCATTTACTTGATTCTTGAACATTAGATATTACTTGTGAGTGATCATTGAAGAGAAGTAACTCCTTGGAGTGGCATATAACCAACCGGAGTCGGATTCTACCTTGTGGTTCAGTGAATTCGCCATATTAAGGTATGTTGATTCTATCTTCAACTCTAGATTCGCGTTATGGAAAATAAGATGGTCATGTTAGCAAATATTGATCTTCTTGGGTGTTTTATCCAAAGCACACCATGTTTGGAATATTGAGATAATTATGCCTTAAGTACCTTGATTATGAACATCATGATTCGAATCTTATTACAATGAACAAGTAGAGGAAGCTTCTATCATTGGTAATCCGAATCTAGCAGGTGTTTTCATAGCAAATATGGACTTTAACATCATTATTGTTAGACGAATCTAGAGGATTGATCATGGAAGGAATTATCTTGTAAAGATGGAATGTTAATCAAACTACAGAATGATAGTTTTTGATTGATATGAAGTTGTTGATATCGACCGTTAAGCCTTCAGAATTATCGCATGAAGAATTGTAATCGTAATGGAATATGGTTTCATAATAGTATACATATTCTTGAATCCGAAGTTGTTGTTATCTGTAAGATCATTCATAACCGTATGAACATGATATTCATGGAGGTAACATGAATTAACACTGAAGATTTCATTGGGTTTGATCATGTTGAGATCAGTCTACTGCCCCATAGCAAACTTCCATGCACAGTTAGCGCATGCTAAGCTATGTAGATTAACGTGTGCTATCGAGCATGAGTTAACGTACGCTACGTTTGGTACGTAATGCACGTTAGGCCATCAGACGAGTCAGTCGGCTGATCAGTGAAGTACTGACCATGCATAGTTAGCGTACGCTAGGCTTTGTTGTTTGCGTGCGCTATCGAGCAGACTTAACGCACGCTACACAGAGTACTTAACGTGCGTTAAGAAGTTCAGGCAGACTACATTTTATGAGCTTTTGGCCATAAATCGAATTATTAGACTTTCGTACGACGTGAGATAAATTCTATATTATTTCTTTTATTAAGGTTCGAGCTTATTACGTGATTGATTGAGGGGGGCGACCTTTGATGTAACACCCTCAAGATATTCGAGGTATATTACAGTGCCGTGAATCCCTATATGGGACACACCAGGCTGAACAGTATCATACTCATCGACTCACAGAAATGACAAAATAACACCTCGTCATAAAGACGCAAAACAGAATAATCCACCCGGTTCAACCGGTCAACATAACATCATCATCCAACACAAACATAATAGGCAACAATACAATCCGGACGAACAATAATTCTTAAGTACTCGAGTACAACCATTAGTTCAAAAACCACAAAAGATGAAAAGATAAAAAGACACTAAGACGTCACTCGTGCACAATCATCACGCACGACCATCATCCGTGTACTGGTCCAGCGCCCGCTCGTCTCGATGGACCTGACCTGAAATTCATAAAACGAATTTCCCCAAAATGGGTCCCCAGAGGGGTTAGCAATTACGCCAGTACAAGTAACCAAATGAACAACTTACATCTTACACATATAGTAAATGCATGTAATCAAGAAAAACATAGTTCCAAAACACTCATTTCCGGAAATGCCAATATCAAATCACATTTGTAAAATGCACCACAATTAACCGTCGATCTACGTCTCTGTGGACCCCTACCGAGACCCCGTCGGATCTAACCCGTAGTGGTTAAAAGCAAGCTCGTCGATCCACGTCTCTGTGGACCCCTACCGAGACCCCGTCGGATCTAACCCGTAGTGAGCATACACACACACACACCATTTCTCATACAATACTACTATGTCAAGATTGTAAGTTCATAAGGATACTTGCCTCGTAATAGATGGTGACACGAACGGAATGGAAGAATCAAGAACGACCGCGAGGAACCGACGAATGAACCTAACGATTCGAATAACACAATCACAACCACTCCTAAACGATTACGGAAATGGAATACACCCGAAAACCCACCTACGATTCATGTATATTCGTACAAAAACAACAACGAGGGCGGACCACAACCAAACCCTCTCGATTTCGCAAAACCATGAAAATATACCATGAATCCGTAGGAAAACTAATTATACCAACAAGATTAATCATATTCATCATGAATCCACCAACAAATCGGAACGGATCGGAAGAAAATCCCAAAACCCCCAAATCGCCCAAAAGTAGGGTTCTAAGAGATTTACCTTGGATTAGGATGAAAGATTCGTGTTGATGTTGATATAATACACCAACAACTTAAGGAAGATGTTGGATGAGATGATTGGAGGAAGAAATCGCCAAGAATCGCCCGAAATCGCCACAGCCGCGGAAAGGAGGAGGAAATGGGAATAATACGCTCATCTCGGTCAACTCCCTGGTTTATATAGCCAGGTAGTGTTAGCGCGCGCTAATCCTCAAGGTTAGCGTGCGCTAACGAAACAGACTACAGTCGAGTAGCCAGATTTCTGGCCGTTAGCGTGCGCTACTCCAAACGTAGCATGCGCTAATAACCTCTCGGTAGCGCGCGCTATCGACCAATAGCGTGCGCTACCTGGACATCAGCCGAGTCCAGAAGCAACTGTCAGTACACACCTGATCCGGTTAGCGCGCGCTATAGACCAAACATAGCGTGCGCTAAAGTGTATCGGTAGCGCACGCTATCGACCAATAGCGTGCGCTACCTGGGCATCAGTGGAGTCCAGTGGCAAACTGTCCAGTACTGGACATCCACACTAGCGCATGCTACCGGGCGTCTCAGCGTGCGCTAACTCCCAACATTAGCGTGCGCTAGAATACATAGCGTACGCTAATCCACCAGTCCAGAGGACTGGAATCAGCATTGCCACTCCCAGGGCTTGCCCTCTAGCGCGCGCTACGAAACAGTCGTAGCGTGCGCTACTAAGTGACCCCCAGCGTGCGCTATGCAGAAAATATAGCATGTGCTAGGTACGAGATGTAAACGGTCCAAAACACCGGAATATGAACGAAACGTTAAATGGAACATCTCAAGACGCATCGAAACATAGAATGGATCCACGGCAACCCGAATAGCGGTTTCGTACAACAATAACGAGAATCAAATCAATAGATGACGGAAAAGATACCCTGAAAGATACACGAGAGTCACTACAACCGAGAAATACACCAAAAAATGAAGATACAAGGGAAAGAAAAATGCGGATATTACATTCTACCCCTCTAAAAATAAGTTTCGTCCCGAAACTTAAGAAACAAACAACTCAGGGTAGCTAGCACACATGCTATCCTCGGTCTCCCAAGTTGCCTCCTCAACACCGTGTCTCGAACACTACACTTTGACCAAAGGGATGGTCTTATGCCTCAGTCATTTCTCACGACGCTCCAAAATCTTCAAAGGACGCTCCTCGAAAGTAATATCCTCGGCGACATCAGTCTCACCATAATCGATGACGTGACTAGGATCCGGGACATATTTCCTCAGCTGGGAAACATGAAAAACGCTATGAACATGACTCAAGGCCGGAGGTAACGCCAAACGGTATGCCAACCCACCGACTCGCTCGAGAATCTCAAAGGGTCCAATAAATCTCGGACTTAACTTCCCTTTCTTCCCGAAACGAAAAACTCCCTTCGTCGGCGACACCTTTAGTAAAACGTAGTCTCCCACCTCGAATTCCAAAGGTCGACGACGGACATCGGCATACGACTTCTGTCGACTCTGGGCAGTCAACATCCATTCTCGAATTAATTCTATCTTCCGCCTCGTCTCTAAAACGACATCCGGCTCGGTCCCGACTAAATCGGATGCCTCATTCCAACAAATCGGTGATCGACATCGCCGCCCATAAAGTGCCTCATACGGTGCCATCCGAATCGACGCATGCCAACTATTGTTGTACGTGAATTCGATCAATGGCAAATGCTCCTCCCAGTCACTACCCCAATCGAGAGCACAAGCACGCAATAAATCCTCGAACGTCTGGATAGTGCGTTCCGACTGTCCATCTGACTGGGGATGAAAAGAGGTACTCAAACGTAAACGGGTACCTAATGCCTTATGCACCGCCTGCCAAAAGTGCGATACAAAACGTCCATCACGATCCGAAACAATAGACTTCGGAGTACCGTGAAGTCTCACAATCTGCGCGATAAACACACGAGCCAACTTCTCCGGGCCCCAAATGTCCTTGATGCCCAGAAAATGTGCCGACTTGGTCAGACGATCAACAATCACCCATACCATATTCATACCGGACCTCGATCTCGGCAAACTCGTAACGAAATCCATCGATATATCTTCCCATTTCCATTCCGGAACGGGAAGTGACTGCAATAACCCAGTCGGTCGCTGATGCTCGATTTTGACCTGCTGGCAAGTCAAACATCTCGCTACAAACTGTGCGACCTCTTCCTTCATATCATTCCACCAGAAATTCCTCCTCAGGTCCTTGTACATCTTACTCGAGCCAGGATGAACGGAATAAGGTGTAGTATGGGCCTCACGCAAAATACTCTGTCGCAACTCTAGGTCGTTCGGCACACAAAGTCGACTCTGGAATCTCAAAACACCATCCTCGTGAATCACAAACCCAGGAGACTTTCCCTTAAGAACGTTCTCTCGGATTTGAGTAATCATCAGATCCTCTAACTGCTTCAGCTTAATTTCATCGATCAAAGACGACGAAACCTCTAAAGCACAAAGTTGCCCGACAGCTCCAGGCAATAAAACCTCAACATCCAACTCGATCAAAGCCTGCCGAAGCTCAGACTGAGACGTAAGGATCTCAAGCGTTCGCAACGTAATCGGTTTCCGACTCAAGGCGTCGGCCACGATGTTCGCCTTGCCCGGATGATAAAGGATTTCGAGGTCATAATCCTTAATCAGCTCCAACCACCTCCTCTGCCTCATATTCAACTCCCGCTGAGTAAATATGTATTTCAGACTTTTATGATCGGTAAAAATCTGACATGCAGAGCCGAAAAGATAGTGACGCCAAATCTTGAGCGCAAAAACGACTGCCGCTAACTCCAAATCATGAGTAGGGTAGTTCAGCTCATACGGCCTCAACTGTCTCGATGCGTAGGCAATGGTCTTGCCGTGCTGCATCAATACACACCCAAGACCCTGACCCGAAGCATCACTATAAACGGCAAAACCCTCACTGCCACATGGCAATGCCAAAACCGGGGCTGAGGTCAAACGCTTCTTCAGTTCCTCAAAACTCGACTGCCTCTCGTCATTCCAAACGAACTTCTCGGATTTCTGGAGCAACTGCGTAAGTGGCCGAGCTAGTTTCGAGAAACCCTCGACGAACCTACGATAGTAGCCAGCCAAACCCAATAAACCACAGAGCTCCTTCACATTCTTGGGCGGTGCCCAATCCAACACTGCCTCAATCTTCTGCGGATCCACACGAACTCCCTCGGCTGAAATCACGTGACCTAAAAACATCACTTCCTTCAGCCAGAACTCACATTTCGAGAACTTTGCATAGAGTTGCTCGGTCCTAAAAATGTCTAATACTACCCGTAAATGATGGGCATGCTCTTCCTCATTCCTCGAATAAACAAGAATATCGTCAATGAAGACGATGACACACTTATCCAAATACTCGATAAAGACTTTGTTCATCAACTGCATGAACACCGTCGGCGCATTAGTTAACCCGAAAGGCATAACTACGAACTCATAATGTCCGTACCTCATCTGAAAAGCTGTTTTCGGCACATCAGACTCTCTCACCCGGAGCTGGTAGTACCCCGATTTCAAATCAATTTTCGAGAACACCGCAGCTCCCTGCAACTGATCGAACAAGTCATCAATTCTCGGCAAAGGATACTTGTTCTTGATGGTCACCTTATTTAGTTCGCGATAGTCGATACACAAACGTAGTGAACCATCCTTCTTCCGCACAAATAGGACCGGTGCGCCCCATGGCGAGGCGCTCGGTCGAACATACCCCGACTCAAGAAGCTCACTCAACTGCTTCTTCAACTCGGACATCTCTGATGGTGCCATACGATACGGCGCCTTCGAAATAGGAGCCGCGCCCGGCTCTAACTCTATAGCAAACTCGACCTCACGATCCGGTGGCAATCCCAGTAACTCGTCAGGAAATACATCAGGAAAATCACTAACGATTGGAATCGATGAAATCTCGACTCCACCACTTTCCGCCTTCAAGGCATAGCACCAAAAGCCAGTACACCCCTTTCACAGGAGTCTCATTGCCTTCAAGGCATTAATAACGAACTTCTGGTTTCCCCTCTTTCGCCCCGCGAAAGAGTGCTCAGTGCCCTCCTCGGCTAACATAGTGATGATTCTCGTGCGGTAGTTCATGATCGCACCATACCGTTCGAGCCAATCCTCCCCAAGAATCAAATCCTCACTCTCGATACCCACAACAATAAGATTAGAGGGCCAAGTCCTCTCACAAATAAGCACAGAACAGTCTCAAACCTCCTGATCGCCAACGATCCTATCACCGCTAGGAAGCTTAACGATTAAGGGTTCACAAGGCATCAAACAGTCGAGACTCAAACCGCACACACAATCCCAAGATATGAACGAATGCGTAGCACCGGAATCGAAAAGCACACTGACAGGATGAGAAAGAATATGAACGGTACCTGTCGCCACAGTAGTTGCTGGGTCATCGGCTTTCCGCATCTCATAAACCCGCGGATGGGCAGAGCCGACACTAGAAGCTCCCCCTCTGGTGGTCTGACCCCGACCTCTCCCTCGACTGGCACTCGGTGGGGACTGAGAAGCAAATGATCCTTGATTCACGCTTGGTTCCCTAGGCGCTGGAGTGGAGCCCCGGGCACCAAGAATTCTCTCCCTCTCAGCACAGAAAGCAGCCTTGTGGCCCGGCTGGCCACACTGATTACACGTCAGTAAAGGGCTCAAACAAGTACGGTACGTGGCACATGCGACCACAATTGAAACACTTTACATCACGGAAAGGAGCACTAGTAGTTCCACGAGGACCCCCAGCGGAACGAGCTGGACCACCGCCGGCGGGGAAGTTAGAAGATTGGGATTTCTGCTGACCCCCAGCCTTGTGGCCCGAAAAGTTCCCAGCGGACTTATGTTTCTTGCTCTCGCGGGCCGCCTCGCTAGCCGTCACCGACATATCATAAGCAAGGGCCCTACTCTGGTAATCTTTCAAAGTAGTACAGACGAGCCCCGACATATAGTCCCGAATCGACAACTTCATCCGTCTGGAAAAATGGAAAATTTTGTCGCTCTCCTCGACAACTTGGGTCTTCACATAACCCAACTCCTTGTTAAAATCAGCAATAGCTTGAGATACGGGGATATCCCGCATTTGAGCATCATAAAAGGCATGTACCCGAGCCTGTCTGACCGGCCACGGGCAATATTCAGTCTCCATCAATTCTTGAAACTCAGCCCACGAAGCAGCATGATCTTTGGGCCCAACAGTCTCCCACCAGTCCGTAGCGTCCCCAGTGAGAAAGTACTGGGCAATAGGGACCTTACGGTCCTCGGGATAGTTGGTAGCAGTGAAGACTTTAGATATCTCCTTGATCCACCCTTCCCAGCCAATCGGGTCTGAAGCTCCGGAAAACTGAGGAGGATGCATCTTGATAACATCTTGGAGCCAACGATCCGCTCCGCCCCGATTAGCGTGGGCCTGATCGGGGTTCTGAACCGCCTGAGATATCGCCGCCATTTGGTTCACCATTTGCTGCATAACGGCCACAATACCAAGGTCGGCACGATCCTGAGAAGAAGCATGGCTATGACGGTCGCGACGCTGCGGCTCGAAGATCGCGACGTGGCCGCCCACCGCCCGCCCCCACGCTCGGCGGCGTCCACGTCCACGACCACGGCCTCTTCCAGCATCCATACTGATGTTAAATAAGTAGCAAAAGCCATACGATGGTAAGTACAAGAAAAGAACAATCACGAATCGAGAATCAAAGGTGCAATACAGGGGAATAAGGAACAGCGGAAGGAAAACTTACGGACACTGGTAGTACCGGAATCATGGCAGCATGACGATGATGTGCAAAACAAAACACAACAAGACCCAATAAATCGACAAGCCTAGGTATCCATAACCTAGTGCTCTGATACCATTTTCTGTAACACCTCAAGATATTCGAGGTATATTATATTGCCGTGAATCCCTATATGGGACCCACCAGACTGAACAACATCATACTCATCGACTCACAGAAACGACAAAATAACACCTCGTCATAAAGACGCAGAACAGAATAATCCACCCGGTTCAACCAGTCAACATAACATCATCATCCAACACAAACATAATAGGCAACAATACAATCTGGACGAACAAGAATTCTTAAGTACTCGAGTACAACTATTAGTTCAAAAACCACAAAAGATGAAAAGATAAAAAGACACTAAGACATCACTCGTGCACAATCATCACGCACGACCATCATCCGTGTACTGGTCCAGCGCCCGCTCGTCTCGATGGACCTGACCTGAAATTCATAAAATGAATTTCCCCAAAATGGGTCCCCAGAGGGGTTAGCAATTACGCCAGTACAAGTAACCAAATGAACAACATACATCTTACACATATAGTAAATGCATGTAATCAAGTAAAACATATTTCCAAAACACTCATTTCCGGAAATGCCAATATCAAATCACATTTGTAAAATGCACCACAATTAACCGTCGATCCACGTCTCTGTGGACCCCTACCGAGACCCCGTCGGATCTAACCCGTAGTGGTTAAATGCAAGCTCGTCGATCCACGTCTCTGTGGACCCCTACCGAGACCCCGTCGGATCTAACCCGTAGTGAGCATACACACACACACCATTTCTCATACAATACTACTATGTCAAGATTGTAAGTTCATAAGGATACTTGCCTCGATTAATAGACGGTGACACGAACGGAACGGAAGAATCAAGCACGACCGCGAGGAACCGACGAATGAACCTAACGATTCGAATAACACAATCACAACCACTCCTAAACGATTACGGAAATGGAATACACCCGAAAACCCGCCTACGATTCATGTATATTCGTACAAAAATAACAACGACGGCGGACCACAACCAAACCCTCTCGATTTCGCAAAACCATGAAAATATACCATGAATCCGTAGGAAAACTAATTATACCAACAAGATTAATCATATTCATCATGAATCCACCAACAAATCGGAACGGATCGAAAGAAAATCCCAAAACCCCCAAATCGCCCAAAAGTAGGGTTCTAAGAGATTTACCTTGGATTAGGATGAAAGATTCGTGTTGATGTTGATATAATACACCAAGAACTTAAGGAAGATGTTAGATGAGATGATTGGAGGAAAAAATCGCCAAGAATCGCCCGAAATCGCCACAGCCGCAGAAAGGAGGAGGAAATGGGAATAATACGCTCATCTCGGTCAACTCCCTGGTTTATATAGCCAGGGAGTGTTAGCGCGCGCTAAACCTCAAGGTTAGCGTGCGCTAACGAACTACTGATCCGGTGGCAGTTTACAGGTGTTGGCGTCTACTCCAAACGTAGCGTGCGCTAATAACCTCTCGGTAGCGCGCGCTATCGACCAATAGCGTGCACTACCTGGACATCAGCCGAGTCCAGAAGCAACTGTCAGTACACACCTGATCCGGTTAGCGCGCGCTATCGAACAAACATAGCGTGCGCTAAAGTGTATCGGTAGCGCGCGCTATCGACCAATAGCGTGCGCTACCTGGGCATTAGTGGAGTCCAGTGGAAAACTGTCCAGTACTGGACATCCACACTAGCGCACGCTACCAGGCGTCTCAGCGTGCGCTAACTCCCAACATTAGCGTGCGCTAGACTACGTAGCGTACGCTAATCCACGATCCGAGATCGAATCAAGATCGCCACTCCCGGGCTTGCCCTCTGCGCGCTCACTGAGCGATCGTGGCGTGCGCTACTAAGTGACCCCTAGCGTGCGCTATGCATAAAATATAGCGTGCGCTAGGTACGAGATATAAACGGTCCAAAACACCGGAATATGAACGAAACGTTAAACGGAACATCTCAAGACGCATCGAAACATAGAATGGATCCACGGCAACCCGAATAGCGGTTTCCTACAACAATAACGAGAATCAAATCAATAGATGATGGAAAGATACCCTGAAAGATACACGAGGGTCACTACAACCGAGAAATACACCGAAAAATGAAGATACAAGGGAAAGAAAAATGCGGATATTACATTTGAGTGTTTCGTTTCGTGGAAGTATTGTTCTTGTCTTCGAATCGAGGCAAGTACCTTATTTTTTTTACGTATTGATGTTATTCATATTTCCGTGCATGTATATCGTTGTTGTATGTCCACCTCGTGTTGGTCCGACGGGATCATCGGGGTATCTATGCTAGCGTGCGCTGGATCATCGGACGGGTTTTTCCACCACGGGTTGGTCTGACGGGATCATCGTGGGTTCTAGGCAGTGAACGCTGGATCGTCGGAATTACCATGTGTATGTTATGATATCATGTTGTGATTATCAGTTGTGTATGTTATGTACGCGTTTCTGGCAAGAGAAGACTCGTTTGATATTTTATTATTTATGTTATTATTATTCTGCGTGTGATGTTGAATAATAGGTTGTGGTACTTGTACTAGCATCGTTGTGCTAACCCCTTCGGGGGTGAACATTTTGTTTATGTTCAGGATCAAGGAGAGCGGGAAAACAACCACTGGAGCTTCATGACGATGAGGTGCAGAGTGATGTTCCGGCCGGGTTTGTTTGACTGTTGTTTGTTGGTTATTTCAATAAGTACTCGAGTACGTAGTCGTTTATGATGAATTTGAATTTGGTGATGTATTAATAACTTTCTGTTGAACATTTGTATTTTCAGTATTTGGTCATAACTGTTGTATCTTAATTCCGTTACTTCCATTCATTTGTACCTGTTAATATCTGTTCAATTCTTCAGCCTTGTGAATCCTTATGTAAAAGATTTACGGTGCTGTAATATTCCTGAATATATCGGGGGTATTACAGAATATGGTATCGGAGATAATATTATGGATATCTTGGTCATTGGGTTAAAATAGGGGTCATATACATCTTTTGAGGTAACCGGCCGTGAATAACATCACTGTACTGCCTACGTCTTCATGCGAACGGTGGTTGTAAGTTCCTAAACTCTATCTCATTCTTTACATGTTGTATTTCTTTATACTTGAACATTAGAACGATATTGTTTCCTGTATATTGAGTAACTGTGTTTAGAGTATGTTGAGAGGCGGACGTGGATGTGGTCGAGGTCGTGGACACGGAGGAAGGAATGTCGAAAGAGAAGCTTCGCCTTCTAACCATGCCAGCCACAGTTCAGGCGAGCCACAGAGATCTATCAATAACGAACCAGAACCTGATGTACCAGAGATCCTTCGTCAGGTGGTGAACCAGATGAAATTTGGTTCGGAATAATAAGCCGCTCTATATCCCATCTGTCCGCAAGTGTGACACTTCAATGGCGGAAAAATGCATTCTAAATTAACGTGGCCTGGACGACCACAATTATAGCAAGTTACCGTGCAATTTGTGGTGCCCGGAGCAGAACGGAAACCCCTCTTTCTTTTAGCAGAACGTGATGACTGTCCGGCAGAACGGTTAGTCGTCTATGACCTCTGGAAGTTGCCACTCTTAGAGCCAGAAAAATTTTTCGCGATCTTCTCCTTCTTCGATTCTTCAGTGGTATCGTTGTCAGGGCTTAACATATCATGGGCTAAAGCTCTGTCCTGGTATTCCTTCAGTGTGGTGCAAGCAAATCCAGCCATATACCGTTGTAAGTCCATATTCATCCGCATATCAAAATAACGGATCTTATCACGCTCGTTTCGCACTTGATCCTTCACGTGGATCAATTGTTGGTTGTACTCTACAATTGCTTGTGAAACGGGAATATTCTGCGGTTTAGCCTCGAAAAAGGCTCGAATTCGGCCCTCTCGCACCGACCAAGGACAAAACTCGGCCTCCAAAAGCTCTTTAAATTCATCCCACGTGGCAACACGATCTTGTGGCTTGATGACTTTAAATTCATCACTTGATGAAGATGATGGAAAAAATGATGAGAATAATGGACAAAATGATAAAGATGATAAGAATGATGATGATGATGATGATAAGGATGAAGGAGGAGAACAACTGGATGAAAAAGAAAAAGAGAATGTTGATGAAGAAGAAAAGGAGGAAGAACAAGAGAAGGAATTAGAAAAGGAAGAAGAAGAGAAAGAAAAGGAGCCGGAGAAAGAGCCAGAACTAGAGGTTGCAGACAAGGCTCGGGCGCCTGCCCGGTATACCAGCCTGGATGCAGAGTTGGCTGAGGACTCCAGATCAGGGACACCTAAAAAGACCCCATCTGGAGTGCCAGCTGCAGATAGGAGCCTGCAGTCCAGTGGATCATTCGCAGAAGGCTCAGGCGAGCACTCTCCACCATCGCAGATCTCACCTGCGGTGACCGAGCTAATAAGGCAAATTGTGAAGGATAATATTGGAGAGTTGCTTGTATCTCAGGTCACCCCTGATCTCCAATCCATCAATGCCAAGATTGATACTTTGCTGCAGCAGGAAGTCCATCAACATCCTCCCCCTACAAACAACAGAATGCCATTTGGCATGTCTGACTGGATGCACAGAATGGAGCAGCAGCTGACCACTTTGGTTGATGCTGGCAAAAAGGAGGAAGAAATGATACAGGGGGAAGGAGCTTAGAACTAAGAAGAGGCAGGATGTCCGGTTGATCACTGATGGGACATCCTCAGCTAAAAGGAAGGGAGAAGCTTCAGAACCAGAAGAACAGGCTGATAAACAGCCCGCAGGCAAGAAGAGAAGGACGAGAGGAGGGTTCGAGCCTACTCTAGAGTGGGAAGGGAAGAATTTGTACCTTACGAAGCTCTACCCATGTGGAGATCTGCAAAGAAAAATTCATCAGAGACTACTACATCTGGGAAATACTCCAGGATGATAATCTCTCCCCACAGTAGATCTTCATCAACTTCATGGAAGAAGCTCATCCACAACTCTGGACTATTCTTCTAAAACATGCTGAGGCACGAAATACATATCCCATGATCCCTCTGTTCAGTGCTAAAGAACCTCCCACCTTGGTGAAAGGAAATGCTTTGGATGAACTTGCACTCCAGAGAAAAATAAAGAAGCTGTGTGTTGAGAATAAGTTCTCATCACAAGAAGAGCAAGATTTTGCAGCTCTTTGTTGTAAAGAGGAAGTATGGTCTTGCCCCTATCAAGACAAGACCAATTGGAGCTAAACATTTCAGGCCTGCCAAGCAGCCTATCCAAAGAGGCAGAGGCATAGGAAGATGACTTTTATTTATTTCTATACTTGTAAAATTTTCTTGTAAATTTCAGACATGTATTTGTAATCAATTCAGAAAATTTTATAACAGTCTTTTGAATGACAATTTCCAATTGTCTCAAAAATTAGACTGATTTTAGTTTGTCTTGCACTCAAGTGCAGACTTGTTTGTTTGAATATTTGCTTAAGTTTTGCCATCATCAAAATAGGGGGAATTTGTTGGGAATACTTGTTAGATTTTGATGATGTCATTAATATAAATTCAAATACTTATTACTTGGCAAAAATGTAAGGAAGAACCAAATGAGTATCTTCCATAGGCCAAATTATGTTAAGTTTGGCAAAATGTAAAGAAGAAGCAAATGAGTATCTTCTATAGGCCAAAATAAGTTAGGCTAAAAATCGGCTAAGTACAAAAGAACAGCTAAGTTCATCAGAGAGGTATAGCCGAGTCATATCAGAGAAGATCTGGTCAACAAAAATTATCAGAGATGTTTGACCAGACTGCAGTCAAGTAACCTCAGACAGGTCATCTGATCAGGCGAGTCCCAAATAGTCACCATCAGAGAAGTCCAGACTGCAGAGAAGTTAACTTCATCAGCCTACATGAGATCATCCAAGTACTACAAGTCCACGTCAGTATGCGTTGAAAAGTCAAGTATTACGGAAAGTCACATGCAACGTGAAGAGACAAATTGGAGAGATTACCGCAAAGGATATGAATTAAATAATTCATCCAGACCCACCTTGAAGAATTTAAATGTATTATATTCAAAAGATTCGGCGCCTCACATGCAAAGTCTTCACAACGGTCGGAAGATGGATTAAAATATGGGAATCCAGCCTTGCAACATTCAGAATTGAATAAACAAAGAAGTCTCTCTCCAACGGACTGATTTGTTACAAATTTGTAACGGCTATGAAGAAATGCTCAAGGATCAACACCTATATATATCCGAAGATTTGAAGTTGAGCAACTACCGGTGCGATCATATTATCAAGCGATCAAAACATTCAAGCAATCTTAAGCAAACTATAGCATTGTGAAAAGAGCGGTTCTCAAAAATTCATACTTGAAGAAGCTCTTAGTTGGAGAAGACAAAAACTCGTGTCTTTAATCCTGAGTTCGGGGTACTTCACTGGTTGAAGTTCGAGACTGTAAAGGCATACAAGGATCGAGGATCAAGAGGTGCAAGGCAGTTAAGTGTGTTACAACGGCATGGATTTCCACTGGTTGGAAGCTGTTGTAGTTTGGTTGAATCACTGTAATATTTATCACTGGCTGAAAATTATAGTGAATTCATCTCTAATTGGTTTGGAGAAAAGTGGATTAGTAGAGGATTACCCCACCTCTGAGACCACTATAATTGCCTGCGTATTTTACTGTTTTATAGCATCATACTTTAACTACTGCATTCATTATTAAGTGTTTCATTAGTTGTTTTGTATTCGTCATCAGTTGACTTCCGCACGTATTAAGAACAAACGACTCCAAGTCATTTGTTTATCTATCAGCTGAAGAAACTTACTCTTTGAGAAAAAGAGTTTAAGAGTTTCAATAAGTCTATTCACCCCCCTCTAGACTTATTCCTGGACGGCTTGTGACCTACAACTGACCCCGTTGGGGGATGTTTTTAGGTCATGGCAAGGCTAAGGCATGGGAAGAGAACATTGACGGTGAGGAGTCCCAGTGATACTAGAAGGGGGACCCAGTCCTTTCAGTCATTCATGTCTTCTTCATTTTATTTCTGCTGTAGATTTCCGTTTGGATGTTCATTTTCATTCGATGTTGTATATTTTATCTTCATATAAAATATACTTGTATTCTGTATTTTCCTGAGTGTGTTGTACTTGAAACTCCTCATCGGAGTAATTAATGATATAATGTGGTTCGATACTACAATTATATTACTTAATTCATTAATTTTCATTCGCCTAGTGGGTCCCAGTCGGGGGTCCACGGCACTGTAATATCCGCCTAGTTTGGGGTGTTACAGAGTTGGTATCGGAGAGTGGTTTTGAATACTACCTTCCGATTCGTGTCTCATTTGAAATCATCGTTCACCAGACTAGTATCATTGGACATTCGCGTCATATATGACCTATGCAAGCACCAAGCCCCTCAGACCGAAAGAACTGTAAGATTTCTGACGCCCTGGTATAATTTCTGGCAATAAGAATCACTCATTCATCATTCATTAGTCAACAATCCTCAAACATCATTTTCATTTTATCATGTTGCTTAGGTCAACTCATTAATCACTCAGTCAACCTCATTATTCATTTGTTGATCTTGTAGATCGTATCATTAATCATGTAACTTGTTCAAGATAATCATTTCAAGAATTTCATCAGATAATCATGTCTTGATCATTCATATAATCATTGTATTAGAGCGTGCATGCTCATTATTATCATTTCATAACGTAATCATAACGCGGTACTCATTCAAGCTCTATAATTATCATATGGTCTTCCTACTTCAGTATGGAAAGAACTGTCAAAGGATGCAGGGGGAGAGGCCGAGGTGCGGATCGAAACCCGAAAAATAATCACTCACTGTCAGGAAGTCGTAACCGAGATACAACTCAATTAGAAGGTGTCTGGGTTGATCCACTCGTTTTTATGCAGGGCATGATGGCCCAGATGCAATTGCTTAATCATCAATGCGCTTCTCTGACCGAATTAATAGAGAAAGCTCTTACTGATGAGCTTACTGCTAAGGAAATTGCTAATCAACAATCTTCATCTGTTAGCAAGAAATCCAAGAAGCGTAGTTAGTTTGAAGGCAGTCAGGCAACCTTCAAGAAGCCTCGTACGGGCCCTACTTCTTCTGAGCGACCTCCTACGGTGCCTAAACCTGCGGAATCTCAGTTCCGAGCGGCCAGTTCGGCTATCACCCGTTTCAACTATGGAGCGCCGGGTCATTTCAGCACTAGGTGTTCGAGGCCGACTATCACCTGTTACAACTATGGAATTGCCGGGCATAAGGTCCGTTTCTGCCGAAGAGACTCCAAGCATACTCCGACGGCATCCCAGGTCCTGAAGCGACCAGTTGTTCAGAATCAGGCTACTCAGTCAGCGTCGTTTAAGATGGTGGGAGCAATTAAAGGTGGAGCCCATACTTATCAGAAGGGAGCATCCGTTTCGAGGGCCCGCAAGCCTCGAATTTATGAGATGAAGAAGGCCGTCGATCCGAAGGCCCGAATGATTTCAAGAACAATCGAAATTTTATTTCAACCCATGTGTACTCTTTTTGATGCTGGTGCATCGCATTCATTCATTTCCGAGTCATGCTTCAGTAGACTTCATGTGGATAGTGCTACTAGTTGTGAACCTTATGTCATTGGTCTACCAGACGGTAGAAGAACTATCGGAAGTCCTGAGGTTAAGAATTGTCCGATTTAGCTTAATGACCGTGATTGGTCGGCGGACCTAATCGTGGTGGATTTTACCACGATTTCATATTGGGTATTGATTGGATGGATCGTCATGATACCATTCCCAGTGTTCGTAAGCGTATGGTCACTATTGTTCCAAACGATGGAGTTGAGCACATATTTCAGGGAGGTAATCCCAGCTGTTCCGATAGAGTCATTAATTTGATGAAAGCTGTAAAGTTACTCAATCAAGGGTGTATTGGTTATTGGCTATATGACCAAGACTGAGAAATCATCAGTAATGTTGGCGGATATTCCTGTAGTGAGAGAATATGCCGATGTTTTCCAGACGAGTTACCTGGTTTGCCTCCACAGAGGGATGTGGAATTCACGATAGAGTTGGAGCCTGGTATGTCCCCATTATCGAAGGCACCATATCAGATGGCCCCGACCGAAATGCAGGAACTGAAGAATTAATTGGAGGATTTGACCGAGAAAGGTTATGTCCGACCGAGTGCGTCCCCGTGGGGAGAAACTGTATTGTTTGTCAAGAAGAAGGATGGTTCATTTCGCTTGTGTATTGATTATTGAGAACTGAACTGGGAGACAATCAAGAATAAATATCCCCTTCCCCGCATCATTGATATCTTAGATCAACTTCAGGGAGCTTCAGTATTTTCCAAGATCGATTTAAGATCAGGGTTTCATCACTTGCGGATTCGACAATCGGATATCGCTACAACGGCGTTTCGAACGCTATGGGCATTACGAGCATATAGTGATGCTGTTTGGGTTAACTAATGCGCCTGCTGTATTCATGGAGTTGATGAACCGAGTTTTCATTGACTTTTCAGACCAGTTCGTGGTTGTTTTCATCGACGACATTTTGATTTATTCTCATGACCGATAGGAACACGAGCTTCACCTTCATCAGATTCTCGATGTGTTGAGACGAGAGCAGCTTTATGGAAATTTTTTTCCAAATGTGAATTTCTGGATGTCCGAGGTGACGTTTCTCAGACATGTAATTTCATTAGATAGAGTACGCGTCGATCCTCAGAAGACGGAGGCTATCCGAGATTGGCAACCTCCGAAGAATGTTAAGGAAATCCGAAGCTTCCTCGGATTAGCTGGATAGTATTAGCGGTTTGTGGAAGGATTTTATAAAATCGCTCAACCTATGACGATCCTTTTGCGAAAGGATAAGAAATACACGTGGTCTAACGCGTGTCAAAAGAGTTTTGAGGAACTCAAGATTGTTTTAATTGCGCCTGTCCTTTCTTTACCACAAGGGATGGAAGGATTTGTGGTTTATAGTGATGCGTCCTGACAAGGTCTCGGATGTGTATTAGTGCAGAACGGGAAAGTGATTGCCTATGCTTCACGGCAGCTGATATCTTATGAGGTCAGCTATCCAACCCATGACCTGGAGCTAACGGCCATGGTTTTCACGTTGAAGATTTGGCGTCATTATCTTTATGGCGTCTCATGTCAGATTTTCACCGATCATAACAGGTTGAAGTATAAATTTACTCAGAAAGAGTTAAATATACGTCAGGGATGATGGTTGGAATTGATTAAAGATTATGATATTGAGATTCAATATCACCCGGGTAAGGCGAATGTTGTCGCCGATGCCTTGAGCCGTAAGTCCGTTCAGGAACAAATGCTTGCTCATTTAACCATTCAGAAAAAGCTTCAGCAAGAATTCCTAAGACTCGAGATCGAGGTCTGGTTACAGCGAGTACAAGGACAACCTTGTAAGTTAGAGATTTCATCGCCACCCGAGGAGGCGATCATAGTGAATCAGGGTTCACACCCATTTTGTTGTGTATTCGAGAGGATGTGGCTCAGGGGAAAGCCCCTAGATTTGTGGTCCACGAGGATGGACTTGTTCGATTTAAGAATCGTTTATGCGTACTTGCTAATAATGAGTTGAAAAACTAGATTTTGATAGAAACTCATGCTACCCCTTATTCTATTCATGCGGGGTCTAGCAAGATGTACAAGGACATGAAACAAAATTACTGGTGGAGTAATATGAAGCGAGAGGTCGCAGAATTTATTTCGAGGTGTTTAACCTGTCAGCAAGTCAAGATAGAACATCAGCGACCGGTGGGTATGCTGAAACCGCTCCCTATTCAAGAATGGAAGTGGGAAGATACTTCAATGGACTTCATCACAAGTTTGCCGAGGAGTCATCGTGGAATTAATACAATATGGGTTGTGGTGGACTATTTAACTAAGTCAGCTCATTTCCTTAAGATTAAGGATACGTGGGGTCCTGAGAGACTTGCCCAGTAATTCATTATAGAGATCGTGAGATTGCACGGTACCCCTAAGAGTATCGTTTCGGATCGTGACGGGCAATTCGTGTCACATTTATGGAAATAAGTTCATCGTGCCATGGGAACTCAGCTCAATTTCAGCACGGCTTTTCACCCTCAGTCCAACGGATAGTCAGAGAGAACTATTCAGACGTTGGAGGACATGTTGAGAGTATGTGTGCTCGACTGGAAAGATGATTGGGAAGCCCAACTATCGTTGATCGAGTTCACATACAATAATAGTTGGCATGCTTCAATTCAGATGGCACCTTACGAGGCCTTATACGGTCGTCGTTGTCGATCTCCCCTATGTTGGGATGACTTGTCATAATCAATTGGCATTGAACCCGATATACTATTAGCTGCGTGTGAGATGATAGCGTTGATCCGGAGTCGTTTGTTGACCGCTCAGAGTCGACAAAAATTATATGCAGATAATCATCGTCGACCATTAGAGTTCGACTCAGGTGACCACGTTTTGGTCAAGGTATCCTCGAGTCGAGGTGTTTTCCATTTCGGGGAGCGAGAAAAGCTAAGTCCGAGATTCATTGGACCATTTGAGATTTTGAATCGAATCGGCGATCTGGATTATAGATCGGCCTTACCTCTGGCGTTGAGCCGAATTCAAAACGTGTTTCATGTCTCTCAAATTGCGGAAGTGTTTTGCCGACCCTAGTCACATACTTCAGTTTGATGGAATCGAGATAGTGGATGATCATACGTATGAGGAGTGTCCCGTACGAATCTTAGAGCGACGAATCAAACAGTTGAGGAACAAGACGATTCCTTTCGTTAAATGTTAGTGTCGAGACACGGAGTCGAAGAGGCTACTTGGGAAATCGAGGATAGTATGCAGGAGAGTTATCCCGATTTGTTTCACCCTTAGTTTCGAGGACGAAACTATTTTTAAGGGGGGAGTATGTAATACCCGATTGTAAATTCATTCATTTTCATTTAGTAATTGTCACTCGGTGGATTTTCACTCATTAATAATCATTCATCATTCATGTTCATTCATTCGTTTTCACCGTTCGGACTAATGTTGAGTCGTGTATCGATATCGTTCATTTTTTCAACCTTCCTTGAGAATCGAGACGAGAATATTATCTTGATCGTTATAATTACTTCATTAATCGATGTTAATATTGGAGTTCATGCCATTTCAAATTTCCTTCTTGTTCGAATCATGCTATTGTTGGGTACATTTGCGGTTCTTGTGTATCTCGTTGAGTTTTCCTGGCGGTATATTGCTTCTTCTTACTTGTTTTAAGTTTCGGGACGAAACTTCTTTTAAGGAGGGTAGTATGTAATATCCGCAATTTTGATTTCCGATAATTTTATTTTTTTTGGCGGAAGTCCATCTTAGCTGATTCTATTGTGACCGTTTCGTCATTCCAAGAATAATTAATTCTACACTTTTTGTCATCCGAATTCGTCTCGGTGTCGTTCTGTTGAGTTATGTGTTCTTAAGCGCCAGGTCCATGATTGTAGAAGCATACCTGCCCAAGAGGTTCTGGGCTGAAGCTGTCAACACAGCTTGCCATACTCAGAACAGGAGTATGATAGTAGGGAGATATGGCAAAACTCCCTATGAGGTTTGGAATAATATAACTCCTACTGTTGCTTACTTTCATGTTTTTGGTTGTAAGTGTTTCATCCACAACAACGGTAAAACATAAATAAATGCCTTTGATGCTAAAACTGATGGTGGTCTCTTCATGGAATATTCACAAAGAAGCAAGGCATATAGAGTTTTTAATAAAAGAACCTTAGTTGTGGAGGAAACACCCCATGTTGTATTTGATGAATCTACTGTTGAGTACAGGAAGCAAGTTGAGCTAATTGTGAATAAGCTCAAATCAGCAATCCTCGAAGAAGTCATTGTACATAACACAGGATTGGTGGACTCAGCTGCAGATCAGCCTGAAGACGCAACCGTAGCTGCTGAAGACCCAATTGCAGATCAGACAGGAACACCAAACCTATCTGATCCAGTTCCCACTGATGAAGACCCAGCTGTAGCTGATAAAGACTCATCTGCAGATCAGACCCAACCTGCAGATGACAAGACGGTAGCTGGTCCAGCTGCAGACCAAGGAGACCAGATCCGAGCTGATGCAGAAACCCACCAGATCAATTCAACAGGGGGAACAGACCCAGAAGAAGACGTTATCCCCAAGTGGCTCAAAGACCATCCAATCCAGCAAATCATCGGGAAGTTGATTGATGGAGTTAAGACAAGACAGTCAACTCTACCCGCAGGAATGGCAATGTTCTCTTGCTTCATGTCTCAGATAGAACCCAAGACAACAGAACAAGCTTTGGAAGATTATTCATGGATCAATGCCATGCAAGAGGAACTGGAGTAGATGGAAAGGAACAAAGTTTGGGAACTAACAGACAGACAAGATCACAAGAAGGTTATTGGCACCAAATGGGTGTACAAAAACAAGAGTGATGAAGACGGAGCTGTTGTTAGGAATAAAGCCAGACTTGTTGCTAAACGTTATGCATAGTGTGAAGGAATAGATTTTGATGAATCCTATGCACCAGTTGCAAGACTAGAAGCCATCAGACTATTCCTCGCATATGCTGCATTCAAAGATTTTGAAGTCTACCAGATGGATGTAAAGAGTGTATTTCTAAATGGCATCCTAGAAGAAGAAGTCTATGTAAAGCAACCCCTAGGTTTTGTCAAAGGAGACAAAGTCTACAAGCTGTTGAAGGCTCTCTATGGACTTAAACAAGCACCAAGAGCATGGTATGAAACACTGTCTGTGTTTCTTGAGAAGAATGGTTTTTGCAAAGGAAAGGTGGACAAAACCTTATTCAGAGTGGAGCACGAAGGCCACATATTGATAGTCCAGATATATGTGGATGACATCATATTTGGCTCAACCAACCCAGAGCTGTGTGAGAAATTCTCAAACCTCATGCAAGGAGAATTTGAGATGAGTATGATGGGAAAGATTAACTTCTTTCTCGAATTACAAGTTAAGCAGATGGAAAATGGAATTTTCATCAACCAAGCTAACTATACCAGAGATCTAATCAAGAGATTTGGAATGGAATCAGCCAAACCAGCAAGAATTCCTATGAGCACAAGTACTCACCTAGATGCAGATGAGGGAGGCATCTCAGTGGATTCAACCCACTACAGAGGTCTCATTGGATCATTGCTATACCTCACCGCAAGCAGGCCAGACATATCTTATGCCGTAGGAGTTTGTGCGCGATTCCAATCTAAGTCTAAGCAGTCACACCTAGATGCAGCAAAGAGGATAATTAAATACCTTAAGTCTACGATCAATGTTGGACTATGGTATCCTAAGGACGATAACTTCGAGCTGTTAGGATATTCAGATGCAGATTTCGTAGGATCCAAAATTAATAGGAAAAGCACTAGTGGAACGTGCCAATTCCTAGGAACCAGACTGATATCCTGGTTTAGCAAGAAGCAGGTTTCTAACTCTATCTCCACCACAGAGTCAGAATACCTAGCTGCAGGTAGTTGCTGTGCCCAGATCTTGTGGATCAGACAGCAGCTAAGGGACTACAATATCATTGCCAATGAAGTCCCTATCTGGTGTGACAACAATAGTGCTATTGCATGGGCCGCGGCTCACTTAAGCTGTGCCACGGCCCGAGGCCAAAAATTGCCGTTTCGGCCCGTTTTTCGCCATTTGAGCTTCCGGACTCCAATTTTCTACAAAACATATAAGAATAGTGCATTAAAAGCTCATTTAAGCGGATTTAGACTTCAAATGGATATAAAATAATGATAAATAAGCGCATAAAAATACGCCTAACAAATACCTCCAAACTCGAGACTTTGCTTGTCCTCAAGCAAAAATCAATTTTCAAATAAAAAGTATCGTGAATGATCGTGCAAATTCATAGTGCTCAACTTAATCAATACTACCCTTCAAAGAATAATACGAGTATCATAATAGTGAGTCACCTCAAGGACACTGATTCCACAAAGTAATCATTTTTAGTGCTACTCAATCATTCATGAAGAAAATCAAGCTCAAAGAATAACAAGCGTGAATTTAATCGACCGCCAATATGAAGGGTTAGAGTAAACAAGCCAACTCGCCCAGTCCCACAGTCTAGTGGCAAAATTTAAGAGTTTCATCATCAAAATTACTCCTCGGACAGTATTCCCTTATGTATGATCATAATAATGATTCGAGTTAACCACTAGGTTCGGATCTCTGGATGTTTCATCAGGATAATCCTAGGGTGGATTTCCATTCTCATGTATTGGGGAACCGTTTGACGTAAAAGACACTCATGGGGCACATGGATGCTTCTAGTTACTATGTCCCCCTCTACAGCGGAGAAAAAACTCGAATAGCAATTCCTGCATGTCAAGGTTGCTGTTTTACGCGAGAGTAAACAACGGGTCACATGAATACCCCCGGTTACTAGGCTTCCCATCATCGGTAATGCGATATTTCTAAACCATTAGTCTATTCAGGGTTGTCGTTTTACGCGAGAATAAACAACGGGTCACGTGAATACCCCCGGTTACTAAACATCCCATCATAGAATATGTATAATATCTCGACTTTTTGGGAAATACTGTCCGACTCTAAACTCAATCTAAGTGTCAACAAGACTCATGTTACTAGACGACTAGCTACGCAAAAAGTATAACCAAATGTATAGACAACGATTTGAAAACACGTATGTCTTCTTTCTTATACGCTAAGATTTCTACAAAAACGAAAAAATTTCGGACCTAAATGACTACTTAACGGAAACAGAATATCGCTGACTGTAACTCGACCAAAAGTCAACCGTTTCTTCACAAAGAAATCAGTATCGTAACATCAGTTTTACACATGGAAGCACGAAAAATTCACGACAAGTTTACGTTTTTGGCAAAAACCATCAACAGCATGCAAGGACAATAAAGCAATGATGAAATCGCAATTTATAACCAAGAAAATTAAGAAAATATCGCATGCTTCAATTTATTCCACTACACATAAAATCGTCAACAATAAAACTCGTGTGAAAATAAAAGAGATAAGGAAAAGTGAATCTTATTCCAAATGTCTTCTTGAACGCCAGCACATGTCTGAGTGGAATCGTCTGTCAATCCATACTTCAAATAATGCCCAACATCACCAGGGACCCCCAAACTTAGTCTCTAGTCATGAAATAACTATAGACATTAAGTCAAGAAAGACTAGAATATGAAGGATAATAACTCATTGGGGTTATATAAAATATATTAGAAATAAGGGCCAACAAGAATACACGAATCCAAATGAAATAACAAACAAAGGACAAAAAATTATTAACGAAAAATCAAATAAAAACAATTAACTAGAAAGCAAGTAAAAAATGATGGGTTGCCTCCCATCAAGCGCTCTATTTTACGTCTTGAGCACGACGTGGAAAATAAAAAAAATTAACGTCACTTCTTTCTAGGGAGATTGCCAAATACCCCCTTCTTGCAATCTATAAGCCTCTTATTCCACAAGGGAGGCTTTGGTTCATGCCTGGTTGCCAAAAATAATGAGTAAGAATAATTATGCGGACAACCAAAAAATAATGGAAGAATATAATAATTATAAGGTATGAAAAAATAAGCAGAGTTCGAATGGGTAAATAATAAAGACATATCATGAACAACCTCATTAGAACTCAAAGAATCAGCCTCAACAAAATCAAAAGTAATGGGGCAAATCTCTCCCATTATAGATTTAGGAAAAATTATGCGTGGCACCATTAATAAAATTTTAGGCGTATAAGTGTTCACCTTATTATTCGAAGTTTGATGACAAATTAATGAAGTTTCTTTGGAAACATCATCAATGGTAACTTCTTCTACAAGCTCATCACACTTTATGTAATTATCAGGTGCTGGGGGATCGACCCTAAAACTCAGCATGTCTTTCTTCTCAACCTCCCCCTCTACTTCACTACTAAAGCGATGAGCTGGAAAATAACCATAGTGAATCTCAAGACCACGACTTGCACATTCTCGCTTAAGAGGGGTACTATCAGGATTTTTGAGAGCGTCTACACAATGTTCAAACATGGTCTTTTGTTTCGGGGGAGGGGGCTGACTGACCCTATTAGGCAAATTATTAAGATTATCGAAATTTATGAAATGCCAAGTGTCACGATAATCAAAGGAAAAAATAATGAAAAAATAAAAATATAGAGACTAAAGAAAAAAAACTTCAAATTAAAATTAGAGTCGCTTGGTAATGATATTAGCGAAAAATCAGTCCCCGGCAACGGCGCCAAAAACTTGTGAGGAAATCCCTCGCACTATGCGGCAAGTGCACGGTGTCAACAAGTAATAAAGTGATAAGTAAGATATCGTTCCCTCGAGGACTGATTTCACTAAGTACCAAAATATAGTCAACTCGTAATTTTATTTGAAGAACAATTATATAGAATTTATTTCTAAACTAATTGCAGAAAAATAAATAGAAAATAATAATAGTAATAATAAAAATAATAATAATAAGGGCGTAGGATTATGATTTTCACCTCAAACAATCAGGAATGATTTTTATTTAATTCAATTCACTTTTATTCAATTGATTGTAAGCCAGGAATTCCTAAATTATTCTAAAGTCTTTCCCAAGATCGATAGAAAATACTAAGAATTATTAACTCGATATATCCCTATTCGAATTAGATAATTAATAGCTAAAACTGTTCATGAATTCCCACAATAAAGAGGCTTCACAATTCCCATGAGTATATCCCTATCTCACGAAAATCATGATTTTTCTCACAAGAACTATGCCTAAATTTCATCTCCCGAATCCATAAAGACATTCAAATCAATTCAACTATTGGCCAGACAATTGAAAGCATTAAGAATAGTGATAAAGATCTAACTCAATACGAATAACGAGTGAATTGAAATAAAAATAAATAACCCAAACCGTCATGTAATCGGCTACAATCACAATCCTACTCGAACAGATCTAGAAAATAAGATGCAGAAAAATTAAGAAAACCCGTAAGGGATCCATGGTCTTGTCGTTGCCCACAAATCTCTTCGTTTCCGCTCTCCCCGGATTCTTGTCTTCTTTGATCCCGTCCTGTGATGTCTTCCTCTTCTTTTTTTCTGACCTTCAATATTTATTTATTTATAGCTATCCTTAGCCTCCAAAATGCGTCCGGGAATTAGGTTGAGAAGAGGCTCCAAAAAACGGCCCAGAACCGCGGAAGACTCAGCAAAACCGCCCCGTGGGCTGCGGCTCAGTAAGTGTGTGCCGCGGCCCTTAACGCCCAGCGCCTATACCTGGGCGCTTATTTTTCCTCATGGGCCGCGGCTCACTTAAGCTGTGCCGCGGCCCCCGGTACAGTCCGCTCGGCGTTCTCTGTGTGCCGTGCGTGTGCCGCGGCCCCAAGCCAAAAATTGTCGTTTCGGTCCGTTTTTCGCCGTTTGAGCTTCCGGACTCCAATTTCCTACAAAATATATAAGAATAGTGCATTAAAAGCTCATTTAAGCGGATTTAGACTTCAAATGGATATAAAATAATGATAAATAAGCGCATAAAAATACGCCTAACATTTAGGCCCATCGTTGTCGCTGAAATTCCTTATCAAAATATTGTGTCGGATATCATAGTAGGGACTGTGATTTCTCTTGTTGGTTAATTTGATGTATTTTAGTTGTGTTCGCCTGATGGATCTCCTGGTGTGGGGTCCCTGGCACTGTAATAACCCAATAGGATTTGGTAGTGTTACAGAAGATGGTATCAGAGAAATGGGTTGTGAGATACCTTGATGTGTGAGTTATGTGGCTCCACTGGACGCGGTAGTAGTGGGGCTGTCAGGTTATGACAATCTGGACAACCGGGTTTTGTGGGTCATGATAGTTGAATGATTGTATGAGTCATTATTTCATCGAGTCGTCGTCAGTGGAGACTAGTATCATACTCAAAGCTTCGTATGACCTATGTAAGGACTCGATTCTCTTTATGTTCATACATTCATTATATCATTGATTATACGTGTTTTGTTGAAACATATATGTGATATTAGTGTTACGATTAATTCGTGACTAATTGTTTTGGAACACGTGTGACATGTGTAAGCGATAAGGATCAACTCATTCATCAGTCAAAAATCCTCAATCATCATTTTTGATCTTGTCGATCAGGTTAATTCATTAATCACTCAGTCAATCTAATTGCTCAGTTGTTGATCTTGTGGATCGAATTATCAATCTTGTTAACTTGTTCAAGATAATCATTTCAGGAATTTCATCAGATAATCATGTTACCTCACTTGATCTTTCAGGTGATCTTATCAAATTCCGACGTCATGTTGACGATCATTTTACTGCATTATTAATGCATTCATTGTGATAAAGCGTGTATGCTCATTATTATCATTCCGTAATGTAATCATAATGCGATCTTCATGCGGGATCTATAATTATCATGTGACCTTGCTACTTCAGAATGGATAGAGCTGTCAGAGGACGCATGAGAAGAGGCTGCGGTGCAGGCCGAAACCCGGGATCTCGTGTGAATACCCATGCGAATGCGAGGGATAACATTAGTTCAACAGGTAGCGATGCCTATCATTCACCGACAGATAATCATTCACTGTCAGGGAGTCGCACCCGAGATGCAGCTCAATCGGAAGGTGTTCGGGTGGACCCATTTATATGTATGCAGGGCATGATGGCTCAGATGACTCAGATGGCATGTTTGATGGAGACCATGCAGACCTCGATGGTTCGTGGTCCACCGCAGCAAGGTTCCCAGGTGCCGTTTCTTGGGCATACTGGAAGAATGAACCAGATTGTTGGCGATATCTCTCGTCAGAGGCCATCTACTTTTGAGGGTTCGTCGAAACCAGCTGATATTGTTCTTTGGCATAAACATTTTGATAAACTCTTCGACATGATTCAGTGTCCGGAAGATAGTAAGGTGGCAGTAGTGGCTTACTACTTGAGTAAGGGTGCTTATTCTTGGTGGCTTTCTGTGAAACCCACCGATCATGGTTGTGCTTGGAGCGAATTCAAGACTCTCATGATAGAGAGGTATTATCCGGCTCCACTTTGTGAAGCCAAGTTATCAGAGGTTTTAAACCCCGAATCCATCGAGGACGAGGATGTTATTGTCATTGCTGAGAAGTTTCAGGGACTTCTTCAGTTTGCTTCATCTGTTATCCTTACTGAGGCGGATATGATCAAGTATTTTAGGAAGAGGCTAAATCCGCAGTTGAGGATGCAGTTGTTCAATCACAATTGTAATTCGCTTAGTGAGTTCATCGAGAAGGCTCTTGGAGCAGAGCTTTTGATTAGGGAGCTTGCTCGGAAGCACCCTTCAGTTTCTTCTGGTGGGAGGACTAGGATGTCAGTTCGTTCACAGAGACATCGGGCTCCGACGTCTAATAGGTTGTTTTCTAGTCCTCTTTGTGCTGGGAAAGCATCTTCTTCTCAGACGACGAGTTCGACTGTTGTTTGTTTTAACTATGATACAATAGGACATCGCAACACCCGGTGCTCGATGCAGGCTATTGTTTGTTTTCTGTGTGGGAGGCAGGGACACCTCCAGAAATACTGCAGGAGTTCTAGTGCCAGTAGATCTCAATAGAGCTCAAGGGCCTCGAGAGATTTTGTTATCCCAGTCCGCATTTCATCCAAGGGGTCCTATCAGGCTTCGAGATCCAGAGGCATGGACAGCCGAGGAGGAGCAGTGAGTTCATATTTGGGCCTTCCTTGAATCGATGAGATCGAGGAAATCGATGATCTGGAGGATATCGATGTTGGGTACATTTGAGATGTAGCCTTAATTTTTGTATTTTCCTTTCTCTGTTCTTTGGATTAATGTGTAACTTAATCTATAAAAATTTGTATCGTGGTTGTGGATCATTTATTGTTGATCTATTTTATAATGATAGTATTTGAGAATCTTGAGATTTGGGTCATTTGATGTGATTTTCTTTCCTTCTGTGTTGTACCCGAAATTTCGTGATAATTTGGGTAATCGTTTATTGTGTTTCGAGATGTCAAGTCATGAGGACTTGGTCGTGCGATTGATATGGTCCCGAGGACTATATGTACATTATTCTTCTTCTTTTGAGGCGTGAATCAGTGTTTGTATGGGTGTCCGATGCCGATGAGAAGCGGGGTGTGTACACAAGTGTTGCGAGTCATGCGGTTAGTACGATTTTCTGGCTGGTCTCTAGTGAGGGAGTCATGCTTCGACTGATATCACACTTGGCTGACTACTTTATCACTTGATTTTTCTTTCTTTCGCCTTGTTCAGGTAGAAGAGATGCGGGGACCCCTGGGGTTTGTCCAGTTGCTCAGGCAAAGTGATTCGCATTGACAAGTGTCCTGGTGATGTCGTTTTTAGATCCTGATGGATAGTTCATATCCCGAGTTGTGTACCCTTAGTTTCGGGGACGAAACTCTTTTTAAGGGGGGAGTATGTAATACCCGATTGTGAATTCATTCATTATCATTCAGTAATTGGAGCTCAGTAATTTTTTCACTCTTTAATAATCATTCATCATTCATGTTCATTCATTTGTGTTCATCGTTCGGCGTATCTTTGAGCCATGTATCAGTTATCATCCGCTATTTAACCCTGTTTGGGAATCAAGACGAGAATATTATCATAATTATTATGATTACCGCCTTGTGTTGGAAGTATCATTAGTACGTGCTATTGGACTTAATTATATTGATGAAAGTTATGTGTGTCGGATCATTTATCATTTGTATCTAGAAGGCGGAGTTTTCACATTTCTTTTTCCAGCTGAGAGTTACGGTCGTAACCTATCACGCATTACGGCCGTAACATACGTTCGTTGGGTCAGTGTCATTTTGTTGAAGGCAACTCACGGTCGTGAGATTTTGCAGGATAAGGCCGTAAGTGAGGAGCTTTGTGTTCCGGGGTGTCTCGACGAAGGCTACTTACGGCCGTAAGGGAGTCCTTGTTACGGCCGTAAGTCGAGAAGTTTGGTCGGTATGGTTTTTCGACGAAGTGTACTTACGCCCGTAAGTATAGGGGGTTACGGCCATAACGTCATTGACCTTGGTTTGTTACGGCCGTAAGGTAGCAGAGTTACGACCGTAACTCTGCACAGTATATAACAATCGGGACGGATTTTTCAGCCTCATTTCTTCATTTCTCCACTTTTGGCCGAGAGAGAGTCTTGGGAGAGATTTTTCATCATCATAACACTTGTGCATTCATGTTCTAAACACCTATCTTCGGTTGTGGAGCTTGGATAGTCGATTAACTCGAGTTTCGATGGATTGAAGGGGTTGGATCTTCAAAGTTAATTTCTTCAAAATCTTAGATTTCGATTTTGAGGTGTAGTATGATGTTTTGGATGTTGTAATCATGATATGTGAAGGGATATACATATTATTATGAGTTTCTATGAATTATCATTGGATTGTTGGAGGATTATTCAAGAACAGTTTGAATGTTGATTTTGGAATTGGAGGTTTCGATTAGATGTTGTCGTAATCTCGAATTGTGTATTCCTATGGGATTATCGATTGTATTGAATATATTTTGTTGGATTGAATCATTCATTGGAGATTTGGAATCGATATAATTGAGATTAGTTGTAAACAATTAGTTGTAAATAATTGAAGATTGTTTACAACGTGTTTGTTAAATTGCCACAATGAGTTGGGAAGTGTTGTATCGACCTTTTGAGTTGATTTTGATTATACATCGATATGTATATTAAGCGAATTGTTGGTAATTGTGTTATTCAAGGTTGTTCGGGAGACCGATAATCCCTTTAAGGAGGTTGATCATGGAAGGACTTTCTCGCCGTCGGTTTGAGGTAAGTTTTATACTTGTACTAGTCAATGAGATTAATGTTATCATATATGTGTATGAATGTGTTGTACCATTCCGAGACTTAGTCTCTCCATGAGTTCATTGATATTAAGGGATCGTTTGATATTATACTCTTCGGAAATTATGTTAAATGATTATGTTGTTCGTTAATGGCCGGTTCAAGGCATTGAGATACTTGTTGTTAATGTTATTGTCGATAGCCGGTTCGCGGTATCGATGTATCGATTGTTGTTGTTGATATTGATGTTGATCTAAGACATTGTTGTAATCATTGCTATTGATGTTGGTGTTTTGTCATTGATGTTGTATTGGCCGATTGAAGGCATTGGCGTATTCGTTCCTCATCTCCGTCATCAGTAACCGATTAAAGGTGCCGAGGCATTCGTTGTATCATTGTTATCGATTGGCCGTCCTAAGGCAATCGAGGTATTGAGTCATTCGTTGTATCATTGTTATCGATTGGCCGTTCTAAGGCAATCGAGGTATTGAATCGTTCGTTGTATCATTGTTATCGATTGGCCGTTGTAAGGCAATCGAGGTATTGAATCATCCGTTGTATCATTGTTATCAATTGGCCATTCTAAGACAATCGAGGTATTGAATCGGGACTGTTGAGGATAGTTCCCATACTTTGTGTCGTTGTTATCGATTGACCATTCTAAGGTAATCGGGGTATTGAATTGGGACTATCGAGGATGGTGTCCATCTGTGAGATATTGTTGTCGTGTTGGCCAACTCAAGGCAGCATACTATCATTCTTGTGAACTCAGTAATTTTGGGATCGTTACCGTTTGTGATTAATTGTGTTTTGGAGGCTAGTCTCGGCTAGTGCTCATTATGGGTAAGTTTGGGGCTTGAACCTTCGCGGTTGGTTTCCCAACACCTACAGCTTAGTAGGTCACGATCACTGGGTGATCTTATTATGGGTAAGCTTGGGGCTTGAACCTTCGCGGTTGGTTTCCCAACACCTACAGCTCAGTAGGTCACGGTCAAGCTGATGATCTCATTATGGGTAAGTTTGGGGCTTGAACCTTCGCGGTTAGTTTCCCAACACCTACAGTTCAGTAGGTCACGGTCATTGGGTGATCTCATTATGGGTAAGTCTGGGGCTTGAACCTTCGTGGTTGGTTTCCCAGCACCTACAATTCAGCAGGTCACGGTCATTGGATGATCTCATTGTGATACGGCTTCGTATCGTGGCTTTGGCCCTCATTGTGATACGGTTTCGTGCCATGGCTTCGGCCCTCATGTGATATAGCTTATGGCTGGATTGGCTTCGGGCCATTATGATATTTGACAGCTTCGCCTGAGTGACTTTCAGGTGTTTGTGATATTTGACAGCTTCGACTAAGTGACTTTCAGGCCAGTGTGATGTCTTGGTATTTTCATGGAGCCTTCGGGCATTGTGATTCGTATTTATTTAAGCTCTGGTTTGGTTCATCTTCGTGTAATTCATTGTGGTGTTCTCTATTTATGATTCACCGTTGGGCACGTATGCTCTAACCTGTTGAGCCGGTATTGATCGTATGCCGTGGGCATAATGTTTCACGAATGCTCGGTTCTTACCTTGTGTTGTGAGCATCTCGTATTATTATTATTATTATTGTACTGTTTCATTCTGTCTTTGGATGCATATCATGTTATACATGTATTTTATGTTCATTATGTAGATGACTGACCCCGTGGGGGCGGAACATGTTTTCATATTTTAGGTGCTTGCGAGGAGAAAATTGAGACACAGGGGCATGATGATGGCGATGAGACATCCGAGCGATACTAGTTCAGAGTTGTTCGGTGTTCATGCTAGCCAGTCAGTTTAGAGTGTTCTCCAGTTTGTCAGTCGTTGTCATTATGTATTATCCGAGCAAGGCTCGTGGATGTTGTTGTATTTTATTTTTGGCCATGTAGGCCCATCGTTATTGCTGAAATTCCTTATCGGAATATTGTGTCGGATATCATAGTAGGGAATGTGATTTCCCATGTTGGTTAATTTGATGTATTTTGGTCGTGTTCGCCTGGTGGACCTCCTGGTGTGGGGTCCACGGCACTGTAATAACCTAATAGGATTTGGGGGTGTTACACTGTGAGCTTCCTTCATGATTGTCTGCTTCAAAACATAAACATCGGGAACACAATGTCGACTTTGGAATCTCAAAACTCCATCATCATGAATCACAAATCCTGGGGCCTTACCCTTGCCCACTTCATCACGTAACCGAATCATCAGAGGGCCAACTAATTGCTTAGTTTTGATTTCTTCAGTTAACGACGAAGTTAACTCCATCACACACAGTTGCCCTTGGACTCCTTGCAACCATACTTCAATTCCCTCACGAATCAACTCTCGTTGAATGCTGGACTGGGAGGTGAGAGTCTCCAGCTTTTTAATAGAAATAGGTTTGCGGCATAGTGCATCGGCCACTACGTTCGCTTTGCCTGGATGATAAAGTATCTCCAAATCACAGTCCTTAATCAATTCTAGCCATCTCCTGTGCCGCATGTTTAACTCTTTCTGACTGAAGATGTATTTGAGACTCTTATGATATGTGAAGATCTGACAGTGAGTCCCATACAAATAATGTCTCCATATCTTCATGGCAAAAACCACAGTTGCTAGTTCCAAATCATGAGTTGGATAATTTACTTCATATAGTTTCAACTGCTGTGAAGCGTAGGCGATCACCTTCTCATCCTACATCAGTACACACCCAAGACCTTGGTTTGAAGCGTCACTGTAAACTATGAACCCTTCAGTTCCTTGTGGTAGTGTTAAAATTGGTGCTGTCGTCAATCTCCTTTTTAATTCATCAAAATTGGTCTGACACATATCGCTCCATTCAAACTTTTAGGTTTTCTGCAGTAATCAAGTAAGTGGGCGGGTAATTTTAGAAAACCCTTCCACGAACCGATGATAATACCCATCAAGTCCTAGAAAAATTCTGACTTCCTTCATGTTCTTAGGAGACTTCCAATCCAAAATTGCCTCGACTTTCTGGGGATCTACTCGGACTCCTTCCGCTGATACCACATGACCGAGGAACATCACTTCCTTTATGCAGAATTGACACCTAGAAAGTTTGGCACTCAAGAGGTCCAAAACGATCCGTAAGTGCTGCGCATGCTCTTCCGGGCTCTTGGAATAAACTAGAATATCATCAATAAACACAACTATGAATTTTTCCAAATACTCTATGAACACTCGATTCATTAATTTCATAAACACAACAGGCGCATTAGTGAGACCAAACGGCATCACCACAAACTCATAATGTCCGTAGCGAGTTCTGAATGCTGACTTCGGAACATCGGATTCCTTAATCCTCAACTGATGATATCCCGATCTCAAATTGATCTTGGAAAATATTGTCGCTTCTTGCAACTGGTCAAACAAATCATCAATCCGTGGCAATGAGTACTTGTTCTTGATCGTCATCTTGTTCAGCTCCCGATAGTTAATACACAATCGAAGCGATTTATCTTTCTTTTGGACAAAAAGAACTGGTGCACCCCAATGTGAAACACTTGGTTGAATATAGCCTTTGTCCAGTGACTCTTCTAGTTGCTTCTTTAATTCATACATTTCGGTAGGTGCCATACGATACGGCACCTTAGAAATCTGTGTAGCTCCTCGTTCTACCTCGATGGTAAACACCACATCTCGTCGTGGAGGTAGTCCAGCTAATTCGTCAGGGAACACATCCTGAAATTCACTCACAACAGGAGTGGATGAAAGCTCTACTTTTCCGTCTTCCTTCTTCATTGCGTAACACCAGTATCTAGTACAACCCTATTTTAGTAGTCTGACGGATTTCATAGCTTTGATCATTTTTCCTGAGCTTCCTGGCCTCCATCCTTCGAATAATAATTCGGAACAATCTTTGGATATCATCGAGATATTCCTCTTTCGGTAGTTCACAATAGCTCCATATCGATTAAGCCAATCGTCCCCGAGAATCAAATCGTCTCCTTGTATCTCTATCACAATCAGATTTGAGGGCCACTCTTTACCTCCAATTGATACAGGAAAATCTTTAGTTTCTAAGTTCCCCAAAATTCTCTCCCCACTCGGTAAACCCACAACATAAGGCTCACATTTATGAAAATAAGAAATGTTCAAACTATTAATACAAGACAATGATATAAACGAATGTGTAGCGCCTGTATCGAACATAACACTAAATGGTTATAAAATGATCTGAACGGTACCTGATGCAACAGCGGCATCCTGAGCGTCTACCCTTCTCATCTCATAAAGGTGTGGGGGAATGGATCCAGCACTCGATGCTCCCTTTCGGTCGAATTGTCCTCTGCCTCGTCCTCGACCAAAACTCTGGGGTAGCTGGACACTCTGATGCGTCTGTGGAACACTTGCTTCCTTATGAGCCAGCTGCGAAGTACGAGCTCTAATTATCTTAGTGGCATCCCTGAAGAACATCGCATGATGCCCTTTCTGTTCGCAATCATAACATGTCACTGGAGAATGGAAACAATCACACCAAAGGTGTCCTGGGCGACCACAATTAAAACAGTTTTGACCACATCTGTCGGTGTTGATACTGGTCTGAAGTTCTTTCCGCCTTTGGATGGGTGCTGGGGCCTTAAATGAATGAAAAGATGACTGAGCCTTGTGGGGCCCACTACTTTTGTGCTCTGTGAAACTACCAGAGATTTTCTGCTTCTTGGACTCTGAGAACTTTTCCATAGCTGCTTCTTTCATTTCATATGCCAGGGCTTTGTTTTGGTACTAGCGGAGAGTGGTGCATTCAAAACTTGACATATACCTCTGTATTTGCGGCTTCATTCTCATATCAAAGTGAATCATCATTTCTGCATCGATTCTAACTAGGTGTCGAACAAACGCCAGATGTTGATTAACGTCTTAATCGTCAGAGCCACCGGCACATCTGAAGGCTGCGCGGAGAAAAATTCTCAAACCTTAGCTTCTCTCACCGGACGAGGGTTGTACTGAGCTTCCATCATAAGTTTGAACTCTTCCCAACTGGCATCATGATCAACAGGTCGGATGGCTTCCCACCATTCAGACGCTTCTCCTGTAAGAAAATACTGGGCAATGGGGGCTCTCCGGTCATCTGGATAGTTAATCCCGGCAAATACTTTCTCCAGTTCTCTCAACCAGTGATCCCATGTTGGCGTCTCAAAAAATCCATCGAATTTTGGCGGGTGTATCTTCGCCACCTCCTGTATCCATCTGTCTCCTCGATTTCCCAAGTCTGGGATGCCTTGCTTTCTTTCCCCTGGCTGCAATCCTACCGCCACTTGCATCCTGTCCACCACTTGAGCAAATTGAGTCATCTGGTTGACCACCAGACGAAGGATGTCGGGAACGGCAGGATTGGCATTTGTCTCCACTGTCTGTTCTCGTTCATTATTAACGGACTCCTGCTCGCGTACTGAGTTAGCCTGATTTGACAAATAATCAGAATGTAAGGTGAAGCTTCTCTCTCAGCATTCCTACATCCGCGTCCACGACCGCGACCACGTCCACGTCCTCCCCTCAACATACTGTAAGCAAAAACACTCAATATACAGGGAATAATATCGTCATAATGTTCAAATATAAAAAGGTAAAACATGTAAAGGACAAGATAGAGTTTAGAAAACTTACAACCACCGCTCGCACGAAGATGTAGGCAGTACAGTGATGTTATGCATAGTCGGTTACCTCAAAAGACATATACGACCCCTATTTTAACCCAATGGCCAAGATATCCATAATCTTAGCTCCGATACCATATTATATAACACCCCGATGTATTCAGGAATATTACAACACCGTAAATTCTTTACGTAAGAATTCACAAGGCTGAGGAAATGAAATGACAATAACAAATACCAACAAACAACAACAGCGGAAATAAAATACAACACGAGTCTGAAAACAGTACTGAAAGACATACGTCAAATGGTGAACATTAATACATGACCAAATCCAACATCACAAACGACACGTACTCGAGTACTTTATTAAAACAACACAAACATACGACAAGTTAATCCGACCGTAACATCACTCTGCACCCTCGTCGTCATGCAGCTCTAGTGGTTGTTTTCCCGCTCTCCTAGATCCTGAACATAAAACAAATGTTCACCCCTGAAGGGGTTAGCAAAACGATGTTAGTACAAATACAACAATTATACAACAATGATTTATTCAACAATCCCCAAATAATAACGTCAATAATATCAACAGTAATCATGACAAGTCTCTCCAACGAGAAACATTAACAATGTACAACATATCATATCAATCTCAACATACTCATGGTATTCCAACGATCCAGCGCACACATCTATAGATTCCCATGATGATCCCATCGGACCAACGCATAGTGGAAATACCTATCCAACGATCCAGCGCACACAGCTATAGATTCCCATGATGATCCCGTCGGACCAACGCATGGTGGACAAACAATGACAACACATATGCACAATACAACAATCAACATAACCGACATCAACACGAATAAATATAATTAAGGTACTTTCCTTTGAAAGATGGCAAGGAATAAACACTTCACAACTTCAACAAACTCGAAGGCCATTCCTTCGATCAACTGTTCGCAAACCTCGAACCTTAAACAATAGGAAAATAGCGACAACTCAACTAACGTAATAAAACTAACAAATACACAACTATCACACGAGTGTTGATCATTCACAACTATGGTCAAGCACACTATCTTACGAATGGTTGGTTACATGATCAAATCATCGGACGAACACTAGTTGGATTCTACAAAATCATGATACGTGGATGATAATGATATCGACTTCTACAATAACAAGGGTAGGCATATCATCAACCTTCCTACTCCAACTCTATTAACAACTTCCAAGTAGTTCGGCTAAACAACAATTCATCACAAGAGTATGATCATAAGAATAGTAACAAATTCTTGAAGATGAACAACTGTGTTCTAGGTTCAATTAGATTATTCTCAACATAATCAATCCATTCTAACCAAGAATATAATGAAGTTTATAAATTGAAATACCTCTTACGAAATACGAAATAATCTTGGTGAAACTCCTAGAATTCATCTTCTTGAACACTTCAATTCTAGGTGATGATATTAACATGACATTATATACAACTCGACAAAAACATACCACAATCTCAGAAACTACGTTCTAGGGTTCAACATGCCAAGGTTCAATCACAATTCTCTTAACAACGAATAACAATCCAAGTTTAACTAAACCAATCTTCCTAAAACATGATATTCGATTACTACGACATCCTTGAACGTAATAATCGCAGTAACATACTCAAGAAACCAAATTCAAGATTGGATTTAGTATCAACATACCTTTCACGGAGAATACTTGACACCATAGGCTTGAACACCAATACGAGATGTCTACGATCTTCTAAACCAAGTAGAGAGACTATATAAGGATAATATGTGGGGCGGGGGAAAGCTCTCTGGACTTTGCAAAATAAGCCAAAGGATGAAAAGAAAACGAGTTGAAATGAAATGGGGTGCTACCATATTTATAAAACTCAGACCTTTACGTACGTTAACCTCACAGCATTACATACGTTATCGCCTTAAACATATGCTATTTGAAATATTTAGCGTGCATTAACGTCCGACAGTAGCTACTGCCTCATTTCTGACCTCCTTAACGTACGTTAACCATTACCTTTTACGTACGTAATAAGCTCGGTTTAGCATACGCTATCTTAGTCCTTTAGCGTACGTTAAACCTCATTGACTTGATTTTTCAAAAAGCTGTCCAGATCACGCGGGAATCCTATCCTTATCCGTCCGCGTCCCAAGATGGCCCATGTGCCGACCAACCTTATTTGCCTGACTGTATGTTATGTACACTATGCTTCGTCCATAGCGTACGCTATACTCAGCTCATAACGTGTGTTAAGCTCATCTGCTAGCGTATGTTATAACGTAGCTGCATGTATGAATATGCAAACTCTTCCTAATATAATCATGACTGTTTGGAATATGAATACGGGAAAATCACACTTCGATTATAGATACCACAAAGTCGAATATTACAAGGTTCAAATACAGATGAAAATGCTTAACAATTATCCGGAAATTATAGATATGTGATCCCAGTATCTCACCCCAGTGATTAGTTCATTCCTGCTAACATCAAGGTGAAAGTTTGTGAACCATCAGATAATCTGAGGCAGGTCGGGCGACCAAAAGAAAGGAGAAACACATCAGGGTTCGAGTCCTCGGCTCATACTCGTAAAGTTCAAACATGACTTAGATGTGGAGGGGCGAGGCACAATACATAGACGTGCACTGCAGTTATTCTCTAACTCTTTGAGAATCTGACAACGCAACCAACTTCATCCGAAAAGGGATGCGCAAAAAAAAGTGCAGTATATGTAACTCCGATGACCACACTGCACCAAATTGTCCAACTAAGCATCGTTTCAACCTAAATGATCCCCCAATGTAAAAGTAGTTCTATTTGTTCAAAGTTGAGCTATTTTCATTACGTGTTTATTATACTGAACACCAAAATAAGTAGTTACATTTTTATATTTATTTTTTGTATTTATTTAAAGTTGAAGTGCTTTGATTGCATGTTTATTATAGTCAACACCAGAATAAGTAGTTATATTTTTATATTTATTATTTTGTATTTATTTAAAGTTGAAGTTACATTGTGTAATACCCGAGATTTTCAGTATAAATTTTTCGCATTATTTTATCTAAGATATATTGTATAGCTTGGTGCCTATACAGTATGGATAAAATAAATTGATAATGGAGACAACTATATTTATAGATGTTTTTGGCCAACAGTTATGTTTGAGGATATCGTATATCAGATTGTCTTAACTTTGATATCAGATTTATCGCATGAGAATACTATTGGAGTGAGTATACATATTCGGTATGTCGTATAGACATGCCCAATATGTCGAGATGACCAAGAACATGTGGAAATGGCTGTGTAAAAGCCATTACGTACGTTAAAATTTGGAGCTTACATGCGTAAAATTTGCTAGCTTACGTATGTTATATAGGGTACATAACGTACGTAACAAAAGGAATCAGATGGGGAATCAATATCTGACATGTGGAGCCCAGGAATTGGCTGGCGTGCCAAAAGGCAAGTCAACTATGTATTACGTACGCTATACAGGACTCATTACATATGTAATACAAGTATGTTACTGTAGCAAGTCAATGTACGTATTACGTACGCTACGGAGTAAGAATTACGTACGTAAGGCTTGGAACGAAATGAGTCAGTGACCTCTGGACTGTCATTACGTACGCTACCAAGGTCAGATAGCGTACGTAAGAGGGTGTTACGTACGTTAACTATGTAAGGTTACGTACGTAACAAGTTGGAGGTCTATATAAGTGAACGGCCGTCATTTCATTTTTTTCAGAACTTCATTTCATTTTTCTTCGCCCCTCAACACTCGGAGTAAGATTTTGGCTTTCCTAAGTCGATTGTGAGCCTATGAGCACTGAATTGGAGCTTGGAAGTGATTGAAAGCGGATTCAACCTTGGGATTCAATCCATTTCTTCGAAGAGGTAATTACTCTTCACCATGGAATTTCGTTTTGGATTGAATATTGATGTTCTTGAGTTGATGATTATCATGTATTCAAATTGATGAGTATAATTACGAGATGGGTTACCGAGTTATGTTGATGTTATTTTTGGTATGCGAATATTGATATATTTTGTATGGTTTTGAATGGTGTTCAGGAGATATGTTGATTTATATCTCCATTCATTTTGGATTTTGATGTTGTTGATTGATGTTTTCCTCGTATGATGATGGTTATGGTATTACTGTTGTACTTCTTGATGATATATGAGGTGTATATTGAAGAAGATGATGATTATGATGAGTATATGTTTCAAGTGTTTATGTTTTACATATGAACATGGAATGTTGATATTTAGAACAAGTTGTGGTAATTATGGATGTTAAGGGACAAGTTATGTGAATGGTGATTTGATCTTTCGTATGGTCTTGATGATATACGAATCGTGATTATGAATTTGACAAGAATATTATTTTTCTTTGAGGATATGTGTTCATATGAGTCGAAGGATCCTAAATGTAGTTTGGCATGAGATTGATATATATGAACAAAGGATAATCATATCATGTTGAATTTACGTTTGAATTCGGAATTGAATATGTTGATTAAACGTGCTTCGTGCTCGAATCAACTGTTTATTGAGATCACCAGATTATGAGATTGAATTGAAGGTATGAATTCAGATTTGCTTGGCATAAGAACATTTGATCCGTACATAATTGGAATACTATCGAGTCGTATGAGATGGACGGATAATTATAAAGTTTACGGTTAATTTTGGAATACAATTATTCATGATAATAACCAGTATTTGTTTCTATGAATTTACGAATATGAACAAGAAGGAGTCTTGTTGATTCATATTTGGAATTGAAGTTGGAATCGAGTATGTTATGAAGTCCTTAATATCGATATGAATTGATCATTGATATGATGAATGTGTTTAAGAGGTGTTGGTTTTTTGGATATGAATATGGAATATTCATATCTAAAACTAAGTTATGTGTTTTGGTACAATATTCGTATAGGAATACGAATATGATTCCGAGGTTGATAAGATTATTATTCATCTTTGAATTTGGAAATTCGTACGTATTGAACAAGTGTTCATATTGAATGATTGAGTTATTTGAAACCCTTGGAATATGATTATCTATAATGTTGAATTAATCGGATTGTCCGGATTGATGATGATAATCGGTAATTAGTTTTATTATAAATTTACAAGGAGGAAACTTGTACTCGTATTTAAGATTGAATTTGGAATCGATAACGTTCAGACCCTTGTTATTGGTTTAATATGATTATTTATATGATTACCGGATTATGAATCGTGTTGTGGTTTTGAATTCGTGATTGATTGGTTTAGGTTGTTTGGATTTGTATTTAATCGGGATATTGTGGAACCATTGGGTTATTGATCGGTTGTATTGGTTATCGAGTTGCGGCTTGTATTGTGGATATGAGTTCGTATTTGTTGAGTTGGATTATTTGGTTGTGTGTATATGATCGAGGTATTGTTGAGCCGTTGAGTTTGATTGGTTGGCTATATTGGTTATTGATTGTTATCGAATGTGTGTTAATCGCTTTTTGCAATAGACTGAGATATTTGATCGTGGATTATGATCGTTGTGTTGCGGTCGAGGCTGAAGAGTTCGTAGATTGCTTTTGGTCGGGGCTGAGGAGCTCGTAGATGAAGGCAATGTAATTCGTTACAACTTTGTCGTATCGGTATCGAGGCAAGTTTATACTTGTTCAGTTTATAATATTTAATCATGGTTTCACTTTCATTTCATTTATAATTCGTATAGCAATGATATTATAAATGTAAAATGTCGGGATGATGGTTGTTCGTGGAAGGGATATTGTCTCCGGCTTTGAGGTTATATAAGAATTGTTCAGTTATGAGGTTAATAATTATGCTGGGTCGTTGTATATGTTGTATGATGAGGTTTCGTATAATGATATTCGTATTGATTGTTTCGTTGGGGGACATTGATCCCAGAACTGGTTGTATGGAGATCGTTGATCATGTTGATCATTCATTGGGGATGATGATCCCAGGATTGTTGTTTTGGATATTGATTAGTCGTGTCGATCTTTCATTATCCGTTTGTCATTGTTCACTTCAGTGAGTGTTTTTGATCCTCATTGGATATGTGATTCTTTGAGTTTCATTGTCATGTTGCATCGTGACATATCTGGAATCATATCTGCATTCCGATTGGTTATTGTGTAGGCTTTTTAGCTGGGCACACTATGGTTATGTGTTGATATTTGCACATTGAACCGTGCACACGAGACGTAGTTCGTGAGGCTAATTAGGTACATTGTCCCACGTATATTTTGGATTCCGTATACGATGTGGACATGTGCACGGACACATTTCTGGATCGGGCGTACTGTGATGTCCATCTTTGAGCCATATTGTTTGGTCATTCATAGTCCATGTATGATTAGATATATCGACGGTTTGCGACTGGTTGTTCATTCGCCCGAGGTGTATGTTCGACAGTCGGAGTTATTTATTTGAGATCCATTATTGTTAATAATTTGGGGTTTACCTTGTTGATGGTATTCTCGGCTATTGTTGATCCTTTATTGATCGCGTTGGATTTTACCATGTTGAGGGTATTCTCGGCTATTGTTGATCCTTTGTTGATCGTGTCAGAGTTTATCATGTTGATGGTATTCTCAGTTATCGTCGCTCTCTCGTTTTTTTCATATTGGAGTTTATCATGTTGATGATATTCTCGGTTGATGTATTAGTTGATCATTATTCTTGATCATATGAGTATTCAGACTGTACGTTAATGTTCCGGGATTTGTTATCACTGTTTGGTGGTAGTTGATCTACAGAGATATTGTGTGTTATTGGTTTCTATTCCAGATTGATATTTGACGGTGCGATCCGACAGACAGGTTTTGGAACAGATGGTTCCTTCCACACTTATGAGTTATGATGATGTTTTGATGACTTTTGAGTATTGTTGTGATACAGTACAAATGATTGTTGTTGAGTTCATTTCGTCATTTGAGAATGCGAAATGTGGATTATGGTAAAGATTGATTGTTATGAATTGCCATGGATTGGTAAGGTTATGACGGTAAGATTACTTTGGTAGTATTCTTACAGTATTATTACATTGGTATGTAATTATTTATGATGATGTGATCATTATCATTGTTGAGTATTGTGGCTGACCCCGTCATGGGCTTTATTTTTAGGTACTCGGATATCGAGCTAGAAGCGGTCGTGAAGAGATGAGCTTCCCGGGTGATAGTGGTTGTGGCATGTTTTTCGGAGGATTGAGTATTCTTTCAGATTGTTTTATTTCCGCTGCAATTATGTATTTTTGAACTGTGTTTATATCCGCTGCGTGTATATTTTAAATGGCTTTCCGGTAGTTTTACCAACTCATGTTTAACTTTAAAATGGCCTTTTGGCATTTTGCGAACTTGGGTTATTCTGTTAAACCCTTTTTCCCGAAATTATTTTATCGGTACGTATAAGTGGTGGCTTAACGTATATTTTGAAACTGTCGAGATTTGGCATTTCGCCTTGTATTTCAAATTGTATTTGATGACGGCATTTGAGAATTATGCTTTGGAAAATATTTGAGTATTTGCAAAATATTACCGTTATCGGCCCTTTTGGCGTATTTGAACGTTTTTAATCTGGTTTTTAGCCGGGTGGGTTCCGACGGGGGGCCCACGGTGCTGTAATATCCCGAATGGTTTTGGGAGTGTTAAATAAGATGGTATCGGAGCTTGGGTTTTGTGAAACCCAGGCATGTGGGTTATGTGGCTCTACCGGTACGGTAGTAGCGTGGCTTTTGAAAATGATTTCCTGACTTTTGAGTCAAACCGATTTTTGGAGGGTCTAAAATTTTTGAGACATTTTCAAATTTCTATTTGTGATATTGGTGTGTGTTGGTATTGTGTTGCGACTTCGTATGGGAGTCGTGTGCTAGTATCACGGGAGATCATCGGCTTTACGCACCTGTAAGTATATCGTTTTGGTTATTCGCTTGTGGCGACGATTGATTGTCTTTGTGATGAGTTTGGAAATTTTGGATTGATCTGTTGTTTGTGACAAGATTGCAAGTTTCGAGGACCAAACTTATTTTAAGGGGGGTAGTATGTAATATTCGAGATTTTCAGTATAAAGTTTTCGCATTATTTTATCTAAGATATATTGTATAGCTGTGTCTATACAGTATGGATAAAATAAATTGATAATGAAGACAACTATATTTACAGATTTTTTTGGCCGACTGTTATATTTTAGGATATCATATATCAAATTGTCTTAACTTTGATATCAGATTTATCACATGAGAATACTCTTGGAGTGAGTATACATATTCGGTCTATCGTATAGACGTGCCCAATATGTCAAGACGACCAAGAACATGTGGAAATGGCTGTGTAAAATCCATTACGTACGTTAAACTTTGGAGCTTACGTACATAAAATTTGCTAGCTTACGTATGTTATATAGGGTACATAACGTACGTAACAAAAGAAATCAAATGGGGAATCAATATATGACATATGGAGCCTAGGAATCGGCTGGCATGCGAAAAGGCAAGTCAACTATGTATTACGTATGCTATGCAAGACTCATTACGTACGTAATACGAGTATGTTACTATAGCAAGTCAACGTACGTACTACGTATGCTACAGAGTAAGGATTACGTACGTAAGGCTTGGAACGAAATGAGCCAGTGACCTCTGGACTGTCATTACGTATGCTACCAAGGTCAGATAGCGTACGTAAGAGGGTGTTACATACGTTAATTGTGGAAGGTTACGTATGTAACGAGTTAGAAGTCTATATAAGTGAACGCCCGTCATTTTATTTTTTTCAGAACTTCATTTCGTTTTTCTTCGCCCCTCAACACTCAGAGTTAAATTTTAGCTTTCCTAAGTCGATTGTGAGCCTATAAACACTGAATTGGAGCTTGAAAGTGATTGAAAGCGGATTCAACCTTGGGATTCAATCCATTTCTTCGAAGAGGTAATTACTCTTCACCTTGGAATTTCATTTTGGATTGAATATTGATGTTCTTGAGTTGATGATTATCATGTATTCGAATTGATGAGTATAATTACGAGATGGATTACCGAGTTATGTTGATGTTATTTTTGGTATGCGGATATTGATATGTTTTGTATGGTTTTGAATGGTGTTCAGGAGATATGTTGATTTATATCTCCATTCATTTTGGATTTTGATGTTGTTGATTGATGTTTTCCTCGTATGATGATGGTTATGGTATTAGTGTTGTACTTCTTGATGATATATGAGGTGTATATTGAAGAAGATGATGATTATGATGAGTATATGTTTCAAGTGTTTATGTTTTAGATATGAACATGGAATGTTGATATTTAGAACAAGTGATGGTGATTATGGATGTTAACGGACAAGTTATGTGAATGGTGATTTGATCTTCCGCATAGTCTTGATGACATACGAATCGTGATTACGAATTTGACAAGAATATTATCTTTCTTTGAGGATATGTGTTCATATGAGTCGAAGGATCCTAAGTGTAGTTTGGCATGAGTTGATATATATGAACAAAGGATAATCATATCATGTTGAATGTAAGATTGAATTCGGAATTGAATATGTTGATTAAACGTGCTTCGTTCTCGAATCAACTGTTATTGAGATCACCGGATTATGAGATTGAATTGAAGGTATGAATTCAGATTTGCTTGGCATAAGAACATTTGATCCGTACATAATTGGAATATTATCGAGTCGTATGAGGTGGATGGATAATTATAAAGTTTACGGTTAATTTTGGAATACGATTATTCATGATAATAACCGGTATTTGTTTCTGTGAATTTACGAATATGAACAAGAAGGAGTCTTGTTGATTCATATTTGGAATTGAAGTTGGAATCGAGTACGTTATGAAATCTTTAATATCGATATGAATTGATCATTGAAATGATGAATGTGTTTAAGAGGTGTTGGTGTTTTGGATATAAAAATGGAATATTCATATCCAAAACTAAGTTATGTGTTTTGGTACAATATTAGTATAGGAATACGAATATGATTCCGAGGTTGATAAGATTATTATTCATATTTGAATTTGGAAATTCATACTTATTAAACAAGTGTGCAAATCGAATGATTGAGTTATTTGAACCCCTTGCAATATGATTATCTATAATGTTGAATTAATCGGATTGTCTGGATTGATGATGATAATCGGTAATTAGTTTTATTATAAATTTACAAGGAGGAAACTTGTACTCGTATTTAAGATTGAATTTGGAATCGATAATGTTAAGACCCTTGTTATTGGTTTAATATGATTATTGATATGATTATCAGATTATGAATTGTGTTGTGGTTTTGAATTCGTGATTGATTGGCTTGGGTTGTTTGGATTTGTATTTAATCGGGATATTGTGGAACCATTGGGTTATTGATCGATTATATTGATTATCGAGTTGCGGCTTGTATTGTGGATATGAGTTCGTATTTGTTGAGTTGGATTATTTGGTTTTGTGTATATGATCGAGGTATTGTTGAGCCGTTGAGTTTGATTGGTTGGCTATGTCGGTTATTGTTTGTTATCAAATGTGTGTTAATCGGTTATTGCAATAGGTTGAGATATTTGATCCTGGATTATGATCGTTGTGTTGCGGTTGAGGCTGAAGAGTTCGTAGATTGCTTTTGGTCGGGGCTGAGGAGCTCGTAGATGAAGGCAATGTAATTGGTTACAGCTTTGTCGTATCGTTATCGAGGCAAGTTTATACTTGTTCAGTTTATAATATTTAATCAATTGGTTTCGCTTTCATTTCATTTATAATTCGTATAGAAATGATATTATAAATGTAAATTGTCGGGATGATGGTTGTTCGTGGAAGGGATATTGTCTTCAGCTTTGAGGTGATTTATGTATTGTTCAGTTATGAGGTTAATGATTATGTTGGTTCTTTGTATATGTTGTATGATGAGGTTTCATATAATGAGATTCGTATTGATTGTTTCGTTGGGGGATGTTGATCCCAGACTGGTTGTATTGAGATCGTTGATCATGCTGATCAATCATTGGGGATGATGATCCCAGGATTGTTGTTTTGGATATTGATTAGTCGTGTCGATATTTCATTATCCGCTTGTCATTGTTCACTTCGGTGAGTCTTTTTGATCCTTATTGGATATGTGATTCTTTGAGTTTCGTTGTCATGTTGCATCGTGACATATCTGGAATTATATCTGCATTCCGATTGGTTATTGTGTAAGATTTTTAGCTGGGCACACTATGGTTATGTGTTGATATTTCCACATTGAACCGTGCACACGAGACGTAGTTCGTGAGGCTAATTAGGTACATTGTCCCACGTATATTTTAGATTCCGTATACGGGGTGGACATGTGTACTGGCACATTTCCGGATCGGGCGTACTGTGATGTCCATATTTGAGCCATATTGTTTGGTCGTTCATAGTCCATGTATGATTGGATATGTTCGACGGTTTGCGACTGGTTTTTCATACGCCTGAGGGGTATGTTCGACAGTCGGAGTTATTTCTTTGAGATCCATTATTGTTGATCATTTGGGGTTTACCTTGTTGATGGTATTCTCGGTTATTGTTGATCCTTTGTTGATCGTGTTGGAGTTTACCATGTTGAGGGTATTCTCGGTTATTGTTGATCCTTTGTTGATCGTGTCAGAGTTTATCATGTTGATGGTATTCTCGGTTATCGTCGATCCTTTGTTGTTCGTATTGGAGTTTATCATGTTGATGATATTCTCAGTTGATGTATTAGTTGATCATTATTCTTGATCGTATGAGTATTCAGACTGTACGTTAATGTTCCGGGATTTGTTATCACTGTTTGGTGGTAGTTGATCTACAGATATATTGTGTGTTATTGGTTTCTATTCCAGATTGATATTTGACGGTGCGATCTGACGGACAGGTTTTGGAACAGATGGTTCCTTCCACACTTATGAGTTATGATGATGTTTTGATGATTTTTGAGTATTGTTGTGATACAGTACAAATGATTGTTGTTGAGTTCATTTCGTCATTTGAAAATGCGAAATGTGGATTATGGTAAAGATTGATTGTTATGAATTGCCATGGATTAGTAAGGTTATGACGGTAAGATTACTTTGGTAGTATTCTTACAGTATTATTACATTGGTATGTAATTATTTATGATAATGTGATCGTTATCATTGTTGAGTATTATGGCTGACCCCGTCGTGGGCTTTAATTTTAAGTACTCGGATATCGAGCTAGTAGCGGTCGTGAAGAGATGAGCTTCCAGGTGATACTGGCTGTGGCATGTTTTTCGGAGGATTGAGTATTCTTTCGTGTTGTTTTAATTCCGCTGCAATTGTGTATTTTTGAACTGTGTTTATATCCGTTGCGTGTGTATTTTAAATGGCTTTCTGGTATTTTTACCAACTCGTGTTTAACTTTAAAATGGCTTTTGGCATTTTGCGAACTTGGGTTATTCCGTTAAACCCTTTTTCCCTAAATTATTTTATCGGTACGTATAAGTGGTGGCTTAACGTACATTTTGAAATTGTCGAGATTTGGTATTTTGCCTTGTATTTCAAACAGTATTTTATAACGGTATTTGAGAATTATGCTTTGGAAAATATTTGAGTATTTGCAAAATATTACCGTTACTGGCCCTTTTGGGGTATTTGAACATTTTTGATATGGTTTTTAGCATGGTGGGTTCCAGCGGGGGACCCACGGCGCTGCAATATCTCAGATGGTTTTGGGGGTGTTACACATTGTGTGTTTATTATACTGAGCAACGGAATAAGTATTTGTATTTTTCATATTTATTATTTTATATTTATTTAAAGTTGAAGATTTCATTGCATGTTTATTATAGTCAACTCCATAATAAGTGGTTGTATTTTGATATTTATTATTTGTATTTATTTAAAGTTGAAGTATTTTCATTGCGTTTTTATTATGGTCAACACCAGAACAAGTAGTTGTATTTTTCATATTTATTACCTTGAATTTATTTAAAGTTGAAATATTTCCATTTTGTATTTTCTATACCGAACAATAATTTAGGTATTTATACACAATAATCATTATAAAAAAAGAATCATTATTTACCGATATGGAATACTTATATACAAACCATTAATAAAAACATATATTCTCATTAATCCTCCTCCACCCTATAAACAAACTAGTGGGATCCACTACTACAGTATCTACATCATCGCTAAACCTCTAGATAGATCATGCCATACGTCCTCTAAATGTGCGAATATCTGTCTCGGTTTTCCCATGAGAGAAATACTAGTGAACGAGAGACTCTAAGTCCGTATAGAAATCCCTCCTCGCTACAGCAAGTCTAAACTGAGCAACTGGTGTGATTCACGGCGGCGCTCGTAAAATCCAGCTTGATGTAGAATTGTATGAATTAAGCAACATATACCCGATGACTGCTGCGACCTTAATTTCTCCCACCCCTCGCATTCCCGAGCTAGAGAATTGTAACACTCTCAAACCATTCGGGAATATTACAGCGCCGCAGACCCTCTCCGTGAGGATCTACCAGGCAAAATACAGAAAACACAACAACACAATACATGCCGACATGGCTAAATAACTAACCATTCGACCGATTTAGTCTTTTACCACAACATACACATCAACCGTACAATACTCTTTGTCGCAATTCATACCCACGCAGGGGCTAACGTAAATCAACATTCCCGTAAAGCGGGAATAAAAGACGCAACAGAAGGAGAAAACAACAAGACATCGCTAAAATACTCAACACCAGTCTTCATGTGATTAGTATCGTCGTCTTCCATCATCCTTCATAACGATCCTGTGAACTGCTCCCCAGCAACCTGCAAATACCTGGACGTAATACATACATCCACCCCCCGAATACTCGGGAGTTAGCAAAACTCCACTGTTTTGCTAGTGCAAGTATAAATACAAAGACAAGCCATACATATCATACTCCAAGTACATAGAAATCGTGAATATATTTTCCGAGATAATTCACTTGATCAAAACAATTTGAATTACGAAAGATAATAATAAAACCATTTTACATCTTACAAAACCTTTTACGATCTCGGGAGTTTTTGAAAACATTTGGAGTTTAAGAATTTTCAAGCCTTTCGAATACTTAGGGACACAGCCCAAATTCATTTATTTCAAAATACAATTCCGATAACAAAATACGGGGCCCACGACCCAATCGTAACATTCCAACCACAAGCACAGGGGTACGTGAATCAACTTATTCACATCACATACTCACAAGAATAACCCGACATAAATTACACCGTGTCAAACATTACCATGACAACAGTCTTACAGAACGACAACAGAGAGCACAACTTTGCAACCTGACAATACGGTCGAACTCAACACACCACAGATTTACAACGCACAGAGAAACCACAGGACTCACGTACTCATACCAAATTATCACAGCCAAGGGACAAATCACACACAACACATTTACTGGTGCCATTCCAGCCAAGTACGATACCATTTGGACTGCCATTCTGATCAGACGAAATATGCGCCAAAAATCACAGTTCTCCAACAAACCATTTCAAAGTTAACCTTAGTACGAGACTCACGGCCACCGTACCCCGCAGAGCCCCGTCGGACATCCTTGGGTGGTTAATCATAGTTCATGATATGCACATACACGGCAATACGTATCCCTAGAGGCCCCGTCGGACCGTTCCTAGGTGAACATACACATATCATCCACAACGCCACGGGAAGCTATAATTCAAATACTAGAATATGCATACAAATGCTAGGTACTTCGCTAGAATGGCCACTATAGTTGACGTACACTCACAACTAATGTCACACAACCCTAAGCAAATACAAATACCAAACAACAACAAGCGTCACAACCTCCTCACGAAGAAATAACAACTAATATCTGTTGGGATAACAAATACCCTATATCGAAATTGTTGGGATAACAATATCCGGTATCGAAACAGCCAGGATAATCAATCTTGCTCAATGGATTTATCTCAACAGATATATTTTTCAGAAGACTATATATATCTCATCAAGGCGTTGAAGATCAATTACCAAGTGAAAAAGTTATTATCATATACATCAGAGTAAAAACATATCTCCAGAAGCTTACTGCAACTCAGATCTAAGAGATATACAATGCTCAAACAGTGAACAACACACAATCAGCTAGAAGCTCAGAAAGTCAAAGCTGTTGTTCATATATTGTTCTAATCCTTGAACAAACCCAGATCAGCCCTGTGTGGACTGAGTAATCTTTTCTACTCCGGAACTGTGTGTGAAGGATTTGCATCGAAGAAGACGAAGCTTCAGAACTGTGTGTGAAGAAGCCAGTCAAGCATTAGCTCAAACCAATCTGTGTGAACAGTTAAGGCTAAGATCATTATATCAATCTGTGTGAACGATATATTGATTAGTGTTGTTATAATTACGTAGTTGTGTACGCAGTAATCATAATAAACTTTTTACTCCTGTGTGGAGGACTAGTGGACGTAGAGGGGTTTACCTCGAACCACTTTAAATATTGTGTTATTTACCTTCTACCCTTTACTGTTTTAATTACTGTGATTATTTAAGTATACACTGCACATCGAGTTGTTGTATCCACAACAACTTACTGTATTTAAGACTTCCACTATGCTCTCAGATTTAAACCGTACAGCTTGTAGTTTGAAACACTTTCCAAGCTATATCCAGTATACTTAGTGGCCAACAAATGGTATCGGAGCGGTTGATTCTAAAAAGAATCAGTCGTATTTTTAACCGAATCAGATCCAAATCACTTAATTTTTAAAACAGACTTTTTCATTCCTTTATTCTCACATGGATACATCTATGATCAACAAAGTGCCTATGTTCTCTATTAATGAATTTGATGATTGGAGAATCAGGATGTAGGCTCATCTTGCAGCAATGCACGAATAAATGATTTTTCTTATACAGGATGGCCCCATTAAGATCATGAAGGTAAACATGGACGCAAGGGTTGAAGGCCAAGCCCATGCTGAGATGCTCGAGAAGGAATGCGAGCAATAGACCACATATGAAAGAAAGCGAGCCAACCTCGACAATGTGGCTAAGAACGCGTTATTTGTCACTCTTGACAAAGGCACGTTCTCAAAGGTAAAGAGCTGTAAAACAGCAAAGGAAATCTAGGATAAACTCAAGTTGATTTGTGAGGGAACTGAGATCTCAAAAGAAAACAAAATTTCCAAACTGACTCAGCAATTTGAATCTTTCGAAATGAAACCAACTGAGACACTTGAGGAACTTGACCTCAGATTCACTGGTATTGTTGGTGAACTTGAAGCTTTGGGCAAAATTTATACCTAAAAGGAGAAGAATTTAAAAATTTTCAGATCTCTCCCTGCCCGATGGGACATTAAGACCACAGCTATGCGTGTGTCTTGCAATCTTAATGAAATATCTACTTTTGATCTCTTCTCTGACCTCAAAGCTTTTCAGTATGATATTGACAGAAGAGAGAAAGCTGAAGAATCTCCTTCAAAGGTTACAGCACTAGCCACTGTATCGAACCGTCGACACAGCATGCCCAGCTCGTCAAAGCCTAGTCACAAGAATGCTGACAGTGACAATGACATTCTGTCTCAAGATGAAATGGCGCTTCTCATGCATAAGTTCAAGAAGTTCATCAAGCAATCGGGAAAAACTCCCTACAGGCCCAAACTTGTCCACAAGGTAAGTACTGAAACTTCATCCGGTGATGCTAACCTGTGCTATAATTGCAGGAAACCGGGACATTATGTAAATAAATGTCCTCATACCAAAGTTCAAAGGTTGCCGGAAGCCGAGCAACAAAAGAGAGATTAAAGAAGACGTGCTTGGAAAAACAAGCTGAAAGGCGGAATCACCAGCCATTCAGACCTGAAAGGCGCACTCAACAGCATGCTCCTCGAGCATATCAACAACGCTAACATATGTTCAGAAGGAAGGCTATATCCAAATACCAAAGGCCCACACAGCAGTACTATCAGTACAGCATGCCGAGGTATTGGATACAGGAGCCCCATTATTCCTCGAGACAGCAGGTGTCCGCACAGTATTAACAACAGCATCGGGAATCCAACTGGAGACCCAGAAGGCAAGCTGTTAGGCCAAAGAAAATGGCTCCACCTCCGAGACGGCACTCGTACTGGACTAATAATAATAACCATGAATTTTACATGCATAATAATTATCATGGTTATAGCGACTACAGATATGCCCCACATAGATATCGCAACACTGTACCGAATGTGACCTACAGTAAACCAATTGCTGTCAGGAAAATTTGGGTACCTAAAGGAACTAACATACATAAACCCAACAAACAAAGGGGACCTAAATCTACTTAATCTCTTTGCATACAGGACATCCTCGAGGAGGACACCTGGTACTTTGATAGTGGATGCACTCGGCACATGACCGGAGATAGAAGCAAGCTATCAGATTTCGTAGAAGGTCACGGTCCAAAAGTTCGTTTCGGTGATAAATCCAAAGGAAGAACAAGAGGGAAAGGAAACCTACTTGTCGGAAAATTCAAAGTCACCGATGTTGCATATGTTGAAGGCTTACAGTACAATCTACTTAATATTAGCTAGTTTTGTGATAAACAGTTCTCGGTAAAATTCTATATAGATTGCTGTAGAGTCAAGAACATCCAGACCAAAGAAGTTGTGCTTACAGGAAGCAGATTAGGTAACATGTATATTGCTGACTGGAAGCCTATGAGCTCCTCAATTCCATGCTTTGTTGCCAAAGGCACTTCAGATCTAAGCTGCTTATGGCATAAGAGAATGTCTCACATCAACTTCAAGACGATCAACAAGCTCTCAAGACAGAGAATGGTAAGAGGATTGCCAAACGTGTCACTCAAAAAGGACAGCGTCTGCGGACCGTGTCAGAAAGGCAAGCAAATCAAGTCAACCCTGAAGAGCAAATCCTACCTTTCAACCCAAAGAGTGTTGGAGATGCTACATATGGATCTCTATGGTCCTGTAGACCCAGTAAGTTTGGGAGGTAAGAAATACTATCTTGTTGTTGTTGATGATTACTCCAGGTATGCTTGGACAATTTTCCTAAGCAAGAAGACGGAAACAACATCAAAGCTGCCCGAGCTCCTAAGAAAGCTTCAAAATGAAAATTCATTGAGTATCGTGTCCATTAGTTCCGACAGAGGTACATAATTTACTAACCGCTTTATAGAGCAATACTGTTCGGAAAATGGGATACAACACGAATACTCGCTGCCCATACACCTCAACAAAATGGTGTTGCCGAGCGAAAGAATAGGACACTGAAAGAAGCAACAAGGACGCTGAATTAGAACCCGACCGAAGATGGTTGAGAGATCACCCGCAAGAGCTTATCATTGGAAACATAGACGCTGGTGTTTCTACCCGTATGAGAATACAGAGTACACAAGGAAATGTACTTTATGCACAAGAAGAACTAGATACTGAGACATCACCATTCCCTGAATGGAAATCTCAATCCGAGCATAGAAGACTCAACATGTGCACTATTGCTTTATTCTTAGCCCAGTCCGAACCTGTTTCGACAATAGACGCTCTTAATAATTCTCACTGGATAACATCTATGGAAGAAGAGCTTAACAGTTTCGAAAGAAACAATGTATGGTATCTTGTACCCAGACCTACGCATCAATCGGTTATAGGAACCAAATGGGTATTTCGAAACAAGAAGGATCGAAATGGACTTATTATAAGGAATAAATCCAGACTAGTCGCACAAGGCTATAGACAGGAAGAAGGCATAAACTATGATGAAACCTTTGCCGCTGTAGCCAGACTAGAAGCCATTAGGATATTCTTAGCCTTTGCCGCCCATAAGAGCTTCATTGTATATCAAATGGACATCAAAAGTGCATTCCTAAATGGAGACCTTGCCGAAGAAGTTTATGTTGAACAACCACCATGGTTCGCCAACACAGATGGTATCGACCTAGTATACAGGCTGAGGAAAGCACTATATGGACTTAAGAAAGCCCCTAGAGCCTGGTATGAAACCCTGTCCCAGTATCTAACCGATAACGGATTTGAGAAAGGTGTTGTGGACAAGACCTTGTTCAAAATACAGGAAGGTGATGACCTTCTAATGGTGCAAATTTATGTAGATGACATAATTTTTGGTTCAACTAACCTTGCTTTGTGTCAAATGTTCTCTCATCTCATGCAAAGTAAATTTGAAATGAGTATGATGGGAGAACTTAGTCATTTCCTAGGTTTGCAGGTAAAGCAGTTGCCTACGGGTATTTTTATCAACCAGGAAAAATACAGCACGGAGCTTCTCAACAAATTTGGAATGAACACTTCCAAATCATCGTCTACCCCCATGAGCACTTCCGTGCAAATTAGTGCTGATGAAGCCGGAAAGCCAGTTGACCAATCACTCTACATGAAGCTTATTGGCTCTCTCTTGTACCTAACAGCTAGCAGGCCCGATATCCAGTTTGCTGTTTAGTGTGTGCGAGATATCAAGTAGCACCTAAGGAATCACACTTCAATACAGCTAAACGAATCCTGAAGTATATTAAAGGAACAGTCGATGTAGGACTGTGGTATCCTAAAGAAGGCGGATTTGATTTAGTTGGATACAGTGACTCGGATCTCGGAGGATGCAAGCTAGATAGTAAGAGTACAAGTGGAACTTGTCACTTTCTTGGACCTAGACTCGTTTCTTAGTTCAGTAAGAAGCAATTGGCTAACTCACTTTCCACGGCTGAATCAGAATACTATGTTGCTGGTAGTTGTTGTACGCAGATCCTTTGGATGCAGCAGCAGTTGTCAGATTATGGGATTGAAGCCAGAGAGATGCCAATCATGTGTGATAGAACGAGTGCAATTGCAATCACGCACAATCCTGTATTGCACTCGCGCACTAAGCATATCAACATGAAGCATCATTTTATAAGGAATCATGTCGAGAACAAGGATGTTCAGCACGAAAAAGTTCATACAGATATTCAGTTGGCGTCGTATTCACCAAGCCTCTCGACACAGCACGATTCAACATGCTTAGACAAGAATTGGGAATGCTACAGCCCGACTCCCTGTAAGTAATTTACTGTTTTTACTCAACAATTGAGGGGGAATGCTGTAAGACCCAAGAATACAGTATCCACCATTAATTATATGTACACTCAGAGCCTTCAATACAGCACTGTAGGGAACAAAGATATATGAATCATCCTACAGCTGACGTGTGCAATAATTAAGAAGGAATACAGTATGACCCAAGAATACAGCATTAATCCAAAAGTTGTTGTATGTAATTAAAACCTACGTGTACCTTTTAAGGGGGAACGCTGTATCGTCGCGGATACAACACATACTATAGGATTTCGATTCGGTATATATATTATAATATTTCATTTTAAAAATAATTTTTGTCCACGTGCCCTGTTTTCATGTCAAACGTCATTTACATTAAATGCCTTACACGATATCTGGACAACTGAATCTCAAAATCCGCGATGTTTTTAAATTGTTTAACATTTAAAACCGCCGTTGCAGGCATTTAGGGTAACAACAAATGTCAGAAGTAGGACCCGCTCATATTTTAATATTCCGTGGATAAGTGTACCAGTTACTCAGTTCATCGTGACCGTTCTTTTCAAAAACCGGCTCCCATCCCTTAAATCTGACTATTCGTACTCTGTAAACCCTACTTCGCTGCCCACTATAAAAGGACTGATATTTCCATTTGAGACTCTTTACGCTTTTTGCAACATTTAAGAGCACTTAAGCAAATACATCCTACAAGTTTTTCTGTGTTTTACTGCAAATTTCTCTTAATCTCTTTCATATTTTCTTGAGAATCACCAATGGCTGCTCAAACATCTTCTCCCGCCCTCAAGAAAGCCTCGAACATCATCGATGGACAGATCTTCTCAAGATCTGTCGTCATCGAGCGTATTCTCTCTGAAACAAATGACGTAGAACCAAATGGAGTTCATCATCAACAGACTCCGTCAGCAAGGCCGCTACCGCCTCGGGAGTCAGACCGTCGAGAAATACGACGTTCACTTGGTTGAGGACTTTTACCTCAACGCCGCCGTTCCTTTTCTGTCGCTGGCCCAGGGAGGCTACATTGCTGACATCACCGCTATCATTCAAGGAGTGGAGATCTGCATCGATCGAGATCTTCTCCTGAACATTTACAGGCTACCCGCTGATGGCCTGACCATGGAAAAACTTGAGACTTTTGGGTCTCAAGAGCTGATAACCAAGTAATATGGCCTGTTCACCGTCTCAGCTAAGGATGACGTGGTTCACACCACCTATCACAAGAAGAATTTTTTATTGCCATACGTGTACTTGCATGATTTTTGTTGCAGAATCATCGAGAATTGCACTGGTGCATTTGGAATGTGCACTAATCTTAGGTTTAGAATGATGGTTGCGATTTTGACCTGTTAAAAGGTCAATTGGTGTCAAATTATTTGGAAACGCTTGCAGGAAGAAGTATCCAAGCCTGCCACTCAAAAGAAATCGTTTGGTTTAATTTTAAACCACATTTTGACGAAATTCTGACTTCCACAATCCGCAGATGTGAAGAAAATCAGCTCCCGGATCTACTTAGGAGGCCTCAAGCCTTCGGCTTTTAACCAGAGCACTCTCGTCTACAACCAACCATCTGTCCGAAGTATGCCCGTGTCTGAAGATCCAAGGGACGTTTCTTTGAAGTCCCAGAGTGTGGAGTCTTCAAGGAAAAGAAATAGATCTCACAGCAAGATGCCTATTGCTGCTGGGAAGCCGAAAAGGAAGCTAAGGAGGCTCTCTAAAGCCAAATCCACCAAAACCTCCGAGGAAACTTCTACAGTGGCGCAACCCACTGAACAACTACCCCATGGCCCAACCCCTGTGGAAGAGATGCCCATTACTGTATCTATAGTAAATCCCGAGCCTTTGGCGGCAACGACGGATGAAAGGACATCTGCCAACTTAGAAGACTCTAGAGAGTCGGCTGCTCCCTTGGAGCCAACAGCTAACTCTCCTATGTGGGATTCCACACCCGTACAAGATCCACCTTCCTTCGGGGCACCATCCCATGTAAGGAATACTTCTTCCCTACAGGATCCCACACCTGTAGAGGAACCCCTCGCTACAGCGGACTCAGACGTTGTACGAAGTCCCTCCCCGGACACCATTATCAACAAAACCCTTCTCTCTATGCAGATTGATCATGCTTATGAAAGATTCCTTCAATAGAAAAGCTACCGGCTAGCTCCGTACGACACCTTATACAACTGGAGCGACTGGAGCCATGAAGAAAGATTTGTGTTGGAAGTGACGGACTCGAAGGAAGTTGAATCCCTGATCTAATGGGATAATCTCTATTGCAAAGAATTGATTGAAAACCATCTTTTGCAAAAATCAGATGCCAGAATAAAAGGAAAAGATAAGTCCGAGGACTCTCCCCAAGATCCAAAAGAAGACCACGACTCAGACGACGACGACGATGCCTTACAGGCAGGTCTAAGAATGAGCCGTGAGGAGGCTCAAGAAAAAGAAGCCTCTCAAACTAAGAATAAGGAAGGGCCATCAAGCCGAAGTGAGCCCCCTTCGCCACATTAAGAGAATATTCCTGACGTTGAGGAATCAGTCCCTCAAGTCGAGGAAGAAGAAATTGTTTCGGAATAGGCACCCGAGCCTGCTGCCGTAGAAGAAGAAGAAGTATCACGCGCCGTCCAGCAAGAGGAATCAGTCCCTCTGCCGGAATAGGCAGAAGCTGAGAGACAACAGGAGGAATCAGTCCCTCCTGTACCAATGTCTACAGACACCTCTTCGCAACAGGAGGATACAGCACCTCCTGCCGCCGAACCCACATCAGCTGCTCCCGCCCCATCAACCGTGGAATCCAACGATGGTACTAAACCTGAGGATGTCCAACTCAATTCACGCCCTACCGTGAATTTGAGGAGGTTGAATGGAGCCTAAGATTTTGCCAAGCCGGATTCTCCCAGCACTGCTGCTAGGAAAGAGCGATTACGTGCTATTGGCCTTCAAACCGTCTTTATCCAGGATGCAGTTAATGCCTTGTATTCAGTGGAAAAAGCTCTGAATTGGATGCACACTTCTGCTGTTGAAGAGATGACTGGATTACAGCATGAATTCGCTCGCGTAGTTGAAGCCTTCACTGTTTTGCCAGAAGTCTTCAAGCAAGCCCTGAAGAATCTGCAAGAGAAACAAGAGAAACTCCTGAGAAAAGAGGCATCCAAAACTCGCATATCCGAGGCCAAGACAGCATCCGCCATGATTGAAACATCTTCCCATCTTCGAGCCCACGACAAAAGTATTAAAGATATATCGCATGTGCTCTCCACCCTTATCGAGAGAATGAAAAACATTGAGACGAAACAGGATGCCGCACTGGAGATCCTAGAACGTCTTGATGACGCCAAAAAGGGGGAAGAAGCAAGAGAAGCAGCGAGGAGAACAAGGCTCCAGCACGAAAGGGAATTTAATGCTACTCAAGACAGCATTACCGCTGAACTGAATAAACTAACCCCTCCCGCACAAAGTTTCAGGAATTCAGGTTCTCGACCTGATTTCCATGACCCCAATGTCCCCTGGCAAAGCTTAATCCAAAGACCTTCTGAGATTCGTCTGCCAACCAATCGCCATCCCACTGCTGAAGAAGTGAAGCAATGGAGGAGAAATGAACTGATGAGATATTTTGTTAAACTCATCAGAGAATCCGCCATCTTCAAGAGCTATAAAACATTAGCGGAGGCTGCAGACAAATTCACGAAGTTGTTAGAAGAAGGAAAGCTCCCTCTCCAAGAGGAAATGAAATCCAAGCATAGAAGAGGAGATCGGATCACCCATCCAGAAGATTGGATTCTTTCCTTCGACAGATCCTACGATAGAAGAGCAATATACCTAGATCAAGGCAACGATTCCCTACAGCACTGGTGGTGTGGAACCGATCATGATCCAGAAAAGAGGCCATGGAGACATTCTGATTATAGGAGCTGAAATCTTTGTAATTTTGTTTTGTTTTGTTGTTTGTAATTTTTCTTTCAAAAAAGCAATCCTTGTACTCTATTTTTGAATATCAACAAAAATGTTTGCCTGTCTTGAAAGATTACAACTCGTAATCTACTGTGTTAATGTATGATTACATAACTTAAATTGTTGGGATAACAATCACAAGTATAGAAACTTGTTTGAAAATTAAGTTGTACGAACTTGTCTACGAACAATTCATAATTTCAGTTGTATGCATCTAGAATACATTGTAAGATTGTGCCTGCGCGCCAATCATAATCTTAAGTTGTAAAAACTCTTAGCTGTATTGAACTCGCCTGCGAGCAGTTCATAAATTAGACTAAGTTGCTGAAAGCCAGATCATTTGACAAGAAGACCAAGAAATCTGCCAGAAGTCATCAAAGAAGATTATTTCATGAAGAAGGTTTTGGCATCATCAAGAAGGACTTGAAAGATTTTAAGTCTTGACGAATTGTCAAAAAGGGGGAAATTGTTGGGATAACAAATACCCTATATCGAAATTATTGGGATAACAATATCCGGTATCGAAACAGCCAGGATAATCAATCCCTGTATCGAATAGTGATGATAAGAGGTTTTGACAATATGCCAATCCTCAATACAGTAAGGAAACTGTATCGAAAAGTTGAAGTGTCAACCTGTATCGAAGACCTGTCATAGATCCAGCATACAGTGGAACCTTTCAGTACACCAAAGAAGTCTTATAAAGACTAAGTATGGAAGTTGTCTCGAATCAACAATACAATGATCTTCCATACAGCTCTCAACAGGACAAGAAGGAATCTTCAGTTCCCACTAGAAGTCAAGTCCCGTTGATAAAGAAGTATTTAAATACTAAAAGATAAAGTATTTAAATAATTGTAAGTCAACAGATCTTCAAATCCTGCAAAATCCGGATCGTGCTTCTCATCCCGTAGGAACGGAATCTTGCTCAACGGATTTATCTCAACGGATATATTTTTCAGAAGACTATATATATGTCTCATCAAGGCGTTGAAGATCAGTTACCAAGTGACAAAGTTATTATCATATACATCAGAGTAAAAACATATCTCCATAAGCTTACTACAACTCAGATCTAAGAGATATACAGTTCTCGAACAGTGAACAACACACCATCAGCTAGAAGCTCAGAAAGTCAAATCTGTTGTTCATATATTGTTCTAATCCTTTAACAAACCCAGATCAGCCCTGTGTGGACTGAGTAATCTTTTCTACTCCGGAACTATGTGTGAAGGATTTGCATCGAAGAAGACGAAGCTTCAGAACAATGTGTGAAGAAGCCAGTCAAGCATTAGCTCAAACCAATCTTTGTGAACGGTTAAAGCTAAGATCATTATATCAATATGTGTGAACGATATATTGATTAGTGTTGTTATAATTACGTAGTTGTGTACGTAGTAATTCTAATAAACTTTTTACTCCTGTGTCGAGGACCAGTGGACGTAGAGGGGTTTACCTCGAACCACTTTAAATATTGTGTTATTTACCTTCTACCCTTTACTGTTTTAATTACTGTGATTATTTAAGTATACACTGCACATCGAGTTGCTGTATCCACAACAACTTACTGTATTCAAGACTTCCGCTATACACTCAGATTTAAAACCGTACAGCTTGTAGTTTAAAACACTTTCCAAGCTGTATCCAGTATACTTAGTGGCCAACAATATCACACACATTACGTTCTTACCGAACAAGTACACATAACATTACGTAATCCACGGCAAAGGATTACGGTCTATTAAACTCACTCAAAGTGATCATAGCATCTTTCAACATACAAAACCAACACATATATCCCGAGAACACATATATTCACGAAGTACACAAATTATCGTTGAAAGACAACATTTATCGAGAACATACCGATCCCTTTTTACATTCATTAAACATTGGATTTCGCATAAAATCATTTATCAATAATTATGCCTACGAAACATGAAACGTATGGACAAGATACTTGCCTCGATACCACGAGCAACGGGAAACAACGAACGGATTAGGTCGGTTAGCCCTTGAACCTCCCAAAAATGACCAAGACTTCGACAACTTCACGAACGCGATGAAAATAACATCACCACGCATAATTAACGCTAAATGGAAATCTGAATCTACCGAAAAAACATCAAGAATCCAAAGGTTCTTCAAGGAAACCGAAATTCATGTTCCGGGTGGTGAAAATCAATAAACGAGTTTACAAAAATCTGAAGATTATGGCCAAGACAACAAGAATACCATAACCAAATCATCAAAATCGGACAAATCAACGAATCACGAAGAAATCCCCCAAAAATCATACAAGTAGGGTTCTAAGCAAGGAAATACCTTGATTCGACGAAGAACGCGGATTAAATGATGATTTAATAAAAAAGGATCTTCCAAAAGGCCTTGGAAATGAGAATAATCGGCCAAGAACTCCTCCTACCGGTCGCTCCCGTCCGTAGCCGCCAACAGGGGTGAAAAACGAGTGAAAAATGAAGTGAAATGAATTCTGGCCGAGCCAGGCCTATATATGGCCGGCAGGGTTACGGCCGTAACCGGCAGGGGCTTACGGCCGTAACCGGCAGGGGCTTACGGCCGTAACCGGCATTCGTCAAAATCCGCCCAGCGCCTGCCGATCGCCGTAACCGACAGGGCCTTACGGCCAAAACTCGGCACTTACGGCCGTACCCGGCAAGTCCTTACGGCCGTAATCGGCATTCGTCCAGCCATGTCTGCCGAGCACGTACGGCCGTAACCGGCACCTTACGGTCGTAACTCGGCCAGGCTAGGCCCTGCTCCGGCCTTGACTCGTCCGTGGCCACTCCGACGGCCCGGACAACCCCGAATCCCGAACCTGAATATAAACCGAAGATACAGTTACGAAGTACTCGCAAAGATGAATCTAAGAGCTAAGAGAACACACGATTCCGACCACCCGAAGTGTCGGAATTCGACAACGGAAGTAATTACCCCAGACTTTGGGAAATTACGAAAACGGCCCAAAACGTCCGAAATACACGATACACGATCGAAACAACAAACCAAAGCTCGAAACATGAATAATAACATTAAATGAACTTACGAGAAATTCGAAACAGTAGTTTCGGACGAGATTCGCAAGAATCGAACTCAATTGCGGAAAAGCCGCTTAAGAACGTGGAACTCAACAAAAAGACACCGAAACGAACTCAAATGACAAAAAGTGCAGAATTAATCATTCTCAGAATGACGATACGGTCATGAGCGAGTTGTCAAAACAGACTTCCGCCGAAAAAAAAGAAATTACCGGAAATCAAAATTGTGGATATTACATACTACCCTCCTTAAAAGAAGTTTCGTCCCGAAACTTAAAATAAGTAGGGAGATGCAATATCCCATCAGGAAAACTCAACGAGATACACAAGAAACGTGTAACTTACGCCCAACGGTGAAACGTTACAAGCAACGCAAAGGAATATATGATGTGAAAACACGCTCCACGACGACCAACACAACGCCACCAGTAGAGACATAATAAAACCAACAAGTGACAAGTGTCATCAAATAGATAATAAAATCAAGTCGATTATACAAACAATCACAAAACACAACGAACAAAAATCAATACGATTGACCAACCCAACAGTACATCAATCAAAACGCGAGCTAATCGCTGAACAAATACAGAATTCCACCGCCCAAGGGTTGGACGATCGAAAACGATACTAATTTCCCAAACTTAAGGGAATTACGAAGGAGTCTGAACGTTCAACAATCACGAAACGAGATCAACAAAAATCGAACCATCAAACGATTGAATTACAACGATCGAGACAATAACAACCGGTCAATCATGTTCGAATCACGACGAACAGTAATACTCAAACAACAACCCCAAAGTTCACACCTCGACTCGAGATAATATACGATCCGGTAAAAACAACAAGATGTGCATTCACATAAGATTCACAGGGGCAGAACCGAATTCGGAAAAAGTCACAACTACAATTGGATTAACCCAAAATAATACCGCAACTTGTTCAAACGACAAAAAGTGAGGAGTAGAAAAAGTCCAGAAAATATTGACAAACGCAAACGAGTCGATAGAGTCGAATAAAACGAAAGCGAAAAATATGGGTATTATACCATATCACCTTTAAAAGAGATTTCGTCCCTGAAACGTAAACAACGAGAACGAAGTGCTAGAATAGCATCCTTCCCGAAAATCTTCTCTTGCTCCCGCATCTAATCTCCATGACTCCCTGTACCGTGGTCACGATCGCGCCCTTTGCCCCTCGGCATATTAAGCGGATACTCTCTCAATACAATGGTACAACATCGCAAAATAATGTACCAAATTACCAACTCGACTTGACATATCACATAAGACAACTAATAGCAACTCGATAAGAAGATCCACGAGGTATCCTTTTAAATGATGTCATTTGGAAATCCTTGGATTTGCATGAATATTCAAAATAAAACTTTGAAAGTATTTTTGGTACCTCGGTTTGAAATTAACTTTGTCAAAACTTATGAATTTGAATTTTCCACAACTTGCTCAAGTTTATAAAATTTTCAAAGAAGCGTTTTCGAACACACACACAACAGACATAATTTACCACTTTATCAAAATACGATCCATTACCATCAAATCCAATCACACTTCAACATCATCTGTCCACGTAATTACAGTATCACACAAGCGACCGTCAAAAGATAATTAACATCTAAAACTGAAATCCTACCTCTCAGTAATGAGGACTCTCACAACAAGTGTATTGAGGACGGCTTAACGTTCACACCACCAACTTAGTCACAATTTTGAGCATTATTGATCAAATAATAATGCCAACATCACTACATACCTCCGAACCGAAAGTCATGAAATCAAAAAGTCGAAAGCAAGAGCCACTTTCGAGTAAATTTTTGGTAGACCTCATTTGAGTTTTTAAAATCAAATTTTGAAAACTTGCAAGGCAAGATGAAAATGAAGTATAAGTAGTTAAGTTCTAAAAAAAATTCCGGTCTTGAGGTCATCATACGAAATCAAAAATTTTCCTTTCTTGAAGGATGTTTAAAAATAAAATTTATGTGACTTCTCAAAAATAGTTAAACTTTGAAATATCACATTGACAAACTTTCCTTGCGGGATCACACCAAGCCATTACTTCAATGAAACGATCCACACAATATATATACACATTTATACACCGGTATCACTTTTCATTCTAGCACAATACGAGAATCAAACAAGTATGGAGTACGTATTCACGAGGCACATTTAAACTCCACATAATAACATATAATCACACAAGCTCGTATAACACGAGACGCAACAAAGTAGGGAGACTTACATCCACAGATCGCACGAAGATGATGGCTGCACCTCGATACTAATCACGACCGACAACTCAGACGACGCGTCGCGACACGACTCAGTCAGACAAAATCTGACAAGACAAGACAAGAAAAGACCCGACAACACAATACTCGATCCGACAGCCTAGGTTTCCGCAACATAAGCTCCGATACCATATTCTGTAACACCCCCAAACCGTTCGGGAATATTACAGCACCGCAGACCCTCTCCGTGAGGATCTACCAGGCTAAATACAGAAAACACAACAACACAATACATGCCAACATTGCTAAATAACGAACCATTCGACCGATTTGGTCTTTTACCACAACATACACATCAACCGTACAATACTGTTTCTCGCAACTCATACCCACGCAGGGGCTAACGTAAATAAACAATCCCGTTAAATGGGAATAATAGACGCAATGGAAGGATAAAACAACAAGACATCGCCAAAATACTCAACACCAGTCTTCATGTGATTAGTATCGTCGTCTTCCATCATCCTTCATAACGATCCTGTGAATCGCTCCCAAAGAACTTTGCAAATACACGGGCCTTGTACTGACATCCTCCCCCCGAATACTCGGGGGTTAGCAAAACTCCACTATTTTGCTAGTGCAAGTATAAATACAAAGACAAGCCATACATACTCCAAGTACATAGAAATCGTGAATTTATTTTCCGAGATAATTCACTTGATCAAAACAATATGAATTACGAAAGATAAGAATAAAACCATTTTACAACATACAAATTTTGAAAACATTTGGAGTTTAAAAATTTTCAAGCCTTTCGAATACTTAGGGACATAGCCCAAATTCATTTATTTCAAAATACAATTCCGATAATAAAATACGGGGTCCACGACCCAATCATAACATTCCAACCACAAGCACAGGGGTCCGTTAATCAACTTATTCACATCACATACTCACAAGAATAACCCAACATAAATTACACCGTGTGAAACATTACCATGACAACAGTCTCACAGAACGACAACAGAGAGCACAACTTTGCAACCTGACCATACGGTTGAACTCGACACACCATAGATTTACAACGCACAGAGCTACCACAGGACTCACATACTCACACCAAAATATCACAGCCAAGGGACAAATCACACACAACACATTTACTGGTGCCATTCTAGCCAAGTACGATACCATTTGGACTGCCATTCTAATCGGACGAAATATGCGCCAAAAATCACAATTCTCCAACAAAAAATTTCAAAGTTAACCTTGGTACAAGACTCACGGCCACCGTACCCCGCAGAGCCCCGTCGGACATTCCTGGGTGGTTAACCATAGTTCGTGATATGCACACACGGCAATACGTATCCCTAGAGGCCCCGTCGGACCGTTCGTAGGTGACTATACACATATCATCCACAACGCCACGGGAAGCCGTAATTCGAATACTAGAATATGCATACAAATGCTAGGTACTTCGCTAGAATGGCCACTATAGTCGACGTACACTCACAACTAATGTCACACAACCCCAAGCAAATACAAATACCAAACAACAACAAGCGCCACAACCTCCTCACGAAGGAATAACAACTAATATCACACACATTACGTTCTTACCGAACAAGTACACATAACATTACGTAATCCCTGGCAAAGGATTACGGTCTATTAAACTCACTCAAAGTGATCATAGCATCTTTCAACATACAAAACCAACACATATATCCCGAGAACACATATATTCACGAAGTACACAAATTATCGTTGAAAGACAACATTTATCGAGAACATACTGATCCCTTTTTACGTTCATTAAACATTGAATTTCGCATAAAATCATTTATCAATAATTATGCCTACGAAACATGAAACGTATGGACAAGATATTTGCCTCGATACCACAAGCAACGGGAAACAACGAACGGATTAGGTCGGTTAGCCATTGAAACTCCCAAAAATGACCAAGACTTCGACAACTTCACGAACGCTATGAAAATAACATCACCATGCATAATTAACGCTAAACGGAAATCCGAATCTACCGGAAAAACGTCAAGAATCCATAGGTTCTTCAAGGAAATTGAAATTCATGTTCCGGGTGTTGAAAATCAATAAATGAGTTTACAAAAATCTGAAGATTATGGCCAAGACAACAAGAATACCATAACCAAATCATCAAAATCGGACAAATCAATGAATCACGAAGAAAACCCCCAAAAATCATACAAGTAGGGTTCTAAGCAAGGAAATACCTTGATTCGACGAAGAACGAGTGGGGTTCTAAGCAAGGAAATACCTTGATTTCCAAAAAGCCTTGGAAATGAGAATAATCGGCCAAGAACTCCTCCTACCGGTCGCTTTCGTCCGCAACCGCCAACAGGGGTGAAAAACGAGTGAAAAACGAAGTGAAATGAATTCTGGCCGATCCAGGCCTATATATGGCCGGCAGGGTTACGGCCGTAATCGGCAGGGCCTAACGGCCGTAACCAGCATTCGTCAAAATCCGCCCAGCACCTGCCGATCGCTTACGGCCGTAACCGACAGGGCCTTACGGCCGTAACTCGGCACTTACGGTCATACCCGACAGGTCCTTACGGCCGTAACCGGCATTCGTCCAGCCATGTCTGCCGAGCACGTATGGCCATAACCGGCACCTTATGGCCGTAACTCGGCCAGGCCAGGCCCTGCTCCGGCCGTGAGTCGGCCGTGGCCACTCCGATGGCCCGGACAACCCCGAAACCCGAACATGAATATAAACCAAAGATACGGTTACGAAGTACTCGTAAAGATGAATCTAAGAGATAAGAGAACACACGATTCCGACCACCCGAAGTGTCGGAATTCGACAACGGAAGTAATTACCCTAAACTTTGGAAAATTATGAAAACAGCCCAAAAGGTCCGAAATACACGATACACGATCGAAACAACAAACCAAAGCTTGCAACATGAATAATAACATTAAATGAACTTACGAGAAACTCGAAACAACAGTTTCGGATGAGATTCGCAAGAATCGAACTCAAGTGCGGAAAAGCCGCTTAAGAACGCGAAACTCAACAAAACGACACTGAAACGAACTCTAATGACAAAAAGTGCAGAATTAATCATTCTTAAAATGATGATACGGTCATGAGCGAGTCGTCAAAATGGACTTATGCCGAAAAAATAAAATTACCGAAAATCGAAATTGCGGATATTACAAGAATCATGCATGATGATGATACTCTCCTCGACACAATACGGAGTACAATATAATGTCCGCTCGAGGACTCTGCGGACGTATTCCAGATAGTCAATACCCGGATTATTCAAAAAGTACAGTGTCAGCATAATAGTAACGAATAACCAATACAAATGAATAACAAAACATACAATAAATTATCGCCTCGCGTAACTCCCACCAAGGGCGATGATCGCCCCAAAATGCTCTCAAGCCGTGGACGTGGATGATTAAGAAATCGATATCCTCATGATCAATCCTCAATATACATGTCCTATCATAAATACTCCATATATTCTTCCACACAACCAAAAATAGAATACTTTTGTTAGTAACGAAGCATGCAATTAATTTGGAAGAAATTGACAAATTAATATTTTTGCATTACCAAGAAGCTCGTATGAACCATAACTGTCTAGGCATCCCAATCCTTGGTCCGTCGCACACCAACAAATCCTGGGTCAAGCTGTAGGATTTCCGTATATACATCCAATGTTGGATATCACGGAAATTTAAAGAAAAAATAAAATATTTCAATAACTACAAATTTCAATAGTAGAGTATATACATAAAAATTGAATGACTTACTTCTGCATCTATCAATTTGGATGCCTCTTTCCGCATCAAAAACCATGAGACACCAGCTCCACTTGCAGCACCCATATTGAGACTATAATTTACATTTCGTTTAGACATGTACGATATTGAGTAAATAATATTGACATAATTTAACTCACTTCTCATCGCTGGCCAACTATTCCTATGTGACTCCTCATCCATGTCCTTCCTCTTCCAAACCATAATGGTCGAGAAGAGAAATGCGGTCTCTATGACATATACTGTGGTTTAGGCGAATCAAACGGACCAGACAGGCCAGACGTCTCTGCTGGAAGAGGAGTAGCAGAATAATCAAACAGGACAGGGCTCACATGTACATTAGAAGAGGATGGACGAGTCCTATGGGCAACCTCCGGTGGTGTCACCTGTTAGTATAATGCTCTAAGTCTACTGTTTAATAATAATGTGGAGACATTTATTATTATATAATATTGATTATATTATTGAATTAATATTCTGCATACGATCATCAAGTATGTGACTTGATAGTAAAGCTCGTTAAAGCATTAAAGAATATTTATTCTAGATATCCCTAGTAATATGATTACTAGTATGATAATGATAAGATGGCTATGTTTTACTGGTCATGAACATGAGATATTATATCACATCATAGATACATGTAGAGACATCGTATTGGATATGACCTAACAAAGAGAATTATATATGGATTAAGTCATTATAATTCCTCTGATTTTTATATATTATTTAATTCCTTATTACCTAAAGACACTACAGTTTCCTACATAATGAGTATCGTATTTTAACACAATACCATCATCTTCTGTAACAAGGGACCATACAGTTTGTAATTGGATACGGTACGATTTATGCATAGAGAAGTAGTTTGTCCAGAGGGGGACTTGTCCCTCCTATAAAACGGAGAAGATATCCACAGGCCCTTGATAAATTAAATTGTTTAAATGCATAGCCATGCTCAAATTGATCAATAAAGAGTTATTGATAAATATTTGAATTGGACAATCGTAACTTGAGATCAAGAATATTAATTAAGCTATATAAGGTCGACTTATCTATGCCTTATGCTTAATTAGGATATCGTGCGAAGAGAATATTAAATATTATCCAGTAACGGGATATCATTCGTGCCGTCGAATTAATTCTTTTAATGGGGGTAGTCATAATGTCTAGCTAGAGGTCACTTATGATTTATGAGTCGTATAATTGTTTTATACTCATTGCCGTATTAAATAGAACCTACAGGGTCACACACTTAAACGAGCAGAGCAGATATTTCGTTCCGGTTGATTATGGTTGGTGAAGGGGTTGGTGAACCCTTAGCCATGTAGAGAGCTATATAATAGTGTCTTGTGATAGCCCTCACACTTGACCACACACAAGAGAAGACATTATTTGTGTAGAGAGAATCAAAAATCTGATTTTGATATTTCTCTCTCAAAAGTCTTGAAGACAATATTCAAGAGTTGAATAATCAAAAGGATCAAGAATATATCTTCATATCTTTGAAGATTGATTCTTTGATCAAGAAAAGTATTTAGAATACTCATCTAATCTCATTTTATCTTGTGAGTTTGATCTTTAATAACATATTGAATAAGATTCATAGTTGTTATTTTAGATCAAAGTTCAAGAACATTTGAATAAAATTATTGGTGTTCTTTGTAAATGGCTTTTGTGAGTTTTTGAAATATTACCGTCATCGGCCTTTTTGACATTTTTTTTTTGTAAATGGTTTTTAGTCTGGTGGGTTCCGACACGGGACCCACGGCGCTATAATGATCCGTGTAATTACCTGACATTTTTGGGCATTCTAGCCCATTGAATTATTTTTGAAAACCTTGAGTATCTTAGAAAATTAAATTTCGAGACGTACTTTTAAAATGAATTATTTTCTCGTGGTACATCCAAGGTGCCACAATATGTTTCAAATTCTTCTACCTCGAGGACCAAAATGTTTTGAGATGTTTTCAATGTTTTAGAAACATTTTTTTTTACTTAGACCCGAGGATCGAATATTCTGAAAATTTTTCACTAAGAGAAAGTGTCCTCATTTTTGTTTAAACGCAAGATGATTTTCAAAGTCTCGAAAATGATGTTCGTTCAACTTTTTGTAAAATGATACTCAAGATCAACTGGTGTTTCCAAACTGTTTTCAAAAGGTCGTTTTCGTTTTTAAAACCTATTATTCCTGTTTGCGGACCGAAAATGCATGTATGGTTTTCGAACTTTCGTTACGGTGTTAACCCCAATTTGTGATTGAATTGGTGGCGTGAGCATTGAGTCGTTGCCACGCATATGTTTTGTTAGCCCTTTGTGGGAGGTGTGATGACGATCTTTAATGTTATCATTTCATGGTGGCTTGCGTGTTATCGCACCTGTGCGAGCTGTTAGAGCTTGGGTTTATATGATTGTGTACATATGTGATTGTTTCATGATGTTTGTAATTATGTGCTGGTTATTGTTCGGGCCATTATGGTCGCCGAATGATACAGTCGTTGTTGTAGTGTTTGTGTGTGTATTAATTTACAATGGTAATCGTTGTATATGATATGTGTTATGATTTTCTGTTGTGTTAGTTTAATAAAAACAGAACAGTGATATCGGAGCAACTAGTATATTTTCATTGTTTCGATTTTCATTAAATCGGCTCGCTGGTGCCAAGTATTCGATAACAGTTTCCTTCGAATCCACACGATTTCGAAGTTTTAAAATGAAAACTATGCAAATGATTGACCACATCCATACTCCTATATACCAGTCCGGCTCGTCACAAATTCCACTGACATTCCATCGGAAAACTACATGATATAGTGCCAAAACCTCAATATATCGACTCCGATAAAAACTCCTTTTCCACACATGACTCACAACGTCAACCATTAACCCATCTTGGGTCACCTCAACAATGCTATGACAAAACATGGGATAATCAACAAATCAAACACAGTGAAAGACTTCCCGAGAAGTTTCCTTTGAATAGGTAAACCATAACTCCGAAAGGCAGAAACGAAGTAGACAAACAATTAGTAAAGTGTTTTATAAATCTCGGGAGTTTTAGAAAACATAAAAGATTTCTTTTGAAACATTTGGGTCTCAGTCCGTATCTCGTTCCACATTACAAGAAGTTTATAAAGTAGAAAACCCTTTTGGACTCAAGTCCTGAGTTATAAAACTATATCAAAATCGATTGGGTCTCGGCCCAAAAATCATTTTCCGTAAAACATCCGTGAAATATTCATTTTGAAAAGTATCATTTTCAAATGCTCAAAAACAGTTCATATATCTCAAAATGTAGTAACATGACTACATGTTCTTCTCAACCATCCACGACATTCTCCCAAATGCTCTATTTCATTCCAAAATCTACCCAACATACTGATTTCCAAAATCGTAGTTTCCCAAAATCATCAATCCTATCCCAACTCTGTCATCTCATACGGTAACGCATAATATCCTTCTGAATCTCAAAACATATCTACTTAGAATGGCAGTAAACCTCAATAAAATTCAAAAATCCAAATACTTACAGATCGTGAAGCCGATGATTACTCGTGATACTGGCACATGTCTCGACTCTAGAAAATACTCGATACAGACATTTTCAAAACACATATTTTGCAAACTTAGTCCAACTCGAGAACACAATACGTCTCTATCCGAAGAAACATGTTAATACTATTTGGATAAGTTTACAACAACTCCAGTACCACACTGGTAAATCACACAACGCACAAGCCCGAGTGAACAATGAAAACTCAGAGCTCAAACATTTGTCAACTGACAACTCAAATGACACGACAAAAGCACGACCCAACTCGACCCGACTGCCTAGATTTTCTCAACCTAAGCCCCGATACCATATTCTGTAACACCCCCAGATTTAACCGGGAATATTACAGCGCCGTGGGTCCCGGAGTGGAACCTACAAGGCTAAGGGAAATTTTCGCAAACATTTATAAATGCCCAAGGGGCCAGCGATGGTACTATCTTTAAAATATTTGAAGACTATATAAAATCTGTTTATCAAAATCATCGTAAAATCTCGTTTGAAAGGACAAGGCCTAAAATGCCAGAACTCAACAATTTAAAAACATACGCTGAGTTATCGCTTACACGTACCGAGAAAATAGTTTAGAAAATGGTTGCCAAAGTAACCTAAGTTACTAGATACCAAAAGACCATTTAAAAATGGTTGGCCAAGCCTATTTGGCCTTCGCAGAAATCATGGAGAGGTTGGCCGGTCCTTGTCCCAAGTTCGACTATCGGGAGTACTCGATCGCCCACCCCTATTAGTCTGCGAAGCGGTCGCTGTTCCGGGCCGCGTAGCGCTCTCAGTGGTACCTCGGCCAGATCAGGAGCTCGGCGACCAGGAAGGACCTGGCCGTCTGGAGGGCGAGGTACCATATCCCTTCAGATGTGGATCTTTTCACGCCAGCTGAGAACGAGCGAACCGACCAACCTCCGGAGGGTATGGTCGCCGTGAATCAGGCGATAATGGAGGTCGGGCTGCGTTTCCCTATGTCGTTTGCCATCTGCCATTTGCTGGTCGCTTGGAACGTGGCGCCGCTTCAGATAACGCCGAACGCCTAGCTCCAGATCGTCTGTGCCCTTATCTTGTTCGGCGGTCACCGACTGTACCGCCTTCCCTCGCCATCGGAGATAAACCACTTATTCAAGCTGACGGTTCAAAAGGGGTCTGTCGGCGGCTATCATATTCAAGGCCGTTCCGGTCGGGTGATCCTTGGGGTCCCGAACAATATGCGGGGCGATCCAGCGAAATGGTTCTGGGTTGGCGGTGCATGGAAGGCATCACGAGCGACAATCCCACGGGCGAGCTGGATATTCCCACCGGCTTTCGTGAGAGGAATCCGAGTAAGGGTTCTGACTCTCCCTTTGTTCGGATATGTTCTGAACTGATCTAATTTGGTCTTCCTTTTACAGGTTTCTATATTCCGGTGGCTGATGAGCTACCTTTCGATTTTCTGGTCGTCTGGGAACGGATACGTAGTCTTTCGGACGACGATTTAGACGCTCGCGGATTAACAAAGAGATCCATTGGCTGTCTGCTCGGTTATTCCATTTTCCGCGAAACCTTTTGGTCCCAAGTATGCATTTCAACGATCTCCTTTTGCATGGCGATCGTCCTGTTTGAAGAATGTGTCTAACCATTGCTTGATCATTTCTTTTTGTAGAGGTCCTCTTTGCTCGCTTCTTGGAACCTCCGCCGGAGATTGCCATGTCGAATCCTGGAGTTTTGAGTCGCCTGCGCCAGAAGAAGTTGAGTAGAGTTCCTCCGGTGGCACTACCTCTTATTCCGAAGGTGAGACCTCATGTAGAGCCGATCGCAGCGGACGCGGTGGTTCGGGAGGAGGGACTCCGGCTGAACCGCAAGCGACAGAGGTCGGGGGAATCCCCAGTCTCTGCCCCTGCTAGTGAGCCGCCGTTCGCCGCGCCTCCTCTTACTGCGGTCCCCTTGGTGGACGAGCCTACGCCTTCGTCGGCTTATCTGCAAACCATTGCGATCGCCGAGGCCGAGACCCCTCGCGGAAAACCGTTCTTCGGCCGCGACCCCGAGAAGGTCGAAAGGTAAGCTTGGTTCATCTGTTGAGTTTTGTCGCTTGCGTAGGATATGTACTGACCCCTTTGTTCTTGTTGCAGGGTCCGTCTTGCCGACCCGAACACCTCGCCGATGGTGTTGGATGGCCGAAGGCTTGGACGACCGACCTGGATGCGATCGCGCGCCGGCGGTCCGAAGACGTAATGCAGGCGACTCTTACCCTGACACTCCAAGCGGCGATGATGGCCGCTCAAGCTGTAAAGGACTTTGAGGGGCGGCCCTCTACTGCCCGTCTCCATTCGCACCTCGAGGCTGCTCGGAAAAAGAACTCCAAGTTTGCCGACAGGATCGTAGCTATGGAGAAGGATTCCTTGGAAGCGGCTAAACGGGCAATTCAAGATCTTGAGCTGGCGAGACAGGATTCTGAGCGGGCCCGGGCGACGGCCGACCGGCTTCGGGATCAGATGATAGAGGCTCGTCGGTCGTACGTGGCTGCCCAGAAGGAAGCCGATCAGCTGAAGGTGGCTGTCGCTCGGCTGACTAGCGAGCTAGCGTCGTCGAGGGGAGAGACGACTGCTAAGGAATCCGAGCTTCAGGGTGCGCAACAGCGGTTGCGGAGTTGAAAGGAAAGCTGGAGGCGACCGAGGCCGATCCTTTTCTCAATGTGGAGTACGTCAGCGAGTTTGCCTACTACATGGCGTTCGCTGATTCGCTCCGCGCCGCTAAGAAGAGAGGGCTGGAGGTTGGCCCTCTGGCTGAAAACCTCAAGCCATACGCGCTGGATCATCCTCTTCATCCTGCCTTCTCCTTGCCGATCTTGGACCTCTCGGATATCGGCGTAAACCTGAGCTGGTACCCGACTCCCGAAAATCTCGTTCATCCAAATGCCCCGGAGGACGGGGAGGCAGCTCCGGAGTCCGGCGAGGGAGCGCGGGCTGATCCAGCGGTCGAAGGTGAAGGCCAGGCAGGGGCAGCCTGAGGTTCTACGTCCTTATTTTTGTTTTTGTTTTTGCCTTGTAATTATTGTAGCTTTCCTTGTACTTTAGCCTTCGGGCGACCATGTTTGTACTTTTGCATTCCAAGTAATGAAATGAAAGTTTGCTTCTTTGATGTATTGCTTGAATGATTGTTTTTTTTCTGAGTCTTTGCATGACTTTATACAAATGTGTGAGGAAAGATTGTTGCGTGTTCAGCTCCAAGTGAATTGATAAACTCATATAGATAACTTTTACAACAAAATTGATCGCTGCACATATATCTGAAAATGCCGATCTCCATATGCAATTGAATAAGGACGATCGTCGTATATATAGATCCGCCCTTCCCCCTTGTTCTTGTTCACTTAGTGAAAGTAAGGTGACGAAAATAAATCGTTGAGTGAGCGGTCTTCAATTTTGCAGATTCCTCGAGGAAGGCCGTCCATCTCCGTCTAGAGGAACCGTGCACGATCACGGAGTTCGATGGAACCGACCTCCATGACCATGTCTTGTGCACGAGCGACATTCCGTCTGATGGCTAAGTTCTCGCGACTCACTTAATTGTGAGATTCCTCCACAGGCTGCGCCCGCCTCGTATTTAAACGAAGGGCGTGCGGTCTTGGTCTGGAGAAGTCCTTGCGCGGGGCATCGTCGGATTAATCGACTCCACGACCACGGCTTGCTAGCACTTTTATACCTCGGATAGGCATGTAAGATCATGATCCTCGACGGTATATGTTGTGACGTAGGGAGGGACGCATCGCATTGTCCGGATCCACCATGTTAAGTGATGGACCTTTGAGGGCGGGCGAACGTGTCCACATATCTGTTTTGGAGGGCCCTTACGCTACACCCGCCTCGTATTTAAATGAAGGACGAGCGATCGTGGCCCGAAGGTACCTTGCACGGGCACAGAGAACGGTTCCATCGTCCTCCACAGCCATGTCGACACTCTTCTACCTCGGACCATCATGTCAGATGACGATCCTCGACGGCATACCTTGTGTGTGGGGAGGTGATCGCTTGCCTAGGTTCTTCATGTTGATGACAAAATTTAGAGGGCGAGCGAGTCATCTCCTGATTTGTTTTTGGAGGGTCCTTCGGCTACGCCCGCCTCGTATTTAAACGAAGGGCGAGCGATCGAAGCCCAAAGGAACCTTGCATGGACGGATCGTTGGTTTCATCGATTTTCGCGACCATGGCGGCACTTTTCTACCTCGGACTGTCATGTCAGATGACGATCCTCGACGGTATATGTTGTGCTAGGGGAGGCGATCGCTTGCCTAGGTTCTTCATGTTGATGACGAACTTTAGAGGGCGAACGAGTCATCCTCTTTTTCGAAGCGTTTGCTCAGGCAGTAGCCTTTGGTTTGATGAGGCGGGAATCAGGGAGAGACTTACGAAGTTCCCTCCTCTTGATTGAAGTATGTAGATCCGGTCGCCGAGGTTGATCGAGGGATTGACTCGTATGAGCTTTCCGGCCTGTTCGCATTCGACTCTGGCGACTGTGTCGGGAGATCGATGGGGCTCCGGCTAAGCCAATAAACTGTCCAACTTGCCCTCCTCGAACAATTTCCAGAGTTGTCTGAGGAGGTCACAGCATTGGTTGGTGTTGTGACCGGGACTCTTGTGGTAAGCACAATATTGATTGTGGTTCATGTGACAGTTGTCCCTTATTGCCTTTGGCTTGTTTAGCGGTTCGCGCCCCTTGATGGCGTAAAAAATATGGGCCGGAGTTCGGTTGAACTTGCGGAGGAGATGGGCTTCCACATCCTCGAAGGCCTTGAGATCACTGGGTGGTTTGGCGACCGCTTTTCTGGTTTTGATGATCGCCATCTTTCGGACGGGAGGTGATGTCCCCTCGCCTAGGCGAAGGGTGAGCATCCTCTGCCTGGCCAGAAAATCGGCGGCCTTAGTGCGGAAGATCGCGTAGGTCGGGGGAATGTCCTTCATGAGGTTCCTAAACATGGGCGAATGACCGTAGAATCCCCCCAGGACCGAGTAGAGAGCGAGCTCGTCACTGATGGGCTCGCCGGTGAGGACTGTTTCATCCACCCAGTCGATGTAATTTGCATCGGATTCGTCTTCCCCCTGCCTAATTTTCACCATGCGGTGGGGGCCTTCTGGTCTGGCGACCTTGGTGGCGAAGTATGACGTGAAGTCACTCGCCAGTTTCTCAAAGGAAATGATTGATCGTGGTGGTAGTGAGACGTGCCACCTATGGGCCATCTAGCCCAAGGTTAACGAGAATGTTCGGCACTTGGTCGCGTCTGATGCCCCACACCCGGTCATGTACATCCGAAACTTGCTTAGGTGAGTCTCGGGGTCCGATCTCCCTTCATACAAAGGTGTTTTGGGAGGAGCGATCCTTGGTTGCACGGGGGCAAGCTCGATGTGGACCGCGAGTGGCTCAGTCGGTCCGATGATTTTTCTACTGGCGCTTGCCCCAGTATCCAAGAGGGCTTTCATCTCGTCGAGCTGGCGTTGCATAACGGCCATCGCAACGGTCTGGCTGCTCGCGGCCAGGCGCTCAGAGTGGGAACCGAGGCGATCAAGTACTGATCCCCTGGCTCCACAATCGATGATGTCCTTGCCGCGTGGCTCGACTCTTTGGCGGATGGGGGACAGACGGCTGACCTGTAATTGGTTCGGAGTTGGGTAGGCCGAACTCCTAGTGACGGAGTCGGATTCCGTCGTCTCGTGGTTGGGGGCAGAATGCCCCGGTCGCCGTGTTGGATCGCTTCCTAAGCGGATGAAGACAGAGTCGTCCCGCCTTGTGAGAGCTTTTTCTCGCGAATCGGGGCTTTCTGACGATCGCTCGACCAGTAACCCCTTGAACTTCCATTTGCCCGCGCGATGGATGGCCGACGGGGTTATAGCGGGCGCTGCGCATGCTCTCCGTCGCTCCCTTAGGATGGCCATAGCCTCCTCTATTTGTTCCGTGGTTTGGAACTGGTCGAGCGAAAGACTGGGGCCGTCCCTCGGGTGCGGGATCGAGAGTCTCGTATTGCCGCGGCTACCCTCGTCCTCCATGGGTTGGGGCTCGGACTGAGCCGGAATCATGCGTCCGGCGGATCAGAGAGTGGCTCTCTTCTATGTGGTGGGAGACGCCATGAATCTGAAGGCTTTTCTCTGAAGTACAGTGAGTGTTTCTTCAGGTATATGCTCCGGAGAACAGTGAGTGTTCTTCGAAACGGTCAGAATAAAAATGAAGGTAGAGGCGCCCTCCTTCTAGCGCCAATTGTTGTTACCCAAAATATTATCCGGAGATGATATGCTGGAATGGACGAGTAACAAACAAATGCGAGAGCACGTCCGTGGGGAAAGTAAATAACACAAGATTTGCCGGGGTAGTTAGTCCCGGGCTTGAATGCTCTCGCGAGATATTATTAATATAAATACTTGGGAGTACAAATATTAATATTAGAGTACAATTACGATGAGTGTAAAGACCCTAGTTATCTTAGCTGACGAGTGCTGAAGATTGCTAGAAGAACCAGAGATGATGCTCTGCGAGTTCTTGATACAACAATGGAGTGTTGTGACGACTGTGAGAAATCGACGGTCTCTCACAGTGTGTATTAGCTGAATGTCTGAGCTCCTGAGCTTGTGAATCTCTTCGAATCTGAATTATAAGGAGTTCTTGCCTCTGCCGACCGTCTTTTGGTTGAGAGGTGCTGAGAGAGAAATCCTAAAGTAGATTCAAGAGAGAGAGTCGAGAAGAGAGAGTTCTTCTTACTTTTTACGAATGTTTTCCTGAATGTCTGAACGTTTGAACCTTTCTCCAGGTGCTGGAGGTTCTCTATTTCTAGGACTGGGAGTCGCTGGGCGATCGCCTCTGCTGTATTATAATAAGCGGGCGATCATCTTTAGCGCATGGGTTGGTCTCCTTAAAGTCCGCAGAAGTTGCTGGTTGCCAGAAGTGCGAACCAATGAGAGGCTAGCACGCATCTATGTCGCTGTCTTGGGAGGCCCTACTTAGGACCTTTCGGCGGGTCTATCGTTAGGTGAGGCCATCCCTGTCACTGACAGCTGCTGATGGGATGGAGTCAACGATCCATGTTCTGCGGCGCCTCTCGCGGATCTGCACATGGGTCCTTGCTTCGTGATCCAGTCTTCGTAGAATTTGACGGACGATGGCCTTGTTCGAGGCACAGGACGGTCATCCTTGGTCGGGCACCAGAGTCAATCGCTAGGTGCCAAAAGGCGATCGCCTTGGGATTCGATCGCTAGATACTCGAAGGCGGACTGTTACCTTCGTTTTGACAAGTTCGCCGTAGCTCATTTGGTCGTGAACTCAGTCGCTCCGCCCTTATACCGATCACCGACGAGGCGTATAAATCGCCGCACAACATACAGGAATACATTATCAGCCATTTCGGATTTCCCAAGGCAATAATCAGTGATGGGGGATCCCACATTTGCAACAGGTTATTTGATAAGCTTATGGAAAAAAATAACATAAATCTTAAAGTTGCAACTCCGTACCAACCACAAACACGGGGTCAGGCTGAAACAAACAACCAGCAGATAAAAATGATATTGGAAAAAACTGTGCGCCCAACTCAAAAAGACTGGGCTGATAAATTAATCGATGCATTTTTAGGAATGAGCCCCTACCGTCTAGTCTATGGAAAAACTTGTCACCTTCCAGTTGAAATCGAATATAATGCTCACTGGGCAATTAAGGCTGTTTTAATGGAACTGAAAGAAGTTGAACAGAAAATACTGCTGCAAATGTCTGAATTAGACGAGGTGAGGAACGAAGCATATGAGAACTCTTGGATCTACAAAGATAAAGTTAAGAGACTTCATGACCGGAAACTTAACCTCAAGCACCTTGAACCAGGTACGAAAGTGTTAGGAATATGCCCTCGAACGCCACTCAGACGATGAGATATTGGGAGTATTGTATTGTAATTATGAATATTAATTTAAATATGGCATTTATGATTTCATATTACTATATATCACGGGCATTGTGATTTGGTATATAGAATAATAGTCCTTCCATTTTAGAGCAAGCATTCCACTCCTCGTAGAGATAAGGAGATAGGCACTGGAAGTGTTTAGGGCTTGAATGCTTAACTAGTTCGCAAGTCGATAAAACTTAACTTGGAAGTAAGTTTAGCCAAGACTTGTATAACACGTACTTTGACATGTAGAGTGCCTGTCTTCACTAACAGTTAGTAGGAGCACACGTTATAGGTATGCTAATGGGATTAGTATATTCGAACATGACTCACCTCGATTCGATCACATGGATTTCATTCTGGGATTGTCAATGACTGAATCGAAAGGTTGTGGTAGGTATACGTGAACATTTGACTTGAGATTGCACTAGGAGATGTGCTTGTGACGTTAAGTTAGTCATTAGAGTAGTTTGATCCAATCACCGGTTGGTGGAGTCAACCTCGAAGTGCAACTTAGTGGGCAAGTAGTAGTCTCTACTGAATACCAAGATATGATTCTTTCTCCTGTAAGTGTGCAAGTAAATGTCCTATGCGGTTAATGGCAAATGAGACTTAAGTATTTGGCCAAAGCATTTAGAGCTAGTTGTATATAATAGACGAGAGCTCGGTGATCTCAGTTTGCATTAACAAATATATAGAGTCAATTTATAATTGGGTTTGACTTTACCGTTACCCTAATACTTGACCGTATCATATGATTGATGTAACACCCTCAACCCGTTCGGGAATATTACAGCGCTGCAGACCCATTTTTAAAGGATCTACTAGGCTAGATACCAAAACAAGACATCACATCTCTTGTCAGCATGGCTAAATACTGACTGAGTAGACCGATTTGGTCTTTCATCGGTAACATACAACTTAAACTTCGTGTACATCTCCTATTACAAAACTACCCGCACATGGGTCAAAATACAACAACACTCCCATACAATGGGAGAACATTACAACATAAAGAATAATACATTCGACCAACAAATCTCAATAGTGGCCCTCATGTGATTAGTATCATTTGCCTTCCATCATCCTTCGTACCGATCGTGTAATGCCCGGTTATCCCCTTCTAAGCCAATAACCATTTTATACCTAAATGCATTTACATAATATGCATTAGGGAAGCATGGCATACAAGTAGACATTTCGTGAGCATGAATAATTGCTATTTCCATTCGCATTGCGTTTATACGATATGTTAATTATCTCTTCTAACATGATAAAAGTCAAGATATTTTGTTGCAGTGAGGAGCTCAGTTTCTCCGTAAGGAGACCGATGTGCTAAACGATTATAAAGTAATAATTGTAATGCCCTAAAAATTCAAAGACTTATTTAAATGCTATTTATTTTGCTAATGATCAAGGATTTTGATATGTACAGGTTGTCCGATACTTGGACCAATATGTTCCTAACATAAGATGAAGGATTTAAAAAGAAAAGATTTCAAAATAAATTATAAGGATTATTTTAGAATTTATGAAAGTGATTTCGAAAAGTTCCGATGATTTTGATACAATAAAATTTTCATCATGGAACACTTATATTGCAAAAATAATATTAAATTATTTTACTATTATTATCGAAAATCCGTTCTGAGCATATCGAAGATTTAACTCCGACGAGTCCAAAACAGGTCGGAAAATCGAATTTGGACACCGGGAAGCGGTCGAACCGGCCGATCTAATTTGATGGACATCTGCCGGTCACCACCGGACACGCCTACCGACAGCTGCCGGTCACGACCGACAGAAGCTTCACGGCACTGTCTAAATAAGGCTGTTCAGCTGTCCGGATAAGGTTGATTTTCAACCAATTTTGGACCCATATAAATACATATATACGTAAGTATGTTCCAACAAATGATATACCATTTTGAAGCTGTGAACCTCAAATATAAAACGCCTATAACATATTTCCGTTCCAAAAATTATAAAGGCCTCAAATAGCCCGATCAAACAGGAATCTCAAATTTGATAATTTTTCAAAGGTGTTTGATAAAAGTCCCCAAAGAGATTTCAGATTTTACTTCAAGGATTTTAGCACATCCATCTATAGAAACTGATCTTTGCACATCAACAGGCACAAGACCTGAGGTAAGATGAGGCTTTTCCTTGTTGTATCATAAGGATCATATATTGATTAACATTTTCATATGTGACTGTTATTGAATGATCATGCGTAACATGTGTATGTGAAAGAATGATTAAGAAAATGAAGTATGGTACTTGATTGATGGCGGGTAGGCATGGGACGCGGGGGACCGGCGGACTCAAAACATGGTGGCAAATACTTGCGGCTGAAAGTCGGTCAAGGAAACCCACACTGAATGAAAAAGGTTGAATACGGATAATACCATTGGTTGAAAGTCCAGTATGGGAACCCCCGTATACATGTTTTATTGGCCAATTATATGAATAGGTTCTGAAAACCATGGCTTATCACTATCAGTCGAGTATCACACTTCAAGGGTACCCGAAGAAAGGATTTTACAAGAACATGACTATATCATATAAAGTAGTTATTTGTTGATGAATTTGATATGTGATACTTTGCTATTAAAGAAGTTTCATCTTACTGAGCCATTAGCTCACTAGATTCTTATGATACAGGTGAGGATGCTCATATTTAGGGGTTGACTATACTTCATCAGTGTTGCCAGTCGGAGATTTGTCCATATGCCATTCTCCAGCTATTTTGTCCCTATGCTGGAAGACTATGTTGTGTTTTGAATAAGATCGCTCTGTTATGGTTTTGTTTATGTATTAAACTTAAGGTTGTGTAATGTCTTGAACAAATAATACCCATTTGCGTTATTTCCCTGAATTCTTGCTTTTACCAAATTTACAATTATGGTTTTCAAAGTACAAAAGAGTGATACTCCCCAACTTAGTAGCACGGACCCCTTTGCGGTTCAGCTTCTATGTTAGGGGGTGTTTGTAAAACCCTAAAATTCGAATTCCTAATTTACATCTAATTTCGAATTTTTCCCTAAACTTTGTAATGATTTATTTTATATCCTAACTATGTGTTATGTATTAAAATTAAATTAAAATTTACTAACCTAAGTTTATACCTATAATAAACAATTTGCAACATCCGAATGATGATTGGAATCCCACTAATCTAGGCTAAATATCACATCGTAACCGATCCTTCATTCCCCATTCAAACCCAATTATGAGCTTTCAATATCTTCCTATAATAAAGATTCCCTGCATTATTATCCCTAACAACCATACATGGTTATACCTTAAATACTACATGCCTTGCCCTATAATTCCATAAGCCGTCCCTCCCATATTTTGCATCGACCCACAACCAGAAACACACACACATCATCATCTTTTCGCTGCCAAATAAGAAGAAGGGAAGCAGGTCTCGGCGTTGAGAGTGAAGTGCTAAACGTTGGAGTGTTGGTAGTGTTTGATTCGAGCCTAAGTCCTTGTTGCATTCGGTTTCTTTTGTCCAAGTTGACATTAGGTTCTTGATGTTCTCCTTTTGCTCTATTTGATTCGAATTATGCATCATAAAACTTGTCTATTAATCAGATCTAAAGTAAGTTAGACGTAGGGTTTAAAAGGGTTTAGGAATTGGTTGTGATTTCATGTGAACAAGCTGTCCAGAAATTTCAAGCTGTCCAGAAATTGGGTTATTTTACACAAGGTGTAATTTAATGATAACGACATGTTTTTGTATAATTCTTGAGCCGAAAACTAACTTCATGATGTATATTATCTGAATATCAAGTTTTATGGTAATTGGAGGTCGGTAAGGTGGTCTTTAGATTTTTGGGAGTTCAAGTGTCAAAACTGAGAAATCGAGTCTGAAAAGCAGTCGAGGTTTTTGATTTTTAGTTTTCAAACCACAAGGAGATAAGTAGGTTATGTGTGAGTTCCCAAGATTTTTGTGGACTTTTTTGTAGTGTCTAAATGGGTTAATTAAAGGCAATCTTTCTGTACGTATGTGTAGTTAACTTCCTGGGTAGGTCTGGAAAGATGATTTTGATATGGTACATACCCTTTGGAATAAAATCTAGAATAATTACATTAATTACCTAACGCGTATAAGTATCTATGATAATTATTTGATCACCTCAGTGTAACACCCCAAAAAGGCGGCCATTGCAGTGCCGTGGACCCCACACTGGGACCCACCAGGCGATACCCAAAATACAGATTAAATACACAATAAATGTGATACCGAACCACAATACATAATACTTACTCCGATTAGGAGTTCACAGTAGTATGGCCAACGGCCTCATTACACAGGATCCGAAATACGAGTATAATCCATATGGAGATGGAATATACCTTAAATAACAATAAATAGTCCACAATTAAAAATAAAGCGGAAAATTAACATTACACGGTCCGAACATGACCGGACGACAAAAGACTTAGGGCACCTGAACTAGTTTCCTTCGAACCCTTCGCCGTCACCATGATCTTCGCGTGTCTTGCCTTTTCCTCGACCTAAAATACAACACAAGTATTTCGCCCAACAGAGGGTCAGATATACATGATAAATGGTTTCTCAAGATATTATACAATTCACACATATTCGATTTCAAGGAAAAACAACCCGACTAATGAACATACCCCTCGGGCGTATGAACGGTTAGACACAAAACGTCGAACACATCCCAATATATATATGGACTATGAACGACCAAAAATAGTATCGTTCAATGATGGACATCACAGTACGCCCGATCCGGAAATGTGTTAGTGCACATGTCCACCCCATATACGGAATCCAGGATATATGTGGGACCATGTACCTAATTAGCCTCACGAACTACGTCTCGTGTGCACAGTCCAATACGGAAACATCCACGCATGACTATATATGTGCCTGGCTAAAATTCCTACATAATGACCAATCGGAACGCAGATATGATTCCGGAGATGTCACGATACAACATGACAATGAATTCAATAAATCACATATCCGATTAAGGATCAAGAAACTCACCGAAATGATAATAAGGATCAATGACATCAACGGTTCAAAATGACGAACTTGGGAATGTAATTCCACGATGAAAACAGAACATCATCAAGAATAATATCAAACCACGGGTCACAAATTTATAAGTGTTTCACATATACGAAATGCATAATCATCACAAGAATCCAAACATCATTATAACCAAGCAAGATAACTTGCCTCAATACGGAGGCGAGAATAGTCCTTCCTTGTCAAACGAGCGAACGGTCCTCGACTTAATATCGATTACTCGAACAATCAACCTTTTAAGGGATACAATTCATTCAATAACACATTCTCATAACTATCGATGTCTCGTTCAGCGAATCGATATCCTAAATTCAATTCACTTAGTTCGACGATTTTTGTATTAATTCCATTTCAAAGATTCATACTAACTTCAATTTATTATGATTTTCGATTACCATTCAAGGTGTTCTCGATTATTCATGTGGTTCAAACGAATGAGTATTTATCAAGAACAATCCTCAAGGAGAACTTGCTAAAAATGGATATGCCGATAAAATTTCTTAAAATTAACATCAATATTTTCAAAGAATAATCCGAACAACTACGTTCATGAAACATTGACTAAAACAAAGGTTACTCGGTGATTACCATTGTTCAACGAATCATGAGTTTGTAAAATTAATACTATGTTCATCGATTATGAGTTTATCAAGTTAGTTTAGTGATATAGTTGAGTTATTCATCACAAGATCATTACGAAATCATCATCAAGGTGAATTAACATCTCTGAACTATAATCTTATGTTGGTGTAATCCAAGGTTCAACCTAAATTCATCTAGTTCAAAATCTCTCTAAACATGATAGTTGATTCAATATAATGATAAAAATTCTACACATTAACCTATCTAAAATGAAATTAATGATTATTATTGTCTTAGTAATGTTAATAGTTCAGCAAGAAGAGTGAGTTTCTATTAGCCATGATTACTACCATTTAAATCATCAAGAATTCATCATATCAAACCCTTGATCTCCATATTCATCATTAAGTTGTTGAAAAAACTTAACTACAACCATGTTTATCTTGATTGATTTAACATTAGGTAGAGTATGTATTATCACTAACATTATAACTACAAAATTATAGAGTGAATTCGTATAACATACCTTCAGAAATGAAGAACACTACACCAAAATTACAAGAACACACTCTAAGCTTCAAGAATGACTCTAAACTTCCAATCAACAAGCTCCAAACCAAGATATATAGCTCAAACACAAGTTGAAAGAAGGTAGAAGTGATATAGGGAGGCAGGGGGATGTTTATACTGGAGAAATATCAAAGTTAGACGTGCAAAATGAAAGACACAAGTTGCCTTTATATAACAGCACAGTTCGCTACGTACGTTATACACCAAAGAATAACGTACGTTATCATCTTTACGTACGCTACACCAAAAGTGTTACGTACGTAAGCTAATTTCCAAAGACTATTGGACTAAAATACGAACATCATTACGTACGTTATGGCTTGCAGCTTTACGTACGTAATGTAGGTCAACTAGGTTGCCTCCACAAGATCAGATATTCGAGTCACGCCCGACCCCACACGCCGAGAGTTGAGATCGGATATGACTACAAGTATTACATACGCAAAAATCACCTCCTTACGTACGTAAATCTCACACTATAGCGGACGTTATGCTAAAGGGTTAGCGTACGTTAAGTGCAGAATTATTAGCCCAAAATGCTCGTATCTATACAACGTTGAGAAATCAAATCACAGAGCGAGTGATAGCTATTATCAAGTCTATTATGATACATTTCAACATCAATAAACATGAAACAAACACAATAAGACTACAATAGTATTGAATCATCCGAATGATAGAACAATAGGTAAGAATTTCTGTCTGATATTACATACTCCCCCCTTAAAAGGAGTTTCGTCACCGAAACTAAGGGGTAAACAATTCGGGATACCTCTCTTGCATACTGCTCTCCGTCTCCCACGTGGCTTCCTCGACTCCATGTCGTGACCACTGAACTTTTAGCCGGGGAATCATCTTGTTCCGCAATTGTTTGATCCTCCTCTCAAGTATTCGTACGCGGCGCTCCTCGTACGAATGATCCTCTGCTATATCGATCTCATCTAACTGAAGTATATTACATGGATCAGCAACATATTTCCTTAACTGGGAGACATGGAATACGTTATGAATCCGGCTCAGAGCTAGTGGCAACGCCAGGCGATAGGCTAGATCGCCTACTCGTTCCAAAATCTCAAATGGCCCGACATATCTCGGAATCATCTTACCTCTCTTCCCAAAGCGAAAAACACCTCTAGTAGGGGACACCTTCATTAGAACATGGTCGCCGATGTTGAACTCAAGTGGTCGTCGGCGGTTGTCTGCGTAAGACTTCTGTCAGCTTTGAGCCGTCAACAAATGTCTCCTAATCAGAGCGATCTTCTCACGGGCTGCTAACAACATATCGGGTTCTGTACCCAAGGTTTAAGATGGATTGTCCCAACACAGAGGGGATGTACAACGACGGCCATACAACGCTTCGTAAGGTGCCATCTGAATCGAAGCATGCCAGCTATTATTATAAGTGAATTCCACCAAAGGTAGTTGGGCCTCCCAATCATCCTTCAAATCGAGAACGCACGCTCTCAACATATCCTCTAGAGTCTGGATAATCCTTTCAGTCTGACCATAAGTCTGTAGATGAAAAGTTGTGCTGAAGTTCAACTGCGTCCCCATCGCACGATGAACTGCTTTCCAGAAATGTGACACGAATCGCCCGTCACGATCTGATACAAAACTCTTAGGGGTACCATGTAACCTTACAATCTCTTTGATAAATAGCTGGGCCAATCTATCGGGTCCCCATGTGTCTTTAATCTCCAGAAAGTGGACTGATTTGGTCAGACGATCCACAATCACCCAAATCGTATTCATCCCTCATCGACTCGTCGGCAGGCTGGTGATAAAATCCATCGATATGTCCTCCCATTTCCATTCGGGAATCGGGAGCGGTTTCAGCATTCCTGTGGGTCGCTGATGCTCAATCTTAACTTGTTGATAGGTCAAACACCTTGAAACAAATTCTGTAACTTCACCTTTCATACTTCCCCACCAATAATATTGTTTCAAATCCTTATACATTTTGCTAGCCGGGTGAATGGAGTACGGGGTAGCATGAGCTTCTCTCAGGATAGAGTTCCTTAATTCGTCGTCTGCGGGTACACAAACTCGGTTCCTGAAGTGTATCAATCCATCCTCGTGGATCACAAATCTAGGTGCCTTCCCTTGAGTTACTTCATCCCGAACTCGAGATAAGAACGGGTCCGTAACTTGCTTCGATTTAATTATATCATCAAGGGACGATGAAATCTCAAGTGTATAGAGTTGTCCTTGAATGCATTGTAACCAGACTTCAATTTCTGGCCTCGCCAACTCTAATTGCAATTTTCGCTGAACTGTCAAGCGGGTAAGCATCTGCTCCTGTACTATTTTGTGACTCAACACGTCGGCAACTACATTTGCTTTGCCCGGATGATAAAGTATCTCGATATCACAATCCTTGATGAGTTCTAGCCACCTTATCTGCCTCATTTTTAACTCCTTCTGAGTAAAAATATACTTCAGGCTCTTGTGATCGATAAAAATCTGACAGGTAACTCCATACAGATAGTGGAGCCAGATTTTTAAAGCAAACACCACGGCTGCAAGTTTTAAATCATGGGTGGGGTAGTTAACCTCGTAAGGTCATAGCTGTCTCGATGCATAGGAGATCACCTTCCCGTTCTGCATCAGTACACATCCAACGCCTTGTTTAGACGCGTCACTATACACCATGAATCCTCCCGTTCCTTTCGGTAGAACCAAAATAGGTGCCGAAATCAACCGACTCTTGATTTCATCAAAACTCCGCTGGCATGCCTCTGACCATAAATACTTCTTATACTTCCTCAGCAAATTAGTCATTGGTTGGGCAATTTCGGAAAAACCTTCCACGAACCGTCGGTAATAACCTGCTAGTCCTAAGAAACTGCGTACTTCCTTAACGTTCTTTGGTGGTAGCCAGTCTCGGATAGCTTCTATCTTCTGTGGGTCTACTCGCACTCCATCAGCTGATATCACATGTCCGAGAAAGATAACTTCATGCATCCAGAACTCACATTTAGTAAATTTTCCATAAAGATGCTCCCGCCTTAACGCCTCGAGAACTAGATGAAGATGACGCTCATGATCTTCATGGTCATGAGAATAGATCAGAATGTCGTCAATAAAAATGACTACAAAGTGATCTAGATAATTAATAAAGACTCGATTCATCAACTTCATGAATACTGTCGGGGCATTAGTCTGTCCAAAAGGCATCACTACGAACTCATAATGCCCATAGCGAGTACGAAAAGCGGTCTTCGAAATGTCAGACTCACGAATCCTCAAATGATGGTAACCAGACCTCAAGTCGATTTTAGAAAACACAGCAGCCACCTGAAGCTGATCCAATAAATCATCAATACGCGGCAATGGATATGTGTTTTTAATGGTTACCCTGTTCAGCTCATGATAATCAATACACAGACGTAGGGATCCGTCTTTCTTCCGTACAAATAGTACTGGTGCTCCCCAAGGGGACTCACTAGGTCTAATATAGCCCTTCCCGGTCAAATCCTCAAGTTGGCATTTCAGCTCCTGCATATCAGTCGGAGCCATACGATACGGTGCTTTTGAAAGCGGGGACGTACCAGGCTCTAACTCAATATTGAACTCTACATCACGATGTGGAGGTAAGCCTGGCAACTCATCTAGAAATACGTCTGGGTAGTCTCGGACTACCGGAATATTGGCCAATTCGACTGGTCGATCCGCTGTTTTGGTCATGAAACACCAATAGCCAATACATCCCTGATTAAGTAGTTTCACTGCTTTCATAGCGCTAATGACTCTCCCGGAACGGCTGGGATTGTCACCCTGGAAAATACACTCAACACCATCATCAGATGTGACGGACACTGTTCGTTTACGAACACTAAGTATGGCATCATGACAGTCCATCCAATCGATACCCAAGATTACATCATCTTTAGGTAAATCGACCAAAATTAAATTCGACAACCACTCACGATCGTTCATACGAATAGGACAGTTCTGCACTTCACGATTCCCAACAATTCTTCTACCATCGGGTAGACCAATTATATAAGGTTCACAATTGGTAACATGATCTAATTGCAAACGACTCAAACAAGAAGCAGAAAAAAAGGAGTGTGAAGCACCAGTATCAAAAAGAACACAGATAGGCTGAGATCGGATCTCGAGAGTACCTGTAATCATGCTAGCTTCGGGATCGTCGGCCTTCTTCATCTCGTAGACCCTGGGTTTTGCAGCCCCGATACTAGATGCACCAGCTTGATTTCCACGACACATCCCTCTGTTTGCCCCGGTAGTCTGATAAGAAGCGGACGGAGGTACACGGTCCTTGACGGAAGATTGAACTGGAGCATGAGGTGCTGCTGGAGTACGTCCTAGTACACTCCTACAATAACGAGCACGATGTCCATTCTTCCCACAAGTATGGCATGCAACGGCTGGCCTTGTGCATTTCGAATTGATGTGCCTCTGGTCTCCACAGTTATAACACACAACAGATAGGCTGAGCGCTCGAGGTTGCGATCCGGTTGGCTTCGACGCCATGGGTTTCCATTCAGAAGGATTTGGCACTGGTTGGGGCCTCTTGAATGTTCCCCAGTTGCTATCAGTTTGGTTCTGGTTCTTGAATTTTTTGTTGTTGGACTACGGTTGCTTCTTCGAAATTTCTTTCATGGTCAGTTTGTACTATAGAGCTTTCGCGATGAATTCTGGTAGGGTCGCACAGTGATGGTTCAACAACTGCATTCTCATTCGGGGTTTAAGCCATTTTAGAAAGTATTTGATCTTATCGGCCTCCGTTCGAACAATCGTCGCGACAAAAGGAAGAAGTGCCTGGAATTTCTCGGCAATAGATAGTACGTCATCATCTTCAGACGGGTCTGGATTCAGCAATTTTGATAGTTTGGCCTCGCATAGAGGACCCAGATAGTAACGGTCTAGCATGGGATTCTTAAATTCCTCCCAAGTACATACGCCATCAGCTGGCCTCACCGAAAGCCACCAAGTGTGGGCGCCCTTGCCCAGGTAGTAAGCTACTACGAAGATGCGATTCTCTGCTGGACAGTCTACCATATCGAACAATTTCTCGAAGTGTTCAGTCCAATGCACGATATCAGCAGGCTCAGAGGAACCTTCAAAAATCGGGGCTCGCTGGCGAGAGATATCGTTGATGATCCGACTCACCGGTCCTCCATGTACAGGAGATGCCCCCTGATGCTGGTCGGTAGCAGCTCTCTGCATAGTTTCCATTAACTGACCCATCTGGGTCATCTGAGCCATCATGCCCTGCATCATAGCGTAAGGATCGACACGAGCATCCTCGCGTCCAGTGTGGTGCGATTGGTCCCTAGAAGGCGAATCACTGCCTGCGGAACTATGCTCTGCATTCGCACGCCTATTGGCTCGTGGTATCGGGATTCGGCCCCTTCCACGGCCTCGTCCCCCTCTGCCACGGCCTCTCAAATTTCTTTCCATACTTAAGGAATCAATTCGTAAAGATAACCATAAGTACAGTTCATGATACCAATCAGAATTCATGCTAAGTTAATAGCAACAAGAAATTACATATTCAAGAAAACAATTCGTAATGAATTATCGACACTACGAGGGTCACACAGAATATCATATCGACGTTGAGCCGAACAATTTCAATCATATAATCAATCCAGAATTTTCTTCGAATTATCGATCAGATAAATCTTGCCACAAATTCTCAAAATATCAAGATCGACAAAGAGATCCATTCCGATATCAATATCATGCCAGTAATTAAATCATGGCTAAAAAAAATACGTACCGTATTTGGCTCGTAGGATCAGGCGTTTGCACATGTCACACGTGACACGAAGGTCTCTTGATACTAGTTCAATACACAAAGACTCAAAAGAGAAAAAACAAAAGAAAAACGACAACCATCTTTGATACCATCTTCTGTAACACCCCAAAAAGGTGGCCATTACAGTGCCGTGGACCCCACACTGGGACCCACCAGGCGATGCCAAAAATACAGATTAAATACAAATAAATGTGATACCGAACCACAATACATAATACTTACTCCGATTAGGAGTTCACAGTAGTATGGCCAACGGCCTCATTACACACAGGATCCGAAATACGAGTATAATCCATATGGAGATGGAATATACCTTAAATAACAATACATAGTCCACAACTAAAAATAAAGCGGAAAAATAACATTACACGGTCCGAACATGACCGGACGACAAAAGACTTGGGGCCCCTGAACTAGTATCCTTCGAACCCTTCGCCGTCACCATGATCTTCGCGTGTCTTGCCTTTTCCTCGACCTAAAATACAACACAAGTATTTCGCCCAACACAGGGTCAGATATACATGATAAATGGTTTCTCAAGATATTATACAATTCACACATATTCGATTTCAAGGAAAAACAACCAGACTAACGAACATACCCCTCGGGCGTATGAACTGTTAGTCACAAAATGTCGAACACATCCAAATATATATATGGACTATGAACGAACAAAAATAGTATGGCTCAATGATGGACATCACAGTACGCCCGATCCGAAAACGTGTCAGTGCACATGTCCACCCCGTATACGGAATCCATGATATACGTGGGACCATGTACCTAATTAGCCTCACGAACTATGACTTGTGTGCACATTCCAATACGGAAACATCCACACATGACTATATATGTGCCTGGCTAAAAATCATACACAATGACCAATCGGAACACAGATATGATTCCGGAGATGTCACGATACAACATGACAACGAATTCAATAAATCACATATCCGATTAAGGATCAAGAAACTCACTGAAATGATAATAATGATCAATAACATCAACGGTTCAAAATGACGAACTTGGGAATGTAATTCCACGATGAAAACGGAACATCATTAAGAATATTATCAAACCACGGGTCACAAATTTATAAGTGTTTCACATATACGAAACGCATAATCATCACAAGAATCCAAACATCATTATAACCAAGCAAGATAACTTGCCTCAATACGGAGACGAGAATAGTCCTTCCTTATCAAACGAAGGAACGGTCCTCGACTTAATATCGGTTACTCGAACAATCAACCTTGTAAGGGATACAATCCATTCAATAACACATTCTCATAACTATCGATGTCTAGTTCAGTGAATCGATATCCTAAATTCAATTCACTTAGTTCGACTATTTTTGTATTAATTCCATTTCAAAGATTCATACTAACTTCAATTTATTATCATTTTCGATTACCATTCAAGGTGTTCTCGATTATTCATGTGGTTCAAACGAATGAGTATTTATCAAGAACAATCCTCAAGGAGAACTTGCTAAAAATGGATATGCCGATAGAATTTCTTAAAATCAACATCAATATTTTGAAAGATATAATCCGAACAACTACATTCATGAAACATTGATTAAAACAAAGGTTACTCGGTGATTATCATTGTTCAACGAATCATGAGTTTGTAAAATTAATACTATGTTCATCGATTATGAGTTTATCAAGTTAGTTTAGTGATATAGTTGAGCTATTCATCACAAGATCATTACGAAATCATCATCAAGGTGAATTAACATCTCTGAACTATAATCTTATGTTGGTGTTCCAAGGTTCAACCTAAATTCATCTACTTCCAAATCTCTCTAAACATGATAGTTAATTCAATATAATGATAAAAAATCTACTCATTAACCTATCTAAAATGAAGTTAATGATTATTATTGTCTTAGTAATGTTAATAGTTCCGCAAGAAAAGTGAGTTTCTATTAGCCATGATTACTACCATTTAAAACATAAAGAATTCATCATATCAATCCCTTGATCTCCATATTCATCATTAAGTTGTTGAAAAAACTTAACTACAGCCATGTTTATCTTGATTGATTTAACATTAGGTGGAGTATATATTATCACTAAGATTATAACTACAAAATTATAGAGTGAATTCGTATAACATACCTTCAGAAATGAAAAACACTACACCAAAATTACAAGAACACACTCTAAACTTCAAGAATGACTCTAAACTTCCAATCAACAAGCTCCAAACCAAGATGTATAGCTCAAACACAAGTTGAAAGAAGGTAGAAGTGATCCAGGGAGGCAGGGGGATGTTTATACTGGAGAAATATCAAAGTTGGACGTGCAAAATGAAAGACACAAGTTGTCTTTATATAACAGCACAGTTCGCTACATACGTTATACACCAAAGAATAACGTACGTTAGTATCTTTACGTACACTACACCAAAAGTGTTACGTACGTACGCTAATTTCCAGAGACTACTGGACTAAAATACGAACATCATTACGTTCGTTATGGCTTGCAACTTTATGTACGTAATGTAGGTCAACTAGGTTGCCTCCAAAAGATTAGATATTCGAATCACGCCCGACCCCACATGCCGAAAATTGAGATCGGATACGACTACAAGTATTACGTACATAAAAGTCACCTCCTTACGTACGTAAATCTCACACTATAGCGGACGTTATGCTAAAGGGTTAGCGTACGTTAAGTGCAGAATTACTAGCCCAAAATGCTCGTATCTATACAACGTTGAGAAATCAAATCATAGAGCGAGTGATAGTTATTATCAAGTCTATTATGATACATTTCAACATCAATAAACATGAAACAAACGCAACAAGACTACAACAGTATTGAATCATCCGAATGATACAATAATAGGTAAGAATTTCCGTCGGATATTACACTCAGTAAGTACATAAGTATGGTTTTAAATTCATAAACTAAGGGATCTGAACGTGATAAAAATCTGAATTTAACAAAAGCTAAGGATTTGGTTTAACCTAACATGTTTTGCTCCTAATTCATTTGAAACACCAATTCAAGATACTTTTAAACCTATGTTATGAATATTTAATATTTCACATTAATGAATGAGCTAATAAGTATTTAAAATCCGTAACGACTTTAATGAATGTATAAGTAATATATGATTATAAATTCTGTAGATTCCCTGAAGAAGGAGTGATTCATCCTCTTGTGATCCTTTTTATCATTGCTTGCTTTTTATAAGGTACAGATATTCTGACCTTTCTCTTAAGGTTTCTCATGATTCTCATACATCTTTTGATTATTGGTTATTTCCGATTATGATACCTTTGCTTTGAGCCTTCTATTATGACACTTCTGATACGACACTTATGATTGGAGCCTTTGCTATGAGCCTTTATATGAACCCATGTGATGGTATTTTTCTGATGACTTATTTATTCTGTCATTGCTATGACATTCTGTTTGACCCTTTAGTTTGCTACCCAAGCTTTCACTAGTTATGGGGGTTCTATGACCATGTCATTGAGGCACCAATGACATGACTCCACGTTGGGCGAGTGATGACCCACTGCCTCCCTTGCTGTTCTGTATTATGAGCTCAAGTATTATTTTTCTGGCCATTATGATTTCTGCAGGGGCGTATGGATGCATCCTAGATCTGATCTAATATCTCTGGTGAATGGTGATTGTGTGCCATACACGTCATTCACACTCTGGGAGTTAGCTACTCCATTTATGATATTATGATGATATGATGTTATGATGATATGCGTCTGTGCTCGTGGTAGATTTCTGTAACCATTATATAATTTACTACACTTATGTTATACCTTCTGATATTTCTCCATTGCACCATATTCTGTATTTCTCAATTCAGTTTCAATACTTTGCTATATATCTGTTCACTGAGCTTTTTAAGCTCAGCCGCATTTTCTTTTCTTCCGCGGAAGGTTATTAAGCTGGGAGCTGGGCTATATTTGGGCTGAGAGTAGGAGCTGTGTGTGGACTTATCTACCTTAGACTTCCTAGCTTTTTGGACTATGTTTTCATTATTTAGACTTGGATTATGTTTTCTTCATTTTGGATTATGGAACTTATGTCTTTCTTTTAAGTCTAGTTGACTTACATTTTGGTATTTATGATTAGACTTCCGCTTGCGTTCTATTATGTATGTTCTGATATGCCACCACAATGTGATACTTCTACCCTTGTTGGGTTGGGGTGTTACAATTATGGTATCAGAGACCTAGGTTTGACCTGTAGAGCTTAGGCTATGACCTGTGAGGATTGGGTACACATTAGGTTTCCTTCTTCATCTTTTCCTTTCGTACTTCATCTTTATTTTTGACTTTGCTAATCGTTCAGATGGTGAACGCACGTCGTAATGGTCAACCTAATGGGGATGATGAAGCCCCAAACCTTGAGGCCATGATAGCTAATGCCCTTGCTACCATACTTCCGGATCTTACTACAGAGTTGACCACACGAATCACTAATGATATCCGCACTACTAGAAAAAACACCTTTTAAATCAGTTAAAATAGGTCTTTTAAATCGGTTCTCGAACCGTTATAGATCCAGCCGATGTAGAAAATTGACGCATTTAACATCGGTTATTTATCCGATGTAGAAAATACTTTTAACATCGGTTATTTAACCGATTTAGTAAGTTGATATAACCGATTTAGAATCTTACATTCCAGATCGGATATCCGAAAACCCGATTTAGAATGTTTAGTTTCTAAATCGGTTACTGCTTTAACCGATTTAGAATGTGTAATATTCTAAATCAGTTACTGCTTTAACCGATTTAGAATGTGTAATATTCTAAATCGGTTACTGTTTTAACCGATTTAGAATGTGTAATATTCTAAATCAATTACAGCTTTAACTGATTTAGAAAAATTGATATTATGGTTCAAAAAATGGTAGATTTAGAAAAACCCTGTTCACAAAAGTGGCAATTTTTAGATCACGACAGAATCCCTTATAAAACATATCATGACAATAAAATCTCCAACAAGACGCCATATATTCTACCCAAATTATCAAGTTTACACTATTCTATTACAAAACCCTGTTTACATCTTGCAAAAAATGTACAACAACAGTTATTACAAGAGATTTATAAATCTTGCAAAAAATGTACAACAACAGTTATTACAAGAGATTTATAAATCTTGCAAAAAAAGTGCAATCACAAAATGATGAATGATCCCTACGCAGCAAATCCCTACGTACCCGGTTCCCATATTCCTCTCTTACTACTTCGATAAAGATGTAAAATCTAGAAAATATTGAGTCCAACGTCTTCGTACGTCATCAATATCATCCTTCGAATAAGGCTCTTCGATATCAAATGTCTGCAAATTAATAAGAGGCCACTAATTGATCAAATATCCATCTGATATCCCCACCCCAACCCCCAAACAGATTCATAAAACTAAAAAGCAAAGGGCAAAAAAACTAACTAACAAACAATCATATCAGACAAACAAACACTGGGAGAGAGGGAGAGAGGGAGGGAGGGAGAGAGAGAGAGAGAGCGAGAGAGATTGAAAGAGATCACATATGACTCAAAAGTCATTTCGCATATATGTAAACCAACAATTGATAAGAATATGAAAGCCAACCTCAGCAAGTTGAACAATAACATCACTTCCAAGAGGAGTGTAGACGTCGTGTACATCAGGAACTATTAGCATCAACGGCTGCAATGAGATGGAAGAAAGATAGTTTTAACATATGTAGTAGAAATCTCAACTGAACAGTGATTGAAGATATTATCTGGCTCAAGAAATAAGGTGATAGGCATATAAGTCTCATGGCTCCGATTAAAAAAGCCAAAAAAAAGAACAAGTATAATAGTCTTAAAACCTACCCATAGTACTAACACTGATATAATGTTACGAGGACAACATAATATGTTCAAAAATATCCATTGTACGAGTTAACATCAAGAAGTTGAAGTTGAGACGGGAGTATCCTCCTGTGCTCCCCATTCTGTCCAAGATCCATCATAAACCGGAACATTTGTCTTCCCAAGTCCCTACAACATAGCATCTTTTAGTTTAGCAAACGATAACGAGGGTTATTTGCATAAAAGTAAAAACGTAGTTTTTTCATTCAAGGGTAGCCTCACTTTCAAAATAGACGTGGAGCCGAATCCGTCACCTCCACATTCAAGGGTAGCCTCACTTTCAACGCCAGATTAAATATATTTTAGAATCTTATGAAATTGGTCTTGGAAGCATTGATAATGTTGTTATCATTAGTTATAACACATATTGTGTAACTCAGATGATCAAGTTGGCCCAAAGCATTTAGTATCCAACAATTGTAAATAACCAGTGTTATAGTATGATAACAAAAGGTATTTGATGTCATTAATAATTCGACCTTTTAATAAACAAGATTTAGGAGGTATTAAGTATTAGCAGTGCACTTAATTTGGATTCTGATCCATTGAATCCTTATGTATAAAAGTATAAAGCACAACCCAACGGGTTGAAACTGCTAACCGAACTAATTAGAATGATTCATGGATTAACATATTAACGACTTACCTTATCAACATCCATGTGGCTAGGAAGAGCTGCAACAGCACTCGGACCATAGCCTGAAACTACATTGAGAACGCCAGGAGGAAGACTAGCCTACACCCACAAAATGTATATAAATCCCGTTAATCTTTATGCCAAAGAATAAAGGTTTTAAACTAAACCGTCTAGCCATTTCACTAGAAACAAATGTTTATTTTACCTCAAGGAACAACCTTGCAGCATACAGAGTTGTCAATGGAGTCTGCTCAGCCGATTTTAGAACAAGCAAGGGCAGGCCCCACTTTCCAAGCAAGCAAAAGAAGAGGAAAGTTCCATGGAATGATCTGACCCGTAACACCAATTGGTTCATGCAAAGTTTGCACATGGTAAGGTCCATCTGCTGGAATATTTAAACCATGGATCTTATCCGCCCAACCTGCATGTTTCAAAGACAAAAGTTGTACCTATGCATAAAATTGTACATTTCGTATATATATACTGATAATTTTAAGTTATCGGCCAGTGTTTAATTTGGAGCTTTAGGAATACTATTAACTAATGATTCGATTACCTGGGGAAAGGGAATGCACTTACTCCCGGGCACGTGGCCACTTCTAATTCCTTTTCTTGGCTCAGCTGCAACACCATCAAACCTGAAAACGAATGCTCACTAGTATGTAGCCACTCACAACTATACTTGCGCACATATGATTATAGCAAAGTTCTTTAAATTCGAGCATCTATGTGCTGATATGTTTGGTTCTCCGTGTTATTTTTAACCTGTAAGAGCACCAGGAGTCATAACATGAAATAACACCAAAAACCCCGCCACATCAGCGCCACATCATTTCAACACCAAATAACATAACACCAAAAAATCACCCTTTATCATAACACCAAATAATACCACCTTTTGGGACACACACACACCTGCTCCATGCAACAAAATGGGCATACTCTTCTCTGTCTCATCTCTTTTTGAACTAATACATACAATGTAGACACATATAAGCTATACTTATTGCTGATTACTTAGTTCCATGGAAGCTGACATAGTTCAATGACCCAAATCAGATTTATATTCTAAAAACACTGATACAATTAAAAAAAATGAGTAGGTATGTGAAGTGTGGGACCTAATATGCGACATACTGTGAAGTAAGATGAAGCATCTTGTCAAAATCAAATAAACTGATCAAATATATAAACTTCCTACCCTTTTTCAAGCCAGGATGCCTGTAGAGAACATCTCTTTAGCATTACACCTAATTCTTCATATATAGTTCATTACTAGGAAAGGAGATGAATCATAAAAGCTAGAATTCCCACATCTTTCTTAAGCACGTGAAGCATTGTCGTGTTGCTGATATAAATTCCACAGATATAATAGCAATTCTCTCTATGAAGCATTCTCATGCTTTTCCAATAATTGACATTTCTATCTAACTAGAGGAAGAATTTTCGCTTTCATTGATTACCAAGCTCAACACAAGTCAAAATTCTCATAGTATAACGATCTTATGAAAAATACTCAACAAACACTCTGTACACGGATTAGAAGTCTAAAAGTATCCAATTGTTTATCTTGCCATGGTACCTATACCAGTGGGTAATGCCGAAATAGAACTTGGGGGAAGCTAAAAAAATGCTACGAAGGTTGCAAAAGTAAATTTTCAAAACAGATGAAACATTATCAAATCTGGGGGACTTTTACTAAACATAAGATAAGCGCATGAGCTACAGCCAAAATCAAACATAGTAGAAATATCCCAAAAAAATACTTATTCGTCTTCTTCAATGACAACAGTGCCTAATCCATTCAACCCTCCTTCAACAGTGCCGGATCCGTTCAACAGTATCGTCAAATTTAGCTGCTATGATGGATACCTAAACCAATTAATACCATAAAACCAATCCAGAAAATCGAGCAATTATTTCTAAGAGGAGTGATGCAAAAAAAGGAGAATAAAATAGAAAAATACACCTTGTATATATGCCGGCGCTGGTGGTAGGTAAATCGCCGATGATGGGTTGGGTAAACATTCGGCAGTACCAGTCTGGGTTCCAAAGAAGACGGTGACATCACCTTGTCAGGCCCGACATCCTCCTCCTCTGCCTCAAGCGGCACCATCTTGCGGACAACTAGCGGTGTAACCTCCTTGCCGCGATTATCGCTCGACCTCTTCCAGGGAAATATCAGAAGGCCAAAGATCAAAGCCATCAACTTCGTAAGCACCACCAAGACCGTGTCATCCCCCAACTTCACCTCCAAGGTTTGCTCCACTGATCTCAACAACTCCAGTGGCGCGCGGTGGTCGGAGCTTTTAGCCGGTATGTGAATCGCAAGGTTGAGGGGAGGAGATTGAGGGGAGGATAATGAATCGCAGGGTTGAATAAGAGGGGAACGGGAGAAGGTGAATAACCTAAACTAGGTAGTGGCTGTTTTATATGTTGGTATATGAGAACCGATGTGAAACATACACATACTACATCGGTTTTTTATTAACCGATGTTAATAAGTGATATATTAAATCGGTTCTTTATTGACCGATGTAAAAAATTGATATATTACATCAGTTACCGAATAACCGATGTAAAATGAAACCTAATCACTTTTTAAATCGGTTATACTACAACCGATTTAGAAAGTGCGATGTAAAATGGTATTTTTCCACTAGTGCCGTAACGGTGCTGGTTCGTCTAATGGTGGTGGTGGGGGTGCTCCACCCATTGATATTCATGTATGGATTGAGAGGTTTGGTAAGATCAAGCCACTTTCATTTAGTTCTGCTACCACCCCTGCAGAGGCAGAGGACTGGATAATCCATATGGAGAAGTTATTCGATGTCTTGGGATGTGCGGATCATTTTAAGACCAAATTGGCTACGTTTAAACTCGAAGGAGATGCGCTTAGTGAGTGGAAAGCGTAAAAACAGGCTAATGGAGGAGAGACATTTGTCACCACTTGTTCATGGAATGATTTTCGTGACATATTCTTTCTACAATACTTCCCTTTATCTGAGCAACAGAGATTTGAGCGAGAGTACAATGCCATTTATCAGTTTTAGAGTCTTCTGGGGACTACATGCAGAGGTTTCTCCGACAGGCCTGTTTTGTGGGTCCGATCGATGGAGATGCTCGCCGAAAAGTGAGGCATTTCAAGTGGTGTCTGAAGAAATGGGTACTCGATCGGGTGATCAACATCGACTTTTCTGATGTGGCACAGGTTGCCGACGCCGCCCGTAATATTGAGATTCTACATGAAGGAGGGGCTACAACAAGAGGAATCGCGATGGTGATCATATACATTCAAGGGGTCAGAGTAGTAATCACAAGGGTGATGAGCAGAGAGGTCAGCATGATAGGGGTAACGACCAGAGGAGACACGAACCGAGAGGTCAGGATCACCTTCAATTCAATTTCATGGACAAATTTTTTTAGAGCGGAAGAGTTGTAAAACCCTAAAACTCGAATTCCTAATTTACGTCTAATTTCGAATTTTTCCCTAAACTTTGTAATGATTTATTTTAAACCCTAACTATGTGTTATGTATTAAAATTAAATTAAAATTTACTAACCTAATTTTATACCTATAATAAATAATTTGCAACATCCGAATGATGATTGGAATTCCACTAATCTTGGCTAAATATCACATCGTAACCGATCATTCACACCCCATTCAAACCCAATTATGAGCTTTCAATATCTTCCTATAATAAAGATTCCCTGCATTATTATCTCTAACAACCATACACGGTTATACCTTAAATACTACATGGCTTGCCCTATAATTCCATAAGCCATCCCTCCCATCTTTTGCATCGACCCACAACCAGAAACACACAAACATCATCATCTTTTTGCTGCCAAAGAAGAAGAAGAGAAGCAGGTCTCGGCGTCGAGAGTGAAGTGCTAAAAGTTGGAGTGTTGGTGGTGTTTGATTCGAGCCTAAGTCCTTGTTCCATTCGGTTTCTTTCGCCATAGTCGACATCAGGTTCTTGATGTTCTCCTTTTGCTCTCTTTAATTCGACTCATGCATCATGAAACTTGTCTATTAATCATATCTAAAATAAGTTAGACGTAGGGTTTAAAAGGGTTTAGGAATTGGTAGTTATTTCATGTGAACAAGCTATCCAGAAATTTCAAGCTGTCCAGAAATTGGGTCATTTTGCACAAGATATAATTCAATGATAATTCTTGAGCCTAAAACTAAGTTCATGATGTATACTATCTGAATATCAAGTTTTATGGTCATTGGAGGTCGGGAAGGTGGTCTTTTGATTTTTGGGAGTTCAAGTGTCAAAACTGGAATATCGAGTATGAAAATCCGTCGATTGTTTTGATTTTTAGTTTTCAAACCACAAGGATTTAAGAGCTCTTCTTCTACAGGAGTGATATCCAGGTTATGTGTGAGTTTCCAGAATTTTGCGGAATTTTATGAAGTGTCTAAATGGGTCAATTAAAGGCAAACTTTCTGTATGTATGTAAAGTTAACTTCTTGGGTAGGTCTGGAAAGATGATTTTGATATGGTACTTACCCTTTGGAATAAAATCTAGAATAATTACATTAATTACCAAACGCGTATAAGTATCTATGATAATTATTTGAGTACCTCAGTAAGTACATAAGTATGGTTTTAAATTCATAAACTAAGGGATCTGATCATGATAAAAATCTGAAATTAACATAAGCTAAGTGTCACGGGGTTATACTTGTGCCTCACTAAGTCCTCACCGTGCGGCACTCTTAGGTTGTCTCAAGCCTAAGTAGTAAGCCTTCTAATAAACAAGACTGCTAGGAAGGGAAGTAAGGAAATGCTTGGGGAAGGTTTTCTCTTATTGCACATTAGCAAATCAGATTTCTCAAGAGTTACAAATGAGCCCCAAGGAGGGGCATTTATACTAATCCTCCTAGTCTAGCAAATGACCCAAAAAACATTACTATTCCAAGTATTTACAAGAATGTCATAATCTAGAATGATCTATACAATTCTAAACAATTCTAAGAAGACTCCTTGGAGTCCCCAGACCCCTATGGAACGTTCGGCCCGACCCGGCCCGAAGTGTCCCGGCCCGGCCCGGACAAGGCCCGATTCGGCTCGTAGCAATCCGACCCGATTTCTGACCTTCTGGAACCCTCTTTGACCTTCTGGAATTGATCGGTCTCCATCTTGAAGCTTCTTGGGTCTTTTTTCTGAAGAGTGGGTTCCTCGGCTTTTTAATGTCTACTGCTGTCACAAGGCTTTTTCCGTCTAAGCCTATTATAGGGGCGGTAGTCCTCTGTGAGCTTGGCACGGTCCATGTACGCGCGTGGCCCTACTGCGCGCCCATCCGACCGGCTTCGGCCGGATGCTGCTTGATGCCTGCTGCCTTAAGGTGGGGCGTGACATTCTCCCCCACCAAAGTCGTGACCGTCCTCGGCACGATGCTGTACCGATATTCTTTGATCTTCTGTCGGAATTGCCATAGGTGATCCTCGTGTTCCCAGCTATTTTCAGCGTCTGGGAGTCCCTTCCAATGCACAAAGTATTCGGTGTATGGGGCCACGCCCCTTCGTCGAACGTCCCGATGTGAAATGATCTCGGCTACTTCCTTGTCGAAGGAAGTAATCACGACAGTAGGTGCTCGATGTGACTGAGCTTGGCCCGGATCCTCCATGTCCTGATGGTAAGGCTTCAGTTGGCTAACATGAAAGACCGGGTGTATCTTTATCTTCGGCGGTAGTTCCACTCGATATGAAACTGTCCCAACACGCCGCTCGATCTTGTAGGGTCCCTCGTATCTTCGGATAAGTCCCTTATGCACAGCCCGAAATGCTTTAAATTGCTGCGGGAGAAGTTTCACCATTGCCTTCATTGAACTCGACCGCTCGTCGCTTGAGATCAGCCCATTTCTTCATTTTCTTGTCTGCCTTGTCCAATGATGCTCGAGCCAAGTCTGATTCCTCCTGTAATGACTTAGCAAAGGTCCAGGGGCTTTCCCGGGAGCCACATCCTCACGGATGCGTAACAATGATGGGTCTGAACCATGATTCACTCTGATTGCCTCATCAAGTGGCGACGAATTTTCTAACATGCAAAGTTGCCCTTGTACTCACTGAAGCCATTCCTCGATCTCGGGTCTAAGGAATTCCTGCTGAAGCTCCTTCTGAATTGTTAAACGAGCAAGCATTTGCTCCTGAACGGACTTACGACTCAAGGCATCGGCAACCACGTTTCCCTTACCCGGGTGGTACAGGATCTCAATATCATAATATTTGATTAGTTCCAACCACCGCCTCTGTCGCATATTTAACTCCTTATGAGTAAATATATACTTCAAACTCTTGTGATCGGTGAATATCTGAAAGGTGACGCCATAAAGGTAACGACGCCAAATCTTCAAGACGAAAACCACGGCTGCTAGCTCCAGGTCATAGGTCGGATAATTAACCTCGTAAGGTCTCAATTGCCATGAAGCATAGGCAATAACCTTCCCATTCTGCATTAATACACATCCGAGACCGTGTCCGGACGCGTCACTATAAACCACGAATCCCTCCGTCCCTTGTGGCAAGAAAAGTACAGGTGCTGAAATTAACCGGCTCTTGAGTTCCTCAAAACTCCGTTGACACGCGTCGGACCACACGTATTTCTTATCCTTTCGCAAAAGGTTCGTCATTGGTTGAGCGATTTTCGAAAATCCTTCAACAAACCGCCGATAATAACCGGCTAATCCGAGAAAGCTTCGGATTTCCTTAACATTCTTCGGAGGTAACCAATCTTGGATAGCCTCCATTTTCTGAGGATCAACACGCACTCCGTCTGATGAGATTACATGCTCGAGAAACATCACTTCGGACATCGATAACTCAGATCTGGAAAACTTTCTATAAAGTTGCTCTCATCTCAACACGTCGAGAACCTGATGACGGTGAACCTCGTGCTCCTCTCGGTCACGAGAATAAATCAAAATGTCATCAATGAAGACAACAACAAACTGATCCAAAAAGTCGATGAAAACTCAATTCATTAACTCCATGAATACCGCAGGTACATTAGTTAACCCAAACAGCATTACCACGAACTCATAATGACCATAGCGTGTACGAAACGTTGTCCTTGCGATATCCGACTCTCGAATTTGTAACTGATGATATCCAGATCTCAAGTCGATGTTGGAAAACACTGAAGCTCCCTGAAGTTGATCTAAGAGATCATCAATACGGGGTATATGATACTTGTTCTTGATCGTCACCCTGTTCAACTCCCGATAATCAATACACAAGCGAAACGAACCATCCTTCTTCTTGACAAACAACACTGGTGCTCCCTACGGGGACGCACTCGGTCGGGTATAACCTTTCTCGAACAACTCCTCAAATTGATTCTTCAACTCCCACATTTCGGTTGGGGCCATCCGGTACGGTGCCTTCGATATCGGGGATGTACCGGGCTCCAACTCAATCGTGAATTCCACATCTCTCTGTGGAGGCAAACCAGGTAACTCGTCTGGAAAAACATCGGCATATTCCCTCACTACCAGAATTTCCGTCAACATTATTGGTGATTTCTCGGTTTTGGTCATATAGCACCAATAACCAATACACCCCTGACTGAGTAATTTCACAGCTTTCATCAAGTTGATGACTCTCCCGGAACAACTATGATTACCTCTCTGAAAAACACATTCGACCCCATCGTCTGAAATGATAGTGACCATACGCTTACGGACACTAATGACGGCATCGTGACGATCCATCCAATCAATACCCAAGATGACATCATCTCTCGGTAAATCCACCACGATTAGGTCTGCTAGCCATACACGGCCATGAAACTAAATCGGACAATTCTGAATCTCACGATTTCCGATAATCCTTCTACCATCAGGTAGACCAATGACATAAGTCTCACAACTAGTAGCACTACCCAGACGTAGTCTACTCAAACATGACTCGGAAATGAATGAATGCGATGCACCAATATCAAAAAGGGTACACACAGGTTGAGATAGAATAACGAGTGTACCTGAGATCATCCGGGCCTCTGGATCGTCGGTCTTCTTCATCTCATAAATTCGGGACTTGCCGGCCCCCGAACCGGACGCTCTCGTCTGATAGCTCTTTGCTCCAAATTTTTTCGCTCCTGTCATCTTGAACGACGCGGACTTAGTGTCCTGATTATGAACAGCTGACTGCTTCGGGGCCTGAGATGACACCGGAGTAGGTTTGGAGTCCCTTCGGCAAAAACGGGCCTTATGCCCAGCAATCCCACAGTTATGGCACGTGATAGTCTGCCTCAGACACTTGGTGCTGAGATGACCAAGATCCCCACAGTTAAAACAGGTGATGGCCGAATCGCCGCTCGGATCGCGATTCACGGGTGCGGGCGCCACAGGAGGTCGCTCAGAGAAAGTAGAGCCCGCACGAGGCTTCTTGAAGGTTGTCTGACCGCCATCAGACTGATTACGATTCTTTGACTTCTTGCTAGCAGATGAAGGTTGCTGCTTAGAAATCTCCTTAGCAGTAAGCTCATAAGTAAGAGCCTTCTCAATGAATTCGGCCAGAGTGGTGCAATTATGATTAAGTAACTGCATCTGCATGTGGGGTTTCAGCCTCTTGCTGAAATAATCTTATCCGGCTCGGAGTGAATGATAAATGAGGCGAACAGAAGAAGTTCCTAAAATTTCTCGGCAATGGCGAGGACATCCTCGTCCGCTGAGGGGTCGGGAGTGAGTAATTCTGACAGTTTGGCCTCTCTGAGTGGGGCCGGATAATACCTCTCCATCATGAGAGTCTTGAATTGATCCCAAGTACATGATCCGTCGGTGGGCTTGAACGACAACCACCAAGAATGAGCGCTCTTACCCAGGTAATAAGCCGCAACAAAAATTTGTGTCCTTCGGGACACTCTACCATAGCAAATAACTTCTCGAAATATTCGATCCAATGAACAATATCCGCCAGATCAGATGAGCCCTCAAAAGTAGGTGGCCTTTGGCGAGAGATGTCGCCGATGATACTGCCCACACTCCTCTCTTGCCTCTGAGGTGGTGGTAGAGGAGCCTGTTGATTTTGAGTAGTTGAGTTATGCATTGTCTCCATTAGTTGTGCCATCTGAGTCATTTGGGCCATCATGCCCTGCATAAAAGTGAGTGGATCAACCCGAACACCTTCTGACTGAGCTGTGTCCCGGGTACGACTCCCCGATAGTGAATGATCACGTCAAGGTGAATGAGTGGCAGCGTCGCTGCTTGATGAGTTAGCATTATTCCTCACATTCGCACGTGTATTCACACGAGCTCTCGGGATTCAGCCCGTACTGCAGCCTCGTCTTCCGCGTCCTCTGCCTGCTCTCGCCATACTGAAGTAGGAAAGTCACATGATGATTATATCTCTCGCATGAATATCACATTATGATTACATCGTGAAATGATGAAAATGAGCATACGCGCTCTAGCACAGTGATTACATGAATGATTAACTGGGGTGACATAATTATCTGATGAAATTCTTGAAATGATTATCTTGAACAAGTTAACAAGATTAATGATATGATTCTCAAGATCAACAACTGAACTATGAAATGAACTAATTGATTAATGAGTTAACATGATCGTCCCGATCAAAATGAATAATGATAAGGATTGTTGACTGATGAATGCTTAATGAATGATTCTTTTTGCCAGAAATTATACCATGGCACTAGAAATCTTACAGTTCTTGGTCTGAAGGGCTCGGCATTTGCACAGGTCACATGTGACGCGAAAGTCTAATGATATTAGTCCGATGACGATGATTTCAAATGAGACATGACTCGAAAGGTAGTATTCAAAACCACTCTCCGATACCAAGTCTGTCACACCCCAAACTAGGCAGATATTACAGTGTCGTGGATCCCCGACTGGGACCCACCAGGCGAATGAAAATGATGAATTAAATAATATAATTGTAGTACCGAACCACATTATATTACCAAATACTCCGATGAGGAGCTTATGTACAATACACCAGGACAATACAGAATACTAGTATATTTTATATGAAGATAAAATACACCACCCTGAATAAATAAACATCTCAAACGAAATTTTGCAGCGAAAATACAAATGGAGAAGAACAAGAATGACTGAAGAGACTGGGGCCCCCTACTAGTATCACGGGGACTCCTCGCCGTCAACATGCTCTTCCCGTGCTTTTACCTTTCCATGACCTGAAAACAATATCCCCCAACGGGGTCAGTTACATAGAACAACAATCCTCAAGGGTTGAATATACACAATCATGATATATCTCAATTATGAAGTATCCTTAGTTATGAATTTAAGCTGAAGAGGAGCATCATAGTACGCCCGTAATGTTCTGTGCAAGTGTACAATACGAGTGCCCGGACACACCAGTCCTTGTACCTAATTAGTCTCACGGAGGTAAACGTTCCCGTGTGCACAGTCCAATGTATCGGTGAACCCAATACATGACTATCGTGTGCTCGACTAAAAATTCCACACATCCACACCCGGCCATGCAATATGAACCCAGAAGGTCATATGAACGAGATTGACCATAATGAATATCAATGAATAATAACCCGACAAAGTCAAGAATGACTCATCGAGAAGAAAATAACAGTGTTGCGAATGATAGCTCAATGAAATGATTGGAACCGTCGTTCCTCGTGAATGAAGTGATTATTTGACAATTACAAGTCTCAATACGGTTAATACAATTATGAATGAGTTATGATTATGAATGATCAACAACAAAAGGAATAAATATCCTTTTAACCGAGTAAGAATTAACTTACACACCGCCGACGAAGAATGTCCTTCCACGAACAACGTCCTAAATGAGATGTCGGTCCTTCGAACAACCTCGAATAACATAATTACCTTCAATTTGGTTCAACACACGAATCAAACACGAGTATAACTAACTCAAAACATCGATAAGACTAAACCATGTTCATTGGGGCATTATATCGAACATGTTGTGGCCAATCTTCGATTGTTTACAACCAAACCTCAATAATACAAATATCAAATCCCCAAGAAGTGTTTCAAACCAACAAAACATCTTCAATACGATCAATAATCCAATATGAATATCCAAATTCGTGATTTCAACAACAATTAATCGAAAACCCCCAAATCCAACTCAATATTCAAAGTGTTCTTAAATAATCCTTCAATAATCCAATGAATATTTATACAAACTCATAATCATATGTATATCTCTTCATACAATACGATTATAATGTCCAAAACATCATATCTCAACACAAAATCGAAATCCAAGATGTTTGAAGAATATTACCTTTGAAGATCCAAGCACTTTGATCCGATGAACACGCGTTAGATCGACTATCCGAGCTTCACAACCGAATGAATATGATGAAAACCGAGTACTCAAGTGATAGGTGATGGAAAATATCTCCCTCAAGCTCTCTCTCTCGGATATAAGTTGAAGAAATGAGAAAATGAGGAAAAAGTCCCGTCCAAGCCCTTATAAACTGCCGAAAGTTACGGCCGTAACTCGGCCTACTTACGGCCGTAACATCCCAGGTCAACGGCCTTACGACCGTAACCAGCCAGCTCGTATGATTGTAACTCGGCTTCGTCCAGAAACTACCGATAGCTATACGACCGCACCCGTACCTGTCTTACGGGCGTAACTCGCCCTCGTCCAAAACACCTGCCGACATCCATACGGCCGTACCCGCACACCTTACGGGCGTAACTCGACCGATACGGCCTTACCCGTCCAAACTTACGGGCGTAAGCCCCCTTCGTCGAAATTGACCAGGCACCCTGCCTGCAACGTACAGTTGTATCCGGCCAAGCCTAACGACCGTACTTGCCTCATCTTAGGTCCGTATGATGCAACCCTTACGGCCGTAAGTCCTTCTCGTCCGACACATCCTGAAAAATACGAACACCCCTTACGGCCGTAGGCTACCCATCTTACGGCTGTATCTCACCTTCGGCCAAAAACGCCTGGGCACCCTGCTCGACACGTACGGCCGTAACTGGCCAAGCCTTACGGCCGTACCTGCTCAACTTACGGCCGTATGCCGCAACCCTTATGGCCGTAAGTCCCCTTCGTCCAAAATCACCTTGAACCAACGAATGCATGTTACGGCCATAATGTATGACTAGTTACGGCCGTAACTCGTTGCTGGACAAGATGAAAATCCGACAACTCCGATTTCTCGTTACTATTGATGAATGATCCGACGTACCATACGTATGCGAAAGTAAACAAGTCCAACATATGCCAAAGATGATACTTCCAACACAAGGCTACCAATCACGATGATAATAATAATAATAATAATACTCTCGTCTCGACACTCAAACGGAGATGAATTGACGATCGGTAACAGATACACGGTTACAATAAGCCAACAATGAACACAAACAAATGAATCATGAATGATGAGTGATTATTAATGAGTGAAAATACTGAATGACAATTACAGACTGATAATTACTGAATGGTAATGAATGAATTACAACCGGGTATTACACTGACGAGGCCTCTGGAGTTCGGTACATGATGTATACGAACATGGTGTGTGATCCAGGTACGAGGCCTATGGAGTTCGGTACATGATGTGTACGAACGATGGTTGTGGCCGGGTAGGGTCCGTCGAGGCATCCAGAGTTCGGTACATGATGTGTATGAACAGTGTGTGTGGTCCGGGTAAGGTCCATCGAGGCCTCCAGAGTTCGGTACATGATGTGTATGAACAACGATCATAATACAGTGATTGTTTGGGTAGCATTTTAAATACAGGTCTCGGACTCATAATGATATCTTATCTAGTGTGTTTTGAAACGAGAATCGGGCTAAGGCCCTAATGTTTACGAAAAGGTTTTGTAAATTGGGACTCGAGGTCCAAAAGAATTTCTGCTTTAAAAATCCCCGAGATGATGTGTTCCTTTTCAAATTCGAAATTCTAAAACTTCTCGGGAACATTTTTTTAATTGATTTCCGTATTAAATTCGTAGTTGCTATTTACTTGTTACATTTCGTATCGTATTATACTTGCACTAGTAAAATAGTGGAGTTTTACTAACCCCCGAGTAATTGGGGGGTGGATGTTTGTTTTGCATCCAGGTACATGCAGGTTCAGGGGAGCAGTAACAGGATTGGCACAAGAGGATGACGAGCTGTGATACTAATCAAGAGTCGAGAGTTGGTAGAGTTTGGTTGTATTGTTAGAGTTGATTTCAGTCTTCCGATGTATCGTGTTTCGATCCCTGTGTGGGTAATGTTGTTTTAGTCAGTTCTGTTGATGGAGTTGTGTGACCTCATCGGTCGTTGTATTCATGTATAAGTGACCTTAACGGTCTGTATTATTATATTGTTTGACCCTGGCCGGGCAAGCATTTGGTTGTTTATGGATGTTTAGCCTGGTAGATTCTTGTGGAAAGGGTCGACGGCATGTAATATTCTCATACGGTCTTGGGGGTGTTACAGCAGAGTATTCCTGGCTACGCTGACGGAGTCAGCTCAGGATTGGTTCCACCAGATACCCCCTGGGACAATCACCAGCTTCAAAACTTTCAACTCTGCGTTCTTGACTCACTTTGCAAGCGCCAGGGCGCACCAAAAGACCTTCATGTCCTTTTTCAGCATCAAGCAGTACTCCGGAGAAGCGCTGGGAGCTTATGTGACCCGATTTACAAAGGCATGTCTGGAGGTTCCCTCGTCGGCTGAAGAGGTAAAGACCAGTGCCTTGACGCAGGGACTAAGGCCTGGACTGCTACGCACCTCGTTGGCTAAAAAACCGGCCAGAACATATGACGAGGTCTTAACCCGATGTTCAAAATACATCAATGTTGAAGAAACCGAGAAGGATATGGAGGAATTGCAAGAAAAACCCGAAGATGGGGAAAGAGGATCTAGCAGAGTAGTGCGGCGCGAGGAGTATACCTTTCAAGGAAATCTGCCTCAGGAGGAAATGCCGCGTGGAAAGATAGACCGGAACACAGACCGAAGGAAGAGCGATACCGGTCTAAGGCGACTGATATTTGACCAGTACAGTCCGTTAACGATGAGGAGAGCGCATGTTTTGGAAGCAGTTGAAGGTAAGATGAATAGAGTTATCGAGTGGCCTACATCTCGTTCTAATGGGCCTACCCAGCCGAAATCCGATCTTTATTGTCGATTCCATAATGATTATGGGCATAAAACAGATGAGTGCAAACACCTTAAAGACGAGATCGAGAGGCTGGTCCGAGCGGGGCATCTAATGGAGTTCACATATCAGCAGAGGAATGGAGGCCAAAGGAAACCACCCATGCCCCAAGGGGGGACGGGGAAGAAAATAGAAGCCCCTCGGTGACCCGCTGCTCCCCCAGCTAAGAAAGGAGTGATTTACATGATATCAGGAGGACCAACCGACGGAAATTCTAAGCAGGCTAGGAAAGCTCACACGCGACGGGCTAGGTGTCATCAGTTCGAAGAGGTCCCCTCTGTAGGCAGCGGGCCTATCATTCAGTTCGGCCCTGCGGATTATAGCAGGATACATGTGCCTCATAATGACGCACTGGTCATCAACACAGAGATTGCCAGTTATGATGTGCAAAGAGTATTCATCGATACAGGAATCTCGGTGGACATCTTGTTCTATGATTGTTTCAAACAGATGAACCTTGAGGTATAATTAAAGAAAGTAGATACCGCACTTTATGGGTTCTACATAACTGAGGTGCAACCGGTCGGGGAAGTGGTGCTTCTGGTAGCACTAGGTCGGATACCTCATCGAAAGGTCAAGACGCTCAGGTTTTTAGTGGTGGACACCAAATCGGCCTATAACGCCATTCTAGGGCGATCGGGACTCAACAAGTTCGAAGCAGTGGCATCTACCACGCACATGAATGTAAAATTCCCCGTAGGAGAGTAGCCGGGGATCAACTTGTGTCCCGATCTTGTTACCAAACAATGGTAAAAGAGGACGTCCGAGCTAGGAGGCCCGGATCCAAAGTTTAAAAAGAATAAAAAATCAAAGGCGCCCGAGGAAACCAAGGAAGAGGGTGTCAAGCCTAATGAGGAGTTGCTGGAGATAGAATTGGTTCCTGGCAAGCCAGAAACAAAAACTCGCGTGGGAAATCGGTTAGACGATGGGGTAAGGGAAAGCCTTATATGCTTGCTAAGGAGATTTGTGGACATTTTCGCATTCGCGGCCAAGGATCTGGTGGGAATCAGCCCAAAAGTCGCCGAGCATAGGTTAAACATCGACCCAACCGTAAGGCCAGTGAAGCAGAAGAGGAGGCATTTTGGGCTGGAGATGGATGGGATCATTAGGGAAGAACTTGACAAGCTCCTCCGAGCTGGACACATAATGGAGATCCAGTTTCCGGAGTGGTTATCCAACACTGTCATGGTAGGGAAAAGCCAAGGGAAGTGGAGGATGTGCACTGACTTCCTAGACCTAAATAAAGCATGTCCAAAAGGATCACTACCCGTTACCCCGCATAGATCAGCTGGTGGACTCAACCTGGGGGTGCGAGTTGCTCAGTATGATGGATGCTTCTTAGGGATATCATCAGATTCCCCTCGCACCCGAAGATAGAAAGAGGGTTAGCTTTGTGGTATCAAGAGGAACTTTTTGTTATGTGCGCATGCCTTTTGGGTTAAAGAATGCAGGAGCCACATATCAAAGGATGGTCGACAGAATCTTTAAATCCCAAATCGGCAGAAACATGGAAGTGTACGTGGATGATATGCTAGTAAAAAGTGGAAAGGCGGGAGAGCATATCAAAGATCTAGAGGAAACGTTCGAAAATCTGTGCATGTGCGGAATGAAGCTCAACCCATCAAAGTGTTCTTTTGGAGTGAAATCGGGAAAATTTATGGGATACGTACTCACAGAGCAAGGAATCGAGGTCAACCCAAAAAAGGTCAAAGCATTGATATAAATGAATCCTCCAAAAAATATCAAGGATATCCAGATAATAACAGGAAGAATAGCGGGGCTTAGCCGGTTCATATCACACCCATCCGAGAAGGGATTCCCATTTTTTAAACTCTTAAGAAAAGGGAACAAATTCGAATGGACCTCCGAAACGCAAATAGCATTCGAAAAATTAAAAGAATATTTGGCTGAGCTGCCTCTGCTCACCAAACCAGTACCAGGAGAAGAGCTCATACTCTACTTATCTGTAGGAGAAGGGGCGGTTAGCTCGGTCTTGCTAAGAGAAGAAATGAGTAAGCAAAAGCCCATTTATTATACAAGCCGAATTTTGCAAGGGGCAGAACGGAACTATTCCGAGCTAGAGAATGTAACACCCCCAATCCACTCAGGGATATTACACGTCGTAGAACCTTTCCTCAAGGATCTACCAGGCTAGTAACAACATCGAACAACTCAACAATGCCTTTAAGGCTAAAAATGACTCAGTAGATCGATTTGCTCTTTCAATAAAAACATACAACTCAATTACAACACATGCCCACGCAGGGGTCAAAATACGACGAACTCTCGTACAACGGGGAAAAATACTGCAGCGTAAATAAAGTACAACTGAACCAATACACAATGTACGGTTCCACATGTGATTAGTATCGATCATCTTTCATCATCCTTCGTGTCGACCCTGTGTTATGCTCCCAAAACCTGAATGCAAAAACAGACTTCCACCCCCCGAATACTCAGGGGTTAGCAAAACGCCACTGTTTTGCTAGTACAAGTATAAAATACGAAGACAATCCATACATATCATACTCCAAAGACTTAGAAATCATAAACATACTTCCTGAGGTACATCACTTGATCAAAACGGTTAAATCGACAGATAGGGGTAAACCCGATATAAATCTTGTAAAAACACTTTACGATCTCGGGAGTTTTGAAAACATTTGGGGATTTTAAGAATTCTCAAATCTTTCGAAAACATTTAGGGACACAGCCCAAAAGTCATTTTCCCAAAACAAAATTACGATAACAACACACGGGGTCCATGACCCGATCATACCATAACAACTTGTTTCCACAGATTATTCGCGCCCCGTGCTAGATAGCCACGGACCTCAGATGCTCTCGTAGAACAAACCCGAGTGAATAACCCACAGGGAAACTATATCAAATCACATGTCACCGTAAAAACAGTCACGTGACTACAAGCACCGATACGTACTTAACCAAACCACGACCATAAGTTATTCCGGCATCGCACTAACAAGCTACGAACCTCGGAGTCCCCGCAAGACATACCCGATGATAACCCCATCAGTTATCCCGGCATCGGGCTAAAAAGCCACAAACCTCGGAGTCCCCGCAAGACATACCTGGTGGATAACCTTACGGTCAGGCCCGACCCATACTAGCAAGTATGGATCCCGGAGATTCAACAATCCTACCTGGAGGCACATCACATACAACAATCACATAACAATGAGCAGAACATCCAGCCAAGCAACACTTAAACATCACAACCTCCTTTCAAAGAGGTAACAACTAATATCACACACATTACGTTTTTACCGAACAAGTACACATACATTACGTAATCCCCAGCAAAGGATTACGGTCTATTAAACTCATTCAAAGTGATCATAGCATCATTCAACATACAAAACCAACACACATATTCTGAGAACACATATATTCACGAAGTACACGAATTATCGTTGAAAGACAACATTTATCGAGAACATACCGATCCCTTTTTACGTTCATTAAACATTGGGTTTCGCATAAAATCATTTATCAATAATTATGCCTACGAAACATGAAACGTATGGACAAGATACTTGCCTCGATACCACGAGCAACCGAACAACGAACGGACGCGGTCGGATAGTTCTCGAGCTTCCAAAAAACGACCAAGGATTCGGCAATCCCACGAATACTACGGAAATAACATCACCACGAATCAATAACACTAATCGAAATCCGAAACGATCTTAAAAACAACAAGGATCTAAGTGTTCTCAAAGAAATCAAAAATCGTTTATCCGGGCGATAAAATCGATGAACGGTTAACAAAATCTGAAGATTACGGTCAAGACAACCAAGAATACACAACCAATTGGATGAGATCGGTTAAGAATCACAAATCCAAGGAAAAACCCCAAATTCAAGAAACTAGGGTTCTAAGAAGAGATTACCTTGATTTGGACCAAGAAGACGATTCGATGTTGTTAAACACCTATAAATCCGCTCGAAGATGAAGCTAGAAAAAGAAGATCGCTCAAAATCGCCTCTGGAGCTCACTCCCGTCGGAAGGGATGAAGAAAGTGAGAAATGACGAAGTGAAGCCTACTGTCCAGTATTTATACTGGACAGTCATTAGCGTGTGCTAACTAGACAGCATTAGCGCGCGCTAACGAGGTCAACGCCCAGAATTTACCGAATAACACTATTAGCGTGTGCTAGGCCCATGAGCGTAGTGCGCGCTAACGGGTCATGAAACTAGTCCAGTGGCCCCTGGACAGAACTGCACCTACCGGGTAGCGTGCGCTAGAAAGAAGAAAGAGCGTGCGCTAAGCAGTCGATAGCGTGCGCTAGCTATCGACCTTAGCGTGCGCTAACAAAGCCCTAGTCCCAGTCCAGTAGCTCCTGGACTGCCTCTGGACTGCCAGTTACCGTGCACTACACATTCAGTAGTGTGCGCTAACCACAACGCCGTAGCGTGCGCTATGCCACAAGCATTAGCGTGCGCTACACCACAAAATCCCAGAAACTCACATAGTGATCCGAAATGCCTCCAAACAAATGTCCCAACAAGGCACACCTAAACATGGCACAAAATTCCAACGATGAGGACAATAACAATCCGATAAAACCCCCAAAACTCAACGAATCCGGAACAAAAATCCCGGGTATTACATTCTACCCCCCTTAAAAGAAGTTTCGTCTCCGAAACTTAAAACATAGGACGATCAACGCAAAACAATTCCAGATGACATAAGCTATCCGTTGCCAACAGCCTATAATGAATCACATGCAGCACGTGGCTGCTACCATGCATTTCGCTACGTCAGAAAGATAACAGAACGCAACAAACAAAATCAATATGGTTGACCAGCCCGAACAGTACGTCAATCAAAATGCGATCTAATCGCTGAACAAATACAAAATTCTACACACAAGGATTGGAAGATCGAAAACGAAGTTAATCTCCCGAGCTCAAGGAAATTACGAAGAAATCTAAACGTTCAAAAATTACGATACAAGACCAACAAGACTGGACAACAAGCGATCGAACCATAACGATCGAGACACATCGGTAGAACAATCATATTCGAATCATGACGAACAATAATACTCGAACAACAAACCCAAAGTTCACATCTCGACTCGAGACTGTAACACCCCGAGATATTCGGAATAATTACAGCGCCGTAAACCCTTTAGATAAGGATTTACAAGGCTGATTTTAAAAGAAGTGTAAAAACAATACAATCGAACAACTGAAGTTCAAATACAGATTTGATTCAACCGATCAAATGAGTTAACTTATACAACCATAACGAATTGACCTTATTAAAACAGACGTACTCGAGTACTAAACGAACCAAGAAGACCAATCACAATAACAATAACACCAATCACATCACTGAGCCATCTCATCATCCTGTCGGTACTGTAGTTGCTTTCCCGCTCCTCGGCTACCTGAACATCAAAACAATGTCCACCCCCGAAGGGGTTAGCAAAACAATGCTAGTACAAGTATCATCATACAATAAATCATCAATGTATCATAAAACATGCAAAACGGACTTCCGCCACCGGAATCCAACGATGCGAATCCTCACGATTCCATCAACACAATACAAGGTAATCCAGCGATCCAGCGCCTCAAAGATAGATCCCCATGATGATCCCGTCGGACCAACGCATGGTGGAAAACCCGTCCAACGATCCGGCGCCCAAGATAGATCCCCATGATGATCCCGTCGGACCAACGCATGGTGGACGTTCGATCCAGCGCCCTCAAAGATAGATCCTCATGACCCCCTGATCATTTATACCATAATCAATCAACTATGCATACACATATGCATTTCAATATGTTCATCAATACGAACAAACAATAACGAATATCACGAGAATTTCCAGAAATACATCTCATATTCAACAATATGAACAAAACCACAAGCATGATAAATCAAACTCGACATATGATACTTGCCTCGAAAATGGCAAGGACGAAACACTTCAATGATCTCGACACACTCGAAGGCCACCTCCTTCGATCAACGTAATAAGCTCGAACCTTAACAAAAGGAACGACATACAAATCATCTCAAGTCGAACGATGGCCTAACAATTCGGTCTATGGCCGAAAAGTTCAAAATAACCAATCTGTCTGGACTGCTTAGCGTGCGCTACGTACTCTACGTAACGTGCGCTAAGCAGGCCTGTTAGCGTACGCTATCCTGTAAGACTAGCGTGCGCTAGTTTCGAACTGATAGTTTGAACCGACCGATACATAACGTACGCTACGTACGTTTTATACGTTAACTGAACCCCGATAGCGCACGTTAACTCACATATGTTAGCGTGCGCTAACGTTGCATGGCAGAATACTGCTAACGGAAAAACTGGGTTGAACAGTGTTGAATTTATGAATTCTATGTTGATACAACAAATCATCCTCAAGTCTGACATGCTAATAAGGTTGTGGAAGTTCCATGATCATGAGGCACAAATATACGGATAATCCTCTCATCAACATATCTTTTCTAAGATCTTCACGAAATATACCAAGTTCCGATTATTCCATGTCCCAAAACATATGATTCCTTACGTAAAACATACGAACTAGGTAATCTCCGATTACTAACCATAAATCGATTTGAAAACGCTTAGGAGTTCATACTACTAAGATGGTTCAAAGGTTCATACGATGAATAAGTGTCGAAACGTCGAAAATACCCTTCTAACATGTGATGACCGATCATAAACAAAATAGCGGCTATCTAAACATGATCAGACGTCCTTAAGAACATTACTAACGTTGGTGAAGAATCACCTACCTCAAGTAGTGAAGAACACGGAGGAAAATGAAGCAATCCGACACCAAAAGCTTGAACACCAATCTCTAATGATATACGATCTTCAATCACGAATCAGGATGTTGATATGAAGTGTTTGGGGTGAAGGAAGTTATGTTCTAAGTGTAGGAATTCGGGTAATGAGAGTAGAGAGAACTGGAATCACGAATAGGATGTTGTCCTATTTATATAAATGGCTATTAGCGCGCGCTAGACCCTGTTCGTAGCGTGCGCTAACGGCTCACAGTCTAAACTGTACTCGGCACTTAGCGTGCGCTACGCATATACCTGTAGCGTGCGCTAAGGCGTTGACTCGGCTTTTCCCGAAAGCCGTCCAGGTACATCCGACACGATCCGACAGGGGTCCCCCGGCCAGATCTCACCTACTGCACGTCTCAATCAGATTGACTATGCATAGCGTGCGCTAATGACCCTCTGTAGCGTGCGCTATGAATCTACGTTAGCGCACGCTAAACACAGACAATAGCGTGCGCTACATGCGCAGATTTACAATCTTTAAATCACAACCACAGAATTAGACGCTCGACAACATCGGATTATGAAATACGGAAAATAATACTCAAATCAAGTACAATCATTACAATATCACAAGTTCCAATTACATAACAGAAATCTCGGGCATTACATCCTTCCTCCCTAAAAAGAAGTTTCGTCCCGAAACTTAAGATGAAAACAACTCCGGATATCTAGTCTTCATACTGTCCTCCGTTTCCCAAGTGGCCTCTTCGACTCTATGTCGTGACCATTGTACTTTAACCAAGTGTATTGGTTTATTCCTCAATTGTTTGATCCGGCTCTCAAGTATCTTGATTGGTCTCTCTTCGAAGGTGCCATCATTAGCTATCTCGATCTCGTCGAAATCAATGACGTGATCGGGTCGGTACATACTTCCGCAATTGGGATACGTGAAACACATTGTGAACGTGACTCGGCGATGGCGGTAAGGCCAACTCCGTATGCTAAATCTCCCACTCTCTCGAGGATCTCAAATGGCCCGATATATCTCGGACTAAGCTTGCCTCTCCTCCCAAAACGGAAAATCCCTCGTGTAGGAGACACCTTCAACAGTACATGGTCCCCAGCGTCGAACTCCAGAGGGCGACGACGTATATCTGCATAAGACTTCTGTCGACTCTGGGCAGTCAACAGTCTCTCTCGAATCAAAGTTATCTTCTTTTGAGTCTGAATAATCAATTCTGGTTCCGTCCCGATCAAATCCGAAGAATCATCCCAACATAGGGGTGATCGGCATCTTCTCCCGTACAAAGCTTCAAATGGTGCCATATTAATTGAAGCATGCCAACTATTATTGTAGGTGAATTCAACTAATGGCAAATGAACTTCCCAATCAGTTGACCAATCCAAAGCACAGGCTCTAAGCATGTCTTCTACAGTTTGAATAGTCCTTTAGATCGACTGTCTGTTTGGGGATGATAAGTCATGTGCTAAAGTTGAGCTCAGTCCCAGAGCCTTATGAATCGCTTTCGGAAGTGTGACACGAAACGACCATCTCGATCCGAAATAATGGTCTTCGGCCGTCTGCAATCTGACTATCTCCGCAATAAATATTCGTGCCAATCTCTCGGGTCCCCATGTATCTTTAATTCCCAGGAAATGAGCCGACTTGGTTAGTCGATCAACTACAACCCAAATCATGTTCATTCCCGTTCTAGTCCTTGGCATACTAGTGATGAAATCCATCGAGATATCTTCCCACTTCCATTCAGGGATCGGAAGCGGCTTTAACATTCCGGCAGGTCGTTGATGTTCAATCTTAACCTGCTGACAAGTCAAACACTTCGAAACATACTCCGCTACGTCCTTCTTCATATTCCCCCACCAGAAGTTTTGCTTTAAATCTTTATACATCTTACTACTGCCGGGGTGAATAGAATAGGGCGCGCTATGAGCTTCCTTTAAAATTGTCCGTCTCAAATCATCATCCTCGGGAACGCAAAGTCGACTCTGAAATCTCAGAACTCCATCGTCTTGTATCACGAATCCTGGGGCTTTTCCTTTCTTTACTTCGTCACACAATCGAAGGATCAGGGAATCGTTCAGTTGTTTAGACTTGATCTCCTCGACTAACGATGAAGTCAGTTCCATCACATAAAGTCGCCCTTGGATTCCTGGTGCCCATACCTCAATCCACTCGCGGATCAATTCTCGTTGAATACTGGTTTGGGACGTAAGTGCTTCCAACACTCGAAGAGAAACAGGTTTACGGCTCAAAGCATCAGCTACTACGTTTGCTTTCCCCGGATGATAGAGAATCTCCAAGTCGTAGTCCTTAATTAATTCCAGCCACCTTCTCTGCCTCATGTTTAACTCTTTCTGACTGAAAATGTACTTGAGGCTCTTATGATCTGTAAAGATCTGACAATGAGTGCCATACAAATAATGTCGCCAAATTTTCAAGGCAAAGACCACAGCTGCTAGCTCCAGATCATGAGTCGGGTAATTAATCTCGTATGGTTTCAATTGCCGAGAAGCATAAGCAATCACTTTATCCTTCTGCATCAATACACAACCCAGACCCTGATTCGAAGCGTCGCTGTATACCATAAATCCGTCAGTTCCTTCTGGCAGCGCTAATATAGGTCTTTGTCGTCACCTCCTCTTAAGTTCACAAACCACTGGCACTTCTCATTCCACATGAACTTTTGAGTTTTCAGAATTTGGGTGAGCGGTTGAGCAATTTTAGAAAATCCCTCTACAAAGCGGCGATAATATCCAGCAAGTCCTAAGAAGCTTCGGACTTCTTTCACGTTTTTAGGAGCTTCCCAATCCAAGATTGCTTCGACTTTCTTCGGGTCCACCTGAACTTCGTCGGCTGATATCACATGCCCAAGGAAGGTTACTTCCTTAAGCCAGAACTCGCATTTCGAAAGTTTTGCGTCTGGTGTTCCTTCCTCAAGGTGCTCAAAACCACACGCAGATGTTCGGCATGCTCCTCTGCGTCCTTCGAATATATCAAGATGTCGTCAATGAAGACGACCACGAATTTATCCAAGTATTCCAAGAATACCCGATTCATCAATTGCATGAATACCGCAGGAGCATTGGTAAGTCCAAACGGCATTACTACAAATTCATAATGCCCGTACCGGGATCTGAAAGCAGATTTCGGTATATCCGATTCCTTAATTCTCAATTGGTGGTATCCTGATCGCAAGTCAATCTTCGAGAATACCCTTGCCCCTTGCAGTTGATCAAACAAGTCGTCGATCCAAGGTATAGGATACTTATTCTTGATCGTCATCTTGTTGAGCTCCCTGTAATCAATACACAGTCGGAGGGATCCGTCTTTCTTCCGGACGAAGAGAACGGGCGCTCCCCAAGGAGAAACACTAGGTTGGATATAGCCCTTCTGTAACAATTCCTCCAGTTGCTTCTTGAGTTCATACATCTCGGTTGGCGCCATGCGGTATGGTGCTCTGGAAATAGAAGCTGCTCCAGGCTCTAGTTCGATAGTGAATTCCACTCCCCTCTGCGGAGGTAACCCAAGTAGTTCGTCAGGAAATACATCTGAGAACTCATTCACAACTGAAATAGACGAGAGCTCTACTCCTTCCTCTTTCCTCATGGCATAGCACCAAAGTCCGTGACATCCCTGCTTCAGTAATTTCACAGCTTTCATTGCCTTGATCAATTTTCCCGAGCTTCCCAGTCTCCATCCCCGGAATAAGTGTTCAGATCCGTCATCAGCAATGATGGAAATAACTCTCTCTCGGTAATTCAAAGACACTCCATAACGGTTGAGCCAATCATCTCCGAGAATTAAATCGTCACCGTAGATGTCAACTACAATAAGATTCGATGGCCAATCTCTTCCTTCTATAGATACTGGGAAATCCCTAGCTTCTAAGGTTCCCACAATTTTCTCTCTGCTCGGTAATCCCACAACATAAGGTTCACAATTATACAAGCACGAGATTTTCAAACGATTAATACAGTTCAAAGATATAAAAGAATGTGTGGCTCCCGAATCGAACAAGACACTAACTGGTTGCGAAAGGATCTGAATTGTACCTGATGCAACAGCTGTGTTCTGATCCTCAGATTTCCTCATTTCAGACAAAGGAGGAACGGACCCAAGATTGGATGCCTCTCTCTTCCCGCTTCGTGCTGAAATCCACTTTGCTGCGTCTGGTTCACACTCGTCTCCTTCGGGACTGGAGCTGGAGTGCGAGTACCAAAAGATCGGGTCGCACTCCCACAAAATGTTGCGCGATGTCCTTCCTGTCCACACTCGAAACAGGTCACGGCAGGCGCGAAACAATCACGTCGAACATGTCCCGTCTTGCCACAGTTGTAACACTTCTTTCCTGCCTCAAAAGCGATCGGTCTGCCGGAACTTCTTTCCACCTCGAGAAGGATGCGGAGGTCTCTGGATGAATGAAAAGAGGATCGACCCTTGCGAGGTCCGCTACTCTTATCCTCCGTGAAGTTGCGGACACCTTCTGTTTCTTTGCTTCCGTCGCTTTCTCTACTGCTGCCTCCTTCATATCATAGGCAAACGCCTTGTCCTGATACTGTCGCAAGGTGGTACATTCAAATCCGGACATATACTGCTGAATTTCCGGCTTCATTCGCATGTCAAAATGAAAAATCTTCTCCGCCTCGGTCCTGACCAAGTGGCGCACATAAGTCAGCTGGTGATTAAAAGTCTTAATCACGTCCGTCACAGATACTTCCGAATTTTGTGGTGAGAAAAACTCCCGAACTCGGGCTTCTCTCACTGGACGAGGACAATACTGTGCCTCCATCATCAATTTGAATTCCGTCCAGTCAACAATGTGCTCCTCCGGTCGAATGGCCTCCCACCAATCGAAAGCCTCCCCGGTCAAAAGATACTGGGCGACCGGAACCTTCCTATCGTTGGGACAGTTAATCCCTGCAAAAATCTTCTCTAATTCCTTCAGCCAATGATCCCACGAAAGCGACTCAGCGGAACCGTCAAATTTCGGAGGATGCAATTTGACCACCTCGGTAAGCCATTTATCTCCCCGATTATCCACGTTATTCTGCTGTCCCATCGCCGTCTGCATGCGATCCACAACTTGAGCAAACTGGTTTATCTGGGCAACCACCTGCTGAAGCACTCCCGGCACGTTAGGATCCGCATTATTATTTGCCGATCCCTGCTGTCCCCCGGAATGTAAATCCGTTCGACTAGCGGCTATCTCTGGAGTAGAGACCGACTCTTCTAGCCTCGCATTTCCACGTCCGCGTCCACGACCGCGTCCGCGTCCACAACCTCCTCTCAACATACTGTAAACATAAATACTCAATATCCAGGACAAACTTTCTCAAAGTACATCCATTAATGTTTACTAGACGTGAATTAAATAAAACAGTAGTATTCGAGAGTAGGAAACTTACAACCACAGTCCACACGACGATGCTGGCTCAGCAGTGATGTTACGAACGACCAATAATCAATAACGTAAACAGACCCAACTAACCCGACTGCCAAGATATCCATAAATCTTAGCTCCGATACCATATTCTGTAACACCCCGAGATATTCGGAATAATTACAGCGCCGTAAACCCTTTAGATAAGGATTTACAAGGCTGATTTTAAAAGAAGTGTAAAAACAATACAATCGAACAACTGAAGTTCAAATACAGATTTGATTCAACCGATCAAATGAGTTAACTTATACAACCATAACGAATTGACCTTATTAAAACAGACGTACTCGAGTACTAAACGAACCAAGAAGACCAATCACAATAACAATAACACCAATCACATCACTGAGCCATCTCATCATCCCGTTTGCATCGTAGTTGCTTTCCCGCTCCTCGGCTACCTGAACATCAAAACAATGTCCACCCCCGAAGGGGTTAGCAAAACAATGCTAGTACAAGTATCATCATACAATAAATCATCAATGTATCATAAAACATGCAAAACGGACTTCCGCCACCGGAATCCAACGATGCGAATCCTCACGATTCCATCAACACAATACAAGGTAATCCAGCGATCCAGCGCCCTCAGCATAGATCCCCATGATGATCCCGTCGGACCAACGCATGGTGGAAAACCCGTCCAACGATCCAGCGCCCTCAGCATAGATCCCCATGATGATCCCGTCGGACCAACGCATGGTGGACGTTCGATCCAGCGCCCTCAGCATAGATCCTCATGACCCCCCTCGGATCATTTATACCATAATCAATCAACTATGCATACACATATGCATTTCAATATGTTCATCAATACGAACAAACAATAACGAATATCACGAGAATTTCCAGAAATACATCTCATATTCAACAATATGAACAAAACCACAAGCATGATAAATCAAACTCGACATATGATACTTGCCTCAAAAATGGCAAGGACGAAACACTTCAATGATCTCGACACACTCGAAGGCCACCTCCTTCGATCAACGTAATAAGCTCGAACCTTAACAAAAGGAACGACATACAAATCATCTCAAGTCGAACGATGGCCTAACAATTCGGTCTATGGCCGAAAAGTTCAAAATAACCAATCTGTCTGATCATTGGCGTGGCGCTACGCATTTCACGTAACGCGGCGCTAAGCAGTTCGTTAGCGACGCTATCCTCGTAAGACTAGCGTGCGCTAGTTTCGAATCGATAGTTTGAACCGACCGATACATAACGCACGCTACGACGCTTTATACGTTAATCGACCCCGATAGCGCACGTTAACTCACATATGTTAGCGTGCGCTAACGTTGCATGGCGAATCGCTAACGGAAAACTGGGTTGAGCAGTGTTGAATTTATGAATTCTATGTTGATACAACAAATCATCCTCAAGTCTGACATGCTAATAAGGTTGTGGAAGTTCCATGATCATGAGGCACAAATATACGGATAATCCTCTCATCAACATATCTTTTCTAAGATCTTCACGAAATATACCAAGTTCCGATTATTCCATGTCCCAAAACATATGATTCCTTACGTAAAACATACGAACTAGGTAATCTCCGATTACTAACCATAAATCGATTTGAAAACGCTTAGGAGTTCATACTACTAAGATGGTTCAAAGGTTCATACGATGAATAAGTGTCAAACGTCGAAAATACCCTTCTAACATGTGATGACCGATCATAAACAAAATAACTGGCTATCTAAACATGATCAGACGTCCTTAAGAACATTACTAACGTTGGTGAAGAATCACCTACCTCAAGTAGTGAAGAACACGGAGGAAAATGAAGCAATCCGACACCAAAAGCTTGAACACCAATCTCTAATGATATACGATCTTCAATCACGAATCAGGATGTTGATATGAAGTGTTTGGGGTGAAGGAAGTTATGTTCTAAGTGTAGGAATTCGGGTAATGAGAGTAGAGAGAACTGGAATCACGAATAGGATGCTGTCCTATTTATATAAATGGCTATTAGCGCGCGCTAGACCCTGTTCGTAGCGTGCGCTAACGGCTCACAGTCTAAATTGTACTCGGCACTTAGCGTGCACTACGCATATACCTGTAGCGTGCGCTAAGGCGTTGACTCGGCTTTTCCCGAAAGCCGTCCAGGTACATCCGACACGATCCGACAGGGGTCCCCCGGCCAGATCTCACCTACTGCACGTCTCAATCAGATTGACTATGCATAGCATGCGCTATTGACCCTCTGTAGCGTGCGCTATGAATCTACGTTAGCGCACGCTAAACACAGACAATAGCGTGCGCTACATGCGCAGATTTACAATCTTTAAATCACAACCACAGAATTAGACGCTCGACAACATCGGATTATGAAATACGGAAAATAATACTCAAATCAAGTACAATCATTACAATATCACAAGTTCCAATTACATAACAGAAATCTCGGGCATTACAGAGACAATATACGATCGGGTGAAGACAACAAGATGTGCATTCACATAAGATCCACAGGAAATGGAATAGCAATTGGAAAGTCATAACGACAAACGAGTTATTCTGAAACAATACCATAACTCGTTCGATCAACAAAAGCACAAGACAGGACAAGTTCAGAAAATGTCAATGAACATAAACGAGTCGACAGAGTCGAAAGTACAGCGTTCAAAATCTGATCCACTTCAAATAAAAGAAGTTAATCTCCGAAACGAAACAACAAAGCAAGGGAAATAACTCAACATACAACATATAGACCATGCCCCTCCGGGACTACTCGGATTCGATCGTGATATCAGCGCTCAAGTCCGTGCCTCGGAAGGCTCAGTGCCGAAGTCGCAAAATTGAACCCGGTGTCCCTCGAGTCCGCACCTGTAACACGTTACTGGCGGAGAAGGACAATGTGCACGAACATGTTCTGCCACATTACAGTTAAAACATCTCCTAGCTTTACCAGGAGTCAGAGCAGACGACTTGGAACTCTCAGCTCCTCGCATAGAGCGATGGAGCTTGACAGCGGAAATGCTACGACATTAAAAACTAGAAACACCAACTCCTGCACCGTCCACGCGGTCATCGGACTTCCTCTGCTTCTTCGACTCGGGCACACGCTCATGAGCTAATGCTAGATCTTGGTAGTCCCTCAATGAAGTGCAAGTGAGTCCCGACATATACATGCGAATCTCTAGCTTCATTCGTTTGTCAAAATGAAAGATCTTCTCTTCCTCGATTCTCACCCAATCTCGCACATAACTGATTTGTTTGCTATAGTCGATGATAGCCTGTGACACTAAAATATCTTGCAGTTCTGCCAAATAAAATTCATGAATCCTCTGCTCTCTAATCGATTTCGGACAGAACTCAGCTTCCATAAGTGCCTGGAAATCCGCCCATGTGACATCACGATCACGAGGCTTAACAGCTTCCCACCAATTAGCGGCATATTTGTCAAGAAGGTACTGCGCAATAGGTACCTTCCGCTCTTCAGGACAATCGATAGCCTCGAATATCTTTCCCAACTGGAAAAGCCAACCATCCCAGCCCAACAAATCCGCAACACCGGCGAATCGAGGGGGATTTATACGAATTACCTCCCGAAGCCACTGATTTGCACCAGTGTTCTGAGTCACATCGTCTGTTGAAGCGCACTGAGTTAACTGAGTTATCTGTGTAGCTACCTGCTGTAAAATAGTAGCGACATCGATACCGGCATCATCACCGGCAGCATGATCTCGATCACGCGTCTGATTTCCACGACCACGACCTCGGCCCCTTGGCATACTGAATAAGTAATCACTCAGCACAACAGAAAAATCATAACACATACCACATACAACGATTTCCATCGTAAAGCAACACGCAGACTAAAATCATAGCAACGACGGTATCGTTCAGCGATCTCAACGGCCCGAACGAGAACCAGCACATATTCACAAAACATCATGGAACAGTCACACATATATACGAACGCACCAACCCAAGCTTCAACAGCTCACACTCGTGTGACTACACGCAAATCACCACGAGGCGACAAACAGTAAATATCAGTTCACACCCCTCACAGAGGGCTAGTATAACAATTGCGCAACGTTCATGCCACTAATTCGATCATACTCGGGAGCTAACATCATAACGACAATGCGAACATCATACATACATTCCCAGACCGCAAACGGGAATTGATAGATTTTAAAGAAAACGAAAACCACATTTTGAAAAATAATATGGAAACACCAGTTGATCTTGAGTATCACATTTTCAAAAGGTTGTACAAACTCCATTATCGAGACTTTGAAAACCATCTTGCATTTGACAAAACGAGGACACTCCTTTAAATTGAAACTTTCAGAAATATTCGACCCTTGGGTCTAAGCAACTACATTTCTAAAAATAATTGAAAATATCTCAAAATATTTTGGTCCTCAATTGGAATAATTTTGAAACATATTGCGGCACTAGAAGGCACCTTGAAAGTACCGCGAGAAAATAATTCATTTTAAAAGGTACGTCTCGAAATTTATTTTCTAAGATACTCAAGGTTTTCGAAAATCTATTAGGCTAGAATGCCTAAAAACTCACATGATCATTTATCAAACCGTCATAAAACATTCAAGGCCAGAATGCCAAAACTCGATTTAGGGAGTCGGTTTTACGAAGAAAAAAAAATCAGTTTGCAAAATACTGAAAGTCATTTTGAAAGAACTCACGCAGCGGATAAAATACAGTTCGAAAATACATTAGCAGAGACACCGCCCGCATATAGATGAAATACGAGAGTCACATAAACGCAGTCATTAGACTAAAAATCTGCATAAAGATTCCGTCACTTAACACATAATCATACCAGTAACTCGCATCAGATGTGGCACAAACACAGAGAAGGGAGACTTACATCCACAGGTCGCACGAAGATGATGATCGCCCCACGATACTAATCACGACAAACCAACTCAGACGACGCGTCGCGACACGACTCAGTCAGACAAATTCTGACGAGACAAAAACTCAACAGACACCGCTAAACCTGACAGCCTAGGTTTCCACAACCCAAGCTCCGATACCATTTATGTAACACCCCCAATCCACTCAGGGATATTACACGCCGTAGAACCTTTCCTCAAGGATCCACCAGGCTGGTAACAACATTGAACAACTCAACAATGCCTTTAAGGCTAAAAATGACTCAGTAGACCGATTAGGTCTTTCAATAAAAACATACAACTCAATTACAACACATACCCATGCAGGGGTCAAAATACGACGAACTCCCATACAACGGGGAAAAATACTGCAGCGAAAATAAAGTGCAACTGAACCAATACACAACGTATGGTTCCACATGTGATTAGTATCGATCATCTTTCATCATCCTTCGTGCTGACCCTGTGTTATGCTCCCAAAACCTGAATGCAAAAACAGACATCCACCCCCCGAATACTCGGGGGTTAGCAAAACTCCACTGTTTTGCTAGTGCAAGTATAAAATACGAAGACAAGCCATACATATCATACTCCAAAGACTTAGAAATCATATACATACTTCATGAGGTACATCACTTGATCAAAACGGTTAAATCGACAAACAGGGGTAAACCCGATATAAATCTTGTAAAAACACTTTACGATCTCGGGAGTTTTGAAAACATTTGGGGATTTTAAGAATTCTCAAACCTTTCGAAAACATTTAGGGACACAGCCCAAAAGTCATTTTCCCAAAACAAAATTATGATAACAACACACGGGGTCCATGACCCGATCATACCATAACAACCTGTTTCCACAGATTATTCGCGCTCCGTGCTAGCAAGCCACGGACCTCATATTCTCCCGTAGAACAAACCCGAGTGAATAACCCACAGGGAAACTATACCAAATCACATGTCACCGTAACAACAGTCACGTGACTACAAGCACCGATACGTACTTAACCAAACCACGGCCATAAGTTGTCCCGGCATCGCACTAACAAGCTACGAACCTCGGAGTCCCCACAATATATACCCGATGATAACCCCATCAGTTATCCCGATATCGGGATAACAAGCACGAACCTCGGAGTCCCCGCAAGACATACCCGGTGGATAACCTTACGGTCACGCCCGACCCATACTAGCAAGTATGGATCCCGGAGATTCAACAATCCTACCCGGAGGCACATCACATACAACAATCACATAACAATGAGCAGAACATCCATCCAAGCAGCACTTAAACATCACAACCTCCTTTCAAAGGGGTAACAACTAATATCACACACATTACCTTCTTACCGAGTAAGTACATATACATTACGTAATCCCCGGCAAAGGACTACGGTCTATTAAACTCATTCAAAGTGATCATAGCATCTTTCAACATACAAAACCAACACACATATTCCGTGAACACATATATTCACGAAGTACACGAATTATCATTGAAAGAAAACATTTATAGAGAACATACCGATCCCTTTTTACGTTCATTAAATATTGGGTTTCGCATAAAATCATTTATCAATAATTATGCCTACGAAACATGAAACGTATGGACAAGATACTTGACTCGATACCACGAGCAACCGAACAACGAACGGACACGGTCGGATAGTTCTCGAGCTTCCAAAAACGACCAAGGATTCGGCAATCCCACGAATACTACGGAAATAACATCACCACGAATCAATAACACTGATCGAAATCTGAAACGATCTTAAAAACAACAAGGATCTAAGTGTTCTCAAAGAAATCAAGAATCATTGATCCGGGCGATAAAAATCGATGAACGGTTAACAAAATCTGAAGATTACGGTCAAGACAACCAAGAATACACAACCGATCGGATGAGATCGATTAAGAATCACAAATCCAAGGAAAAACCCCAAATTCAAGAAACTAGGGTTCTAAGAAGAGATAACCTTGATTTGGACCAAGAAGACGATTAGATGTTGTTAAACAACTATAAATCCGCTCGAAGATGAAGCTAGAAGAAGAAGATCGCTCAAAATCACCTCTGGAGCTCACTCCCGTCGGAAGAGATGAAGAAAAGTGAGAAATGACGAAGTGAAGCCTGTTGTCCAGTATTTATACTGGACAGTCATTAGCATGCGCTAACCAGATAGCATTAGCGCGCGCTAACGAGGTCAATTCCCAGAATTTACCGAATAACACTGTTAGCGTGCGCTAGGCCCATGAGCGTCGCGCGCTCTAATGGGTCACGAAACCAGCCCAGTGTCCCCTGGACAGAACTGCACCTATTGGGTAGCGTGCGCTAGAAAGAAGAAAGAGCGTGCGCTAAGCAGTCGATAGCGTGCACTAGCTATCGATCTTAGCGTGCGCTAACAAAGCCACAGTCCCAGTCCAGTAGCTCCTGGACTGCCTCTGGATTAGCATGCGCTACACATTCAGTAGCGTGCGCTAACCACAACGCCGTAGCGTGGGCTATGCCACAAGAATTAGCGTGCGCTACACCACAAAATCCCAGAAACTCACATAGTGATCCGAAATGCCTCCAAACAAATGTCCCAACAAGGGACACCTAAACATGGTACAAAATTCCAACGATGAGGACAATAACAATCCGATAAAACCCCGAAAACTCAATGAATCCAGAACAAAAATCTCAGGTATTACAGAGAAGGGAGCACTAGCATTAGTAGTTACAGCCCGGCGATTGAGGCCGCATTTCCTATCCCACCGAATAAAGCTGCGAACCAACTTGCCCTTAAGAGAAACACTAGGGCGACGTAATGCGTTAGGCCGCCTAGTGAAGTGGGCGGTAGAGATGGGAGAATATGACATGGAGTATGAGCCGAGAACGGCAATTAAAGCTCAGGCCCTAGCGGACTTCATCTAGGAGGGGGCCATGTCATCGCCACCAGAAGGACAGTGGCTACTGCATGTGGATGGATCGGCAACAACTAGTGGCTTTGGGACAGGGATAGTCCTTACTACCCCGGAGGGCGAGCAATTAGAGTATGCCGTAAAATTCGATTTCAAAGCATCTAACAACGAGGCCAAGTACGAAGCCCTGGTTAAGGGAATGCAGATGGGGATAGACTTAGGCGCGCGACAACTCATAACTTATTCTGATTCTCAGCTGGTCACGCAACAGGGAGGAGGAAAATTTGAGATAAATGAGGATCGGATGAAGAAGTATGTCGATGAAGTGAAAGAGGCTGCCAAAAAACTAGGTGAATGGAAGTTGATCCATATCCCTAGGGCGGAAAATGTAAAAGGTGATTACTTAGCAAAAATGGGAAGCTCTTTGGTGGATTGTCGCTCACGGACGGTAACGATTTTAAGAGCATCCCGGAGTAGCATCACAAAACATGTGATGGAGGTGAACAAGATTACGGAATGGTGAACTCCTTTTTTGGCATACCTAAGAAGAGCAGAACTACCCAATGAAAGTCAAGAGAGAATGAAAATTGTACGAAGGGCAGCGAGGTTTTGTTGCATTAACGATGAATTATACAAGAGATCCTACCTCGGTTTATACCTGCGGTGCGTCTCGGAAGAAGAAGGGCGGGGTATACTGGAAGAAATCCATGAAGGGTGCTGCGGTGATCATACCAAAGGAAGGGCGCTAATTAGAAAAACACTAAGAGCTGGCTTTTTCTGGCCAACCATGAGCAAGAAAGCGGTGGAGATGGTTAAAAGGTGCCAAAAATGTCAAATACATGCACCCTTAATACACATCCCAATGGAAGATATGATCACCATGGGGGCACCCTGCCCTTTCGCTAAATGGGGAATCGATATCATGGGGCAGTTTACACCTGGTGCAGGAGGAAGGAAGTTTTTAGTAGTAGCCATAGACTACTTCAGCAAGTGGGTAGGGGCCGAGCCCGTGGCCACCATAACCGAGCAAAGAATCATAAGTTTTTTGTTTAACAACATTTGCTGCAGGTATACAGCACCCCAAATACTTATCTCAGACAATAGAACTCAATTCAATTGAAAAAAAACCCAGTCCTGGTGCGAGGGGTGCATATCAAGCAAAGGTTCGCTGCAGTTGCTCATCCGCAGACTAATGGACAAGTGGAGGTAACTAAAGGAACAATCTTGCAAGGGATCAAAACTCGTTTAGACAAGGCTGGAGGATGATGGGTGGATGAGCTTAGCTCAGTGCTATGGTCATACCGGACCACACCTAGATCATCAACGGGGGAAACACCCTTCAGTATGGTGTATGGGTCCGAAGCCGCCATCCCAGCAGAGGTCGGAAAAATGTCTCATCGGGTTCGGTAGTTCAACGAGGAGAAAAATGAAGAAATGATGAGGGAGGCGTTGGACACCATAGAAGAAAGAAGAGAATCGGCCACAGCACGAACGGGAAGATACAAAATCTTGACAAAAGCAGCTCACGATAAAAGAGTAAGGAAGAGACAGTTCCAAGTCGGCAATTTGGTGCTTAGGTGGGCTGATGCCCTCAGAAAAACAGGAAAACTGGAGTCGAATTGGGAAGGCCCTTACAAGGTAATCCGAATTTATGCAGGGGGAGCTTATGAGCTCGAGGATATGGAGGGACACCCCATCAAAAGACCTTGTAACATGTTGTTACCGAAAATATTATCCGGAGATGATATTGCTGGAATGGTAGAGTAACAAACAAATGCGAGAGCACGTCCGTAGGGAAAGTAAATAACACAAGATTTTCCGGGGTTTTTAGTCTCGGGCTTGAATGCTCTCGCGAAATATTATTAATACAAATACTTGGGAGTACAAATATTAATGTTAGAGTACAATTACAATGAGTGTAAAGACCCTAGTTATCTTACCTATCGAGTTCTAAAGATTGCCGGAAGAACCAGAGATGATGCTCTGTGAGTTCTTGTAACAACGATGGAGTGTTGTGACGACTGTGAGAAATCTACAGTCTCTCACAGTGTGTATTAGCTGAATGTCTGAGCTCCTTGACTTGTGAATCTCTTCGAATCTGAACTGTAGGGAGTTCTTGCCTATGCCGACCATCTTTTGATTGAAGGTACTGAGAGATTAATCCATGAATAGATTCAAGACAGAAATCCGAGAGGAGATAATTCTTCTGAAAGTTTCTGAACGTTTTTCGGAACCTTTCTTCAGTTGCTGGAGGTTCTCTATTTATAGGACTGGGAGTCGCTGGGCGATTGCCTCTGCTGTATTATAATAAGCAGGCGATCGTCTTTAGCACATGGGTTGGTCTCTTTAGAATCCGCAGAAGTTGTTGGCTTCCAGAAGTGCGAACCAATGAGAGGCCAACATGCATCTGTGTCGCTGCCTTGGGAGGCCCTACTTAGGACCTTTTGGCGGGTCTGTCGGTAGGTGAGGCCGTCCTTGTCACTGACATCTGCTGATGGGCTGGAGTCAACGATCCATGTTTTGTGGCGCCTTTCACGGATCTGCACATGGGTCCTTGCTTCGTGATCCAGTCTTTGTAGACTTTGACGGACGATGGCCTTGTTCGTGGCACAGGACGGTCGTCCTTGGTCGGGCACCAGAGTCGATCGCTAGGTGCCAAAAGGCGATCGCCTTGGGAGTCGATCGCTAGATACTCGAAGGTGGACTGTTACCTTTGTTTTGACAAGTTCGCCATAGCTCATTTGGTCGTGAACTCGGTCGCTCGGCCCTTATACCGATCGCCGTCGAGGCGTATAAATCGCCGCACAACAATTGCCCCCAAGCTCGCTCCGATGTTGGAGACGTGGGGTGAGGTGGTTCTACTGGCGATCGCTTAACTTTGACGAGTGACTCAGCATTTTACGGAATGGGCGATCGTCTTTGAGCGGATTGGTTTTGAATTTAGATGACCTGGTCGGTCGCTGAAATGAGCGAGAAATGACGGCGGTCGTGCAAAAGTCACTAGGGCACATGTCGGGTTCCTTTTGGGGGATACCGACGGTTAGTTAAGACTCCTCGTCTGGCGTGTCCTTGAAACGACGCGTACGTGGGTTTCAAGGGAGGCATTGATTGCAACTCTAACCGACGGTTGCACTTCAGCCCTCGGGATTCTCCTTATTTACACGGAAGCCCCCACCTTCTCCTATAAAAAGGGGTCTGGGTTACAAAGTTAGAAACCTTATGTGAATTCATCGGAGAGGAAGATAGCCGAAAATTTTTCTGTACCTTCTTTCTGGCGATCGCCGATCGACTCAACCCTTTGGTAAGAAACACTCCCTTTTTCCCTTTTATTTTTGAGAATGTCGGGAGTACCTTCATCGTCCTAAATGGGCACCACCTCTGCCGCCGGGACTTCGACTGTTCGGGAAGGATCCTCCGCGGAATTCCATATGGAGACGACTGTCGAGGCTATCCGCGCTGGTATTAATCCCGCGGAAGTCGAGGAACTGTTTAACGAGGCTAATGCTGCCAGGAAGGGGGCGATCGAGCAAAACCGTTTGCTGATGGAGAAGGATTTGGTGGTGAGGGCGTATTGGGAGCAACATAGCGCCTTTGGCCAAGCCTATTTGGCCTTCGCAGAAATCATGGAGAGGTTGGCCGGTCCGAGTCCCAAGTTTGACTATCGGGAGTACTCGATTGCCCATCCCTATCAATCCGCGAAGCGGTCGCTGTTTCGGGCCGCGCAGCGCTCTCAGTGGTCCCTCGATCAGATCAGGAGCTCGGCGACCAGGAAGGACCTGGCCATCTGGAGGGCAAGGTATCATGTCCCTTCATATGTGGATCTTTTCGCACCGGCCGAGAATGAATGAGCCGACCAAGCTCCGGAGGGTATGGTCGCCGTGAATGAGGCGATAATGGAGGCCGGGCTGCGGTTCCCTCTGTCGTTCGCCATCTCCAATCTGCTGGTCGCTTGGAATGTGGCGCCGCTTTAGATAACGCCGAACGCCTCGCTCCATATCGTCTGTGCCCTCACCTTGTTCGGCAGTCACCGACTGTACGACCTTCCCTCGCCATTAGAGATGAACCATTTATTCAAGCTGACGGTTCAGAAAGGGTCTGTCGGCGGCTATCATATCCAAGGCCATTCCGGTCGGGTGATCCTTGGGGTCCCGAACAAGGTGCGGGGCGATCCGGCGAAATAGTTCTGGATCGGCGGTGCATGGAAGGCTTCTGTGAGCGACAATCCTACGGGTGAGCTGGACATTCTCACCGGCTTTCAGGAGAGGAATCCGATTAAGGGTTCTGACTCTCCCTTTCTTCGGATATGTTCTGAACTGATCTAATTTGGTCTTACTTTTGCAGGTTTCCATATTCCGGCAGCTGACGAGCTACCTTTCGATTTTCTGGTCATCTGGGAGCGGATACGCAGTCTTCCGGACAACGTTATAGATGCTCGCTGGATTAACAAAGAGAGCCGTTGGTTGTCTGCTTGGTTATTCCATTTTCCGTGACACCTTTCGGTCCCAGGTATGAATTCCCACGATCTCCTTTTGCTTGGCGATCGTCTTATTTAAAGAATGTGTCTAACCGTTGTTTGATCGTTTCTTTTTGCAGAGGTCCGCTTCCCTTGCTTATTGGAGCCTCCTCCAGAGATTACCATGTCGAACCCCGGAGTTTTGAGACACATGTGCCAGAAGAAGTCGAATCGAGTTCCTCTGGTGGCGCTACCTCTTACTCCGGAGGTGAGGCCTCATGTATAGCCGATTGTAGTGGAGGGGGAGGTTCGGGAGGAGGGACTCCGGCTGAACCGCAAGCGACATAGGTCGGGGGAACCCCCAGTCTCTGCCCCTGCTGGTGAGCCGCTGATCGCCGCGCCTCCGCTCACCGCGGTCCCCTTGGTGGATGAGCCTACGCCTTCGTCGGCTTTCCTGCAGACCATGGCGATTGCCGAGGCCGAGACCCCTCGCGGGAAACGTACTTCGGCCGCGACCCCGAGAAAGCCGAGAGGTAGACTTTATTTGTTTGCTGAGTTTTGTCACTTGCGTAGGAGATGTGCTAACTCTTCTGTTCTTAATGCAGGATCCGCTGCGCTAACCCGGCTTGCTCGCCGTTGGTATTGGATTTTCTCACGAACCGATCTCCTCGCGAGGCCTGTGACATCCCGCAATACATCACCCGGGCAGTTTCTGCTCTGCCGAAAGCCTGGACGACCGACTTGGATGCGATCGCCCACCAGCGATCCGGGGACACGATGAAGGCTGTCTTCGTTCTCTCCCTCCAGGCGGCGACGATGGCTGCCCAAGCTATGAAGGAATTTGAAGGGTGTCCTTCTACTTCCCGTCTTCAGGGGGACCTCGAGGCCGCTCGGAAAAAAAACTCCGAGTTTGCCAACAAGATCGTGGCTATGGAGAAGGACTCCTTGGACGCGGCTAAACGGGCAAGTCAGGATCCTGAGCTGGCGAGACAGGATTCTGAGCGAGCCCGGGCGATGGTCGACCGGCTTCGGGATCAGATGACAGAGGCCCGTCGGTCGTACGCGGCTGCTCAGAAGGAAGCCGATCAGATGAAGGTGACCATCGCTCGTCTGACTAGCGATCTGGCGTCGTCGAGGGGAGAAACGGCTGCTAAGGAGTCCGAGCTTCAGGGTGCGCAACAGGCAGTTGCGGAGTTGAAAGGAAAGTTGGAGGCGATCGAGGCCGATCCTTTTTTCAACGTGGAGTTCGTCAGTGAGTTTGCCTACTACATGGCGTTCGCTGACTCGCTCCGCGCCGCTAAGAAGGGAGGGCTGGAGGTCGGCCCTCTGGCTGAAAACTTCAAGGCATACGCTGATAAGTGTCAGTTTTGTACACTTATCCATGGTCTGTATCGATAAAATTCACCCATAATTGAGCTAGTCTACTCGTTTTTTGCTTTTAATTTATTAGTTTTAATAATTTTAATTTTATCGGATGATGATCAGATTAAATAACTGAATTACTCAAGAAACAACATGTTTAATAAATATTCTCTTTATTGAATTTTGATATATTCATGTTGTAGGGCTTTCCGAGACGAATTCGGCAGTCTTTCGGGATTCAAAATCAGAGTTATATATCAAAAGTTATCATCCGAAGAAGATCTGGGGCAAAAACGCAAAGTCTGAGGAATTCTGGGCTGAAAACGTAACTTTCAAAGCAACAAGTGAACAAATTTACGAAGCCAAGTTACGTCCGTAACATTCAGGAGTTACGTCCGTAAGTCACCCTTGTTACGGCCGTAACTCTTGACAGATTGTTATGATTTGTCTAATTTTTTATACTTTTTGTGTATTATTGAGGGGATGGCTAGCATTGATCTGATCTAATGTAATAATGCTGGAGTTTTGGAGCTATTAGATGACTTTAGGTGTATAAATAGACCCCTTAGATCCTTCATCATTCATCATTCATCTTATAATTTTCCATTTTTTGTAAACTTTTCTTTTTGTGTGAAGAACACACTTGTGTTCTTGAGTGATATTTGTAAGTGTGGTATAACATATGTTGTTTAGAGAGTTTATTGCTTCTATCTCCTTTATCTACTAAGGGAGTTAGGATCAATTCTTTCTCTTGATTCAACTAATAATGACGACACAAGCTTGTAATATGTGTAATAAACCCTTCATGGACTAAGTAATCTTTAGTTGGGATTTTAAACAAGGTTAGTCATGTTATTTATGTTTGTATAAAAGATCTATTGTGAATTACTTATTATTGTTTGTGATTTTCATTGTTTTAACAATCTTTATTTATTTGGCCAATAAAGGACGATATTTATGGTCTTCATATGTTTCGAAAGAAAATATGTTTGATTAGATCAAATGATCTTCACTCTAAGTTGTTCTAGGGGATAGAAATATACCCCTAGTCCTTAGATGATTCTTTGAGTTATTTTCATAAATCCTAATGCTATGTATTGAAGCCAATCAACATAGAAATATAGTGGATTGATTCAATATGTAAAGGGCGTTTTATAGTTCGAAAGAGAAACCGTCTTTTTAAGGAAAATCGAATCTACACAACATAATAAGTAAATTCATTTTATGATCTCCTATACATCTTTTATAACTAATGACGAACTAAGTTTGTAATCCCAACTATTTCATTTTATCGTTAATCAATCTATTATTACTATCTTTTTATTTCCTTATAATATTAGAACTATTATTGCAATTTCTTTACAATTATTAAACCAACCTTTTTAATTGTGTGTTTCACTCATCTTAAGTATCTATAAAAATAGACTAATAGTGTATCATTCAAATTATAACCAAACATCCTTGTGGGATCGATAAACCGGACTCAAAAAGTCCACTTTACTACTTGATACGATATCGTGCACTTGCGATAGTTACACTAAAAGCGTGTCAAGTTTTTGGTGCCGTTGCCGGGGGAAGTATAAGTTATATTTGAAATCTAACATTGTAAACTATTTTTATAGGTACAAATTTCTCGACGTTGTAACTTAGTACTCAATTGTGTTTGTCCGGTCAAGTGGCGGATAACGGTACTCCGTGACTATTAAAGTCGGATTTTTCAGTTTCCCACAACAACTGATATTTGTAGATATTTTCTTCAATTATTTTCATTGTCATTTTATTTTTATTTTTTTTTCATGGAAGAAACATTGTATAAAATCGAAAAAAGATTTCCCTTTCTAAGCAAAAATGTAATTTTAAAAATTTACAAGACAAGGCTTGAAAGGATGAGGTTGCTTATGAATAAAAGCATACCTTTTGACATAAGATTCATTATCGAAGCCAAAGTAAGAATAGAAGGTGAATTCACAGAAACACCGACTAGATTTTTACCAGGGCTTGGAAAAAGTTCATATGCCAAGAAACGACGAGCAAAGATGCTAGCCGTTTGCTATAAATGTGCTAGATGGAACTGTAATGTAAAATGTCGATCTTTAGGAATTCCATCTACAAACAGAGAAGATAAAATTCAGTTCATTAATGATTGTCTGAATAAGGAGAATTTAGATAATATCTAAATTTCTCTTGACACGCATCCTATTGGACTTGTATATTACGGAATTCAATGTTTGTGGAATAAATTCAAACCAAAATATGAACAACTTGGGAAGCTGACGTTAAAAGACCCTGTTTGCCAATTTGTAAGAAAATTGGATGGGAAGCTTCTCCCCGACTCATAGAAGGCGTTTAGGCCGTTTCTGAACGTAAAATCAGAGGAAGATGTGAGGCACAATCACAACTACTGTACATACGCGTAAGTATCTTTTATTTTTGTCGTGTGGTGAGATTTTCTGAATAAAAAATGTGATACGCAATAAATGCTTTCATTATTCTATTGAGTAGTTGAAGCACAATCAAACGCAATCACAATCTTGTTAAACAATTTTTACCTTCTTTTTCTTCTATAAATAAACTTTGTACTGGTTCCTTTCATTCATCCCTCAAACTTGCACTTTTATCTGTTTCTCTCTAAAAAAATTTCTTTTCAAAAATGGAGTCATCATCTTCAACAAAAAAATTTAACACAGTATGCATTTTTGGTGGAGCTAGTTCTGGAAAAGAGGCATGCTTTACTGAAGCTGCCCACAACTTGGGTCGTACCTTAGGAGAAAAATGCATTCATATAGTTTACGGAGGAGGAAGTCTAGGATTAATGGGACGAGCTGCTGCTTCTGCCTATATGGAAGGAGTAAGAGTGTTGGGAATAATCCCAAAATCTCTGGCTGAAAGTAAAATCACCGGGTCAACTATTGGAGATGGGTTTAGATCTGTGAATATGCAAGATCGCATAACTCACATGATAAATAATTCTGGCGCCTTTATCACCCTTCCCGGTGGTTTTGGCACCCTTGAGGAACTTTTTCATGTGGTTACCAGAGCCCAGCTAAATGTTCATCAAAAACCAATAGGTGTGCTTAATGTCAATGGTTTCTTTGATGGTTTACTGTCTTTCATCAACTACTCTGCTGAAAAGGGCTTTATTTCCGAGCGTGCAAAACGAATCATAGTCGTTGCAACAACACCAGAAGAACTAATCAAATAACTCAATGAATTTGTTCCTCAACCAGATCCAGCTCTAGCTAAAATTGTCTGGGTAGAAGATTTTACCGTGAGAAAACGAAAAGTGGATTCATTCCTCTCCCTTTGATAACCCATGTCGGACCTCTTGTATATTTACTTTCTGTCGTGTGTAATAATCGTGCTAAATGATGGCAGCTTAAGGAGTTTCTTCTTGATCTCTTGACGCGCATCTATTCACGATTTATGTATTGTTATTTTATTACTGTAATGTTTATTGTGTTTTTTTATAAAGACTTTGATGGCAGCGTAAGGCGACTCTTCGGACATTCTTGATGCGCATCTAAAAAATTGTGTTATACTTATGAGTATATTTTATTTTCTTTTGTTGTGTGCCTCGTATATTTATTGTCTTGCAGATTCTAAAAGGCGTTAGCTCAAACATCAACTTTCTTAACAGGGAGTATTCTGCTTTTCTGCATTGATTTTTATTTTTTTTATTTTTAAAGTGAGGACAGTTTTATTTTCAAGTTTCGGGGTGGTTTGTTTTAGTATTTTGGTGTGTTTTGATTGATTTGGTTATTTGTCTTAAATTTTTTTTATTATATATATATATATATATATATATATATATATATATATAGTATTTTGATTTTTGAGATTTCTAGATCTGGCCATAACACCAATAAATTAGCTATATACAAGCTTCTAAATCTTTTTAACCGGTAAAAAAATTGTATATTCCAAAAATTTTTGAGCCTTAATCTCTCTTTCCAAGCCTTGTAGTTATCATATAAAATCGAGTCATTCGTTACCTTGAGAAAAGAAAAATCAGTTGGTTGATGAAAAATAAAACTGAAATTTACTTAATTTGTGGAGTTTTTGATTTTTCATGCTTAACTAAAAAAAGATTTTCTGCAAAAATTCTATTCCCTAAAAAAAAAAAGGAGTCATTGGTGAAAAGAGCTACACGTTAGCAAATAACAGTGTGAAAGCGATCACCTAAAAAAATAAATGACGAAAAGGAGAAGTGTTGGCGGCAAGAATTTGCCTAATTTTGGAAGTCTTAAATTTTGCGAAAAATAAAGGACTAACCATTGTTGGTGTGTAGCTGCCGTCTCAGAAAAATTGGTGAAAAGAGCTACACGTTAGCAAATAACGGTGTGAAAGCTATCACCTTTTTACAAAAAAAAAAGAAAAATAATGAGATAGAAATTGTGTTAGTAAAAAGAGCTACACGTTAGCAAATAACGGTGTGAAAGCTATCACTAAAAGGGATGTAGTTTATGAGCAGATTTGAATTAATTAGCAGCTGAATTTCAATACACTCAAATTTGTGAAAATCACAATATTTGATGACGCCAATAAAATTCTTCTTCATATTGAGTCGAAAAATAAATGAGTGATCGAGAGCAACCATTAAAGGGAGTCGTGTGTATCACGAGTGGAAAAGAAATAATCAACCTATTGGGGAGAAACATTACATTTTGGAATTACAATACTAAAACCGTGTTTTAACTTCAAAATCATTTGTAGATTTATTTTGAATCTTGATTCATTTATATCTACTGTATAAGTTGGTTGTTGTGTATTAATGGCATTTTGATCTCCTTTTCTTTTTTTTATATTTTAATTTTTGTGTGTATTATTAGTTTTGTGTCTTATTTTTATTTTTTATTTTTGGAGTGTGATTAATAAAGAGTCTTGCTCGGGACTAGCAAGAATTCAAGTTTGGGGGTGTGATAAGTGTCAGTTTTGGACACTTATCCATGGTTTGTATCGATAAAATTCACCCATAATTGAGCTAGTCTACTCGTTTTTTGCTTTTAATTTATTGGTTTTAATCATTTTATTTTTATCGAATGATGATCGGATTAAATAACTGAATTACTCAAGAAAAAAACATGTTTAATAAATATTCTCTTTATTGAATTTTGATATATTCATGTTGTAGGGCTTTCCGAGACGAATTCGGCAGTCTTTCCGGATTCAAAATCAGAGTTATATATCAAAAGTTATCATCCGAAGAAGATCTGGGGCAAAAACGCAAAGTCTGAGAAATTCTGGGCTGAAAACGTAACTTTCAAAGCAACAGTGAACAAATTTACGAAGCCAAATTCTGGCCGTAACATTCAGGAGTTACGTAGTAAGTCACTTATTACGGCCGTAACTCCCGAATGTTACTAGTAACTCTTGACAGTGCTATGATTTGTCTAATTTTTTATACTTTTTGTGTATTATTGAGGGGATGGCTGGCATTGATCCGATCTAATGTAATAATGCTGGAGTTTTGGAGCTATTAGATGACTTTAGGTGTATAAATAGACCCCTTAGATCCTTCATCATTCATCATTCATCTTATAATTTTCCATTTTTTGTAAACTTTTCTTTTTGTGTGAAGAACACACTTGTGTTCTTGAGTGATCTTTGTAAGTGTGGTATAACATATGCTTTTCAGAGAATTTATTGCTTCTATCTCCTTTATCTACTAAGGGAGTTAGGATCAATTCTTTCTCTTGATTCAACTAATAATGACCACACAAGCTTGTAATATGTGTAATAAACACTTCATGGGCTAAGTAATCTTTAGTTGAGATTATAAACAAGGTTAGTCATGTTATTTATGTTTGTATAAAAGATCTATTGTGAATTACAGAAGATGCCGGCATGACCACACTACTATTTGTCACTATGCCGGCATGGTCCCGACTAGGCAGAAGATGCCATACCCCTGCCTTATCACCGGTATTTGCAGGAGCCAGAGAGTAAAAATTTCGGCAGGGGGTGATATTTTAACACATGGGGATCGACTGAACGGCCGGAGTAGTATTTTTCGAAGTACTCAGTTGAGAAGCAAACGGGCACGTTTGGAACCGGAAGAGGATAGTAGCGAGGAGGAGGAATATGAGGCCGAGGAGGATGCCGGTTATGAATTGACGCCTTTTGAGGAAAATTTGCTTGAAAGAGTTCAGGGATTAGAAATATCCCAGGCTGAAATTTTGAGAAATCAGAATGAAATAATCGAGCGACAATTAGAAACGGAGAAGTGCTTTGATAAGCTTTTCCGTTTTCTAAACATCCCTGACGACACACCTGGATGATCACAAAGCTAAACTTTCAGGGAGTTTTATGTTTTCTCATTTGCTTTTATTTTTTTTAAAAACTCGGGACAGTTTTACTTATAAGTTTGGGGGTGTTTTCGTACTTTGGTGTTTATTTTGTGGTTTTTGAACTATGATGTTTATTTTGATTTTGATCGTGGTATGTTTTGATTTGTGTAGTGTGTGGTATGTTTTTATTATTTGGCATTGATTAGGTTTAGTGAATATTTATATATATATATATTTATAATATTTTGATTTTTGAGATTTCTAGATCTAGCCATAACACCAATAAATTAGCTATATACAAGCTTCTAAAATCGTTTCAACCGGTAAAAAATTGTATATTCCAAAAATTTTTGAGCCTTAATCTCTCTTTCCAAGCCTTGTAATTATCATATAAAATCGAGTCATTTGTTACCTTGAGAAAAGAAGAATCAATTGGTTGATGAAAAATAAAACTGAAATTTACTTAATTTGTGGAGTTTTTGATTTTTTCATGCTTAACTAAAAAATGATTTTCTGCAAAAATTCTATTCCCTAAAAAAAAAGGAGTCATTGGTGAAAAGAGCTACACGTTAGCAAATAACGGTGTGAAAGCTATCACCTAAAAAATAAATGACGAAAAGGAGAAGTGTTGAGCAGCAACAGCTGCCTAATTTTGGAAGTCTTAAATTTTGCGAAAAATAAAGGACTAACCATTGTTGGTGCGTAGCTACCGTCTCGGAAAAATTGGTGAAAAGAGCTACACGTTAGCAAATAACGGTGTGAAAGCTATCACCTTTTTACGAAAAAAAAAATAATGAGATAGAAATTGTGTTAGTGAAAAGAGCTACACGTTAGCAAATAACGGTGTGAAAGCTATCACTAAAAGGGATGTAGTTTATGAGCAGATTTGAATTAATTAGCAGCTGAATTTCAATACACTCAATTTTGTGAAAATCACAATATTTGATGACGCCAATGAAATTCTTCTTCATATTGAGTCGAAAAATAAACGAATGATCGAGAGCAACCATTAAAGGGAGTCGTGTGTATCACGAGTGGGAAAGAAATAATCAACCTTTTGGGGGGAAAACCTTGATTTTGGAATTACAAAATAAAAACCGTGTATTAATGGCTGGTTGTTGTTTATTAAGCTGGTTGTTGTTTATTCATTTCTATCTACTGTATAAAGCTGGTTGTTGTTTATTAATGGCATTTTGATCTCCTTTTCTCTTTTTATATTTTAATTTATGTATGTATTAATTTTCTTATTTTTGTTTTATTTTTATTTTTATTTTTGGAGTGTAAATAATAAAGAGTCTTGCTCGGGACTAGCAAGAATTCAAGTTTGGGGGTGTGATAAGTGTCAGTTTTGTACACTTATCCATGGTTTGTATCGATAAAATTCACCCATAATTGAGCTAGTCTACTCGTTTTTTGCTTTTAATTTATTAGTTTTAATAATTTTATTTTTATCGGATGATGATCGGATTAAATAACTGAATTACTCAAGAAACAACATGTTTAATAAATATTCTCTTTATTGAATTTTGATATATTCATGTTGTAGGGCTTTCCGAGACGAATTCGCGCTGCTCACAGGCTAAGAAGGAACCTTTGCCTGGCCAGAAAATCTGCGGCTCTAGCCCGGAAGGCTGCGTAGGTCGTCGGTCGGGTCTTCGTAAGATGCCTGAACATAGGCGAAAAACCCTGAAAACCTCCTAGGACCGCGTAGAGGACGGTCTCATCGCTTATGGGCTCGCCATTGAGGATGATTACGTCTACCCGGTCGATGTAGTCCGAGTCGGACTCTTCTTCTCCCTGCTTGATTTGCATCATGCGAAGGGGACCTTCGGGCCGGACGACCCTGGTGGCGAAGTACTCCGTGAAGACGTGCGCCAGCTCGTTAAAGGAGCCAATGGACCGAGGTGGCAATGAAGTGTACCACCGGTGGGCGAGGTCGTCCAGCGTCAGAGGGAACATTCGGCATCTGGTCGCGTCAGATGCCCCACACCCGGTCATGTAGATGTTGAACTTCCTCAGGTGCACTTGGGGGTCCGATCGCCCCTCGTACACGGGTGTTTGCGGGGGAGCGATCTTGTGCTGCACGGGGGCGAGCTCGATGTCGATCGCGAGCGGCTCGCTTGGCCCGGCGATCGTCTTCTTGGTGCCTGCCCTGGATTCCAGGAGCGCCTTCATGTCGTTGAGTTGACGTTGCATCGCAGCCATTGCCGTGGCTTGGTCGCTTGCAGATCGGCTTTGGGAGCAAGAGCCGAGGCGATCGTGTACCGATCTCCGGGCTCCGCGCCGGCCTCGGCAATTCGGCGGGGGAGCCAGGCTAGGGCGCCTTGCAGGAATAGGGTAGGCCGAGCTCCCGGTGACGGACTCAAACTCCGTCGTCTCGTAGTGAGGCCGGGCGCCCGTGCAGTCGGGTCATTGCCTGTGCGATCGAAGACGAGAGTGCCCGGTGGCGAGCACCTCTTCTGCGGACGGAGCCTCCCGCGTCGCTCGGCGGTGACGCCTTGAGCTTCCGCTGACTTCCGGCGGACGGCCGAGGCGATAGCGAGGCGCGTTGAGAGCACTCCGTCGCTCTGTAGGGCGGCCAGGCCCCTTCGATCTATTCCTTGGTTCGAACCGATCGAGCGAGAGGCTTGGGCCGCCGTCCGAGGACGGGATCGAGCGTCTCGATCGCGGCGGCTACCCTCCACCATCGGGCGTGGCTCGGGGGGACGGAACAGGGGTTTGGCCGGGTCGGCGGCTTTCTTCGACGCGGAGGCGGAAGACATGATTCTGAAGGATTTCTTTGAAGTGCGGTAAGTGTCACTTCAAGTATCCGCCCAGAAACAGTGAGTGTTCTTGGGACGGTAGGTATAAAAATCGAGGTTGGATGCCCCCTTCTTCTAGCGCCAATTGTTGTTGCCCAAAATATTTATCCGAAGATTAATCTGCTGGAAGACGGACAACAAACAACAATTGCGGGAGCACTTCCGAGTAGATAAATAATACAAGATTTGCCGGGTTTGTTAGGCCCGGGCTTGAATGCTCTCGCGAGATGTTATTAATACGAATATTCGTGGATACAAGTATTAATGAGAGAAATCTAAATACAATGAGTATAAAAAGACTCGTTAATCCGGCTCTTGAGCGAAGCTCGGTGTTCTTCGTCCCCGCCGATGTCTTTGGATGAGATAGTAGGAGAAGTAAGACCGAAAGATAATTGTTGCCAAGAGTTGGATGTTAGCCAAGTGTAAGTATTTTGCTTCGTATGGTGTGAAATGCGGGAATGCTGTGGTGAGAATCCAAGTGCAGCCGCCCTCTTTATATAGGGGTTGAGGTGCCTTGTTTCCTAGTGGGCGATCGCCTTTCGGCCATTAATGTAATGGGGCGATCGTCCTAAAGGTCACATGGGCTGCCCGCCAAAAGTCGAGAGATCAATGGCGGCCGGTGAGTGGCCCAATGAGGAGCCGGCACGCGTCCGGAAGTACTGTCACAGGAGGTCCCACTTTGTTACTTTCGGCGGACTTTGTCGAGAGGAAAGGTAGGTGACAGTGTGGTCACCGGTCTTGTCCGTCGGCTCCTTTCGCAGTCTGCGGCCTGTTGGTAGGTGAGGTAGGTGACAGGTTTGTCGGCGCCTTTTGCGGATCTCGCACGTGGGTCTTGTCTGTTTGCTCGGCCTTGCCGACTGGATGGCCATCGGCCCGGATCGTCATGATGCGGTCGTCTCTAGCCGGACACCGAGGATCGTTCTCGGCGATCACCGAAGGTCGGCAATGGTCGGTCACCAAGGGTCGGTCGGCAAAGCGCCGAGAGATGATCGTCCATAAGTCGGTCACGAAGTCGGTCGCCGAGTACCGAGAGGCGATCGTATCGAGGTCGATCGCTCGGCATCGGGACTTGTCCCGGGACCTTGGTGGGCGATTCATGCTTGTCTGCCGGGCTAAGGCTAGGTCGCTGGTCGCTTGGCGGTTCTTCCTCGGGCCTCGCGGCGATTTGGTCGCCCGACCTCCTAGGCGATCGCCGGTCGGAAGGTGTTAATTCTTGACACAACAATTGCCCCACTTGCTCCTATGTTGAAGACATGGGGCGAGGTGGTTCTTCTGGCGATCGTGTAAGGATGAGGACGGGCGATCTTCTTGGTGACTTATGATTTCGGACTTGGGCTATTATGGTCGATTGGCTTAGCTATCTTTCGGTCTTGTACTGCAAAAACAACATTGGCCGATCCCCATGGAAACTTGGTGGTTTCGCTTTGTTTGAGGAAACGTGCACGGTCGCGGAGATCGATGGACCGACCCCATGACCGTGTCTTGGTGCGCGAAGACAATGAGTGTCTCGTGACTCACTTTATTATGAGGGTCCTCTGTTAGGCTGCGCCTCGCCTCGTATTTAAACGAAGGGCGTGCGGTCTCGGTCTAGAGGAGTCCTTGCGCGGGGCAGCGTCGGATGAATCAACTCCACGCCCGCGGCTTGTTAGCTCTGCTTCCACCTCGGCCAGCCATGGAGATGGCCGACCTCGACGGTGTACGTTGAGACGGGGATTGTGGCATGTGTCCACTGATTAATGTTGGAGAGCCCTCAGACTACGCCGGCCTCGTATTTAAACGAAGGGCGGGCGGTCTCGGCCGAAAGGGACCTTGCATGGCCGAAGCATCCGGTTCCATCGACTGCCAGGACCATGGCTTTATGATGTGCGGTGGAGGCGATCTTATGCCTTAGTCCGTCATGTTATATGCTGGACTGTAGATGGCGATCGTGTCCACCGAGTTGCTGATGATGTAGCGTGATGATCGGCGATCGGGCAGGAAGACTGGCGATCGTCGCTCGACTGCCGATCGCTTTATTCGTATGTCGATATTGGCGATCGGGCGGGAGATCGTCGTCCGGGCGCCGATCGCGCTGCTCACAGGATAAGAAGGAACCTTTGCCTGGCCAGAAAATCTGCGGCTCTAGCCCGGAAGGCTGCGTAGGTCGTCGGTCGGGTCTTCGTAAGATGCCTGAACATAGGCGAAAAACCCTGAAAACCTCCTAGGACCGCGTAGAGGACGGTCTCATCGCTTATGGGCTCGCCATTGAGGATGATTACGTCTACCCGGTCGATGTAGTCCGAGTCGGACTCTTCTTCTCCCTGCTTGATTTGCATCATGCGAAGGGGACCTTCGGGCCGACGACCACAGTGGCGAAGTACTCCGTGAAGACGTGCGCCAGCTCGTTAAAGGAGCCAATGGACCGAGGTGGCAATGAAGTGTACCACCGGTGGGCGAGGTCGTCCAGCGTCACAGGGAACATTCGGCATCTGGTCGCGTCAGATGCCCCACACCCGGTCATGTAGATGTTGAACTTCCTCAGGTGCACTTGGGGGTCCGATCGCCCCTCGTACACGGGTGTTTGCGGGGGAGCGATCTTGTGCTGCACGGGGGCGAGCTCGATGTCGATCGCGAGCGGCTCGCTTGGCCCGGCGATCGTCTTCTTGGTGCCTGCCCTGGATTCCAGGAGCGCCTTCATGTCGTTGAGTTGACGTTGCATCGCAGCCATTGCCGTGGCTTGGTCGCTTGCAGATCGGCTTTCGGAGCAGAGGCCGAGGCGATCGTGTACCGATCTCCGGGCTCCGCTGCCGCCGGCCTCGGCAATTCGGCGAGGGAGCAGACGGCTAGGGCGCCTTCGGGAATAGGGTAGGCCGAGCTCCCGGTGACGGACTCAAACTCCGTCGTCTCGTAGCCGGGCCGACCGCCCGGTAGCGAGGTTGGAGTCACCGCCTGTGCGATCGAAGACAGAGGTGCCTGGCGCGCGCCTCTTCTGCGACGGAGCCTCCCGCGTCGCTCGGCTTGACGCCTTGAGCTTCGCTTGGACTTAGGCGGACGGCCGAGGCGATAGCGAGAGGCGCGTTGAGAGCACCGTCGCTCTGTGGGACGGCCAGGCCGCCGATCTATTCCTTGGTTCGAACCGATCGAGCGAGAGGCTTGGGCCGCCGTCCGAGGACGGATCGAGCGTCTCGATCGCGGCGGCTACCCTCCACCATCGGGCGTGGCTCGGGCCCGGGACGGAGCAGGGGGTTTGGCCGTGGTGGCGGCTTTCTTCGACGCGAGGCGGAAGACATGATTTCGAAGGATTTCTTTGAAGTGCGGTAAGTGTCACTTCAAGTATCCGCCGAGAACAGTGAGTGTTCTTCGGGACGGTAGGTATAAAAAATCGAGGGTTGGATGCCCCCCTTCTTCTAGCGCCAATTGTTGTTGCCCAAAATATTTATCCGAAGATTAATACTGCTGGAAGACGGACAACAAACAACAATTGCGGGAGCACTTCCGAGAGTAGATAAATAATACAAGATTTGCCGGGTTTGTTAGGCCCGGGCTTGAATGCTCTCGCGAGATGTTATTAATACGAATATTCGTGGATACAAGTATTAATGAGAGAAATCTAAATACAATGAGTATAAAAAGACTCTGTTAATCCGGTTCTTGAGCGAAGCTCGGTGTTCTTCGTCCCCTCCGATAATCTGCTGGATGAGATAGGCCGGGAGAAGTAAGACCGAAAGATAATTGTTGCCAAGAGTTGGATGTTAGCCAAGTGTAAGTATTTTGCTTCTGTATGGTGTGAAATGCGGGAATGCCAGGGTGAGAATCCAAGTGCAGGCTGCCCTCTTTATATAGGGGTTGAGGTGCCTTGTTTCCTAGTGGGCGATCGCCTTTCGGCCATTAATGTAATGGGGCGATCGTCCTAAAGGTCACATGGGCTGCCTGCCAAAAGTCCAGAGATCCAGCCGGCAGCCAGCTGAGTGGCCCAATGAGGAGCCGGCACGCGTCCGGAAGTACTGTCACAGGAGGTCCCACTTTGTTACTTTCGGCGGACTTTGTCAGTAGGAAAGGTAGGTGACAGGCTGTGGTCACCAGTCTTGTCCGTCAGCTCCTTTCGCAGGTCTGCGGCCCTGTTGGTAGGTGAGGTAGGTGACAGGTTTGTCAGCGCCTTTTGCGGATCTGCACGTGGGTGCTGTCCTGTTTGCTCGGCCTTGGCCGACTGGATGGCCATCGGCCCAGATCGTCATGATGCGGTCGTCTCTAGCTGGACACCGAGGATCGTTCTCGGCCAGTCACTGAAGGTCGGCAATGGTCGGTCACCAAGGGTCGGTCGGTAAAGCGCTGAGAGATGATCGTCCATAAGTCGGTCGCCAGAAGTCGGTCGCCGAGAACCGAGAGGCGATCGTATCTGAGGTCGATCGCTCGGCATCGGGACTTGTCCTGGGACCTTCGGCTGGGCGATTCATGCTTGTCTGCCGGGCTAAGGCTAGGTCGCCTGGTCGCTGGTCGGCGGTTCTTCCTCGGACGCTCGACAGCGATTTGGTCGCCCGACCTCCTAGGCGATCGCCAGTCGGAAGGTGTTAATTCTTGACACAACAGCAGTCTTTCCGGATTCAAAATCAGAGTTATATATCAAAGTTATCATCCGAAGAAGATCTGGGGCAAAAACGCAAAGTCTGAGGAATTCTGGGCTGAAAACGTAACTTTCAAAGCAACCAGTGAACAAATTTACGAAGCCAAGTTACGGTCGTAACATTCAGGAGTTACGGCCGTAAGTCACCCTTGTTACGGCCGTAACTCCTGAATGTTACGGCCGTAACTCGATAGATTGTTATGATTTGTCTAATTTTTTATACTTTTTGTGTATTATTGAGGGGATGGATGGCATTGATCCGATCTAATGTAATAATGCTGGAGTTTTGGAGCTATTAGATGACTTTAGGTGTATAAATAGACCCCTTAGATCCTTCATCATTCATCATTCATCTTATAATTTTCCATTTTTTGTAAACTTTTCTTTTTGTGTGAAGAACACACTTGTGTTCTTGAGTGATCTTTGTAAGTGTGGTATAACATATGTTGTTCAGAGAGTTTATTGTTTCTATCTCCTTTATCTACTAAGGGAGTTAGGATCAATTCTTTCTCTTGATTCAACTAATAATGACCACACAAGCTTGTAATATGTATAATAAACCCTTCATGGGCTAAGTAACCTTTAGTTGGGATTATAAACAAGGTTAGTCATGTTATTTATGTTTGTATAAAAGATCTATTGTGAATTACTTATTACTGTGTGTGATTTTCATTGTTTTAACAATCTTTATTTATTTGGCCAATAAATGACGATATTTATGGTCTTCATATGTTTCGAAAGAAAATATGTTTGATTAGATCAAATGATCTTCACTCTAAGTTGTTCTAGGGGATAGAAATATACCTCTAGTCCTTAGATGATTCTTTGAGTTATTTTCACAAATCCAAATGCTATGTATTGAAGACAATCAACATAGAAATATAGTGGATTGATTCAATATGTAAGGGGCGTTTTATAGTTCGAAAGAGAAACCGTCTTTTTAAGGAAAATCGAATCTACACAACATAATAAGTAAATTCATCTTATGATCTCCTATACATCTTTTATAACTAATGACGAACTAAGTTTGTAATCCCAACTATTTCATTTTATCGTTAATCAATCTATTATTATTGCAATCTTTTTATTTCCTTATAATATTAGAACTATTATTGCGTTTTCTTTGCAAATATTAAACCAAACTTTTTAATTGTGTGTTTCACTTATCATAGTATCTATAAAAATAGACTAATAGTGTATAATTCAAATTATAACCAAACTTCCTTGTGGGATCGATAAACCGGACTCAAAAAGTCCACTTTACTACTTGATACGATATCGTGCACTTGTGATAGTTACACTAAAAGCGTGTCATACGCACTGGAGTATCCCCTTCATCCTGCCTACTCCGTGCCGATCTTGGACCTCTCGGATATCGGCGTAGACCTGAGCTGGTACCCGACTCCCAAAAATCTTGTTCATCCAAATGCCCTGGAGGACGGGGAGGCCACTTCGGAAGTCGGCGGGGGAGCACGGGCCGATCCAGTGGTCGAAGGTGAAGGCCAGGCAGGGGCAGCCTGAGGTTCTACGTCCTTCTTTTTATTTTTTGTTTTTGGCTTGTAATTTTTGTAGCTTTGTTGTGCTTTAGCCTTCGAGCGACCGTGTTTGTACTTTTGCATTCCAAGTAATGAAATGAAAGTTTGCTTCTTTGATGTATTGCTCGAATGATAGTTTTTCTGAGTCTTTGAATGACTTTATACAAATGTGTGAGTAAAGATTGTTGCCTGTACAGCTCCAAGTGAATTGATAAACTCATATTGATAACTTTTACAACAAAATCGATCGCTTGCACATACATCTGAAAAATGCTGATCTCCGTATGTAATTGTATAGGTACGATCGTGGTATATATAGCTCCACCCTTGCCCCTTGTTTTTGTTTACTTAGCGAAAGTAATGGGACGAAAATAAATCGTTGAGTGAGCGGTCTTGAATTTTGCAGATTCCTCGAGGAAGGCCGTCCATCTCGGTCTAGAGGAACCGTGAATGATCGTGGAGTTTGATGGAACCGACCTCCACGACCATGTCTTGCGCGCGAGCGAAATTCCGTCTGATGGCCAAGTTCTCGCGACTCGCTTAATTGTGAGGGTCCTCCGTAGGCTGCGCCCAACTCGTATTTAAATGAAGGGCGTGCGGTCTTGGTCTGGAGGAGTCCTTGTGCGGGGCGTCATCGGATTGATCGACTCCACGACCACGGCTTATTAGCACTTCTCTACCTCGAACCGCCATGTTAGATGGTGATCCTCGACGGTATACGTTGTGACGGGGGGAGGGATGTGTCGCATTGTCTGGATCCACCATGTTTAGGTGATGGACCTTTGAGGGCGGGCGAACGTGTCCACAGATCTGTTTTGGAGGGGCCTTAGGCTACGCTCGCCTCGTATTTAAATGAAGGGCTAGAGATCGTGGCCCAAAGGGACCTTGCACGGGCACAGAGAACGGTTCCATCATCCTCCATAGCCATGTCGACACTCTTCTACCTCGGACTGTCATGTCAGAGGACGATCCTCGACGGTATACGTTGTGTGAGGAGAGGCGATCGCTTTCCTAGGCTCTTCATGTTGATGACTAACTTTAGAGGGCGAGCGAGTAATACTCTAATTTGTTTAGGAGGGTCCTTCAGCTACGCCCGCCTCGTATTTAAATGAAGGGCGGCGATCGCTGCCCAAAAGAACCTTGCATGGACGGATCATCGGTTTTATCGATCTTCGCGACCATGGCGGCACTTTTCTACCTCAGACCATCATGTGATATGACAATCCTCGATGGTATACGTTGTGCTAGGGAGGCGATCGCTGCCTAGGGCCATCATGTTGAATGACGAACTTTTAGAGGGCGAGCGAGTTATCCTCTTTTTCGAAGCGTTTGCTTAGGCAGTAGCCTTTGGTTTTGATGAGGCAGGAATCGGGGAGAGACTTCCGAAGTTTCCTCCTCTTGATTGAAGCATATAGATCCGGTCACCGAGGTTGATCGAGGGGTCGGCTCGTATGAGCTTTCTGGCCTGTTCGCATTCGACTCTGGCGACCGTATCGGGAGATCGATGGGGCTCCGGCTAAGCCAATAGACTGTCCAACTTGCCCTCCTCGAACAATCTCCAGAGTTGTCTGAGGAAGTCACGGCATTGGTTGGTGCTGTGATCGGGACTCTTGTGGTAAGCACATTATTGATTGTGGTCCATATGACCGTTGTCCCTTATCGCCTTTGGCTTGTTTAGCGGTTCGCGCCCCTTGATGGCATAAAAAATGTGAGCCGGAGTTCGGTTGAACTTGTGGAGGAGATGGGCTTGCACATCCTCGAAAGACTTGAGATCACCGGGTGGCTTGGCGACCGCCTTTTTGGTTTTGACAATCGCCGTCTTTCGGACAGGAATCGGCGTCCCCTCGCCTAGGCGGAGGGTGAGCAGCCTCTGCCTGGCTAGAAAATCGGCAGCCTTAGCACAGAAGATCGCGTAGGTCGGGGCGATGTCCTTTGTGAGGTGCCTAAACATGGGTGAATGACCATAGAATCCCCCCAGGACCGAGTAGAGAGCGAGCTCGTCGCTGATGGGCTTGCCGGTGAGGACAATTTCATCCACCCGGTCGATGTAATCTGCATCGGATTCGTCTTTCCCCTGCCTGATTTTCATCATGCGGTGGGGGGCTTCTGGTCTGGCGACCTTGGCGGTGAAGTATGACGTGAAGTCACTCGCCAGTTTCTCAAAGGAGATGATTGATCGTGGTGGTAGTGAGACGTACCACCTATGGACCAGCTCGCCCAACGTTAACGGGAATATTCGGCACTTGGTCGCGTCTGATGCCCCACACCCAGTCATGTAAACCCGAAACTTGCTTAGGTGAGTCTCGTGGTCCGATCTCCCTTCATACAAAGGTGGTTTGGGAGGAGCGATCCTTGGTTGCACGGGAGCAAGCTCGATGTGGACAGCGAGTGGCTCAGTCGGTCCGATGATCTTTCTACTGGCGCTTGCCACAGTTTCCAAGAGCGCTTTCATCTCGTCGAGCTGGCATTGTATAGCGACCATCGCCGCGGTCTGGCTGCTCGTAGCTAGGCGCTCGGAGCGGGAACCGAGGTGATCAAGTACTGATCCCCTGGCTCCGCTGTCGATGATGTCCTTGCCGCGTGGCTCGACTCTTTGGCGGATGGGGGCCAGACAGCTGACCTGTATATGGTTCGGAGTTGGGCAGGCCGAACTCCTGGTGACGGACTCGGATTCCGTCGTCTCGTGGTTGGGGTCAGAATGCCGCGGTCGCCATGATGGATCGCTTCACAAGCAGCTGAAGACGGATCTGTCCTGCCTCATGAGAGCCCTTTCTCGCAAATCGGGGCTTTCTGACCAAGAAGACGAAGAATCGAAGACTGTATTTTTTTTATTTATTGGGTCATTCGCTTGGCTCAATACTTAGGAATTAGGTCCATAAGCTATATGTTGGTAGTAACTAGGTTACTGTTTTCTGTTTTTCATTTTGAATGATTAACAAACCAACAAACGCGCGTATAAATGAATTAATGTGCAAAGTATAACATTAATCGCGAAATTCTCCCGACAACAAACAAATTATGTTTTGAAAAAAGTTACGAGGTTTCCTACCCTCCAACAAACAAACATGGGTCATCATGGCCTGCATAAAAGTGAGTGGATCAACCCGAACATCTTCTGATCGAGCCGAGTCCTGGGCACGATTTCCCGGCAGCAAGTGATTATTTCTCGGGTTTCGGTCCGCACCGCGGCCTCTCCCCGTGCATCCCCTGACAGCGCTCTCCATACTGAAGTAGGAAGGTCGCATAATGATTATATTTCCTGCATGATTAGCACGTTATGATTATGTCATGAGATGATGAAAATGAGTATACATGCTCTAACTTAGTGATTATATGAATGATTTACCGAAGTTACATAATTATCTGATGAAATTCTTAAAATGATTATCTTGAATAACTTAACAAGATTGATAATATGATCTTCCAGATTGACAACTGAGTAATGAAATGAATTGAGTAATTAATGAGTTAACATGATCGTCCTGATTATTAACTGAGTAATGAAATAGATTAAGTGATTAATGAGTTAACATGATCGTCCTAATCACAATGAATGATGATGTTTGAGGATTGTTAATTGATGAATTATGAATGAATGATAATTGCCAGAAATTATACCATGGCGTTAGAAGTCTTACAGTTCTTTGGTGCGATTGGCTCGGCATGCATGCAGGTCACACGTGACGCGAAAGTCCAATGATACTAGTCCGATGACGATGATTTCAAATGAAACATGACTCGGAAGGTAGTATTCAAAACCACGCTCCGATACCAACTCTGTAACACCCCAAACTAGGCGGATATTACAGTGCCGTAGATCCCCAACTGGGACCCACCAGGCAAATGAAAATGAATGAATTACACAGGATAAATGTAGTACCGAACTACATTACAACAATAATTACTCCGATGAGGAGTTTAATTACAACACACCAGGACAATACCGAATACTAGTGTATTTTATATGAAGATAAAATACACAACACTGAATGAAACGGAGTATTCAAATGAAAGTCTGCAGCGGAAAATAAAGGACAATAACATGAATAACTGAAAGATCGGGGCCCCCTACTAGTATCACTGGGACTCCTCGACGTCAGCGTGTTCTCCCCATGCTTTTGCCTTGCCAAGACCTGAAAAACAAAATCCCCAAACGGGGTCAGTTACAAAGAATAACAATCCTCAAGGGTTGAAAATACACAATCATGATTATATCTGAAATTATGAAATATCCTGTCGAAACATACGCAATCAAACATGCTATATGAATCAACTAACAGTATGGCTCAAAGGGTGGCGCCACACTACGCCCGGGATGGAAATGTGTCCGTGCACAAGCCACCAACGAGTATCCATCGAATACACGTGTGGTCTTGTACCTTATCAGTCTCACGAAACAATCAATCTCGTGTGCACAGTCCAATGTGAGGCCACCAACCAACACACGACTATAATGTGCCCGACATGAAAATCCTACACATACCAATCGGCACGCCAGTATGACCCGGAATGCCACGATATAACAAAAGTGACATCGAAAATGAATAATGACTCACCGAGGTGGAATGGTAACGAAATAAATGACAGCTCAATGAAAAGATTGGAACCGTCGTTCCTTATGACTGAAGTGATTAATTGACAACAACAAGTTTTGATACGGTTAATATAATGATGAATGAGTTATGATTATGAATGAACAACAACAAAAGGGATGAATATCCTTTTAACCGAGTAAGAATTAACTTACTCAATACCGGTGACAATTATCCTTCCACGAACAACGTCCTAATTGAGATATCGGTCGCTCGAACAACCTTGAATTATACAATATCCAACAACTCGTTCAATATACGAATCAAACACGAATATAACGAATTCAAAACGTCGATACGATTAAACTAAGTTCATTGGGGCATTATATCGAATACGTTGTGGCCAAACTCCGGTTGTTTACAATCAAATCTCAATAAGCCACTATTAATTCCCCCAAGAAGTGTTTCAAACCAACAAAACATCTCCAATACGATCAATAATCCATTATGAATATCCAAAATCGTGATTATAACGACAATTAATCGAAAACCCCCAATTTCAACTCGATATTCAAAGTGTTCTTGAATAATCCTTCAATAATCCAATGAATCCTTATACAAACTCATAATCATATACATATCCCTTCATATAACATGATTATAACGTCCAAAACATCATAACTCAACACAAAAGTCAAAATCCAAGGTGTTGAAGAATATTACCTTTGAAGATCCAAGTACTTTAATCCGAAGAACACGCGTTAGATTGATTATCCGGGCTTCACGATCGAAAAGAGATGAAGAAAATCAAACACCCAAATGATTTGTGAAGGAAAAACCCTCCCTCAAGCTCTCTCTCTCGGTTGTAGGTGAAGAAAAGGGAAAGAAATGAGCTGAAATGCTCAAAAAACGAATTTATAGTGGTTGACTACCCTGCCGGACACGGCCCGTGCCGATCAGCACGGTCGTGTCGCACAGCTGGCCGACAGGGACTCGACCGTGTCCTGCTTGACACGGTCGCGGCGCGGAGGGCCTTCCGATAGTGACCCGTCAAGCGGCGACTCGGCATGACTCGGCCGTGTCTGGAACACGGTCGGGCGTGTCAGCGATCGGTTCGCTTATCCGGAAGAGTTCGACTCGGCCGTGCCAAGCGACACGGTCGAGTCTGCGCGGCGAGACTTCGGCATTTCCGGACGAGTACAGCACGGGCCGTGTCGGACGACACGGCCGAGTTCGGTCGGCAGTGATCGGCCAATAACTGAAAAATGAGCGGGTGAGCTAAAACGACCATAACTCTCTCGTCCGGACTCCGATTGACTCACTGTTTGAACCATTGGAAAGCTAACTCGATGCTATATAATATTGCAAAGATTTAGAATTTTTGGAGTCACCAAAAATTAATGGTGATCTATTAAAGTCGAACTCATATGAGGAAAGTTGAAACAATGAACAATAACGATACACAACTCGAAGTTTTTCCGAACGGTGAACACGGTGAACGAACATGATTGATGAATGATTATAAATGAGTGAAAATCCACTGAGTGACAATCACCGAATGAAATTACTGAATGATAATGACTGAATTACAACCGGGTATTACATATACCCCCCCTTAAAAGAGTTTCGTCCCCGAAACTGAGGGTCAAACAACTCGGGATAACTCTCCCGCATACTATCCTCGGTTTCCCAAGTAGCCTCTTCGACTCCGAGTCTGGACCACTGAATCTTGAGCAAAGGAATCGACTTATTTCTCAACTGTTTGATTCGCCGCTCTAAGACTCGTATAGGACGCTCCTCATAAGAATGGTCGTCGGCGATCTCGATTTCGTCGAACTGAAGTATGTGACTCGGGTCGGCAACATACTTTCGCAACTGAGAGACATGAAACACATTATGAATTCGGCTCAAAGCCGGAGGTAAAGCCAATCGATAAGCTAACTCGCCTACTCGATCCAAAATTTCAAACGGTCCAATGAATCTCGGACTCAACTTCCCCCGTTTTCCGAAATGGAAAATACCTCGACTCGGGGATACCTTGACCAAAACATGGTCCCCCGTCTCGAACTATAGTGGTCGACGACGATTATCCGCATACGATTCCTGTCGACTCTGAGCTGTCAACATACGACTCTTGATCAAAGCTACCTTCTCACGGGTGGCTAATAAGCATATCGGGCTCGGTGCCGATTGATTCTGACAAGTCATCCCAACACAAAGGAGATTGACAAAGACGACCGTATAAGGCCTCGTAAGGTGCCATCTTAATGGAGGCATCCCAACTATTATTATACGTGAACTCGATCAGTGGTAGTTGGGCTTCCCAATCGTCCTTTCAATCGAGGACGCATGCCCTCAACATGTCCTCTAATGTCTGAATAGTTCTCTCTGATTGTCCGTCGGACTGAGGATGAAAGGCAGTACTGAGATTAAGCTGAGTTCCCATAGTACGATGAACTGATTTCCAACATGAGACACGAATCGTCCGTCACGATCAGAAACGATACTCTTAGGGGCACCGTGAAGTCTCACTATCTCCTTGATGAACAACTGGGCCAGTCTCTTGGGATTCCACATATCCTTGATTTCAAGGAAATGAGCTAAATTAGTAAAGCAGTCCGCGATCGCTCAGATCGTATTCATGCCACTATGACTCGTCGGCAATTCGTGATGAATTCCATAGAAATGTCTTCCCACTTCCATTCTGGAATAGGGAGCGGTATCAGCATACTCGCCGGTCGCTGATGTTCCATCTTGACTTGTTGACAGGTTAAGCATCTCGAAACAAATTCTGCAACTTCTCGCTTCATATTACTCCACCAGTAATTTTGTTTCAAGTCCTTATACATCTTGCTAGACCCCGGATGAATAGAATAAGGGGTAGCATGAGCTTCTCTCAAAATCGAGTTTTTCAACTCATCATTCGCCGGTACACACATCCGATTCTTAAATCTCAAAAGTCCATCCTCGTGGATCACGAATCCAGGGGCTTTCTCCTGAGCCACATCTTCACGGATGCGCAACAATGAAGGGTCCGAACTCCGATTCTCTCGATTACCTCCTCAAGTGACGATGAAATCTCTAACATACAAAGTCGTCCTCGAACTCGCCGGCTGCACTCGATCTCGGGTCTAAGGAATTCTGTTGAAGCTCCTTCGAATCGTTAAACGAGCAAGCATCTGCTCTTGAACGGACTTACGACTCAAGGCGTCGGCGACAACGTTCGCCTTGCCCGGGTGGTAAAGGATCTCGATATCAAAATCTTTGATTAGTTCCAACCACCGCCTCTGTCGCATATTTAACTCCTTGTGAGTAAATATATCCTTCAACTCTTGTGATTGGTGAATAACTGAAAGGTGACGCCATAAAGGTAACGACGCCAAATCCCCAACGCGAAAACCACGGCTGCTAGCTCCAGGTCGTGGGTTGGATAATTGACCAACTAATCCGAGGAAACATCGGATTTACTTAATATCTTTCGGAGGTTGCCAATCTCGGATAGTCTCCGTCTTCTGAGGGTCGACACGAACTCTGTCAGATGAAATTACATGCCCGAGAAAGTCACTTCGGACCTCCAGAACTCTCATTTGGAAAACTTTCCATAAAGTTTCTCTCGTCTCAACACGTCGAGAACCTGATGAAGATGAACCTCGTGTTCCTCTCGGCTACGAGAATAAATCAAAATGTCGTCGATGAAGACAACAACAAACTGATCCAAAAAGTCGATGAAAACCCGATTCATTAACTCCATGAATACCGCAGGTGCAATAGTTATCCCGAACGGCATAACTACGAACTCATAATGACCATAGCGTGTACAAAATGCTGTCCTCGCGATACGACTCTCGAATCCGCAATTGGTGATATCCAGATCTTAAGTCGATCCTGGAAAATACTGAGGCTCCCTGAAGTTGATCTAAAAGATCATTAATACGGGGTAAGGGATACTACTCTTGATCATCACCCTGTTCAACTCCTGGTAATTAATACACACACGAGACGAGCCATCCTTCTCCTTGACAGATCACACTGGTGCTCCTCACGGGGACGCAATCGGTCGGAGATAACCTTTCTCGAACTACTCCTCAACTTGAATCTTCAACTCCTGCATTCTGGTCGGGGCCATCCGATACGGTTCCTTCGATAAAGGGGACGTACCGGCTCCAACTCACTCCTGAATTCCCCTACTCTATGTGAAGGCAACCGGATAACTCGTCTGGAAATACATTGTCAATCGATGACAATGATACCACGAATGATTGAACATTTCGATTGTCCTAGAATGGTCAATCGATAAAAAGAGATACCAATAATGATTGAACAACTCGATTGCCTTAGAAAGGCTAATCGATGAAGATGATACAATGAATGTTTGAATAACTCGATTGCCTTTGAAAGGCCAATCGATGGAAATGATGCAATGAATGATTGAATAACTCGATTGCCCTAGAAAGGCCAATCGATGAAAATGATACAATGAATGATTGAATAACTCGATTGCCTTAGAAAGGCCAATCGATGGAAATGATACAAGCAATGATTGAATAACTCGATTGTCTTAGAAAGGCCAATCGATGAAAATGATACAATGAATGATTGAATAGTTCGATTGCGGAATTTCTCTGCTTTCGTCATAATAATACTTCTTCTAGAACAACGGGGATTACTTCCCTGAAACACACATTCGACAACCAACGATGGAAAGATAGCGACCAAACGCTAACAAACACTGAGGATAGTATCAAGACGATCAAACCAACTAATACCGAAAATTACATCGTCTTAAGATAAGTTCACCACGATTAGATCCATCAACCAATCGCGGTCATTAAGCTTAATTCGGTATGATTCCGAAAATTCTTCCATCGTCAGGTAGACCGATGGTATGAGGTCCACAAGCAATAGAACTATCCCGAAATAAGTCTATTCAAGCATGATTCGAAAATGAATGAATGCGGTGTACCAGCATCAAAAGGTACACACAAGTTGAAATAAAATTACGAGTATACCTGAAATCATTCGGACCACCGGATCGTCGATCCTCCTCATCATATGAATCTGGGACTTGCCGGTCCCCGAACCGGACGCTCCCGTCTGATAAATACGAGTTCCAACTCTATTTGCTTCCATTGTCTTAAACGACGATGACAAAGCAGTCTGATTCTGAAACGCTGGTTGCTTCGGGGCCTGAGATGTCGCCGGAGCCGACTTGGAGTCCTTTCGGCAAAAACGGGCCTTATGCCCAAAATTCCCACAATTATAGCACGTGATAGACGGTTTCAGACACTCAGTGCTGAAATGACCCGGCATTCCACAATTGAAACAGGTGATGGCCGAACTGGCCGCTCGGGAATAAGATCCCGCACGATTATGCGCCGTAGGAGGTCGCTCAGAAATGATAGGACTCACACGAGGCTTCTTGAAGGTTGACTGACCGCCTACGGATTGATTACGCTTCATTGATTTCTTGCTGACAAATGAAGGTTGTTGTTCAGCACTTTCCTTAGCAGCTGGCTCATACGGGAGAGTTCTCTCGATTAATCCGGTCAGAGTGGCGCAATGATGATTGAGCAACTGCACATGGGTCATCATGGCCTGCATAAAAGTGAGTGGATCAACCCGAACATCTTCTGATCGAGCCGAGTCCTGGGCACGATTTCCCAGCAGCGAGTGATTATTTCTCGGGTTTCGGTCCGCACCGCGGCCTCTCCCCGTGCATCCCCTGACAGCTCTCTCCATACTGAAGTAGGAAGGTCGCATAATGATTATATTTCCCGCATGTTATGATTATGTCATGAGATGATGAAAATGAGTATACATGCTCTAACTTAGTGATTATATGAATGATTTACTGAAGTTACATAATTATCTGATGAAATTCTTAAAATGATTATCTTGAATAACTTAACAAGATTGATAATATGATCTTCCAGATTGACAACTGAGTAATGAAATGAATTGAGTAATTAATGAGTTAACATGATCGTCCTGATTATTAACTGAGTAATGAAATGGATTAATTGATTAATGAGTTAACATGATCGTCCTAATCACAATGAATGATGATGTTTGAGGATTGTTAATTGATGAATTATGAATGAATGATAATTGCCAGAAATTATACCATGGCGTTAGAAGTCTTACAGTTCTTTCGGTCTGATTGGCTCGGCATCTGCACAGGTCACACGTGACGCGAAAGTCCAATGATACTAGTCCGATGATGATGATTTCAAATGAAACATGACTCGGAAGGTAGTATTCAAAACCACGCTCCGATACCAACTCTGTAACACCCCAAACTAGGCGGATATTACAGTGCCATAGATCCCCAACTGGGACCCACCAGGCAAATGAAAATAAATGAATTACACAGGATAAATGTAGTACCGAACTACATTACAACAATAATTACTCCGATGAGGAGTTTAATTACAACACACCAGGACAATACCGAATACTAGTGTATTTTATATGAAGATAAAATACACAACACTGAATGAAACGGAGTATTCAAATGAAAGTCTGCAGCGGAAAATAAAGGACAATAACATGAATGACTGAAAGATCGGGGGCCCCTACTAGTATCACTGGGACTCCTCGACGTCAGCGCATTCTCCCCGTGCTTTTGCCTTGCCAAGACCTGAAAAACAAAATCCCCAAACGGGGTCAGTTACAAAGAATAACAATCCTCAAGGGTTGAAAATACACAATCATGATTATATCTGAAATTATGAAATATCCTGTCGAAACATACGCAATCAAACATGTTATATGAATCAACTAACAGTACGGCTCAAAGGGTGGTGCCACACTACGCCCGGGATGGAAATGTGTCCGTGCACAAGCCACCAACGAGTATCCATCGAATACACGTGTGGTCTTGTACCTAATCAGTCTCACGAAACAATCAATCTCGTGTGCACAGTCCAATGTGAGGCCACCAACCAACACACGACTATAATGTGCCCGACATGAAAATCCTACACATACCAATCGGCACGCCAGTATGACCCGGAATGCCACGATATAACAAAAGTGACATCGAAAATGAATAATGACTCACCGAGGTGGAATGGTAACGAAATAAATGACAGCTCAATGAAAAGATTGGAACTGTCGTTCCTTATGACTGAAGTGATTAATTGACAACAACAAGTTTTGATACGGTTAATATAATGATGAATGAGTTATGATTATGAATGAACAACAACAAAAGGGATGAATATCCTTTTAACCGAGTAAGAATTAACTTACTCAATACCGGTGGCAATTATCCTTCCACGAACAATGTCCTAATTGAGATATCGGTCGTTCGAACAACCTTGAATTATACAATATCCAACAACCCGTTCAATATATGAATCAAACACGAATATAACGAACTCAAAACGTCGATACGATTAAACTAAGTTCATTGGGGCATTATATCGAATACGTTGTGGCCAAACTCCGGTTGTTTACAATCAAATCTCAATAAGCCACTATTAATTCCCCCAAGAAGTGTTTCAAACCAACAAAACATCTCCAATACGATCAATAATCCATTATGAATATCCAAAATCGTGATTATAACGACAATTAATCGAAAACCCCCAATTTCAACTCGATATTCAAAGTGTTCTTGAATAATCCTTCAATAATCCAATGAATACTTATACAAACTCATAATCATATACATATCCCTTCATATAACATGATTATAACGTCCAAACCATCATAACTCAACACAAAAGTCGAAATCCAAGGTGTTGAAGAATATTACCTTTGAAGATCCAAGTACTTTAATCCGAAGAACACGCGTTAGATTGATTATCCGGGCTTCACGATCGAAAGGAGATGAAGAAAATCAAACACCCAAATGATTTGTGAAGGAAAAACCCTCCCTCAAGCTCTCTCTCTCGGTTGTAGGTGAAGAAAAGGGAAAGAAATGAGCTGAAATGCTCAAAAAACGAATTTATAGGGGTTGACTACCCTGCCGGACACGGCCCGTGCCGATCAGCACGGTCGTGTCGCACAGCTGGCCGACAGGGACTCGACCGTGTCCTGCTTGACACGGTCGCGGCGCGGAGGGCCTTCCGATAGTGACCCGTCTGACAGCGACTCGGCATGACTCGACCGTGTCCTGGAACACGGTCGGGCGTGTCGGCAGTCGGTTCTGGCTTATCCGGAAGAGTTCGACTCGGCCATGCCAAACGACACGGTCGAGTCCTGCGGGCAGAGACTTCGTCATTTCCGGACGAGTACAGCACGGGCCTTGTCGGACGACACGGCCGAGTTCGGTCGGCAGTGATAGGCCAATAACTGAAAAATGAGCTGGTGAGCTAAAACGACCATAACTCTCTCGTCCGGACTCCGATTGACTCACTATTTGAACCATTGGAAAGCTAACTCGATGCTCTATAATATTCCAAAAGATTTAGAATTTTTGGAGTCACCAAAAATTAATGGTGATCTAACAAATTCGAACTCATATGAGGAAAGTTGAAACAATGAACAATAACGATACACAACTCGAAGTTTTTCCGAACGGTGAACACGGTGAACGAACATGATTGATGAATGATTATAAATGAGTGAAAATCCACTGAGTGACAATCACCGAATGAAATTACTGAATGATAATGACTGAATTACAACCGGGTATTACACAAGAAACCTGATAGGTTGAGGGTTTAAAGACTAGGGGTAAAAGAAGATCAAATCATCCATTAGATGGGTTGTGTAACGCCCCAAATTAAGCCGGACGCCACAGTGCCGTGAATACCGTGTGGGACCCACAAGGCGAGTTTTAAAAGAGGTTTTAAAAACAATTTATTCAACAAGTAGTTTGCGGAAATGTTCAAATGAAAGCGTTCATACAACCGAAATATAAAAGGTAACAATGTCCGTTCATACGGTTATTACACAACATGGATTATTCAAATTTAGTTTAATGAATAACGAGTCTTATTCCCAACACTGCTCAGGCCTGACCGGAACTTTCGAGAATGTCCTGCACATATTCCACAAATTTGCCTGACACGACGTATCGTGTCAGTCAACCCAGGTCAGACATTTCGAACAAATTTCAATAATAGAATCAGATGAATTCAGAAACAAGGTTATCGCCGAATATTCAATTCAACGTCATTCCTTTTATCAGCACATAAACTCCGAAGGTCGCAACCAAGGGTCACAGAAGTATCTACACAGGAATACTCTGGACGTGGGTACCATTCAGGTTTTATCCCTCAACACAGTTCCGCAAGATATATCAACATATAAACTCCCAAGGCCGCAGCCAAGGGTCATGGAAGTATCTACAGAGGAATACTCCGGACGAGATAGATAAGAGGAGCACCTTACCATAGACAGTAACACATGCAATATTCTGAAATATTAATACGTAAGGTCCGAGCAAGATTTACTTGCCTCAAATCCGACGAGAGTTACTTCCTTGATAACACAACGGCTCGAACGACCACACCCGAATGCCCAACCTATTACATGTTCGTCGATTAGCATCTTGTAGTAATAATGATGATTAATGACAATTATCCCCATCCCGTAAGGATCCTAAACTTGATTGTTCATGTTTCCAAAATTGGAATTCTCTATTTGTGACCATAATGCATATTACTAGTTTCCTCGGTTCGCCATTTTACAATTTATCATCTCATTGATTAATGTTCTAATACAACATCTCTACGTCGTGATTATGGCTCAAGGCCATCGTAATTACATTACTAATTTTAGTTTAAATTACTAGAATTGAACGATTAAGCACTAATTCCCCGAACTTAACATGTTTGATTACTTATCCGATTTGATAGTCGTTAGTTAGTTCATCAAGGGATTATTAACATTTTTACGATATGGTAATCGGATTATAATTGAAATCTACAACAAGATGATTCTAAGGTGTTGGTGATTAACAATTCGGTTATGAGTTCCCATTCAATTACGAGTACTACCATCACTCATTCTAATTACTTAACAAGATAGGCATCGATTAATAATTGTGATAGTTTTCACCGTTCGGATCATTCTCGAAAGTTCTAAACTACCCAAAGCATCCGAAATTTAGTATAGCTCGTATAAGAACACTGAAATGAGTTCAAGATTCGATAAACTTACCTCAAATGACAAAAGATGATGAAGAACGAAGAAGGACGGCGAAGAACGAAAGGGTAGCACCTTGAAAACCTCCTACAGAGATTGATCATCTTACTCCAACAGGATAACACTTGATTAGGGAGGCTAAAAACCTACTTAGAGAGGGTGGAGGATAGTATGAAGAGCAAAGAGTGAGTTTTGGGTCGGAAGAAATGAAAGGGAGGGTGTCCTTATATAAATTCGGAATGGCTTTACGTATGTTAGGCCTGAAGCTTTACGTACGTAAGCCATGTTACGTACGTTATCATGGAGAGCTTAACGTACGTAAGGAAAAACTCAGAACTTACTGGACTAATTTACACACATCGTTACGTACTTAATGAAAGTCGGCTAACGTACATAACACCTGTTGACTTGCCTATCGCTATCGCACCGAAAGTTGGTCTGACAATGCACCATCCGGCGAAGAATCCCTATCCGAAGACCGAAGACCACGTTACGTGCGTAAGGCATAACCTTTAGCATACATAATAGCACATACTTGGCGTACGTAATACATAGTTTTTTAACGTATGTAAGTTTCAGTTTGTTTACTAAGTTATTATCACATTGATTCCTTATAATGCGACTCCCTCTCAATCTCGTCGAGTAATCTCTCGGGGAACAAGACGTTGGCCACCGTCATATTCGCACCGATAACTGCCCAACGACATTGAGGTATGTCACCGACAAATCATCAATCATCATACAATCACGATACAAGAATAACAGGCACGAACAATCTTTATTCATGTTAATATAGTACGAACACATCATCCAAAAAACGTTTATCGTGACAGAGTACACTTATTTATTAAATAGATGAAATAAAAATGATCGCTCAACGTGAAATAGCATGTAATACTGGTGGTATTACATACCACTCCCCTTAAAAATAGTTTCGTCCCGAAACTAATAAAATAACTCAGGATGATTTTCCCTCATGCTCGACTCGGTCTCCCAATTCTCTTCTTCTATGCCATGGTGTGACCATTGAACTTTTACAAGGGGTATGGCCTTATTCCTTAGTGTCTTTACGCGTCGATCCAAAATCGCGGTTGGGACTTCTCTAAAGGTACCATCATTAGAAATCTGCACCTCCTCGAAATTAATCTTGTGGCTTGGGTCATAGATGTACTTCCTCAGCTGGGAAACGTGGAAGATGTTATGCACTCCATCTAATGAAGGTGGCAGTGCGAGTCGATAAGCGAGTTTACCAACTCGGTCCAGTATTTCGACCGGGCCAATAAATCTCAGGCACAATTTGCCCTTCTGGCCGAAGGGTCGAACACCCCGCATCGGCGATACTTTGACCCAAACGTGGTCCCCGATCATAAATTGCAACGGTCGCTGGCGGTCCGTAGCATATGACTTTTGGCGGCTCTGAGCTGCCAACATGTGTTTTCGAACGATGGAAATCTTTTTAATAGATTCCTGGATCAGATCCAATTCGGTAGCGATGACATCGGATGCATCATCCCAACACAGAGGAGACTTGCACCTCCTACCGTACAAGGCCTCGAAGGGTGCAATGCCTATTCTTGCATGCCAGCTGTTGTTGTATGAAAATTCCGCCAAGCAGAGGTGTCTGGCCCAATCCTTACCCCAATCGAGTACACACGCTCTTAATATATCCTCCAGGGTTTGTATAGTACGTTCCATCGGTCCATCTATTTGAGGGTGATAGGTCGTGCTGAAATATAACTGAGTACCCATAGCCTTGTGGACAGCCTTCCTGAAGTGGGACACGTATCTAGTATCTCTATCTGATATAATTCCCGAGGGGACGCCATGTAGCCTTACGATTTCTTGGATGAAGATGGTGGCCAACTGTTAGGCGTATTTTTATACGCTTATTTATCATTATTTTATATTTATTTGAAGTGTAAATCTGCATAAATGAGCTTTTAATGCACTTTTATTTTATGTTTTGCAGGAAATTGGAGTCCGGAAGCTCGAACGACGAAAAACGGGCGAAAATGGCAATTTTTGGCCTGGGGCCGCGACACAAGGAAAGCGAGCCGCGGCACACGCATGTGACCAGCAAGCGCTGAACCAACTGTACTGGGGGCCGCGGCACGTTGATGCTGAGCCGCGGCACATGAGGAAAAATAAGCGCCCAGGCAACGCGCTGAACATAGTGAGCCACGGCACAGCTTAAGTGAGCCACGGCCCACGAGGCGGTTTTGCTGAGTCTGCCGCGGTTCTGGGCCGTTTTTGGAGCCTATTCCCAACCTAATTCCCGGACACATTTTGGAGGCTAAGGAGAGTTATAAATAAGCATCGAATCATCAAAGGGAGAGGGATCATCATCAAGGAATCAAGAAGAAGCAGAAAACACCAAGGAACATAGTGCGGAAGCAAGAGAACGGAGGAATCCGAGTTCTTCGACTGCATTTGATCTTTATGCTTTCTTTATTTATTTTTGTATTTTTATTTTCTAGCATGTCAGGCTAAAACCCTGTTCTAGGATTTTGATGAAACCGAAGTTTTGACGAATTAACTTTTGATTATTAATTCCATTACCTTTTCTATTGAGTTTTCCCCAATTGTTCTTAATGCTTTCAATTGTGTGGCCTATAATTGAATTGTTTTTGTTTACGCAACTCATCGGGAGAGGAGAGTTGGTAGGAAATAATTGGTGAGAACCGTTTTATCTTGTGAGATAGGAATATACTCACAGGAATTACGTGGCCTTTCTGAAGTTTTCGTGCTTTTTGCCTATTGTCGAATTAATCCACCTAGGAATAGAGTGTATTATTCGCCTTAGATAATTCTATTGACCTCGGGAGAGGCGGTGGAGTATTTTAGCAACCTTCGCCTTCAATAAATTGGGTAATCATTAAATTCATATAATCAAAAGTAATTCGGATAAACCGAGGTGGATTCACAATCCTAGATGATTTCCTTATTTGATTTTCCTCCTTCAACAATCGATTTTATTATTTTTTGCTTTTATTAATTTTCCTTAATTATTCTTGCATCTCCAATTCCAATAGTTCATATAAAATTAGAATACTCATAAATCGGTAATTAGTAAGTCAGTCCTCGTGGGAACGATATCTTACTCATCTCTTTATTACTTGTTTACGACAACGTGCACTTGCGTTCAACGAAATGCGCAACAAGTTTTTCGCGTCGTTCACGGGGACTGATTATTTTACTAATATCGATTTCAGTATTTCTAGTCTTAATTTGAACATTTTTTTTATTATTATTTTGTGTAATTCTTATTATTTGTTTTCCTTTCAGGAATTTCTGATTAGTGCATGAGAAAATTTGGTAACGAAGACCTACTACCTTTGGATACCGAACTCGAGCGCACTCTTCGGAAAAACAAGAAGGAAAAGCGCGAGCTACCAGCAAAAGACACTATGGCCGAGAACACCGAAAATCGTGGAGGAGAAAATCCCATTCAGCAAGTTCAACCGGCATTGGCACTCCGTGACTATGCCATGCCACAAATAAATGCAAACTTTTCGGGGATTCGGCGTCCAACCATCCAAGCGAACAACTTTGAAATCAAGTCGGCTATTATTTAGATGGTACAAGCAAGCCAATTTTGTAGACTAGCAAACGATGACCCCAACGCACATATCGCTTCATTTCTCGAGATTTGTGACACCTTAAAGAATAACGGTGTCACCGATGATGCTATCCGTCTGCGGCTTTTCCCTTTCTCTTTGAGGGACAAAGCCAAATTTTGGTTGAATTCGTTACCGCCGGGCTCTATCACAACTTGGGTGGAATTACCACAAGACTTCCTGGCTAAGTTCTTTCCACCATCAAAAACGGCGAGAATTAGGAACGAGATAACCACCTTCGGGCAATTCGATATGGAGTCGCTTCACGAAGCTTGGGAGAGATACAAGGATTTATTACGGAGATGCCCACACCATGGCTTACCGGATTGGCTACAAATCCAAATCTTTTATAACGGATTGAGTGCTTCTACACGCACTCTTGTTGATGCAGCCGCTGGGGGTGCCTTAATGGGAAAAACGATGGCCAAAGCCCACTCTTTGTTGGAAGCTATGGCTGCAAACCTTTATCAGTGGCCTTCCGAACTAGTGATTCCGTAGCGAGTTATGGGAGTTTCCGACAACGATCCGATCTCTACATTATCTGCACAAGTCGTAGCGCTGACTCAGCAACTTCAAGCTTTTTCACATGCTCCTACCACCATCACCACGGAATCATGTAATTGGTGTAATGGGTCTCATCTTAGCACAGAGTGCCAAGTCGGAAATCCTTTCGAGCAATCTCCAATGGAACAAGCTCAGTTTGTGGGAAACGAGAATCGGCAGAACAATCCGTATTCCAACACATACAATCAAGGGTGGCGAAATCACCCAAATTTTTCATGGAAAAACGGGCAAGCTTTAAAAGCTCCGCAAGCTCAATTCGCGCAACCGCCACAACAGCCCCCTCAACCACCAAAGGTATCCTTGGAAGACGCTCTTGCTCAAATGGCGGCTAATACGAGCCAATTCATGACCCGCACTGAGACTACCTTACAAAATCATTCCGCCTCCATCCGAAACTTGGAAGTACAAATGGGGCAAATTGCAAATCTATTGTCCTCTCGACCTCAACGCGTATTACCCTGCGCCACCGAAAAGAACCCCAAGGAAAACGTGCAATCGATCGAGCTACGAAGCGGAAATGAGCTGAAAGTCAAACCTACCAATAACAAGGACAAGAGCGACCATAGTGAGAAAGAAAAGGACGAGGCGCCCAAGCCAAAGGAAGTGTCGACTACGCATCCCACTCCTCAAATTCCATTCCCACAACGTCTTCAAAAGCAAAAATTGGACAAGCAATTCTCCAAGTTTCTTGACGTCTTCAAGAAACTGCATATCAACATTCCATTTGCCGACGCCTTGGAACAAATGCCGAGTTATGTGAAGTTTATGAAAGAAATATTATCAAACAAATGAAAGCTCGAGGAATACGAGACAGTCGCATTGCCAGAGGAGTGCAGTGCTATTCTATAGAAGAAGCTCCCACCTAAATTGAGAGATCCGGGAAGCTTTACTATTCTATGCACCATTGGGAATTCGTCCTTTGAAAGAGCCCTATGTGATCTCGGAGCCAGCATAAACCTTATGCCCTTTTCTATTTTTAAGAAGCTGGATATTGGGGAAGCCAAGCCGACGACGGTCTCCTTGCAATTATCCGATAGAACGATCAAATATCCGAGGGGAGTGATAGAGGACGTATTAGTCAAGGTCGATAAATTCATCTTTTTGGCTGATTTCATCATGCTCGATATGGAGGAGGACCACGACATCCCAATTATCTTGGGAAGACCATTTTTGGCAACCGAACGAACTTTGATCGATGTGGAAAAAGGGAAGCTTACTCTACGAGTTCAAGAGGAGCAAGTAACGTTCAATATCTTTCGATCCTTAAAATATCCTAGTGATGCTGAAAATTGTTTCCAAGTTGACGTCATTGACTCGTGTGTAAGTAGAGCCTTTCGAGAGAATTATCCATCTGATCCACTGGAATCCGTTTTGATTGGGTCTGCTTCCGAATTAAATTTAGAACATGTAGCCTATGTACGACACATGGATGCTTCCCCACCATTTTTCACTCGTCAACCATGTGAGGAGCTCGAAAGTTCACCAACTCGACCCGTCCCATCAATCGAGAAACCTCCAAAGCTGGAGCTCAAGAAGCTGCCGACTCATTTAAAATATGCATTTTTGGGACCCAACGATTCCTTGCCAGTTATTCTTTAGGCCACTTTAGTAGGGGATCAAGAGGAGAAATTATTGAGGGTTCTGAGGGAGTACAAATCTGCCCTTGGATGGTCTATTGCGGATATTAAGGGGATCAGCCCGTCCATTTGCATGCACAAGATTTTGATGGAGGAAGACTACAAACCATCCGTGGAGCATCAACACCATTTAAATCCAAATATGAAAGAGGTGGTAAAAGTCGAGGTTTTAAAACTCCTCGATGCAGGTATGATCTTTCCTATTTCTGATAGCAAGTGGGTAAGTCCAGTCCAAGTGGTGTCAAAGAAGGGTGGGATAACGGTTATTCAAAATGATAATAATGAATTAATTCCCACTAGGATTGTCACGGGGTGGCGTATGTGCATAGATTATAGGAAATTAAATAAAGCCACTAGAAAAGACCATTTCCCCTTACCTTTTATTGATCAAATGTTAGATAGATTAGCCGGACACGATTTCTATTGCTTTCTTGATGGTTATTCTGGGTATAATCAGATTTACATAGCCCAAGAAGACCAAGAGAAAACGACGTTTACATGTCCTTATGGCATTTTTGCTTATAGGCGCATGCCTTTTGGTTTATGTAATGCGCAGGCTACTTTTCAACAGTGTATGACGGCTATTTTTTCTGACATGGTAGAGCATTGCATTGAAATTTTTATGGCTGATTTTTCTGTTTTCGGTGATTCGTTTGATATGTGTTTGCAGAATTTGCAGAAAGTCCTAAAAAGATGCGAGGAAACAAATTTGGTCTTGAACTGGGAAAAGTGCCATTTTATGGTCCAGGAGGGCATTGTACTTGGCCACCGAATATCCTCACATGGAATTGAAGTCGACCGGGCGAAAATTGAAACAATTGAGAAGATGCCTCCGCCTACTTCGATGAAAGGGATAAGAAGCTTTTTGGGACACGCCGGTTTTTACCGCCGGTTTATTAAGGATTTTTCGAAAATTACGAAGCCGTTGTGTAATCTGCTCATGAAGGATGTTCCGTTTAATTTTGACGAGTCGTGTAAAGAAAGTTTCGATTTATTGAAGAAAGCTCTAAGCACTGCCCCGGTAATAGTCGCTCCAGACGGGGACCTTCCATTTGAGTTAATGTGTGATGCTAGTGATTTTGACATCGGGGCTATTTTGGGACAGAGACGAGGGAAAGTGTTCCACGTGGTGTATTATGCAAGCCGAACACTTGACGACGCCCAAAGGAATTATGCCACAACGGAAAAAGAATTGTTGGCGGTGATCTTTGCATTTGATAAATTCCGGGCGTATTTATTGGGGACGAAAGTGGTAGTGTGGACCAACCATTCAGCAATAAAATACCTTTTGGAGAAGAAGGATGCTAAACCAAGGTTAATTAGGTGGGTGCTTCTCCTTCAAGAATTCAACTTGGAAATTCGGGACAAAAAGGGGACTGAGAATGCTATTGCCGATCACCTTTCACGGTTAGAGAGTCCCCTTGAGAAGGGAGAAAGTCATCCACAAATCATGGAAACCTTTCCCGACGAGCATCTCTACAAGTTGGGTTCGCAACACGCGCCTTGGTATGCTGATCTAGTAAACTATTTGGCAAGCAAAATAATTCCGAATGACCTCTAGCGCCATCAGAAGAAGCTGATTTCAGACGCTAAGTATTATTTGTGGGACGATCCTTTTCTGTTTAAAAGATGCCCTGACCAAATCATTCGCAGATGTGTTCTGGATGAGTAAATCCATAGTGTGCTAAATCATTGTCATGCATCACCCTACGGTGGGCATTTTAGTGGAAATAGAACAGCGGCAAAGGTCTTACAATCGGGGCTCTATTTGCCGTCATTATTCAAAGATGCTCACTCCTTCGTGTCCACATGTGATCGGTGTCAACGGACGGGAAACATCTCAAGACGACATGAAATTCCGCTGAACACCATACTTGAGGTTGAATTGTTCGACGTATGGGGGATCGACTTCATGGGTCCATTTCCTCCATCAAATAAGAATCTCTATATTTTGGTAGCCGAGGACTATGTCTCAAAGTGGGTCGAAGCGGTAGCACTACCAACAAATGGGTCCAATGTCGTAATCAAATTTATAAAAAAAATATATTTTCGCGCGTTTTAGGACTCCACGTGCTATTATCAGTGATGGTGGTTCACACTTCGACAACAAATTCCGTGATGCGGTCTTGAGAAAATACGGAGTCACTCATCGTGTTTCTACAGCTTACCATCCCCAGACGAGCGGTCAAGTCGAGATATCAAATCGAGAGCTAAAGTGGATTTTAGAAAAAACAGTCACCTCATCTCGAAAAAATTGGTCCTTAAAACTGGATGATGCACTTTGGGCATACCGTACTACATATAAAACACCTATCGGGATGTCGCCTTATAGATTGGTTTATGGTAAAAGTTGTCATTTGCCCGTAGAGATGGAACATCATGCTTACTGGGCAATAAAGAAATTAAATTTTGATCTGAAATCTGCTAGTGAAAAGCGTTGTTTGCAGCTGAACGAGCTGGAAGAAATTCACCACGATGCGTACGAAAATTCGAAGCTTTATAAGGAGCGGACAAAGATATGGAATGATAAGCACATCACACAATGAGAGTTCGTCCCGGGTCAAGAGGTGTTATTGTTTAATTCTCGCTTAAGGTTATTCCCTAGGAAATTGCGTTCACGATGGTCGGGACCGTTTACCATAGTTCAAGTGTTCCCACACGGTGTAGTGGAAGTACAAAAAGATGACCGCAAGTTCAAGGTTAATGGACAGCGGTTGAAGGCTTACTTGGGTAATCCAATAGACGCGCAGAAGACGAGTGTCGTCTTATCCACCGCCGGGTGAATGCTAGAAAAGTCCGGCTGAAGACTATAAACTTAGCGCTTCTCGGGAGGCAACCTGAGTATTAGTTGTAGATTTTATTTTTTTTCAGTGTTTTCATGCATTTTAGACTCTATGTTTTTCATCATTTTTGCTTGGATATGATTATCTCTCACGTTCTTGATGTGTTCCTTTGAAAATTCTGTGCAGAAATCACCCGAGGGGAAGAAATCGGCAATGGGCCGCGGCACAAGGATAGTGAGCCACGGCACACACCAGTTGAAGGAAAAAGGCCAAACAAACTGTATTTTGTGCCGCGGAACGACCTTACTGAGCCGCGGCACACCAGGTCCCTGAGCCGCGGCACATATTCACTGAGCCGCGGCACGCCAAATGTCCAAGAAATGCCCAGGTATCTGTACTACATGCCACGACACAGACCAAATGAGCCGCGGCACACTAACATGACGAGCCGCGTCACCCGTAAGCTGAGCCGCGGCACAAGGCGAAAGAACAAACAACGCCCAAGAGGCTGTACTCTGGGCCTTGGCTCACTTAAGTTGTGCCGCGGCCCCTGTTCGGAAGATGAACAACCCAGGTCTTCTTTATAACCTGATCGGCCGACACTCCAGGTAAATTCCCTTCATCTCTGCGCACAGCGATCGGCCGAACATCTTCTCAACTCTTCTTCTTCTTGCATACTTCAATCCACGTCAGGTAATTCTCAATCTCTTAATCCTTATTGATTCATGAATTGAAAAGTGAAGTATTGTTGTTAATTTGATGATGAATATGTAGTTAGTTTTTCAAAGTTCTATCAAAATTTGAGTTGGAATATGAAGTCTTTGGTTGATTATTGATTGTATTTGTTGATCATGAATGAATTGGTGATGTTATTTGTCGTTTGTCATGGCTATATACTCATGTTGTTATTTTGGGGATTGGATTTAACCATTAAAATTCTTGTTCTTCATTTAAGCTTATGCACACTAAGTGTTTGATGAATTGCGTCAATGAAAAATTTTGAACCAAATGTTTATAAAAATATTTGCAACGAATTATTTTATGGGTTTACATTGTACCCCAACCCTTACGTCAAGTTTAAATGTGAAAGCTCAACTTTAATTTTCTCTAACGACGGTGCAAGCTCGCTCAACTCGATATTCACGTTTTGCATACCTTAAGTCAAGTGGTGTTGTTTCCCTTAAACTTTACGTAATTTCCGGTGTTTTATCTTTTAAGGAACTCGCCATGGCCAGAAAAAGGAAGGTTAGCACAAGGACTAGGACACAATCATCCCCCACACGACGGGAGACTTCACAGAGCCGAGCCGAGCTAGAGTCTCATCAATTCTCCGACTCAGAAATTCATAAAATATTCAATGAAAAAATCCGTCCTCGACCTTTGATTCCGGAGCGGGGATTCACTCCCGCCCCCCAGGACGGTGAGCTTCTGACGATGATTGACGAGATGGGATGGGCCCGTTTCACTGCGCCTCCCGAGCCGGCTATTATCTCCATAGTCCAGGAGTTTTATGCTAGTGCTCTGTTTTTGTTTACGCAACTCGAATCGGGAGAGGAGAGTTGGTAGGAAATAATTGGTGAGAACCGTTTATCTTGTGAGATAGGAATATACTCACAGGAATTACGTGGCCTTTCTGAAATTTTCGTGCTTTTTGCCTATTGTCGAATTAATCCACCTAGGAATAGAGTGTATTATTCGCCTTAGATAATTCTATTGACCTCGGGAGAGGCAGTGGAGTATTTTAACAACCTTCGCCTTCAATAAATTGGGTAATCATTAAATTCATATAATCAAGAGTAATTCGGATAAACCGAGGTGGATTCACAATCCTAGATAATTTCCTTATTTGATTTTCCTCCTTCAACAATCGATTTTATTATTTTTTGCTTTTATTAATTTTCCTTAATTATTCTTGCATCTCTAATTCCGATAGTTCACATAAAATTAGAATACTCATAAATTGGTAATTATTAAGTCATTCCTCGTGGGAACGATATCTTACTCATCTCTTTATTACTTGTTTATGACAATATGCACTTGCGTTCAACGAAATCCGCAACACCAGCTGCTCTGTCCCCGTGGTCTCCTGAATTGGAATGAAATGTGCCGACTTCGTCAGTCGGTATACAATGACCCATATCGTGTCTTTTCCTCCCGCCGTCACTGGTAACTTGGTGACAAAATCCATTGATATGCTCTTCCATTTCCATTTCGGAATGGGTAAGGGCTGCATGATTCCGGCCGGCCTGTGGTGTTCAATCTTCACCTGTTGACATGTCATACATTGAGCAACGAACCTCGCTACCTCCACCAGAAGCTCTTCCGCAAATCCTTATACATCTTGCTCGCCCCGGGATGCACCGAATAGGAGTAGAATGAGCTTTATTTAGTATAGTTTGTTTAAGCTCGTCATTCGGTGGAATACAAATTCTGTTCTTAAACCTCACCAAGTTTCCTTGGATCCTGTTGTCTGAAATAAATCCCCCTTCGGCCCTTGCGCCGATCGCACGAAGTTTCGGGTCTTCCATCTGTGCCAGGCGTATCTCGTCCAACAAGGATGAATGAATGTTAATTCAACACAACTGTCCCTCGCGGTGTTGTATCCATACTTCAATGCCATTTCTCCTTAGATCTTGCTGCAATTCCGACTGTACCGTTAAACCAGATAGTGTCATCTCCTGTGCAGTTTTCCGACTCAGTGCATCTGCCACGACGTTGGCCTTTCCAGGGTGATATAAAATCTCCACATCGTAATCTTTGATCAGCTCCAGCCAACGCCTCTGTCTAATGTTTAACTCCCCCTGAGTGAAAATGTATTTTAAACTCTTATGGTCCGTAAAGATTTTATAGGTAACCCCATAAAGGTAGTGTCTCCAAATCTTAAGGGCATGGACCACTGCAGCCAGCTCTAAGTCGTGTGTCGGATAGTTCACCTCATATGGTTTAAGTTGTCGAGAGGCGTATGCAATAACTCTATCATTTTGCATGAATAGACATCTAAGTCCATGCATAAACGCATCGGTGTATATTACGAATCCTTCTGTGCCCTGCAGTAGTACCAGTACTGGCGCAGTAGTTAGCTTTCTCTTTAGTTCGTCGAAGCTCTCCTGACAATCCGTTGTCCAGACAAACTTGGTACTTTTCCTTAGTATATTCGTCATTGGCCGAGCAATACTAGAAAAAGCTTCGACAAACCGTCGATAATATCCTGCCAATCCCAGAAAACTCCTCACTTCCTTGACATTTCTTGGTGGTTCCCAACTCATAACTGTCTCGATCTTCTGGGGATCTACCTTAACGCCTTCTGCCGAAATCACATCTCCCAAAAAGGTCACCTCCGGCATCCAGAACTCGCATTTAGAAAGTTTGGCTTAAAGTTGGTGTTGCCTCAAAATACTCAACACCTGCCTCAAGTGTTCCTCATGATCCTGTCGGCTCCGGGAATAGATCAAAATGTCATCGATAAAGACTACCACACACTTGTCGAGAAATTCTATCAGAACCTTGTTCATCAATTCCATAAAAACGGCTGGGGCATTATTCAATCCAAACGACACCACCATGTACTCGTAGTGTCCGTACCTCGATCAAAATGCTGTCTTTGGAATATCCTCCTCTCAAATTCTCAATTGGTGATATCCAAAACGTAAATCGATCTTTGAAAACACAGTAGCTCCCTATAGTTGATCCAGTAAATCATCAATCCTTGGAAGTGGGTAACAGTTCTTAATAGTGACTTTATTTAGTTCTCTGTAATCGATACACAAGCACAGGGAGTTGTCCTTCTTCTTTACAAAAAGGACTGACGCACCCCATGGCGAAGTGCTCGGACGAACGAGCCCCTTCCTTAGCAATTCCTCAAGTTGTAACTTTAATTCCTTCATTTCAGTTGGTGCCATCCTGTATGGTGACCTGGAGATAGGTGTCGTCCCTGGCTCAAGTTAAATCGAAAGATCGACCTCCCCTCGTGGCGGCAATCCTGGTAATTCATCGGGAAAAACATCCGGTAATTCGCTTACCGTGGGAATATTAGCAACTGACAATTGTGATGTGCCCTCCTGAAGAATATAACACAAATAATATGTTTCTCGTTCGTCACAAGATACTCCTGCTGTAAGGAGACTGAGGGACCCCTTAGTACTAAAGTGTTCTCGGCCTCTGATTATGTGAGTAACACCGTCAGGAGTTGTAATGGAAACTATCAGGTGATAGGTGTATAATACCGTCCTGTGCATTGTCATCCAGTCCATACCCAAAATAACGTCTTCGTTCTGAAGTGGAAAAACCATGAGATTTACTGTCCAGCCCTGACTATCTACGCGGATCGGGCAGTTTCGAACTACCAAATTACCCCCTACCCTGCTACCCTCGGGTAACTTAACAGTAAAAGATTCACAAGGTACACAAGGAAGATTTAAACGGTTAACACATTCCACAAATATGAACGAATGGGTCGCTCCAGTATCAAACAGTACATGAACAGGCTGGGAATTAATAAGAAGTGTACCTGAGACAGCAGGTGCAGTCTGGTTATCAATGGCCCTTAGTTCGAACGCGCAGGATGGCAGTGTCCCCGAGGAGGGTGCAGTGCCTCCCCCGCGGCCACGTCCTCTTCCAGCACCATAAGAAGGAGTTTGGTAAGGTGGGGATCGATAGTCAGATATGGAGGATGCTCTGGATGTCTGAACCGAGCCTTGTTAACTCTGAGGAGCTGAAATTTGTGCAGGTTTGATCCGTGAACAGTAACGAGACATGTGCCCACCCTTTCCGCATGAAAAACACTTTGTAGACGCCTTACGACACTGACTCATGGTATGCCCCGCTATGCCACAATTGAAACAGCTCCAGCAAGAGGGCCAGTCAGATGCTCCTTTCTGTTGGGACGAAGCTGCTGATTTAGAGGAGAACCCAATTCCCGAGTTCATTCTGCTAGAGCTCCCAGACTGATTAGATGTCTTCTGCTTCTTCTTGTTATGCCCGGTATCCGAACTGACAACCGTACCGGTGTATGCTGTGACCACATCCTCATATGCCCTCAGAGTGGTGCAGTGAAACCCGACCGCGTAACGTTGAACATCTTCCGGCAACTGTTGATCAAGGTGGTAATTTCGTTGATCTTCCGATGGGACCATCTATGCGACATAGCTTAGTTCGGTCCTGTAAGCTCGAATGATTTCGGGTACTGGTAAGTCCTGAGGTCCCGCACTGAAGAAACTCCACGCTTGAGTAGTCTGTGCTGATCGGGGGCAGTACTCGTCTCTCAATAGTTTGGAAAACTCCATCCATCCGACTACTCTGTCCTCCAGCTTATAGGTCCTCCACCATCGGGCTGCGGTGTCGCGGAGCTAGTTGGTTCCGAGCGGTACCTTTCGGTTCTCTGGGCAACCGATCACCTCGAAGGCAGTCTCCATCTCGGAGATTGAAGCATCCACGTGCTTATCCCCTGATCCATCGAATAATGGCGGTCTGGCCTTCAGCATTTCTCCCAGCCAACGGTCCTTCCCAGCATTCTCTTCTATGTCAATGACCGGTATACGTTTTGCCTGGTTGACCTGAGCGATTCCCATAGCAATGGCCTGGGCGAGGGTCTGGACAAAGGCCGGATCAAATCCCCCATTGTTCTGATTTTCCACCTCCTGTTCGTTCTGATTAATGGGCGGTGGCTAATTCGCGGCTGGGTTAGTTTCATCGGTATTCCTGTCTTACCTGTTGATTCATAGCGGAACCCTGTGCAGCGTTTACATTCCTTCTAGCTCCACGATGTGCCATTAGGGATTATTTCTCGATCTAAAAGGTTAGTTTAGTACAACAGTCTCTAAGTTTTTACTGAATTCAAACATTATACCCGATTTTCAGGAGTTTAAGTGTATTTTACCTCGACATTTCTCGATGAGTTACAGTCGCCAGGAGTGTTGGACTTTTGAAGGCAAAACGTTTTAAAAGAAAATATTTTGATACACTCTCCACGTGAGTTTTCGGCTCTGATAACATTTTCTATAATGCCCGAAATTAAGTCGGACGCCACAGTGCCGTGAATCCCGTGTGGGACCCACATGGCGAGTTTTAAAAGAGATTTTAAAAACAATTTATTTAACAAGTAGTTTGCGGAAATGTTCAAATGAAAGCATTCATACAACCAAAATATAAAAGGTAACACTGTTCGTTCATACGGTTATTACATGGATTATTCAAATTTAGTTTAAGAAATAACAAGTCTTCTTCCCAACAATGCTCAGACCTGACCGGAACCTTCGGGAATGTCCTGCACATATTCAACAAATTTGCCTGACACGACGTATCGTGTCAGTCAATCCAGGTCAGACATTTCGAACAAACTTCAATGATAGAATCAGATGAATTCAGAAACAAGGTTATCACCGAATATTCAATTTAACGTCATTCCTTTTATCAGCACATAAACTCCCAAGGTCGCAACCAAGGGTCACGAAAGTATCTACAAAGGAATACTCCGGATGTGGGTACCATTCAGGTTTTATCGCTCAACATTCCGCAAGATATATCAACATATAAACTCCCAAGGCCACAGCCAAGGGTCACGGAAGTATCTACACAGGAATACTCCGGACGAGATAGATAAGACGAGCACCTTACCATAGATAGTAACACATGCAAAATTCTGAAATATTAATACGTAAGCCCGAGCAGGATTTACTTGCCTCAAATCCGATGAGAGTTACTTCATTGATAACACAACGGCTCGAATGACCACACCCGAAAGCCCAACCTATTACATGTTTGTCGATTAACATCTTGTAGTAATAATAATGATTAATGACAATCCTCCCCATCCCATAAGGATCCTAAACTTGATTGTTCATGTTGCCAAAATCGGAATTCTCTATTTGTGACCATATTGCATTTTACTAGTTTCCTTGGTTCGCCATTTTACAATTTATCATCTCGTTGATTAATGTTCTAATACAACATCTCTACGTCATGATTATGGTTCAAGGCCATCGTAATTACATCACTAATTTTAGTTTAAATTACTAGAATGGAACGATTAAGCACTAATTCCCCGAACTTAACATGTTTGATTACTTATCCGATTTAATAGTCGTTAGTTAGTTCATCAAGGTATTATTAACGTTTTTACGATATGGTAATCGGATTATAATTGAAATCTACAACAAGATGATTCTAAGGTGTTGGTGATTAACAATTCGGTTATGAGTTCCCATTCAATTACGAGTACTACCATCACTCATTCTAATTACTTAACAAGATAGGCATCGATTAATAATTGTGATAGTTTTCACCGTTCCGATCATCCTCGAAAGTTCTAAACTACCTAAAGCATCCGAAATTTAGTATACCTCGTATAAGAACACTGAAATGAGTTCAAGATTCGATAAACTTACCTCAAATGACAAAAGAGGATGAAGAACGGCGACGGACGATGAAGAACGAAAGGGTAGCACCTTCAAAACCTCCTCCGGAGCTTGATCAACTTACTCCAACAGGATAACACTTGATTAGGGAGGCAAAAAACCGACTTAGAGAGGGTGTAGGATAGTATGAAGAGCAAAGAGTGAGTTTTGGGTCAGAAGAAATGAAAGGAGGGTGTCGTTATATAAATCCGGAATGGCTTCACGTACGTTAGGCCTGAAGATTTACGTACGTAAGCCATGTTACGTACGTTATCATGGATAGATTAACGTACGTAAGGAAAAACTCAGAACTTACTGGACTAATTTACACACATCGTTACTTATGTAACGAAAGTCGGCTAACGTACGTAACACCTGTTGACTTACCTATCGCTATCGCGCCGAAAGTTGGTCTGGCAATGCACCATCCGGCGAAGATTCCCTATCCGAAGATCGAAGACCACGTTACCTACGTAAGGCATAACCTTTAGCGTACGTAATGGCATATACTTAGCGTACGTAATACATAGTTTTTTAACGTACGTAAGTTTAAGTTTGTTTACTAAGTTATTATCACATTGATTCCTTATAACGCGACTCCCTCTCATTCTTGTCGAGTAATCTCTCGGGGAACAAGACGTTGGCCACCCTCATATTCACACAGATAATTGCCCAACGACATCGAGGTATGTCACCGACAAATCATCAATCATCATACAATCACGATACAAGAATAACAGGCACAGACAAGCTTTATTCATGTTAATATAGTACGAACACATCATCCAAAATACGTTTATCGTGACGGAGTACACTTATTTATTAAATAGATGAAATAGAAATGATCGCTCAACATGAAATAGCATGTAATAATGGTGGTATTACAGTTATCATGGAGATCTTAACGTACGTAAGGAAAAACTCAGAACTTACTGGACTAACTTACACACATCGTTACGTACGTAACGAAAGTCGGCTAACGTACGTAACACCCGTTGACTTGCCTGTCGCTATCGTGCCGAAAGTTGGTCTGACAATGCACCATCCGATGAAGATTCCCTATCCGAAGACCTAAGACCGTGTTACGTACGTAAGGCATAACCTTTAGCGTACGTAATGGCATATACTTAGCGTACGTAATACATAGTTTTTAACATACATAAGGTTCAGTTTGTTTACAAGTTATTAACACATTGATTCCTTATAACGCGACTCCCTCTCAATCTCGTCGAGTAATCTCTTGGGGAACAAGATATTGGCCACCGTCATATTCGCACCGATAATTGCCCAACGACATCGAGGTATGTCACCGACAAATCATCAATCATCATACAATCACAATACAAGAATAACAGGCGCGGACAAGCTTTATTCATGTTAATACAGTACGAACATATCATCCAAAATACGTTTATCGTGACGGAGTACATTTATTTATAAAATAGATGAAATAGAAATGATCGCTCAACGTGAAATAGCATGTAATACTAGTGGTATTACATACCACTCCCCTTAAAAATAGTTTCGTCGGAAACTAATAAAATAACTCGGGATGATTTTCCCTCATGCTCGACTCGGTCTCCCAAGTCGCTTCTTCTATGCCATAGTGAGACCATTGTACTTTTACAAGAGGTATGGCCTTATTCCTTAGTGCCTTTACGCGTCGATCCAAAATCGCGGTTGGGACTTCTCTAAAGGTAGCATCATTAGAAATATCCACCTCCTCGAAATTAATCTTGTGGCTTGGGTCATACACGTATTTTCTCAGCTGGGAAACGTGGAAGATGTTATGCACTCCGTCTAATGAAGGTTGCAGTGCGAGTCGATAAGCGAGTTTACCAACTCAGTCCAGTATTTCGAACGGGCCAATAAATCTCGGGCTCAATTTGCCCTTCTGGCCGAAGCGTCGAACACCCCGCATCGGAGATACTTTGACACAAACGTGGTCCCCGACCATAAATTCCAATGGTCGCTGGCGGTCCATAGCATATGCCTTTTGGCGGCTTTGAGCTGCCAACATGTGTTTTAGAACGATGGAAATCTTCTTAATAGATTCCTGGATCAGATCCAACTCGGTAGCGACGACATCGGACGCATCATCCCAACACAGAGGAGACTTGCACCTCCTACCGTACAAGGCCTCGAAGGGTGTCATGCCTATGCTTGCATGGCAGCTGTTGTTGTATGAAAATTCCGCCAAGCAGTGGTGTTTGGCCCAATCCTTACCCCAATCGAGTACACACACTCTTAATATATCCTCCAGGGTATGTATAGTACGTTTTGTCTGTCCATCTATTTGAGGGTGATAGGCCGTGCTGAAATGTAATTGAGTACCCATAGCCTTATGGATGGCCTTCTAGAAGCGGGACACGTATCTAGTATCTCTATCTGATATAATTCCTGAGGGAACGCCATGTAGCCTTACGATTTCTCGGATAAAGATGGTGGCCAGTTGCTCTGTCCCGGTAGTCTCCTGAATTGGAATGAAATGTGCCGACTTCGTCAGTCGGTCTACAATGACCCATATCCTGTCTTTTCCTCCCGCCGTCACTGGTAACTTGGTGACAAAATCCATTGATATGCTCTCCATTTCCATTCCGGAATGGGTAAGGGATGCATGATTCCGGACGGCCTGCGGTGTTCAATCTTCACCTGTTGACATGTCATACATCGAGCAACGAACCTCGCTACCTCCTGTTTCATGTTCTTCCACCAGAAGCTCTTCCGCAAATCCTTATACATCTTGCTCGCCCCAAGATGCACCGAATAGGGAGTAGAATGAGCTTCCTTGAGTATAGCTCGTTTAAGCTCGTCATTCGGTGGAATACAAATTCTGTTCTTTAACCTTACCAAGTTCCCTTGGATCATGTAGTCTGAAATAAATCCCCTTTCGGCCCTTGCACCGATCGCACGAAGTTCCAAGTCTTCCATCTGTGCCAGGAATATCTCGTCCAGCAAGGATGAATGAATGTTAATTGGGCACAACTGTCCCTGGCGGTGTTGTATCCATACTTCAATGCCATTCCTCCTTAGATCTTGCTTCAATTCCGACTGTACCGTTAAACCGGATAGTGCCATCTCCTGTGCAGTTTTCCGACTCAGTGCATCTGCCACGACGTTAGCCTTTCCAGGGTGATATAAAATCTCCACATCGTAATCTTTGATCAGCTCCAGCCAACGCCTCTGTCCCATGTTTAACTCCCTCAGGGTGAAAATGTATTTTAAACTCTTGTGGTCCGTAAAAATTTTACACGTAACCCCACAAAGGTAGTGTCTCCAAATCTTAAGGGCGTGGACCACTACAGCCAGCTCCAAGTCGTGCATCGGATATTTCACCTCGTATGGTTTAAGTTGTCGAGAGGCGTATGCAATAACTCTGTCATTTTTCATGAATACACATCCAAGTCCATGCTTAGACGCTTCGGTGTATATTACGAATCCTTCTGTGCTCTGCGGTAGTACCAGTACTGGCGCAGTAGTTAGCTTCCTCTTCAGTTTGTCGAAGCTCTTTTCCTTAGTAGATTCGTCATCGGCCGAGCAATACTAGAAAAAGCTTCGACAAACCGTCGATAATATCCTGCCAATCCCAGAAAACTCCTCACTTCCTTGATATTTCTTGGTGGTTCCCAACTTATAACTGTCTCAATCTTCTGGGGATCTACCTTAACGCCTTCTGCTGAAATCACATGTCCCAAAAAGATCACCTCCGGCATCCAGAACTCACATTTAGAAAGTTTGGCATAAAGTTGGTGTTGCCTCAAAACACTCAACACCTGCCTCAAGTGTTCCTCATGCTCGTCGGCTCCGGGAATAGATCAAAATGTCATCGATAAAGACTACCACACACTTTTCGAGAAATTCTATCAGAACCTTGTTCATCAATTCCATAAAAACGGCTGGGGCATTATTTAATCCAAACGACACCACCATGTACTCATAGTGTCCGTACCTCGATCGAAATGTTGTCTTTGGAATATCCTCCTCTCAAATTCTCAATTGGTGATATCCAGAACGTAAATCGATCTTTGAAAACACAGTAGCTCCCTATAGTTGATCCAGTAAATCATCAATCCTTGGAAGTGGGTAACGGTTCTTAATAGTGACTTTATTTAGTTCTCTGTAATCGATACACAAGTGTAGGGAGTTGTCCTTCTTTTTGAATTTGTTTTTAAAAACCGATGTTAGTTGTTAATTTAACATCGTTTTTTAGCAGAACTGATGTTAATTTGTTTTAAAATTTTCAATTATGCCACCACATCTTTCTTAACACCGGTTTTTACAAAACCGATGTTAAACGAGCGATGTTGAATGTTTTTTTGGTAGTAGTACATTGTAAAAATATGTGAATTGTTTGTGTCAACTTTTATTGTATTGTTTGTGTTAAAAACAATTGAATTAGTTTAGTATATATAGAAAGGAATTTTTTTATATATATACAAATACACCCCAACGTCTCTTTCCAACGATCCAAAAGTCCAACGTCTCTTTTCCAACGTGCGTTTTTTCCTCCAAACCGCTGCAGCATCAATTGCCGCTCAAGCATACCGCTGAGCCATACCGCTCAGGTGCCAGCGATGTTCACCGCCGGTATGGCCATACCTCCGAGCCATAGCTCTGGCATTGCCACCACCCTAAGTTAGAGTTCATAGTCTGGGTGCTGTTAGATACATTTAATAACTTAACCACATGGACGGTTCCGCCGTCAAGAACGGATACGCCAAAACAACATATAATGCAGAGTTGGATACATATAGGAAGTGGGAGCGCTAGTGATGGCACTCCAATACAAATCCAACACATGGTATGTGTTCGTTCTTGATGGTACGTGTATCCGACTTGGTGGTACGTATATCCGACTCGGCTAAGGAAGGCACACTTTTTGTGTCTTTTTTTTTTTTGAATTTGTTTTTAACAAATGAGTCTTTCTTTGACTCGTTACTAATCCTCACATGTCATAGCGTAAGCTCTACAGCTCAAACCTAGGTCTCTGATACCATAATTGTAACAGCCCAACCCGACAAGGGTAGAAGTATCACATTGTGGTGGCATATCAGAACATACATAATAGAACACAAATGGAAGTCTAATCATAAATACCGAAATGTAAGTCAACAAGACTTAAAAGAAAGACATAAGTTCCATAATCCAAAATGAAGGAAACATAATCCAAGTCTAAATAATGAAAACATTGTCCAAAAAGCTAGGAAGTCTAAGGTAGATAAGTCCACACACAGCTCCTACTCTCAGCCCAAAGATAGCCCAGCTCCCAGCTTAATAACCTGCCACGGAAGAAAAGAAAATGCGGCTGAGCTTAAAGAGCTCAGTGAACAGATATATATAGCAAAGTACTGAAACTGAATTGAGTAATACAGAATATGGTGCAATGGAGAAATATCATAAGGTATAGCATAAGTGTAGTAAATGGTATAAGGGTTATAGAAATCTACCACGAGCACAGAGGCATATCATCATAACATCATATCATCATAATATCATAAATGCAGTAGTTAACTCCCAGAGTGTGAATGACGTGTATGGCACACAATCACCATTCACCAGAGATATAACATACATATCAGATCAGATCTAGGATGCATCCATACGCCCCTGCAGAAATCATAATGACCAGAAACATAATACTTGAGCTCATAATACATAACAGAAAGGGACGCAGTGGGTCATCACTCGCCCACCGTGGAGTCATGCCATTGGTGCCTCAATGATATGGTCATGGAACCCCCATGACTAGTGAAAGCTCGGGTAGAAAACTGAAGGGTCAAACAGAATGTTATAGCAATGACACAGAATAAATAAGTCATCAGAAAAATACCATCACATGGATTCATTTAAAGGCTCATAGCAAAGGCTCCAATCATAAGTGTCGTATCAAAAGTGTCAAAGTAGAAGGCTCGAAGCAAAGGTATCATAATCAGAAATAACTAATAATCAAAAGATGTATGAGAGTCATGATATACCTTAAGAGAAAGGTAAGATTATATGTACCTTATGAAAAGCAATCAATGAGAAAAAGGATCACAAGAGGATGAATAACTCCTTCTTCAGGGAATCTACAGAATTTATAATCATATATTACTTATACATTCATAAAAGTCATAACGGATTTTAAATACTTATTAGCTCATTCATTAATGTGAAATATTAAGTATTCATAATGTAGGTTTAAAAGTATCTTGGATTGGTGTTTCAAATGAACTAGGAGCAAAATATGTTAGGTTAAACCAAACCCTTAGCTTATGTTAAATTCAGATTTTTATCACGTTCAGATCCTTTAGTTTATGAATTTAGAACCATACTTATGTACTTACTGAGGTGCTCAAATAATTATCATAGATACTTATACGCGTTAGGTAACTAATGTAATTATTCTAGATTTTATTCCAAAGGGTAATTACCATATCAAAATCATCTTTCCAGACCTACCCAAGAAGTTAACTTCACATACATACAGAAAGTTTGCCTTTAATTAACCCATTTAGACACTTTAGAAAAGTCCACAAAAATTCTGGGAACTTAAAAATAACCTAAATATCATCATATAGAAGAATAGATCTTAAATCCTTGTGGTTTGGAAAATAAAAATTAAAAACATCGATTGATTTTCAGAGTCGATTTCCCAATTTTGACACTTGAAGTCCCAAAAATCAAACGACGACCTTTACGACCTCCATTGACCATAAAACTTGATATTAATATAGTATACATCATGAACTTAGTTTTAAGCTCAAGAATTATGCCAAAACATGTCGTTATCATTAAATTACACCTTGTGCAAAATGACCCAATTTCTGGACAGCTTGAAATTTCTGGACAGCTTGTTCACATGAAATCACAACCAATTCCTAAACCCTCTTAAACCATACATCTAACTTGTTTTTGATCTAATTAATAGACAAGTTTCATGATGCATAAGTCGAATCAAGGAGAGAAAAAGGAGAACATCAAGAACCTGATGTAGACTAGAGCGAAAGAAACTGAATGGAACAGGGACTTAGGCTCGAATCAAACACCACCAACACTCCAACGTTTAGCACTTCACTCTCGACGCCGAGACCTGCTTCTCTTCTTCTTCGTTGGCAGCGAAAAGATGATGATGTGTGTGTTTTTTGGTTGTGGTTCGATGTAAAAGATGGGAGGGACGGCTTATGGAACTATAGGGCAAGGCATGTAGTATTTAAGGTATAATCGTGTATGGTTGTTAGGGATAATAATGCAGGGAATCTTTATTATAGGAAGGTATTGGAAGGTCATAATTGGGTTTGAATGAGGTGTGAAGGATCGGTTACGATGTGATATTTAGCCGAGATTGGTGGGATTCCAATCATCATTCGGATGTTGCAAATTATTTATTATAGGTATAAACTTAGGTTAGTAAATTTTAATTTAATTTTAATACATAACACATAGTTAGGGTTTAAAATAAATCATTACAAAGTTTAGGGAAAAATTCGAAATTAGATGTAAATTAGGTATTAGAATTTTGGGGTTTTACAACTCTTCCCCTCTCAAAAGAATTTCATCCACGAAATTGAATTAAAGGTGATCCTGACCTCTCGATTCGTGTCTCCTCTTGTCGTTACCCCTATCATGCTGACCTCTCTGATCATCACCCTTGTGATTACTACTCTGACCCCTCGATTGTATACGATCACCATCGCGATTCCTCTTGTTGTAGCCCCCTCCTTCATGTAGAATCTCAATATTATGGGCGGCGTTGGCAACTTGTGCCACATTAAAAAAGTCGGTGTTGATCACCCGATCGAGTACCCATTTCTTTAGACCCCACTTGAAATGCCTCGTTTGTCGGCGAGCATCTCCAGCTATCGGACCCACAAAACCGGCCAGTCGTAGAACCTCTACATGTAGTCCCCAGAAGACTATCTCAAACTGATAAATGGCATTGTACTCTCGCTCAAATCTCTGTTGCTCGGACAAAGGGAAGTACTGTAGAAAGAATATTTCACGGAAATCATTCCATGAACAAGTGGTGACAAAGGCCTCTCCTCCCTCAGCCTGTTTATCTGCTTTCCACCAACTAAGCGCATCTCCTTCGAGTTTAAATGTAGCCAATCTGGTCTTGAAATGATCCGCACATCCCAAGACATCGAATAACTTCTCCATATGGGTTATCCAGTCATATGCCTCTGCAGGGGTGGCAGCAGAACTAAATGAAAGTGGCTTGAGCTTACCAAACCGCTCAATCCATACATGAATATCAGTGGGTGGAGCACCCCCACCACCACCATTAGACGAACTAGCACCGTTACGAATATCATTAGTGATCCGTGTGGTCAACTCTGTAGTAAGATCCGAAAGAATTGTAGCAATGGCATTAGGTATCATGGCCTCAAGGTTTGGGGCTTCATCATCCCCATTAGGTTGACCATTACGACGTGTGTTCACCATCTGAACGATTAGCAAAGTCAAAAATAAAGATGAAGTACGAAAGGAAAAGATGAAGAAGGAAACCTAATGTCTACCCAATCCTCACAGGTCATAGCCTAAGCTCTACAGGTCAAACCTAGGTCTGTGATACCATAATTGTAACACCCCAACCCAACAAGGGTAGAAGTATCACATTGTGGTGGCATATCAGAACATACATAATAGAATGCAAGCGGAAGTCTAATCATAAATATCAAAATGTAAGTCAACAAGACTTAAAAGAAAGACATAAGTTCCATAATCCAAAATGAAGGAAACATAATCCAAGTCTAAATAATGAAAACATAGTCCAAAAAGCTAGGAAGTCTAAGGTAGATAAGTCCACATAGAGCTCCTACTCTCAGCCTAAAGATAGCCCAGCTCCCAGCTTAATAACCTGCCGCGGAAGAAAAGAAAATACGGCTGAGCTTAAAAAGCTCAGTGAACATATATATATAGCAAAGTACTGAAACTGAATTGAGAAATACAGAATATGGTGCAATGGGGAAATATAATAAGGTATAGCATAAGTGTAGTAAATGGTATAAAGGTTACAGAAATCTACCACACAAAGGCATATCATCATAACATCATATCATCATAATATCATAAATGGAGTAGCTAACTCCCAGAGTGTGAATGACGTGTATGGCACACAATCACCATTCACCATAGATATAACATATACATATCAGATCAGATCTAAGATGCATCCATACGCCCCTGCAGAAATCATAATGGCCAGAAACATAATACTTGAGCTCATAATACATAACAGAAAGGGACGCAGTGGGTCATCACTCGCCCACCGTGGAGTCATGCCATTGGTGCCTCAATGACATGGTCATGGAACCCCCATGACTAGTGAAAGCTCGGGTAGCAAACTGAAGGGTCAAACAGAATGTCATACCAATGACACAGAATAAATAAGTCATCAGAAAAATACCATCACATGGGTTCATATAAAGGCTCATAGCAAAGGCTCCAATCATAAGTGTCGTATCAGAAGTGTCATAATAGAAGGCTCAAAGCAAAGGTATCATAAGCGGAAATAACTAATAGTTAAAAGATGTATGAGAGTCATGAGATACCTTAAGAGAAAGGTCAGAATGTCTGTCCCTTATGAAAAGCAAGAAATGAGAAAAAGGATCACAAGAGGATGAATAACTCCTTCTTCAGGGAATCTACAGAATTTATAATCATATATTACTTATACATTCATTAAAGTCATAACGGATTTTAAATACTTATTAGCTCATTCATTAATGTGAAATATTAAGTATTCATAACGTAGGTTTAAAAGTATCTTGGATTGGTGTTTCAAATGAACTAGGAGCAAAACATGTTAGGTTAAACCAAACCCTTAGCTTATGTTAAATTCAGATTTTTATGACGTTCAGACCCTTTAGTTTATGAATTTAAAACCATACTTATGTACTTACTGAGGTGCTCAAATAATTATCATATATACTTATACGCGTTAGATAATTAATGTAATTATTCTAGATTTTATTCCAAAGGGTAAGTACCATATCAAAATCATCTTTCCAGACCTATCCAAGAAGTTAACTTCACATACATACAGAAAGTTTGCCTTTAAATAACCCAATTAGACACTTCCGAAAAGTCCACTAAAATTTTGGGAACTCAAACATATCCTACATATCACTCATGTAGAAGTATATCTCTTAACTCCTTGTGGTTTGAGAAATAAAAATCAAAAACATCGATTGATTTTCAGACTCAATTTCCCAATTTTGACACTTGAACTCCCAAAATTCAAACGACGACCTTCCCGACCTCCATTGACCATAAAAATTGATATTCAGATAGTATACATCAATAACGTAGTTTTAAGCTCAAGAATTATGCCAAAATATGTAGTTATCATTAAATTATACCTCGTGCAAAATGACCCAATTTTTGGACAGCTTGAAATTTTTGGACAGCTTGTTCACATGAAATCACAACCAATTCCTAAACCCTCTTAAACCATACATCTAACTTATTTTAGATCTAATTAATAGACAAGTTTCATGATGCATAAATCGAATCAAAGAGAGAAAAAGGAGAACATCAAGAACCTGATGTAGACTAGAGCGAAAGAAACCGAAAGAAACAAGGACTTAGGCTCGAATCAAACACCACCAACACTCCAACGTTTAGCACTTCACTCTCGACGCCGAGACCTGCTTCTCTTCTTCTTCATTGGCAGCGAAAAGATAATGATGTGTGTGTTTTCTGGTAGTGGGTCGATGCAAAAGATGGGATGGACGGCTTATGGAATTATAGGGCAAGGCATGTAGTATTTAAGGTATAATCGTGTATGGTTGTTAGGGATAATAATGGAGGGAATCTTTATTATAGGGAGGTATTGGAAGCTCATAATTGGGTTTGAATGGGGTGTGAAGGATCGGTTACGATGTGATATTTAGCCGAGATTGGTGGGATTCCAATCATCATTCGGATGTTGCAAATTATTTATTATAGGTATAAACTTAGGTTAGTAAATTTTAATTTTATTTTAATACATAGTTAGGGTTTAAAATAAATCATTACAAAGTTTAGGGAAAAATTCGAAATTAGACGTAAATTAGGAATTCGAATTTTAGGGTTTTACAACTCTTCCCCTCTAAAAAAAAATTCGTCCACGAAATTGAATGAAGGTGATCCTGACCTCTCGGTTTGTGTCTCCTCTGGTCGTTACCCCTATCATGCTGACCTCTCTGCTCATCACCCTTGTGATTACTACTCTGACCCCTCGAATGTATACGATCACCATCGCGATTCCTCGTGTTGTAGCCCCCTCCTTCATGTAGAATCTTAATATTTCGGGCGGCGTCGGCAACTTGTGCCACATCAAAAAAGTCAGCGTTGATCACCCGATCGAGTACCCATTTCTTCAGACCCCACTTGAAATGCCTCGTTTGTCGGCGAGCATCTCCAGCTATCGGACCCACAAAACCGGCCAGTCATAGAAACCTCTGCATGTAGTCCCTAGAAGACTCTCTCTCAAACTGATAAATGGAATTGTATTCTTGCTCAAATCTCTGTTGCTCGGACAAAGGGAAGTACCGTAGAAAGAATATGTCACGGAAATCATTCCATGAACAAGTGGTGACAAAGGCCTCTCCTCCCTTAGCCTGTTTATACGCTTTCCACCAACTAAGCGCATCTCCTTTGAGTTTAAGCGTAGCCAATCTGGTCTTGAAATGATCCCCACATCCCAAGACATCAATAACTTCTCCATATGGGTTATCCAGTCCTCTGCCTCTGCAGGGGTGGCAGCATAACTAAATGAAAGTGGCTTGAGCTTACCAAACCGCTCAATCCATACATGAATATCAGTGGGTGGAGCTCCCCCACCACCACCATTAGACGAACCAGCACCATTACGGATATCATTAATGATCCGTGTAATGCCCGGTTATCCCCTTCTAAGCCAATAACCATTTTATACCTAAATGCATTTACATAATATGCATTAGGGAAGCATGGCATAAAAGTAGACATTTCATGAGCATGAATAATTGCTATTTATGTGCGCAATTATGTTTTATATCTATGATACATGCAACATGATATTTATTCCCCCAAACATGGTAAAATGTGTCTTTATAAATGTCTCATTGCAGTGAGAAGCTCAGTTTCTCGGTTAAAGGAGATCGATGTGCTAAATGACTACAAGTGATTTTATTTGTTAATTGCATTTTTACATTACTTTCACATATGATGATTCACTCCACCTCATAGTTAACACACTATGGTGAAGAGTATTGAACATATTAAATTAGCTCTAAGCATAGTTGGCAAACATATAAGTACTAATAGGGTCAGTGAAAGGTTTATCGTAGGTTAACCAATTTAACACCGGAGCCTAGTGGTGTGTGTATGTTGAGTAAATTTAGATATATGAATCAAGTAGATAACGTTTGTTTAACCTAATAAAACGCGTCAAATAATTGATTCTTACATACAGCATCATCTGTTAAGTAATTGGATATGCGGTCGGAACCAGTTGAACTTGTCTTTTATTTTATCATCATCATTATATCATATTGATAAGTGAGCCCTTTCATTCTTATCTATAGCGTTATAGGTAGGAAGATGTAGAAAGTTTGACAATAAAATCCCTTATTAGCATTTTTAATGCTTTCTGCATAGTAACCGGTTTTAAATAATAAAAACACACCTTAAACTTCTATAAAACCACTATACCTGACATTTATACCATAAATATGTTCAATATCTATTAATAACCGGTTTAGACAAACCAATAACCGGCCTATAACTACTTGAATTGATCCAGTCTTTCAAACACGATTTATAGAAGCTATTTGAGGGTATCTGCGGTATTTCACCCTGAAAACCACCTCTCTCACTTGGATAAGAGAGTAAAACCGACCCTCAACCCTCATTAACACTCTGGACTCGACCTATAAGCATCCATATCCGAAAAATCACCAAGAAATTCAAGAAAAACATCAAAACACCAACACCTCATATCTTTTGAGAATCAAGGTGAGTTTCCTTTGTTTTCTTCATGTTCTTGATGTCTTTAATGATTATTTCGATGAAAGGAGGGTTTTTCCAAGCCCTTAGACATGTCATAATAATGTTAAGAATTCATCCATGGCTTAACCTTATGTTTATTGTGGGTTTATAAAGCCTAAATCATCACTAGCAACATAGAACTCAATTCTGCCGCCTTTTATAAACATATATGGATTGTGCATATTTCGTATGGATCAGGGGATGGTGTTACCATATATTTGTTCAGTATGTTAGGGATGTTATATCAAAATTTGATGTAAATCCAACTTAAATTCAAGCGTTTATAAGCTAAACAAGTTAAGTTATTCAAAGGTTTTGATAAACTCTCTTGAACAATTATGTTGTTGTAGAATAGGTTAATAAATTACTATATGTTCATATTTTCAGAATACGTTTTCTTGTATAAGTGAAGGAGAAGTATATGAAGTTAAAACATAGTATAAACGGGTATATATGTATTATTATTGCATCACAGTAACTAGCTGTGAAGGGATAAGTCATAGATGATCCTAAATTGTATTCCAAACATTTTGTAGCATTCATGAAAGTAATGTTAAGTGCAATATGGTTAATTAATTCAGGGCTTTTAGCACATCCATCTAGCTAGAGAAGCTGATCTTTTCACTTTAATACGCAGTTAGACCTGAGGTAAGATGAGGCTTTTCCTTGCTGTATCATAAGGATCATATATTGATTGATATTTTCATATGTGACTGTTATTGAATGATCATGCATAACATGTGTATGTGAAAGAATGTTTAAGAAAAGGAAGTATGGTACTTGATTGATGGTGGGTAGGCACGGGATGCTGGGGACCGGCGGACCCAAAACATGGTGGCAAATACTTGCGGCTGAAAGTCGGTCAAGGAAACCCATACTGAATGAAAAAGGTTGAATACGGATCATACCATTGGTTGAAAAACTAGTATGGGAACCCCCGTATACATCTTTTATTGGCCAATTATATGAATAGGTTTCGAAAACCATGGCCTATCTCTATCAGTCGAGTATCACACTTCAAGGGTACCTGAAGAAAGGATTTTACAAGAACATGACTATATCATATAAAGTAGTTATTTGTTGATGAATATGATATGTGATACCTTGTTATTACAGAAGTCTCATCTTACTGAGCCATTATCTGTAATACCCGAGATTTCTGTTATGTTATTGGAACTTGTGATATTGTAATGATTGTACTTTTGTTTGAGTACTATTCTCCGTATTTCATGATCCGATGTTGTCGAGCGTATAATTTCGTGTTTATGATTTAAAGATTGTAATTCTGCGCATGTAGCGCACGCTATCGGCTATGTTTAGCGTGCGCTAATGTGGATTCATAGCGCACGCTACTGAGGGTCATTAGCGCACGCTATACGTGGTCAATTTGATTGATACGTGCGGTAGGTGAGATCTGGCCGGGGGACCCCTGTCGGATCGTGTCGGGATGTACCTGGACGGCTTTCGGGAAAAGCCGAGTCAACGCCTTAGCGCACGCTACAGGTATATGCGTAGCGCACGCTAAGTGCTGAATACAGTTTAGTCAGTGAGCCGTTAGCGCACGCTACGAGCAGGGTCTAGCGCGCGCTAATAGCCATTTCTTATAAATAGGACGGCATCCTATTCGTGATTTCAGTTCTTTCTTCTCCCATTACCCGAATTCTTACACTTAGAACATAACTTCCTTCATCCTAAACACTTCATATCAACATCCTGGTTTGTGATTGAAGATCGTATGTCATTGGAGATTGGTGTTCAAGCCTTCGGAGTTGGATTGCTTCAATTTCCTCCGTGTTCTTCACTACCTTGAGGTAGGTGATTCTTCACCAATACTAGTAGTGTTCTAAAGGATGTTGATCATGTTCGTCTAGTCAGTTAGATTCGTTATTAGTCGTACATCATGTGTTAGAAGGATATTTTCGACGTTTCGACACTTATTCATCGTATAATCCATTGAACCTTTTTGTATGTGGATTCCTGAGCATGTTATGTATCTTCAAAACCAATCGACCAGTATATGAAGATTACCTAGTTCGTATGTTTTACGTAAGGAATCATATGTTTTGGGACTTGGAATAATCGGAACTTAGAATATTTCTTGAAGATCTTGGATTAATTATGATGTTGAGATGATTATCCGTATATTTGTACCTCATGATCATGGAATTTCCACAAACCTTATTAGCATGATATGCCCGAGGATAACTTGTATTATCACCATAGAATTCATGAAGTTCACCACCTTTCAACCCAGTTTTTCCGTTAGCAGTATTCTGCCATGCAAGATTAGCGCACGCTAACATATGTGAGTTAACGTGCGCTATCGGGGTTCAGTTAACGCATAATACGTACGTAGCGTACGTTATGTATCCGCCGATTCAAACTGTCAGTTCGTGGCTAGCGCACGCTAGTCTTACACGATAGCGTACGCTAACAGGCAGGCTTAGCGCACGTTACGTAGTATACGTAGCGCACGCTAAGCAGTCCAGGCAGATTGTTTATTTTGAACTTTTGGGCCGTAGAACGAATTGTTAGGCCATCGTTCGACTTGATATGATTTGTATATCATTCCTTTTGTTAAGGTTCGAGCTTGTTACGTTGATCGAAGGAGGCGGCCTTCGAGTGTGTTGAGATCATCGAGGTGTTTCGTCCTTGCCATTTTCGAGGCAAGTATCATATGTCGAGTTCGATTTATATTGAAAACTTTGATCATGCTTGTGGTTTTGTTCATATTGTTGAATATGAAATGTATTTCTGAAAATTCTCGTGATATTCGTTGTTATTTGTTCGTATTGATGAACATATTGAAATGCATATGTGTATGCATAGTTGATTAATTTATGGTATAAATGATCCGAGGGGATCATGAGGATCTATGCTGAGGGCGCTGGATCGAATGTCCACCATGCGTTGGTCCGACGGGATCATCATGGGGATCTATGCTGAGGGCGCTGGATCGTTGGACGGGTTTTCCACCATGCGTTGGTCCTACGGGATCATCATGGGGATCTATACCAAGGGCGCTGGATCGCTGGATTACCCTGTATTGTGTTGATGGAATCGTGAGGATTCGCATCGTTGGATTCCGAAGGCGGAAGTCCGTTTTGCACGTTGTATGATGCATTGATGATTTATTGTATGATGATACTTGTACTAGCATTGTTTTGCTAACCCCTTCGGGGGTGGACATTGTTTTGATGTTCAGGTAGCCGAGGAGCGGGGAGGCAACCACAGTACCGACAGAACGATGAAATGGCTCAGTGATGTGGTTGATGTTATTGTTATTGTGATTTGTCTTCTTGGTTCGTTTAGTACTCGAGTACGTCGGTTTTTAATAAGGTCATTTCGATATGGTTGTATAAGTTAACTCATTTGAACGGTTGAATCAAATCTGTATTTGAACTTCAGTTGTTCGATTGGATTATTTTTACACTTCTTTTAAAATTAGCCTTGTAAATCCTTATCTAAAGGGTTTACGGCGCTGTAATTATTCCGAATATCTCGGGGTGTTACAGAATATGGTATCAGAGCTAAGATTCATGAATATCTTGGCAGTCGGGTTAGTTGGGTCTGTTTACGTTATTTGATTATTGGTAGTTCATAACATCAACTGCTTTGAGCCAAAGATCGTGTGGACCGTGGTTGTAAGTTTCCTAATCTCGAATACTACCGTTTTATTTAATTCATGTCTTGTAAACATTGATGGATGTACTTTGAGAAAGTTTGCCCTGGATATTGAGTATTTATGTTTACAGTATGTTGAGAGGAGGTCGTGGACGCGGAAGCGGTCGTGGACGCGGACGTGGAAATGCGAGGCAAGAAGAGTCGGTATCTACCCCAGAGATAACCGCTAGTCGAACGGATTCCCATTCCGGGGACGGCAGGATCGGTAAATAATAATGCGAGATCCTAACGTGCCGGAGTGCTTCACAGTGGTTGCCCAGATAAACCAGTTTGCTCAAGTTGTGGATCGCATGCAAACGGCGATGGGACAGCAGCATAACGTGGAGAATCTAGGAGATAGATGGCTTACCGAAGTGATTAAATTGCACCCTCCGAAATTTGACGGTTCTGCCGAGATGCTTTCTTGGGATCACTGGCTGAAGGAATTAGAAAAGATTTTTGCAGGGATTAACTGTCCCAACGATAGGAAGGTTCCGGTCGCCCAGTATCTTCTGACCGGGGAGGCTTTCGACTGGTGGGAGGCCATTCGACCGGAGGAGCACAATGTTGACTGGACGGAATTCAAATTAATGATGGAGGCGCAGTATCGTCCTCGCCAAGTTAGAGAGGCCCGAGTTCGAGAGTTTTTCTCACCACAGAATTCAGAAGCATCTGTGACGGACGTGATTAAGACTTTTAATCACCAGCTGACTTATGTGCGCCACTTGGTCAGGACCGAGGCGGAGAATATTTTTCATTTTGACATGCGAATGAAGCCGGAAATTCAGCAGTATATGTCCGGATTTGAATGTACCACCTTGCGACAGTATCAGGACAAGGCGTTGGCCTATGATATGAAGGAGGCAGCAGTAGAGAAATCGACAGAAGCAAAGAAACAGAAGGTGTCTGGCAACTTCACGGAGAATAAGAGTAGCGGGCCTCGCAGGGGTCAGTCCTCTTTTCATTCATCCAGGAGACCTCCGCATCCTTCTCGAGGTGGAAAGAAGTTCCGGGCAGCACCAACTGTTTCAGACGCAGGGAAGAAGTGTTATAACTGTGGCAAAGCGGGACATGTTCGACGTAATTGTTTCGCGCCTGTTGTGACCTGTTTCGAGTGTGGACAGGAAGGACATCGCGCAACATTTTGTGGGAATGCGACCCGATCTTTTGGTACTCGCACTCCAGCTCCAGTTCCGAAGGAGACGTGTGAACCAGACGCAGCAAAGTGGATTTCAGCAGCAGAACGTTGGGAGGAGAGAGACATCCAGTGCTGGGTCCGTTCCTCCGCGCCTGTACGAAATGAGGAAATCTGAGGATGAGAACACATATGTTGCATCAGGTACAATTCAGATTCTTTTGCAACCAGTTAGTGTTTTATTCGATTCCGGAGCTACACATTCTTTTGTATCTTTGAACTGTGTTAATCGTTTGAAAATCTCGTGCTTGTATAATTGTGAACCTTATGTTGTGGGTTTACCGAGCGGAGAGAAAATTGTGGGAACCCTAGAAGCTAGGGATTTCCCAGTATCTATAGAAGGAAGAGAGTGGCCATCGAATCTCATTGTAGTTGACATCTACGGTGATGATTTAATTCTCGGAGATGATTGGCTCAACCGTTATGGAGCTGTTCTGAATTACCGAGAGAGAGTCATTTCTATCATTGCTGATGACGGATCTGAACACTTATTCCGAGGATGGAGACCAGGAAGCTCGGGAAAATTAATCAAAGCAATGAAAGCCGTGAAATTACCGGTGGATGTCACGGACTTTGGTGCTATGCCATGAGGAAAGAGGAAGGAGTAGAGCTCTCGTCTATTTCGATTGTGAATGAGTTCTCGATGTATTTCCGACAAACTACAGGTTACCTCCGAGAGAGAAGTGGAATTCACTATCGAATTAGAGCTGGAGCGGCTCCTATTTCGAACACCATACCGCATGGCGCCAACCGAGATGTATGAACTCAAGAAGCAACTGGAGGAATTGTTACAGAAGGGCTATATCCAACCTAGTGTTTCTCCTTGGGGAGCGCCCGTTCTCTTTGTCTGGAAGAAAGACGGATCCCTCCGATTGTGTATTGATTACAAGGAGCTCAACAAGATGACAATCAAGAATAAGTATCCTATACCTCGGATCGACGACTTGTTTGATCAACTGCAAGGGGCAAGGGTATTCTCGAAGATTGACTTGCGATCAGGATACCACCAGTTGAGAATTAAGGAATCGGATATACCGAACCGCTTTCGATCCCTGACGGCATTATGAATTTGTAGTAATGCCATTTGGACTTACCAATGCTCCTGCGGTATTCATGCAATTGATGAATCGGGTATTCTTGGAATACTTGGATAAATTTGTGGTCGTCTTCATTGACGACATCCTGATATATTCGAGGGACGCAGAGGAACATGCTGAACATTTACGTGTGGTTTTGAGCACCTTGAGGAAGGAACAGCTGTATGCAAAACTTTCAAAATGCGAGTTCTGGCTTAAGGAAGTAACCTTCCTTGGACATGTGATATCAGCCGACGGAGTTCAGGTGGACCCGAAGAAAGTAGAAGCAATCTTAGAATGGGAAGCTCCTAAAAACGTGAAAGAAGTCCGAAGCTTCTTAGGACTTGCTGGATATTATCGCCGCTTTGTAGAGGGATTTTCCAAAATTGCTCGTCCGCTCACTCAGCTGTTATAGAAAACTCAAAAGTTCACGTAGAATGAGAAGTACCAGGCTGGTTTTGACGAACTTAAGAGGAGACTGACGACAGCACCTATATTAGCGCTGCCAGAGGGAACTGATGGATTCATGGTATACAGCGACGCTTCAAATCAGGGTTTGGGTTGTGTGTTGATGCAGAAGGATAAAGTGATTGCTTATGCTTCTCGGCAATTGAAACCGCATTTGAGATTAATTACCCTACTCATGATCCGGAGCTAGCAGTGTGGTCTTTGCCTTGAAAATTTGGCGACATTATTTGTACGGCACTCATTGTCGATCTTTACAGATCATAAGAGCCTCAAGTACATTTTCGATCGAAAGAATTAAACATGAGGCAGAGAAGGTGGCTGGAATTGATCAAGGATTACGACTTGGAGATTCTCTATCATCCGGGGAAAGCAAACGTAGTAGCCGATGCTTTGAGCCGTAAACCTGTTTCTCTTCGAGTGTTGGAAGCACTTACGTTCCAAACCAGTATTCAACGAGAACTGATCCACGAAAGGATTGAAGTATGGGCACCAGGAATCCAAGGGCAACTTTATGTGATGGAACTGACTTCATCACTAGTCGAGGAGATCAAGTCTAAACAATTGAACGATTCTCTGATCCTTCGATTATGTGATGAAGTAAAGAAGGGAAAAGCCCCAGGATTCGTGATACAAGACGATGGAGTTCTGAGATTTCAGAGTCGAATTTGCGTTCCCAAGTATGATGATTTGAGACGAACAATTTTGGAGGAAGCTCATAGCGCGCCCTATTCTATTCACCCAGGCAGCAGTAAGATGTATAAGGATCTAAAGCAAAACTTCTGGTGGGGGAATATGAAGAAGGAAGTAGCGGAGTACGTTTCGAAGTGTTTGACTTGTCAACAGGTTAAGATTGAACATCAACGACCTGCCGGAATGTTAAAGCCGCTTCCGGTCCCTGAGTGGAAGTGGGAGGATATCTCGATGGATTTCATCACTAGTATGCCAAGGACTAGAACGGGAATGAACATGATTTGGGTTGTAGTTGATCGACTAACCAAGTCGGCTCATTTCCTGGGAATTAAAGATACATGGGGACCCGAGAGATTGGCGCGAGTATTTATTGCGGAGATAGTCAGATTGCATGGGACGCCAAAGACCATTATTTCGGATCGAGATGGCCGTTTCGTGTCACACTTCTGGAAAGCAGTTCACAGGGCTTTGGGGACTGAGCTCAACTTTAGCACAGCTTATCATCCCCAAACGGACGGTCAGTCCGAAAGGACTATTCAAACTGTAGAAGACATGCTTAGAGCCTGTGCTTTGGATTGGTCAACTGATTGGGAAGTTCATTTGCCATTAATTGAATTCACCTACAATAATAATTGGCATGCTTCAATTAAGATGGCACCATTTGAAGCTTTGTACGGGAGAAGATGCCGATCACCCCTATGTTGGGATGATTCTTCGGATTTGATCGGGACGGAACCGGAATTGATTATTCAGACTCAGGAGAAGATAGCTTTGATTCGAGAGAGACTATTGACTGCCCAGAGTCGACAGAAGTCTTATGCAGATGTACGTCGTCGCCCTCTAGAGTTCGACGCTGGAGACTATGTGCTATTGAAGGTGTCTCCTACACAAGGGATTTTCCGTTTTGGGAGGAGAGGCAAGCTTAGTCCAAGATATATCGGACCATTTGAGATCCTCGAGAGAGTTGGAGATTTAGCATACAGGTTGGCCTTACCGCCATCGCTGAGTCACGTTCACAATGTGTTTCACGTATCCCAATTACGGAAGTATGTACCGGACCCCAGTCACATCATTGATTTCGACGAGATCGAGATAGCTAATGATGGCACCTTCGAAGAGAGACCAATCAAGATACTTGAGAGCCGGATCAAACAATTGAGGAATAAACCAATACACTTGGTTAAAGTACAATGGTCACGACATGGAGTCGAAGAGGCCACTTGGGAAACGGAGGACTGTATGAAGACTAGATATCCGGAGTTGTTTTCATCTTAAGTTTCGGGACGAAACTTCTTTTTAGGGAGGAAGGATGTAATACCCGAGATTTCTGTTATGTTATTGGAACTTGTGATATTGTAATGATTGTACTTTTGTCTGAGTACTATTCTCCGTATTTCATGATCCGATGTTGTCGAGCGTATAATTTCATGTTTATGATTTAAAGATTGTAATTCTGCGCATGTAGCGCACGCTATCGGCTATGTTTAGCGTGCGCTAACGTGGATTCATAGCGCACGCTACTGAGGGTCATTAGCGCACGCTATGCGTGGTCAATTTGATTGAGACGTGCGGTAGGTGAGATCTGGCCGGGGGACCCCTGTCGGATCGTGTCGGGATGTACCTGGACGGCTTTCGGGAAAAGCCGAGTCAACGCCTTAGCGCAGGCTACAGGTATATGTGTAGCGCACACTAAGTGCTGAATACAGTTTAGTCAGTGAGCCGTTAGCGCACGCTACGAGCAGGGTCTAGCACGCGCTAATAGCCATTTCTTATAAATAGGACGGCATCCTATTCGTGATTTCAGTTCTTTCTTCTCCCATTACCCGAATTCTTACACTTAGAACATAACTTCCTTCATCCTAAACACTTCATATCAACATCCTGGTTCGTGATTGAAGATCGTATGTCATTGGAGATTGGTGTTCAAGCCTTCGGAGTTGGATTGCTTCAATTTCCTCCGTGTTCTTCACTACCTTGAGGTAGGTGATTCTTCACCAATACTAGTAGTGTTCTAAAGGATGTTGATCATGTTCGTCTAGTCAGTTAGATTCGTTATTAGTCGTACATCATGTGTTAGAAGGATATTTTCGACGTTTCGACACTTATTCATCGTATAATCCATTGAACCTTTTTGTATGTGGATTCCTGAGCATGTTATGTATCTTCAAAACCAATCGACCAGTATATGAAGATTACCTAGTTCGTATGTTTTACGTAAGGAATCATATGTTTTGGGACTTGGAATAATCGAAACTTAGAATATTTCTTGAAGATCTTGGATGAATTATGATGTTGAGATGATTATCCGTATATTTGTACCTCATGATCATGGAATTTCCACAAACCTTATTAGCATGATATGCCCGAGGATAACTTGTATTATCACCATAGAATTCATGAAGTTCACCACCTTTCAACCCAGTTTTTCCGTTAGCAGTATTCTGCCATGCAAGATTAGCGCACGCTAACATATGTGAGTTAACGTGCGCTATCGGGGTTCAGTTAACGCACAATACGTACGTAGCGTACGTTATGTATCAGCCGATTCAAACTGTCAGTTCGTGGCTAGCGCACGCTAGTCTTACACGATAGTGTACGCTAACAGGCAGGCTTAGCGCACGTTACGTAGTATACGTAGCGCACGCTAAGCAGTCCAGGCAGATTGTTTATTTTGAACTTTTGGGCCGTAGAACGAATTGTTAGGCCATCGTTCGACTTGAGATGATTTGTATATCATTCCTTTTGTTAAGGTTCGAGCTTGTTACGTTGATCGAAGGAGGCGGCCTTTGAGTGTGTTGAGATCATCGAGGTGTTTCGTCCTTGCCATTTTCGAGGCAAGTATCATATGTCGAGTTCGATTTATATTGAAAACTTTGATCATGCTTGTGGTTTTGTTCATATTGTTGAATATGAAATGTATTTCTGAAAATTCTCGTGATATTCGTTGATATTTGTTCGTATTGATGAACATATTGAAATGCATATGTGTATGCATAGTTGATTAATTTATGGTATAAATGATCCGAGGGGATCATGAGGATCTATGCTGAGGGCGCTGGATCGAATGTCCACCATGCGTTGGTCCGACGGGATCATCATGGGGATCTATGCTGAGGGCGCTGGATCGTTGGACGGGTTTTCCACCATGCGTTGGTCCGACGGGATCATCATGGGGATCTATACCAAGGGCGCTGGATCGCTGGATTACCCTGTATTGTGTTGATGGAATCGTGAGGATTCGCATCGTTGGATTCCGAAGGCGGAAGTCCGTTTTGCACGTTGTATGATGCATTGATGATTTATTGTATGATGATACTTGTACTAGCATTGTTTTACTAACCCCTTCGGGGGTGGACATTGTTTTGATGTTCAGGTAGCCTAGGAGCGGGGAGGCAACCACAGTACCGACAGAACGATGAAATGGCTCAGTGATGTGGTTGATGTTATTGTTATTGTGATTTGTCTTCTTGGTTCGTTTAGTACTCGAGTACGTCGGTTTTTAATAAGGTCATTTCGATATGGTTGTATAAGTTAACTCATTTGATCGGTTGAATCAAATCTGTATTTGAACTTCAGTTGTTCGATTGGATTATTTTTACACTTCTTTTAAAATTAGCCTTGTAAATCCTTATCTAAAGGGTTTACGGCGCTGTAATTATTCCGAATATCTCGGGGTGTTACATTATCTCACTAGATTCTTATGATACAGGTGACGATGCTCATATTTAGGGGTTGACCATACTTCTTCAGTGTTGCCAGTCGGAGACTTGTCCATATGCAATTCCCCAGCTATTTTGCCCCTCTGCTGGAAGACTATGTTGTGTTTTGAATAAGATCACTCTGTTATGGTTTTGTCTATGTATTAAACCTAATATTATGTAATGTTTTGAACAAATAATGCCAGTTTGCGTTATTTTCCCGAGTTCTTGCTTTTACCAAATTTAAAATTTTGGTCTTCAAAGTGTAAAAGAGTGATACTCCCCAACTTAGTAGCACGGACCACTTTGCGGTTCAGCTACTAGGTTAGGGGGTGTTACAGTTGTGGTATCGGAGCGAAGGTTTAAATCTTTCTTGCAGACAGAAGATGGCATATAGACATTCTCGACTGAGGGATATGGTCAACTTTTATCTATTAAGTATTATGTTTAATAGATTACAATCTATTATTTGTCATCATCATTATTGTATGTTTGTTATTGGCTTATAAATGGGTGAGATAGGGGAGTATAGAGGCAGTGATGGCACCCAAAAGTAAGACAAGAGATGATCCAAATCCAAACCACAAACTTCTTGAGAATTTGGCTGAACTAATGCAGCAACAGACAAGGATGTATGGTGAACAGATGCAACAATTGCTGAATATGCAACAAAGAAACCAGGAACAAAACAGAGAACCTCCACCAAGAAACAGTAATGGACAAGCATTGTATGAGAAATTTAGGAAAATGGAACCTCCTGATTTTCATGGTGGGTCTGATCCTATGGTTGCAGAGGAATGGGTCAAATCACTTGATGTTATCTTTGAATACATGCACATCGAAGATGCTGAGAAGATACTTTGTGCAGTCTTTCAGCTCAAAAAAGATGCCAGAACTTGGTGGGAAGGAGCCAAACTTGCAGTCAACATGGAAGATCTGACATGGGAGAAATTTAAAGTAATATTTTATGATAAATACTTCACCAGGGATACCCGATCTCTCAAGGTCAAAGAGTTTTTAGAACTGAAGCAAGGGGATATGTCTGTTTGTGAATATATCGAAAAATTTGAAGAAGGTTGCAGGTATGTTCCCTATATTGCTAGGGATAATTCTGAGAAGATGGATTATTTCCTAAGAGGCCTCCGACCTGAAATTAGAAGAGATGTGAGAATGTCAACATTAACTGAGTTTAGAGAAATAGTTGACAAAGCGCTTCTCGCAGAAGCTGACGAAAAGGAGATACAAAAGTCTTATCAGCAGAAGAGGCAAGCATTTGCTTCAAAAAATTCAGCACATTGGAAGAAACCGGAGCAAAAACCAGGCAAAGCCAATCAGAAGCATCCTACAACGAGACATGCTCCAAATACAACTGAGAAGCCTAAGTGTACTAAATGTGGGAAAAATCACTTTGGAGAATGTTTTGTCGGGTCCAATAATTGTTTCAGATGCAAGAAGCCTGGACATATGGCGAGAGATTGCCCAAGCCCATAGAATAAAGTTCAAGGAAGGGTGTTTGCAATGACACGAGAACAAGCTGATGCAGATGCTTCTTTAGTCTCAGATACCATTCTGATCTCAGGAATTCCTGCACTTACATTGATAGACCCAGGTTCCACACATTCATTTGCATCATATGCATTTATGAGATAATCGGGCATTAAACCAGAGCTATCGAAAGTTGGTTATAATGTGGCTGCTCCGTTTGGAGAAAATATGGATTCTGAGCAAATGTTGAGGGCTTGTACAGTTCGAATTGGCGGGAGAGTACTCTACGCCAACCTTGTTGTCCTACCAATATCTAATTTTGATGTTATCCTTGGTATGGATTGATTAGCTAAATATTGTGCAAATGTCGATTGTAATAATAAGATTGTGGCCTTTCAACCGGCAAATAGAGGACGGTTTATTTTTAGAGGTAATTTATATTCGTGCTCTTTGCCAATTATAACTGCACTGAAAGCTAGGAAGATGTTAAATAAGGGGTGTAGTGGCTATTTGGATAATGTTTTGTACACCTCCTTTGAAATGAAATTGAAGCCTGAAGATGTAGATGTGGTTAGAGAATTTTCTGAGGTGTTTCCAGATGATCTACCAGGGTTGCCGCCAGATCGGGAAATTGAGTTTGCAATCGATGTAATGCCTGGGACTACCCCTATTTATAAAGCCCCGTACAGAATGGCACCAACAGAATTGAAAGAAGTAAAAATTCAGCTACAAGAATTACTTGATAAGGGATTCATCCGTACTAGTTGTTCACCTTGGGGAGCGCCTGTCTTATTCGTTAAAAAGAAAGATGGCTCATTGCGATTATGCATAGACTATAGAGAACTGAATAAGGTGACCATCAAGAACAAATATCCTCTTCCAAGGATAGATGATTTATTTGATCAGTTGCAAGGAGCATCAGTATTCTCAAAGATTGATTTACGTTTCGGATATCATCAATTGAAGGTCAAAGAATAAGATATCCAAAAGACAGCATTTAGAACGCGATATGGTCACTATGAATTTTTAGTGATGCCTTTTGGTTTGGCAAATGCTCCAGCAGCATTTATGGATATGATGAACCTGGTATTCAAAGAGTTCCTTGATAAATTTGTGGTGGTGTTTATTGATGACATCCTTATCTATTAACATGATAGAGACGAGCATAAAGAACACCTCAGAATTGTGCTTCAAATTCTCAAACAAAAACGGTTGTATGCTAAATTCAAGAAATGTGAATTATGGATAAAACAAGTGGTATTTTTAGGGCATGTGGTATCCAATGATGGCATTTCAGTTGATCCAAACAAGGTAGCGGCGGTGAGCAACTGGCCAACTGTAATATCCGCAATTTCAGATTCCGGTAATTTTCTTTTTTGACTGAAGTCCATTTTGACGACTCTCTCATGACCGTATCGTCATTCTGAGAATGATTAATTCTTCACTTTTTGTCATACGAGTTCGTTTCGGTATCGTTTTGTTGAGTTCTGTGTTCTAAAGCAGCTTTTCCGCACTTGAGTTCGATTCTTGCGAATCTCGTCCGAAACTGTTGTTTCGAGTTTCTCATAAGTTCATTTAATGTTATTATTCGTTTTGTGATCTTTGGCTTGGTGTTTCGATCATGTATCATGTATTTCAGACGTTTTGGGCCGTTTTCGTAATTTCCAAAAGTTTGGGGTAATTACTTTCAGTTGTCGAATTTCGAGCCTTCGGGTGGTCGGAATCGTGTGTTCTCTTAGCGCTTGGATTCATCTTTGCGACTACTTCGTAACCATATCTTCGATTCATATTCAGGTTAGGGTTTCGGGATCGTCCGGGCCGTCGGAGTGGCCACGGCCGAGTCACGGCCGCACTTCTTGGAGCAGGTCCTGGCCTGGCCGAGTTACGGCCGTAAGGTGCCGGTTACAGCCATACGTGCTCGGCATACATGGGTGGACGAAAGCCGGTTACATCCATAAGGGTTGTCAGTTACGGCCGGACGGGTGCCAGGCAGTGTTCGGACGAATGCCGGTTACGGCCGTAAGGACCTGCCGGGTACGGTCATACGTGCCGAGTTACGGCCGTAAGCGATCGGCAGGCACTGGTTGGATTTTGACGAATGCCCATTACGGCCGTAAGGCCCTGCCGGTTACGGCCGTAACCCTGTCAGCCATATATAGGCAGTGACCACCCAGACCTCATTTTTGTCACATTTCTTCAGCCGGGTGCGGCTGGCGACGGGAAAAATCGGGGAGTGGAGTTTTTGGTCCATTCCACTCGATTTCTAAGCATTTTTGAGGATTCTTGTCAATTATATCAACATTAAATCCTTGTTCTTCGTCGGATCGAGGTAATTTCTTGAAATCTCCTAGAATTTGATTTTCGGGATTTCTTCTTGATTTTCATTGTTCATCCGAATTTGATGAATCAGTTGATGCTAATGAACATTATTAATCGTGTTCTATGAATTATATACCCATATCTTCGATTCGTTCAACCCGATTGTTGATTCTTAGGTTCTTGAGGAACTTTGAACATTTAGTGTTCGATTAAATGTCTCAAAGAGTTTCTTTCGGTCGTTGTGTTGATTTCGATTGATATTGTATTATTGAATGAATTGTATTTCATTCAAGGTTGTTCGAGTACTTGTGTTTATCGGAGGATGCCATTCGTTGTTCGTGGAAGGATTTCATCACCTTCGGTTGAGGCAAGTTTTATGCTTGTACTAGTCAATGAGATTAATGTTATCATATATGTGTATGAATGTGTTGTATCATTCCGGGACTTTAGTCTCTTCATGAGTTCATTGATATTAAGGGATCGTTCAATACGATACCTTTCGGCAATTATGCCAAATGTTGTTGTTCATTAATGGCCGGTAAGGCATTGAGATACTCGTTGTTAATGTTATTGTCGATAGCCGGTTCGCGGTATCGATGTATTGATTGTTGTTGTTAATATTGATGTCGATCTAAGACATTGTTGTAATCATTGTTATTAATGTTGGCGTCCTGTCATTCATGTTGTATTGGCCGATTGAAGGCATTGTCGTATTCGTTCTCATCTTCGTCGTCGGTAGCCGATTAAAGGTGTCGAGGCATTCATTGTATCATTGTTATCGATTGGCCATTCCAAGGCAATCGAGGAGTTCAATCATTCATTGTATCATTGTTATCGATTGGCCGTTCTAAGGCAATCGAGGAGTTCAATCATTCATTGTATTAATGTTATCGATTGTCCGTTCTAAGGCAATCGAGGAGTTCAATCATTTATTGTATCATTGTCATCGATTAGCCGTTCTAAGGCAATCAATGTGCTCAATTACTCATTGTATCATTGTTATCGACTGGCCGTTCTCAAGCAATCGAGGTGCTCAATCATTCGTTGTATCATTGTTATCGATTGGCTGTTTTAAAGAAATCGAGGTATTGAATCATCCGCTGCATCATTGTTATCGGTTGGCCATTCTAAGGCAATTGAGGTATTAAATTGGGGCTGTTGAGGATAGTTCCCATCCATTGTGTCGTTGTTATCGATTGACCATTCTAAGGTAATCAAGGTATTGAATTGGGACCGCCGAGGACGGTGCCCATCCGTGAGTTACTATCGTCGTGTTGGCCGACTCAAGGCAACACACTATATTTCTTGTGAATTCGGTAATCTTCAAATCGTTGCCGTTTGTGATTAATTATGTTTTGGAGGCTAGTCTCGGCTAGTGCTCATTATGGGTAAGTTTGGGGTTTGAACCTTCGCGGTTGGTTTTCCAACACCTACAACTCAGTAGGTCACGATCATGTTTATGATCTCATTATGGATAAGTCTGGGGCTTGAACCTTCATGGTTAAATATTACTAAATTTTTTCTGAATTTAAATACACAAAGTAGCTTTCGGAATTGAGATAAACTTACCGACATAGCATTGTTCAATGCATCCTTCACACTTTGTGGCACATCCTTCCACTCAGCCCACAATACCGGAACTCTATCGCGTATGACAAACCCAACATTACGACAATATGCCGTACAAGCATCCGAAGCCAAAATGGGTCGTCGATACTTTTCATCAACTGTTATCTTGTGACGGCCATTTTTTGAAACATATATGTCAAGTGCTAGACCCTTCGATGGGCCACGAGTCTTCTTCTTCTTTTTTGGTTCGTCTTCGGTACAACCCTCCTCATTCTCAAGCTGCGCAAGCGATGCGTACAACTTCATCTTAGATATCTGACATGTCCGCCAAATCATTTTCTCAGGCCACGCCTGGAACACATACGCCTCTGTCGGGTTAACCAAGTTATATGGCCGGCAGACTCCTTCCCCATCGACCCCTGGAATCGATGGTACCAAAAGGGGCATAAATAAAGTCGACGGAGGACCGGAAGGCACCTCGGATGATGTGCTCGGTGTAGATCGTCCGCTCCGAGATGTAGTAGGAGGGGTGGGAATGCGGTGTATAGGAGGCATACGAGGCTGAGTTGTCTCGACAGTAGTGGGGGTCGTCCGCGATCTGGGAGTCTGATACGATAAGCGCCTCGCAATAGTATGTGTGTCATCCGCCGGATACAAGTTCCCATCCTTAAACTTCAATCCACTATTCTCTACTAGTCCACGTATGCGAGCGTTACTCTGATCCAAATATTTACCGACAGGATCCGCACGGTTGGAAGCTGCGGAACTATCTCCCAACTCCGGAGTCTTCGATTTTTTCTTACCACACGCTAGTCTCTTAATTTTATCTATTTAACCTATAAAAAAAATGCAGTTTCAAAGTGGATAGGGAAAGAGGAATACAATCCTCACATGCATGTTATAATAGAATAGATCTAAATAATTAAATAAATATAATTGTGGTTTTAATAGTTTGTTGCTTGATTTTAGTACTGTTGTCTTATATATGTCATTATATATGTCTTACAGTTGTCTTCCTTTTTGTGAATATTACTAATAGCTAAATGTTGCAGTGCCATATTGTTCTTCATTGAAACTGAATTAGCTTCCTATGCCAAAAACGTCGGGGAAGAAAATATCTGGAAAAATGAAAAAAAAAAAAAATTGTGATACTCTTAGCATAAATTTTTGTCCGTTCTTGAAAAAAAAATTCTGATACTCTTCATATTTTTGTGGAATAAAAGACTTGCAAATCAAGGAAATAATTACGAAAGAAGCATAAAATTTTGTCCGTTCTTGAAAAAATAATAGATTGTTGAACAACTTCCTCAAAGAAACAAACATATCAGTTGGTTGACATTGCATGTTATAGACATTCTCATTACTTGGAAAATCAAAAAAATATGAAAGCTTCAGTACAGCCATCCTTAGACAAGATATAAGTTTCATTTAGCAAATAAAAATAAATCGAGCAAACAATCATTGAGTCGCTAATTACAAAGAAAACTTTTGTGTAAAAATGAAAAAAAAAAAAAAAACATAAATCAAAATACCTTCGGCGGACGACGGAAGGCGGCGAAGGACGCGCTGGTGGCGGACGGTCGGACAAAGGAGGCGGACGAACGGGATGGTGGGACGAGGGAGGCGGACGGACGGGACGGTGGGACGAGGGAGGCGGACGACGGAGGGGGTCGGCGGAGGGAGGCGGACGGACGGGTTCCAGTTGGGGAAGAAATGAAAAAAATTGGGGGCGGCGGATGTGCTGGCGAAGAAAGGGAAAAATGGACGTAGAGTCGCTTTTTTTTTTATATATAAGGTCACTTTAGCCGACGACAAAGGACGTTGTCGGCTAAACTCTTGTGTACTTTAGCCGACGCCGCCGTCGGCCCAAATGGAAAAGTAGCCAGCCCGAATCGACTGTGTCGATCGACACGGTCGGGTTAGCTTTCCAGAAACTTTTTGGAATGTAGAACACAACGACACGGGCCGTGTCAACTGACACGGGCCGTGTCACTTTATCCGACGACCGCCGTCGGCTAAAGTAAATCCCGAAAAAAAAATATCTATATATTTAAATTTAATATATCTATATATTTAATAAAAATTAAAAATACCAATACTTTAGCCGACGACCGCCGTCGGCTAAACTAAATTCCAATAAAATTAAAAAAAATATAATCTATTCTTTGAATTTAATTATAAATAATATATTTATACAGTGTTTATAAAATAATATTTATATATTTATACATTTTTTATATAATAATATAGATATATTTAATATAGAATTAAAATATCTATATATTTAAATTTAATATATCTATATATTTAATAAAAATTAAAAATACCAATACTTTAGCCGACGACCGCCGTCGGCTAAACTAAATTCAAAAAAAAAATAATAAATAATATATACTTTGAATTTAATTATAAATAATATAGTTATACAATTTTTATAAAATAATATTTATATATGTATACATTTTTTATATAATAATATAGACATATTTAATACAGAATTAAAATATCTATATATTTAAGTTTAATATATCTATATATTTAATCAAAATTAAAAATACCAATAATTTAGTCGACGACCGCCGTCGGCTAAACAAAATTTAAAAAAAAAAATAATAAATAATATATTCTTTGAATTTAATTATAAATAATATATTTATACAGTTTTTATAAAATGATATTTATATATTTATACAGTTTTTATATAATAAGATAGATATATTTAATACAGAATTAATATATCTATATATTTAAATTTAATTATAAATATATTTAATAAAAAATAAAAATATCAATACTTTAGCCGACGACCGCCATCGGCTAAACTAAATTCCAAAAAAAAAATAATATATTGTTTGAATTTAATTATAAATAATATATTTATAGAGTTTTTATAAAATGATATTTATATATTTATATTGTTTTTATATAATAATATGGATATATTTAATAAAAATTAAAAATATCAATACTTTAGTCGACGGTGTTGGTCGTCGGCTATTCTTAATCCCTTGAAAAAAAACATGACCCAGTGGCTACTGGGGTTCGAACCCGGGCCATTTATGTAATTGATATGGTATTTTTCCACTGGGTCATGTTTATCATTCAAACATTTTAACCCAGCCTTTATATTTATATATGTCTTTTATATAATATAATATTTTATATATTTGAATTTAATTATAAATATATGTATGTATATATATAATATTACTATATATTTATATAGATTTTATGTCATAATATTTTATATATTTAGACATGTTTTTATATAATAATATTATATATATATATATATATATATATTTGAATCTAATTATAAATATATCTTATAAAAATTTAGACATAATTATATATCTGTATATTAATTTATAAAGTTTTTAAATAATAATATTTTATAAATTTATACTTGTTTTTTATATAATATAATAGTTTATATATTTATACTTGTTTTATTATTATAAATGGAACAATGTATATATAACAAAATAAAAAAAATCAGGTAATAATATCACTTTTTCGATTCGTTCGAGCGGCACACAACAATGAATATTTAAGGAACTTTTACAAATGATATGTCCTTCTAAGGTTCGTAGTCAGAATCACTACTTGAGTCTGTCTCTGTGTCGGAGTAGATAACTGGTAGCATATGTCTGAACTCGTCCTCATCATCTTCATCAGAGTCTGCACGTAATTCATTTGCACATACATCTATGAACCTACGTTCTTCACCATGTAGCCGAACCACTCGACCTTCTACAACATTATTCAGTAGTATCATGGAGGTTGGTGGAATATTAGTTGTATCCGGCTCTTGGTATGCCTCATTATCATCCTTATCGACTGCTTGTCCAAGTGTAGCTGCACTATATATATTTCTCGTAGCCACATGATTTACGATCTTTCATGCTCCTTTTTTTACCAAGTCATCGAGGTAGTAAACTGGTTTAGCAGATGTTGCAAAAACAAAAGGATCACCTTCATACCAACTTGTAGAAGTATCAACAGATAATAGTCCATAATTATCCTCCCTTTCAATTTGAGGATTTGTATCAAACCACCTACACTTGAACAAGTAAACTGTCAAGTCTTCTCCATAAATTAGTTCCACTACTTAGAGAAGAACACCGTAATATCCACCGTCAATCATAACCCCAGAATTTTGACACCTCCTTCTTTGATCTCTGTCGATACATACAAATGTCACACCATTTACCTTCGCCATTGAATAAACTCTAGATGTAATAGGCTTCATCGAAAGAAGCATCAACTCAGGTGACCACATCGGGTGGCCATAACTTTGTATGTGCGTCATCTGGATATTAATTAAGGTGAATGTCGTAATTAAGTAAATTATGTAAGCAAATTAAGTAAACAGTAATTAAACACTTACCCATTGTCCAAAATAATCAACAAATGTTTCATTGTGGAATCTAATGTCTCCATTCACAGCATCACGTGAAAGGTGAATGTCTTTCCAATATTGAACTTCTGGACAGTTAAGTAATATCCACCAATGTGCAATTCGTAGCTCGTAAGGTTGTAAATGACTGCGAGGTAATCTTCCTTGAGCTTCAACCTCGCTGGTGATGATGGAGAGATTAAATTGCACTGGAATTGTTGACATAGGCTCGGGTGTGGGATCCACCGCGCCTAAATAGAACTTGGTATATGTTACACACTCACATGCAAGATATGATTCGGCTATACATCCTTCTGGTACAAACTTATTAGCGATAGAGTCCTTGTACTCACCAAGTTGTCTTTCTATTGGAAACATCCACGTGTAGTGGACCGGGCCTGTTAGTAAAAGTTGGCGAGGGAGATGGATCAGGAGGTGAGGCATGAGATCAAAAAAATTCGGTGGGAAGATCCTTTCAAATTTGCATAAGATATAAATGATCTCTTTTTGCATGAACCGGAGATCTGACTTCCTTACTTCCCTAGTGTATAACTTTTGAAAGATCCTGAATAACGATACACAAGGCTCGACCACCTGTTTGGACAAGTATGGTCGAATAAACACAGGAAACAAACGTTGTAAGAGGATATGACAATCATGGCTCTTCAGTCCAGTTAACTTGTTCTCCTTGAAGTTAACACACCTCCCTATATTTCCAGCATATCATGTGGGATACCTTGCAGCCTTCATCCACGAAAAAATCTCAGCCTTTTGCTCAGGGGTGACGGTGTAAGCAGCTTTCGGCATTTTGTGTTTCCCCTTCCCTTCCTTCAACCACAAATGTTTTCTAATGTTCATTTCTTTTAAACCAATGTGTGCCTTATGGCCATCTTTAGTTTTCCCTTCCCAACATAACACTGTACCGACAACACTTTCACAAACATTTTATTCTATATGCATCACATCTAGGTAGTTCCTAATCGACAACTTACTCCAATAAGGTAGATCCCAGAAAATACTTTTGTGGGACCAATACTTATACCAGTCAGGTCTTTCAGGAGTTGCCTCTACTATATCAGGATGGTTGCTCAACTGCCCAAAATCATACTCATTCAGCACGGCCAAAATTTCCTCACCAGTCCACTCTCGTGGTGGATCACCAACCTCTTCAGTCCCATCAAATGCTGCAGCATCCGTGCGCCAGACATGCGTCCTCTCAATCCATATACGGTGACGCATTCTGATAACCTTCCGACAATGATACCTTGCGCAATCATCATTCAAGCACACTGGACATCCTCTATATCCACTAATAACAGATCTGCATAGCATCCCATACGCAGGAAAATCACTGATGGTACCGGTACACATAGCACGTAAGTAGAACATCTCATGTGAGTAACTGTCGTACGTCGGATGACCTTGCTCCCACAACGACTTCAGCTCCTCTATCAATGGTCTCAAATAAACATCAATACACTTTCCTGGATACCCGGGGCCACGTACTAAGAGAGTCAACATATTATACTCCTTCTTCATGCACATCCATGGAGGAAGGTTGTAAAGAACCATTACCACCGGCCATATACTATACGAAAGGCTCATGTTGCCAAAAGGGTTGAATCCATCAGATGCAAGTCCGAGTCTTACATTTCGGACATCTGATGCAAATCCTGGAAACTCCCTATCTATATGCTTCCAATCCTCTCCATCAGAAGGGTGTATCATAATATCCTCGTCAGTTACTCGAGGCTCAGCGTGCCATCTCATCGCCTTGGTTGTGTGAGGAGACATGAAAAGCCTCTCCAATCTATCCTTCAGAGGGAAATACCAAAGAACCTTCATAGCTTTCTCTTTACCAGAATGAGTGAACTTATACCTCTCTGTGTCACATACCGGACATCTCTTTAGGTCTTCATTAGGCTTTCCCCAAAATAAAGCACAATCATATATGCATACGTGGATCTTGATGTACGATAGCCCAAGACCTTTTAGGATACGTCTCATTTTATTATGATTACTAGGAAGATGATGACCTTCTGGGAGCATTTTCCCTGTAAGTTCCAAATAATCATCCATAGCTTTAATCGAGGTTTTGTTCTCCACCTTGACTCTCATAGTCTGTATGACACTATCAAGAACTGTCATGTGACACCCACGATAAAGAAAAGTTTGTTGGAGCTGGATTAGCTTGTTGTATCTATCAAGAGAAATTGTGTTAACGGATATCAATGTAGGCGTTCGAATGACTGCTTGATCAGCTATATGGTATTCTTGACCTTCAGCCGATAAGTCCCTGTCGTAATAACCAAACACGTCGTCAATCAACCGTCTTGTGGGGTCATTGGATGTGCTACCACTGTACTGTCCGTGATCATGGGAATAATTGAATTCGATCTTTCACCGTGGTAAATCCAACATGTATATTTATCCCAAAATCCTTTTTTTTAAGTGCTCCCATACGACATCAAGTGTAAAATGGTACATATCGCTGCGGCATTTACATTTATTGCAAGGACAGTAATGAATCATACCATCACTATCATGCTCCTTCACAAATCGAATAAACCCTCGCATTCCATCTATGACCCTTGGATCCTATTTTTGCAGACCAATCCAACTTTTATCCATCCTATAACAAAAATAACAACAATATTATACATGGTATTTATCAAGAACATACAAAAATTACGACTAAAATCATCATATATATATAGCTCGAATTCAAGATGTCAAATCCATATATATATATACACACACACACACCAAGAAATATTCGAGAAAACGAACTAATAATTCTAAAATATTTTCATAATCATCCAAATAGATATATTATATGCGTAATATAATTATAACTGATATTAAAATTCAATAAAGTACATACCTTCAATATGATTTCTTGAATGATCAAACCAGAGCAAATTACTGTTTTTTGTTTTCTTGTTATGTAATTTACGAATGTGTTGTAAATGGTCTCTTCAAGTGTTAGATGGTGATATATTCTGCACAAAAAAACATGTAAGACTTTAGCCGACGGCATGTCGTCGGCTAAAGTATACTAGCCGTCGGCTAAACTTGACTTTAGCCGACGGCGTGTCGTCGGCTAAACTTGACTTTAGCCGACGGCATGTCTTCGGCTAAAGTATACAAGTCGTCGGCTAAATTACAAAACTTTAGCCGACGACTAACTGGACTTTAGCCGACGACCAATAGTAAAGTCGTCGGCTAAACTACTTTAGCCGACAATAAGTTAGCCGTCGGCTAAACTTCCTGACTTTAGAAGACGACTTTCGTCGGCCGTCGGCCGTTCTCTGGCGAGTCGTCGGCTAAAGTGTTATTTTTGGTAGTGTATATCAACATCAAATCCTTGTTCTTCGTCGGATCGAGGTAATTTCTTGAAATCTCCTAGAATTTGATTTTCGGGATTTCTTCTTGATTTTCATTGTTCATCCGAATTTGATGAATCGATTGATGCTAGTGAACATTATTAATCGTGTTCTATGGATTGTATATCCATATCTTCGATTCTTTCAACCCGATTGATGATTCTTAGGTTCTTGAGGAACTTTGAACATTTAGTGTTCGATTAAATGTCTCAAAGAGTTTCTTTCGGTCGTTGTGTTTATTTCGATTGATATTGTATTATTGAATGAATTGTATTTCATTAAAGTTTGTTCAAGTACTTGTGTTTATCGGAGGACGCCGTTCGTTGTTCGTGGAAGGATTTCATCACCTTCGGTTGAGGCAAGTTTTATACTTGTACTCGTCAATGAGATTAATGTTATCATATATGTGTATGAATGTGTTGTATCATTCAGAGACTTTGTCTCTTCATGAGTTCATTGATATTAAGGGATCGTTCGATACAATACCTTTCGGCAATTATGCCAAATGTTGTTGTTCATTAATGGCCGATAAGTCATTGAGATACTCGTTGTTAATGTTATTGTCGATAGCCGGTTTGCGGTATCGATGTATCGATTGTTGTTGTTAATATTGATGTCAATCTAAGACATTGTTGTAATCATTGTTATTAATGTTGGCGTCCTGTCATTCATATTGTATTAGCCGATTGAACACATTGTCGTATTCGTTCTCATCTTCGTCGTCGGTAGCCGATTAAAGGTGCCGAGGCATTCATTGTATCATTGTTATCGATTGGCCGTTCTAAGGCAATCGAGGAGTTCAATCATTCATTGTATCATTGTTATCGATTGGTCGTTCTAAGGCAATCGAGGAGTTCAATCATTCATTGTATCATTGTTATCGATTGGCCGTTCTAAGGCAATCGAGGAGTTCAATCATTCATTGTATCATTGTTATCAATTGGCCGTTCTAAGGCAATCGAGGAGTTCAATCATTTATTGTATCATTGTTATTGATTGGCCATTCTAAGGCAATCAAGGTGCTCAATTACTCATTGTATCACTGTTATCGACTGGCCTTTCTAAGGCAATCGAGGTGCTCAGTCATTCGTTGTATCATTGTTATCGATTGGCCGTTTTAAGGAAATCGAGGTGCTCAATCATTCGTTGTATCATTGTTATCGATTGGCCGTTTTAAGGTAATCGAGGTATTGAATTGGGGTTGTCGAGGATAGTTCCCATCCATTGTGTCGTTGTTATCGATTGACCATTCTAAGATAATCGAGGTATTGAATTGGGACCACCGAGCACGGTTCCCATACGTGAGTTACTATCGTCATGTTGGCCGACTCAAGGCAACACACTATCTTTCTTGTGAATTCTGTAATCTTCGGATCGTTTCCGTTTGTGATTAATTATGTTTTGGAGGTTAGTCTCGGCTGGTGCTCATTATGGGTAAGTTTGGGGCTTGAACCTTCACGGTTGGTTTCCCAACACCTACAACTCAGTAGGTCACGGTCATGTTTATGATCTCATTATGGGTAAGTCTGGGGCTTGAACCTTCATGGTTGGTTTTCCAGCACCTGCAATTCAGCAGGTCACGGTCACTGGGTGATCTCATTATGGGTAAGCTTGGGGCTTGAACCTTCGCGGTTGGTTTCCCAACACCTACAACTCAGTAGGTCACGGTCATGCTTATGATCTCATTATGGGTAAGTTTGGGGCTTCAACCTTCACGGTTGGTTTTCCAACACCTACAATTCAGTAGGTCACGGCCATTGGATGGTCTAATTGTGATACGGCTTCGTGTCATGGCTTCGGCCCAAATTGTGATACGGCTTCGTGCCGTGGCTTCGGCCCTAATTGTGATACGGCTTCGTGTCGTGGCTTTGGCCCTAATTGTGATACGGCTTCGTGCCGTGGCATCGGCCCTAATTGTGATACGACTCCGTGCCGCGGCTTTGGCCCTAATCGATACAGCTTCAGGCTGTTTTGGCTTCAGGTGATTGTGATATTTGACAGCTTCGGCTGAGTGGATTCCAGGCCTTTGTGATTGTCTTTGTAATTTTATTAGAGCCTTCGGGCATTGTGATTCATAATTAATTCAGTTCTCGTTTGGTTCATGTCGTGTAATTCATTGTGGTGCTCTATAATTATGATTCGCCATTGGGCATTTACGTTCTAACCTGTCGAACAGGTATTAATAGTATGCCGTGGGCATAGTGTTTCACGAATGCTCGGTTCTTACCTTGGTTTGTGAGCATCTCGTATTATTATTATCATTGTACCGTTTCATTCTGCCTTTGGATGCATATCATGTTATACATGTATTTGATGTTCATTATCTGGATGACTGACCCCGTGGGGGCGGAACAAGTTTTCATGTTTTAGGTGCTTGCGAGGAGAGAGTTGAGACACAGGGGCATGATGATGGCGACGAGGCATTCGAGCGACACTAGTCCGAGTTGTTCATGTTGGTCAGTCAGTTGGAGTGTACTACAGTTTGTCAGTCATTGTCATTATGTATTACCCGAGCAAGGCTCGTGAGTGTGGTTGTATTTTCATTTTGGCCATGTAGGACCATCATTGTCGTTAAAATTCCTTATCGGAATATTATGTTGGATATCATGGTAGGGACTGTGATCTCCCTTGTTGGTTAATTTTAATGTATTTTAGTCATGTTCGCCTGGTGGATCTCCGGGTGTGGGGTCCACAGCACTGTAATAACCCAATGGGATTTGGGGGTGTTACACCAACACCAATGAATGTATCAGAGGTTCGAAGTTTCTTAGGACTAGCTGGCTACTACCGACGGTTTGTACAAGGATTCTCAAAGATTGCAACCCCATTGACATTGTTAACAAGGAAGAACACAAAGTTTGTTTGGACTGATGCTTGCGAGAGGAGTTTCCAGGAATTAAAGCGTAGATTAACTACAGCTCATGTCCTTGCCACTCCTATAGGAACAGGTGGATTTGTAGTTTACACTGATTCTTCTAAAAATGGTTTGGGTGATATATTAATGAAACATGGGAAGGTAATAGCCTATGCCTCCAGGCAATTAAAAGAGTATGAAAAGAATTATCCAATACATGATCTAGAACTGACTGATGTTGTCTTTGCACTAAAAATTTGGAGGCATTACCTATATGGTGAAAAGTGCGAAATCTATACAGACCACAAGAGTTTGAAGTACTTTTTCACACAGAATGAGCTGAATATGCGACAGCGGAGATGGTTAGAATTGGTGAAAGCCTGATTATGAGATCAATTATCATCTTGGTAAGGCAAATGTGGTTGCAGACGCATTAAGTAGAAAGTCTATGTCTTCCTTTCTAATCACACAGAAGCCATTATTATTAGACTTGCAAAAATTAGAAGTGGAAATTGTGCCCAAAAGGAAGATTTGTTCGTTATCAGCACTCATATTGAAACCTGCACTTCAAGATATAGTCAAAGAAACCCAGAAGGCGGATCAGTACATAGGCAAATTGAGGGAAAAAGTTGATGAGGGCAAATTACCGAACTTCTCAGTCTCTAGTGATAAAATATTGCGATATAAAGGGAGACTGTGTGTGCCAGCCAACGCAACCATCATAGGGGACATTCTGAAGGAGGCTCATTCCAGTCCCTATTCAATACATCCAGGTAGCACAAAAATGTATAAAGACTTGCAACAACATTATTGGTGGCCTAACATGAAGAAAGATATTGCAAGATTCGTGGAAGAATGTCTAACTTGTCAGTAGATCAAAACTGAACACCAGAGACCAGCAGGATTATTGAAGCCTTTACTAATTCCGGAATGGAAATGGGAACACATTACAATGGATTTTGTGCTTGGGATACGAAGGACTCAAAGTGGGTATAATTCGATATGGGTGATCATTGATAGATTGACCAAATCTGCTCATTTCTTTCCAGTAAAATCCATATATAGTATGGATCGATATGCTCAGGAATATATTAAAGAGATAGTCCGACTACATGGGGTGCCAGTATCAATAGTATCTGACAGGGACCCTAAATTCACATCTGTATTTTGGAAAAGTTTACATAATGCAATGGGTACGAAGCTTGCTTTCAGCACTGCATTTCATCCACAAAGTGATGGGCAGTCAGAAAGAGTTGTTCAAATACTCGAAGATATGTTGAGAGCATGCATACTAGATTTCAGGGGCAATTGGGACACAAAGCTTCCATTGGTAGAGTTCACCTACAATAATAGTTAGCAATCTACAATTGGGATGGCACCTTATGAAGCACTGTATGGGAGAAAATGTAGATCTCCCGTACACTGGGATTTAGTTAGAGAAAGAAGCCTACTGGGCCCAGAAATGATACAACAGACTGCTATGGTAGTAGAAAAGATAAGAGAACGAATGAAGATTGCACAAAGTAGACAGAAGAGTTATGCAGATATTCGAAGAAGAGATTTAGAATTTGCAGTTGGAGACCATGTGTTCTTGATGGTATCTCCAATGAAAAACATAATGAGATTTGGGAAGAAAGGAAAACTTAGCCCGAGATATGTTGGCCCATTTGAAGTTCTTGAGAGAGTTGGTGATAGAGCTTATAGAGTATCCTTACCTCCTTCACTATCTGGTGTGCACAATGTCTTCCATGTGTCCATGTTAAAGAAGTACATTTCAAACCCCTCACATGTATTAAATTATGAGCCATTGGAATTATCCCCATATTTGTCCTAGGAAGAGAAGCCAGTACAGGTTCTTGATAAGAAAGTAAAGAAACTAAGAAACAAGGAGATTCATTTGGTAAATATTTTGTGGAGGAACCATGCTGTTGAAGAGGCTACATGGGAAAGAGAGGAAGAAATGCAAAGCAAGTATCCAGAACTATTCGGTATGTCAATTTCGAGGATGAAATTTTATAAGTAGGGGAGGATTGTAATGCCCGGTTATCCCCTTCTAAGCCAATAACCATTTTATACCTAAATGCATTTACATAATATGCATTAGGGAAGCATGGCATAAAAGTAGACATTTCATGAGTATGAATAATTGCTATTTATGTGCGTAATTATGTTTTATATCTATGATACATGCAACATGTTATTTATTCCCCCTAACATGGTAAAATGTGTCTTTATAAATGTCTCATTGCAGTGAGAAGCTCAATTTCTAGTTTAAAGGAGATCGATGTGCTAAATGACTACAAGTGATTTTATTTGTTAATTGCATTTTTACATTACTTTAACATATGATGATTCGCTCCACCTCATAGTTAACACACTATGGTGAAGATTATTGAACATATTAAATTAGCTCTAAGCATAGGTGGCAAACATATAAGTACTAATAGGGTCACTGACAGGTCTATCGTAGGTTAACCAGTTTAACACTGGAGCCTAGTGGTGTGTGTGTGTTGAGTAAATTTAGATATATGAATCAAGTAGATAAAATTTGTTTTACCTAATAAAACATGTCAAATATTTGATTCTTATCTACATTATAATTGGTTCAATTGGTAGTTGCATACGGCATCACCTGTTAAGTAATTAGATATGTCACTTCCCTATTCGTCCCAGTTGCGGTCGGAACCAGTTGAACTTGTCTTTTGTTTTATCATAATCGTCATATCATATTGATAAGTGAGCCATTTCATTATTATCTATAGCATTATAGGTAGGAAAGTCTAGAAATTTTGACAATAAAATCCTTTATTTAGCATTTTTAATGCTTTCTGCATAGTAACCAGTTTTAAATAATAAAAACACACCTTAAACTTCTATAAAACCACTAGACTTGATATTTATACCCTAAATATTTTCAATATCTATAAAGAACCGGTTTAGACCAACCAATAACCAGCCTATAACTACTTGAATTTATCTAGTCTTTCAAACAGGATTTATAGAAGCTATTTGAGGGTATCTTCGGTATTTCACCCTGAAAACTGCCTCTCTCACTTGTATAAGAGAGGAAAACTGACCCTCAATCCTCACTAACACTCTGGACTCGACCTAGAAGCATCCATATCGGATAAATCACCAAGAAATTCAAGAAAAAATATCAAAACACCAACACCTCATATTCTTTGAGAATCAAGGTGAGTTTCCTTTATTTTCTTCATGTTCTTGATATCGTTAATGATTATTTCGATGAAAGGAGGGTTTTTCCAGGCCCTTATACATGTCATAATAATATTAAGAATTCATCCATGGCTTAACCTTATGTTTATTGTGGGTTTATAAAGCCTAAATCATCACTAGACAACATAGAACGCGATTCTGCCACCTTTTATAAACATATATGGATTGTGCATATTTCGTATGGTTCAGGGACTGGTGTTCCCATATATTTATTTTTCAGTATGTTAGGGATGTTATATCAAAATTTGATGCAAATCCAACTTATATTCAAGCGGTTATAAGCTAAACAAGTTATGTTATCCAAAGGTTTTGATAAACTCTCTTGAACAATTATGTTGTTGTAGAATAGGTTAATAAATTACTATATGTTCATATTTTCAGAATACATTTTCTTTTATAAGTGATGGAGAAGTATAGGAAGTTAAAACATAGTATAAATGGGTATATATGTATTACTATTGCATCACAGTAACTAGCTGTGAAGTGATAAGTCATAGATCCTAAATTGTATTCCAAACATTTTGTAGCATTCATGAAAGTAATGTTAAGTGCAATGTGGTTAATTAATTCAGGGCTTTTAGCACATCCATCTAGCTAGAGAATCTGATCTTTTCACTTCAATACGCAGTTAGACTTGAGGTAAGATGAGGCTTTTCCTTGCTGTATCATAAGGATCATATATTGATTGATATTTTCATATGTGACTGTTATTGAATGATCATGCATAACATATGTATGTGAAAGAATGTTTAAGAAAATGAAGTATGGTACTTGATTGATGGCGGGTAGGCACGGAATGCAGGGGACCGGCGGACCCAAAACATGGTGGCAAATACTTGCGGCTGAAAGTCGGTCAAGGAAACTCACACTGGATGAAAAAGATTGAATACGGCTAATACCATTGGTTGAAAAACCAGTATGGGAACCCCCATATACATCTTTTATTGGCCAATTATATGAACAGGTTCCAAAAACCATGGCCTATCACTATCAGTCGAGTATCACACTTCAAGGGTACCCGGAGAAAGGATTTTACAAGAACATGACTATATCATATAAAGTAGTTATTTGTTGATGAATGTGATATGTGATACCTTGCTATTACAAAAGTCTCATCTTACTGAGCCATTATCTCACTAGATTCTTATGATACATGAGACGATGCTCATGTTTAGGGGTTGACCATACTTCTTCAGTGTAGCCAGTCGGAGACTTGTCCATATGCCATTCCCCAGCTATTTTGCCCCTCTGCTGGAAGACTATGTTGTGTTTTGAATAAGATCGCTCTGTTATGGTTTTATCTATGTATTAAACCTAATATTATGTAATGTTTTGAACAAATAATTCCAGTTTGCATTATTTTCCCGAGTTCTTGATTTTACCAAATTTAAAATTTTGATTTTCAAAGTGTAAAAGAGTGATACTCCCCAACTTAGTAGCACGGACCACTTTGCGGTTCAGCTACTAGGTTAGGGGGTGCTACAATCCGTGTGGTCAACTCTGTAGTAAGATCCGGAAGTATGGTAGCAAGGGTATTAGCTATCATGGCCTCAAGGTTTGGGGCTTCATCATCCCCATTAGGTTGATCATTACGACGTGTGTTCACCATCTGAATGATTAGCGAAGTCAAAAATAAAGATGAAGTACGAAATGAAAAGATGAAGAAGGAAACCTAATGTCTACCCAATCCTCACAGGTCATAGCCTAAGCTCTACAGGTCAAACCTAGGTCTCTGATACCATAATTGTAACACCCCAACCCGACAAGGGTAGAAGTATCACATTGTGGTGGCATATCAGAACATACATAATAGAACGCAAGCGGAAGCCTAATCATATACCAAAATGTAAGTGAACAAGACTTAAAAGAAAGACATAAGTTCCATAATCCAAAATGAAGGAAACATAATCCAAGTCTAAATAATGAAAACATAGTCCAAAAAACTAGGAAGTCTAAGGTAGATAAGTCCACACACAGCTCCTACTCTCAGCCCAAAGATAGCCCAGCTCCCATCTTAATAACCTGCCGCAGAAGAACAGAAAATGCGGCTGAGCATAAAAAGCTCAGTGAACAGATATATATAGCAAAGTACTCAAACTGAATTGAGAAATACAGAATATGGTGCAATGGGAAAATATCATAAGGTATAACATAAGTGTAGTAAATGGTATAAGGGTTACAGAAATCTACCACGAGCACAGAGGCATATCATCATAACATCATATCATCATAATATCATAAATGGAGTAGCTAACACCCAGAGTGTGAATGACGTGTATGGCACACAATCACCATTCACCAGAGATATAACATATACATATCAGATCAGATCTAGGATGCATCTATACGCCCCTGCAGTAATCATAATGGCCAGAAACATAATACTTGAGCTCGTAATACATAACAGAAAGGGACGCAGTGGGTCATCACTCGCCCACCGTGGGGTTATGCCATTGGTGCCTCAATGACATGGTCATGGAACCCCATGACTAGTGAAAGCTCGGGTAGCAAACTGAAGGGTCAAACAGAATGTCATAGCAATGACACAGAATAAATAAGTCATTAGAAAAATACCATCACATAGGTTCATATAAAGGCTCATAGCAAAGGCTCCAATCATAAGTGTCGTATCAGAAGTGCCATAATAGAAGCCTCAAAGCAAAGGTATCATAATCGGAAATAACTAATAATCAAAAGATGTATGAGAGCCATGAGAAACCTTAAGAGAAAGGTCAGAATATATGTACCTTATGAAAAGCAAGCAATGAGAAAAAGGATCACAAGAGGATGAATAACTCCTTCTTAAGGGAATCTACAGAATTTATAATCATATATTACTTATACATTCATTAAAGTCATAACGGATTTTAAATACTTATTAGATCATTCATTAATGTGAAATATTAAGTATTCATAACATAGGTTTAAAAGTATATTGGATTGGTGTTTCAAATGAATTAGAAGCAAAACATGTTAGGTTAAACCAAACCCTTAGCTTATGTTAAATTCAGATTTTTATCACGTTCAGATTCCTTAGTTTATGAATTTAAAACCATACTTATGTACTTACTGAGGTACTCAAATAATTATCACAGATACTTATACTCGTTAGGTAATTAATTTAATTATTCTAGATTTTATTCCAAAGGGTAAATACCATATTAAAATCATCTTTCTAGACCTACCCAAGAAGTTAACTGCACATACATACAGAAAATTTGCCTTTAATTAACCCATTTAGACACTTCATAAAAGTCCAACAAAATTATGGAAACTCACACATAACCTACATATCACTCCTGTAGAAGTACTCTTAACTCCTTGTGGTTTGAAAAATAAAAATCAAAAACTTCGATTGATTTTCAGACTCAATTTTCCAGTTTTGACACTTGAACTACCAAAAATCAAAAGACCACCTTCCCGACCTCTATTGACCAGAAAAATTGATATTCAGATAGTATACATCATGAACTTAGTTTTAGGCTCAATAATTATGCCAAAACATGTCATTATCATTAAATTACACCTTGTGTAAAATGACCAAATTTCTCGACAGCTTGAAATTTCTGGACAGCTTGTTCACATGAAATCCCAACCAATTCCTAAACCCTCTTAAACCCTACGTCTAACTTATTTTAGATCTGATTAATATACAAGTTTCATGATGCATAAGTCGAATCAAATAGAGCAAAAGGAGAATATCAAGAAACTGATGTAGACTAGGGCGAAAGAAACCGAATGGAACAAGGACTTAGGCTCGAATCAAACACCACCAACACTCCAACGTTTAGCACTTCACTCTCGACGCCGAGACCTGCTTCTCTTCTTCTTATTTGCAGATAAAAGATGATGCTGTATGTGTGTTTCTGGTTGTGGGTCGATGCAAAAGATGGGAGGGACGGCTTATGGAATTATAGGGCAAGGCATGTAGTATTTAAGGTATAATCGTGTATAGTTGTTAGGGATAATAATGTAGGGAATCTTTATTATAGGAAGGTATTAAAAGCTCATAATTGGGTTTGAATAGGGTGTGAAGGATCGGTTATGATGTGATATTTAGCCGAGATTGGTGGGATTCCAATCATCATTCGGATGTTGCAAATTATTTATTATAGGTATAAACTTAGGTTAGTAAATTTTAATTTAATTATAATATATAACACATAGTTAGGGTTTATAGTCAACCAGTAGTGTGCTTGTGTGTGTTTGACTTTGTGTCAGCTATGGAAGAAAGTCTTTTTGTCAGCTATGGATGAAAGGAATAGGTGATGAAAGTGTCTTTTTTTGGTTGTATGTAAATGACAATTCTAGTGCTTTTGCGTACCAGAACAAATGCATTGATAATTGGGATGATATTTGCACTCTTTTTGCCTCGAATAGGGACACTGGTGATGGTGCCGAGTGTAACACCCCGAAATATTCGGAATAATTACAGCGTCGTAAACCCTTTTATAAGAGTTTACATGGCTAATTTAAAAAAATGTAGAAATAATATAACAGTACCATAAAAATTTAAAATACACAACCAGTTCGAACAGTTCAAATGAGTCCATTATTACAACCGTCTCAAAACATCAATAAGACACGCGTACTCGAGTACTGAAAGTAAAAAAGAAAGACAAGGTAACGACAATTAACATCACTGAGCCCCTTCGTCGTCATGTCGGTACTGTGGCTGTTTCCCCGCTCCTCGGCTACCTGAACATCAAAACAAGTGTCCACCCCCGAAGGGGTTAGCAAAACGATGCTAGTACAAGTGTCATAATACACAAATCAAATATGCAACAACAATGCATAATAAAACACACAATACGGACTTCCGCTACCGAAATCCAACAATGCGAATCCACATGATTCCATCAACATAACAAAAGGTAATCCAACGATCCAGCGCCCTCAGTATAGATCCCTATGATGATCCCGTCGGATCAACGCATGGTGAAAAACCCGTCAAACGATCCAGCGCCCTCAGCATAGATCCCCATGATGATCCCGTTGGACCAACGCATAGTGGACATCCGATCCAGCGCCCTCAACATAGATCACGTGATATCACAGGATCAACACAACATACACGAACACAACTATGCATACACATATGCAAAAATCGATATGTCCATCCACATAAACATAAAATCAATCAATAACGATATAATGACAATTCCACTGGAATGACCTCATGTCCAACAACATGAATAACAATATGTATTATCAAAATCCTCAATATTAAACCAATATTCAAAATACGATACTTGCCTTAGAAATGGCAATAAGGGTTACCACTACAAAAAATAAATCTTCAACCAGCTCGAAGAACTCTCACTCGATCAATCCACCGAAACCCGAACCTTCAACGAACAATAATACCGGTATAACTAACGTTTCCGGATAATCGTTTTAATCATCATAAGAACATCAAAAGGGCGTAATATCCCCAATCATACAAGCTTACTAATCTGCCCTATACCATTTCGGAGTTGAATCAACATTAGGATACTAACCCGACAAAAGCTCATAGTATCCCATCTAAGATCAAATGCATCCTACGGTCGGATTCTTCAATATACCACAAGGTAATTCTCCTTACAATGATTTTAATCATACTCTTCATTAATCCAAAGCAGCAAGATATCGGAATTACCCCAAAGAACACCGTAAGAACTTATTTACTAGGTTTACTTGATTATCATCTTTTTCTTCAAGGAAATAAATCCTAAGTTCAATCCATTAAATGTCCCAATACGCATTATTTCATCATTTAATACATAAGAACTTGATAATATCCATAAACTTGCTATAATCAGGTTCGTATCCTCATGATACCATGTTTAGAAGTCCAAACACTACAAGGTTCGATTAATATTCTAAACCACGAAGAAGAGCCGAAACATAACTGAAATTATACTTCTAACAATATGATGTTCGACTATGCCTGCATATAACTGAATTGATAATCTCAAAACATGCTCAAAACATCCCTAAGAATACGTAATCCAGTTGGTGAAGAATCACCTACCTCAAAATGGTGAAGAACAAGGAGAAACTTGAAGAAACTCAACACCGAGAGCTTGAATACCAATCCCCAATGGTCTATGATCTTCAAACTCGAGCTAGGATAATGATACGAGAGGTATATGGTGAGGGATAATCTTCAGAGCATGAAAATCGGCCAAGGTAGAAGTTAGAAATGAAGTGGGGGTCGAGTTCTATATATAGAATTATGAGCCATTACGTACGTTACTCTATTACGTACGTAACCTTATTAGCATACGCTATACTCGAACATTAGCGTACGTTAACGTCTGGCCAGAGCTCACTGGACTGTTTCTGGTATTGCCGTACGTACGTTAGCTTAAAGGTTTTACGTACGTAACAACTATAACCTTAGCGTATGTTAAAACTACCCCTTAGCGTACGTTAAGTTCGTTGACTTGCATAGCTGGAAAGCCGGCCAGGTTCATGCGAGTGATCTCCTTGCATCTTCATCAGGCCCCACACGCTGACCCTTGTCTGATTCCAAGTTGACTATTTTTACGTACGTTAAGTTGCACCTGTAACGTACGTTATACTACAGTCGTAGCGTACGTTATGGTCATCCTTTAGCGTACGTTAAGACATGCAGGATTATGCATGCATGCATGGGAAAGGAATACAAAAACGTAGGGATACGAATACGGGAAACTGATCATCGATTAATATGTCACAAAGTCGAATCTTACAAGATCGAATACAGGATAAATACACCTTAATTATCCAGGCATTACATACTACCCCTCTAAAAAGAAGTTTTGGCCCGAAACTTAAAAAGAAAACAATTCCGAGTATTCTCGACTTCATACTATCTTCAGTCTCCCATGTTGCTTCTTCGACTCCATGTCGAGACCACTGAACTTTTACCAAGAGATCGATTTATTCCTCAATTGCTTGACTCGACTCTCGAGTATCTTGATTGGCTTTTCTTTAAACGAGCCATCATTAGCCACTTCAATCTCGCCAAAATCAATGATATGACTAGGATCCGGTACATATTTCTGTAATTGGGATACGTGGAATACATTATGAACGTGACTCAGTGATGGTGGTAAAGCCAACCTGTATGCCAATTCCCCAACTCTTTCAAGGATCTCGAATGGCCCGATATATCTCGGACTCAGCTTTCCTTTCCTCCCAAATCGGAAAATTCCCCGAGTAGGAGAAACCTTCAATAATACATGGTCCCCAATCTCAAACTCTAACGGGCGACGGCGCACATCTGCATAAGACTTCTATCGACTCTGGGCAGTCAACAGCCTTTCGCGAATCAGGGCTACCTTCTCTTGCGTCTGAACTATCAATTCTGGTTTCGTCCTGATTAAGTCGGAAGAATCATCCCAACACAGGGGCGATCGGCATCTTCTCCCGTACAATGCTACAAACGGTGCCATCTTAATGGAAGCATGCCAACTATTGTTATAGGTGAATTCAATCAATGGCAAATGAACCTCCCAATCGGTTGACCAATATAAGGCACAAGCTCTAAGCATATCCTCTACTGTCTGTATAGTCCTCTCGGACTAACCGTCCGTCTGAGGATGATAGGACATGCTAAAGTTCAGCTCGGTTCCCAAGGCCTTATGAACTGCCTTCCAAAAACACGAAGCGACCATCTCGATCCGAAATAATGGTCTTCGGAGTACCATGCAATCGAACTATTTCCACAATAAACACTCGTGCTAATTTCTCGGGTCCCCAAGTGTCTTTAATTCCTAGGAAATGAGCCGACTTGGTTAGGCGATCAACTACAACCCAAATCATATTCATTCCCGTCTTGGTCCTTGGCATATTGGTGATGAAGTCCATTGATATATCCTCCCACTTCCACTCAGGGATCAGAAGTGGCTTTAACATCCGGGCAGGCCGCTGATGTTCAATCTTAACCTGCTGACAGGTTAAACTTTTCGAAACATATTCAGCTACGTCCTTCTTCATATTTCCCCACCAGAAAATTTGTTTTAGATCCTTATACATCTTATTGGTGCCCGGTTGAATAGAATAGGGCGCGCTGTGAGCTTCCTTCAGAATTGTCTGCCTCAAAACATCATCATCGGGAATGCATAGTCGATTCCTAAATCTCAGAACTCCATCATCTTGTATCACGAATCCTAGGGCCTTCCCTTTCTTTGCTTCGTCACATAACTGAAGAATCAGAGAATCATTCAACTGCTTAGATTTGATTTCCTCGACTAGTGACGAAGTTAGTTCCATCACGTATAGTTGCCCCTGGACTCCTTATGACCATACTTCAATCCCTTCGCGGATCAGTTCTCGTTGAATGCTGGTTTGGGGCGTAAGCGCTTCCAACGCTCGAAGAGAAATAGGTTTGCGGCTCAGTGCATCAGCTACCACATTTGATTTGCCTGGATGATAAAGAATCTCCAGGTCGTAATCCTTGATTAATTCCAGCCACCTTCTCTGCCTCATATTTAATTTCTTCTGACTGAAAATATACTTAAGGCTCTTATGGTCTGTGAAAATCTGACAATGAGTGCCGTACAAATAATGTCGCCAAATTTTCAAAGCAAAGACCATAGCTGCTAACTCCAGATCATGAGTCGGGTAATTAACTTCGTATGGTTTCAACTGTAGAGAGGCATAGGCAATCACCCTATCCTTTTGCATCAACACACATCCCAGACCCTAATTTGAAGCGTCGCTATATACCATGAATCCCTCGGTTCCATCTGGTAACGCTAGTATAGGTGATGTCGTCAGTCTTCTCTTAAGTTCATCAAAAATAGCCTGGCACTTCTCATTCCACAGGAATTTCTGAGTCTTCTGCAACAGCTGAGTAAGCGGACGAGCAATTTTGGAAAATTCTTCAACAAAACGGCGATAATATCCAGCGAGTCCTAAGAAACTCTGGACTTCTTTCAAATTACTAGGAGATTCCCATTCCAAGATTGCTACGACTTTCTTCGGATCTACCTAAACTCCGTCAGTTGATATCACATGCCCAAGGAAGGTTACTTCCTTAAGCCAGAACTCGCATTTAGAAAGTTTTGCATAAAGCTGTTCATTCCTCAAAGTGCTCAAAACGATACGCAAATGCTCTGCATGTTCCTCTGTGTCTTTAGAATAGATCAAGATGTCATCGATGAAAACCACCACAAATTTATCCAAGTATTCTAAGAATACTCGATTCATCAATTGCATGAATACCGCAGGAGCATTGGTAAGTCCGAATGGCATCACCACGAACTCATAGTGCCCGTACCGGGATCTGAAAACGGATTTCGGTATATCCAATTCCTTAATTCTCAACTGATGGTATCCTGATTGCAAGTCAATATTCGATAATATTTTGGCCCCCTGCAGTTGGTCAAACAAGTCGTCGATCTGCGGTATAGGATACTTGTTCGTGATCGTCACCTTGTTTAGCTCTCTGTAATCAATACATAATCGGAGGGATCCATCTTTCTTCCGGACAAAGAAAACGGGTGCTCCCCAAGGAGAAATGCTAGGTTGAATGTAACCCTTCTGCAATAATTCCTCCAGCTGCTTCTTTAGTTCATCCATCTCGGTTGGCGCCATACGGTATGGTGCTCTGGAAATAGGAGCGGCTCCAGGCTCGAATTCGACATTGAACTCTACTTCTCTCCGTGGAGGTAACCCAGGTAGTTTGTCAGGGAATACATCTGAGAATTCGTTCACAGCTGGAATAGATGAGATTTCTACTCCTTCTTCTTTCTTCATGGCATAACACCACAATCCGTGACAACCCTGCTTCAGTAATTTCACTGCTTTCATGGCTTTGATCAATTTTCATGAGCTTCCCGGTCTCCATCCTTTGAATAAATGTTCAGATCCGTCATCAGCAATGATAGAAATGACTCTCTTTCGGTAATTTAAAATAGCCCCATAATGGTTGAGCGAATCGTCTCCGAGAATTAGATCGTCACCATGGATGTCGACTATAATAAGATTTGATGGCCAATCTTTCCCTCCTATAGACACTGGAAAATCTCTAGTCTCTGGGGTTCCCACAATTCTCTCTCTGCTCGGTAATCCCACAACATAAGGCTCACAATTATACAAGCACGAGATTTTCAAACGATTAACACAGTTCAATGATATGAAAGAATGCGTAGCTCCTGAATCGAATAAGACACTAACTGGTTGCAAAAGAATCTGAATTGTACCTGATGCAACAGCGGTGTTTTGATCGTCTGACCTCCTCATCTCGTAAAGGCGCGGAGGAACGGCCCCAGCACTGGACGCCTCTCTTTTCCCAACATTCTACTGCTGTAATCCACTTTGTTGTGTCTGGTTCACACTTGCCTCTTTCGGAACCGGTGCAGGAGTGCGAGTACCAATAGATCTAGTCACATTTCCACAAAAAGTTGCACGATTGCCTTCCTGTCCGCACTCGAAACAGGTCACAGAAGGTGCGTAGCAATCACGCCGGACATGCCCTGATTTACCACAGTTATAACATTTCTTCGCTGCGTCTGAAACTGTTGATGCTGTCCGGAACTTCTTTCCGCCTCGGGAAGGATGCAGAGGTCTCCTAGATGAATGAAATGAAGACTGGCCCTTGCGGGGCCCACCATTCTTGTTCTCCGAGAAGTCGCCAGACACTTTCTGCTTCTTTGCCTCCGTCGATTTCTCCACCGCTGCCTCTTTCATGTCGTAGGCCAATGCTTTGTCCTGATACTGTCCCAAGGTAGCACATTCAAATTCGGACATATATTACTGAATGTTGGGTTTCATCCGCATGTCGAAATGGAAAATCCTTTCTGCCTCGGTCTTGACCAAGTGTCGCATACAAGGCAGCTGGTGATTAAAAGTCTTGATTATATTATATCTGTCACAGATGCCTCCGAACTCTGTGGGGAGAAAAACTCTCGGACTCTAGCTCTCTAACGGGACGAGGACAATATTATGCTTCCATCATTAATCTGAATTCCGTCCAGTCAGCATTATGATCCTCAGGTTGAACAGCCTCTCACCAGTCGAAAGCTTCCCCAATCAGAAAATACTGGGCGATAGGAACTTTTCGGTCATCGGGACAGTTGATCCCCGCAAATATCTTCTCCAATTCTTTCAGCCAGTGATCCCAAGTAGTCATCTCAGCAAAACTGTCAAATTTTGGCGGGTGCAATTTTACCACCTCCATAAGCCAATTGTCTCCCCGATTAACCTCGTTGCGCTGCTGGCCCATCGCGGTCTGCATGCGGTGAACCACTTGAGCGAATTGGGTCATCTGAGCGACCACCTACTGAAGCACCCCTGGCATGTTAGGGTTTGCGTTATCATTCTCTGATCCCTGTTGTCCTCCAGAATGGGAATCGGTTCGACTAGCCAATAATTCTGGAGTAGTCGCCGAATCCTCCTGTCTTGCATTACCACGTCTGCATCCACGACCGCATCCGCTTCAGCATCCACGACCTCCCCTCAACATACTGTAAATACAATTACTCAATATCCAGGGCAAAATTTTCGAAAAGAAAGTCCGTCAATATTCACAAAACAGAAATTAAGTAAAACGGTAGTATAAGAGACTAGGAGATTTACAACCACGGTCCACATGACGAGCTGGCTCAGCAGTGATGTTACAAATGACCCATAAATCAAATAACGTAAACGGACCCAACTAAACCCGACTGCCAAGATATCCATGAATCTTATCTCTGATACCATATTATGTAACACCCCGAGATATTCGGAATAATTACAGCGCCGTAAACCCTTTTATAAGAGTTTACAAGGCTAATTTAAAAAATATAGAAATAATATAACAGTACCATAAAAATTCAAAATACACAACCAGTTCGAACAGTTCAAATGAGTCCATTATTACAACCGTCTCAAAACATCAATAAGACACGCGTACTCGAGTACTGAAAGTAAACCAGAAAGACAAGGTAACGACAATTAACATCACTGAGCCCCTTCGTCGTCATGTCGGTACTGTGGCTGTTTCCCCGCTCCTCAGCTACCTGAACATCAAAACAAATGTCCACCCCGAAGGGGTTAGCAAAATGATGCTAGTACAAGTATCATAATACACAAATCGAATATGCAACAACAATGCATAATAAAACACACAATACGGACATCCGCTATCGGAATCCAACAATGCGAATCCACATGATTCCATCAACATAACAAAGGGTAATCCAACGATCCATCGCCCTCAGTATAGATCCCCATGATGATCCCGTCGGACCAACGCATGGTGGAAAACCTGTCAAACAATCCGGCGCCCTCAGCATAAATCTCCATGATGATCCCGTCGGACCAACGCATAGTGTACATCCGATCCAGCGCCATCAGCATAGATCACGTGATCTCACAGGATCAACACAACATACACGAACACAACTATGCATACACATATGCAAAAATCGATATGTCCATCCACATGAACATAAAATCAATCAATAACGATATAATGACAATTCAACTGGAATGACCTCATGTCCAACAACATGAATAACAATATGTATTATCAAAATCCTCAATATTAAACCAATATTCAAAATATGATACTTTCCTTAGAAATGGTGATAAGGGTTGCTACTACGAAAAAGAAATCTTCAACCAGATCGAAGAACTCTCACTCGATCAATCCACCAAAACCCGAACCTTCAACGAACAATAACACCGGTATAACTAACGTTTCTGGATAATCGTTTTAATCATCATAAGAACATCAAAAGGGCGTAATATCCCCAATCATACAAGCTTACTAATCTGCCCTATACCATTTCGGAGTTGAATCAACATTATGATACTAACCCGACAAAAGCTCATAGTATCCCATCTAAGATCAAATACATCCTACGGTCGGATTCTTCAATATACCACAAGGTAATTCTTCTTACAATGATTCTAATCATACTCTTCATTAATCCAAAGCAGCAAGATATCGGAATTACCCCAAAGAACACCGTAAGAACTTATTTACTAGGTTTACTTGATTAACATCTTCTTCTTCAAGGAAATAAATCCTAAGTTCAATCCATTAAATGTCCCAATACGCATTATTTCATCATGTAATACGTAAGAACTTGATAATATCCATAAACTTGCTATAATCAGGTTCGTAGCCTCATGATACCATGTTTAGGAGTCCAAACACTACAAGGTTCGATTAATATTCTAAACAACAAAGAAGAGCCGAAACATAACCGAAATTATACTTCTAACAACATGATGTTCGACTATGCCTGAATATAACTGAATTGATAATCTCAGAACATGCTCAAAATATCCCTAAGAATACGTAATCCAGTTGGTGAAGAATCACCTACCTCAAAATGGTGAAGAACAAGGAGAAACTTGAAGAAACTCAACACCGAGAGCCTGAATACCAATCCCCAATGGTCTATGATCTTCAAACTCGAGCTAGGATGATGAAATGAGAGGTATATGGTGAGGGATAATCTTCAGAGCATGAAAATCGGCCAAGGTAGAAGTTAGAAATGAAGTGGGGGTCGAGTTCTATAAAGAGAATTATGAGCCATTACATACGTTACCAGAAGTCTATTACGTATGTAACCTTATTAGCATACGCTATACTCGAACATTAGCGTACGTTAACGTCTGGCCAGAGCTCACTGGACTGTTTCTGGTATTGGCTTACGTACGTTAGCTTAAAGGTTTTATGTACGTAACAACTATAACCTTAGCGTACGTTAAAACTACCCCTTAGCGTACGTTAAGTCCGTTGACTTGCATAGCTGGAAAGCTGTCCAGGTTCATGCGAGTGATCTCCTCGCATCTTCGTCAGGCCCCACACGCCGACCCTTGTCTGATTCCGAGTTGACTATGTTTACGTACGTTAAGTTACACCTGTAACGTACGTTATACTACAGTCATAGCGTACATTATGGTCATCCTTTAGCGTACGTTAATACGTACAGGATTATGCATGCATGCATGGGAAAGGAATACAAAAACATAAGGATACAAATACGGGAAACTGATCATCGATTAATATGTCACAAAGTCGAATCTTACAAGATCGAATACAGGATAAATACACCTTAATTATCCGGGCATTACACCGAGCAACATGAAGAGTCAGCAACTGCAATGGAGATGGAGAATGAAGTTGGCAGTGGTTCGGAGATTGTTTCTGTGGAGTCGAACAAGAGGATAAAGAGAGATCGTCTTGCTGATGTTGTTACTAGATTTGCTGAGTCCTTCAATGAGTACGTGAGTAAAGCACAAAGGCCTCCTCGACCTTCTAGCAATGAGATTTATGATATTATCTCTGCTTTTCCTAGAATTTCTCGAATGGAAATTTTTAAAGGTGTGAAAAGTTTGATGAATGGTACAGTGGATATATTCGACATGCTCAAGAGTCTCCCGGATAGTGATAAATTAGATTGATTTAGTTGCACATTAATGACTAGTTAGAGTTTTTATTTTGAATTTATATGTTATATTGACGGAGATTAAGCATTTATCTCGGTATGTACTTCGAATTTATTTTTATTTACCTTTGTATGTACTTCAAAATTTTTTAAAATAATTTCTAAAATTTTTCAGTTTTTGGCCCGCTGTCAAATTTTTAGCATTTATATATGATTTTTTTTGTTTATTGTCTTGTACTTTATGCAATTCAACATTTAGAATTTCATGAATTTCCAAACAGTATGCTAGAAATTGAAATTCAGAATTTGAAATTCTTGTGTTCCCAAACAGTGGATTTGGATTTCAAATCCTGGATTTGAAATGAAATCCATATTTCGAAACGGCCCCTTAATTTATTTTCACAATTTTATAATATAACAATTACCTGAACTACCAAACTTATTTTTATTTTGATGAAACACAATAAAATGATTATGTCAACACCAAATCATATAAAAATTTATATTAATAAGAATATGAGTTGTATTTTATAAACAAAGTTGATTCACTTTTTACAAAATTAGATTTAAGGTTCATATTATCCTACGTGAAAAAATAAACGATGATACTCACTTAATTAAAATAGTTCAAATAATAATAATATATATGTATATGTATTGATATATGTATATCTTGTTCCGGGAAATTCTTCCCTTATTGGTGTCTTACCTAATACTGGTTGTAGGAGGATAGAGTTATGGAAGGTTCTAGACTCTTCCAGAGGTAGTAGGATCATGTTAGATGTCTTACCTTAAATAGGAATCCTATGTATGGAAGGACTCTCATTGTAATGCCTATATAAAGGCTCCTCTATTCATTGTTATCAATACAATTGATTTGTTGTCTTTTACTTTCTCCTCAAACACGTTATCAGCACGTAGCTCGAACAAAAAAAAAAGAAGAAAAATCGGCCAGCCGCCGCCCCCCTGCCACCGCCACCGCCGACTGCCCAGTTGTCGCCGCCGCCAGCCATCGCCCGCCAGCTGTCAGCCCAGAGGCGCCGCCCAGCACCGCTGCCCAGCACCGCCGCCGTTGCCCAGCCGCCGCCGCCCAACGGACCACCGCTCCATCCGGAAAGCCGCCGATCCAGTCCAGCCGGAAAGCCACCGCCGATCCAATCCAGCCGGAACATCACCGCCGGACCGCCGCCGCCGACCGCCGCTGACCACCATCGCCGGCCAGCTCCAGCCCAGCCAAGTCCGACCCGGTTCTGAACCTCGGACCAAAAACCCGAACATCAACTTATCTTCGAAAGCCGCTAAAATTGCGCCTCCGATTTCACGTCGTCGCATCGAGTACCAACCGGTAGATCGAAGCACACCACAAATTCATCACGTGCCTAATTTTATAATCGAGGTAATTATCTGACTTGTCCCTATTCAATTCTCTCCTTTTGGGAATTTTTCTTTTGGGGACATGGGTTATTGGGTTCTTTATCTCCCACGCTACTTTGCGGTGGATGAGACCGCGATAGAAGTCGGTATCTCTGCGTGTCGAAGAAAACTGTGTGACGGTCCTGGGGGAGTCACGGAATTGTTGAAAGTCGATACTTGTGGTTGTTGCATACACCACGTATCTGGGTGCGATCTGATATCGCCGTTTTTTTGTTGACTTTATTAAACAACAATTAAGGGAAGTACATTGAGTAACGGTTATGTTACACGCTTTTAAAAGCATCGATTGTGACCGTTTACATTGTCACTGAAAATCCAACAAGACTAACTTCCTCTTGTTTATATCTTGTAGATGGCACAAAGCTCCAATGTTCATCCGGAGTTCGGCATCCTTGACCATGCTGGTAAGGAGTACCATAGGTGGGTCTCAGACGTTCGCTTGGCATTCGTCGGTAAGAGATTTACCACCACCATCTTTCCCTCTAACGAGCCTACCGCTCAAGAACCGAGCGAGGAAACCAAGGGTAATGCACTAATGTACTTGCGTAGACATATACATCCGTTTTTGAAAAAGTGTTACATGAATTTGCAAACCCCCAAAGAACTATGGGATACACTCGAACAACGATTTAATAATGTGCATGATCAGCGCTTCCCCGAATTGCAACTTCAGTGGGAGCAAATCCGATTTTTGGATTATGCGAATGTGGAGGCCTATAACCAAGCCATCCTCGATCTTCGCGCTGATCTAGGTTTTTGTGGTGTCAAGAAGTCTGATCAACATTTGATCGAGAAGACTCTTAACACATTTCCTGTGGGAGCAAGTGTGATTGCTCATCAGCTGCGCGTTGCCTATGAGGAAAGGAGAATTAAAAATTTTAGTGACCTCATCTCCCACCTCGCGAAAAAAGAAAGGCAACGCTACTCAGTCGAGCAAGCGAGGGAAAAGACGAGGTCGTCGTTCCAATGTGTGGAAGAGGTAAGGTGGCTCGGCCACGGGACCTAGTGGAACCCAACCAGGTGGACCGCCTCCTGTTGCCGGGAATGGAACCACTCCAAAGGAAGGCCGGAATTTCTATACTTGCGGATCGAAGAAGCATACTTACCGCAATTGCAAGGCGCCAAAGAACATCCAAGCTTACTACAAGCACTATAAACAGTACTTGACTCAAGAGTCAAATTACATGGAGGAAGATAATGAGAATACGGAGGTGAACCATACTGAGATCCCTACTGAGATCCCTCCTCTCACCATTGCGGACAAAGACCAACATATGGATGTTGTCGACTTTGACTAGATCATTGTAGTTTGACTAGTTTTGCACTTTGGTTATGTTTTGTCCTGTTTCTAGTTTTCGAGAACTACTTTGGATTTTCTATGAATGTAATAAAGTTGGCCATGATGAATAAAATTCTTTTAATTGCTGTGATTGTGCAAAAACGAATTTTATTTTTCCCTTCGAAAGCATGTTTGGTTTATCACAAAACAATTGCTCAGTAATGAATTGCTTGGTTAAATTGATACATTGGTGGATTTCATCAAAACTTATGATCAAGACTAGGCGCATCCTCCTTGGTATTTGTTTATGTTTTGAAAGTTCAAACGGAATCAGTAGTTTTTAAACAGCCTTAGCTGTACCGACATTCCTACTTTCTCTGCAAGTCTACCAAGTTGGAGTTACCGAAAGGATCATTAGTCGAGATATAAATCGAACACCAAGATGCATTTTGAAGTGTTTAAACGCTCCTATGTCCATATTTCCATAGTATTGTATCAACAATAATGCCTTTGAAAAAGGCTTCAACTTTGCTCTATCACTCAACAATAGGGAAATACCAGAATAGCAACTTGAAACGAGTATTGAGATCTGAGTTTAATGATCCATAAAGTGAACGACCTATGGATAGAAAGATACGGAAGTCTAGTTTCCATAACAACTGACCGTTCGTCTATAGCTGTCACACCCCCTAGATTTGACTCTCAGATACCGGATATTAAAAATATTCTTATTATATATTACACCACAGCGGAAAACTTAAAACCTTTAAGAGGAAACTCTTTTTACACACCAAAAGTCACTTTTACACATCAGCCGACTATTATATTACAACCAAAAGAAAACATCGGTTGTATAGGTTTATAAGCAAACTTAGACTTAACACACACAGAGAACACTCCACAGGTCTGATGTTCATATACAACGGCTCGTTGGTGTAGAGAAGCGTCCCATATGTCACCCTATGCCTGATACCCCGAATTATTACCTGTATCACAAGAATTCAACTAAATGAGCGAAAGCTCAGTAAGTAGTGACACACAATGCATGAATGCATTTATGAATGAGTTTGTGAAATGCAGTTTCATTTTCCTTTAACTTTCAAAAACTCTTTTATAGCGCGCTGCTATGTACACCTCGAGTTCCTGGCCCGGTCCAAAAGTGTGCATGCCCAATCATAGCCAGAACAAACTGCCCAATCATAACACATGGGTCAGCCTGGCGTGTCCCAGACTCCACCAGGATCATGGCTATAAGGTGCCCAATCATACACATGAGTCACCACGGTGTGTCCCAGACTCCACTGCAAAGCATCACACAAAGTGTCCAATCATAACACATGGATCACTATGACGTGCCCCAGACTCCACCACAAAATAGCCCCTTACCAGTAGCCCGCGATGCACATAACCAAAACAGTTTGTTCTGTTCACCTTTAGAACGCCTGTACTATGATCAATGCATGCGACAACCTCCAATGCTATGCTATGATCATATGCATCATGATAATACCACATATATAAATGCTCTATGGGACATGTCACACAATAAGAATAGAGCAATATGTTATCCACATATACACAAGGTATAAGCAATATCCAAAACATCAATCATTAGCACATATTTCAGACAAATGCTCTTGTGATACAGTTTTGCAATCAGTTACTACTTACCTTGTTCAGGTGATACCTCTGCTTTTATACCAATAAGAGTTGGTTGTGATGATATGTCTTCAAATCCTATTTCAAGGAGTGCCTTTAAAGAATCTATATGGTATACACAAGGTTTAACTCACTGCGTATCCGAAGAGTTTTACCAATTTCACATAATTAGTATTCTACAAATTTTATGTGCGCATTTCGTTATATACGAGCATAATACTCTATCTTTTTTGCACTCCTAAGTCATTATTAAGCCTATTACTTTCTGTTCATATTGTTAGATAAACTCTTATAGGCCACAATTCTAGGATTCTACAACAAGACAATGGTTTAGGGGAATTTATCAAGATCTTGAAATCACTGAATTTGTCCCGCGTATATCCACTTAATTATAAGTCGGATTTTCATGAGTTTTTGATATAGTATACCTAATATACTTAAGAACATGCAAATATTAACCTCTTCCCCTGAATCACACGAATTCAATACTATCCACACATATTTTCAAAAGGTGGCAGAATTGATTCTTTTGTTGTCTTAGTGAGTTTTAAGCCCTATAAATCCACCTTAAACACAAGTGTAGGCTATGTATGAGTTCTAAACATCATTAGAACGTATATAAGCACCTAAAACAGCTCTCACAACTTCATATCATACAAGAACCATAGCTAGAATAAGAGTAAAACGAAGATAACTCACCTTGATTGTGAACTGAATTGAGGTGTTGATGTTTTTTGTGATTTCTCCTCAATTTTTTGATGGATTTTCGAAGTGTGGAGCTTATGGATCGAGTTCAGAGTGTCTAGAAGAGTTTAGAATCAGTTTCCTCCTTTATCTAAGTGAAAGTGTCGGTTTATAAGGGTGAAAGTTCTAAAATACCCCTCAATGGCCTCCAGAAGTCAGGTTTAGAAGAATGGACCGGTTGAAGTTGTTATAATCCGGTTCTTGGATGTTTTAAACCGGTTCTTAGGAGGTATTGATCATGTTTAGGGTATAGATGTATGTCCAAGGTTTTTGATAAAGTTTAATTTGTATTTTTATTGTTTAAACTCAGCTACTTTTGCGAATACATTCGAAAGTGGTAGAAACTGAGTTTGTTATTATTTTTATGAAATTTTATATAACTAAACCATAGAAATAAGAGTCCGAGTACTCACTTAGAAATATGACATTATTGGATAATGAACTAAAGGACAAATTCCATTCTACCCGATCGCATTTGGGACGAATAAGGTACTTACAAATCGAATGACTTAACAAAGGTTCTCACTGAGGCCCTGAATTTCATCATTGATGGTATTCACCAGTATCAAGATGTTTGACACGTGTTATCGGAATAAGAAAGGGTTATTTACTTAAATCATCAATCCAAATTGACTCAGCATACACACCGACTAAAACCCCGAGACCAACCGATAGACACGTCACTGATATTACTTACTGCTTATAGGCTTACCACTTGAACTTGGGGTTATGTTCAATGCTTAGCCACTTCAATGCCGTTAACTTAACTATCAAATAAGGTGAATCATGAAATGCCAAATAATACTTAATAAAAAGTAATGCCCGAATCATATTATTCAAATAATAACAGTTTCATGTCACACTGTCACATTTTTATACGATTAAGCATGAAGTCTAGCATGTTTTAAGATTAATATGTTATTATTGACTAGACCTTGTGTGTGAGAGTTTTTGGGCATCACAATCTTCCCTCCTTATAGAAATTTCGTCCTCGAAATTTACTTACCGAATAGAGCTGGATATTTATGCCTCATTTCATCTTCCTTTTCCCACGTGGCTTCTTCAACTGAGTGATTCTTCCACAACACCTTAACAAATGATATCTTTTTGTTCCTCAATTCTGTTTGCTTACTATCCAAGATCTTGACCGGTGTCTCTTCATAATTCAAGTCCTAACTTAATGGCAATTGCTCATAGCTCAATATATGTGATGGATCCGAGATATACCTCTTCAATATTGAAACGTGAAAGACGTCGTGAACATTGTTAGTGATGGCGGAAGTGCTAACCTGTATGCCACTTCTCAAATTCTTTCCAGTACCTCAAATGGGCCTATGTATCTTGGATTTAGTTTCCCTTTCTTTCCGAATCTCATGACGCCCTTCATTAGTGCCACCTTGAGAAATACTTTGTCCCTGACATCAAACTCAAGCATTAAGTAAATCGGTTGTCCGCGTAGCTCTTACGCCGACTAAAGCCGTAAGCATTCTTTTTCTAATTTTCTCAATGGCTTCTTTGGTTTTCTGCACCAATTCTGGTCCAAGAAACTTCCTCTCACCCAGCTCATCCCAATGAATCGGTGATCTGCACTTTCTGCCATAAAGAGCTTCGTAAGGCGCCATGCCAATAGTAGAGTGGAAGCTATTGTTATACGCAAACTCTATCAAAGGCAGGTAGGTATTCCACGACCCTTGGAAATCCAGTGCGCACGCTCTTAACATGTCCTCCAGAGTCTGGATAGTTCTCTCTGACTGACCATCAGTTTGTGGGTGAAACGCTGTACTGAACGCCAACTTTGTTCCCAGGGCTTTATGTAAGCTCTTCCAGAATGATGAAGTAAAACGGGGATCTCTGTCTGATACAATTGATAAAGGTACACCATACAATCTTACAATTTTTCTAACGTATAAATCCGCCAACTTATCCATCGAATACGTAGTATGTACCGGAAGAAAGTGAGATGATTTTGTTAGGCGATCAACTATAACCCATATGGCATCGTGACCTTCTCTGGTTCTTGGAAGTCCAACTACAAAGTCCATAGTGATGTCTTCCCATTTCCATTTAGGAACATCCAGTGATTGTAATGTCCCTGCGGGTCTTTGATGTTCTGCCTTTACTTGTTGACAAGTTAGGCACTGAGCCACAAATTTAACCACATCGTTCTTCATCCCAGGCCACCAATAGTGCATCTTTAGGTCCTTGTACATCTTGGTGGTTCCAGGATGTACTGTATATGGAGCGTTGTGAGCTTCTGAGAGTATCTCCTTCTTCAGACTACTATTATCCGGTACACAAAGACGCCCCTTGAAGTTGATAACTCCATCTGGTGTAATTCCGAAATCCTTGGATTTGCCTGTCTCAACTTCTTCCTTCAAATGAGACATATAGGGATCCGTAAGTTGATCCTATTTAATGGTCTCAAGTAGGGTAGGTTGCAGTGTCATTGAAAATAGTTTTCTGACATGCCCTTCTTGCACAATCTGCAATCCCCACTTCTCCAACTCTTGTAATAATGGTTTTTGAGTCCCTATTATTGCCGATACGCTAGCATTAGACTTTCTACTTAAAGCATCTGCAACAACATTTGCCTTACCTGGATGATAATTTATTGTGCAATCATAATCCTTAACCAATTCCAGCCATCGCCTTTGCCGCATATTAAGTTCCTTCTGTGTGAAATAATACTTCAAGCTCTTATGATCCGTGTCGATTTCACATCTTTCTCCATAAAGGTAATGTCACCATATTTTCAAGGCAAATACTACGGCTACCAATTCAAGATCATGAGTTGGATAGTTTTTTCTCGTAATCCTTCAGTTGACGTGAAGCATAAGCAATTACTCTTCCATCTTGCATAAGCACAGCTCCCAATCCTGACCTTGACGCATCACTATAAATAACAAATCTTCCCGTAGTTGTTGGAATCGAAAGGATCGGTGCAGATGTTAACCTCTGTTTCAGTTCTTCAAAGCTCTTTTCACATGCGTCAGACCACTGAAACTTAACGTTCTTTCTCGTCAATTGAGTAAGCGGTGAGGCTATCTTGGAGAATCCTTCAACGAATCGTCTATAATAACCTGCTAACCCCAAGAAACTGCATATTTCATGAACATTCTTTGGTCTGGGCCACTTACTCACGGCTTCCACTTTCCCTGGGTCAACTGAAATTCCTTCCTTCGACACTACATGCCCAAGGAATGCCACTTGTTCCCTCCAGAATTCGCATTTCTTAAACTTAGCATATAGCCGTTTATCCTTTAGGATACCCAACACTATTCTTAAATGTTCTTTGTGCTGATCCAATGATCGAGAGTAGATAAGGATGTCATCAATAAAGACAATGACAAACTTATCCAAGTACTCTCTAAAGACTCGACTCATTAAATCCATGAAAGCAGCAGGGGCATTGGTTAAACCAAAAGGCATCACCAGAAATTCATAGTGCCCATACCTGGTTCGAAATGCCGTCTTTGGTATGTCATCTTCTTTGATCTTCAATTGATGGTAACCTGACCTTAAATCGATCTTTGAAAACATTACAACTCCCTGAAGCTGGTCGAATAAATCATCAATCCTTGGTAAAGGATATTTGTTCTTGATGGTCACCCTATTAAATTCTCTATAATCGATACAGAGTCTCATGGTACCATCCTTCTTCTTGACGAAAATCTTGGGGGCTCCCCATGGTGAAAAACTGGGTCGTATGAATCCTTTATCAAGCAATTCCTGCAACTGAATTTTTAATTCTTTCAATTCTATAGGAGCCATTCTGTACGGTGTTTTCGATATTGGGGCCACTCCTGGAATCAGCTCAATGTTGAATTCAATTTCTCTGTCTGTAGGTAGCCCTGGTAATTCCTCTGGGAATACTTCTAGAAATTCCTGTACCACAGGTACATCTTCGGGTTTGTGGATCTGATCCTTCTGTTTGTCCACCACTCTGGCTAAATAACCGACACATCCATTTCTAAGTAATTTTTGTGCCATCATTGCTGAAATTATTCTTGTTCTCAATTTGCTGCTACTCCCAACAAACACAAACTCCTTTTCATTTGGTGGTTGGAATGTAACAATCTTCTTTTTACAATCCATGGTAGCATGATGCTTGGATAACCAATCCATCCCTAAGATTACTTCATAATCCGACATGTTGAGCACAATGAGATCAGCATCCAATTCCCGGTTATTGATTACTACACTACAGGATCGGAGAACTTTGTCCGAGGTCAAGAGTTCTCCTGAAGGGGTAGACACATTAAACTGCCCACCAAACTCTTCCAGTGGTTTGCCCAACCTTCTCACATACTTGGTCGATGCAAATGAATGTGTTGCTCCTGGATCTAACAATGCATATGCAGGAATACCACAAATTAGTATGTTACCTGAGACGACTGCAGGGTTGGCATCAGCCTCTGCCTGCGTGATTGAAAATACTCTTCCTTGTACTTTCTTCTGCTCGGAGTCATTAGAGGTACACTCCTTCACAAAATGACCCATCTTTCCACATTTGTAGCAGGCTCCAGGTCCTTCCATGCAGACGCCAAAGTGATATCTTCCACATTTTGCACATTTTGGTTTTTGTTTACCTCCAGTGGATGGTTGTCCTCCGTTGTTGTCCTTAAACCGTTTCTGGCCATTACCTTTGTAGAACTGGCCTTGCCTCTTGTTACCCTTGTTTGAGTGCTGCCACTTGCCATGGCCCTGCTGATAATTCGGCTGGTTCTGCTTTTCTTTAGCCTCTTTCTCCTTTCGTTCCTCCATGATTTTCCTTTGAGCCATTTCTGCATTTAGAGCTCGCTGAACCACTGCCACATATTTTGAGCCTCCAGTTTCCCCGACTTGCACATCTCTATATATCTCTGGTTTCAGCCCCTCGATGAATTGCTCGACCTTTAGCTCATCCGTGCTTACCATGTGTGGCGCATACCTTGAAAGCTCCTCAAATTTTCTGACATATTCATCAACTGACATGTCACCTTGCTTCAAGTTTAAAAATTCATTCCGTTTTGCAGCTCGTGCAGCTTTTGTAAGGTATTTTGCCTCGAAAATCTCTTTAAATTCCTCCCATGTCAGTCTACGAACATCATATATACCCATCATGGTGTCCCACCAGTAACTAGCATCATTACGGAGGTAAAATACCGCACATGATACCTTGGCCTCATCAGGGATTCTGCCATAGCTGAACATCCTTTCCATAGTTCGGAGCCAATTCTCAGAGACGCTCGTATCGAGCCCACCTTCAAATATAGGAGGTTTTAGTTTCTGGAACCTCTCACTAACCAGATCAATGGCATCATTTCGAGGAGGTGGAGAACGACGAGCCTCGGCTTCACGTCTAACATCCCGTTCTATAAGCCTTTCCACAAGATCCGTCAGTCGGTCGATACGGTTATCCCTCGCTCCTTCAGAACTACCTTGCATTCTATTCTCTTCCATGATCTCTTAATAGCCTTCACATCTCACACAAGGATCTTTTATTAGCCAATATTAACATAAACATGCAAATAGCAAGTAAAAAAACAAATATATAAATAAAACCATTGACTGATGGGTTGCTCCTCTCCGCCAAGCCATTGTTGTATATGAACGGTCTTCAGAAATGCTTTAAACCTTTGCTCTGATACCAAATCTGTCACACCCCCTAGATTTGACTCTCAGATACCGGATATTAAAAATATCCTTATTATATATTACACCACAGCGGAAAACTTAAAACCTTCAAGAGGAAACTCTTTTTACACACCAAAAGTCACTTTTACACATCAGCCGACTATTATATTACAACCAAAAGAAAACATCGGCTGTATAGGTTTATAAGCAAACTTAGACTTAACACACACAGAGAACACTCCACAGGTCTGATGTTCATATACAACGGCTCATTGGTGTAGAGAAGCATCCCATATGTCACCCTATGCCTGATACCCCGAATTATTACCTGTATCACAAGAATTAAACTAAATGAGCGAAAGCTCAGTAAGTAGTGACACACAATGCATGAATGCATTTATGAATGAGTTTGTGAAATGCAGTTTCATTTTCCTTTAACTTTCAAAAACTCTTTTATAGTGCGCTGCTATGTACACCTCGAGTTCCTGGCCCGGTCCAAAAGTGTGCATGCCCAATCATAGCCAGAACAAACTGCCCAATCATAACACATGGGTCAGCCTGGCGTGTCCCAGACTCCACCAGGATCATGGCTATAAGGTGCCCAATCATACACATGAGTCACCACGGTGTGTCCCAGACTCCACCGCAAAACATCACACAAAGTGTCCAATCATAACACATGGATCACTATGACGTGCCCTAGACTCCGCCACAAAATAGCCCCTTACCAGTAGCCCACGATGCACATAACCAAAATAGTTTGTTCTGATCACCTTTAGAACGCCTGTACTATGATCAATGCATGCGACAACCTCCAATGCTATGCTATGATCATATGCATCGTGATAATACCACATATATAAATGCTCTATGGGACATGTCACACAATAAGAATAGAGCAATATGTTATCCACATATACACAAGGTATAAGCAATATCCAAAACATCAATCATTAGCACATATTTCAGACAAATGCTCTTGTGATACAGTTTTGCAATCAGTTACTACTTACCTTGTTCAGGTAATACCTCTTCTTTTATACCAATAAGAGTTGGTTGTGATGATATGTCTTCAAATCCTGTTTCAAGGAGTGCCTTTAAAGAATCTATATGGTATACACAAGGTTTAACTCACTGCGTATCCGAAGGGTTTTACCAATTTCACATAATTAGTATTCTACAAATTTTATGTGCGCGTTTCGTTATATATGAGCATAATACTCTATCCTTTTTGCACTCCTAGCTCATTATGAAGCCTATTACTTTTTGTTCATATTGTTAGATAAACTCTTATAGGCCACAATTCTAGGATTCTACAACAAGACAATGGTTTAGGGGAATTTATCAAGATCTTGAAATCACTGAATTTGTCCCGTGTATATCCACTTAATTATAAGTCGGATTTGCATAAATTTTTGATATAGTATACCTAATATAATTAAGAACATGCACATAGTAACCTATGCCCCTGAATCACACGAATTCAATACTATCCACACATATTTTCAAAAGGTGGTAGAATTGATTCTTTTGTTGTCTTAGTGAGTTTTAAGCCCTATAAATCCACCTTAAACACAAGTTTAGGCTATGTATGAGTTCTAAACATCATTAAAACGTATATAAGCACCTAAACCAGCTCTCGCAACTTCATATCATACAAGAACCATAGCTAGAATAAGAGTAAAACGAAGATAACTCACCTTGATTGTGAACTGAATTGAGGTGTTGATGTTCTTTGTGATTTCTCCTCAATTGTTTGATGGATTTTCGAAGTGTGGAGCTTATGGATCGAGTTCAGAGTGTCTAGAAGAGTTTAGAATCAGTTTCCTCCTTTATCTAAGTGAAAGAGTCGGTTTATAAGGGTGAAAGTTCTAAAATACCCCTCAATGGCCTCCAGAAGTCAGGTTTAGAAGAATGGACCGGTTGAAGTTGTTATAATCCGGTTCTTGGATGTTTTAAACCGGTTCTTAGGAGGTATTGATCATGTTTAGGGTATAGATGTATGTCCAAGGTTTTTGATAAAGTTTAATTTGTATTTTTATTGTTTAAACTCAGCTACTTTTGCGAATACATTCGAAAGTGGTAGAAACTGAGTTTGTTATTATTTTTATGAAATTTTATATAACTAAACCATAGAAATAAGAGTCCGAGTACTCACTTAGAAATATGACATTATTGGATAATGAACTAAAGGACAAATTCCATTCTACCCGATCGCATTTGGGACGAATAAGGTACTTACAAATCGAATGACTTAACAAAGGTTCTCACTGAGGCCCTGAATTTCATCATTGATGGTATTCACCAGTATCAAGATGTTTGACAAGTGTTATCGGAATAATAAAGCGTTATTTACTTAAATCATCAATCCAAATTGACTCAGCATACCCGCCGACTAAAACCCCGAGACCGATAGACACGTCACTGATATTACTTACTACTTATAGGCTTACCACTTGAACTTGGGGTTATGTTCAATGCTTAGCCACTTCAATGCCGTTAACTTAACTATCAAATAAGGTGAATCATGAAATGCCAAATAATACTTAATACAAAAGTAATGCATGAATCATATTATTCAAATAATAACAGTTTCATGTCACACTGTCACATTTTTATACGATTAAGCATGAAGTCTAGCATGTTTTAGGATTAATATGTTATTATTGACTAGACCTTGTGTGTGAGAGTTTTTGGGCATCACAATAGCCTTCTTAACGAAGAAGTTATTGCTATTTTAGTGAACAAAGGTCAAGCTGCGCGGAAATTATTTCCAGTGATTGTGCTAACTTTGATCCTAACCAACTTGGTCGAATTTCCCCAAACTCGAAGTTAATGAGTTTTCACTATGTCTTTCATTATAAGATTAATCGAGTTTCATGTCTTATTGTAGATGTCTCGTGGCAAAATTGAGTGCCTTGCTGATAGTGGAACAACCCACACTATTCTTCGGAATAGGCAATCATTTAAGGATATTGTGCCATATATATCCTCAGTGACAACAATGATTGGTTCCTCCCAAGTAATTCAAGGAAGGGGACCTGCTCATTTCTTGCTACCTAATGGTACGCATCTTAATGTCACAAATGCTCTCTATGCCCCAAGAGCAAACTGAACCTTGCCACGTTGATACACATTGATACACATTGTGAGAATGGGACAGAATTTTTGTGTATTACTCTGGCAGAACGCAGAAGACGCCGCGTTCTCGAGAAACTTATGAGTCTAAGTAGTGGTTTATACCAGACTACAATAAGGGTTATTGAATCCTATGCTGTGAGTCACGAACTTTGTGATTCCAAAGCATACCAACTATGGCATGACCGACTCGGTCACCCTGGACGCCACATGATGATTCGCATTTTGAAAAACTCACATGGTCATCCGTTTTTCAAGTCCAGAAAATGATTGGAAGCACCACTCGATATCGGCATTGATGTGAGTGAGCTTGATACCGTATCACCGGGACTAAAGATCGCACGCCCTGATAAGGTTGACGGTGCATCTCTCGTAAATCCCGAGGCTTCCGTGGCAATTTCTAATACCCATAAATTGTTTTGTAAAGCCTGTTCACTAGCAAAGTTGATACCCTCTCCGTCCTTTGCTAAAGACTCAACACAAAACATTCGCTTCTTACAAAGAATTCAAGGGGACATTTGTGGACCTATTAAGCCAGAGTGCGGACCATTCAGATACTTTATGGTTCTGGTTGATGCATCGATGCGATGGTCACACGTCGCTCTGCTATCCACAAGAAATGCTGCATTTGCTAAACTCCTAGCACAAATCATCAAGTTACGGGCTAACCACCCCGACTTTCCAATCTCGTCATTAAGATTGGACAATGCTGGTGAGTTTACGTCAAAGTCTTTTGACGACTATTGCATGTAGATTGGGATTGAAGTTGAACATCCCGTCCCCCATATTCATTCGCAGAATGGTCTTGCCGAGGCTATGATTAAGCGATTCTGACTTATCGCGAGCATTGGTATTGCGCACCAACTTGCCGATTTACGCACGGGTTATGCAATTTTGCATGCGGCTATACTTATTCGCTTCGACCCACCGATCAACCGTTTAGTGCGTACCAGTTGGTAACTGGATATGAGCCTGATATTTCACACTTACGCATTTTTGGTTGTGCAGTCTATGTGCCAATTACGCCTCCACAGCGTACTAAAATGGGTCCGCAAAGACGATTAGGTATATATGTTGGCTATGAATCGCCTAAAATTATCCGTTATTTGGAACCTTTGACAGGAGATCTGTTTACTGCAAGATTTGCAGACTATCACTTTGATGAGACAAACTTCCCGTCGTTAGGGGGAGAGAGGAATCGAACGATTCTAGTTGAACGCCAGGAAATTGTATGGTGTGCTCCCTCCTTGCCTCATCAAGATCCCTGCACAGCTCAATCCAAGATAGAAGTGCAACTTATTCTCAGTCTTCAGAAAGTTGCGGATTCGATGCCCGACAGCTTTACTGATACTGCGAAAGTGACAAGATCTACCATTCCCGCTGCGAATGTTCCTGCAAGGTTATAAGTCCCAGTTATAGGGCAAGGTTCAGCCGCCCAAAGAAATGATGCCCCCGGCGTCAACCTTAGTGGTGGGACGACTGCTTCGGCTGCTCTTATCCCTGCTCGAAAGAGGGAGAGGCCAGTGGGTAGAAAGGATACCGAACCTCGAAAGAGAAGAGGAACGGAGGCACAAAATCCTCTCAACATCGACACAGTGACTCCGTCACACGAGATTATCTCTGACTACGGATATGTCCTCGAATCAACAATGTAACAATCGATGGACGCGTCGGAAACTTTGTTGATGTCAGAAAATAAAGAAATCTCGATGCAATGTACGAGTGAATACGTACTATTGGACAGGTCATCCACTCTAGTCGATGATGCTTTCGCCTACTCCGTCGCTCAAGAAATTATTGAATACGACGACGCTGAGCCGCGCTCGGTTGCTGAATGTCAACAACAAGCCGATTGGCCGAAATGGAAAGATGCAATGCAGGCTGAACTAGACTCAATGGCTAAACGTGAGGTATTTGGCCGTATCGAGCCAATACCGTGGGCGTTAAACCAGTTGGACATAAGTGGGTCTTTATTCGTAAACGCAATGATAAGGATGAGGTCATGCGTTACAAAGCGAGACTAGTTGCCCAACGCTTCTCGCAGCGCCCTGGCATTGACTACGAGGAGACGAATTCTCCCGTTATGGACATCATCACTTTCCGCTACTTAGTCAGTTTGGTAGTGTCCGAAAAACTGACATGCAGCTTATGGATGTGGTTACAGCGTATCTTTATGGGGATCTAGATACGGATATTTATATGAAAGTCCCCGAAGGGATTTCATCGCCCAAATCCAGTAGCTCTGAACCACGGAGCGCTTACGCTGTGAAATTGCGTCGTTCACTGTATGGGTTGAAACAATCCGGAAGGATATGGTACAACCGCCTACGTGAATACTTGGTTGGGAAGGGATACGAAAACAGTGATATCTGTCCATGCATTTTCGTGAAAAGAACAGATACAGGATTCGTGATTGTAGTCGTCTATGTAGATGACATGAATGTTATCGGTACCATAGATGAGGTCAATGAAACGGCCCGCTACCTTAAATCTGAATTCGAGATGAAAGATCTGGGGAGGACTCGATTCTGCTTGGGCTTATAGCTAGAACATCGAGATGATGGCATATGTAATACCCTCGCCTTTAATATTGTATTTCATGATTTAAGTTAAGTATTTTCGCACCATATCTGTGATGTTGTAGCAAGTACCGACGAATTATGTTAAGTTGGATTCATGGTCATTCATACTATATTAGTTGTTGGGTGATATTGCGAGAATTCCATTTATGCTTGTTATAGTACTTAACGTACGTTAACATGTATTCTTAACGTACGCTATGTAGGCCGCCTTACGTACGTAACATCAATACGTTAACGTACGTAATGCGGAAGATCCTCCAGCAGTCCGCCTTTCGGCGGGTGGGGCCGAGCAGGGGTAGGTGGTCGGGAGTCGAACGCGACAGCCAAGTCAACGGCTATTACGTACGTAATAGCTGCCTGGTTACGTACGTAACGAACTGCGTGTTTTGAGGCAGGGAGATTTGATGAAATTGGTTACGTATGTAATGATCATAAGATTATGTACGTAAAGGCTATAACGTACGTTAACCACGTTCGTTAACGTACGTAATGTCAAGTTCAGATTATAAAAGTATGACCTGCCATTCACTTCCTACTCAACCTTTTTCAATCTCCCAACTGAGGAACGATTCCTTTCCCTTCCAACTTCGTTTCTAAGCCTTTCTAACTTGTGTTGGAGCCTCAACACTTGATTGGTGACTTGGAGAAGCTAGAGATTGAAGTGTATCCCTTGAAGTGTTGGTGTTGTTCTTCATTTTAAGGTTAGTCTTTCTTTAACTCATATCAATTCCATGCTTATGATGATGTTAGTAGATAAATACTTCACATAATGTTAGTTTAAACTAGTGTAAACATGATAAGTTAATTGAATCATGCTCAAACTAAGTGAAAATTAACTTTGAAGGTATTAGTGTTACTTCTTGATGTAAATAACTTCATAATGTGATTGTGTTGATAATGATATACATAAAACCTGAGGTATAGCATGATAATCGGAAGTTGATTTTAGTCTCAACACTAGGAACATGTTAGGGATGATATCCTTAATGATTAAAAGTGAGAAATGTTAAATTTGTCTTGAACATTCTATTGATTCTTGAAGGTAGTATGGAACCATGATTTTTGGCCTCTAAAACCTTTGTAATAAAATTGTTGGAAAGATGATGTTAACCCTTTGTAGATGATCTTTGTTAGATGGATGAAGTTACTTCAAAAATCTCAAGTATCCAATGATATAACTAGGCTTTTAATAAATTCTTCAAAGTAAAACAATGAATGTTGATAGAAGGAAGTTGTAATCTTCATATGTTCGAATTTATCGATTTCGTTAAAGGGTGTTAATCACTACATTAATAGGTTGATAATGTTCTTAAGAGAATTGTGTTGAATATGATGATACAAATGCGGTAGATGAGTAGCCGAGTTCCATTTCATTAATCCGTGCGTGTCAAGAGGCGCAAATTAAGATGATGTTCTTAATTCACTAAAAACTTAAACTTATGTTTCATATAGTAATCAAGTTTTGAATGAAATCGTTGGTAAAATAATGAAGAATGTAATTAAACACAACTTATATCGTAATTGGAAGTGTCGATGATTTGAAAAGATATTTTCACGATATTGCATTGATGATAAACTAGACATCAAGAATTTGGCATTAAGGTTAGAATATGTAATGAACATGATAAACATACGATGATTTGTAATAAGAACATTAAAATGATCAATAGGATAATCGATTTATTCAAGTAAATTTACGAATATTGTTTATGCGATAATACCATTATAAATGCGAATGTGTTGTTGAATGAATTATATTTCATTCAAGGTTGCTTGTTCACGTGAGTATTGTTAGACGAGGATACCGTTCGTTTGACCATTGAAGGAAGGATTATTCGTCTACGGAATTGAGGCAAGTTATCTTGCTTGGTTATAATGATGTGTGGATTCTTATGATGATTATGCATTTCGTGTATATGAAACACCTATAAACTTGTGTCTTGTGACTTGAGGTTGTTCTTAATGATGTCCCGTTTTCATCATGGGATTGTATTCCCAAGTTCGCTACTTTTGGACCCTTGATATTGTTGAGCTTGTTGACACTTCGGTGAGTTGTTCGATTCCTTGGTAAAAGTGTAATTCGTTGAGTTTCGTTGTCATGTTGTATCGTGACATCTCTGGAGTCATATCTGCGTGCCGATTGGTTATGTGTAGGATTTTTAGTCGGGCACTTGATGATCATGCGTGGAGGTTTTCCGCATTTAGATCGTGCACACGAGACGTAGTTCGTGAGGCTAATTAGGTACATCGTCCCACGTATATTCTGGATTCCATATACGGGGTGGACATGTGCACGGACACATTTCTGGATCGGGCGTACTGTGACGTCCGTCTTGAGCCATAGTATATGGTCGTTCGTATATTTGGTTATGTTCGGCGATTGGGGTGATTGTTTATACGCCTTGGGTATATTCGAGTCGGTGGATTTCTTTGAGATCAGTATATATGAATTGTATAATGTCATGAGAATTATTATCATTTATAGCTGACCTTGTGGTTTGGGGCGAAATACTTGTATTTCAGGGCGAGGAAAGGGCAAGGCACAGGAGGAGCACAATGGCGACGGAGGATTCTGATGTATGCTATTTCGGGGGCCCCGAGTCTTTTGGTTGTTCGGTTATGTTTTAATTGTAACTTTCGTTTTATTTTGTGTCGGATGAATGTACTAAAATTTGTTAGGTACTGCCCATCGTCATATGGTCTGTACCGAGTGTGGATCCTGTGTATGTTTGCTCGTATTTAAAAACATGAATAACTCATACTCCACACCGGGGTTTTGATAAATATTGTGGTACGGTGCCACGTTGTCAGATTTTAAATGTATATTGTGATATCGCCTGGTGGGTCCCAGTAGGGTCCACGGCACTGTAATATAGCCACTGTTTTTGGGCTGTTACAGAAGATGGTATCAGAGAGTGTGTTTTTATTTTGAGTCATTGTAGAATCGAAATAGCATCAAGAAAACTTCGTGCCACGTGTAACCTGTGCAAGCGCCTGACCCGTCGAATACGGTATGTTCTCATGAACCATAATTTGATTACTGGCATGATATTGACGATGTATTGGTCTCCTTACTTATCTTGGCATCTTGCTACCATAAGGCAAAATTCATCTGTTTGAGGAGAACCTAAATTAATTATGTGATTGGAATTGTTTCGACTTAATGTTGATATGATATTGAGTGTGTAACACTTGTAGTGTCGGTGATTCTTTACAACTGCTTTGTTGGATAGGAAATTCCCTGTTGCTATTAACTTAGCATGAATTATGATTGATAAATCGAACTGTACTTGTGACTTGATTCTTTCAGTATGGAAAGGAACCTTAGAGGCCGTGGCAGAGGGGGACGAGGCCGCGGAAGAGGCCGAATTCCGATACCACGAGCTAACAGACGCGCGAATGTGGAACAGAGTTCCGCAGGCAGTGATTCGCCTTCTAGGGACCAATCACACCACACCGGAGAGAATGCACGTGCCGATCCTTACACCGTGATGCAGGGCATGATGGCCCAGATGACCCAAATGGGTCGGCTAATGGAAACTATGCAGAGGAATACTCTCGGGTCAACGGCGGGGACAACGGCCTCGCCTCTGGTGCTGGCGGGATCGTGAGTCGGATTATTAGTGACATATCACGTCGGCGACCTCCGACTTTTGAAGGCTCATCTCGAGCCTGCGACATTGTACCTTTGGATAGAGCATTTCGAGAAACTGTTCGAGATGGTGGAGTGCCCAGAGGAAAATCGAGTTGCTGTGGCAGCCTACTACCTTAGTAAGAGTGCCCATACTTGGTAGATTTCTGTGAGGCCTGCCGAAGGCGCGAGTACTTGGGAGGAATTCAAGAATCTTATGCTAGATCGTTACTATCCTGCACCCCTCCGCGAAGCCAAACTGTCCGAATTACTAAACCCCGACCCATCGGAAGACGAGGATGTGTTAGCAATTACCGAAAAATTCCAAGCACTTCTCCCTTTTGCTACGTCAGTTGTCCGTTCGGAAGCTGATAAGATCAAATATTTCCTCAAGAGGCTTATGTAATATCCGCAATTTTCGATTTTCGGTAAATTTCTTTTTTCGACCGAAGTCCGTTTTGACGACTCGCTCGTGACCGTTTCGTCATTCTGAGAATGATTAATTCTACACTTTTTGACGTCCGAGTTCGTTTCGGTGTCGTTTTGTTGAGTTCCGTGATTTTTAGCGACTTTTCCGCACTTGAGTTCGATTCTTGCGAATCTCGTTCGAAACTGCTGTTTCGAGTTTCCCGTAAGTCCGTTTAACTTTGTTAGACGTGTTGTGAACTTCGGTTTGTGTATTCGATCACGTATCGTGATTTCCGGGCGTTTGGGCCGTTTTGTAATTTCCCAAAGATTTGGGTACTTGTGTTCGTATTCGCTTTACCCTACTCAGGAGTGTCAGGATCATGTATTTGTTTTAAACTTGAGCTCGTGTTTTTATTATTGTACTACTTGTCTTGTTCGACGGTAGTGATTCGTGTTCGTCGCGTTCCGCGATCCTTTTTGGATTCGATCTCTGGCAGCTGTTCTGTACTGCCACATGATTAGCGCACGCTATTCTTCATAGATAGCGTACGCTATCGATGCCCGCCTTACGTACGTAACACAACGATGGTTACGTACGTTACCTAGTTCAGGATTGATCCAAGAGGTAATCGGAGTACCCCGTTAGCGCACGCTATTCCTCATCAGTAGCGTACGCTATCCATGCCTTCCTTACGTACGTAACACAGCACTTGTTACGTACGTTACGTTGTTTAGGTCTTCGGACAGTTGAGTTTGGATTAACTCTTACATACGTAATAACTTGTCCATTACGTACGTAACATCACTAGCGTACGTTAAAGCTTATGGCTTACGTACGTTAGCTTCGCGCAGGTTTATATATCTGAGGGTTGACCAATTTCGGGTCATTTCTTCCTCTCCTCCTCCCTGCTGCGTTTTGGGCGATTTGGGGTAGATTTTGGACGAGCCTTCGTCGATCTTTGACGGTAGTAATCACTCCGGTGGGTCTTCTTCGTGTTCATCAACATCTAGCCTTCATTCTTCTTCGAATCAAGGTAAGGTTTAGAACCCTAGTTGAGATATTTTTGGGGTTTGTTTCGATTTCGTGATTTCAATCCGAGATTGTTAGTTCTATTGTCGTTATCTATTCGCTTTGATCATATCCCACGGATTGAAATTCCGTTTTCATATTTTTGTCGAGTCAATTCGTGTTCTTGGCCATTTTGGGGGAAAACCTTGAACCTTCGTCATTTGTTCTTTGAATTTAGCGGCTTTGGGTTGTACTTTGGAATTCATTTTCGTTGTTATTGTTTTCGTTCGTAGTTCCTTGTTGTGGATTGTCGTTCGGTGGAGTCCGCGAGTTCGTAGTCGGTTCGTGCCAACCTACTTTGGTCGATTCTCCGCGTTGCTCTTATTCGAGGCAAGTACCTTGTCCATACTTTTCTTGTTTCGCTGATATGATGATTGGTGATCGTCTTGGTTTGTTTGTTTGTTTGAAATGAGTTTTCAAAAGATTTGGTTAGCCTCGTTAAAGGCCTCTTTCAAAACCGTGTGTGTTTTGTGATTGGTGTGGTTCGGGAATAACTATGTGAATTCTATGTATATGCTTGGTGTTCATGTTGCACTTGGTATTGTGTGTGGACGTATATTATTTCATTTCGGTGCGTTGTGGATTGGCGTGGTGTTTTGCTAAGTGTTTGATGCCTGCAGGCGAATTGTTTGAATATCCTTGATGTGATATGTTATTTGTGTGAATGTGTGGATATGGTTGAAGGTCTACGGTGGCACATGGCATGTGATCATGTGGCGAGGATGCAACAAGTGATTGATCCAACCGTGAGAGCACGAGATAATCTACGGTGGCACATGGCATGTGATCATGTGGCGAGGATGCAACAAGCGATTGATCCAACCGTGAGATGTGTGTGATTTGTTTCGCTAGCCGCTCGGGAGGGTCGTTCGAGGCCTCGGGTGGGATGTCGGTGGTATCGTCCCGGTCTGGCGATGCGCGTGCGTGATTATGTTTCGTTGATTTTTCGTCCGTTGAGGACACGTGATGTTGGGCTTTGACCTGTGAGTTGTTATGCATTTTCTATTTGCGAAAAACAAAACCTTTGGGTTTGTGACCTGTTGATTTTGGAAAGAGAAGGATTTGGAAATCTAAATTGTTTTCTATCAAGACTCTCGATGGCATTTTAAATTGTTTTATAAATTGTTTTCCCTTGAATCGTGATCTTTCGGTTTTGGAATATTTTACCAAACTCATGCCTCGGGAAGTGCTTTTCATTACGTTTGGAACTTTGGGATTCACGATTATTATTGTTCTTGGAACTTGTATTGTATGGCTCGTATTTTTGCACTTGTACTTGCACTAGCAAAGCGGTGGAGTTTTGCTAACCCCGAGTATTCGGGGGTGGATGTCTATTTTGCATTCGGGTTTTGGAGCATAGCACAAGGTCGGCACGAAGGATGATGAAAGATGAACGATACTAATCACACGAGGACCCGTTGATGGCGTATTGGTCTAGTTGTATTTTCTCTTCATTGCATTATCTTTTCCCCGTTATGCGGGAGAGTTTATTGTATTTTGACCCCTGCGTGGGTATGCGCTTGTAATTGAGTTGTATAATTTATTGAAAGACCAAATCGGTCTACTGAGTCGTTTTAGCCTTGAAGGCATTGTCGAGATGTTAAATGTTGTTACCAGCCTGGTAGATCCTCGAGGAGAGGGTCTACGGCGTGTAATATCCCTGAGTAGATTGGGGGTGTTACATAAATGGTATCGGAGCTTAGGTTGTGGAAACCTAGGCTGTCGGGTCAGTGGTGTCTTTTGAGTTCTGTCTTGTCGGATTTTGTCTGACTAAGTCGTGTCGCGACGCGTCGTCTGAGTTGGTTGGTCGTGATTAGTATCGTGGGCAATCATCATCTTCGTGCGACCTGTGGCTGTAAGTCTCCCTTCTTTGTGTTGTGCCTCGTGTGACACGAGCTATATTTTTTTTATGATTATTTATTAAGTGACGGAATCCTTTTATGGATTTTGATTTCTTGATACGTGACTATTTGACTCTCATATTTCTTTCATGTGAGGAGTAGTTGCTGGATTGTGCATGTTGGACTGTATTTCTTTTTTCCGCTGCGTGAGTTCCTTTGTAATAGCTTTCGGTATTTTACCGACTGAATTTTATTTCGAAAATCGATTCCTTTAACCGAGTTGTTGGCCTTGACCGTTTTGACGGTAGTTGGGTGTTTTCAAATGATTTTGTGAGTTTTGATAAGTACTACCGTCATCGACCTTTTTGGGCATTCTTGTAATTGGTTTTTAGCCTGGTGGGTTCCGGTGCGGGACCCACGGCGCTATAATGTTCCGTGTATTTACCTGAAATTTTTGGGCATTGTAGCCCATTGAATTATCTTTGAAAACCTTGAGTATCTTAGAAAATAAAATTCGAGACGTACTTTAAATGGATTGTATTTTCAAGGCGCCTACTAGCGCAACTATACATTTCAAAAATTTTTCTACCTCGAGGACCAAAATGTTTTGAGATATTTTCGATGTTTAGAAACATTTATACTTAGACCCGAGGGTTGGATATTCTGAAAGTTTTTCACTAAAAGAAAAGTGTCCTCATTTTAGTCCGAACGCAAGATGAATTTCAAAGTCTCGAAAATGATGTTTGTTTAACTTTTTGTAAAATGATACTCAAGATCAACTGGTGTTTCCAAACTATTTTCAAAAGGTGGTTTTCGTTTTTAAAACCCATCATTTCATGCTTGTGGTCGGAGAAGGTGTGTAAGATGTTGATATTGAATGTTGTCTCCTTGTGATGAATTATGTATTATCGCACTTGTGCGAGCTATTGGAACTGGAGTTTGTATGATTGTGTACATACGTGGTTGTTCCTTGATGTTTTGTAATTGTGCACTGGTCATCATTCGAGTCGTTGATGTCGCCGGACGATGCCGTCGTTATTGTGATATTCATGTGTGTATTGCCTTACGATGGTAATCGTTGTATGTGTTATGTGTTATGATTTTCATTGTCTTTGAGTGGTTACTTATTCGGTATGCCGAGGGGCCGAGGTCGTGGTCGTGGTGATCGGACGCGTGGTCGAGAGCATGCTTCGGTGATAGTATTGGTATTGGTGTTGCTACTATTTTACGAGTAGCCACTCGGATGACTCGATTGACTGGGCGGGCGGCGTGTTACGGATGTGACCCGGCACCGGTGCAAATCGGTGGCTTCGAGAAGTGGTTCGTATGAATCCCCTCGTTTATTTAGTGCTGCAGATGCTTTAGCAGGATGGTTGGCTTTTCCGGTTGGAAAAGATTTTCGAGATAGTTGATTGTCGAGGAAGAACGTAAGGTTCGGTAGCTCAGTATCTTTTCGACAAAGATGCCGCTAGGTGGTGGGAGGCTACTAAGCCTCGAGATCGCGTTGTCACGTGGGCGAGTTCGAGAAATTCATGAGAGATGAGTTTTGTCCGGAACCGATCAGAAATCGGAGGATTAATGAATTCTTTTCGGCGAAACCGCAGGATGTACATTGTCTCAAGCTATTATTGATTTTAGCAAACGGCTCGGCTATGTGCAAAATCAAGTAAGGACAGAGGAGGACAAGATTTGTCATTTTAGTAGGCGGATGAAGCGAGATTCGCGTACATGGCGAGTCTCGCTTGTACTTCCTTGAGAGATTATCAAAATAGGGCGTTAGCTTATGAGCTATCAGTTATCGGCCGAGAGTATGTCGACTCGAAGAAGCAGAAAACCGTTGGGAACTTTTCGGAAATCGAAGTGGGCCCCTTGAGGTTGGGACTTCGTCTCGTCATCCCAAAATGGTTCCTAGATCGCGTGATCAGAGGAGTAGTACCCCTGCAGTGAGTAATGTGAGCACTTCGAAAATATGTTATAACTGTAGTCGAGCGGGCCATACTGCGAAGAATTGTCGTTCACCGTTAGTCAGCTGTTTCGAGTGTGGCCAGGTGGGTCACCGATCCGTGCATTGCGAGACGGTAGCTGAGAGATTTGGGGATCGAGGTTGCGTCTCTGCTCCGAAAGGACACGGAGATGCCTAGGGTGGTTTTGAGGATTTCGGCGTAGTCCGAATTATTTATAATTACCCTTGTGGATCGTTTTGTGTTTATTCTCTGTTTTCTCGACTGTGCGTGTTTTCTTGTAACAAGTACTTTGTGTTTTGTGATTGTTTGGATAATTGACTTGATTGTATTATCCATTTGATGACGCTTGTCATTTGTTGGTTTTATTATTTCTCTACCGGCGAAGTTGTGTTGGTCGTCGTGGAGCGTGTTTTCACACTGTATATCCCGTTGCGTTGTGTGTAACATTTCGCCGTTGGGCGTTAGTTACGCGTTTCTTGCGTATCTCGTTGAGTTTTCCTGGCGGAATATTTCTTCCCCCTACTTGTTTTAAGTTTCGGGACGAAACTTCTTTTAAGGAGGGTAGAATGTAATATCCGCAATTTTCGATTTTCGGTAAATTTCTTTTTTCGACCGAAGTCCGTTTTGACGACTCGCTCGTGACCGTTTCGTCATTCTGAGAATGATTAATTCTACACTTTTTGACGTCCGAGTTCGTTTCGGTGTCGTTTTGTTGAGTTCCGTGCTTTTTAGCGACTTTTCCGCACTTGAGTTCGATTCTTGCGAATCTCGTTGAAGCTATTGTTTGAGTTTCGTAAGTCCGTTTAACTTTGTTAGACGTGTTGTGAACTTCGGTTTGTGTATTCGATCACGTATCGTGATTTCCGGGCGTTTGGGCCGTTTTGTAATTTCCCAAAGATTTGGGTACTTGTGTTCGTATTCGCTTTACCCTACTCAGGAGTGTCAGGATCATGTATTTGTTTTAAACTTGAGCTCGTGTTTTTATTATTGTACTACTTGTCTTGTTCGACGGTAGTGATTCGTGTTCGTCGCGTTCCGCGATCCTTTTTGGATTCGATCTCTGGCAGCTGTTCTGTACTGCCAGATGATTAGCGCACGCTATTCTTCATAGATAGCGTACGCTATCGATGCCCGCCTTACGTACGTAACACAACGATGGTTACGTACGTTACCTAGTTCAGGATTCAGTCCAGTAGGTACTGGAGTACCCCGTTAGCGCACGCTATTCCTCATCAGTAGCGTACGCTATCCATGCCTTCCTTACGTACGTAACACAGCACTTGTTACGTACGTTACGTTGTTCAGGTCTTCGGACAGTTGAGTTTGGATTAACTCTTACATACGTAATAACTTGTCCATTACGTACGTAACATCACTAGCGTACGTTAAAGCTTATGGCTTACGTACGTTAGCTTCGCGCAGGTTTATATATCTGAGGGTTGACCGATTTCGGGTCATTTCTTCCTCTCCTCCTCCCTGCTGCATTTTGGGCGATTTGGGGTAGATTTTGGACGAGCCTTCGTCGATCTTTGACGGTAGTAATCACTCCGGTGGGTCTTCTTCGTGTTCATCAACATCTAGCCTTCATTCTTCTTCGAATCAAGGTAAGGTTTAGAACCCTAGTTGAGATATTTTTGGGGTTTGTTTCGATTTCGTGATTTCAATCCGAGATTGTTAGTTCTATTGTCGTTATCTATTCGCTTTGATCATATCCCACGGATTGAAATTCCGTTTTCATATTTTTGTCGGGTCAATTCGTGTTCTTGGCCATTTTGGGGGAAAACCTTGAACCTTCGTCATTTGTTCTTTGAATTTAGCGGCTTTGGGTTGTACTTTGGAATTCATTTTCGTTGTTATTGTTTTCGTTCGTAGTTCCTTGTTGTGGATTGTCGTTCGGTGGAGTCCGCGAGTTCGTAGTCGGTTCGTGCCAACCTACTTTGGTCGATTCTCCGCGTTGCTCTTATTCGAGGCAAGTACCTTGTCCATACTTTTCTTGTTTCGCGGATATGATGATTGGTGATCGTCTTGGTTTGTTTGTTTGTTTGAAATGAGTTTTCAAAAGATTTGGTTAGCCTCGTTAAAGGCCTCTTTCAAAACCGTGTGTTTTGTGATTGGTGTGGTTCGGGAATAACTATGTGAATTCTATGTATATGCTTGGTGTTCATGTTGCACTTGGTATTGTGTGTGGACGTATATTATTTCATTTCGGTGCGTTGTGGATTGACGTGGTGTTTTGCTAAGTGTTTGATGCCTCAGGCGAATTGTTTGAATATCCTTGATGTGATATGTTATTTGTGTGAATGTGTGGATATGGTTGAAGGTCTACGGTGGCACATGGCATGTGATCATGTGGCGAGGATGCAACAAGTGATTGATCCAACCGTGAGAGCACGAGATAATCTACGGTGGCCCATGGCATGTGATCATGTGGCCAGGATGCAACAAGCGATTGATCCAACCGTGAGATGTGTGTGATTTGTTTCGCTAGCCAGCTCGGGAGGGTCCTTCGAGGCCTCGGGTGGGATGTCGGTGGTATCGTCCCGGTCCTAGGCGATGCGCGTGCGTGATTATGTTTCGTTGATTTTTCGTCCGTTGAGGACACGTGATGTTGGGCTTTGACCCTGTGAGTTGTTGTCTGTTTTCTATTTGCGAAAAACAAAACCTTTGGTGTGACCTGTTGATTTTGGAAAGAGAAGGATTTGGAAATCCTAAATTGTTTTCTATCAAGACTCTCGATGGCATTTTAAATTGTTTTATAAATTGTTTTCCCTTGAATCGTGATCTTTCGGTTTTGGAATATTTTACCAAACTCATGCCTCGGGAAGTGCTTTTCATTACGTTTGGAACTTTCAGGATTCCTGATTATTATTGTTCTTGGAACTTGTATTGTATGGCTCGTATTTTTGCACTTGTACTTGCACTAGCAAAACAGTGGAGTTTTGCTAACCCCCGAGTATTCGGGGGGTGGATGTCTATTTTTGCATTCAGGTTTTGGAGCATAGCACAAGGTCGGCACGAAGGATGATGAAAGATGAACGATACTAATCACACGAGGACCCGTTGATGGCGTATTGGTCTAGTTGTATTTTCTCTTCCGCTGCAGTATCTTTTCCCCATTGTACGGGAGTTTATTGTATTTTGACCCCTGCGTGGGTATGCGCTTGTAATTGAGTTGTACAATTTATTGAAAGACCAAATCGGTCTACTGAGTCGTTTTAGCCTTGAAGGCATTGTCGAGATGTTAAATGTTGTTACCAGCCTGGTAGATCCTCGAGGAGAGGGTCTACGGCGTGTAATATCCCTGAGTAGATTGGGGGTGTTACAGCTTAAACCCCGAATGAGGATGCAATTACTCAATCACCACTGTACGACCTTACCGGAGTTTATTGAGAAGGCTTTGGAGTATGAACTTACTGCGAAAGAGATTTCTAAGAAGCAGCCTCAGTTTTCCAACAAGAGATCCAGGAACCAGACCCAAGGAGACAGTAACCGGGGGGTATTCAAGAAACCCCAGCCTGTACCAAATCCTTCTGAGCGGCCACCTATGGCACCGAAACCGGCAGGAACGCACTCTCGAGCAATCAGCTCACCTGTCGTGTGTTATAACTGTGGGGACCAGGGGCATATCAGCTCCAAGTGTCCGAAGCCGGCCGTTGCCTGTCACACTTGCGGGAAGAACGGTCATCGTGCTCGCTATTGCCGGGGTGGACTCGGGCGTGCTCCAGTAGCATCTCTTGCTCGGTCGGTCTTGTTCAGAACGTGCTCCTCCATCCGCTTCTTACCGGACTAAGGGCGAACAAAGGGATGGGCCGTGGAAATCAAGTTGGTACACTGCTTGGGGTTGCAAAACCCGAGTCTACGAGATGAAGAAAGCCGATGATCCGGCCGGCATGATTGCAGGTACTCTCGAGATCCACTCTCAGCCCGTTTGTGTTCTTTTTGATACTGGTGCTTCACACTCCTTTTTGTCTAGTTCTTGTTTGAGTCGTTTGCATTTGAATCGTGTTACCGATTGTGAACCTTATGTAATTGGTCTACCCGATGGTAGAAGAATTATTGGGAGTCGTGAAGTAAAGAAATGTCCGATTAGCATGAACAACCGTGAGTGGTTGTCCGACTTAATTGTAGTTGATTTACCTAAAGATGATGTAATCTTGGGTATCGACTGGATGGATCGTCACGATGCCGTCCTTAGCGTCCGTAAGCGAATGGTGACCGTCACATCGGATGATGGCGTCGAGTGTATTTTTCGGGGTGATAATCCCAATCATTCTGGGAGAGTCATCAGCGCTATGAAGGCTATGAGATTACTGAACCAGGGATGCATTGGTTATTGGTGTTACATGACTAAGACAGCTGACCGGCCAGTCAAATTGATTGATATTCCAGTAGTTCGAGATTATCCAGATGTATTTCCAGACGAGCTTCCAGGAATACCCCCACAACGAGAGGTGGAATTCACCATTGAGTTGGAGCCAGGGACGTCCCCACTTTCGAAAGCACCATATCGTATGGCCCCGACTGAGATGCAGGAGTTGAAAAGACAACTCGAAGAATTAACTGAGAAAGGATATGTTCGGCCCAGTGCATCCCCTTGGGGAGCTCCGGTGTTATTCGTACGGAAGAAGGACGGATCGCTGCGTTTGTGTATTGATTACCGGGAGCTGAACAAAGTAACAATTAAGAACAAGTATCCTTTACCTCGCATCGATGATCTATTGGATCAGCTCCAGGGAGCCGCTGTATTTTCCAAGATCGACTTGAGGTCCGGGTACCACCAATTGCGGATTCGAGAGTCGGCGTCGAAGACTTTTCGCACTCGCTATGGGCATTATGAGTTCGTTGTCATGCCATTCGGACTGACTAATGCACCAACAGTATTCATGGAATTGATGAATCGGGTTTTTATTAATTATCTGGATCGTTTTGTAGTCGTTTTTATTGACGATATCTTGGTCTACTCTCGTGATCATGAGGAGCATGAGTGTCACCTCCACCAGGTTCTCGATGCGTTAAGGCGAGAACAACTCCATGGAAAATTTTCTAAGTGTGAATTCTGGATGCCTGAAGTTATTTTTCTAGGTCATGTGATATCAGCGGAGGGAGTGAGAGTAGACCCACAAAAGACGGAAGTTATCCGAGACTGGCTACCCCCGAAGAACGTGAAGGAAGTTCGTAGTTTTCTGGGTCTAGCAGGCTATTACAGACGATTCGTGGAAGGATTTTCCAAAATTGCTCAACCGATGACTAATCTGTTGAGGAAAGATAAGAAGTACTTGTGGTCGGAAGCCTGCCAACAAAGTTTTGATGAACTCAAAGGTCGATTAATTTCAGCACCTGTTTTTGTATTACCTAGAGGAACGGAAGGATTCGCGGTATATAGCGATGCATCTAGGCAGGGCCTTAGCTGCGTGTTAATGCATGACGGGAAAGTGATCGCCTATGCGTCCAGACAGTTGCGTCCTTATGAGGTCAACTACCCGACTCATGACTTGGAGTTAGCAGCCGTAGTGTTTGCTTTAAAAATCTGGCGCCACTATCTGTATGGAGTTGCCTGCCAGATTTTTACGGACCACAAGAGCCTGAAGTATATTTTAACCCAGAAGGAGTTGAACATGAGACAAAGGAGGTGGTTAGAGCTAATCAAAGACTATGATATCGAGATCCTTTATCATCCAGGCGAGGCAAACGTGGTTGCCGATGTCTTGAGCCACAAGACGGTGCAGGAGCAGATACTAGCTCGTTTGACCGCCCAGAGGGAGTCGCAATTAGAGTTCATGAGACCAGAGATTGAGGTCTGGATACAACGCATTCAGGGACAGCTGTGCATGCTTGAGATTTCACCGTCCCTTGATGAGACGATCAGGACGAAACAGATGACGGACCCATTCTTATACAGAGTTCGAGGAGAAATTGATCAGGGGAAGGCCCCTGGATTTGTGGTTCACGAGGATGGACTGTTACGCTTTAAAAATCGAGTATGTGTACCAGCAGACGAAGAGTTGAGGAATACTATTCTAAAGGAGGCTCATGCTACCCCGTATTCCATACACCCGGGATCGAACAAAATGTATAAGGATTTGAAGCCGTATTATTGGTGGGGTAACATGAAACGGGAGGTTGCCGAATTCGTTTCGAAATGTTTGACCTGTCAGCAGGTCAAGATTGAGCATCAACGACCAGCAGGCATGATGAAACCGCTTCCGATTCCCGAGTGGAAGTGGGAAGACGTATCGATGGATTTTATTACTAGTTTGCCGACGAGCCGTCGAGGCATGAACACGATTTGGGTGGTTGTGGATCGATTGACTAAATCAGCCCACTTCTTGGAGATCAAGGACACTTGGGGCCCTGAGAGATTGGCCCAATTATTCATCAAAGAGATTGTGAGACTGCATGGCACCCCTAAGAGTATTGTATCAGATCGGGACGAACGGTTCGTGTCGCACTTCTGGAAGGCGGTTCATCGTGCTATGGGTACACAGTTGAACTTCAGTACGGCTTTTTATCCTCAGACCGACGGTCAGTCTGAGAGGACAATTCAAACTCTAGAGGATATGTTGAGGGCATGTGCTCTCGATTGGAAGCCTGACTGGGAAGCCCAACTGCCGTTGGTAGAATTCACATACAATAATAGCTGGCACGCCTCTATCATGATGGCACCTTATGAAGCATTGTATGGTCGTCGTTGTAGGTCCCCTTTGTGCTGGGACGAATTGTCTGAATCTATTGGTACGGAACATGACATGTTATTGGCAGCCCGAGAGAAGATTTCCCTGATCAAGAGTCGTCTATTAACGGCCCAAAGCCGCCAAAAATCATATGCAGATAATCGTCGACGACCACTCGAGTTTGAGGTTGGTGACCATGTACTAGTCAAAGTATCTCCTACTAGAGGTGTTTTCCGATTCGGGAAGAGAGGCAAATTGAGCCCAAGCTATATTGGTCCGTTTGAGATCCTGGAACAAGTAGGCGACCTAGCCTATCGTTTAGCATTACCACCAGCTTTGAGTCGGATTCACAACGTATTCCATGTATCTCAGTTAAGGAAGTATGTTGCTGATCCAAGTCATGTTATTCAATTCGACGAGGTCGAAATAGCCGACGACCATTCGTATGAAGAACAGCCTGTGCAGATACTCGAGAGAAGAATTAAACAGCTGAGGAACAAGACGATTCCCTTATTAAAAATTCAGTGGTCAAGACATGGAGTCGAGGAAGCTACGTGGGAGGCGAAGATAGCATGCGAGAGAAATACCCCGAACTGTTTACCCCTTAGTTTCGGGGACGAAACTCCTTTTAAGGGGGGGAGTATGTAATACCCTCGCCTTTAATATTGTATTTCATGATTTAAGTTAAGTATTTTCGCACCATATACGTGATGTTGTAGCAAGTACCGAGGTATTATGTTTAATTGGATTGTTGGTCATTCTTAGTTTATTAGTTTTTGGTTGATATTGCGAGAATTACATTTTTGCTTGTTTAGTACTTAACGACGTTAACATGTATTCTTAACGACGCTATGTAGGCCGCCTTACGACGTAACATCAATACGTTAACGCACGTAATGCGGAAGATCCTCCAGTGATCCGCCTTTCGGCGGGTGGGGCCGAGCAGGGGTAGGTGGTCGGGAGTCGATCGCGACAGCCAAGTCAACGGCTATTACGTACGTAATAGCTGCCTGGTTACGTACGTAACGAACTGCGTGTTTTGAGGCAGGGAGATTTGATGAAATTGGTTACGTACGTAATGATCATAAGATTACATACGTAAAGGCTATAACGTACGTTAACCACGTTCGTTAACGTACGTAATGTCAAGTTCAGATTATAAAAGTATGACTTGCCATTCACTTCCTACTCGACCTTTTTCAATCTCCCAACTGAGGAACGATTCCTTTCCCTTCCAACTTCGTTTCTAAGCCTTTCTAACTTGTGTTGGAGCCTCAACACTTGATTGGTGACTTGGAGAAGCTAGAGATTGAAGTGTATCCCTTGAAGTGTTGGTGTTGTTCTTCATTTTAAGGTTGGTCTTTCTTTAACTCATATCAATTCCATGCTTATGATGATGTTAGTAGATAAATACTTCACATAATGTTAGTTTAAACTAGTGTAAACATGATAAGTTAATTGAATCATGCTCAAACTAAGTGAAGATTAACTTTGAAGGTATTAGTGTTACTTCTTGATGTAAATAACTTCATAATGTGATTGTGTTGATAATGATATACATAAAACCTGAGGTATAGCATGATAATCGGAAGTTGATTTTAGTCTCAACACTAGGAACATGTTAGGGATGATATCCTTAATGATTAAAAGTGAGAAATGTTAAATTTGTCTTGAACATTCTATTGATTCTTGAAGGTAGTATGGAACCATGATTTTTGGCCTCTAAAACCTTTGTAATAAAATTGTTGGAAAGATGATGTTAACCCTTTGTAGATGATCTTTGTTAGATGGATGAAGTTACTTCAAAATCTCAAGTATCCAATGATATAACTAGGCTTTTAATAAATTCTTCAAAGTAAAACAATGAATGTTGATAGAAGGAAGTTGTAATCTTCATATGTTCGAATTTATCGATTTCGTTAAAGGGTGTTAATCACTACATTAATAGGTTGATAATGTTCTTAAGAGAATTGTGTTGAATATGATGATACAAATGCGGTAGATGAGTAGCCGAATTCCATTTCATTAATCCGTGCGTGTCAAGAGGCGCAAATTAAGATGATGTTCTTAATTCACTAAAAACTTAAACTTATGTTTCATATAGTAATCAAGTTTTGAATGAAATCGTTGGTAAAATAATGAAGAATGTAATTAAACACAACTTATATCGTAATTGGAAGTGTCGATGATTTGAAAAGATATTTTCACGATATTGCATTGATGATAAACTAGACATCAAGAATTTGGCATTAAGGTTAGAATATGTAATGAACATGATAAACATACGATGATTTGTAATAAGAACATTAAAATGATCAATAGGATAATCGATTTATTCAAGTAAATTTACGAATATTGTTTATGCGATAATACCATTATCGCATTTAATGTGTTGTTGAATGAATTATATTTCATTCAAGGTTGCTTGTTCACGTGAGTATTGTTAGACGAGGATACCGTTCGTTTGACCATTCAAGGAAGGATTATTCGTCTACGGAATTGAGGCAAGTTATCTTGCTTGGTTATAATGATGTGTGAATTCTTATGATGATTATGCATTTCGTGTATATGAAACACCTATAAACTTGTGTCTTGTGACTTGAGGTTGTTCTTAATGATGTCCCGTTTTCATCATGGGATTGTATTCCCAAGTTCGTTACTTTTGGACCCTTGATATTGTTGAGCTTGTTGACACTTCGGTGAGTTGTTCGATTCCTTGGTAAAAGTGTAATTCGTTGAGTTTCGTTGTCATGTTGTATCGTGACATCTCTGGAGTCATATCTGCGTGCCGATTGGTTATGTGTAGGATTTTTAGCCGGGCACTTGATGATCATGCGTGGAGGTTTTCCGCATTTAGATCGTGCACACGAGACGTAGTTCGTGAGGCTAATTAGGTACATCGTCCCACGTATATTCTGGATTCCATATACGGGGTGGACATGTGCACGGACACATTTCCGGATCGGGCGTACTGTGACGTCCGTCTTGAGCCATAGTATATGGTCGTTCGTATATTTGGTTATGTTCGACAGTTGGGACTGATTGTTTATACGCCTTCGGGGTATATTCAGTAGTCGGTGGATTTCTTTGAGATCAGTATATATGAATTGTATAATGTCATGAGAATTATTATCATTTATAGCTGACCATGTGGTTTGGGGCGAAATACTTGTATTTCAGGGCGAGGAAAGGGCAAGGCACAGGAGGAGCACAATGGCGACGGAGGATTCTGATGTATGCTATTTCGGGGGGCCCGAGTCTTTTGGTTGTTCGGTTATGTTTTAATTGTGACTTTCGTTTTATTTTGTGTCGGATGAATGTACTAAAATTTGTTAGGTACTGCCCATCGTCATATGGTCCTGCAGAGTGTGGATCCTGTGTATGTTTGCTCGTATTTAAAAACATGAATAACTCATACTCCACACCGGGGTTTTGATAAATATTGTGGTACGGTGCCACGTTGTCAGATTTTAAATGTATATTGTGATATCGCCTGGTGGGTCCCAGTAGGGGTCCACGGCACTGTAATAGCCACTGTTTTTGGGCTGTTATAGCATACTCATTCATCAGTCTGCCTATGTCCACAAAATGCTCAGGCGATTTAGTATGGACAAGGCACATTCTCTTGCTACCCCCATGATTGGTCGAAGTCTGGAAATGAACAAGGATCCGTTTCGTCCCAAATAGGAGGATGAAGAGGTCCTTGGAGCAGAAACATCGTACCGTAGCGCAATCGGTGCGTTGTTGTATCTGGCTCAATGTACTCGTCCAGACATCGCATTATCTGTGAATCTGTTAGCGAGATTTAGCTCTGCTCACACGATAAGGCATTGGAATGGAGTAAAACACATCTTTCGATACTTGAAAGGCTCCAGTGATCTTGGATTGTTCTTTCCCTACGCAAGAGAGAGCGATATTCCGAAAGGAACTGTTGAGGTTAAGACGATGCATACCGACCGTTGATCTTCCTCTGATATTGCAGCTGAGCATGGTAGCTTGACTACCAGAAGTGCTAATGCGAGCAAGCTTACCCCTTATGCAGAGAATCCTAACGACACGTTAGTTGGATTTGCTGATGCCGGTTATCTCTCTGACCCGCATAAAGGACGTTCCCAAACTGGTTATGTGTTCACCATTGGGAATACGGCGATATCTTGGCGATCTACCAAGCAGACCCTGGTTGCTACTTCCTCGAACCATGCAGAGATAATTGCATTGCACGAATCCGTAAGGGAGTGCATTTGGCTCTGGTCAGTCATAGACCATATACGAGGAACGTGTGGATTAGATCCCACTACAGCAACCCCTACTTGCATCTTTGAGGACAATGCGGCATGCATTGAGCAGATGAAGTTAGGTTTCATTAAGGGTGACAATACCAAGCATATCACACTGAAGTTCTTTTATAATCAGCAGCAGCAGAAATTGCTGAATATCGAAGTGAAACAAGTGAGTTCCGATGAGAATATCGCAGACTTGTTCACTAAGTCTCTGCCGAAATCTACATTTGAGAAACATGTGAGAAGCATCGGCATGTGTCGATTATCCGAGCTCAACTAATGATAGCTCGACGGAATGAGCTGTAATGTATACCTCAGGGGGAGTATACTTCACATGATTCTGATATTTGTAGTTGGTGCGTTGTGCTCTTTTTCCTCACCAAGTCTTTGTTTTTCCCACGGGGTTTTATTTGACTTGGAAAGGTTTTTTATCGAGGCAACACCTTATGCACCATGTTAGTATTAGTGCTAGACACAGGGGGAGTGTTCCGGGAAATCTTTCCCTTATTGGTGTCTTACCTAATACTGGTTGTAGGGGAATAAAGTTATGGAAGGTTCTAAACTCTTCCAGAGGTAGTAGGATCCTGTTAGATGTCTTACCTTAACTAGGAATCCTATGTATGGAAGACCTCTCATTGTAATGCCTATATAAAGGCCCCTCTATTCATTGTTATCAATACAATTGATTTGCTGTCTTTTACTTTCTCCTCAAACATATCTATAATTTTTTTATGATATAATTGAAACTTAATCACATATTATTAATATAATTAAAAATTTATTCTTTTATGCCGTGGAGACATCTAGTCTAGTCCTCTTTTAAAACCTTTAGCGTGCGTGTTTGTCACCGTTTCTTAAAGTTGATACGCGCTGAAGACTTCCCACGTGGCAATGTAAGTTGCTTGATTAAGCCGGGTGTTGCTTGCGAAATTGTTTGTTGCTTATCAAAAAAAAAAACGTCATTGTAATACATATTAACCAAAATTAAAATGGTGGTTAGTTTTATATATTTTAATTTGTAGAAACTTGACCCAGAATTAATATAAGCAGTTCCTGGTACTTACCAAAAAAAAAAAAATCAGAATTAATATAAGCAGTCCAGGCTTTGGTTTTTACTCAGTCGCAGTCACCTGATCATCTATCCAACACCATCACCGAGCTATAACATTTAAAGCGACAGACGAATCACGAAAATCTCCAGTCCAGGCGGTCGGTGTACAAGTAACACGGCATAGCCACTCAGTTGTTGGGAAAAATTATTACTATTTGAATGTAGAGTTTAGTCTTCATACTATACTAGCTGTTGCAGCATGTACTAGCTAGTTCTGTTTCGTGTTACCCAGCCATTTTGTTGTGTTTTGTTTTCTTGCTATTTTAGAGCCAAAAAGAACCTGCAGAGTTTGGCGGTAAATGGAAAATAATTCAGACAAGGAAGGTGCCCCTTTCAATGTAGAAACTCCTGTGAAGTTGGAATCGGCCCGTAAGTACAACTTCTCATGCACGGAGGATGAATTCACATTTCTCTAATTTTAAGTTTGGTGATATCGAATTGGCGTCGGTTTCAGCCTTTTGGCTTTTGGGAGGAAAAAAAAAAAGACTTAATTTTCACGTTTTGTATCTGCAGGTTACGGAAGAAGGCAGAGGACATTCAAACAAATCGAAAGTTCCAGAAATGAAGGTGGTTAATTTTATAATTTTTTTATTTCTCTTAATAATCATATAAATATGTGGACTACTCATTTTAATTAAATTCTACTAGAGCCTAAACATGATTGAAGATTTCCTTTTCTTATTCTTGTAATTTCCTGATTGCAAATTAATATGAAAATAATGGTTGGAATATCAAGAATATATATATATATATATATATATATATGTTATTTTTGGTAAGAGTGATGGATTTTTAGTATATATATATATATGTTATTTTTGGTTAAGAGTGATGGCTTTTTAGTAAAATACTTATTAAATAGATGTAATCGACTATTTTGAGATAGTGATCACAATAAGTGAATTTTCGAAAATTTTAGCAAGCAATATACAATGTCCTGTTGCAAAGAAAAAATAGAATGAAGGGAGAACTTTAACTGAATTTCTGCGAAACCATCCATAACCTTACTCTTCCACTCACACTTGTTTCTTCCAATCCTTTATTACAATGTGGATTGTATTTGCATAATCTTTTCTCAGGTTGTAGTTGCTTTTCTATGCATATATATATATATATATATATATATATATATATATATATATATATATATATACTCGAATGACTCACATTGGAATATATATATGACAGCTTGTTTTAGTTTTCGTGATCATAAACACGTGTTATTTAGTAGTTGTACTCTAAATAGCCATGTGCCTTGATTAATCAGTCCCCAAAGCCTTTGTGAAGCCAACTGAAGGTGAGGAATGCGATGTGAAACATTGTGGGTGGCCACAAAATGATCTAGTTTATGTTAGGAGGAAAAATGTAAAAAAGCAGCAGGTCCACAAGGAATTCGTTTACAGCAGACGCTTGTTGCCAGATATACGCAATGGTATATATAATATATTCTATGTATGTTTACAGAATGTTTGAAATCTCTAATAATTAAGAAGCTCATTTTGTATTACTCTGTAACTGTTATAATATGTAAGCCTCAGGACCAAAGGGAATAGTTGGAGTAGTTGTGAATGAAATGGCTAAACCACCTCTCGTTTTGAAACAAAAGGATCCAAGAATCAGAAAACATAATGACGTAAGTAAGAAAAAATCAGGCCTTGAGCTAGTCTCTTACGAGCAAATAGTTGGAAAGCAAAAAAAGTCGTCATCTAAAGTTGAGCTCGATGAAAGGACATTGAGAGAATGGAAAATTTGGATGGGAGATCTTGATTCTCAGGGCATTGCTGAAGAAGCTGACGAAGGGGAAATAGAGTGGTGGGAAAAGGAAAGAGAATCTTTACACCAACGCGTAAAATCATTCATTTCCAACATGCAACTTATCCAAGGTGTGTACTTATTCCCGTGCCATTATTTTTAGTTAGGAAGCATGCAAACTTGAGATATCATAATGCGATAAAACAATGATATATATATATATATATACACACATATATATATAGGTGAAATGAAGTTTTCCCGCTGGAAAGGTTCAGTGTTAGATTCGGTAGTTGGAGCGTACCTAACACAGAACGTGAGCGACCTTCTCTCAAGGTGACAACTATGACTTTTTCTATTTTTTGTTACCAAAATAGAGTCTGTTAATACGCTTGTTATCCATTTATTCTTTGTTGCTGTAAGCACAGCTCTGCCTTCATGTCGCTTGCTGCTAAATATCCACATGGAGCAGCCAGAGTACATTCTCCGGCTGAAACTGCTAAATTTGCTTTGAGGTCGTGTAGATCGAAGATAAAAATTGACAAGATCTCGTCTACTGATAGCTTGATCCGAACTTATTCGAAAAAAAACAAAATGAATGTGGTTAGCAGCAAATGCGTATTGAAAGGGAAGGCGGTATTGAAGGGGAATGCAAACGACCCATGTTTTAAGACCCAGACAAATTCTAGAAGGAAACGGAGGAGGTGTGAAGATGACGCCATCCACTGGGATGCTTTAAAGAAATATTATTCTAAATGTGAAAGCAGTAAGAAAACACATGATAATGGTATATTAGATGCTTTAGATTGGGAATTAGTTCGGATGGCCAAAGTTGAGGACATAGCTAAAGCCATTCAGAAAAGGGGAATGAGCAACAATCTAGCGGCACGGATAAAGGTTTTTTTCCATGTTTCTATAAAGAATTAGTTAACACAGGATGGTTTATTTGAGTGGTCGGCTATCCATATTTAAGGCATACAACTGATAATTAAGTTATTTCTCGTTTAGAATTGCCTCCATATCTTGGCGAAGGATCTTGGTGGCACTGATTTGGAATGGGTACGAGATGTTCCACCTCATAAAGCAAGGTAAGCTACACACATTCGTAAGATATTATCAATAAAAAGTGTATTAGGAGTGGCAATTCATGTTTTCGTCGTACTATCTTGTTTTCATGTTATCAATCTTATTCGAACATAATATACATTATATGTGTAATTTTAGCACAAGTTTGAGTGCTCGTCGTGCATTATTGCGTCCTTTCTCTCTACAATTCATGCCCACGTGTTTGCGTCATGTCACTTGTGAAGTGTGTTCATTAAAATGGCTTATATATGAACATATATGGATGCAACCCCCTTATTTAGTTTCTCTACGGTTTATGTCACTGGCTGTAGAGAATATCTGATGAGCATACCTGGGCTCGGACTGAAAAGTGTGGAGTGCATTCGCTTGTTGACACTACTACAAAAGGCATTCCCAGTAAGATTTTATTACCAAATATTTATAGGGGCGCTTTTTACTCTGTAGATAAACAAGGAAATCTGTTTGTATTGATTAGATTGATACGAATGCTGGGCGAGTTGCTGTGCGCCTCGGGTGGGTTCCCATTCAGCAACTTCCTCAAGGGCAAGAATTCCACCTCTTGAAAGAGTGAGAATCATAGGCTTTTGAAATAACACTTGTTGAAGTATTTTTCTGATATTAATTAGCATTATATAGGTACCCGAAAGCAAACTCAGTTCAGAAGTATCTTTGGCCACGATTATGTAACCTCGATAAGTCGACACTGTAAGAAAATGCAGCACGATAAAGAGAAAAAAAATATTTTCTCATGTCATCATACCATATTTATGTTGAAACTTCGCTATAATCACATGTTATATGTGTGCAGGTATGAGCTACACTGCCAGATGATCACTTTCGGGAAGGTATTTATTCAAACTTGCATCTTCAGTATTTTTTGAATTGTCACACATGTCTTATTATTATCGTGCTTACACAGGTATTTTGCACAAAGAGAAACCCAAATTGCAATGCATGTCCGATGAGAGCAGAATGCAAGCATTATGCAAGTATTCTGGCAAGGTCTGCTTTTGCCCTCATTGTGCTCATCAAATATAATGGTTAATTAAGAAAACCACCCATGAGGTTTAGTCTAAATCCAAAAAAGAATCAATTTATCTTTTACAAATCAAATACCCCTTATATGTGACAATGGGATGCTCATAAATCTAAAAAGTATGTGGCCACTTTGGTAATTAGATTAAACTTGGGGGTAATTTTTGTAATTATACTCCAATATATTAAATTAGTAGAGTTGAAAGCAATGACAATCTGATTCATCGATATCAATGTGGCTTGCTTTACTCTCAAATTTCGCAACTTAATCTTAAAGGATCTCGTGCGTTCAATAAACAATGTCAAACTGTTTGGAAAGTTGTTCGGGAAAAACTTGACGGGCGAAACTAAATTACAACTCGAAACGAAAATACGGAATACAACTTGAAACTGGATTATTACTCGAGATAAAACAGAAATATACGAGACAGAAATTACAGGTATAGAAACTGAATTGAAATAACAAAAAAAAAGAGAAATAAAAAGACACAAAACCGTAAGCTATAGCCGAGTCGAGGAATCCTCTATCCGCAAGACGAAATACACCCCGGTAGTGCTCTCGGTTCTGACGTATCGCCTCCAAAGATAAAACGGCACATCTCGAAGGTAGTAGCACCACTAGACCAAACGAGCTCCGACGAACTGGAAAAGGTAAGGACAAAGCTCCGACTTATGAAATGCAGAGTATGCTGAAAACTTATGAATTCGATTTTTCAGATGCAAATGAGATGCATGCCTATTTATAGGCCATAGCACGCATTTATGTTGCATTATGCTCAGGAGTTTCGAAATTCAAATGGGTAGAGGTTACAGATTTCAAATCGCCATTTACTCCTCATTACACTTGGGAGGTTACAGCCTCGTTCTTGCATGTACCTGGATTGTATTCAACTCCTTAACCGCTCGAGGGATGTACCTGGACATCCTTATGTGCACATACGAGCCCAACTACATTGTTGAGCTAGTCCAAAAATTCTTTAGGCAAACCAAGGCCAAGCCCACAACCAGGCCCAAAGACCAGCTCAAAGACCACCCAAAGACCAATTGCCAAGATCCAAGATGAAGGCCAAGGCCCACGGTCCGCGACACGCAGCTCGCGGCATGCGGCCGAGGCGAGGCAGGCGGGCGGCGGCGGCGCGCGCGTGTGGGCTTTAAGCCCATACACATGTGCCATTAATTACTTGAATAATGGTAACTCCTTATATACTTGAATAATTAAAGCTCATTATTCAATATGTGATAGTCATCCCTCATTTATTCACAATTAAGTGACAAACTTTAATTCACTATTTCTCACTCACCGGGAGTCGATTTAAAGAAAGTGAATATACCACGATCATCTACTCGGAACGTAGATCGATCCTATAATATTTAATTTTACAAAACAAAATTAAAATCATTAACGATTCCAACAATCCCCCACATGAGTGAAAATAGCCCAAATGCAATGTACAGACACAAGCTCAGTCCTCAAGAGGCATTAAAGTATAAGGATAGGTGGTTCGTGGCTTTGAACCTTCCACAGTTAACATCATCGGGTACACAGGCGGATTAGTGGCATGATGCTTTGAACTATTCTCCCACGGCGTGCACCGAGACAATGGTGCTAACACTTGAACACCACAACCTCATCCGTTCTCACGTTTTGTGTCCTTTGTGGGCCTTGAACACCTATTTGGATTCATAAGTGTATGTCATGAAGCGGCCCCCACTTCTATATAGGTGATTCTTTACTGAGTATCTTGCCATACCCAACCTCCTCGAGGTCTTTAGGATCATTAAAAGTCATAGACTTAACCTCACCACTAGGCAAGTTTTCAACACTCAATTGCTCTATAGGGAATAAACTTAGATGAGTGTTTCACACGAACTCTCATAGCTTAGTTCTCCCATTGAACCAAGTTCTTTGGATCTCCAGTCATCTTGGTTGGGTTACCACTATGATAATTCTCAATTTGTGGGTTTTAAACCCATTCACTCTAGCAATTTATTTATTTGATCACGGTTTAACCCTTTGGTTAGCGGATCTGCTAGATTATCCAATGACCTCACATAGTCAATAGAGATAATCCCACCTTTGATCAAATGTCTCACGGTATTATGGCGTCGACGAATATGTTGACTTTCCATTATACATGTTACTTCTCGCCCTACCAATAGCAGCTTGGCTATCACAGTGTATCAGCCTGACTTTGACCAACATGGAATATCTTTTAAAAAGTTTCTGAGCTATTCGGCTTCTTCATCAGCTTTATCCAAAGCTATGAACTCCGATTCCATGGTGGATTGGGATATACACGTTTGTTTCGCGGACTTCCATGAGACAACTCCACCCCCAATTGTAAACACGTAACCACTTGTAGAAAATGAACTTTTCGTATCAGGTATCCAGTTTGCATCACAGTACCCTTCAAGTACTGGGGGTATCTCGAATAGTGTAACCCAAAATTTTGAGTATACTTTAAGTACCTCAAAACTCAAGAGCTTTCCAATGCTCTTTGCTTGGATTGCTCGTGTAACGACTCAATTTGTTCACAGCGCAAGCTAAGTCGGGTCGAGTGCAATTTGTAAGATACATTAAACACCCAATGACTCGTGCATACTTTTCTTGTGCAACGGGCTCCCCTCGATTTTTGCTCAAGTGAACATTTAACTCTATTGGAGTCTTAGCCGGCAACCTATCAAAAGCATTAAACTTCTTGAGAACTTTCTCGGCATAGTGAGATTGTGTCAAGATGATTCCATCAGATTTTCTCAAAATTTTCATTCCAAGAATCACATCGGCTAGCCCCATATCTTTCATGTTAAAATTTCTTTTTAACATGTTCTTAGTGTCGTTAATCACTTGTATATTGATACCGATGATTAACATGTCATCTATATAAAGACACACAAGAACATAGCCGTTATTAGTGTTCTTAATATAAACACATTTATCACACTCGTTTATTTTAAAACTATTTGATAACATTACATTATCAAATTTCAAGTGCCACTGTAGTGGAGCTTGTTTCAATCCATACAGAGACTTATATAGACTTAACCAGTTTGCAGACCTTTTTCTCTTGTCCAGGTACTACAAACCTCCTTCACGTTGTTTCATATAGATCTATTCATCCAGATCACCGTTCAAAAAAGTAGTCTTTACATCCATTTGATGAATCTCAAGATCGTGCAAAGCAGCAATCGCGAGAAGCACTCGAATAGATGTAATTCTCGTTACAGGAAAAACCGTACCCTTCCTTCTGCTTGAAACCTTTGACTACTAAACGAGCTTTATACTTATCAATTGACCCATCAGCCTTGTACTTTCTTTTAAGGATCCATTTGCATCCTAAGGGCTTACAATCTTCAGGTAAATCAACCAAAACCCAAGTTTGGTTTTGTAAAATTGAGTCAATTTCACTCTGAACAGCTTCTTTCCAGAGCAACCCGTCTAGTCTATCATAAGCTACTTTGATCGATGTTGGTTCTTCATCCAACATGAATGCTATGTAGTCAGGTCCAAATGTCTTTGGTGTCCTAACCCTACTACCACGTCTCGGTTCTACATCTTCCAAATTAGATCTCGATCGCTTACGTGAATTTGGATCTACATCCACAGGTTTTGAACTTGTCCCTTCATCTTCAACTCTATTGCTAGAATTGTTCTCAACTTTATCATTGGCCTTACAAGGATATATGTTTTCAAAGAATACAGCATTCCTTGATTCAATTATTGTTCCGACAGTCATTTCAGGTACTTCTGACTTGTGGATAACAAACCGATAGGCACTACTGTTCAGTGCATATTCAATAAAGATACAATCGACCGTCTTAGGAACGATTTTAACTTGTTTAGGTAGAGGCACCTCAACCTTCGCCAAACACCCCCACACTTTGAGATATTTGTATGAAGGTTTTCTACCTTTCCACAACTCATAAGGAGTAACATCCTTACCTTTGCGTGGAATCTTATTCAATATGTAGTTGGTTGTTAAGACAGTTTCCCCCCACATGTTCTGGGGCAACCCTGAACTAAGCATTAAGGCATTCATCATATCTTTAAGTGTTCGATTCTTACGTTCATTATATGGAGCTGTTGTTTGATGAATTATACCACTCTCGTTGCATAATTCCTCAAACGGTGCTACATATTCGCCTCCTCTATCGCTTCGAACTATTTTGATACGACAACCTAATTGGGTCCCGGCTTCATTCTTGAAGTTCTTAAAGGCTTCAATAGCCTCATCATTACTTCTCAAAAGATAATGATAACAATATCTTCTGCGGTCATCGATTAAAGTGATAAAGTACTTCTTACCACCTCTAGTTTGCACAAATTTTAAATCACACACGTCTGTGTGAATTAATTCAAGAGGTTTTGTGTTCCGTTTTACCGAATGAAACGGAAGCTTCGTCATTTTTGCCTCAACACAAATCTCACATTTGTTTTGAGTATTGACTTCATTTAATTTCAGTAAATCTAAGTTTACTAATCTTTTTATAGCATTTAGATTCACATGACCTAATCTACAATGCCATAAATCAGAACACTCGATCAAATAAGATGAAGTAGTAGCATTTTCATTAGCATTTGCAGACTTGGTTACATGGCGTATAGCCAAAGCATTAAGTTTAAAGAGTCCCTCCGTGAGGTAACCCTTACCAAGAAACCTATCAAACTTCCTTATGATAACTCTATCTGACTCAAACACCCTTTATTAATTAGTATGGAGCCCGTGATCAAGTTCTTCCTCATATCAGGAACATGAAGCACATTATTCAAGGTGAGTGTTTGTCCGGACGTTAGTTTGAGGGCTACTTCTCCAACTCCGCTAATCTCAGAAGAAGCTGGATTCCCCATGTTGAGCTTCCTCCCATCAACAGCTTGATAGTTCTTAAAGTGGCTCCTATCGGCACCAATGTGGGCGGTTGCACCGGTGTCGACGTACCAACCACCTTGGTTCTCAACGTGGTTGATATCTTCGGTGACCACAGCAGCAAGATCGTCCTCTTTCCACACGCCGTTAATCTCGGTGATGTTGGCAACATGTTTCTTCTTCTTGTTGGCCTTCGGCTTTCGGCAGTCCTTCGTCGCCTGCCCATGTTTGCCACAATTGAAGCCATCAAACTTCTTGGCTGGTTGCTTCCCTTTGTTCTTGTTTTGGACACTTGGGCGAGCTCGATTAATGAAGGGACCGCCTTGCTCTAACAGATTGGCCTTAGCATCGATCAGACTTTTTGGTTTATGATCATTCTGACTAGATGCGCAATTTCACAATCAAGTCTTCAAGAGTCATCTCCTTTCGCTTGTGCTTAAGGTAGCTCTTGAAGTCTTTCCAACTGGGGGCAACTTCTCAATCACAGTTGCAACAGTGAAAGCGTTCGACAGGACCATTTCCTCGGCATTGACATCATGAATGATGAGTTGGAACTCTTGCACTTGTTCCATGATTGGCCTTGAGTCAACCATCTTGTAGTCCAAATACTTGGCGACTACAAACTTCTTTGTACCTGCATCATCACTACGGTATTTCTTTTCAAGTGCATCCCATATCTCTTTTGATGTGTTCAACAGAGTATACATTGTACAAACTATCCTCTAAAGAATTCAGAATAAAGTTTTTACAAAGATAATCTCCATTATGCCAGTTGTCATAGGCAGCTCGGGCAGTGAAATTCGTCTCTTGTGAACTTGGCATTGGTGGCTCATCTTCCTTAAGGAAATTCGCAAAGCCCAGTGTTCTCAAATAGAATAATATCTTTTGTTGCCACCTTTTAAAGTCGGTTCCACCAAACTTTGGTGGCTTCTCGGCGATAGGCATCATCCTTGGCCACGAGGTTGTTCCAAAAAAGGAATCACTTGTGTTGAACCCGTAGGCTCCAACAGTAGATCCCAACATCGATCCTACGGTACCACTGAAAGTGGAACCAACGGTGCCACTCGAGGTGGATCCACCAATAGTCAGAAAGGGGTTTGAAAACACCCATGGAATTGTTGCTGAGGTAGTTGAGCTCATCAGATTTGACGTAGTTGCAGCAAAGGAGCTCGCCATGGTCGAGGCGCGGTCGCGGAGGAAGAGGCAGCAGTGGTGTTCGAGTCGGTGGAAGCGGTAGTCGACATCTCCAGTTGTGGAATTTAGTAAAGACAGCAAGTAACGTATTTCGTCTTGCGCTTGTTTGGAAAGTTGTTTGGCAAAAACTTGTCGGGTGAAACTAAATTACAACTCGAAACGAAAATATGGAATACAACTTGAAACTGGATTACAACTCGAGACAAAACAGAAAGACAAGAGACAGAAATTACAGGTTTAGAAACTAAATTGAAATAACAAAAAAAAAAAAGACACAAAACCGTAAGCTATAGGCAAGTTGAGAAATCCTGTATCCGCAAGACGAAATACGCCTCGGTAGTGCTCTCGATTCTGACGTATCCCCTCCAAAGATAAAATAGCACGTCTCGAAGGTAGTAGCACCACTAGACCAAACGAGCTCCGACGAACTGGAAAAGATGAGGACAAAGCTCCGACTTATGAAATGCAGAGTATGCTGAAAACTTATGAATTCGATTTTTCGTGTGTTATATGCAAATGAGATGCATGCCTATTTATAGGCTATCTCACTCCCCAGGGAATTAACACAGCCACTAATGGCTGTCATAATGCAGGCATTTATGCTGCATTATGCTCAGGAGTTTCGAAATTCAAATGGGCAGAGGTTACAGATTTCAAATCGCCCATTTACTCCTTCTCATTACACCTGGGAGGTTACAGTCGTGTTCTGGCTGAATTTGAACAGCCTGGACTGTATTCAGCTCCTTAACCGCTCGAGGGATGTACCTGGACATCCTTATGTGCACATACAAGCCCAAATACACTGTTGAGCTAGTCCAAAAAATATTTAGGCAAGCCAAGGCCAAGCCCACGACCAGGCCCAAAGGCCAAGGCCAATGCCAAGGTCCAAGGTCCGCGGCTCGCGGCACGCGCCCGCGGCCGAGGCGAGGCGGGCGGCGATGGCGGCGTGTGCGCGCGTGTAGGCTTTAAGGCCATACACATGTGCCATTAATTATTACATGAATAATGGTAACTCCTTATAAGTGAGAGAGAGAAGGGGAGAAAAGAAAGTGAGAGAGAAAGGGAGGGGGGCGCGGTAGGTGAGGTGAGGGTAGAGGGTGTAATTTTTGGGCTGAATGGGAACCACACTATTTTGTTGGCTGAATCAAAATGGTACATTTCAGTCCATTCAGCAAAAAGTAAACGTCTAAAAAGTCTGAGCGATTCAGCTCATTCAGTGTTCAGTCTGTTAAGTAAAAACTAAACAGGGTCTAAGACGACAAATGGCTACAAAATTCAAAAATTAATCAACACATCAGATTAATTGATTAGAATAGCAGAATTTAAATCCCTAAAATCAAATTAAAGCAAGATGAAGCAAAATATTTCAAATTTTGAAATACCATTTATTAAAGTAACGTTTTGGTTTCCAAAAAAAAAAACTGAGCTAAGTTTCTTTTGGAGCCCAAATGAAAAAAATTGAACCTCAAAATATTAAATCCCGGTCTCAAGACATACACTTCGCTATTGTAAAAAGTTTTTGGTAAAAAATAAAATTTCACACTTTTTACTTCAGTAATTATCAAATTAGCGAAGTCTTTGTAACTTAAAATTTCTAAGTAGCTCCTGTTTTTCTGTTTGGTACCATTTACTGAAGTCTATGTGTATTTTTTACTTCAGTAAATTGAAAAGCGAAGTTGTTTGTTTTTACTTTGCTAATATACATTACCGAAGTGAGACGTACCGAAGTCTTTCATGTTTATTCTACTAGTGTTATATACTTGAATAATGATAGCTCATTATTCAATGTGGGATAACCATCCCTCATTTATTCACAATCAAGTGACAAATTTTAATTCACTATTTCTCATTCACCGGGAATCGGTTTAGAGAAATGAATATACCACGATCGTCTACTCGGAACGTAGATCGATCCTATGATATTTAATTTTACAAAATAAAATTAAAATCATTAAAGATTCCAACAAAAACAAAATACAGAATATACCTTATATGGTGGTTTTCGGAATTCCATTCTCTTGAACAGATTGATTTTGAACTGATTGATTTTATTGGGTGGCAATGGATGTAGTTCCCAGCTTGCCCTTTCGAAAGATGAGAACAAAGTCAAGAAGGGCGCTTATCGACAAACTAAGCCCATGCAGTGGTCGTCTGCTAATGTTGCTGACCGATCGAACGATATCCATTCAGGCAACCACAACCACAGGGATTCTGCTGAATGCTCGAAAGTTCCCATTCAATGTATTTTCCCAAAGTGTCCACAAGGGTCTGATGAACCAAACTTACAACATCCCATTGACTATGATATCGAAGATTTTGGTCGTCATAGAACATCTCAATCTAGAGATAATGAAGATACACACAACTATATCAATGACAAGAATACCCAACAGCAAGAAGGTGAAGTATCCAATGCTTTGATGACTCTAAACACGGAATTTGCTCCCGTCCAAGCCTCCAAATTGAAGAACGCAGCTTATTTAAGGGCCGAGCATCAAATGTAAGCTTTAATTTCTATTTGTGTATAAAAGCACTGGAAGCAGACAAGTACATACCTAAGAGTTGATTTATTAACGACTTTCCTTTTCTAATTACGTAAATGGTGATTTCGCTATTGTGACTAACAATGTAGTCAAAAGAAGCTATTCTATTGGAATAATTCGGGCTTTCCTTGAAAGTAATTAAAATAGTGCAATAAAATAAGCCATCACATGTATTAACCGAACGTCCATATGTTTTCTCTACGTTATTGTTCAGCTGTTAAATTAGTAATTTTTTTTTTATTATTTTGACCATTGATTGCAGCTATGAGCTCCCGGACAGGCACTGTGTTTTGGCAGGGGTAATTGCTTCACAAATAGATTGATCAGAAATGTAAAAAAAAAAAAAAAAAAAAAAGGTTAACTAACCTCAAGTGTTTGATACTACAGCTAGAGGAAAGAGAAACCGCCGACTCATGTCCATATCTACTTGCGACGTGGCCCACAGGTAACACGAGTAGATAGAGTTCTTGGAAGAGACTATATTTGTACACATGTAAATTATTCTATTTTTCTAATGAATTTTACTCTGGTTCAGAAAATCTCGACAAGGATGAGTTTCAATCTGAAGAAGAGACAGTTTATGGAACGCTCCTGGTTAGAGAAATTCTCAAAGTTCCTTTTGTTTTCGTTAAGGGATAATTAGGGAGCGGGGAGTGGTTACCTAATACCCTAGGCGCCACATCACTTCTATCCAATAAAAATCTTCCAACTCAAAACTATCCAATTTTACCCTAACACGTGGAGGGAGACCCTAAGTGGAGGGAGTGGTCACCTAATACCCGATTTTTTTTTTCATACATAAAATCACATACAATATTTAAAATAAAAACAAAATTAGAAAAAAAAACAGCAGACAATTAAAATAATTAAATTAAAAATAGAAATTAAAATACACAAACGGCAGGCTAGTCAGTGAAGGAAAAGAGAGATAGATAGACAAAATTAAAAAAAAAAAATCTGCAAAACCGCTCGGCTTCACAAACCGAAATGGAAACCCGATCTTGCTACCCGATGTGGAGGGGGCGGTGTACCCGCTCGGGTATCCCTACCCGATCTTGCTACCCGAACCCACTCCCTCCCCCCTTACTATAATATTTTTGAGTGTTGGAATATTTGAAAAAATCCAGAGAAGTTGTCAAAGTTGAAAAAGTTCCGAAGGTTATATTTAGTCTTAATTTTAAGGGATTTTAAGCGGGTGATGGTAATATTTCTATAAATACAATTGTGTTGTGAATTAGAGAGAAAAGGGAGGAAAATGAAAGAGAAGAAGAAAATAGTGTGTATTATTATGAAGGCCAAAGGCCTATATTTATAGGTACACCATTAGGGTTTAGGGGGGCATAAAGGTCATTTATACATTAATTACAACACTCGCCCTTGAATGACCTTTAATACATGCTGCCTCATTAAAACCTTGTCGGGAAAACCCAGTGGAAAAAAACCCGATCGAAGGAAAAAGAGTACAGCTACTCCCCCTGAAATCGATTGCATAAGATCTTTGAGTTGACGCATTCCGATCTTGTGTACCAGTCTTCTGAATGTTGATGTCGGCAACGCCTTTGTGAATAAGTCCGCCACATTATCACTTGAGCGAATCTGTTGAACATCAATTTCGCCATCCTTTTGCAGATCATGCGTATAGAAAAGCTTGGGAGATATATGCTTTGTTCTATCACTTTTGATATAGCCTTCCTTGAGTTGTGTAATGCAAGCCGCATTGTCTTCATACAATCTGATTGGATTCTCCTTTGACGTAGTTAATCCACACGACTCTTCAATGTGATGTGCCAAATTTCTCAACCATACACATTCTCGACTTGCTTCGTGGATTGCAATTATTTCAGAATGATTTGAAGATGTTGCTGTTAGGGTTTGCTTCACAGATTTCCAAGATATAGCAGTTTCTCCACGTGTGAATACATAGCCTGTTTGTGATTTACCCGTCTGAAAGATAGCCTGCATCTGCATATCCTACTAGAGAATATCCAGAACTTTCTGAATAATATAACCCAAGGTCGATGGTGCCCTTTAGATAACGTAGAATATGTTTGACACCGTTCCAATGTCTTATAGTGGGTGCAGAGCTATATCTTGCGGAGATTTACGAAAAAGCTATATACGGTCTAGTACAATTAGCAAGATAAGTTAATGCACCAATTGCCTTTGAGATATGGTACTTCAGGACCAAATATCTTTTCTCCATCCTCGAGTGGTCGAAAAGGATCTTTAGATACATCAAGTGATCTAACGACCATGGGTGATGTAAGCGTATGTGCTTTATCCAAGTAAAAACTATTTAACACCTTTTCAGTATAAGAGGATTGATGAACAAATATTCCTCCATCGACAAGTTCAATATGAAAACCCACAATTTCGTTTTTCCTAAATCTTTCATCTCAAATTCGGTTTTCAAATATTGAGTTTTATTGAGCTCTTCAGGAGTCCCAATTAAATTTAAGTCATCAACATAAACTGCTATAATTGCAAATCCACTGTCTGTTTTCTTTATGAAAACGTAAGGGCAGACAACATCATTTTTATACCCTTCTTTCAACAAATATTCACTAAGTTTATTGTACCACATTCGTCCAGATTGTTTTAGTCCATACAACGATCTTTGCAGCTTAATTGAGAACATGCTTTTGGGATATGAATTACTTGCTGCTGGTAATTTAAATCCTTCTGGGATTTCATGTATATGTCATTATCAAGTGAACCATACAGATACGCGGTTACTACATCCATAAGGCGCATATTGAGCCTTTGTGACACAGCCAGACTAATCAAAAATCTAAAAGTAATCGTGTCCATTACTGGAGAGTACGTTTCCTCATAATCAATTCCTGGTCTTTGAGAGAGAGAAACCTTGTGCTACGAGTCTTGCTTTGTATCTCGTAACTTCATGATGCTCATTTTTCTTTCTAACAAAAACCCATTTGTATCCTACTGGGATAACATTTTTCGGAGTTTGAACTACAGGTCCAAACACCTTTCTTTTTTCCAAGGAATTTAATTCAGCCTCTATGGCTTCTTTCCATTTTGGCCAATCATCTCTATTTCGGAGTCTTCATGACTTGATTCAGGATCCTCATTTGAAACTTCTCGAGCCATATTAAAGGCAAAGATATCATCCATGATGACATTTACTAGAATATGAATAATTTATTGAGATCTCATTATTTTCAGACATTAACAGTTCTTCAGGAACTACATTACTTTCATTTGATTGATCAATCATCATTCCTGTTTGGTTCTTATCTTGCACCTTCCTTTTTCTAGGTACAGAGTCCTTCGAACCAATTGGTCGACCACGCTTTTGACGTACTTTGGATTCGTTTCTTTGCTATTACTTGTCCTTGAGGACATCGATTACAGTGGTGCATTTGCAGCATGTATATAGGTTTTTGTGACTCTTCTTGTATAACTGATGGTATCAGGTAGTTGATTTGCAACCTTTTGTAGGTGAATGATCTTTTCAACTTCTTGCTCACATTGACTATTCCACGGATCAAAATGTGATAAGATTTTTTTTATTCCAAGAGATATCCTTTTGCTTTTCTAGATGTAGTTTTGTTCCACCTAATGTTGGGTATGTCATTTCATTAAAATGACGATGCAAAGCGTGCAGTAAATAGATCACCTGTTAAAGGTTCAAGATACCTTATAATTGAAGGTGAATCAAACCCAACGTATATCCCAAGCCTTCGTTGGGGACCCATTTTTGTGCGTTGTGGGGGTGCAATTGGGACTTGAACAGCACAACCAAAAGTTCGTAAATGAGAAACATCAGGTTCTCGACCAGAGACAAGTTGCATGGGAGAATATTGGTGATAAGCCGTTGGCCTAATACGAACTAATGTTGCTGCATGTAATATAGCATGACCCCAAGCAGAAGTTGGGAGTTTTGATTTCATAAGTAATGGTCTTGCAATTAGTTTAAGACGCTTAATAAGCGATTATGCTAGACCATTTTGTGTATGTACATGTGAAACTGAATGTTCGACCTCAATTCAATTGCCATACAATATTCGTCGAATGCTTGGGATCTAAACTCACCGAGCGTTGTCAAGACGAATTGCCTTGATTGAATTATCAGGGAATTGAGCTCGTAATTTTATTATTTGAGCAAGTAGCCTAGCAAATGCCACATTTCTAGTTGAAAGTAAGCTCACATGGGACCATCTAGTAGACGCATCAATTAATACCATAAAGTATCGAAATGGTCCACATGGTGGATCTATTGGTCCGCAAATATCTCCTTGAATTCTTTCTAGAAAAGATGGAGATTCAATGCTAACTTTCGTACTTGAAGGTCTAGTGATTACCTTTCCTTGTGCGCAAGCATCACAAGAGATTTCATTTGCTAAAAGAATCTTCTGGTTCTTTATGTTATGTCCGTATGAAGTATTGAGTATTCGACGCATTTTAGTTGCTCCAGGATGTCCAAATCTTTCATGCCAGAGCATAAAGATCTTTGGGTCATTGAACTTCAGGTTCATGACATGATTTGCCTCAATTGCTTTTATGAATGTGTAATACATTCCAGACGATAATGTCGAGAATTTTTCTTTTGTTTGCTTCTGGCCAGACACAAAAGAATTTATACAAAGGTACTCATTATTACCTTCTTGCATTGTGTCAATGTGATATCCATTGCAGCGGATATCCTTAAAACTTAGTAAATTCCTTCTCGATTTACTAGAGTAAAGTGCATAATCTATAACTAATTTAGTATTATTTGGTAAAACAATACATGCTCTTCCGGAGCCTTCAATGATGTTTGATACACCTGATATGGTATTAACATTATCTTCTGCTAATGTTAATTTGAGAAAGTATTTCTTATCTTGGAGAATGGTGTGCGTAGTTGCACTATCAGCTAGACAAATATCACAAGCATCCATTGTAATTTCTGTAATAATTTAAAGGAACTTTTTAGAAATAAATTCATTTATTATGAAATAACCATTCCAAAAATAATTAGTTCAAAAGCAAATCATCATACTGAAAAAATTCCCAAGCAAAGAAAATAACAAAGCAACAATTCTCAAACTAATCAATATCGTCTAACACACCACCCCAATCAAGTGATCAATATCTCCTTTTGGATGAGCAAAGAAATCAGAGACATCCCAGTGAGTCGTATCAAGTGGACCATCATAATCAAGGACATTAGTTTCAATCTTTTCTTTTCCCTTGATTGATTTCTGATAAAGGTCCACGAGATGTTTTGTCGTACGACATGTACGTGACCAGTGCCCATTCATGCCACATCTATGGCATTTATCTTCCCTTTTGGATGGATTACTATCATTGGATGCTTTGTGCCTTTTGTTGTTGGATATTTCTCTATGTGTTGTGCCACGTCCAAAACCACATCCATGTCCATATCCGCGTCCACGTCCACGCTTGTGTCCGCGGCCACGTCCACGCCCATTTCCATGATTGAATGTAGCATTGGCTTGACGTCTTTGCGGAACGATGGAGTCGTAATTCGTGGTTTCGCATGAGCAACTCATTATTTTGCTCAGCGACCAATAAACAAGATATGAGTTCAGAGTATTTTTTGAAACCACGCTCTCGATATTGCTGTTGCAAGATCATATTTGAAGCGTTGAACTTGAAGAATGTTTTCTCAAGCATATCTTCATCAGTTTTTTTTCACCACAAAGCTTCAAAGTAGAGCTGATTCTGAACAACTCTGAATTATAGGCACTCACGCTTTTAAAATCTTGCAAGCGAAGACGTATCCATTCGTGTCGGGCTCTAGGGAGGACTACAGTCCTCTGGTGGTCAAACCTCTCTTTTAAACTTTTCCATAACTCACTTGGATCTTTGACGGTGAGGTACTCAACTTTTAAATCATCATGGAGATGACGACGAAGGAATATTAGTGCCTTTGCATGATCCTGCTGGGATTCTTTGTTTCCTTCTTTTATTGTCTCACTAGACCCTTTGAGATCAAGTGGATATCGGCATCAAGAGTCCATGATAAATAGTTCTTGCCAGAAATATCAAGTGCAACAAACTCAAGCTTGGTGATATTGGCCATATGTAAATCTACATAGTAAAAATAAAACAAGTCATTTTTAACATAAAATTAAAATTTTCTTGAATTTAGAGTTTTAAAAGTTATTAAAATTCATTAATAACTTGAAGTGGATATTGACTCATATAGAGTTTTAAAAATATTTTTTGTTGTATTCATGGTATTGGAGTGCAATAATTAAAATTATTTAATATAACATAAAATCACATTTGTATTTAAAATTTATGCTACTTCAAGAGCATAATAATTTATGATATTATTTTGTATCAATATTCTTCAGAAATATTGTATTATCATGGGAGATTTAATACGAATATGACTTGTTCTTTTAGAACAAGTGTATTTGTCAATAGTATTGCAATTTAATTGTGCTACTTCGGGAGCAATAATTTTAAGAAAAAAAAATACACGAAAAAAAAGAATAGTACAAAATGGAATAAATTAAAAGCTTCTTCAAGAGCATTTACAATATTCTTCAGGAATATTGTTTTGTGTTTTCCCTCATAAATTTACATAAAAACTTAGATCTCGTAATGTTCTTCAGGAACACATCATATTTAATTAGAATATGACGAGATAATATTATATTTGTTCAAGAGCTACAACACATATTTTATCTTAATAATCTTCTGGACTATTAAGAATTGTTAGATCTTGTTTCTTCAGGAAACAACTTCGATTTGATAATAGATTTCTTAGATCATCATATATATTATTTATGTATGATGATAGTGAAATCAGAATAATTAGTATAGAATATATGAAATATGCATATAATCTATATTAAATTAATAATTAAATAATTGATTCTAAATTATTGATGAATTACAAAATCGATATGCCCAAATAAATCAAAGAAAAAAAATTCAACAACAAGATAAATAATAAAATTGATTTTTTTTCACTGCCATAAGAAATAAAAGATGATCTCTATCACCTAAAAAGTGTAGATCCAGGCAACTTTTTTTTTTTTTTTTATAAACGACAATATTAAGACTCTCACCATAACGTTGTACAGTATGAACCTTCTGGTTGACAAAAAGTCGTTTGTGTTGCGGATCTACAATTTTTTTTTTTTTGGAAGAAGAATACAAACGGACAACTTAAAACACAAAGATAAAAGAAAATCAGAACACAATACCTTATGTGAAAATTGCTAAAAAACATTCTGAGAGAGATCGTGCTGATAACGTGTTGTGAATTAGAGAGAAAAGGGAGGAAAATGAAAGAGAAGAAGAAAATAGTGTGTATTATTATGAAGGCCAAAGACCTATATTTATAGGTACACCATTAGGGTTTAGGGGGCATAAAGGTCATTCATACATTAATTACAACAAATTGTATTTTTTGATTCATTTCGTGATCGAGTAAAATGTTGCAAAAAAATCAAACCTCGGAGGGTTAATTACCTTAAATTTAGTGTATGTAATTATCCCTTTCATTAATATATATAAGCTGAATTTTGTGCAACAACTATGTTCAGTTACCTGTTCGAACGGCAATGCAAGGAAAGTTTCCACTTAATGGAACGTATTTCCAAGCCAACGAGGTGATTGATCCTCTTGCTAAAAATACTGTCCTGTGTTACCTAATGCTTCGATAAAAGAAAAAAAATCATCTTTGGCATTCATTTTAAGTTTAAGTGCATATGCATGTGGCGTTTTTGAGCAGGTCTTTGCTGATGATGAGTCGTGCGAATTACCTATTAAAGTTTCACGAGCATCCATACTAGATCTTCCACGCGCGACTTTATACTGTGGAAACAACCTGTCAACAATATGCAAAGGTGAAGATTAAATGCTACTATATATATATATATTTATATATATATATATATATATATATATATATAATTTATGTATTTAGGGCAAGTGTTTTTTTAGTATTATTTTCTGTTAAAGCAGGTATGAAAACTCATGAAGTTCAGAGTTGCTTCCATAGAGGTACGCCCTCTTGTAGAATTACAAAATCCAACAAGAGATTATTTGGCTCATAAAATACATAATATTATTTATTCCATGAAACTAATATATATATATATATATATATATATAATAGCATTCTTTTATACGAGATATCTTTTATGTTATGTTCATACAACATGGCAATAACTTGTCAAACCTTAATCTGGGGGATAATTGCAAAATTACACTTGAGGTTTGACCTAAGTACAAAAAAAGCAGTGAACTTTGAATATTCATAGATAACCACTGAAGTTTAGAGATGTTTAAATCTTGCACTTATCATTAATGAGGCAAACTCATCAAATATTTTTATAATTCCACCCCTAAACTTTTCTAGATAACTTTCCTTATTACTTACTGTTGCATTATCAACATTTCTAAATATTACAAATAATAAGGTGAAAAGTTGGAGATAATTGTAATATTTATTAAGGATGTAATTGTGAAATATTTGATAAGATATGTTGTGGCGAAATATAAGATGGTACGATACTTGTATTTTTCATAGTTGGATTTTGTAACTTTTTTTTTTCGAGATTAGTTTTTTTGCAACTACTTAAACTTGTGTAACTACTTAAACCTGAGGTAAGTCTTGATTATTCCTAAATCATCTTAAGTTGTCTTTTTAAGAGCCTACTTTCTGAAACAGGATACCTCTGTTTCCGAAGGTTTAACAGGAAAACAAGGGAGCCTAAACCTCTTTCAGCAAGATTTTATTTTCCATTAAGGAAAAACAACACGGAGAAACTTGAATTTGAAGAAAATAACACTTGATGATTTGGTTATAAGTTCATATGTATAAAAAAAAAATTATCTTAAAGTGCATTTTGTTGGAATTGAAGGTAGGAAAAAGTTTCATGATCACTTGAGAAGTATATGTATCGGATACGTACTCTTATACGTTGCAAAATTCATGCTTTTGTAAGTGAAGATAATAAGTGATGCAGCGGCTATATGAACAAAGTGCAACGATAAACAATAATAAACACGACACAATCTGTTGATTCTAAGAATACCCGGAAAGAGATGCAGAGTTGAGGAAAAACCCTTGTTTTCTTATAATAAGAATCAAAATAAAACAATCGTCTTTTCCAAGTCTTGCAGCAACATATAAATAGTAAAAATTAAAAGGAATCCTAATAGCAAAAGGAAACTTGGTCCAAATCTAAAAATATAAAAATACCAAGTAAAAGATAAGTACTAAAATAAATTATTTCCTTCCTACGCACACGCTGCTGAGGCGTGACTGGTAACAAGCGATCGAATTTCTCCAAATATGCTAAGGCTGCTTCATCTCCATCATTCTCCCCGAGTGAGAAAAGATTCATCCCCGAATCTTGCACGGCTTCATCTCCAGAGGAATGGTCGCCAGAATAAGGGATCAAATGTTTCACATTAAAAACAGAGAGGGGTGCTTTAACCAATAAGAATTCAGGTTAATCTTCACGACGATTTCCACGGGACCAATCTTACGAGCAGACAATTTAGAATACTCATACGCCTGGTAGCGATCGCGAGTCAAAATTGCCCAAACAAAATCACCAACTTCAAAATCAACAATAGGGCGATGCTGATCAGCAGTAGATTTATGCTTGGCATTAGCATAGAGCAACCGAGCACGAGTAGAAGCATGGAGCTGCTGTAAATCAGGTCAGAACATCCGAACGCACCGTCGACGGCAGAGCTAAAAGATCAACTAGGCCGCGTGGAATCACAGAATACACCACCTGAAACGGACAATAACCCGTACTTTTTATTGACAGCGGAATTATGAGCAAACTCGGCTTGACAGAGCTTCGTATCCCATGATTTAGGTTGATCACCAACCAAGCATCGTAGCAGATTACCTAGAGACTGATTCACGACCTCCGTTTGGTTGTCCGTTTGTGGATGGTACGCACTACTAAAGTCCAACGGAGTATTAGCCATACGCCACATACTACGCCAGAAATGCCCCAGAAATAGAGTATCTCTATCAGAGACAACGGAGGAGGGCCAACCATGAAGGCGATAAATATCATGAACAGACAATTGAGCCACATAGACATAATTTGACGTTCGCTTGCACGGAATGAAGTGCACTATATTCGAAAATCGATCCACCACCACAAAAATGGAATCATGACCACGCTGAATGCGGGGTAAACCCAAGACAAAATCCATGCTAATGGCAGCCCAAGGACGAGAAGGCACCAGAAGAGGGCGATACAAACACGCATTGGTGGCAGCGCCTTTAGAAATGTGGCAAACCCGACACCGTTCCACAAAGCGTATCACATTACGCCTGTAATATCCGGATTCGACTACTGCTGTTTAATGTTATTTTATCCGAGTTATGTTGTATTGTGTGGAATCTGTACAGTATGGATAAAATAAATGAAGGCTGTATTGGTATAATTGTCTTACTTGGTCGACAATTGCAGTTGAGGATATAATGTGTCGTGTATACATATTCGGTATATTGAGACGACGAGCAAGATCAGTGTAATAGAATCCATAACGTACGTTAAGCATATGAGCTTACGTACGTTAATCCCCAACAGTTACGTACGTTAACGTGAGGTCTTTACGTACGTTAAAGTATCAGGTGAGATATAGTTGGCTGATCAGAGAGGACCTTGTCAAGCGTAGCGTACGTTAAGCATAGGAGCTTACATACGCTAAGACACAGACGTAACATACGTTACGTAGAGTGCATAACGTACGTTATGAAGAGAATCGGACAGGATCAGGCTATGGCCGACAGGTGGGTCCCTTGGTCGGCAGCTTTCGGCGCAGAACGTGGACGGGTGAGTCAATGTCGTGTATTACGTACGTTATGGACTACCCATTACGTACGCTAAATGGATATTTACTGTAGCAAGTCAACGTATGTATTACGTACGGTATGGCCTATGCATTACTTACGTAAACGATCGAACGAAACAAAGCAGTGAGTTCTGGAATGATGTTACGTACGCTATGAAGGACCTGTAGCATACGTAAGGAGCATTACATACGTTAATGTGGATTGGTAACGTACGTAATGAGCGCTGCAGATTATAAATTAAGAATCGGTTTCTCATTTCTTCACGAGAACAAAACCATTCCTTCCTCCAAAATTCGTCCCTATGAGTATGGTAGTGAAGATAAACCTCTACTATATTGGATATAAGCTTGGAAACATTGATTTGAGGCTTGGATATGAAGATATGGTTGATCCTTGATGTGTTTGATGGTGTGTTCATGTTCTTGAGGTATGTTGTTGAATTCTACACCTTGATTTCAGATTCTTGGTATTGTTATCCATATTTGATTCATATGATGATGATTATAGTGGTGTTGATATGACTCTTAATGTTATAAGAAGTGTATATTGAAGAATATGATGATACATGACTTGGATTATGAGTTGGATGATTATCTACATGTTAAAGGATATCGAATTATGTTGTTTGATGACCATGAACATGATTTCGAATCACTTAGTGTTCTTGAGGAACTCTTGATAAATAGAACATAGCAAGACGGTCGTATGTTGAATTATCGGTATTTTTAGATATGAAGATCGAACATTCGTTAGGTCGTGTTGATTGTAGTGGTACAATTCGTATATTCTTGATGAAATACGAATCATGATAAACAATCTGGAATCCGGAAAGATTGTGATTGATCATCGAATATGATTTCCTTTACATTCGTATTCGTAATCGTATTGTGGTTGTGAATTCGTAATTGATTGAGTTGGATTGTTCGGACTTGTGGTCAATCGAGATATTGTAAAATCGTTGGGTTTGTTGACCGGTTATATTGATTGTTAGTACCGATTATCGGATTTCAGTTTGTATTGTGGATATGAGTTCGTAATGGTTTGAGTTATACTATTTGGTTTTGTATATGATCGAGGTGTCGTTGAACCGTTGAAATTGATTGGTTGGTTATGTCGGTTATTGATTGTTATTGGATTGTTGTTTATCGATTATTGCAATAGGTTGTGATATTTGATCATTGGTTAGAAAAGTGTGTTGCGATCGTGTTCGAGAATGTTCGTGAATTGCATTGGTCAGAGCCGAGAAGCTGTCGAAGGCAATGGGATTGGTAGCGGCTTCATCATCGTCGTGTCGATATCGAGGCAAGTTATTACTTGCACAGTTTATAATATTTAATGAATGGTTTCAGTTTCATTCGTTTGTAATTCGTACAACAATGATTATAATTGTGAACACTGAAGATTTGGGAGTGTACGTTGTTTTAGTTTTTTGAGAATTTAAATCATAATGTATATGATTTACTTTTGTTATTGGTATACTTGGGTATCGAGGATACATTGTGATAAAGACATGAATTATCTACAGTCCGTGACATTTTGGACCGTCGAATATTGAGTATAATGGTTGGTGATGGTTTAGACATCGATATTGCTCTCGAAGGACTCGGGGCAAGTACTCTAATCATTTTTGTCATTTTGTGTCGATTATGTTGTGATACATTCGTGTATTATTCTTGTCATGCATTTGTGTATTGTTTACATGCATTTGTGCGTTGTTGTCATATGTCCACCATGTAACACCCCGAGATATTCGGAGTATATTACAGCGCCGTGGAGCCCTACATGGGGCCCACTAGGCTACAACAAGAAAACACCACTCGACTAACCATCTCGGTTTGCGAGTACACACATTTAAACAATATGACACATAAAGATACGCCCGGAGCAACCGGCGAAATAAGTATCATCCGACAATGTAACAATTTAAAGTAATACAATACGGAGTTTGAAATAACAAGGCCTAAGTACTCGCGAGTACAATCTATAAGTTTATAATTGTGAGAACAACCATATCGAAATGGACAAAAGAAATAAGAAGACCCAAATGCACATGTCAACGACCCTGGCCAACATCCTCGTACTGTCCCGGTGCTCGCTCGTCCGGATAATCATAACCTGAAATCCATAATAAAATTTTCCCCAAAACGGGTCCCCAAAGGGGTTAGCAATTACGCTAGTACAAGTAATCAAGGCAAACCAATCGCTTACACATTTCATAGTACATGCACCAATATCAATTTCAAAAGCCAAAACTAGACATGTCTTTTCCGGAAATAAACAGTCAAACAATTTGCCTTGGGAACAGGGTAATACCATTGATCCCGCCCGAGGCCTCTAAGGACCCTCCTGAGCTGGCCATCTCGTAAAACAAAACACGCACATGCATCGCCTTGGGAACAGGGTAATACCATTGATCCCGCCCGAGGCCTCTAAGGACCCTCCCGAGCTGGCTAGCTAAACAAACTCATGAATCCAGGACTCAACCCTTTGGACTCCCTCCGTGATCCCGTCGGACCATCCCGAGATGAGAAAATCACACACAAAATACATTACCATTCCACGTTAAGCATAAAGGTTTCCAAAAATACTTGCCTTGAATAATTGATGACGCAACGAACGGAAAAGATAATCACCGACGGACGCTAGGAATCAACGGAATCGAACCTAATGATTCGAAGAACATAATCACAACCAACTCTAGACGAATACGAAAATGGAATACACCCGAAAACACGCCTACGATTCATGTATATTCGTACAAAATAACAATGAGGGCGGACCACAACCAAACCCTCTCGATTTCGCAAAACCATGAAAATATATCATGAATTCGTAGGGAAACTAATGATATTGACAAGATTAATCATAATCATCATGAATCCACCAACATAACGGAACGAATCGGACGAAAATCCCAAAACCCCCAATTTATCGAAAAGTAGGGTTCTAAGAGATTTTACCTTGGATTAGGATGAAAGATTCGTGTTGATGTTGTTATAATACACCAAGAACTCAAGGAAGATGTTGGATGGGATGATTGGAAGAAGAAATCGCCAAGAATCGCCCAAAATCGCCAAAGGAGCTCTAAGCCGCGGGGAGGAGAGGAAATGAACGTAATACGTTCATCTGGGTCAACTCCCTGGTTTATATAGCCAGGGAGTGTTAGCGTGCGCTAATCCTCCTGGTTAGCATGCGCTAACGGGATAAAACTACAGGTCAAATAATTAGCGTCCTAGTCCAGTAGCCAGATTTCTGGTCGTTAGCGTGCGCTACTCCAAACGTAGCGTGCGCTAATAACCTCTCGGTAGCGCGTGCTATCGTCCCATAGCGTGCGCTACCTGGACATCATTCGAGTCCAGAAGCAACTGTCAGTACACACCTGATCCGGTTAGCGCGTGCTGTCGACCAAACGTAGCGTGCGCTAAAATGTATCGGTAGCGCGCGCTATCGACCAATAGCGTGCGCTACCTGGGCATCAGTCGAGTCCAGTGGCAAACTGTCCAGTACTGGACACTCACACTAGCGCACGCTACCGGGCGTCTCAGCGTGCGCTAATCCCCGACATTAGCGCGCTAGACAACGTAGCATACGCTAATCCATCAGTCCAGAGGGCTGGAATCAGCACTGCCACTCCCAGGGCTGCTCTCTAGCGAGCGCTACGAAGCAGTCGTAGCGTGCGCTACTAAGGAACATCTAGCGCGCGCTATACATAAAAAATAGCGTGCGCTAGGTATGAAATATAAACGGTCCAAAACACCGGAATACGAACGAAACGTGAAACGGAGGTGTCGCCGACGAAGGGGGTTTTCCGCTTCGGGAAGAAGGGAAAGTTGAGCCCGAGATTTATTGGTCCCTTTGAGATTCTAGAGAGGGTAGGTGATTTGGCGTACCGTTTGGCGTTACCTCCGACCTTGAGTCACGTTCATAGCGTTTTCCATGTTTCCCAGCTGAGGAAATATGTTCCGGATCCTAGTCACATCATCGATTATGGTGAGATTGATGTTGCCGGGGATATTACTTTTGAGGAGCGTCCTTTGAAGATTTTGGAGCATCGTGAGAAGCGACTGAGGCATAAGACCATCCCTTTGGTCAAGGTGCAGTGGTCGAGACATGGTGTCGAGGAGGTAACTTGGGAAACCGAGGATAGTATGCGTGCTAGGTACCCTGAGTTGTTTGTTTCTTAAGTTTCAGGACGAAACTTATTTTTAGAGGGGTAGAATGTAATATCCGCATTTTCTTTTCCCAGTATTTTCATTTTTTCGGTGTATTTCTCGTTTTTAGCGACCCTCGTGTAACCGTATTAATTTTTGAGAATAATTGTTTCGAGACTTTTTGTCGTCCAGTTCTACGTTTATTGGTTCTTCCGTCGTTTATTGATCTGATTCTCGTAATTGTTGTCGGAACCGCCCTTTCGGGGTTGCCGTGGATCCATTCTATGTTATTATGCGTTTTGAGATGTTCGGTTTGATGTTTCGTTCATGTTCCGGTATTTTGGACCGTTAATATTTCGTGCCTAGCGCGTGCTAATCTTTCTACATAGCGCACGCTAGGGATCCCTTAGTAGCGCACGCTACGTCTGCTTCGTAGCGCGCGCTAGCGAGCTGAGCCCTGGGAGTGGCAGAGAACTTATTTCTGATTCCAGTCATCTGGACTAGCGGATTAGCGTATGCTACGTTATCTAGCACACGCTAATGTTGGAGGACTAGCGCGCGCTAGGTGTCCTGTAGCGCGCGCTAACGCGACTGTCCAGTACTGGGCAGTTTGTTCTGGACTCGTTCAGGTGCCCAGGTAGCCCACGCTATAGCTCGATAGTGCATGCTACCGAGTCTTTGTTCTAGGACAGTGAGTTCTAGACTGTAATATAACTAGGTAGCGCACTCTAACCCTTAGCCGTTAGCGCGCGCTAAGCCGTGTGGCTATAAATACCCAGGAGTTGACTTTGGACGGATCTATTTCTCATTTCACCTCCTTCCCCCGCGGCTTTGGCGATTTGAGCGATTTCTTCCTCCAATCATCTCAACCATCATCTTCTTTGAGTTCTTGGTGTATAATATCAACATCAACACGGATCTATCATCCTAATCCAAGGTAAATCTTCTAAGAACCCTACTTTTGGGTAAATTGGGGGTTTTTTGATTTTTTTCTTCGATTCTTCCCGTATTGTTGATTAATTCATGATGAATATAATTAATCTTGTGAGTATTCTTGGTTTCCCTACGGATTCATGGTATATTTCGTGGTTTTTGCGTAATCGAGAATGTTTGGTTGTGGTCTGCCCTCGTTGTTGTTCTTGTACGGATATACATGAACCGTAGGCAGGTTTTTGGGTGCTTTCCATTTTCCGTATTCGTCTAGGAATGGTTGTGATTGTATTCTTCGAATCGTTAGGTTCGGTTTCGATGATTCCTCGCAGTTATGTGTGACTCTTCCTTCCCGTTCGTGTCACCGTCTATTAATCGAGGCATGTCCCTTATGAACTTACAATCTTAATGTAGTAGTATTGCATGAGAATTATGTGTGTGTGTATGCTCACTATGGGTTAGACCCGACGGGGTCTCGGTAGGGGTCCATGGAGGGGTGTATCCGCGAGCTTACTTTTAACCACTATGGGTTAGATCCGACGGGGTCTCGGTAGGGGTCCACGGAGGGTGGATCCACGGTTAATTGTGGTGTATTTCACAAATGTGTTTTGATATTGGCGTTTCCGGAAATGTGTGTTTCAACCGATGTTTTCATTATTGCATGCTTTGACTATATGTATAAGATGTAAGTTGTTCATTTGGTTACTTGTACTAGCATAATTATTAACCCCTCTGGGGACCCGTTTTGGGGAAATTCGTTTTATGAATTTCAGGTCAGGTTCATCGAGACGAACGGGCGTTGTACCAGTATGCGGATGATGGCCGTGCGTGATGATTGTGCACGAGTGGTGTCTTATCGTCTTCTATTTTTTTACCATTTGTGGGTTTGTAAACTAATAAAAGTACTCGAGTACTTAAGAGTTCTTGTTTGTCCGGATTGTATCGTTGTCTATTGTGTTTGTGTCGGATGATTGTGTTGTGTTTGACCGGTTGAACCAGGTGGATTATTTTTGTTTTGCGTCTTTATGACGAGGTGTTATTTTGTTGTTTCCGCGAGTCGATGAGTATGATGGTTGTTTAGCCTGGTGGTTCCCATATAGGGATTCACGGCGCTGTAATATACCTCGAATATCTTGGGGGTGTTACACGAACGAGCCGAGGGAGCATATGAAAAAGAATTTATTAAATGTTGTTTTCTTTATGTCCTGTTTTGAAACTTTTGGGGAAACTTTGACTAGAAATATTAAATTATGATTTATTTTCTTCCGCTGCAATTTTTTACCTCGTATTTATGATGAAATGCTACCTTATTTAAAGGTATTTATTTTCACGACATTGTAGCGACTCGACTTTGTAGGCGAGAATTTTTTATATTCTCAAGAAAATTATTTTTCTCAAAATTTACCTTTTATTTATTTTCCCCATTATTTACCCTAGAAAGTGAGGGCGTTACATAGTGGTATCAGAGAGGGTTTTACCTTTCTGTAGACTCGCTAAAATGTAAAAGTATCATATGCTCTCAGCTTCGCCACTTCGTCACTCCGCCTGAGGTACCGAATTTTAGTCATTAATCATGCATATGTCATTTCATTTTACTTATATAATTATTTATGTATGTACGAACTGTTAGAACGGCCAAACCTAGGATGACGCCACGTAAGAAGGTCCCAGCTACTTTTGACTCGCTTCTCCTAGCGCGTAAGGACTGGTGGGACGACCCTAGTCTACCAGAAAATGCACCACACTACGTCATTAATAGGCTGAGTAAGTGGCTAAAATATGGGAAACAAGGTTCCATCACTCGCCAGCTAGAGCACCTGATGGAGAAGTTATCCGAAGACTGGAGTTGCTGCATCTTCCGACTTTGGAAAAAGGCCATCAAGAGATCGCTAGAAGAGCGAGAGGCCACAGATGATTTCCAATTCATCGCTAGACGCCTACTGGATCTGTATGCTCGAGAGGACATTCCAACTGCAAATTGGGATGCCGACTCTACGGACGAGGAAGACTCGGAGGAGGATCCCTAAGAAGATCCAAAGGAAGATCGAGAAGAAGTTGTCGATGAAATCTCAAGGATGGATCCCCCCCGAAAATATGAAGGAGGTTTTCATGGCAGACATCGAGTCTGACGATGAAGTCACTTTCTGGATTGAGCCGCGACCCCTTAGTCACATTGTAGAGATTATTAGTAGTGATGATGGGGAGTAGTACGTGTAGACTCGATAACTATCAACGTGAAGATAGAGATTAATGATCATAGCTTCTTAGCCAACTTGCACATAGTGGAACTTAGCCATTTTGATGTCATTTTGGGTATGGATTGGTTGGACAAACATAGAGCTGTAGTCGAATGCTCCGAAAGGATAGTAACTTTATGTCCATCTATTGATGTCAAGACCGTATTCGAGGGAGTTAGACACAACAGTTCCCCGAAGGTGATATCAGCCATGAAAGCGGTGAAGATGTTGAAGAATCGTAGTTGCCAAGGATTCTTAGTGAACGTGATGGAGAAAACAACTTCGGAGAAGATGGTAGCTGATGTACCTATCGTCAAAGAGTATCCAGATGCCTTTCCCGAAGACTTGCCCGGAGTTCCACCGAATCGTCAAGTTGAGTTCTCGATTGATCTAGTGCCAAGAGCGGCACCAATATCAAAGGCTCCCTATAGGATGGCGCCTAAGGAATTGCAAGAGTTGAAGGTACAACTCCAGGAACTGCTCGACTCTGGATTCATCCGACCGAGTGTTTCGCCATGGGGTGCGCTAGTGCTCTTCGTGAAGAAAAAGGACGGAAGTTTGAGGATGTGCATTGACTATCGTGAACTTAATCGACTTACGATAAAGAATAAATATCCACTTCCTAGAATAGAGGACCTATTCGATCAACTTGGAGGATCGGGAGTATTTTCGAAGATAGATTTGAGATCCGGATATCACCAGCTGAGGATTAAGGGTGATAATATCCCGAAGACCGCATTTCGAACTCGTTATGGACACTATGAATTTATAGTGATGCCATTTGGTTTGACTAATGCGCCAGCGGTATTCATGGACCTCATGAACCGTTTATTTCAACCTTATTTGAATAAGTTTGTCATTGTGTTCATAGATGACATACTTGTATATTCAAAGACCAAGGTTGAACATGAGCAGCATCCTAGAACAGTATTGGGCATACTGCGCAAGGAGAAGTTATATGCGAAGTTCAACAAGTGTGAATTTTGGCTTAACCGAGTTGCATTTTTGGGATATGTGATCACTTCTAAAGGAATTGAGGTTGACTCGATTAAGGTAGAAGCAGTCAATGATTGGAAAGTACCGAGTAATGCGAATGAAGTTTGCAGCTTTTTGGGATTAGCCAGTTATTATCGGAGATTTATCGAGGGATTTTCGAAGATAGCTGCACCGATGACTAAGTTGACTAGAAAGGGAGAAGTTTTCTTATGTAATGAGAAATGCGAAAAGAGTTTCCAAGAACTTAAGCGAAGATTGACTGCTGCACCAGTTTTGACGATTCCCGATCCGACGAAAGCGTTCGTCATCTACAGTGATGCATCCAAGCAATGTTTGGGATGTGTATTGATGCAAGAGGGCAAGGTAGTTGTCAATGCTTCGAGACAGTTGAAACCGCACAAGCTGAACTACCCTACTCATGATTTGGAATTAGCTGCGGTAGTTCATGCCTTGAAGATTTGGAGACATTACCTTTATGGAGGTAAGTGTGAAATTTATACAGACCAAAAAAGTTTGAAATATATTTTCACACAGAAGGAATTGAATACGAGGCAGCGCAGATGGCTTGAGTTGGTCAAAGACTACGATTGTACAATTCATTACCACCCTGGTAGAGCAAACGTAGTTGTGGATGCACTGGGCCGTAAGGCGAGAGGAGACCTGACTTGTTTGTTGACCAAGGAGGAACGCTTGGTCGAGGAATTTGCAAGGATGAACCTTGAGGTGGCTATACCATCGAGTCCGTCTGAGTCATTATTGGCTAGTTTGGTGGTACAACCAACCTTGAGGGACGACTTCTTAGTCAAGATGAGAGAACATACTCTTTCAGGTGAGGATAAGAGTTTCAGCGTGTCCGATGATGGAATGATGTATTATGAAGGGAGAATTTGTGTGCCCAATGTTGTTAAGTTGAGAGAAGCGATACTAAAGGAGGCACATAATACCCCGTATACAGCACACCCTAGGAGTACCAAGATGTACGAAAACCTTAAGGGGACATTTTGGTGGGAAGGTTTGAAAAGAGATGTGGCAGACTTTGTCAGAAGGTGTATAGTTTGTCAACAAGTGAAGGCAGAACACCAACGCCCTTTTGGATTACTTAAATCACTTCATATTCCAAAATGGAAATGGGAACACATTACGATGGACTTTGTGGTTGGTTTACCTTGAACGGAAAGAGGAAACCACGCTATTTGGGTTGTTGTCGACCGAATGGATCAGTATGCTCAGCTTTATATCAGGGAGATTATTAAGTTGCATGGAGTGTAGTCTCTATAGTATCCGACATGTATACTCGTTTCACATCGCGTTTTTGGGAGAGTTTGCAAGAAGCCTTGGGAACGCAGTTGAATTTTAGTACGGTCTATCATCCTCGGACTGATGGTCAGTCCGAGAGGACCATCCAGATCCTTGAGGATATGTTGCAACCATGTGTGCTAGATATGGGAAATAATTGGGAACGACTGTTGCCTTTGGTAGAATTTGCTTACAACAACAGTTACCAGTCGACGATCGGTATGGCACCGTATGAAGCCCTATATGGTAGGAAGTGTCGATCACCACTGTATTGGGATGAGGTAGGTGAAAGGAGGATTTTGGGTCCCGAGATAATCGAACAGACAGTTGGCATGGTGGATCAAGATAGCACATGATCGTCAGAAGTCTTACGCCGACAAGCGTAGGAAGGATCTCGAATTCTGTGTTGGCGACAAGGTATTCCTGAAGGTATCCCCTACCAAGGGAATTGTTCGTTTTGGTCCGAGGAGCAAGTTGAGACCGAGATACATTAGACCGTTCGAAATTCTCGAGCGGATTGGAGAGTTAGCTTACCGTTTGGCTTTACCCCCAGAACTTTCGGCTGTGCACAACGTTTTTCACGTATCATTGTTGAGAAAGTATGTGCACGATCCCTGCCACGTCATCAACTATACCGCCGTGGAGATGAACAAAGACCTTACCTATGAAGAACAACCAGAACTGATTCTCGACCGAGCAGTCCGACAATTGAGGAACAAAGAGAACGTGTTTGTCAAGATACAATGGCGTAACCACAGTAAGGATGAAGCTACTTGGGAGCGCGAAGAAGAACTTCAAGCTCGTTATCCGAATTTCTTCAATCGAGGTATATCATTTATTTTCGAGAATGAAAATTTTTCTAAGAGGGGTAGGATGTAATACCCGCCATTTTTATAATGCAATATTATTATTTTATAATAATATTATAATGTATTTCATGATATTTAATTCAATTTAAAGGATCATGAATATTTATTTCGACGTATCACAAGTCCTATCCCGAGTCATTTTTGTCAGTTACATTCTAGTAGTCATTTACTACTAATAATATTAATAATGCATTTTATTTCATTGAATCTCATTTCATTACCGAGTGAATAATTGTTGTACAATTACTTTCACTACACGTACAAGTCAACTTCATGTAATATCATTTAATAAGATCAGAAATTTTCATGATATCTCATATGTTCTAAACCCGAGTCAATTTGTCAAGTTGATTTCAGAACATTTAATATACGTCATTTTTTTGTTAATATAATAATTAAAGGTATTATTATTATTAATAATAATAATATTTAGGGTATTAATATTTTTACCAGTATCATTTCTATAACATCATTTATATTACTCTCGATATTATTATTAGTATCGATGTTATTAATACTACTGTTATTATTAATTTTATCATTATTGTTATTATTATTCTTATTCTCATTCTCATTCTTATTCTTATTATTATTATTAATATTATGATTATTATCAATGGCCCAAACATGTGCTGATCCAGAATAATATTAAAGCCCAAAATTAAACCCTAACCCTAATTCAATACAGTATAAATATACTGTCTCTGCAGTACAAAATACAATACACAGAATACACTCTTTTTCTTCCCAGTCGTCGTTCTTCATCCAGAAAACAAAAAAAGAAAAGAAAAATTACAATACAGAAATCTGCTGCAATCTACGTAGCAGAGAACGAGAGGATCCGATCCAATTCATCGTTCGATCAATTTCCAGTCGCGTTTCAACCGATTTCCATTCAATCTTCGAGGTAAAAAACTCAACAACCACCATCTTTGTATTCTATTCTAAGAGACCATGAATATGAAAAAAAAAATCATAGTACAAAAAAAAATATGAATTTTAATCTAACACAGTAACCACCAACCCAGAAATATCACGGCCAAAACCCTTCCTGACTGGAATCGGACTGCCACCGAGTTATCCACCAGGAACCGCCGCCACTGCACCCACCAGCATCAAACTCGGCCGAACTCATGGCCAAAACCGAAACATCTTCCAAATCCGAAACTTTCAACTCGATTCATTTCACCTTAGCCAATTTCAGAACAAACCCAAAACAAAATTTAATCAACTGAATCAAACCCGAATTCAATATTTTTTTACCTGCCTGAAAATCCCGAAATCGGGCCAAGCCCGCAACTGCAACCCAACCCCTATTAGGAACCCAGGATTAGAATCGGATCCCTCACCCGCGACTTGCCGGGATCTGCCGCGGCAAGTCGCACATCGCCGTCGGAACTTTTCTTTCGGTCGCGAGTCCAGAACCACCGTCGACCTTACCCGTTTTGCTTCTTCGGAACTGCCGCTATCCACCGGAGAACTGAGGTCGCCTTCACCTTCATTTTTTTTCCGCACCGCCGCTTTGGCCGAGTGTTTTGTTTCCGGCCGTCTGTGTGTGTGTGTGTGTGTGTAAATTACTGTGTGTGTGTATTGATTTTGCGGGAAATTTCTTCTGGCCGATCGGTGCGAGAGAGAGAGAGATGTAGAGAGAGAGGCGGGAGAGTAAGGATATGGGATGAGGAGAAGGGTTGTGTCAGTTGAGAACTGAGGATAAGGTATTTATACCCCCGAATTTTTGGGAGTATTCAATTTAGTCCTCCCAGTTTTCAGGAACTTTTAATTTAACCCCAGAAATTCGGGATACTTCAATTTAAACCCATTTTGATTTATAATTCTTCGATTTTAACCCAGTCAGCTTCTCATCTCTTATAATTTGACCCCAGTCAGCTTTTAAAATTCACTTCCAGTCCTATTTTGACCGAAACATTAAAATGTGGACTTTCAATTAATATTAATAATTAACCTGAAATTATGCATAAGTATTTTAATTTCAGTCATTAATAATGTTAACTCTTCGGTTAATATTAATTAGCAATTATAGTTTATTTTCAGTGATATTCGTATCCTTTCATTTATTATATAAATAATAAATTGCAAGGATTTTAATTATTATTATTATTATATGTAGACTTTGTCAAAGATTTACGGGCTTAGGACTGTGAATCGAGCACATTCATTTCAAACAGACATCATCATCATCATTTATTCCGGTGGGAATTTTCACTATCACTTTAATTGCTTTAATTGGACTGCATATGTGATATTCAATTCATGTTTATAAATTATGATATACGTCGTAAATCAGGCTCACCTGTATTCGTGTAAGATGTTATCTTAAGATTCATGTTGTGTGGGGACACCTGCACAACCCAGTATTCACATACGTGCTCGATTCATGTTATATGTGGTATTGCGTGTATGTTTCATGTTATTGCGGGGCACCTGCGCAACCTCAATATTCATGTTATGTGTGCTCGATTCATGCTGTACGTAATATTGTGAGTATGCATTCATGTTGAGGAAAGATATGATAGTTTATTCACGTTATGTTTTCCATGATATTGTATATTACTGTGATCAGTGAGATTTCCATGAGCTGAAGGAAGCTCACCCCCACCTTTATTGATCCCGCAGGTTGAACCGAGCCGGATGGACGAAGGAGCGAGCCGAGGGAGCATATGAAAAAGAATTTATTAAATTTTGTTTTCTTTGTGTCAATTGTTTTGAAACTTTTGGGGAAACTTTGACTAGAAATATGAAATTATGATTTATTTTCTTATTTAATGATGAAATGTTACCTTATTTAAAGGTATTTATTTTAACGACATTGTAGCGACTCTACTTTGTAGGCGAAAATATTTTATATTCTCAAGAAAATTATTTTTCTCAAAATTTACCTTTTATTTATTTTCCCCATTATTTACCCTAGAAAGTCGGGGTGTTACACTAATGAACAAACTTGTGACCGCTCAGTCACAGATTAAGACTCCGCGGATGAAGGAGTCTGCTCTTGTGATTTCTTCTAGACCTCGGAGGTCTAAGAACAACAAGAAAAAGACCAAGAAGCAGACTGGACCACATGTCAAAGACTTCAAGGGAAAGGGCAAGGCCCCAATGGTTCCGAAGAACAAGAAGAAGAAGGATGCTTGTCTCAAATGTGGTGAGCTGGGCCACTGGGCTAGAGACTGTCCGATTCTTTATGGCACTTCAGGTACAGAACTTTTAGTTTTGGAAACAAATAGTTCTGCTACTGTATTTTCTACTTCCTAGACACTGGATTCTGGTGCTAGTTCTCATATTTGTACCGTGAATCACGACCTGGAATAAAATAGGAAGCTTGGAGCTGGAGAAGTTATGATCACAGTCGGAAGCGGGCATAGTGTCAAGGCAACCGACATAAGATCACTTCTTTTGGGTTTAGAATCCGGCTTTGTTTTGACTTTAAAAGATGTACTTGTATTGTCCAAGGGGCACAAAAACATTGTATCCATTCCGGTCATGGACCAAAAAGGCTTTTCATTTTTCATTGGTGATGGTTTCTGAAAAATTTATTTCAGAAATAAACTAGTGGGTACTGCTACATTGTTAAATGGATTGTATCATCTAAATATCAGCAACAAAGTAGTTGTGAATACTATGATTAGAAAACGTGGTAGGGATGAAACCAATCAAGTTTTGAAATGGCATCTTAGACTTGGTCATGTTGGTCAGACCATGGTTTACAAGATGGAAAAAGATAGACTTATGGGTCCATTGGGATCGGATCCCTTTTCTACTTGTGAATCTTGCCTTAAAGGCAAAATGACTAATTCCCCCTTCACAGGGACTTATGAAAGAGCCGCTGATAAATTGGTATTAATCCATACCGATGTATGTGGTGCTTTGGAAGCAGCACGTGACGGATATCAATATTTCATTACGTTTACAGATGATCATACTAGGCATGGTTATGTATACTTAATGAAACATAAATCCGAGGCCTTTGAGAAATTCCCGAAATTCAAGGCCCTAGTCGAGAAACAAACTGGTAATCATATCAAAGCACTTCAGTCGAACCGAGGTGGCGAGTATATGAGTAGGAAGTTTGACGAGTTCCTTAAGGAACATGGAATAGTTTCACAATTACACCTCCATGTACTCCTTAGTTAAATGGTGTGTCAGAAAGAAGAAACCGGACTTTGTTGAACATGGTCCGTTCCATGCTGGGCTATACTGACTTACCGATTTATCTGTGGGGGTATGCACTCCTGACTGCCGCTTACATCTTGAACAGATGTCCTTCCAAATCCATTCCTAAAACCCCACATGAGATGTGGGAGGGCAAGAAACCAAGTCTTAATCATATTAGGATTTGGGGATGTCCCGCCTATGTCAAGAAGACTAAGGTGGAGAAATTGGAAGCTAGGTCCGCGAAGGGACGTTTCATTGGATTCCTGTCTGGGACGATGGGATATCTATTCTACATGCCCGAAGATCGAAATATCGTTGTTGCTTTACAAGCACACTTCCTGGAATATGAGTTCATTCAGGAAGGTGGAGGAGGTAGAAGTATCTCTTTAGAAGAATACAATGAAACTCCTTCGGAGACATCTGTGCAAGAAACTGGAACCGAACCTTCTGAAACACAAGTACAACCACCTCATAGGTCTAGTAGGGTGTATCATTTACCTGAGAGGTATGGGCTTGTGCACTTGGAGGAACTAGGTATCCATGAGGTTCCAAGTGATAGCCAAGAGACCGACCCAACGACCTATGACCAAGCGATGGTGGATGTAGACTCTGCGAAATGGCGTGAAGCTATGGAAGCTGAGATAGACTCGATGCATGTCAATCAGGTCTGGACTCTAGTAGACCGACCTAAGGGCATAGTGCCTATTGGGAACAAGTGTATCTACAAGAGAAATACTGATGGTGATGGCAAGGTTGACGCCTATAAGGCCAGGCTTGTGGAAAAGGGTTATACCCAGAAAGAAGGGATCGACTACCACGATACCTTCTCGCCCATAGCTATGATCAAGTCTATTCACATGATGCCTGCTATAGCTGCCTACCACGATTATGAGATATGGCAAATGGACGTAAAGACGGCTTTCCTTAATGTATTCCTCGAGGAGGAAATCTATATGGAATAGCCTAAAGGCTTTGTGTCCGAGGTCGATATTCAGAAAGTGTGCAAGCTGCAGCATTCCATTTATGGACTGAAGCAAGCGTCGCATAGTTGGAACCTTTGTTTTGACGAGGCGGTCAAAGAGTTTGACTTCGTGCAAAATGAGGAGGAACATTGTGTATACAAGAGGGTTAGTGGGAGCAATATCGCATTCTTAGTACTATATGTGGATGATATTCTATTAATAGGAAATGATGTGGGAATGCTCAGTTCTGTGAAAGCTTGGCTTTCGAGTAATTTCTCTATGAAAGACTTGGGAAAAGCAACCTATATTCTTGGAATTCGACTCTACCGGGATAGAGCAAAGAGAACAATAGGTCTTTCCCAAGCCCTTTATGTAAATAAAATCTTAAAGCAATTTAAGATGGATGATTCTAAAAGAGGGTTCCTACCGATGGGACATGGAATAAAACTCTCCTTGAAGATGTGTCCTCAAAGTGAGGAACAATGAAAGGAAATGAGTAATATACCATATGCTTCGGCCGTGGGTAGCCTTATGTATGCTATGTTGTGTACGAGACCTGACATTGCGCATGCTGTAAGCGTGGTGAGTAGTTTTCAGGCAAACCCAGGTAGGGAACATTGGACTGCCGTAAAGAACGTTCTCAAGTACTTAATGTTGGGATTCGGTGCCTAAAATGAAGGCCCAGCGGAAGCGGTAAAATGAAAATTAATTCGATCCGAATCCCTACGAGGATCGATCAAGCTACGTATATACGAATATATATAAACGAATTTAACAAGAGATATAGAAACTTACCCTTGTAGTCCATTGATTAGATGGAATCCTTCTCTTGAGCTATTCCCCAAGCTTTACGTGAATTCTCTACGAACGAAGCACTCCAAGCACTTGAACAATCCAACGCCGAAATACTGCGCCTCTACTTGTCACGCGCCGGAGAAACGATCGGAATGACAACACCCGATTAACCTCTAAGGTTACGGCTAGAATCAAGTGATGAAGCTTTGTATGTTAAGATTATTACACTCTAAGTGTTTTAATCTTTACTCTCTCAATATTTTCTCTCAATTTTTCTCCAAGAAAAATTAAGAAGAAGTGAATGAATAAGATGAAGATGAGTGTTAAACTCAAAGTCTATATCTCTCTCTCTATTCTCACGTTGGAAAGCTTGTGAAAGCAAGTGATGAGAGTCTTCTTTTTATTCTCCATAAAATCCTCCCAAATCAAGACCAAATAATCAAAATGAATTAATTAAAAGATCTTGTTTCCTTGATGCTTCAAGTCATCCACCAGTTAAGGTGGAGACTATGACCAAAGGAAAGAGGAGGGAAAATGGGATGGCCATCTAGAAGGAGCCGGGATGAGTTCGGTTCATTTCGGACTCCCGTGAGTCCAAACAGATAAACTCCTATTCCGTTCCGATGTATTTGTGTCATTTAATTAATCCATTTAATTAAACATATCAAATACAAAATAACATAATTAATTTCTCCAAGAAATAATTATATTTATGAATTAAATTAATTACCCAGTAATTTATTTAATTCATTAGGCCGTAAATCAATTTATCTAATAAATCGATTTAGACATCCAATGTCCCAAAATCAATTAGACATCCAATGTCCAATAAATTAGATTGTTGGCCACTAAGTATATTGGATACAGTTTGGGAAATAGTTTAAACAACAAACTGTACTGATTTTAAATCTGAGTGCGTAGCGGAAGTCTTAAATACAGTAGGTCGCTGTGGATACAACAACTAAATGTATAATGTATACTTAATTAATCACAGTAATTAAAACAGTAAAAAACTGAAGGTAAATAACATAGTAATTAAAGTGGTTCGAGGTAAACCCCTCTACGTCCACTGGTCCTCCACACAGGAGTAAAATTTTATTATAATTACTACGTACACAACTACGTAATTATAAAAACACACAATCAATATATCGTTCACACAGATTGATATAAAGATCTTAGCTTGAACCGTTCACACAGATTGGTTATGAGCTAATGCTTTGACTTGCTTCTTCACACACAGTTCTGAAGCTTCGTCTTCTTCAATGCAAATCCTTCACACATAGTTCCGGAGAAGCACGGATTACTCAATCCACACAGGGCTGATCTGGGTTTGTTCAAAGTATAGAACGGATGGTGAACAACAACTTTGACTTTAAGAGCTTTCAACTGATGAAGTGTTGTTCAGGATGATGAGCATTGTATATCTCTTTTGATCTGAGTTGCAGTAAGCTTTGGAGATATGTTTTGCTCTGATAATAATTTCGATAGCTTGGGTGACTGATCTTCAGGATCTTGATGTGATATATATAGTCTCTGAAATATATATCCGTTGAGATGTATCCGTTTGAGTGAGATTCCGTTCCAACGGGATTATAACACGATCCGGATTTAGCGGGATTTGAAGATCTGAAGACTGACAGTATTTAAATACTTTATCCTTAAGTATTTAAATACTTCTTTATTCAACGGGACTTGACTTCTGGAGATTCCTTCTTTGTCCTGTTGTGAGCTGTATGGAAGATAACTGTATTGGAGATTCGAGACAGTTTCCATACTTGGTCTTTTATAAGACTTCTTGCTGTACTGAAGGGCTTCACTATATGCAGATTCGAGGCAGGTCTTCGATACAGGATAATGCCTCAATACTTCGATACAGTTTCTTTTACTGTATGCGGATTGGCATATATGTCAAAACCTCTTATCAAATATCATTCGATATAGGGATTGAATATCCTGGCTGTTTCGATACAGGGTTCTTGTTTTCCCAACATAGATATCCAATATCTAATAATTATAATGAGAGAACAAGCTCGATTCATTCCGTCGTCAATGTAACACCCCCAAGTTATTCAGGGATATTACAGCGCCGTAAGCCCCGCCGTGGGACCCACAAGGCTAAACATACGCGGAACCATAAAATTTGACCGATAAGGTCTACACACAATGGAATGAAAAACAATACAAAGGTATTCGAAACATAACCAATGTATTCACAAACATCACAACTCGAATCAATACTTCGGCAAACACAGGCCGGAACATCAAGGAAAAGGGAAAACAATACTCGAGTATTCAAAAGCCAATCCAGTACAACAACACTGAACGGGAAACTCCAAACATAACTGGAAGAAAGAAACAGTATCACACTTGCCCACCATCTTCGTGCCGACCCGATACCTGCCTGTCCGACCTCCTGGAACGTGAAATACATGAAACGTATTTCCCCCATAAAGGGGTTAGCCGTCGAATATCTAGTGCAAGTATATCAATATGAAACACAATACTCCTCGACAATAAAGTAAATGTAACCGTCAATTCATCAATTCAAGACTAGTATTCCGGAATAACTAAAATCTCATAAGACGTATGTGAATTCCGTAGAAACGGTTCGTTCACCTCATACGCCGTTACGTATGTGAATGCCGTAGAAACGGTTCGTTCACCTCATACGCCGATACATGTAGGAATGCCGTCAAAACGGTTCGTTCATTACATGCCAACAATATATCTATGAATGCCGTAAAAACGGTTCGTTCATGATATGCCATCAATATTTCTTACTTTCAAAGTCGAGAACGTACAATCATAAATGTATACTTGCCTTTGAGACATCGAGAAATCGAACGGAGGAAAGGTATGAGTTCGGTACGTCCAAGAACGCGCTTCCGGCACCTAAACGATTCGCAAGGATTATGACAATTAATTTTCCATACTCAAATTACACGAAGAGACTCCCGAAACTTGTCTATGATTCAACAAAATATACGGGTGAACAACTAAAGGTTGGGAAATCGCCCAAACTCCCACAAGTCCGAAAACGGCACAATCCAACCCGTAATATCGGAAGAAAACACTCATACGGTATAGATATATCAAAATCTCAAGGTTCTCAAGCTTCAATCGGATAAAACGGACGAATCTACGAAAACCCCCAAAATCCAACACAAAATTCAAAGTGTTCTTGAATAATCTTTCAATAATCCGATGAATACTCAAACATGTCCATAATCACGCATATATCACATCATACACCATGATTTTATCATCCAAAACGTCAATACCCACACAAAATCGAGAAGTCAAGATGTCGAAGAAATTACCTCTTGAATATCCAAGCTCTATGATCCAAGGAATACGCGTTAGATCGACTATCCGGGCTTCCCAACCGAATGAAAGTGGTAAAAATCCAACACACAAGTGAAAGATGTGAGAAAACTCCTCCTTCAAACCCTCTCTCTCGCAGGTGGAAGAAGGAAATGGAGGAAATGAGCTGAAATCTCGCTTAAAAAGCCGAATTATGCAGTTGACCGCATTGTGTGCCGCGGCTCAGCCCAGGTGTGCCGCGGCACAGGCCTAAAAATTGCTCCCAGGTTTCGGCAGTGTGCCGCGGCTCAGCCCAGGTGTGCCGCGGCACCGGGTACAGGCGGTTTTTGTTGGGTACCAAATCGGATATTTGCGCCGTTTGTGCGGAAGCGTAAATAAAATTGCAGGAAATAAATCACACAAGGATTTATAGAGGTTCGGCTATTAACGAAGCCTACGTCCTCTCTCGATGTATCTTTTTCCTTAGGCTTAAGATCAAAACCTCTACGCCTCTCTTCTATCGGTCGAGGGATTACCGTTACAAGCTCGTCTTCTATCGGTCCGAGTAAAACCGTTTTTCCTTTTCTATTGGATAAGGAATCAACCACTCTAGCTTTCTATGGGTACTAGATAAACCTCACTTAGATATCGATTGCGATTCTAACAATGCCGGATACTTGATCCTAATAACACCGAATCCAATCGATTCTTTTCTTTTACCTCTCGTGTATAATGTTGAATGTATAAACACTCAAACTAACAATATAAGCTCAATATTACAACAACAATGTAAGTATATGATTCTCAGATGTATATCTCGTTTGCTTGAAGTTGTTGTACTCAAACAATACCATAGGGATGGTATTTATAGGCATTTCCCATAAACTAGTCGTTGCTGGCTATTTTGACTTGCTAGCGTGCGCTAGCCTTCTTTTGTAGCGTGCGCTAGATATTTCCACTTTCAGTCGAGTAGCTTCGTTTCTTCTTTAGCGTACGTTATGCCTCCTTCCTTACGTACATTATTTCACTTACTTAGCGTACGTTAACCATGATTGAGTAGCGTGCGTTAACGTAATATATCCGTTGCCTTTCCTTGTCAAACTATCCGTTTGATGCTTGACTTTGACTTGCTTTTCCCAACGTTCGGATTGACTAGATTCAAACAACTTAGCGTGCGCTAATCATACTGTGTAGCGTGCGCTAATGATGACTTCATTGCATACGTTATTCTGTGTTTGAATTCTTCCACAACCGTAACATGGCTCGATAGCGTGCGTTAATACTTATGTGTAGCGTGCGCTATCGTTCAGCTTTTCTTCACTGCAGCTTACTTCGAAACTTGGCTGGGATGCAGCTTACTCCGCATTAGCGTGCGCTAACTAATATGCCTTAGCGTGCGCTAATGCAGTCCAGATTGTAACTTTTTGCGTCTTCGTCTGCTTCGTTGTTTTGCTTCGCCTCGATGTTGTTTTGTAGTTTAGCAACTTTAATCATCAAAACATAAATTAAATAATGTGTGGAATAAATATTCCAACAATCTCCCCCTTTTTGATGATTACAAAACAACTCTTGAATTGGATAATCTGTAAAAGATAATATATGTATATTTCTACGAATCAAAGTTTTCGGCTTTGATCGTTTCGTTAGTTTCTCCAATCCTTTTCTTTTCGACATCTCCTTTATTTTTCAACTCCCCCTATTTGTATGCTTTTCTTCTCTTTTCGACTTGTGCGATTTTTCTCATTTTTATCTCAATTCATCTCCTTCTCCCCCTTTTTGTCTTCATCAAAAAGTAAAGGATACCAAATGAAATATAAATATGCATGATATCAATTTATGCATAAAGGTAAAACTCCCCCTGAAAATATTATTTCCTTCTCCCCCTTTGTAAAATATCATTTGTCAAAATTTATTTTTGGGGATCCAACCGATAGTTGGTTTTTCTTTTGAAACGTAGACGATGTTTGAAACGTTTGTTCCTTTAGGAACCCAAATCCTTTTAGTTTTTATCGTCCGTCTTGGGCTTTTGCAATTGGAAATATGATGCCCGATTTTTAAACACTTTTCGCAATGGGGTATATTGAAATTAACGGATTCGTTTTTCGAACGTGTTGAATCCTAACCCCTCTTTATTTAGAGTATATTTTTGAACACATAATATTTGTTCAAATTTATCGTTGCCGCACGAAAATTTCTTTGTCAAAATTTTTAGTTCATCTTGAACTTTTAAAAGATCATTTTTCAAAATATTTTCATTTTCAAGGCATTCCGAATGATCAATTTCGATAAATTTCCCTTTTTCAAGTATTTTGGAATTTTCAATTTCCAAAGTTTTATATTTAGACTTGAGGGACTTAATTTCATTTAAAGCATTTTGATAGTCCGTATGTAGTAACTCGAATACTTCAAAAAGTTCGTCGTAAGAATTACTTACTTGACTTTCGACGTCGCTATCGTCGAATGAACTCCGGGCCATGAGCGCGAGATTATTTTGTTCAAGAAAATCTTCATCGCTCCATGTTGCGATTAAAACCTCCTTTTGCTTTACTCGACAATTCTTAGCAAAGTGGCCTGGTTTACCACATAATCGACAAGTGTTGTCGAATTTTTTAGGTTCGCCCGCTTGAATGTCCTTCTTCCTACGGTTTAATAAGTGTTGGAACTTATTAATATTTTTGGCATAATATGCCATTTCTTCGTCGCTTTCGTCCACCGGGGTTTCTTCTTTCTTTTTCGACATTTTAGCCTTGAAGGCTATCGACCTCTCCTTCGGTTTCGGTTTGGCATTTCGAGATTTTAGAACAATATCGTAGTTGATAAGAGAACCAACGAGAGCACTAAAATCGAGAGTATTTAAATCTTTGGATTCCATTATTGTCGTAACCGTACCGTCCCATTCTCGAGGTAGTGATCGGAGAATTTTCTTTACTTTCTCACTACTCGAAAGTGGTTTTCCGAAACATGCTAATCCATTAGTAATGACCGAGAATCGGTCGAGCATAATCGAGATGGATTCGTCGTCCTTCATTTGGAATAATTCATAGTTGTGAAGGAGCATGTTTATCTTTGTCTCTTTGACTTGAGACGTACCTTCGTGTGTTACCTCAAGCATTTTCCAGATTTATTTGGCACTATCACACGATGATATCCGGTTGTGTTCTTCCGGATTTAAGGCACAATATAGAAGTTGAGTTGCCTTACAATTGAAATGGCCGTTTTTCCAATCGGAGTCGTCATATTCTTCAAAAATTTTAAGCGTACCGTTGGAATTCATTGGGATTTTTGGACCAAGACAAATCACTTTCCAAAGTTCGATGTCGTAAGCTCGAATGAATATTGACATCTTCTTCTTCCAAGTCATGAAGTTTGCGCCATCAAAGAATGGTGGTCGGTTGAGAGCAAGGCCTTCGGCTGGAGAGATTTGAAACGCCATTTTTAATCTACTCCTCGGATGTTAAGCCGCGTATTGGAGAACCGCTCCGATACCAATTGTTGGGTACCAAATCGGATATTTGCGCCGTTTGTGCGGAAGCGTAAATAAAATTGCAGGAAATAAATCACACAAGGATTTATAGAGGTTCGGCTATTAACGAAGCCTACGTCCTCTCTCGATGTATCTTTTTCCTTAGGCTTAAGATCAAAACCTCTACGCCTCTCTTCTATCGGTCGAGGGATTACCGTTACAAGCTCGTCTTCTATCGGTCCGAGTAAAACCGTTTTTTCTTTTCTATTGGATAAGGAATCAACCACTCTAGCTTTCTATGGGTACTAGATAAACCTCACTTAGATATCGATTGCGATTCTAACAATGCCGGATACTTGATCCTAATAACACCGAATCCAATCGATTCTTTTCTTTTACCTCTCGTGTATAATGTTGAATGTATAAACACTCAAACTAACAATATAAGCTCAATATTACAACAACAATGTAAGTATATGATTCTCAGATGTATATCTCGTTTGCTTGAAGTTGTTGTACTCAAACAATACCATAGGGATGGTATTTATAGACATTTCCCATAAACTAGCCGTTGCTGGCTGTTTTGACTTGCTAGCGTGCGCTAGCCTTCTTTTGTAGCATGCGCTAGATATTTCCAGTTTCAGTCCAGTAGCTTCGTTTCTTCTTTAGCGTACGTTATGCCTCCTTCCTTACGTACGTTATTTCACTTACTTAGCGTACGTTAACCATGATTGAGTAGCGTGCGTTAACGTAATATATCCGTTGCCTTTCCTTGTCAAACTATCCGTTTGATGCTTGACTTTGACTTGCTTTTCCCAACGTTCGGATTGACTAGATTCAAACAACTTAGCGTGCGCTAATCATACTGTGTAGCGTGCACTAATGATGACTTCATTGCATACGTTATTCTGTGTTTGAATTCTTCCACAACAGTAACGTGGCTCGATAGCGTGCGTTAATACTTATGTGTAGCGTGCGCTATCGTTCAGCTTTTCTTCACTGCAGCTTACTTCGAAACTTGGTAGGATGCGGCTTACTCCGCGTTAGCGTGCGCTAACTAATATGCCTTAGCGTGCGCTAATGCAGTCCAGATTGTAACTTTTTGCGTCTTCGTCTGCTTCGTTGTTTTGCTTCGCCTCGATGTTGTTTTGTAGTTTAGCAACTTTAATCATCAAAACATAAATTAAATAATGTGTGGAATAAATATTCCAACAGTTTTTGGCTGAGGATGCAACACAAGTGTGCCGCGGCTCAGCCTAGGTGTGCCGCGGCAATGACTCGGCAGTGTGCCGCGGCACTGCCGGAGTGTGCCGCGGCACCCGGTACAGTCCGCTCGGCCAGATTTAGGAAATGTGTGTGCCGCGGCGCACACTCCTTGTGCCGCGGCTCACACCCCCTTCGGGTCCTAAAATGATGAAAAATGACCCGGGAAGAGAATAAAAGCAATAGGATTCAATGTCTGGGCAACAATAACACGAAATAGAAGTACGGAAACCCCAAGACGGTGGTTCCAAGCGATGATTACAAGGGTTCGCCCAACAAATCACGATTCGAAGAACATTAAGAGGTTTGAAATGACATGGCTTTCGACCGGGTATTACATTCTCCCCCTCTAAAAAGAAGTTTCGTCCCGAAACTTAAGAAATAAATAGTTCGGGGTATTCCACCCGCATCTTCTCTTCCGTCTCCCAAGTCGCCTCTTCGACTCCATGCCTCGACCATTGGACCTTAACCAGTGGAATGGTCTTATGCCGAAGCTGTTTCTCGCGACGCTCAAGGATCTTCACGGGTCTCTCCGGAAAGGTAATATCCTCGGCTACGTCAATCTCACTGTAGTCGATAATGTGGCTCGGATCCGGTACGTACTTCCTCAACTGGGACACATGAAAAACACTATGGACGTGACTCAAAGCTGGAGGCAACGCCAAGCGATAAGCTAAATCTCCAACTCTGTCCAAAATCTCGAAAGGTCCGATATACCTTGGACTGAGTTTTCCCTTTTTCCCGAAGCGGAAAACTCCTCTGGTCGGCGATACTTTGAGCAAGACGTGATCCCCCACTTCAAACTCCAAGGGTCGACGACGAGTATCGGCGTAAGATTTCTGACGGCTCTGGGCAGTCAGTAATCGATCTCGGATAATAGAAATCTTTTCCTTGGTCTCCAATAACATATCCGGTTCTGTCCCAACTAGCTCAGAAGCTTCGTCCCAACATAGTGGCGACCTACATCGCCTACCATAGAGTGCCTCGAAGGGTGCCATTTTGATCGACGCATGCCAACTATTATTGTAAGCAAACTCGATCAACGGTAGGTGAAGCTCCCAATCATTACTCCAATCCAAGGCACAAGCCCGTAACATATCTTCCAGAGTCTGAATCGTCCTCTCTGTCTGACCGTCCGACTGAGGATGAAAGGAAGTGCTCAATCTCAACTCAGTACCCAGAGCCTGATGAACAGCTTGCCAAAAGTGTGATACAAAGCGGCCGTCTCGATCAGAAACAATAGTCTTGGGGGCACCGTGTAGCCTCACGATCTCAGCAATAAAGGTTCGAGCCAGTCTATCCGGTCCCCAAGTATCCTTAATACCCAAAAAGTGTGCAGACTTGGTCAATCGATCGACAATTACCCAAATCATATTCATTCCAGTCCGAGTTCTCGGCATGCCAGTGATGAAATCCATTGAGATGTCTTCCCACTTCCACTCGGGAATGGGAAGTGGTTTCAACAACCCCGCCGGTCGTTGATGTTCGATCTTGACTTGTTGACACGTCAAGCATTGTAGTACAAACTCCGTAACATCCTTCTTCATGTTATTCCACCAAAAATTGCGCTTCAAATCTTTGTACATCTTACTCGTTCCGGGGTGGATTGAGTAAGGCGTAGCATGAGCTTCTCGGAGGATCCTCTGTCTCAACTCCAAATTGTTCGGAACACAAAGCCTGCCCTGAAATCTCAGAATACTATCCTCGTGAACCATAAAGCCAGGAGCTTTTCCTTTAATCACATCTTCCTTCAGTTGAGAAATCATCGGGTCACTCCACTGCTTCCCTTTGATGTCGTCAACTAAGGACGAAGTAATTTCGAGAGTACACAACTGTCCCTGTACTCGCTGAAGCCAAACTTCTATCCCTTGCTCAATTAAATCTTGACGAATTTTCATCTAGGATGTAAGAACCTCGAGCATTTGAAGAGATGCCGATTTGCGACTCAAAGCATCCGCAACGACATTGGCCTTCCCGGGGTGGTAAAGAATTTCCAGATCATAATCCTTTATCAACTCTAGCCAACGTCTTTGTCTCATATTCAGCTCCTTCTGGCTGAAAATATACTTCAGGCTCTTGTGATCGGTATAAATCCGGCACGGTGAACCATACAAATAATGCCGCCAAATCTTGAGTGCGAAGACAATTGCGGCCAACTCTAAATCGTGAGTAGGATAATTCATCTCATAAGGCTTTAGTTGTCGTGACGCAAAAGCTATTGTCTTATCATGCTGCATAAGAACACAGCCCAGGCCTTGACCCGAAGCGTCGCTGTAGACTGCAAAGCCCTCGCTACCATGTGGTAAAGTTAAAATTGGAGCTAAAGTCAAACGTCTCTTTAGTTCATCGAAGCTCTGTTGTCTCTCATCCGTCCAAACAAACTTTTCGGTCTTCTGGAGTAATTTCGTAAGCGGTCGAGCGAGTTTCGAGAACCCCTCGACAAACCGACGGTAATACCCAGCAAGGCCCAAAAAGCTACGAACCTCCTTAACATTTTTAGGCGGTGCCCAGCCTAGCACTACCTCGATCTTCTGCGGGTCTACGCGAACCCCTTCGGCCGAAATCACATGGCCGAGAAACATAACTTCTTCCAACCAAAACTCACATTTCGAGAACTTTGCATAGAGGTGCTCGGTTCTCAAAATGTCTAAGACCAAACGCAAGTGCCGGGCATGTTCCTCCTTATCTCAAGAATAGATCAAGATGTCGTCAATAAAGACGACTACACACCTGTCGAGGTACTCGATGAATATTTTATTCATTAACTGCATGAATACTGCCGGCGCATTCGTCAACCCAAAAGGCATAACTACAAATTCATAATGCCCATATCTCGTCCGAACGCCGTCTTGAATGTCGGACTCCTCACCTGAGTTGATAATACCGGATCTTAAATCAATTTTCGAGAAAACTGCAGCCCCTTGCAATTGATCAAATAAATCGTCTATACGAGGCAAAGGATACTTGTTTTTGATGGTTACTTTATTCAGCTCACGGTAGTCGATGCACAAACGTAGTGAACCATCTTTCTTCCTCACGAAGAGAACAGGCACGCCCCAAGGCGAAGCGCTCGGTCTGATGTACCCTTTTTCCAAAAGTTCTCCCAACTGAGTCTTCAATTCCTGCATCTCGGAAGGTGCCATCCGATAAGGTGCTTTAGAAATCGGAGCCGCATCTGGCTCTAAGTCCACGGTAAATTCTATCTCTCGATATGGTGGTAATCCCGGGAGGTCATCCGGGAAAACATCGGGGTACTCACTAACAACCGGAATCAAAGAGAAATCGATTTCATTTCCTTCCATTTTCAAGGCATAACACCAATAGCCCGCACAACCTTTATTCAAAAGTTTTACGGCCCTCATGGCACTGATAAGTAACTTGGATAGTCCCAACTTACGCCCCAAAAATGAGTACTCAGATCCGTCTTTAGTCATCATGGTGATAACCTTAGTACGGTAGTTCATAATCGCTTGATGACTATCAAGCCAATCTTCGCCGAGGATCACGTCCTCGCCTTCCATATCAACTACAATTAAATTCGATAACCAATCCATACCGGATATAGTCACCGGAAAATCTCTAATCTCCCGGTTCCCCACAATTCTATCCCCGCTCGGCAGTCTCACGATGAAGGGATCGCAAGCAGTCAGACAGGTTATATTCAAACGGCGTACACACTCCAAAGAAATAAAAGAATGTGTAGCACCTGAATCAAAAAGTACACGGACTGGATAAGATAAAATATGGATGGTACCTGAAGCCACCGCCGTGTCGGGCTCGTCTGTTCGACGCATCTCATAAACTCGTTGTTGCACCGAACCAATGCTAGAGTTCCCCCCTCCAGCGTTCTGACCCCGACCCCGGCCCCTGCCAAAATTCTGCTGAGGTTGACCAAAAGATTGTCGCTGATTAATACCTTGATCAAGAGGTGTTGGGGCAGAAGCCCGAGTGTCCAAAGTCTGGTTCGGCTCGGAACAGTAAACCGCTCTATGCCCCATCTGACCACACGTGTGACACTTTAATAGTGGAAAGTAGAATTCCGAACTAAAGTGTCCTGGACGACCACAATTATAGCAAGTCACTGTGCGATTTGAGGTACCCGGAGTGGGACGGTAACCCCTCTTCCCTTCATTACAACGTGACGACTGTCCGGCAAAACGGTTAGTCGTCTGTGACTTCTGAAAGTTGCCACCCTTAGAGCCAGAAAAATTTCCCCCGACTTTCTGCTTCTTCGGTTCTTCAACGGTATCCTTGTCGGGGCTCAACATATCATGGGCTAAAGCTCTGTCCTGATACTCTTTCAGTGTGGTACAAGCAAATCCGGCCATGTACCGCCGTAAGTCCAAATTCATCCGCATATCAAAATAACGGATCTTATCACGCTCGCTATGCACTTGATCCTTCACATGGATCAATTGTTGGTTATACTCCACGATCGCCTGCGAAACGGGAATATCTTGAGGTTTAGCCTCGAAGAAGGCTCGGATTCGGCTCTCTCGTACCGGCCAAGGACAAAACTCAGCCTCCAAGAGCTCCTTAAATTCATCCCACGAGGCAATACGATCCTGTGGCTTGATGACCTTCCACCAAGTAGCGGCCTCCTTAGTGAGGAAATACTGAGCAATTGGTACTTTCCTCACCTCGGGGCAATCAACCGCCTCGAAAATCTTCTCTAATTCCGCTAGCCAGTCTTCCCAGCCTAACGGGTCTGTGGCACCGCCAAACTATGGAGGGTGCATACGGATTACATTCTGAAGCAAGGCATCCGTGTTTGGGTTCGGGTTATTTAGTTGAACAGTTTGGGCTAAAATGGTCATCTGAGTAGCTAATTGTTGAAGTGCATTCGCCACTCCAACGTCTGCGTTGTTCCCCTGACCGTCGATCGTCGCGGCCGACTCTCGGTGTCGGGATGCACCGAGTTCGACAAATCGGGTTGGTCGACCCGCAATCAATCGATGGAAACGGCCGCGCCACGACCCCTTCCTCGTCCACGGCCACGACCACGGCCACGGCCCCTACCGGTGACATCTTGAAGAACACATAAGGTACGTAAGCACAATTCAAACGCACGTCATTAAGGTGATCGATTCTCAAGAATATCCATAGAAGAAGCATAATGAATAAGGAAGCATCAGAAGAGTAAGAGGTCTTACAAGTACCGGTCGCACTGTGATGATGGCAGAGTAGTGATACTGTGGACAATTGACGACTCACTCGACCCAAGAGACCGACAGCCTAGGTATCCATAGACCTAAGCTCTGATACCATATTCTGTAACACCCCCAAGTTATTCAGGGATATTACAGCGCCGTAAGCCCCGCCGTGGGACCCACAAGGCTAAACATACGCGGAACCATAAAATTTGACCGATAAGGTCTACACACAATGGAATGAAAAACAATACAAAGATATTCGAAACATAACCAATGTATTCACAAACATCACAACTCGAATCAATACTTCGGCAAACACAGGCCGGAACATCAAGGAAAAGGGAAAACAATACTCGAGTATTCAAAAGCCAATCCAGTACAACAACACTGAATGGGAAACTCCAAACATAACTGGAATAAAGACACAGTATCACACTTGCCCACCATCTTCGTGCCGACCCGATACCTGCCTGTCCGACCTCCTGGAACCTGAAATACATGAAACGTATTTCCCCCATAAAGGGGTTAGCCGTCGAATAGCTAGTGCAAGTATATCAATATGAAACACAATACTCCTCGACAATAAAGTAAATGTAACCGTCAATTCATCAATTCAAGACTAGTATTCCGGAATAACTAAAATCTCATAAGACGTATGTGAATGCCGTAGAAACGGCTCGTTCACCTCATACGCCGTTACGTATGTGAATGCCGTAGAAACGGTTCGTTCACCTCATACGCCGATACATGTAGGAATTCGTTCATTACATGCCAACAATATATCTATGAATGCCGTAAAAACGGTTCGTTCATGATATGCCATCAATATTTCTTACTTTCAAAGTCGAGAACGTACAATCATAAATGTATACTTGCCTTTGAGACATCGAGAAATCGAACGGAGGAAAGGTATGAGTTCGGTAGGTCCAAGAACGCGCTTCCGGCACCTAAACGATTCGCAAGGAATATGACAATTAATTTTCCATACTCAAATTACACGAAGAGACTCCCGAAACTTGTCTACGATTCAAGAAAATATACGGGTGAACAACTAAAGGTTGGGAAATCGCCCAAACGGCACAATCCAACCCGTAAGATCGGAAGAAAACACTCATACGGTATAGATATATCAAAATCTCAAGGTTCTCAAGCTTCAATCGGATAAAACGGACGAATCTACGAAAACCCCCAAAATCCAACACAAAATTCAAAGTGTTCTTGATTAATCTTTCAATAATCCGATGAATACTCAAACATGTCCATAATCACGCATATATCACATCATACACCATGATTTTATCATCCAAAACGTCAATACCCACACAAAATCGAGAAGTCAAGATGTCGAAGAAATTACCTCTTGAATATCCAAGCTCTATGATCCAAGGAATACGCGTTAGATCGACTATCCGGGCTTCCCAACCGAATGAAAGTGGTACAAATCCAACACACAAGTGAAAGATGTGAGAACACTCCTCCTTCAAACCCTCTCTCTCGCAGGTGGAAGAAGGAAATGGAGGAAATGAGCTGAAATCTCGCTTAAAAATCCGAATTATGCAGTTGACCGCATTGTGTGCCGCGGCTCACTGTGTGCCGCGCACGTGCCTAAAATTGCTCCTGTGTTTCGGCGGTGTCAGCGGCTCACCAGTGTGCCGCGACACCGGTACTGGCGGTTTTGGCCGAGGATGCAACACAAGTGTGCCGCGGCTCGGCTAGGTGTGCCGCGGCAATGACTCAGCAGTGTGCCGCGGCGCTGCCGAGTGTGCCGCGGCACCCGCATGCCCGCTCGGCCAGATGAAATGTGTGCCGCGGCGCACACTCCTTGTGCCGCGGCTCACACCCCCTTCGGGTCCTAAAATGATGAAAAATGACCCGGGAAGAGAATAAAAGCAATAGGATTCAATGTCTGGGCAACAATAACACGAAATAGAAGTACGGAAACCCCAAGACGGTGGTTCCAAGCGATGATTACAAGGGTTCGCCCAACAAATCACGATTCGAAGAACATTAAGAGGTTTGAAATGACATGACTTTCGACCGGGTATTACATTCTCCCCCTCTAAAAAGAAGTTTCGTCCCGAAACTTAAGAAATAAATAGTTCGGGGTATTCCACCCGCATCTTCTATTCCGTCTCCCAAGTCGCCTCTTCGACTCCATGCCTCGACCATTGGACCTTAACCAGTGGAATGGTCTTATGCCGAAGCTGTTTCTCGCGACGCTCAAGGATCTTCACGGGTCTCTCCGGAAAGGTAATATCCTCGGCTACGTCAATCTCACTGTAGTCGATAATGTGGCTCGGATCCGGTACGTACTTCCTCAACTGGGACACATGAAAAACACTATGGACGTGACTCAAAGCTGGAGGCAACGCCAAGCGATAAGCTAAATCTCCAACTCTGTCCAAAATCTCGAAAGGTCCGATATACCTTGGACTGAGTTTTCCCTTTTTCCCGAAGTGGAAAACTCCTCTGGTCGGCGATACTTTGAGCAAGACGTGATCCCCCACTTCAAACTCCAAGGGTCGACGACGAGTATCGGTGTATGATTTCTGACGGCTCTAGGCAGTCAGTAATCGATCTCGGATAATAGAAATCTTTTTCTTGGTCTCCAATAACATATCCGGTTCCGTCCCAACTAGCTCAGAAGCTTCGTCCCAACATAATGGCGACCTACATCGCCTACCATAGAGTGCCTCGAAGGGTGCCATTTTGATCGACGCATGCCAACTATTATTGTAAGCAAACTCGATCAACGGTAGGTGAAGCTCCCAATCATTACTCCAATCCAAGGCACAAGCCCGTAACATATCTTCTAGAGTCTGAATCGTCCTCTCTGTCTGACCGTCCGACTGAGGATGAAAGGAAGTGCTCAATCTCAACTCAGTACCCAGAGCCTGATGAACGGCCTGCCAAAAGTGTGATACAAAGCGGCCGTCTCGATCAGAAACAATAGTCTTGGGGGGACCGTGTAGCCTCACGATCTCAGCAATAAAGGTTCGAGCCAGTCTATCCGGTCCCCAAGTATCCTTAATACCCAAAAAGTGTGCAGACTTGGTCAATCGATCGACAATTACCCAAATCATATTCATTCGTCAGGAGTTCTCGCATGCGATGATGAAATCCATTGAGATGTCTTCCCACTTCCACTCGGGAATGGGAAGTGGTTTCAACAACCCTGCCGGTCGTTGATGTTCGATCTTGACTTGTTGACACGTCAAGCATCGTAGTACAAACTCCGTAACATCCTTCTTCATGTTATTCCACCAAAAATTGCGCTTCAAATCTTTGTACATCTTACTCGTTCCGGGGTGGATTGAGTAAGGCGTAGCATGAGCTTCTCGGAGGATCCTTTGTCTCAACTCCAAATTGTTCGGAACACAAAGCATGCCCTGAAATCTCAGAATACTATCCTCGTGAACCATAAAGCCAGGAGCTTTTCCTTTAATCACATCTTCCTTCAGTTGAGAAATCCTCGGGTCACTCCACTGCTTCCCTTTGATGTCGTCAACTAAGGACGAAGTAATTTTGAGAGTACACAACTGTCCCTGTACTCGCTGAAGCCAAACTTCTATCCCTTGCTCAATTAAATCTTGACGAATTTTCATCTGGGATGTAAGAACCTCGAGCATTTGAAGAGATGCCGATTTGCGACTCAAAGCATCCGCAACGACATTGGCCTTCCCGGGGTGGTAAAGAATTTCCAGATCATAATCCTTTATCAACTCTAGCCAACGTCTCTGTCTCATATTCAGCTCCTTCTGGCTGAAAATATACTTTAGGCTCTTGTGATCGGTATAAATCCGGCACGGTGAACCATACAAATAATGCCGCCAAATCTTGAGTGCGAAGACAATTGCAGCCAACTCTAAATCGTGAGTAGGATAATTCATCTCATAAGGCTTTAGTTGTCGTGACGCAAAAGCTATTGTCTTATCATGCTGCATAAGAACACAGCCCATGCCTTGACCCGAAGCATCGCTATAGACTGCAAAGCCCTCGCTACCATGTGGTAAAGTTAAAATTGGAGCTGAAGTCAAACGTCTCTTTAGTTCATCGAAGCTCTGTTGTCTCTCATCCGTCCAAACAAACTTTTCGGTCTTCTGGAGTAATTTCGTAAGCGGTCGAGCGAGTTTCGAGAACCCCTCGACAAACCGACGGTAATACCCAACAAGGCCCAAAAAGCTACGAACCTCCTTAACATTTTTAGGCGGTGCCCAGCCTAGCACTACCTCGATCTTCTGCGGGTCTACGCGAACCCCTTCGGCCGTAATCACATGGCCGAGAAACATAACTTCTTCCAACCAAAACTCACATTTCGAGAACTTTGCATAGAGGTGCTCGGTTCTCAAAATGTCTAAGACCAAACGCAAGTGCCGGGCATGTTCCTCCTTATCTCGAGAATAGATCAAGATGTCGTCAATAAAGATGACTACACACCTGTCGAGGTACTCGATGAATATTTTATTCATTAAGCGCATGAATCCGCCGGCGCATTCGTCAACCCAAAAGGCATAACTACAAATTCATAATGCCCATATCTCGTCCGAACGCCGTCTTGAATCGGACTCCCTCACGCCGAGTTGATAATACCGGATCTTAAATCAATTTTCGAGAAAACTGCAGCCCCTTGCAATTGATCAAATAAATCGTCTATACGAGGCAAAGGATACTTGTTTTTGATGGTTACTTTATTCAGCTCACGGTAGTCGATGCACAAACGTAGTGAACCATCTTTCTTCCTCACGAAGAGAACAGGCGCGCCCCAAGGTGAAGCGCTCGGTCTGATGTACCCTTTTTCCAAAAGTTCTCCCAACTGAGTCTTCAATTCCTGCATCTCGGAAGGTGCCATCCGATAAGGTGCTTTAGAAATCGGAGCCGCATCTGGCTCTAAGTCCACGGTAAATTCTATCTCTCGATATGGTGGTAATCCCGGGAGGTCATCCGGGAAAACATCGGGGTACTCACTAACAACCAGGATCGAAGAGAAATCGATTTCATTTCCTTCCGTTTTCAAGGCATAACACCAATAGCCCGCACAACCTTTATTCAAAAGTTTTACGGCCCTCATGGCACTGATAAGTAACTTGGATAGTCCCGACTTACGCCCCAAAAATGAGTACTCAGATCCGTCTTTAGTCATCATGGTGATAACCTTAGTACGGTAGTTCATAATCGCTTGATGACTATCAAGCCAATCTTCGCCGAGGATCACGTCCTCGCCTTCCATATCAACTACAATTAAATTCGATAACCAGTCCATACCGGATATAGTCACCGGAAAATCTCTAATCTCCCGGTTCCCCACAATTCTATCCCCGCTCGGCAGTCTCACGATGAAGGGATCGCAAGCAGTCAGACAGGTTATATTCAAACGGCGTACACACTCCAAAGAAATAAAAGAATGTGTAGCACCCGAATCAAAAAGTACACGGACTCGATAAGATAAAATATGGATGGTACCTGAAGCCACCGCCGTGTCGGGCTCATCTGTTCGATGCATCTCATAAACTCGTGGTTGCACCGAACCGATGCTAGAGTTCCCCCCTCCAGCGTTCTGACCCCGACCCCGGCCCCTGCCAAAATTCTTCTTAGGTTGACCAAAAGATTGTCGCTGATTAATACCTTGATCAAGAGGTGTTGGGGCAGAAGCCCGAGTGTCCAAAGTCTGGTTCGGCTCGGAACAGTAAACCGCTCTATGCCCCATCTGACCACACGTGTGACACTTTAATAGTGGAAAGTAGCATTCCGAACTAAAGTGTCCTGGACGACCACAATTATAGCAAGTCACTGTGCGATTTGAGGTACCCGGAGTGGGACGGTAACCCCTCTTCCCTTTATTAGAACGTGACGACTGTCCGGCAAAATGGTTAGTCGTCTGTGACTTCTGAAAGTTGCCACCCTTAGAGCTAGAAAAATTTCCCCCGACTTTCTGCTTCTTCGGTTCTTCAACGGTATCATTGTCGGGCTCAACATATCATGGGCTAAAGCTCTGTCCTGATACTCTTTCAGTGTGGTACAAGCAAATCCGGCCATGTACCGCCGTAAGTCCAAATTCATCCGCATATCAAAATAACGGATCTTATCACGCTCGCTACGCACTTGATCCTTCACATGGATCAATTGTTGGTTATACTCCACGATCGCCTGTGAAACGGGAATATCTTGTGGTTTAGCCTCGAAGAAGGCTCGGATTCGGCTCTCTCGTACCGGCCAAGGACGAAACTCGGCCTCCAAGAGCTCCTTAAATTCATCCCACGAGGCAATACGATCCTGTGGCTTGATGACCTTCCACCAAGTAGCGGCCTCCTTAGTGAGGAAATACTGAGCAATTGGTACTTTCCTCACCTCGGGGAAATCAACCGCCTCGAAAATCTTCTCTAATTCCGCTAGCCAGTCTTCCCGACTAACAGTGCAGCACCAAAGCTGTGGAGGGTGCATACGGATTACATTCTGAAGCAAGGCATCTGTGTTTGGGTTTGGGTTATTCAGTTGAACAGTTTGGGCTAAAATGGTCATCTGAGTAGCCAATTGTTGAAGTGCATTCGCCACTCCAACGTCTGCGTTGTTCCCCTGACCGTCTGACTGGTCATGCTGACTCTCGGTGTCGGGATACACCGAGTTCGACAAACTGGGGTTGGTCGACCCCGCAACTGAACTGATGGAAACGGCCGCGCCATGACCCCTTCCTCGTCCACGGCCACGACCACGGCCACGGCCCCTACCAGCTGACATACTTAAGAACACATAAGGTACGTAAGCACAATTCAAACGCACGTCATTAAGGTGATCGATTCTCAAGAATATCCATAGAAGAAGCATAATGAATAAGGAAGCATCAGAAGAGTAAAAGGTCTTACAAGTACCGGTCGCACTGTGATGATGGCAGAGTAGTGATACTGTGGACAATTGACGACTCACTCGACCCAAGAGACCGACAGCCTAGGTATCCATAGACCTAAGCTCTGATACCATATTCTGTAACACCCCCAAGTTATTCAGGGATATTACAGCGCCGTAAGCCCCGCCGTGGGACCCACAAGGCTAAACATACGCGGAACCATAAAATTTGACCGATAAGGTCTAGACACAATGGAATGAAAAAAAATACAAAGGTATTCGAAACATAACCAATGTATTCACAAACATCACAACTCGAATCAATACTTCGGCAAACACAGGCCGAAACATCAAGGAAAAGGGAAAACAATACTCGAGTATTCAAAAGCCAATCCAGTACAACAACACTGAACGGGAAACTCCAAACATAAATAGAAGAAAGACACAGTATCACACTTGCCGACCATCTTCGTGCCGACCCGATACCTGCCTGTCCGGCCTCCTGGAACCTGAAATACATGAAACGTATTTCCCCCATAAAGGGGTTAGCCGTCGAATAGCTAGTGCAAGTATATCAATATGAAACACAATACTCCTCGACAAGAAAGTAAATGTAACCATCAATTCATCAATTCAAGACTAGTATTCCGGAATAACTAAAATCTCATAAGACGTATGTGAATGCCGTAGAAACGGTTCGTTCACCTCATACGCCGTTACGTATGTGAATGCCGTAGAAACGGTTCGTTCACCTCATACGCCGTTACGTATGTGAATGCCGTAGAAACGGTTCGTTCACCTCATACGCCGATACATGTAGGAATGCCGTCAAAACGGTTCGTTCATTACATGCCAACAATATATCTATGAATGCCGTAAAAACGGTTCGTTCATGATATGCCATCAATATTTCTTACTTTCAAAGTCGAGAACGTACAATCATAAATGTATACTTGCCTTTGAGACATCGAGAAATCGAACGGAGGAAAGGTATGAGTTCGGTAGGTCCAAGAACGCGCTTCCGGCACCTAAACGATTCGCAAGGAATATGACAATTAATTTTACATACTCAAATTACACGAAGAGACTCCCGAAACTTGTCTACGATTCAAGAAAATATACGGGTGAACAACTAAAGGTTGGGAAATCGCCCAAACTCCCACAAGTCCGAAAACGGCACAATCCAACCCGTAAGATCGGAAGAAAATACTCATACGGTATAGATATATCAAAATCTCAAGGTTCTCAAGCTTCAATCGGATAAAACGGACGAATCTACGAAAACCCCCAAAATCCAACACAAAATTCAAAGTGTTCTTGAATAATCTTTCAATAATCCGATGAATACTCAAACATGTCCATAATCACGCATATATCACATCATACACCATGATTTTATCATCCAAAACGTCAATACCCAAACAAAATCGAGAAGTCAAGATGTCGAAGAAATTACCTCTTGAATATCCAAGCTCTATGATCCAAGGAATACGCGTTAGATCGACTATCCGGGCTTCCCAACCGAATGAAAGTGGTAAAAATCCAACACACAAGTGAAAGATGTGAGAAAACTCCTCCTTCAAACCCTCTCTCTCGCAGGTGGAAGAAGGAAATGGAGGAAATGAGCTAAAATCTCGCTTAAAAAGCCGAATTATGCAGTTGACCGCATTGTGTGCCGCGGCTCAGCCCAGGTGTGCCGCGGCACAGCCTAAAATTGCTCCTGTGTTTCGGCAGTGTGCCGCGGCTCAGCCCAGGTGTGCCGCGGCACCGAGTACATGCGGTTTTTGGCTGAGGATGCAACACAAGTGTGCCGCGGCTCAGCCTAGGTGTGCCGCGGCAATGACTCGGCAGTGTGCCGCGGCACTGCCAGAGTGTGCCGCGGCACCCGGTACAGTCCGCTCGGCCAGATTTAGGAAATGTGTGTGCCACGGCGCACACTCCTTGTGCCGCGGCTCACACCCCCTTTGGGTCCTAAAATGATGAAAAATGACCCGGGAAGAGAATAAAAGCAATATGATTCAATGTCTGGGCAACAATAACACGAAATAGAAGTACGGAAACCCCAAGACGGTGGTTCCAAGCGATGATTACAAGGGTTCGCCCAACAAATCACGATTCGAAGAACATTAAGAGGTTTGAAATGACATGACTTTCGACCGGGTATTACAGTCAATCCTAATGCGTGACTCGGTAGGTCCGTCTAGTCAGCAATGGGAGGAACCAAAGAGTAGTAGCACCACCTAGCCAGCCTGGTGGCCTACACTGTACCACGACTGAGAACGAATGATTAGGATCATTCAAGAACCATTCTGTTGTGAATACTAGTAAACATATAAACCCTTCTTTCAAATGTCCCGATCAAGTTATAGGGTCACGGTCAGTCAAACCCCATCTGTACTTGATGCTATGCATGCGTTAATGCAAATCGAGATCATCGAGCTCTCGTGTATCTAATACAGCTAGCTCCAATGCTTTGGCCAAAGACTTATGAGCTCATCTGCCAATAACCGCATAGGACATATAACCCGTTCACTAACAGGAGAAAGAATTCTATCTTGGTATTCAGTAGGACCTGCTACTTGCCCATCAAGATGCACGTCGAGGTTGACCCCCGCCTTCCGGTTTATAGGGTCGAACTACTCTAATGAAAATATTGACGTCACAAGTCCTCAAGTCGAAGGTTCACGAATACCTATCACAACCTTTCGATTCCATCATTGACTGTCCTGGAGTGAAATCCGTGTGACAAATCGAGGGTGAGTCGGTTCGAGTATACTAATCTAATTAGCATACCTATAACGTATGCTCCCACTAACCAGTAGTGTTCGACAGGCACTCTCCATGTCAAAGAACACGTCATACAAGTCTTCACATAAACTTAACGCCCAGTCAAGTTTCATTGACTTGCGAACGATTAAGTATTTGAGCTATAAACCTTTCCAGTGCCGACCCCCTTATCCAATAAGGAGTGGAACGTTTTGCTCTCAAATACACGGACTAGTTTCTACATGTATATTTACGAGTTAGGAATGCAAGTAACTACCAGTAAGTAAAGAAACATCCATTGCCTTATATTGATGATTTACATAATAACAAGTACAATGCCCTCACTCAACATCCTCTGAGTGGCATTCGAGGGCATACTCCTAACAATCTCCCACTTGCAATCAATGCCACACACTATGGGATCTAATACCCATGTTCTCCAGATGACACTCTAAGTTAGTCTGAGAAAGTGGCTTGGTCAGTGGATCGGCGACGTTGTCGGACGAGTCTACTCTGTGCAGCACAATGTATCCCTTGCGAACAAATTCTCTTACGAGATGATACTTCCTCTCAATATGTTTGGTGCTGTTGTGAAACCTCGGCTCCTTGGCTGCGCTGACTCCGTTGTTGTCGCGATGCAATGAACAGTGACTCGGACATGGTATCACTTGAAGTTCTCCCAGAAACTTCTTAATCCAGAACCCTTCCTTGGAAGCCTCCGAGGCTGCTTGATACTTAGCCTGACAGGTGGAATCAGCAGTCGCGCTTTGCTTGGCGCTACGCCAATATACTGCTCCTCCATTAAGAGTAAATATGTAGCCAGAAGTAGACATCGAGTCGTCCTTCAGTCCTTAGAAGTCCGAATCAGTGAATCCCACCACATCCAATTCTCCACCGCCATACATCAGAACCATATCTCTAGTCCTTCTAAAGTACTTGAGAACATTCTTTATGGCAGTCCAATGTTCCCTACCTGGGTTTGCCTGAAACCTACTCACCACACTTACAGCATGCGCGATGTCAGGTCTTGTACATAACATAGCATACATAAGGGTACCCACGGACGAAGCATATGGTATATTACTCATTTCCTTGCGTTGTTCCTCACTTTGAGGACACATCTTCAAGGTGAGTTTTATTCCATGTCGCATCGGTAGGAACCCTCTTTTAGAATCATCCATCATAAATCGCTTTAAGATTTTGTCTGTATAGAGGGCTTGGGAAAGACCTATTTTTCTCTTCGCTCTATCCCCGTAGAGTCGAATACCAAGAATATAGGTAGCTTCTCCCAAGTCTTTCATGGAGAAATTACTCGAAAGCCAAGCTTTCACAGAACTGAGCATTCCCACATCATTTCCTATTAGTAGAATGTCATCTACATATAGTACTAAGAATGCGATCTTGCTTCCACTAACCCTCTTGTATACACAAGGTTCCTCTTCATTTTGCACGAAGTCAAACTCTTTGACCGCCTCATCAAAACGAAGGTTCCAACTACGCGACGCTTGCTTCAGTCCATAAATGGAACGCTGAAGCTTGCACACTTTCTGAATATCGACTTCGGACACAAATCCTTTAGGATGCTCCATATAGATTTCCTCCTCGAGGAATCCATTAAGGAAAGCCGTCTTTACGTCCATTTGCCATATCTCATAATCGTGGTAGGCAGCTATAGCAAGCATCATGCGAATAGACTTGATCATGGCTACGGGCGAGAAGGTATCGTGGTAATCGATCCCTTCCTTCTGGGTATAACCCTTTGCCACAAGCCTGGCCTTATAGGCGTCAACCTTGCCATCACCATCAGTCTTTCTCTTGTAGATCCACTTGTTCCCAATAGGCACTATGCCCTTGGGGTGGTCTACTAGAGTCCAGACCTGATTGACATGCATCGAGTCTATCTCAGCTTCCATAGCTTCACGCCATTTCGCGGAGTCTACATCCACCATCGCTTGGTCATAGGTCGTCGGGTCGGTCTCTTGGCTATCACTTGGAACCTCATGGAGACCCAGCTCCTCCAAGTGCACAAGCCCATACCTCTCAATTAAATGAGACACCCTACTAGACCTATGAGGTGGTTGTACTTGTGTTTCAGAAAGTTTGGTTCCAGTTTCTTGCACATGTGTCTCCCGAGGAGTTTCATTGTATTCTTCTAAAGAAATACTTCTACCTGCTCCGCCTTCCTGAATGAAATCATCTTCCAGGAAGTGTGCTTGTAAAGCAACAACGATATTTCGATCTTCGGGCATGTCGAATAGATATCCCATCGTCCCAGACGGGAATCCAATGAAACGTCCCTTCGCAGACCTAGCTTCCAACTTTTCCACCTTAGTCTTCTTGACATAGGCGGGACATCCCCAAATCCTAATATGATTAAGACTTGGTTTCCTTCCCTCCCACATCTCATGTGGAGTTTTAGGAACGGATTTGGAAGGACATCTGTTTAAGATATAAGCGGCGATCAGTGCATACCCCCATAGGTAAATTGGTAAGTCAGTATAGCCCAGCATGGAACGGACCATGTTTAACAAGGTCCGGTTCCTTCTTTCTGACACACCATTTAACTGAGGAGTACCTGGAGGTGTTAGTTTTGAAACTATTCCATGTTCCTTAAGGAACTGGTCAAACTCCGTACTCATATACTCGCCACCTCGGTCCGACCGAAGTGCTTTGATATGATTACCAGTTTGTTTCTCGACTAGGGCCTTGAATTCCTGGAATTTATCAAAGGCCTCAGATTTATGTTTCATTAAGTATACATAACCATACCTAGTATGATCATCTATAAACGTAATGAAATATTGATATCCGTCATGTGCTGCTTCCAATGCACCACATACATCGGTATAGATTAATCCCAGTTTATCAGCAGCTCTTTCAAATATCCCTGTGAAGGGGGACTTAGTCATTTTGCCTTTAAGGCAAGATTCACAAGTAGGAAAGGGATCTGATCCCAATGAACCCATAAGTCCATCTTTTTCCATCTTGTAAACCTTGGTCTAACAAACATGACCAAGTCTAAGATGCCATTTCAAAACTTGATTGGTTTCATCCCTACCATATTTCCTAGTCATAGTATTCACAACTACTTTGTTGCTGAGATTTAGATGATACAATCCATTCAACAATGTAGCAGTACCCACTAGTTTATTTCTAAAATAAATTTTGCAGGAACCATCACCAATGCAAAATGAAAATCCTTTTCGGTCCATGACCGGAATGGATACAATGTTTTTATGCCCTTTGGGCAAAACAAGTACATCTTCTAAAGTCAAAACAAAGCCGGATTCTAAACTCAAAAGAAGTGATCCTATGTCGGTCGCCTCGACACTATGCCCGCTTCCGACTGTGATCATAACTTCTCCAGCTCCAAGCTTCCTACTTTGTTCCAGATCCTGATTCACGATACAAATATGGGAACTAGCACCAGAATCCAGTATCCAGGAAGTAGAAAATACAGTAGCAGAACAATTTGTTTCCAAAACTAAAAGTTCTGTACCTGAAGTGCTATGAAGAATCGGACAGTCTCTAGCCTAGTGGCCCAGCTCACCGCACATGAGACAAACATCCTTCTTCTTCTTGTTCTTTGGAACCATCGGGGCCTTGCCCTTTCCCTTAAGGTCCTTAGCTTGTGGTCCAGTCCGCTTCTTGGTCTTTTTCTTCTTATTCTTAGACTTTCGAAGTCCAGAAGAAATCACAAGGAAAGACTCCTTCATTCGCGGAGTCTTCATCTGAAACTGAGCGGTCACAAGTTTGTTCATTAGCCCAGATAAATTACATGCAATCTCATTGCATTTGAAGTTCATAACAAACTGTGACAAGGAATCAGGGAGAGACTGTAGGATAAGGTCGGTTTGGAGAGAAGTATCCATTTTAAAATCAAGAGCCTCCAATCTCTCGATCATGGATATCATTTTGAGGACATGTTCCCCAACCTTCTCACCTTCCTTCATCCTTGCACCGAACAGTTGCTTGGATATCTCATATCTAGCAGTTCTGCTATGCTCACCATAAAGCTCGGTTAAGTGAGATAGAATCTGCCTAGCAAGAGTCATTTTCTCATGAGCTCTTTGAAGCTCATTAGACATGGAAGCCATCATATAAGCACGTACTTTCACGTCATCCTTAACCCACTTTTCGTGGTTTTCAATCTCTTCCTGATTGGCTCGGGTCCGCACAGGAGGCGCCGGAATGTCCGTCTCTGTTGTGGGAAAATCCCTCACAATATGCCGCAAGTGCACGGTGTCAACAAGTAATAAAGTAATAAGTAAAGTATCGTGAGGACTGATTTCACTAAGTACCAAAATATAGTCGACTCACAATTTTATTTGAAGAACAATTAAATAGAGTTTATATCTAAGCTAATTACAGAAAATAAATAATAGTGCTAATTATAATAATAATACTAATAAGCGCGTAGGATTATGATTTTCACGTCAAACAATCGGGAATGATATTTATTCGATTTAATTCACTTTTATTCAATTTATTGTAAGCCAGGAATTCCTAAATTATTCTAAAGCCTTTCCCAAGGTCGATAGAAAATACTACGAATTATTAACTCAATATATCCCTATTCGAATTAGATAATTAATAGCTAAAACAGTTCATGAATTCCCACAATAATTAGGCTTCACAATTCCCAAGAGTATATTCCTATCTCACAAAAATTATGATTCGTCTCACAAGAACTATGCCTAAATTTCATCTCCCGAATCCATAAAGACATTCAAAACAATTTAACTGTTGGCCAGACAATTAAAAAGCATTAAGAACAATAAGAAGAATCCAATTCAATAGAATAACGAGTAAATCGAAATAATAATAAATAAGTCAAACCGTCATGAAATCGGCTACAATCACAATCCTACTCGAATAAATCTAGAAACTAAGATGCAGAAAAACCGTAGGGATCCGTGGTCTTGTCGTTGCCCACAAATCTCCTCCTTGTGTTCTTCGCCCTTGCTCTAATCCACCTCCGAATTCCTTCTGATCAATCCCCCATTTCTTCAGCCCTACCATGCTTATTTATATCAGTCCTAAGCCTCCAAAATGCGTCCATGTGATTAGGTCGAGAATAGGCTCCAAAACGGCCTAAACCCGCGCGGAGTACACCAACACCGCCCCGTGTGCCGCGGCTCACTTAATCTGTGCCGCAGCACACGACACTCAGCGGGATGCCTAGGCGCTGTTTATTTCTTCTGTGCCGCGGCTCACTAAATCTGTGCCGCGGCACAGAGTACAGTTTACTCGGCACTCTGCTAGTCTCCTGCGTGTGCCGCGGCTCAGCAATGGGTGCCGCGGCTCATGACCAAAACTACCTGTTTCGCCGTCGTTTCGTTTGCCTTAGGACTTCGATTTCCTGCAAAACATATAAAAATAATGCATTAAAAGCTCATTTATGCTGATTTAGGCTCAAGATGGATATAAATTAATGATATAAAAGCGCATAAAAATACGCCTAACAAATACCCCCAAACTTGAGCCTTTGCTTGTCCTCAAGCAAAAATTATCAATTTTAAACAAAATGGGTCGTGAATAATCATGCAATTCCGTAGTGCTCAACTTAATCAATACTACCCTGAAAATCTCAAAGAATAGTACAAAGTATCGTAATAGCGAGTCACATCCAGGACACTGATTCCACTAAGTAACCAATTTCAGTCCTAATCAATCGTTAATGAAGAAAAATAAGCTCAAAGATTAACAAGCGTGAATTTAATCGACCGTCAATATGAAGGGTTAGATTAAACAAGCCAATTCGCCCAGTCCCACATTCCAGAGGCAAAATTCAAGAGTTTCATTATTAAAATTATTCCTGGGAAAGCATTCCCTTATGTATGATCAATAATATGATTCGAGTTAACTACTAGGTTTCGGCTCTCGGGATGTTTCATCGGGATAATCCTAGGGTGGAATTCCATTCTCATGCATTGGGGAACCGTTTGACGTAAAAGACACTCATGGGGCACATGGATGCTTCTAGTTACTAAGTTCCCCTCCACAGCAGAGAAACAACTCGAATAGCTATTTCCGCATGTCAAGGTTGCTGTTTTACGCGAGAGTAAACAACGGGTCACGTGAATACCCCCGGTTACTAGGCTTCCCATCATCGGTAATACGATATTTCTAAATTATTAATCTATTCAGGGTCGTCGTTTTACGCGAGAGTAAACAACGAGTCACGTGAATACCCCCGGTTACTAAACTTCCCATCATAGAACAATTAATATCTCGAATTTTTCTTGGGAATAACTGTCCGACTCTAAACTCAATTTAAGTGCCCACAAGACTTATGTTACTGGACGATTAGCTACGCGAAAAGTTTAACCAAACGTATAAACGGTGATTTGAAAACACGCATGTCTCCTTTCTTATCTGCTAGGATTTCTACAAAAACGATAAAATTTCGGACCTAATTGAATACTCAACGGAAACAGAAATCGTTGACTACAACTCGACTAAACTCAACCGTTTCTTCCAAGAGAAATCAGTATTGTAACATCAGTTGTACACACGGGAGCATGAAAAATTCACGTTTTTAGCAAAAACCATCAACAGCATGTGAGGACAATAAAGCAATCGCAATTTATACCCAAGAACAATTAAGAAAATTATCGCATGCTTCAATTTATTCCACTACACATAGCATCATCAATAATAAAACACATGTGAAAAATAAAGAGATAAGGAAAAGTGAAACTTATTCCAAATGTCTTCTTAAACGCCAGCACATGTCTGAGTGGAATCGTCTGTCGATCCATACTTCAAATAACGCTCAGCATCACGAGGGACCCCCAAACTTAGTCTCTAGTCATGAGATAACAATAGACATTAAATCAAGAAAGACTAGAATATGAAGAATAATAACTCATTTGGGGTTAAAAAATTATATTAGAGAAATGAGGGCCAACAAGAATACACGAATCCAAACGAAATAACAAAACAAAGAAAAATTAAAACGAAAAAATCAAATAAAAACAACTATCTAGAAAGCAAGTAAAAATGATGGGTTGCCTCCCATCAAGCGCTCTATTTTACGTCTTGAGCACGACGTGGCAAAAAGAGTTTAACGTGGCTTCTTTCTAGGGAGATTGCCAATGTAACACCCCAAACTAGGCGGATATTACAGTGCCGTAGATCCCCAACTGGGACCCACCAGCCAAATGAAAATGAATGAATTACACAAGATAAATGTAGTACCGAACTACATTACAACAATAATTACTCCGATGAGGAGTTTAGTTACAACACACCAGGACAATACCGAATACTAGTGTATTTTATATGAAGATAAAATACACAACACTGAATGAAACGGAGTATTCAAATGAAAGTCTGCAGCGGAAAATAAAAGACAATAACATGAATAACTGAAAGATCGTGGCCCCCTACTAGTATCACTGGGACTCCTCGCCGTCACCGTGCTCTCCCCGTGCTTTAGCCTTGCCATGACCTGAAAAACAGTATCCCCCAGCGAAATCGGCTCTGAGAACAACAATCCTCAAGAGTTGAAAATACACAATCATGAGCTATCCGCGATTATACAATATCCTGTCGAAACATACGCAATCAAACATGCTATATGAATCAACAAATGATACGGCTCAAAAGAATGGCGCCACACTACGTCCGGGATGGAAATGTGTCCGTGCACAAGCCACCAACGAGTATCGATCGAATTGGTCTTGTACCTAATCAGTCTCACGAAGCCATCAACTCGTGTGCATAGTCCAATGTGAGGCCACCAACCAACACACGACTATAATGTGCCCGACATGAAAATCCTACACATACCAACCGGCACGCCAGTGTGACCCGGAATGCCACAATATGACAAAAGTGACAACGAAAATGAATCATGACTCACCAAGATTAAATGACGGTGAAATGAATGACCGCTTAATGAAATGATTGGAACCATCGTTCCTTATGACTGAGGTTATTAATTGACAATGACAAGTTTTGATACGGTTAATACAATGATGAATGAATTACGATTATGAATGAACAACCTCAAAAGGAATGAATATCCTTTTAACCGAGTAAGAATTAACTTACACAATACCGATGAAGAATGTCCGTCCAAGAACAACGTCCTAAATTAAATGCCGGTCGCTCGAACAACCTTGAATAGCAATAAGTACCGACAATCGTTCAATACACGTATCAAGCAAAAACGATCATAATCGATCCAAACGTCGATACAACAATATTCGAACTCGAATATATCGAAACCAACTCCAAGATGAGTATTTCAAACCATCAAAACACTTTCAATGATATCAATAATCCATTAGGAATCCATAATTCATGATTAAAACAACATCAATCGGAAAATCCCCAATTAACTGAAGTCAACCCCAAGGGTTCCTGAAATAATTCCGAAAATAACCATTAAATCCATAGGAATATATTTATCCAAGGTAGATAATCCATATCTAACATATTCCAACGATAATCCAAGCTTACACGAAGGAATCGGAAGGAAAACCCAAAAATCCGAAATTCCAGATCCAAGAAATTAATACCTTTGATTCGGTGTTTTGGAGATGATGAAGTGATGATTAATCCAACTCAAAGACTTGAAGATGATGATTGATGATTACACCTTGAAGAACACTCTCTAAATCGCCCAAATCGCCAAGAACCGACGGGAGGAAGAGAAAAAGATGACAAATGACGAAGTCTGACTAAACTGTCCAATTTATAGCCGGTCCAGGTTAGCGTGCGCTAGCCCTTGTGCGTAGCGTGCGCTAACGAGTAATTTGGGTAGTCCAGTACCCACTGTCCGAACACGGTAGCGCGCGTTATGTACCTTTTTGTAGCGTGCGCTACAGTCATATCATTAGCGTGCGTTAAGGCTCATAGTTAGCGTGCGCTAACGAATAATTTGATGCCCAGTACTGGAATCCAGAAACTGCCTGACCTCTGACCTGACCTCGATAGCGTGCGCTACAACCATCATTTAGCGTGCGCTATAATATCGATTGCGTACGCTAAAAACAACACATAGCGTGCGCTATGAATTAATCCAGTGCAGTCCAGTAGCCACTGGACTCAACCTGATCCGTCCCTAGCGCGCGCTACTCCACATATATAGCGTGCGCTACTACAACCCGTTAGCGCGCGCTACTTACCACTCGTAGCGTGCGCTACAAATAACTCACTGCGATCCGGTACCTTACGGATCGGCCTGTGGCAACCTTAGCGTGCGCTAAAGCTGAGTGGTAGCGTGCGCTACCTATACCCAATTAGCGTACGCTAAAAGGAGTACGTAGTGTGCGCTACTCCTCACGCACAGTTCGCAACGAAAATGACAATGATGATAAACACGGCACGAAACTTCAATCAGATTAGTGATGAATGACGATTGATACACGATACAATTACTCTGAATGATGAATACCATGATTGAATATGAGTGACAAATGATCAATAATGAGTGAAATTACTGAGTATCAATTACTGAGTGATAAATACTGAATGATAATTACTGAATTACAACCGGCTATTACAGCCAAATGCCCCCTTCGTACAATCTATAAGCCTCTTATTCCACAGGGGAGGCTTTGGTTCATGCCCGGTTGCCACAAATAATGAGTAAGAATAATTATGAGGACAACCAAAAAATGATGGAAGAATATAATAATGATAAGGCATGAAAAAATAAGCAGAGTTCGAATGGGTAATTAATAAAGACTTATCATGAACAACCTCATTAGAACTCAAGGAATCAGCCTCGACAAAATCAGAAGTAATGGGGTCAATCTCTCCCATTATGGATTTGGGAAAGATTATGCGCGGCACGTTAATAAAATTTTTGGCACAAAAGTGCTCACCTTATTAGTCGAAGTTTGATGACAATTTAATAAAATTATTTTGGAAACATCATCAATGGTAACTTCTCCTACAGGCTCATCACACTTTATGTAATTATCGGGTGCTGGGGGATCGACCCTAAAACTTAGCATGTCTTTCTTCTCAACCTCCCCCTCAACTTCACTACTAAATAAATGAGCTGGAAAATAACCATAGTGAATCTCAAGACCACGACGTGCACATTCTAGCTCAAAAAGGGTACTATCAGGATTTTTAAGAGTGTCTACACATTGTTCAAGCATGGTCTTTTGTTTTGGGGGAGGGGGCTGACTGACCCGATTTGGCAAATTATTAAGAACATCGAAATTTATGAAATGCCAAGGGCCACGATACTCATAGGAAAACATAATGAAGAAAATAAAAATATAGAGACTAAAGAAGAAACTTCAAATTAAAATTAGAGTCGCTTGGTATTGATATTAGCGAAAAATCAGTCCCCGGCAACGGCGCCAAAAACTTGTTGTGGGAAAATCCCTCACAATATGCCGCAAGTGCACGGTGTCAACAAGTAATAAAGTGATAAGTAAAGTATCGTTCCCACGAGGACTGATTTCACTAAGTACCAAAATATAGTCGACCCACAATTTTATTTGAAGAACAATTAAATAGAGTTTATATCTAAGCTAATTACAGAAAATAAATAATAGTGCTAATTATAATAATAATACTAATAAGCGCGTAGGATTATGATTTTCACCTCAAACAATCGGGAATGCTATTTATTCGATTTAATTCACTTTTATTCAATTGATTATAAGCCAGGAATTCCTAAATTATTCTAAAGCCTTTCCTAAGGTCGATAGAAAATACAACGAATTATTAACTCGATATATCCCTATTCGAATTAGATAATTAATAGCTAAAACAGTTCATGAATTCCCACAATAATTAGGCTTCACAATTCCCAAGAGTATATTCCTATCTCACGAAAATTATGATTCGTCTCATAAGAACTATGCCTAAATTTCATCTCCCGAATCCATAAAGACATTCAAAACAATTTAACTGTTGGCCAGACAATTAAAAAGCACTAAGAACAATAAGAAGAATCCAATTCAATAGAATAACGAGTAAATCGAAATAATAATAAATAAGTCAAACCGTCATGAAATCGTCTACAATCACAATCCTACTCGAATAAATCTAGAAACTAAGATGCAGAAAAACCGTAGGGATCCATGGTCTTGTCGTTGCCCACAAATCTCCTTCTTGTGTTCTTCGCCCTTGCTCTAATCCACCTCCAAATTCCTTCTGATCGATCCCCCATTTCTTCAGCCCTACCATGCTTATTTATATCAGTCCTAAGCCTCCAAAATGCGTCCGTGTGATTAGGTCGAGAACAGGCTCCAAAACGGCCCAAACCCGCGCGGAGTACACCAACACCGCCCCGTGTTCCGCGGCTCACTTAATTTGTGCCGCGGCACACGGCACTCAGCGGGATGCCTGGGCGCTGTTTATTTCTTTTGTGCCGCGGCTCACTAAATCTGTGCCGCGGCACAGAGTACAGTTTACTCGGCACTCTGCTAGTCTCGTGCGTGTGCCGCGGCTCAGCACATGGGTGCCGCGGCTCATGACCAAAAACTGCTGTTTTCGCCCGTTTTTCATCGTTTCGGCTTCCGGACTCCGATTTCCTGCAAAACATATAAAAACAATGCATTAAAAGCTCATTTATGCTGATTTAGGCTCAAGATAGATATAAATTAATGATATAAAAGCGCATAAAAATACGCCTAACAGTCTCCAAGACGTATCCCAGTGCCTCTATACTGAGGACAATCATCAGATTGCGGAGCCAATCCACAAAGTTAGGTCCCATTAAGGTGTTATTTTCGAGCAGAATTGCGAGTGGATTCATTGTCATATTGAGATTTGAATCTTTACTAAGTACGACAGATTAATTAGTGACTCATTCAATTATGTTCTGAGTATAGAATTAAGGTCTTTTCTATTCTTGTTACCCAGATCCCACTATTTTTATTGGAATAACACACTCCCATGTGAAATCCGGAAGTATCGTCGCTCTACTTCATAGTGGTGATCGAGTTCTTTATAAATCTTAATAGAGGGCAACCGAACAGGTTTCTAGTCTATTAATTTTCATAAAGTGGTATCCAACACCAACCCATCTAATGGATGATTCGATCTTCTTTTTTCCCTTGTTCACTCCCCACAACCTATACGGTTTCTATGGTTCGTGAACAAGTTAAGTTTATACCATCGACGCAAATCAGTTTCACAATTGAATCTTATCCGGCAACCTATCAGGTTTCTAGGGATAAAATTTGCTCCAACCTAAGGCATCCAATGCGCTCCCGGTAATTTATCCGTCCTCCCCGAACGACTACCCCGATAACTCGGAAGCATATCACATCCGGTTTGGATTTCAATTTCCCGAAAACTCGATGGAGGGAAGGAAAACCTTGAAACCTTATAAACTTAATAATTTATCGTCGGAGAATTTTCGCGATTAACGTTACACTTTGCACATTAATCGTTTAAGCGCGTTTGTGGCATTCATACAATATGAAACAACCATTCACAACCTAGTTGCTACCAACATGTGGTTCATGGACCGTTCCTAGAAAACAAAAACTCCGTAATCTAATTACAAGTCTTCGTCTTGAATCTTCGTCTTCTCGAAATGGATCTTCCTCCGGTCTTCATCATTACATATAAATTTTACATTGAAAATTGCATCCTGGATACAAATTTTTCTAGTAAAATAAATAGGCTCAAAACGGCCTTTACAACCCAATTGAATAAAACGAATGATTCAAAAACTAAGTCCACGAACCACATCCCCATTCAAATGCATTCATCCAATAAATACTAAATAAATGGAAAGCGTAGAGATACATTGATCCAATCAATAATACGAACCGATCAAATTGATTCACACAATTGGTAATATGAAAACATTCAAAATAATTCGGTCGATCACAAGTATTCCAATAAATCAATTTTCCCTTATAAAATGAAATACCATAAATCATTTTAATCATATTAAATCCAATTTAAAATGAGGGAAATCATTTTTAGGAACACACGAAGAAAACAAGCCCGAAATGGGTCTGAAATAGGACGAACCGCGGCTGAAAATGCCACCAGGCAGCATGCAGGGCTGCCAGTAAGATAAAGATCTGATGCCGGCCGGTGAAACAGCCACAGGCGCGGCCCCCTTCGGACCACCCCGGACCGTCCAACGGCAATTCGGGGCTAGTTTTTCGACCGGATATCCAATATCTATATTCTCCAACATTCATATATTCAATATAAATCATATTTCCAAGAAATAAAGATTTATATTTAGACATAAACATACGAAAAATATAACTACAATGAATGTAAAAACATATACCATGATTATGACTAAAATGATTCCAAATCATTCACCATCTAATCGAGCATTCCAAATGCCAATATCATATATACGATCGCAAGACCTACGCTCAGATACCACTGTTGGGATTTGGTGCCTAAAACGAAGGCCCAACGGAAGTGGTAAAACGAAAATTAATTCAATCCGAATCCCTACGAGGATCGATCGAGCTACGTATATACGAATATATATAAACGAATTCAACAAGAGATATAAGAACTCACCCTTGTAGTCCGTTGATTAGATGGAATCCTTCTCTTGAGCTATTCCCCAAGCTTTACTTGAATTCTCTACGAACGAAGCACTCCAAGCACTTGAACAATCCAACGCCGAAATACCGCGCCTCTACTTGTCACGCGCCGGAGAAATCGGAATGACAACACCCGATTAACCTCTAAGGTTACGGCTAGAATCAAGTGATGAAGCTTTGTATGTTAAGATTATTACACTCTAAGTGTTTTAATCTTTACTCTCTCAATTTTTCTCCAAGAAAAATGAAGAAGAAGTGAATGAAGACGATGAAGATGAGTGTTAAACTCAAAGTCTATCTCTCTCTCTCTCTCTCTATTCTCACGTTGGAAAGCTCTTGAAAGCAAGTGATGAGAGTCTTCTTTTTATTCTCCATAAAATCCTCCCAAACCAAGACCAAATAATTAAAATGAATTAATTAAAAGATCTTGTTTCCTTGATGCTTCAAGTCATCCACCAATTAAGGTGGAGACTATGACCAAAAGAAAGAGGAGGGAAAATGGGATGGCCATCTAGAAGGAGCCGGGACGAGTTCGGTTCGTTTCGGACTCCCGTGAGTCCAAACAGATAAACTTCTATTCCGTTCCGATGTATTTGTGTCATTTAATTAATCCAATTAATTAAACATATCAAATACAAAATAATATAACTAATTTCTCCAAGAAATAATTATATTTATGAATTAAATTAATCACCCAGTAATTTATTTAATTCATTAGGCCGTAAATCAATTTATCTAATAAATCGATTTAGACATCCAATGTCCCAAAATCAATTAGACATCCAATGTCCAATAAATTAGATATCCAATATCTAATATTTATAATTAGAGAACAAGCTCGATTCATTTCGTCATCAATCCTAATGCGCGACTCGGTAGGTCCATCTCAGTCAGCAATGGGAGGAACCAAAGAGTAGTAGCACCACCTAGCCAGCCGGGTGGCCTACACTGTACCCCGACTGAGAACGAATGATTGAGATCATTCAAGTGTAACACCCCCAAATCCCATTGGGTTATTACAGTGTCGTGGACCCCACACCAGGTGATCCACTAGGCGAACACGACTAAAATACAACAACCTGTCCAAAACAGGAAATCACAGACCCTACTATGACGTCCGACATACTATTCCCATATGGAATTTCAACGACAAGGATGGGCCTACATGGCCAAAAAAAAATACAACAACATACACGAGTCTTGCTCGGATAATACAAAACGACAATGACTGAACAAAATTGGAGTACTCCAACTGTCTGACCAACATGAACACCAAAATATCTCGAACTAGTATCGCTCGAATGCCTCGTCGCCCTCGTCATGCCCCTGTGTCTCAACTCTCTCCTCGCAAGTACCTAAAACATGAAAACATGTTCCGCCCCCACGGGGTCAGTCATCCAGTATAATGAATATCAAGTACATGCACAACATGATATGCATCCAAAGGCAGAATAAATAGTACAACAATGGTAGTACGAGATGCTCACAAACCAAAGTAAGAATCGAGCATTCGTGGAATACTATGCCCACGACATACGATCAATACCTGCTCAATAGGTTAGAACATAAGTGCCCAACGGAGAATCATAAATATAGAACATAACAATACATTACCCGAAGGTAAATCAAACCAACGCTGAAATAAATAAGGATCACAATACCCGAGGGCTCCAACATAAATACCGATACATCACAATGGCCTGAAAGCCCTCAACCGAAGCTGCCAAACTATCACGATGGCCTGAAAGCCGAACAACCCGAAGCTGCCAAAATATCACGATGGCCTGAAAGCCGAGCGGCCAAGTAAATCATCACAATCTGAGATCTCAAAGAAACAAACATGGTATCGAACATACCCCTCAGGCGTATGAACGCTCAGTCACAAAACGTCAAACTCATCCAATACTATGGACGATCAAAGTTTATGGCTCAAAAGATGGACATCACAGTACGCCCGATCCGGAAATGTGTCCGTGCACATGTCCGCCCCGTATATGGAATCCAGAATATACGTGGGACAATGTACCTAATTAGCCTCACGAAACTACGTCTCGTGTGCACGATCCAATGCGAATAATATCCACCAATGACTATATGTGCCCGGCTAAAAATCCTACACAATAACCAATCTAACGCAGATATGATTCGGATATGTCACGATACAACATGACAACGAAACTCAAAGGATAACACATCCAATACAAATCATACGACTCGCCAAGTGAACGATGAGACACGAATAATGAAAGATCGACACGACCGACAATATTCGAAACAACCATCCTGGGATCAAAATCCCTAAGGACCGATTAACACGAGCAACGATCACAACACAAATTCGGAAATCCTCAACCTTCAACGATCACAAAATTACCGAGTTCACAAGAATAATAGTGTGCTGCCTTGAATCGGTCAACACGACAATAATAATTCAACGGATGGGAATTATCGTTGATAATCCCAATTCAATACTTCGATTACCGTAGAATGGCCAATCGATAACAATTATACAACGGATGGGAATTATCTTTTTGACAACGGATGGGAATTATCTTTGATAATCCCAATTCAATATATCGATTACCGCTAGAGCGGACAATCGATAATAATTATACAACGGATGGGAATTATCTTTGATAATCCCAATTCAATATATCGATTACCTTCAGAACGGTTAACCGATAACAATTGTACAACGGATGTCTCGGCACCTTTAATCGGTTACCGATAACGAAGATGATAATCGAATACGTCAATGCCTTCAATCGGCCAAAACGACATCAATAGTAAAACACTGATATCAATAACGACGGTTCACAAAAAAAATATCTTGATGGAACATCAATCAATAATAACAATCGATACGTCGATGCCGCGAACCGGCTATCGACAACAATATCTCAAAGAAATATCAATCAACAATAACAATCGATATGTCGATACCGCGAACCGGCTATCGACAACAATATTACCAACAAGTATCGCAATGCCTTAAATCGGCCATTTACGAACAACAATAATATTTGGCATAATTTGCCGAAGGGTATCGTATCAAACAATCCCCTGATATCAACAAAACCATAAAGAGACCAAGTCTCGAAATGATACACACATTCATACACATACATGATAACATTAATCTCATTGACCAGTACAAGTATAAAACTTGCCTCAAACCGAAGGTGAGAAAGTCCTTCCACGATCAACGTCCTACCACGAATCAATCAACGCGTCCTTCGTCAATCACAAGCACTCGAACAACCTTGAATGAAATACAATTCATTCGATAACACGATATCGACCGAAAACAACACAATAGATAATTCCGATTCCAACACGAACACATACTATACTCGTATTTATCCGTACACACACACACACATATATATATATATATATATATAATATACAGCACACACATATATATATATATATATATTTATATCTATATCGCTCTATATATATACACAAAACCCATACTGGACACATTATATATATATATATATATATATATACACCAACCACACACACTCTACACATTATATATATACACACTCAACACACTCACACTCACTGTGCACATGCACACACAAACTATCACAATTTGCATATATATATATATATATATATATATATATATATATATATATATATATATATATATATATATATATATATATATATATATACAACACACACCACACAACAGCACGTTATATATATATATATATATATATATATATATATATATATAAACCTCACACTACACACACAATAAATATATAACAGTATATATATATATATATATATATATATATATATATATATATATATATATTTACACCTCACACTACACACACAATAAATATATAACAGTATATATATATATATATAACTGAAAAAAACTCACACACAAAAACTAACCAGCGGAAGAAGCCGATCGGCCAGGTCCGAAAAAACTCCCATGCCGGAAATCATCCGCCGGAAAAATTGACCCGCCGGACTTCGTCCAACTCCGGTCCGTTTCCGTCCATGGCCGGTTTTCACCATCTCCGCTTGCAACTCTTCGCCGGAAGTATGTCACACCTCCGTTCCGCCGTCCGTTCCGGACAATAACCACCTCCGGTCGCCGGAAACAATGGAGAAACGTCCATGGCCGGAAACCATGAAAAACCGGTGGACGCCTGAGCTCCGTCTCGCCAGAAGAAAAAAAATGCCGGAACAGGTCGACTGGATTTGCAGCCTTCCGGTTCGGAAATTCCGACCAGGCCGCCGCCGAGCTCCGGTTGTGAGCCGCCTGCCGTCGCCGAACTTCAGTCGTCGCCGGAGACGAAGAAGCCGCTGCCCGCCTACAGCTCCACCTCGCCGGAAGAAAGAAAAAAAACGAGAGCGGAGAGAAGAGAGGGAACGAGATATAAAATGATACTCCAAAGATGCTCTGGCCCTACCAGTCGAAGGTTGACTACGAGGAAGGTTCCTACCCCCGACCACGCATTACGTACGAAAACCTCAGGATGTAACATACATAATCGCAACAAATTAGCGTACGTAATGCTACACAGGTAGCGTACGCTATGGCTATAAACTTAGCCAAAATTCCAAACTCGCCAAGCAACAACCAAACGACGAAACCAAACCGTCGACCAGTATAAATATTTCGATCCCGAAATATTCTTATACAATATACATTGTATCGGTCCAAACAACAACACTTGTACAATTCCAAATGAATACGTACAACTCAACAGTAACACGAAAAAAAAAAAAAATTACCCCCGGATATTACATACTCCCCCCCTTAAAAAGAGTGTCGTCCCCGAAACTCAGGGTGCACAAGTCGGGGCACGGACTATCCATTGGGATAAGAAAACAACATCTCCAAGAATACTCCTCAATACGAGCAATTTCGCCTAAGCAACTGGGCCGACCCCACGGGTCCCCACGTCTCCTCTGCCTAAACAAGGCGAAAAAAAATCAAGTGATAAAGACACTCAACCAAATGCGAGATTAGCCGAATCATGACTCCTCCTAGAGACCAGCCAGGAAGTCGTACTAACCGCATGACTAGTAACACCGGCGTACACATCCCGAGGGAGCCGCCCATTGTACATGTCTACGGTCATTGGTGTACACTCCCCCATTCTCATCAGCATCGGACGCCCATGCAAACACGGACTCGCACCACAAAAGATAATAACAACACAGACATAGTCCTCGGGACTATATCGAACGTACGCCCAAGTCCTCACGACTTGACGTCTTGAATCACAATGAACAATTACCCAGATCATCACAAAAAATCTCGGGTATAGGACCAAAGGGAAAGAAAATCACATCAAATGACTCAAGTGTCAAGATTCTCAGATACAATGATAACAAGATAGATCAATAATAAATGGTTCACCACGGCAATATTAAAATACAGACCGAGTCAAACATCAATCCGAAAGATAAAGAAAATATAAATCAAGGATACATCTCAAATGTACCCAAAATCAACATCCTCCAGATCATCGAGCTCCTCGATCTCATCGACTCGAGGAAGACCCTAATCTGAACTCGCTACTTCCCCTCGGGTGTCCATACCTCTGGCTCCCGAAGCCCGATATGACCCCTTGGATGAAGTACGGACTGAAGTAATAAAATCTCTCGAGGCCCGTGAGATCTCTCGAGATCTACTGGCACTAGAACTCCTGCAGTATTCTGAAGGTGTCCCTGCCTCCCACACAGAAAATAAATAATAGCTGGAACCGTACATCGAGTACTCACATGCCCCGCTGAATCACAATTAAAACAAACAACAGTCGAACTCGTCGCCTGAGAAGAAGATGCTTTCCCAGCACGAGGACAACTAGAAGACGACCTCCTAGACGTCGGAGCTCGATGTCCCTCTGAACGAATCGGCATCCTAGTCCTCTCACCAGAAGATACTGAAGGATCCTTCTGAGTAAGCTCCTTGATCGAAAACTCTGCTCTAAGAGCCTTCTCGATGAATTCGCCAAGTGAACTACAATTGTGATTGAACAACTGCATTCTCAACCGCGGGTTCAACCTCTTGTTAAAATACTTGATCTTATCCGTCTCAGTACGGATAACAGATGAAGTAAACTGAAGAAGTCCTTGAAACTTCTCAGCAATAACAATAACACCCTCGACCTCGACGGATTCGGGGTTCAAAACCTCCAACAACTTGGCTTCACGAAGTGGAGCCGGATAATACCTCTCTAACATGAGAGTCTTGAACTCGATCCAAACACAATCACGATCGGTGGGTTCTCGAGCACAACTCCGAAAATGATTCGTCAGCCAACAAAGTATTGATACGAGGTTTCGGGTTTTGGCCCACTCTGCGGCCTCTACCCCCCTCTCTCACGTCCTCTTTCCAGACTAAAAGAATAACGTTCAATCATGACCACAACACAATTACGCCTCAACGGCCAGAATGCTAGGTCAACGCCAAACATGAGTATACATACTCAACAGATAAACGATCACATCGATCGCGCTAATCATAGCCGATACAGAGCTCACACGCTCCCAAGCAAATAATCATAAATCAATCGCACCCGATCGTCACATACAAGTGTCAACAAAACATGTATAATCAATAACATAATGAATGTATGTACACAAAAGAGAATAGAGTCCTTACACAGGTCATACGAAGCTTCGAGGTCTTGCGATACTAGTCTTCACTGACGACGACTCGATGAAAGAATGACTCATACAGTCGTCCAACTATCACGACTCACAAAACCCGATCAGTTGTCTGCATTGTCATAACCCGACCCGCTACTACCGCCTTGGTAGAGCCACATAACACACAAGTCAGGGTATCTCACAACCCAACTCTCTGATACCATCTTCTGTAACACTCCCAAATCCCATTGGGTTATTACAGTGCCGTGGACCCCACACCAGGTGATCCACCAGGCGAACACGACTAAAATACAACAACCTGTCCAAAATAGGAAATCACAGACCCTACTATGACGTCCGACATACTATTCCGATATGGAATTTCAACGACAAGGATGGGCCTACATGGCCAAAATAAAATACAACAACATACACGAGTCTTGCTCGGATAATACAAAACGACAACGACTGAACAAAATTGGAGTACTCCAACTGTCTGACCAACATGAACACCAAAATATCTCGGACTAGTATCGCTCGAATGCCTCGTCGCCCTCGTCATGCCCTTGTGTCTCAACTCTCTCCTCGCAAGTACCTAAAACATGAAAACATGTTCCGCCCCCACGGGGTCAGTCATCCAGTATAATGAATATCAAGTACATGCACAACATGATATGCATCCAAAGGCAGAATAAATAGTACAACAATGGTAGTACGAGATGCTCACAAACCAAAGTAAGAATCGAGCATTCGTGGAACACTATGCCCACGGCATACGATCAATACCTGCTCAATAGGTTAGAACATAAGTGCCCAACGGCGAATCATAAATATAGAACACAACAATACATTACCCGAAGGTAAATCAAACCAACGCTGAAATAAATAAGGATCACAATACCCGAGGGCTCCAACGGAAATACCGATACATCACAATGGCCTGAAAGCCCACAGCCGAAGCTGCCAAAATATCACGATGGCCTGAAAGCCGAACAGCCCGAAGCTGCCAAAATATCACGATGGCCTGAAAGCTGAACAGCCCGAAGCTATAAATCATCACAATACAGATCTCAAAGAAACAAACATGACTGTCGAACATACCCCTCAGGCGTATGAACGCTCAGTCACAAAACGTCAAACTCATCCAATACTATGGACGATCAAAGTTTATGGCTCAAAAGATGGACATCACAGTATGCCCGATCCGGAAATGTGTCCGTGCACATGTCCGCCCCGTATATGGAATCCAGAATATACGTGGGACAATGTACCTAATTAGCCTCACGAAACTACGTCTCGTGTGCACAGTCCAATGCAGAATAATATCCACCAATGACTATATGTGCCTGGCTAAAAATCCTACACAATAACCAATCGGAACGCAGATATGATTCCGGATATGTCACGATACAACATGACAACGAAACTCAAAGGATAACACATCCAATACAAATCATACGACTCGCCAAGTGAACGATGACACACGAATAATGAAAGATCGACACGACCGACAATATTCGAAACAACCATCCTGGGATCAAAATCCCTAAGGACCGATTAACACGAGCAACGATCACAACACAACAGTTCGGGAAATCCTCAACCTTCAACGATCACAAAATTACCGAGTTCACAAGAATAAAAGTGTGCTGCCTTGAATCGGTCAACACGACAATAATAATTCAACGGATGGGAATTATCGTTGATAATCCCAATTCAATACTTCGATTACCGTAGAATGGCCAATCGATAACAATTATACAACGGATGGGAATTATCTTTTTGACAACGGATGGGAATTATCTTTGATAATCCCAATTCAATATATCGATTACCGTTAGAGCGGACAATCGATAATAATTATACAATGGATGGGAATTATCTTTGATAATCCCAATTCAATATATCGATTACCTTCATAACGGTTAACCGATAACAATTGTACAACGGATGTCTCGGCACCTTTAATCGGTTACCGATAACGAAGATGATAATCGAATACGTCAATGCCTTCAATTGGCCAAAATGACATCAATAGAAAAACACTGATATCAATAACGACGATTCACAAAAAAAATATCTTGATGGAACATGAATCAATAATAACAATCGATACGTCGATGCCGCGAAGCGGATATCGACAACAATATCTCAAAGAAATATCAATCAACAATAACAATCGATATGTCGATACCGCGAACCGGCTATCGACAACAATATTACCAACAAGTATCGCAATGCCTTAAATCGGCCATTTACGAACAACAATAATATTTGGCATAATTTGCCGAAGGGTATCGTATCAAACAATCCCCTGATATCAACAAAACCATAAAGAGACCAAGTCTCGAAATGATACACACATTCATACACATACATGATAACATTAATCTCATTGACCAGTACAAGTATAAAACTTGCCTCAAACCGAAGGCGAGAAAGTCCTTCCACGATCAACGTCCTACCACGAATCAATCAACGCGTCCTCCGTCAATCACAAGCACTCGAACAACCTTGAATGAAATACAATTCATTCGATAACACGATATCGACCGAAAACAACACAATAGATAATTTCGATTCCAACACGAACACATACTATACTCGTATTTATTCGTATACACACACACACACATATATATATATATATATATTTATATCTATATCTCTCTATATATATACACAAAACATACACAAAACCCATACTGGACACATTATATATATATATATACACCAACCACACACACTCTACACATTATATATATATATATATATTTACACCTCACACTACACACACAATAAATATATAACAGTGTGTATATATATATATATATTTATAACTGAAAAAAACTCACACACAAAAACTAACCAGCGGAAGAAGCCGATCGGCCAGGTCCGAAAAAACTCCCATGCCAGAAACCAGCCGCCGGAAAAATTGACCCGCCGGACTTCGTCCAACTCCGGTCCGTTTCCGTCCATGGCCGGTTTTCACCATCTCCGCCTGCAACTCTTCGCCGGAAGTATGTCACACCTCCGTTCCGCCGTCCGTTCTGGACAAAAACCACCTCCGGTCGCCGGAAACAATGGAGAAACGTCCATGGACGGAAACCATGAAGAACCGGTGGACGCCTGAGCTCCGTCTAGCCAGAAGAAAAAAAATGCCGGAACAGGTCGACCGGATTTGCAGCCTTCCGGTTCGGAAATTCCGACCAGGCCGCCGCCGAGCTCCGGTTGTGAGCCGCTGCCCGCGAACTTGCCGTCGCTGAGACGAAGAAGCCGCCGCCTTCTGGCTCCACCTCGTCGGAAGAAAGAAAAAAAACGAGAGCGGAGAGAAGAGAGGGAACGAGAGCCGAGAGGGAGAGAAAATGGCGAGAGGGAGAGAGAGGTGAGGGAGAGAGAAGGATGGTGACAATTGATGATATATATATATATATATATATATATATATAGCATGAGGGAGTAAGGTGATAGGGAGGAAAATCACGTGAGGGACAAAAGTGATATATATATAAAATGATACTCCAAAGATGCTCTGGCCCTACCAGTCGAAGGTTGACTACGAGGAAGGTTCCTACCCCCGACCACGCATTACGTACGAAAACCTCAGGATGTAACATACGTAATCGCAACAAATTAGCGTACGTAATGCTACACAGGTAGCGTACGCTATGGCTATAAACTTAGCCAAAATTCCAAACTCGCCAAGCAACAACCAAACGACGAAACCAAATCGCCGGTCAAGATAAATATTTCGATCCCGAAATATTCTTATACAATATACATTGTATCGGTCCAAACAACAACACTTGTACAATTCCAAATGAATACGTACAACTCAACAGTAACACGAAAAAAAAAAAAAATTACCCCCGGATATTACATCAAGAACCATTCTGTCATGAATACCAGTAAACGTATAAACCCTTCTTTCAAATGTACCGATCAAGTTATAGGGTCACGGTCAGTCAAACCCCATCTGTACTTGACGCTATGCATGCGATAATGCAAATCGAGATCATCGAGCTCTCGTGTATCTAATACAGCTAGCTCCAATGCTTTGGCCAAAGACTTATGATCTCATCTGCCAATAACCGCATAGGACATATAACCCGTTCACTAACAGGAGAAAGAATTCTATCTTGGTATTCAGTAGGACCTACTACTTGCCCATCAAGATGCACGTCGAGGTTGACCCTCGCCTTCTGGTTTATAGGGTCGAACTACTCTAATGAAAATCTTGACGTCACAAGCACATCCCTACTAAATCCTCAAGTCGAAGGTTCACAAATACCTATCACAACCTTTCGATTCCATCATTGATTGTCCCGGAGTGAAATCTGTGTGACGAATCAAGGGTGAGTCGGTTCGAGTATACTAATCTAATTAGCATACCTATAACGTGTGCTCCCACTAACCATTAGTGTTCGACAGGCACTCTCCATGTCAAAGAACACGACATACAAGTCTTCACATAAACTTAACGCCCAGTCAAGTTTCATTGACTTGCGAACGATTAAGTATTTGAGCTATAAACCTTTCCAGTGCCAACCCCTTTATCCAATAAGGAGTGGAACATTTTGCTCTCAAATACACGGACTAGTTTCTACATGTATATTTACGAGTTAGGAATGCCAGTAACTACCAGTAAATAAAGAAACATCCATTGCCTTATATTAATGATTTACATAATAACAAGTACAATGCCCTCACTCAACATCCTCTGAGTGGCATTCGAGGTCATACTCCTAACACTTAAGAAGGACTAGAGATATGGTTCTGATGTATGGCGGTGGAGAATTGGATGTGGTGGAATTCACTGATTCAGACTTCCAAGGACTGAAGGACGATTCGATGTCTACTTCTGGCTACATATTTACTCTTAATGGAGGGGCAGTATCTTGGCGTAGCGCCAAGCAAAGCGCGATGGCTTATTCCACCTGTCAGGCTGAGTAACAAGCAACCTCATAGGCTTCCAAGGAAGGGTTCTGGATTAAGAAGTTTATGGGAGAACTTCAAGTGATACCATGTGTTGAGCTGCATGTTCCGCTTTACTGCGACAAAGACGGAGCTGTAGCACAAGCCAAAGAGCCGAGGTTTCACAATAGCACCAAACATAGTGAGAGGAATTATCATCTCGTAAGAGAATTTGTTCGCAAGGGATACATTGTGCTGCATAGAGTAGACTCAGCCGACAACGTCGCTGATCCACTGACCAAGCCACTTTCTTAGACTAGATTGGAGCATTATCTGGAGAACATGGGTATTAGATACCATAGTGTGTGGCATTTAGTGTAAGTGGGAGATTGTTAGGAGTATGCCCTCGAATGCCACTCAGAGGATATTGAGTGAGGGCATTGTACTTGTAATTATGTAAATCATTTATATAAGGCAATGGATGTTTCTTTATTTACTGGTAGTTACTGGCATTCCTAACTCGTAAATAAACATATAGAAAGTAGTCCGTGTATTTGAGAGCAAAACGTTCCACTCCTTATTGGATAAGGGGGTCGGCACTGGAAAGGTTTATAGCTCAAATACTTAATCGTTCGCAAGTCGATGAAACTTGATTGGGCGTTAAGTTTATGTGAAGACTTGTATAACGTGTTCTGTGACATGGAGAGTGCCTGTCGAACGCTAATGGTTACTGGAAGCACACGTTATAGGTATGATAATTGGATTAGTATACTCGAACCGACTCACCCTCGATTCGTCGCACGGATTTCACTCTGGGACAGTCAATGACGAAATCGAAAGGTTGTGATAGGTATTCGTGAACCTTCTTCTTGAGGATTTAGTAGGGATGTGCTTTTGACGTCAAGATTTTCATTAGAGTAGTTCGACCCTGTAAACAGAGAGGCAGGGGTCAATCTCAACGTGCATCTTGACGGGCAAGTAGCAGGTCCTACTGAATACCAAGATAGAATTCTTTCTCTCGTTAGTGAGCGGGTTATATGTCCTATGCGGTTATTGGCAGATGAGATCAAAAGTCTTTGGCCAAAGAATTAAAGCTAGTTGTGTTGGATACATGACAACTCGATGATCTCGATTTGCATTAATGCATGCATAGCATCAAGTATAGATAGAATTTGACTGACCGTGACCCTATAACTTGATCGGGACATTTGAAAGAAGGGTTTATGCGTATACTGGTATTCACGACAGAATGGTTCTTGAATGATCCCAATCATTCGTTCTTAGTTGGGGTACAGTGTAGGCTGCCAGGCTGGCTAGGTGGTGCTACTACTCTTTGGTTCCTCCCATTGCTGACTGAGACGAACATACCGGGTCGCGCAATAGGATTGACGACGGAATGAATCGAGCTTCTTCTCTCATTACGAATATTAGATATTGGATATCTAATTAATTGGGACATTGGATGTATAAATTGATTTATTGGATAAATTAATTTATGGCCTAATGAGTTAAATAAATTACTGGGTGATTAATTTAATTCATGAACATAATTATTTCTTGGAGAAATTAATTATGTTATTATGTATTTGATATGATTAATTAATTGGATTAATTAATTGATATAAATACATCAGATCGATTTATGTTTGGACTCGAGGGAGTCCGAAATGGACCGAACTCCACCTACCCTTCTAGATGGCCGCACCCCCTTTGTCTTCCACCTAATGTGGTGGAAGACTTCATGACTTAATATCATGAAGTGTCTTGTATTAGGGGATATGGAATCTCCCTTTTACATTGTAAAGGTGATTTCATGTGATTGATAAAATAATAAAAGGAAGACTCAACTCACTCCTTGAAAAAGCATTCCATACGTAAGGTTGAGAAGGAGAGAGAACAAGAAGAGTTTTCTTTGTCTTCAAAGTATTCTCATCTTCATTATATTTTCTTGGAAAAATATTGTGAGGAATAATTGAGAGAAATAAATTATACACTTAGAGTGTTATAATCAAAAGCTTCATCATCAAGCTCTAGCCGTATCCTTAGAGGATAGCAAGGTGATAGTCATCCCGTTCGTTTCTCCGGCACGTGGCAAGTAGAGATGCGGTATTTTCGGCGTTGGATCATCCAAGAGCTTGGAGCACTTTGGATCGGAGCTTGGGGAATAGCTCAAGAGAAGAACACCATATAATCAACGGACTACGAGGGTATGATTTCGGATCTTCCTTTATTTATTTTAGATTCGTATATGCATAGCTTGATCGATTCTTGTAGGAATTCGGATCGAATTAATTTTCATTTTACCGCTTCCGTTGGGCCTTCGTTTTAGGCACCGAATCCCAACACATACTTACCCTCATCTCAAGCTAAGTAGGCCATACAGATCCCTATTTAGAGACTTGGGGGTACTCGCCCTAAGCTCCATATGATTAATTTGTACGGATACCTACTTGGGAGTACTTGGCCTAAACTTGAGCTGAGTAGGCTATATCGATCCCTATTTGAGAACTTTCAAGCACTTGCGCTCAACCCGAGCTGAATAGGCCGTACAGACACCTGTAAAAGCGTACTTGTGCTCAGCTCGAGCTGAGTAGGTCATACGGATATCTATTTGAAGACTTGGGCATACTTGCCCTCAGCTCGAGCTGAGTAGGACCTATGAATCCCTATTTGAAGACTTGGGCATACTTGCCTTCATATTCATGAGTATGACTTAGGTGTACTTTCTCCCAGCTCGAGCTCAATAATCTGTATGGATCCCTACAGATACATGGGTGTACTTACCCTCATATCGAGATGAGTAGCCATATGGATACCAATTTTAATACTTGGGCGTACTTGCCTTCAACTCGATCTTAGTAGGCCGTACAAATCCATATTTGAAGACTTGGGCGTACTTTCCCTAATCTTGAGATGAGTAGGCCGTACGGATCCCTATTTGGAGACTTAGGCGTACTTGCCCTCAACTCGAGTTCAATAATCCGTGTGGATCCCTATGTAGTCCTCAGCATACTTACCCTCATCTCGAGATGAGTAGGCCGTTCAGAGGCCTATTGGTCACTGTATACTATTTTACAGCTTAGAAAGGGGGTTTAAATAAGTTGTACTCTTTTTCGAAGTTTGATTTGCCTAGATGAAGTCTTAGGCTAAGTTGTTGTAAGTATAACAACTAGACAGTATCCTGTAGCTTGGTGCTTACAGGATTTTTCAGAGTAAGTATATTAAAAATCATAGACAGTATGAAAACAGTAAGCGCATGAACTGAAAACACACATTTTTAATGTGGTTCGAGGTAAACTTCTCTACGTCCACAGATCCTCCACACATGAGTAAGAAGTTTATGTTCACACAAATTGATACAACCAACTATAGCCTGATTCGTTCACACACATTAGTTGTATTCTTCTTTGACTTGCTTCTTCTCGCATAGATTGAAGCGTCCTTCAACTTTATTATTCCCACACAGGTCGGAATAGTTCATCTTAGACCACACAGGGCGAAGAGCATCAACAATAAGGTTTTGAAGTAACACGAATTGGAACAGTAGTTGTAGGCTATATAGGCTTTGATGTATTTGTAATATCAGCATTAAATGCTACTTTAAAACTGTGAATACTTTTTGAATAAAGAAATGGTTATCTCACAATGGTTTAAAGTTCTAAGTCTATGTCCTGCTGGATTTGTATCATTCTTTTCCTAAATTAAACACTTACAGTTTCTATGATGTAGCCAACATACTTTCTTGCTGTACGATGGAACTTCTATCTAGCTATCGGATAAACCTTCTTGGGCATTATATGAAGTTTCGCTATAGGGATAGGCTGTTGGGTGAATTTATCGAAACATATGGGGTATTATCTTTTCAAATAATTTTCCCCCTTTTGATAATTCCAAAACCCTTTTGAAACATAAGGCTGTCTTCAAGTCTTCTGCTGGATGATTTGATCTTCTAGACTTAGACTAAAATATGAACCGCTCGCAGGCAAGTTCTAAAATCCTACAACACTAAGTATATTACAACTTAAGTTATGATTGGCTCGTAGGCACAATCTTACAGCAAACAGTCTAAATGGATAAAACTCAATCTATGAACTGTTCGCAGATAATTCCTTATATCTTTTTAACTTAATTAAACAGTAAATCAAGATTACGAGCTGTAATCTTTTGAGGTAAATCAAAATTTTAGTGATAAACTAGATTACACTGCTGTTTGGAATTGAAATATTACATCGGGGAGCATACATAAATGAAAAATACAGCTGCCTAGAATTATCTTCTAAAATATTGCCTGGAAGACTTACTGGATGGATCATGCTCGGTTCCTCTCTACCAGTTGACTAAGGAGTCTCTGCCTTGGTCCATATTGATGTCTTTCCTTCTAGAGTCACATCATAGGCGAGAATACAGTCTTCTGGGTGAGTTACATGTTCTCCTTTCAGATGCCTTGATTTCAGTTTTATTTACAAGGGTAGCTTTCCTTCTAACAGGAGCCTTGAGAACTCCTTTGCAGCATCCTCCAATGTCTTAAACTGATTGAACATGGCAGACTCCTTGATGAGAATATAGAAGTATCTCAACAGTTCATTATTCTTCCATGCCTTCAATTCTTATGGTGTTAACTGTCTGCCTTTTGAAAGTAGAATCTCAACGGGCTTTTGTACTGTATTCTTCCATGGAAAATTCGGATCCTGGAACTCGACAAGAGAACCATCACATTATATCCTCTTGCTCCTTGACCTGGCCCGGGTCCGGCCAGTCTTCCGATTGCAGCACCAATACTATCATCCAATGTCGCTTCAATTTTTGTCTCTCTTTCCAATCTTCACCTCCTTCCATCTTAACGATCCTCTTCCACATTTTTGGTATTATCAAGCTCCTTGAGTTTATCATGAATATCCCGAATAATATCTATTGATTCAACTGGCTTGCTCTGAATATCTTACACCGAGTCTACAAGACTTGTAACCACTGCAGTTAGGTCATGAATCTTAATGGGCATTGAGTTCAGACCTGGTGTACTCGAGGGAGGCGACCGTTTTAGCTTTGGCAGCCCGCAATTTTTCTTGCTCTTTATTGAGAATCCACGCATGATATTGTTGGAGATGGTGATTGGCATTGTACATTTTAGTAGGTAAAGGTCTGAATGCATCTTCAATGTTTGCACTTCTCTTCTAAGAATTGTGAATTCGTCTAGGGCAGTTGCTCGCTTCCAATCGAGTTCCTTCCTGACATAATAAAGTTATTTAACAGCATCCTATAGGAAGATGGTTTGGCGACTGATTTGTTATAGTTGCACGATGCTAGTTTCGTTCCTAGGGGAGTGCCATTGAGTATTTTTAGATTCAGAGGGCTTTTTTAACTTTTCAATGGTGTCGTTGTGTTTGGGATTTTTAGGGCAGTCACTGGGAAGGAAGTCATCTTCTAGATCAGAGGATGAACATGTAGGTATAGGAGGTACTACATGCTCGGCGGATGGAACCTCTGCTGGTTCAGCCGGTTATGCTGTTTGGGAGACAGAAGGGACTGATTCCTCCTTCATATGTTGGGTGACTGTATCCTATTGGACAGGAGGGACTATTTCCTCCTGTTGGCTCTCAGTTTTCGCCTGTTCCTTAGGAGGGACTGAATCCTCCTGTCGGAAGGCATAGGGCCCATCCTCCTCAGTCGTAGGGACTGGTTCCTCCTGTTGAGATTCGGTGATTAAAAACGAGTTACGCAGCGGAAATAAACCGGTCAAACCGGATAAAAACCAAACCCCAAAAACGGATCGATCAAGCATCGTATAAACGAAAATAAAAGGACGAAGATGAAATTAAGATTTCTTACCCTCGTTGACCTTTGATAATATCTTCTTGATTCCGAGCACGAACACGAATCCAATCAAACGAGCTTTTGGAAATTCCCGAGCACCGAAAGCACCGTGCCTCTACGTATCACGCGTCGGAAGATGACCGGAAAATATTTCTATCAATTTATACTCCAAGTATACAGCTAGAAATTGATAGAATTAGCTTATATATATTTTTATAAATACTCTAAGTATTTTATAAAAATTGTTTTCTCTCAAAATACACTTAGAACTCAAAATGTATAAACTTAGAAAATTTTCTCTCACTCCTCTTTTTCAACTCACGGCTGATCCCTTACTTTTAAAATGAGGGAGATGGTGTTTGTTTTATAAACTAAACACACACCTCATCAATTATTTCAAGAATAAATAATGAACTAATAATACATCAAATGTATTATTAAGTCCCCACATTTATAAAAAAAAAAATCACCAAGGCAATTGATGAAAGTGGGGTGGCGGCTAAGGGAGGAGAAAAAGAAGTTGGTTCGTTTCGGTCCGTGAAACGGACCCTCGTGTATCTAATCCGATAGATAAACCTTGGTATGTTTCAATATTAATATAATTAATTAATCTAATTAATTAATTATATTAAAAATAAATTCTCTAAGAAATAATATGAATAAATTAATTACCCAGTAATTTATTTAATTCACGAGACCGATTTAATTTATCCAATAAATTGAATTAGGCATCCAATGTCCAATATTTTTTTTTTGTATGAATGTTAAATTTTATTCAACAAAAAAACCTGGGTACAAAATTGCAACCTTTTACAGAGTAAACAAAAGATTAGCTAATTGTTTTTAAATAAACATGGCTATTTAAGAATGGGATCCTATCCATTCACAATAAGCATCCCGTAGCTTATTTGGGTAGAGACGACGGTAGGACATGATCCGATTACGAACCAATCGGTCAATACTTTTGATGTGATGATCTAATGGAAGAGGAGCTGCACCATGTCGCCGATTGTTTCTTTCTTGCCATAGTGTATAAACAGATGCCTGTAACACATATCGCAATAGGAATTTTTTAGTTGTTGTGAAATTGCCATCGTTGAGGAGGTCTAGGATTGTGGAGAAAGAGGTGGTGAAAAGATGACCAAGGAGCTTCCGAGTAAGAGTAACCCAGACATGAGAACCGAAGCTACAACTGAAGAATAGGTGGTCGCGAGATTCTAGTGGTACCTGACAGAAAACACAAGAGGCTGCGACTCCTGAGTTCCAGTTAACATACGATCACTGTTGAGAGGCGATTGTGAATCGATAACCACAGAATGAAGGAGTACTTCGGAGTTGAGCACGAGAACCAGTGCCTTGTGCCAGTTGTTCAAATTCCCTGTTCTTAGGACTTGTGCCCATGTTGCGGGGTGGAGAAATTTGGTTTGTACCGGCCATCCGCATTTCGCCATAGAGCCACATCTTCATTTAAAGGGTGGGAATCTTGAGAGTATTCAGCTCCGTCTCGACACAGTTTAGAATTGTAACTCGGTGACGTCGCCGACGACGCGTTGTTTGAGCGAGCAACCGATGCTTCAGCACTTATCCCTAGATCGATGAAGCCTCTATCTCCGAGAATGTCATGCAATGGGCCCATGAAGCTCAATTGTCATACCAAAAAGATGTTTCTGTCATTGCGAATTTCCATCTTATGATAGGTCTTTGCTTCCTGGCGATACTTTAGGAGCTTCTGCCACATCCATGAACCTGAGGTGCGATTTTCTTTTACTGACCAGAATGAAGCAGAGCGAATTAGTTCTCGATGGATCCAGTTAACCCATAGAGAATTCTTCCTGGACACAATCCTCCAAATCAGTTTATAGCAACAAACTTTATTAACCTCTACAATGGATTTCAATCCCAATCCACCCTCCTGCTTTGGCTTACACACGTCTGACCATCTGATTTTTGCTTTACGTGGGTTTAAGTCCGGTCCTGACCACAAGAAATCCGAACAGATCTTTTCTATTTCTGTTACACAAGCGCGAATTAGGCATCCAATGTCCAATATTAACCAAGAGAGAATAAGTTAAATATAATCCGTCGTCAATTCCTGTGCCGCGACTCTGTAGGTTCGTCTTAGTTAGCATTGGGAGGATCCAATGAGTGTTAGCACCACTTAGCCAGTCTCGTGGCCCACACCGTAACCTAACTAAGAACGGATGATAGGATCATTCCAAAACCATTATGTCGTGAATACCGTATATGTATAAACCCTTCAATCATATGTCCCGGTCAAGTATTAGGGTCACGGTAAAGTCAAACCCTATTGTATCTTGACTCTATGCATTTGTTTATACAAATCAAGATCATCGAGCTCTCGTGTATCAAATACAACTAGCTCTAACTGCTTTGGCCAAAGACTTATGATCTCATTTGCCATTAACCGCATAGGACATTTACCTGCTTACTAACAGGAGAAAGAATTCTATCTTGGTATTCCTTAGAGACTGCTACTTGCCCACTAAGTTGTATTTCGAGGTTGACCACACCAACCGGCGATTGGATCGAACTACTCTAATGACTAACTTAATATCAGAAGCACATCTCCTACTGAAACCTCAAGTCAAAGGTCCACGTATACCTATCACAACCTTTCGATCCAGTCATTGACAATCCCTGAGTGATATCCATGTGACCGAATCGAGGTGAGTCGTGTTCGAGTATACTAATCCCATTAGCATACCTATAACGTGTTCTCCCACTAACTGTTAGTGAAAACTTGTACTCTACATGTCAAAGTACACGTTATACAAGTCTTGTCTAAACTTACTGCCCAGTTAAGTTTTATCGACTTGCGAACTAGTTAAGCATTCAAGCTGTAAACACTTCTAGTGCATATCTCCTTATCTCCATATGGAGTAGAATGTTCGCTCTCAAATGCAAGGACTATTATTCTATATACTAAATCACAATGCCAGTGATATGCAATAATATAGAAATAATAACTGCCTTATTAAATATTCATAATTACAATACAATTGCTCTCACTCTCTCATCCTCTGAGTGGCATTTGAGGGCATATTCCTAACAATCTCCCACTTGCACTTAATGCCACAAACTATTGTATCTAATACCCATACTCTCCAGATGTCTTTCTAAGACCTTATGAGATAGTGGCTTGGTAAGCGGATCAGCAACGTTATTTGCTGTGTCTACATTCTGCAGTATAACATTCCCATCTCGAACCATTTCTCTAACAAAATGATATTTTCTCGCAATATGTTTGGTGTTGTTGAGCCCTAGGCTCCTTAGCCTGCGCAACAGCTCCGTCGTTGTCACAAAACAGTGTCACGGGCTTCTCCGCATTAGGAACCACTTGAAGTTCCTCAGTGAACTTCTTAATCCAAAAAGCTTCTTTAGCAGCCTCCGTGTTTGCTGATATTCGGCTTGACATGTAGAGATAGCGATCGAACTTTGCTTGGCACTTCTCCAAGAAATCGCCCCACCATTGAGTGAAGATATACTCGATGTGGACATCTGAGCATCCATGTCCCCGAAAAATCTGAGTCTGTATAACCCATCACTCTTAGTTCTCCACCGCCGTATGTAAGAACCAAGTCTTTAGTCCTCCTTAGGTACTTAAGAATGTTCTTTCTGACGATCGATGTTCTGCCACTGGATTTGACTGAAACCGACTTACTACGCTCACAGCATAGGCAATGTCCGGTCTAGTGCAAATCATTGCATACATAAGGCTACCTACTACCGAAGCATAAGGTACCTTGCTCATTTCCTTTCTATCTTCCTCACTTTGAGGACACATCTCTAAGGAAAGTTTTGCACCATGTTGCATAGGTAGAAACCCTCTTTTAGAATCTTCCATCCTAAATTGCTTCAGGATCTTTTCTATGTAGAGGGCTTGGGAAAGACCTAACATTCTTTTCGCTCTATCCCGGTAGAGACGAATACCCAGAATATAGGTAGCTTCTCCTAAGTCTTTCATTGAGAACTCTTTAGAAAGCCAAGCTTTCACAGAACTGAGCATTCCTACGTCGTTTCCTATAAGTAGAATGTCATCTACATATAGTATTAAGAACGCAATTTTGCTCCCACTAACCTTCTTGTAAATACAGGGCTCCTCTTCGTTTTGGACAAAATCAAACTCTTTAACTGTCTCATTAAAACGAAGATTCCAACTCCGTGAAGCTTGCTTCAGTCCATAAATGGCACGCTGAAGTTTGCATACTTTATGAATATTGGTTTGAGATATGAATCCCTTAGGCTGTTCCATGTAAATCTCCTCCTCGAGGAATCCATTTAGGAATGCCGTTTTCACATCCATTTGCCATATTTCATAATCTAAGTGGGCTGCTATGGCAAGCATCATGCGAATAGACTTAATCATAGCTACAGGCGAGAAGGTCTCAAAGTAATCGATTCCTTCTCTTTGGGAATAACCCTTTGCCACAAGCCTGGCCTTATAGGTATCAACCTTGCCATCTCCATCAGTCTTTCTTTTATAGATCCATTTGTTTCCAATAGGCACCATGCCTTTAGGACGATCTACTAAAGTCCAGACCTGATTAGCATGCATTGAGTCTATCTCAGCTTCCATAGCTTCTTGCCATTTGGTGGAGTCAACATCTACCATAGCTTGGTCGTATGTAGAAGGATCATTCTCTTGACTACTTTCTGTCATCTCATGGACACCCAGTTCTTCTTGATGCAGATAGCCATACCTCTCAGGTAATTGAGAAATTCAACTAGACTTGCGAGGGTGGGTTTGTATTTCAAAAGTTAGGGTTCTAATATCTTGAATAGGTGTCTGATTTGGTGGTTCTTTTATTTCTTCCAAAGAAATATTTCTACCTGCCCCTCCTTCCTGAATAAACTGATCTTCCAGGAAGTGTGCTTGTATAGAAACGATGATCCTATGATCTTCATGCATGTAGAATAGATATCCCATGGAATCCCCTGGATATCCTATGAAACGACCTTTCACAGACCTAGCTTCCAATTTCTCTACTTTAGTCTTCTTGACATAAGCAGGGCATCCCCAAATCCTAATGTGATTAAGACTTGGTTTCCTACCTCTCCACATCTCATGTGGAGTCTTAGGAATGGATTTGGAAGGACATCTGTTCAAGATATGCACAGCAGTAAGGAGCGCATAACCCCACAGATAAATCGGTAGATCAGTATAGTTAAGCATTGAGCGAACCATGTCTAACAAGGTTCGGTTCCTTCTTTCTGATACACCATTTAATTGTGGAGTAGCTGGAGGAGTGAATTGTGACACTATTCCTAGTTCTTTTAAGAACTCATCAAATTTAGTACTCATGTACTCACCACCTCGGTCTGACCGAAGAGTTTTAACACGGTTACCTGTTTGATTTTCAACTAGGGCTTTAAATTCTTTGAATTTATCAAAAGCTTCATATTTATGTTTCATTAAGTACACGAATCCATACCTGGTATGGTCATCAGTGAATGTAATGAAATACTGAAAGCCATCCCGTGCCATTTCAAAAGGGCCACAGACATCGGTATGGATCAATCCAAGATTTTCAGCAGCTCTTTCAAAAGTCCCTGCGAAGGGTAACTTAGTCATTTTGCCTTGAAGGCAAGATTCACAAGTTGGATAGGAATCTGATCCCAATGGACCCGTAAGCCCATCTTTCTCCATTTTATGAACTTTGGTCTGACCAATATGACCTAGTCTAAGATGCCACTTAAGTGCTTGGTTCGTTTCATCCCTACCACGCTTCCTAGTTATAGTGTTCACAGTTGTTTTATTCTTTAGATTTAAATGGTATAAACCATTTAATAATGTAGCAGTACCAACCAATTTATTTCTGAAATAAATACGACAGGACCCATCTCCAATAAAGAAGTGAAATCCCTTTCGGTCCATGACCGGAATTGATACAATATTCTTGTGCCCCTTGGGCAAAACAAGTACATCTTCTAAAGTAAGAATAAAACCAGATTCTAAATCCAACATAAGGGATCCGATATTAGAAGCCTCGACACTATGCCCACTTCCGACGGTGACCATCACCTCCCTTGAATCCAGCTTCCTACTTCATTCCAGATCCTAATTCATTGTACAAATGTGAGAACTTGCACCGGAATCAAGTATCCAAGAAGTAGAATATACAGTTACAGAATAATTTGTTTCTAAAACTAGTAGTTCCATACCTGACGGCGCATTACGGTCATGTTTTGGACAGTACCTCTTCCAGTGGCCTAGCTCACCGCAGTTGAGGCATACATCCGTTTTCTTGGCTCCCTTACTCTTTTGAACCATTGGGGCCTTGCCCTTTCCCTTGTCGATCTTGGCTATTGGACCTAACTGCTTCTTGTTCTTTTTCTTCTTATTCTTGGACTTCCAAGTCCCAGAAGAAATCACAAGTGTAGCTTCCTTTACCTTTGTCTTCATCGAGGCGGGCGTCGTCGGTTGTTCATTAGCTTGACTAAGTTACATGCAATCTCATTGCGGTTGAAGTTCATGACAAATTGTGAAAAGGAGTCAGGAAGTGACTGTAGGATAAGGTCAGTTTGGAGAGATGCATGCATCTGAAAATCAAGAGCTTCCAATCTCTCAATCATCGAGATCATCTTGAGGACATGGTCCCCAACCCTCTCTCCTTCCTTCATCCTGGCACCGAATAATTGCTTTGATATCTCATATCTAGCAGTTCGGCTATGCTCTCCATAGAGCTCAGCCAGGTGCGCTAAGATGGCTCGTGAAGACGTCATCTTTTCATGGGCACGTTGAAGCTCATTGGTCATTGAGCCTAACATGTACCCTCGCACTCTTATGTCGTCTTTTACCCATTTCTCATGGGCATCGACATCTTCCTGATTGGCTCGGGTTCTTGCAGGAGCCGTTGGGATGTCCGCCTCCAAGACGTATCCTAGCATTTCCATAGTTAGGACATTCCTCAAGTTCCGAAGCCAGTCCAAATAGTTCGGACCAGTCAGGACGTTCTTTTAAAGTAGTATAGCGAGTGGGTTCATTGTCATATTGAGAGTTTTGTTAACTGTAGAGAATAATTTAAGATTCGTTAGTGATTATTTAATTATGATCCGAGTAAAGAATTTAAGGACTTTCTTTATTCATAACTCGGATCCCACTATTTTATCGGCATTTACACACTCCCATGTTAAATCCGGAAGTCTTGGGTGACTTCATAGTGGTGATTGATTTTTTTACAAAGTTTAATAGAGGGCAACCCATACGGTTTATATTCTATTATTCTTTATAAAGTGGTGTCTAATACCAACCCATCTAATGGATGATTCGATCTTCTTTTACCCCTAGTTCACTTGCCCTCAACCCATTCGGTTTCTATGGCTCGCTGAACTATCTAAGTTTAAACCATCAACTCCTATTAGTCTGACAATTGAATCTTACCCGGAAACCCATACGGTTTATAGGGGTTTGATTTGTCACAACCAAAGGCATCTAATGCACTCTAGGAATTTATCAACTTTCCCCAAATATATTACCCCGACATACTCGGAAGAATAATATTCCGGTTTAGTTTTCAATTTTCCATGAGTTTGACGGAGGGTAGGAAACCTCGTAACCTTTATAACTTAGTGTTTGTAAGTGGGAGTATTAACGCGATTATATGTTACACTTTGCACATTAATCCGTTTATAAGCGCGGTTCGTCGGTTTGTTTGTTTGTCATACAATATGAAAACATACATGTTGTTGCCCAAAATATTTATCCGAAGATTAATACTGCTGGAAGACGGACAACAAAAAACAATTTACGGGAGCACTTCCGTGAGAAAATGATTAAACACTAGATTTTCCGGGGTTGTTAGTCCCGGGCTTGAATGCTCTCGCGAGATGTTATTAATACAAATATTCGTGGATACAAGTACTAATGAGAGAAATCTAAATACAATGAGTGTAAAAAGACTCTGTTAATCCGGCTCTTGAGCGAAGCTCGGTGTTCTTTGTCCCTGCCGATCGTCTACTTGATGAGAGAGGCCGGGAGAAGTAAGTTCCGAATGATAGCTGTTGCCAAGAGTTGGAGATAGCCAAGTGCTGTGAGGAATCTCGTGGGAATGCAGAGAATGCTTGTTTCTTGAGTGAAAATCCGAGTGCAGGGTGTTTTGAGAGTCAGAATCTCCGTCCTTGGACAAGTGCTGGGAGCCTTATATATATAGTGGCAGCCGAGTCTTGTCTTCTGGTGGGCGATCGCCTTCCGGCCATTATAATAATGGGGCGATCGCCTGCCGGCCAATATTATAATGGGGCGATCATCCGGGCTGTCGGGCTAAAGTCCAAGGAAGATGCTGGCAGTCTGCCTAAAGTCCAAGGCTACAGTCGGCAGCCAGCTGGGCGGCCCAATGAGGAGCCAGCACGCGTCCGGAGTCACTGTCACATGCGGCCCTACTGACAACTTTCGGCGGGCTTGTCGGCTGGTGGACGGATGCTGACGGGCTGTGGTCAATGATCCGCGAATTGCGGATCTTGTCTCGGCTCTTGCACGTGGTGCCAGTCTTGAGGCTCGTCCTTTGCCGACTGGATGGCCATCGGCTCTGATCGATATGAGGCGGTCGTCTCTAGCTGGTCAATGAGGGTCGGTCCGCAGGTGCCGAGAGATGATCGTCCGCTAGCCGGTCGCCAGGAGTCGGTCACCGAGTACCGAGAGATGATTGTATTTGATATCGATCGCTCGGCACCGGGACTTGTCCTGGGACCTTCGGTTGGCTGATTAAGCTTGTCTCCTGGGCTACGGCTTGGTGGCGTGGTCACTGGTCGGCAGTTCTGCCTCGGCTGCTCGGCAGTGACTAGGTCGCCCGATCTCCGAGGCGATCGCCGATCGGAGAGTATAATTCTCGACACAACAATTGTCCCCCAGCTTGCTCCTATGTTGAAGACATGGGGCGAGGTGGTTCTTGCTGGCGATCGTGTAGGATGAGGACGGGCGAACTGTTGAGCTGACTTTGGATTTGGACTTGGGCTATCATGGTCGATCGGCTAGCTATCTTTCGGTCTTGCACCTGCAAAAAACAACATTGGCCGATCCCCCTCGGAAACTTGATGGTTTCGCTTGTTTGAGGAATCGTGCACAGTCGCGGAGTTCGGTGGACCGACTCCATGACCGTGTCTTGATGCGCGAAGACATTGAGTTTCTTGTGACTCACTTTATTATGAGGGTCCTCTGTTAGGCTGCGCCTCGCCTCGTATTTAAACGAAGGGCGTGCGGTCTTGGTCTAGAGGAGTCCTTGCACGGGGCAGCGTCGGATGAATCAACTCCACACCCGCGGCTTATTCAGCTCTGCTTCCACCTCGGCCCGCCATGGAGATGACGAACCTCGACGGTGTACGTTGAGACGGGGGTAGTGGCACGTGTCCACTGATTAATTTTGGAGAGCCCTTAGACTACGCCGGCCTCGTATTTAAACGAAGGGCGGGCGATCTCGGCCGAAAGGGACCTTGCATGGCCGAAGCAGCCAGTTCCATCGACTACCAGGACCATGGCTTTATGATGTGCGGTGGAGGCGATCGCGAGCCTTAATCCCTCATGTTAAATGGTGGACTGTAGATGGCGAGAGAGTCCTCCGGGTTTTGGTGATGTAGCGTGATGATCGGCGATCGGGCTGGAGGACTGGCGATCTTCGCTCGGCTGCCGATCACATTATTCGTAGGTCGATATCGGCGATTGGGCGGGAGATCGTCGTCCGGGCGCCGATCGCGCTGCTCACAGGCTAAGAAGAAACCTTTGCCTGGCCAGAAAGTCTGCGGCTCTAGCCCGGAAGGCTGCGTAGGTCGTAGGTTGGTTCTTCGTGAGATGCCTGAACATAGGCGAAAAGCCCTGAAATCCTCCTAGGACCGCGTATAGGGCGGTCTTATCGCTTACGGGCTCGCCGTTGAGGATGATCAGGTCTACCCGGTCGATGTAGTCCGAGTCGGACTCTTCTCCTCCCTGCTTAATTTGCATCATGCGAAGGGGACCTTCTGGTCGAGCGACCCTGGTGGCGAAGTATTCCGTGAATACGTGCGCCAGCTGGTTAAAGGAGCCAATGGACCGAGGTGGCAATGAGGTGTACCACCGGTGGGCGAGGTCGTCCAGCGTCATAGGGAACATTCGGCACCTAGTCGCGTCTGATGCCCCACACCCGGTCATGTAGATGTTGAACTTCCTCAGGTGCATCTGGGGGTCCGATCGCCCCTTGTACACGGGTGTTTGCGGGGGAGCGATCTTGTGCTGCACGGGGGCGAGCTCGATGTCGATCGTGAGCGGCTCGCTTGGCTCGGTGATCGTCTTCTTGGCGCCTGCCCTGGATTCCAGGAGTGCCTTCATGTCGTCGATCTGAGGTTGTAATGCGGCAATCGCCGTGGCTCGTCCGCTCGCTGATCGGCTTTGGGAGCGGGAGCCGAGGCGATCGAGTACCGATCTCCGGACTCCGCTGCTGCCGACCTCGGCTATTTGGCGAGGGGGAGCCAGACGGTTGGGCTGCCTTCTGAGAGTCGGGTAGGCCGAGCTCCTGGTGACGGACTCAAACTCGCTGCCTCGTAGCCGGGCCGGACGCCGGCCGCTGTGTCGGGTCACTGCCCAGGCGATCGAAGACCGAGGTGCCCCGGCTGGCGAGCGTCTCTTCCTGCGGACGAGACCCTCCTGGCGATCGCTCGGCCAGTAACGCCTTGAGCTTCCGCTTGGACTTCCGGCGGCCGGCCGAGGGGGTGATAGCAGGAGGCGCGTCGAGAGCACTCTGTCGCTCCTGTAGGACGGCCATGACCTCGTCGATCTGTTCCTTGGTTCGGAGCTGATCGAGAGAGAGGCTTGGGCCGCCGTCCAGGGAGGGGATCGAAAGTCTCTGACCGCGGCGGCTGCCTTCCACCATCGGTTGCGGCTCGGACAGGGACGGAACGGGGGGTCTGGCCGGCTGGTCAGCGGCTTTCTTCGACGCGGAGGCGGAAGACATGATTTCTGAAAGATTTCTTTGAAGTGCAGTGAGTGTCACTTCAAGTATCTGCCCCGAGAACAGTGAGTGTTCTTCGGGCGGTCGGTATAAAAATTTGAGGGTTAGATGCCCTCCTTCTAGCGCCAATTGTTGTTGCCTAAAATATTTATCCGAAGATTAATACTGCTGGAAGACGGACAACAAACAACAATTTGCGGGAGCACTTCCGTGAGAAAATGAATAAACACTAGATTTGCCGGGGTTGTTAGTCCCGGGCTTGAATGCTCTCGCGAGATGTTATTAATACAAATATTCGTGGATACAAGTATTAATGAGAGAAATCTAAATACAATGAGTGTAAAAAGACTCTGTTAATCCGGCTCTTGAGCGAAGCTCGGTGTTCTTCGTCCCTGCCGATCGTCTGCTTGATGAGAGAGGCCGGGAGAAGTAAGTTCCGAATGATAGCTGTTGCCAAGAGTTGGAGATAGCCAAGTGCTGTGAGGAATCTCGTGGGAATGCAGAGAATGCTTGTTCCTTGAGTGAAAATCCGAGTGCAGGGTGTTTTGAGAGTCAGAATCTCCGTCCTTGGACAAGTGCTGGGAGCCTTGTATATATAGTGGCAGCCGAGTCTTGTCTTCTGGCGGGCGATCGCCTTCCGGCCATTATAATAATGGGGCGATCGCCTGCCGGCCAATATTATAATGGGGCGATCATCCGGGCTGTCGGGCTAAAGTCCAAGGAAGATGCTGGCAGTCTGCCTAAAGTCCAAGGCTACAGCCGGCAGCCAGCTGGGCGGCCCAATGAGGAGCCAGCACGCGTCCGGAGTCACTGTCATATGCGGCCCTACTGGCAACTTTCGGCGGGCTTGTCGGCTGGTGGGCGAATGCTGACGGGCTGTGGTCAATGATCCGCGAATTGCGGATCTTGTCTGGGCTCTTGCACGTGGTGCCAGTCTTGAGGCTCGGCCTTTGCCGACTGGATGGCCATCGGCTCTGATCGATATGAGGCGGTCGTCTCTAGCTGGTCAATGAGGGTCGGTCCGAAGGTGCCGAGAGATGATCGTCCGCTAGCCGGTCGCCAGGAGTCGGTCGCCGAGTACCGAGAGATGATCGTATTTGATGTCGATCGCTCGGCACCGGGACTTGTTCTGGGACCTTCGGTTGGCCGATTAAGCTTGTCTGCTGGGCTACGGCTTGGTCGCCTGGTCGCTGGTCGGCAGTTCTGCCTCGGCTGCTCGGCAGTGACTAGGTCGCCCGATCTCTGAGGCGATCGCCGGTCGGAGAGTATAATTCTCGACACAACAATACACAACCTAAAACTAACAACATGCAGTTCATGGACCGTTCCTAGAACAAAAACATCGTAATCTAATTACATGTCTTCGGTCTTGAATCTTCGTCTTCTCGAGCGGATCTTCCTCCGGTCTTTGTCATTACATATAAATTTTACATTTGAAAAATTGCATCCTATACCAATTTTCTAGTAAAATAAATAGGCTCAAAACGGCCTTTACAACCCAATCGAACAAAACAAACGATTCAAAACTAGGTCCATGAACTACATCCCCATTCAAAATTAATGCAACAATTACATTAAAATAAATGACAATAATGATTAATCTAAATTTGATCTAATCAACAAAAATTAATCCAACAATTAGAATTAATCCAATTAATTCACTTAACCGTTAATTTTAATTTGCTCCGGACAAAATAAATATTTCATTAAATTAATTCCCTTAAAATACAATTACCATAATTATATTTTAGTCAAATTAAATCCAATTTAATTTGCTGAAAATTAATTTACCGAACGAAATATAAAAACGGAGTCGGAAAACACAAGGCCCGGGCCAAGCCCGCGGCCCGACAGCCAGCCAAGGCCCACCAACCCGGCCACTTAAATTAGCCCAAATGACCAGCAAATTTCATGAGTCACGGTCCGCCAATTTTCCGGCTCATTTTTTTCGTCCCGAATCCAAAAATAATATTTTTCTAATTTTTATATAACACAATTAAATCAGTTTTTCAAAAGAAAAATAGATTTATATTGTAACATAAAATCATGAAAAATAATTTTTAGATGAACAATTAAACATCAACAATTAAAACGATTATGATTCTAAATCATAAAAAAAATCAAGCATTCCAAATGCAAATATCGAATATACGATTGCATAGACCTCGCTCTGATACCACTGTTGAGATTTGGTGATTAAAAACGAGTTACGCAGCGGAAATAAACCGGTCAAACCGGATAAAAACCAAACCCCAAAAACAGATCGATCAAGCATCGTATAAACGAAAATAAAAGGACGAAGATGAAATTAAGATTTCTTACCCTCGTTGACCTTTGATAATATCTTCTTGATTCCGAGCACGAACACGAATCCAATCAAACGAGCTTTTGGAAATTCCTGAGCACCGAAAGCACCGTGCCTCTACGTATCACGCGTCGGAAGATGACCGGAAAATATTTCTATCAATTTATACTCCAAGTATACGGCTAGAAATTGATAGAATTAGCTTATATATATTTTTATAAATACTTTAAGTATTTTATAAAAATTGTTTTCTCTCAAAATACACTTAGAACTCAAAATGTATAAACTTAGAAAATTTTCTCTCACTCCTCTTTTTCAACTCACGGCTGATCCCTTACTTTTAAAATGAGGGAGATGGTGTTTGTTTTATAAACTAAACACACACCTCATCAATTATTTCAAGAATAAAATGAGGGAAATGTATTATTAAGTCCCCACATTTATAAAAAAAAAAAATCACCAAGTCAATTGATGAAAGTGGGGTGGCGGCTAAGGGAGGAGAAAAAGAAGTTGGTTCGTTTCGGTCCGTGAAACGGACCCTAGTGTATCTAATCCGATAGATAAACCTTGGTATGTTTCAATATTAATATAATTAATTAATCTAATTAATTAATTATATTAAAAATAAATTCTCTAAGAAATAATATGAATAAATTAATTACCCAGTAATTTATTTAATTCACGAGACCGATTTAATTTATCCAATAAATTGAATTAGGCATCCAATGTCCAATATTAACCAAGAGAGAATAAGTTAAATATAATCCGTCGTCAATTCCTGTGCCGCGACTCAGTAGGTTCGTCTTAGTTAGCATTGGGAGGATCCAATGAGTGTTAGCACCACTTAGCCAGTCTCGTGGCCCATACCGCAACCTAACTAAGAACGAATGATAGGATCATTCCAAAACCATTATGTCGTGAATACCGTATATGTATAAACCCTTCAATCATATGTCCCGGTCAAGTATTAGGGTCACGGTAAAGTCAAACCCTATTGTATCTTGACTCTATGCATTTGTTAATACAAATCAAGATCATCGAGCTCTCGTGTATCAAATACAACTAGCTCTAACTGCTTTGGCCAAAGACTTATGATCTCATTTGCCATTAACCGCATAGGACATTTACCTGCTTACTAACAGGAGAAAGAATTCTATCTTGGTATTCGAGAGATCACTTGCCCACTAAGTTGCATTTCGAGGTTGACCACACCAACCGGCGATTGGATCGAACTACTCTAATGACTAACTTAATGTCACAAGCACATCTCCTACTGAAACCTCAAGTCAAAGGTCCACGTATACCTATCATAACCTTTCGATCCAGTCATTGACAATCCCTGAGTGATATCCATGTGACCGAATCGAGGTGAGTTGTGTTCGAGTATACTAATCCCATTAGCATACCTATAACGTGTGCTCCCACTAACTGTTAGTGAAAACTTGTACTCTACATGTCAAAGTACACGTTATACAAGTCTTGTCTAAACTTACTGCCCAATTAAGTTTTATCGACTTGCGAACTAGTCAAGCATTCGAGCTGTAAACACTTCTAGTGCATATCTCCTTATCTCCATATGGAGTAGAATGTTCGCTCTCAAATGCAAGGACTATTATTCTATATACTAAATCACAATGCCAGTGATATACAATAATATAGAAATAATAACTGCCTTATTAAATATTCATAATTACAATACAACTGCTCTCACTCTCTCATCCTCTGAGTGGCATTTGAGGGTATATTCCTAACACCTCCTTGGCGGGAGATACCGTTTTTTGCAATTTTAGGGCCGATGCAACAATTTCATTAGTTACAGGAGGGACTGATTCCTCCTGTAAGTTGTCAGTTTGGCCTGATTGATTCTGAGGGCTGGAGGACTTAGGTTTCTCTGATGATGTCCCTGGTCCTTTGTAACCTGTATTTGCGCAATTTCCTTCTCTCGAGCCTCTTCACAGCTCATCCGCATCCCAGTATGTAGGGCCTCATCATCCCCGTCAGAGTCTGGATCGGAGTGGTGACTTGAGCTCCAGGTTTTGTCATGTGATGTTGTTTCCCCTTGAGTCGGGCCTTCTCCTTTTCCACATAATATTTTGTGATTAGCGCGTGGCAAAAGGGATCATCCTTCTAGATCACCTTCTAGGTTTCTTGTTAGATTCCTAGACTTGCTGTTAGTAGAACTGCAAGGCAGCTTGGTTATGAGAAATATACCTGGGTTCATACCTAGCAATGAGAAGCAATGTATTTTTGATAGTACCTAGTTGCATGTTATTGATTGTACTTAGGTACCATCTCCTCCATTTCTGCTGATAATGTTGTTGGTATGCTTGAGGAGCATACTGTTTATAGTGAGCATTTCGTCTTATAGGCTTGTGAGGTTGTGCTTTCTGCTGCTTACGATGAGAGCTTGATGGCATATGACAGCCTTTGATTTCTGAGAAGGGACAGCTGTAGCTTTTCCATTGTTTACAGGTGCAGCCTTTGTAACTTCCTCAATTTTAGGAACTGGTTCCACCCCCTAGAGAAATACCATACTAGTTTTGCCAATGTTGGCGAACGAGTTTTATCCTAAGCCACGTTTGTCATGAACATGTTGTCTAGTGGTCAGGATGTATTCCATACTCCTAGATGATTTCTCAAATGACTTGAGAATGGTCTCGAGTTCCCCTTCTCTTTTGTAAAGAAGTTGTATCTTGCTTCTAATAGAGCCGAATCATTTATCTTGCATTGATTATGGGAGTTTACCTCATTTAGTTCAATTACAAGTTGCTGATTGCTTTCCAAGAGTATTTCATGAGTGCCCTTGCTATTTTCGCAATCTAAAGATTTATTTTTTCATAATTAATTTTCAGCTAGTCATTTTCATCCTCTAGCTCGAGATTAGAAAGAGAGAGCTGTAGGTGTTCTTGTTTAAGCATCTCATGGGCTTTTTGAATGGTCCGAAACTCATTCATCATATTTCAAAGATATGTGATGCATTTATAGCGTTAACTAAGATTGAGCTTACCTCATCGTCACTGTTATCATCATCCTCTTCCTTTGCCATAAAGCATATATAGGCATTATATTCTATTTCATCATCATAAGAGTCACTATCGGTGACACCCTGTAGGCATTCCTATGTTTTTGATAGGTGTGAGAACGGCTTCTAATACCCCAATCAGTGCCTTAAGCTTATTTCTCCAGACACTTCTCTTCTCATCTTTCTCATGTTGCTCAGCTTCCTGTAACTTATGTATCTTAGGATGAGGACATCTATTTGCATAGTGTCCTGGTCTCCTGCCGTTATAGCATAGCTTAGAGTCTCGAATCGATGGTGACCCATAACTTGTTGAAGGTTTTAGGCTTGTACGAAGCCTTTTCAGTTTTCTTAATGAATTTCCAAAATTTATGCATAAGCAGAGCCCTTTAATCTTGTGAGAGGATGTCGTCATCGCTGCCAGTATCTTTGGATGTATTGGGGATAAAGCTGTGTCTCCTCTCGGATACAGCAGCCAGTGATCGGTTGTCCACTGTTCCCTTTCTTTTTCCAGCATTTCTGCATGAGGTTGACCTTCTGTCCTAGATCCTTATGGAGTCCTGGGCACTCTTACCTTCATCTCGAGAAGAGTAGGCCGTATGGATTCCTATTTTAATACTTGGGCGAACTTACCCTTAGCTTGAACTGAGTAATTCGTATGATACCTACTTGAAGACGTAGGCGTACTTGCCCTCAGCTCGATCGTAGGCCATACGGATCCCTATTTGAAGACTTGGGTGCACTTTCCCTCATCTTGAGATGAGTAGGCTATACGGGTACCTATTTGGATACTTGATTGTACTTGCCCTCAGGACGAGCTCAATAACCTATATGGATCCTTATGGATACATGGGCACACTTACCCTCATCTCGTGATGAATAGGTCGTACGGATACCAATTTGAATACTTGGGAGTACCTACTCTGTGATACCCGGGCATGACACTACTCATTTGGTCCATATGATCATTAGTACAAAATTGACGTTTAACAGTGGTGTTTTCTAACAATGGTTCTAAGAAAACAACGTTTAAATGGATGCGGTGGCATAATTTGTAATTTTTAGACAAATTTAACAGTGGTTGTTGGAACAACTGTTGTTAAAAGTAAACTTTAACAGCGGTTGTTGGCAATCGATGTCAATTATACAGAATAACATTGGTTTCCGGCTTCCGCTGTTAATTTCCTATCCCTTTAACATCGACTGTTTTCACAACCGCTATTATATGGACATTAGAAAAACCACGGGAGACAGATCAGTGGTACTATACTTGCGAGCAAAAAAAACCCTACACTTCCCCCCGCGATACGCTTCCTTCGCGAAAAGCTAAAAGGGGAATAAAGCTAGCGGACATGAAAGGAGCAGCCTGAAAGTTTCTTGCTCAATTATTTTGATGTTCTTTTTAGTCTTCTGTTTTAGCTCTCAGTTTCATCATCTCTGTGTTGTTGAACCTGACCTCCATCGTGTCTCCGCCGAATTGCTCGTCCAGGTCAGTCTCCAATTTATATTTTGTAGTGTATGGGTGGTTTGTGGATCATATAATTTTTGATATTTTATAGATACCGGTGATTTGTGAGATGATATAGGAACTCCACCCCTTGTATTGGACTTACCTTAGCCGATTAAGGGATCTGGGCATAGAGAATCAACTTAGACAAGGATGTGGAGCTTTGGAGAGCCAACTAAGGTGCTGAAATGATTCACTATAAATTATTTCATAAAAAAAAATCTTACTAGAAATAATATTTTCAAGGGTATAAGAGGAGCATTGTATTTGTAAAATCAGCTTACTACATAAGAATTGGGATAGACGTGATTAACTTCTTACGGATCTTTTCCCTCTAGATAGATGTTAACTTTCGTCTTAAGGATCTTCTCCCAGCATACAGTGCTGAATTAGTTGACAATCTTCACAAAGTAATAAGATGGTAAGAAGATAGTAAGTTTTAAATTTAATGATAATTAAAATGTAAGCTAAGCTAGTTGCAAATCTAATTTCATGGTGTGTACAATAGAAAAAAGGAAATGGATAGAATTTGGATGAATGCAAGTCGTTAAAGCAAATATTTTATGTCAATGATCCGTGTAATGGAAGTTTGTTAGTGGTTATTCCGGGTAGAAGTGTTGATATTAATTAAACTGAAGAATCGACATTTGACAGTTGCGAGTATATGCCTTTATAAATATGGATACCCACAATCGTTGAGGAAAATGAAGCAGATGACATACACGCCATTCGAAATGATCATGATGAAGGCATATGGGAGAACGTTGTTATCTCAAAGGGTAATTAAAAGGCCAGGTATATATTCGCTAAATTTTAGTAATGATAGTAAATTGTAAGTTTAATAATTGTATAATGTAACTGTAAATTGTAAATAATGTGGTATTTCAGTTAATATTAGTGATAAATGATTGGTGCATCTTTTTATCATTCTTTTCTAGTATATTTGAACATGAAGTACTTTTTTTTCCCATTTTGATAGTATTAAATTGTACCGTGTTTGACATGATTGGTGTTCCTCATTCCCCTCGTTTCCCTTCTCATTCCCCTTGTTCACCTCATTCCCATCCACAGACTACTTCTACATCGGAAAATCCCACGCGTTGTAGAGGTATATCCAAACAGCATGTAGATGGAAAAAAGCTTCCTCTTGAGATCGAGCCAGTAAGAGGGAAGATCAAGCACGAACATAACTTAAGGTTAAGTACTTATTTGGGGAAACTCGCAAAAGATCATGGCAGGTGGGATCATGTAACTGAAAAGCCGGTTAAGGAAATGATTTGGCAGGATATATTGGTATGTGCATTATTTTATACATTATACAGTTATTTTTCTTGTAATCCTTGTTGTGTGACTGATCGTTACTAATCATATGCTAGCAGTACTTTGTATGGAGTCTTACTTACCCAAATATGTAAAATCCGACTGTAATTTTCTTACTTACTATTGTACTTCTCAGATAATTTGAGTATCGTTAAACATGTTGCATCTAGTATAATGATTATTGATGTTAAGATGTATCAAGATCGAATTAATTATTATTGTCATTCGTACGGTGCTCGATTGTTAGTCGTGTTGTATATTATTGCATTTTTGGGTTAGGCCTTTAGTGCCTAACGTACGCTACGGCTCCAGCGTAACGTACGCTATTTCCTTGGCCTTACGTACGTCTTGGATTGGAGCTTATTAATTAGAAGTTTGGAGTGTGTTCTTGAAGTTTTGGTGTTGTTCTTCATTTTCTTGGGGTTGGTTATCCAAACTCATGTTGATTCCATATTATTGATGATGTTAGTAAGGAGTAATTCACATAATGTTAGGTTAATCAAGTATAACATGATAGTTATTGGAATTATTAACAAACTAAGTAAAGAACATGATAATGTTGTTAGTATTACTTCTTGAATGGTTGAAGAGGTTGTTAGATAACATAGTTGTGGTTGATTATGTCAAGAACTTGACTATGAACATGAGAATAGAACTTATAAGGTAATAATGTTCTTGATGCTTAGGGATTTTTGATTATAATCATGTCTTGAAAAAGTTTAGTTAATTCCTTGGGAGATGACAATGGACTATGAAGTAACACTCATGATTTGGATACATTCATAATGAACTCGATGAATTGATTCGAATGTTGGTAATATTATGAAAAGAATTATTACGATATATGATGATATAAATCTATTGAAATGGTTAATTGGAGTGGTTTTGGTGAATAATCGTGTTCAAAGTAATAACAAGAGTTGTAAAGGAAATTTTAGTATGATAATCCTTGTATATTAGGTATATGTTGAAGAATCTTAAGAACATGATAATCCGATTGTTAAAGATGAATTTGGTGTATTGAAGTTCGTTAATAATCGATAGAATGTTCATTGGGATAGGATGAACTATTCGGGTAGAATTACGGGTGTCGTTTCCTATGAATTGATATCATTATTGTATGAGTGTTGTTGATTGAGCTACATTTCATTCAAGGTTGCTTGTTCGAGTGAGCATTATTAGTCGAGGATACCAGCCGTTCATTCATTCGAAGAAGGACAATTCGTCTACGGAATTGAGGCAAGTTATCTTGCTTGGTTATAGTGATGATTGAAGTTTTGTTTATGTTATACATTTCATGTATATGTAACGCTTTATGAATCTACGATGCATAATGTAGTATTGTTCTTGATCGTGCTTACCGTTTTGTTGTGGGATTGTATTCCCAAGTTCATTACTTTCATATCGTTGATCTCATTGATAATTGTTGTCACTTCGGTGAGTTCTTGATTTTTGGTTGGTTGTGTGATTCACTGAGTTTTGTTGTCATGTTGTATCGTGACATATCTGGAATCATATCTGCGTGATGATTGGTTATGTGTAGGATTTTTAATCGGGCACATATGGTCATGCGTGGATGTTTCCGCATTGGACTGTGCACACGAGACGTAGTTCGTGAGGCTAATTAGGTACATTATCCCACGTATATTCTGGATTCCGTATACGGGGTGGACATGTGCAAGGACACATTTTCGGATCGGGCATACTGTGATGTCCATCTTGAGCCATACTGATTGGTAATTCATATTCCATGTTTGATTGGTTATGATTGACGGCTTGTGATTGGTTACTCATACGCCCGAGGGGTATGTTCAACATTCCAGTTGTGTCCTTGATATCCAGAGTATGGGCATTGTATAACGTCTTGAGAATTATTATCATGTATATCTAACCCTGTGGTTTTGGGCGAAATACTTGTGTTGTATTTTATGTCAAGGCAAAGCCAAGCCACGGTAAGGGCATGGTGACGGTGAAGGGTTTGAAGGATACTAGTTCGGGGGCCCAAGTCTTTTGTGTCAGCTTATGCTTAAACCCTGTAATATTACTTTCTGCTTCATTTAAACTATTATCGATTATACTATTATTTTAATTATATTCCATCTTCATATGGTTTATAATAATATCTGGATCCTGTGTATTTTGTGGCTAATAGTCGTACTATTTGTAAAAGTAATGATTATTATTTAATGTTATGTTTAAATTGTGTTTTGGTAATGCCTGGTGGGTCCTAGTGTGGGGTCTACGGCACTGTAACGGCCGTCGTATTTGGGGTGTTATAGAAGAGGGAATCAGAGAGTTATTTCTCTTTAAGAGTCGTTGTGGATTGAACTAGTATCAAGAAACCTTCGCGTCATGTGTGACCTATGCAAATGCCTGACCCGACGAGCCATATACGGTATGTTATTTATGTGCCATGATTTAATTACTAGCAACATGTTAATGGCGGAATTGATCTTTTGTTGATCTTGATATTCCGAGTGATTTGTGGCGGAATTTATCTTATTCCGAGGAAAAATTTGGATTTATTATATGGTTGAAATTGTTCCGACTTGATGTCAATATGATATTTTGTTTAGCACTCGTGGTTCCGATAATTCATGACAAACTGTTTTCTTGAATAAGTAGTTTCCTTGTTGCTATTAACTTGCCGTGAATTTTGATCTGTAGTAAAGACGGTCATGAGCTGTGCTTATGATTATTGTTTGATTCTTTCAGTATGGAAAGAAATTTGAGGGGCCTTGGTAGAGGGGTCGAGGCCACAGAAGGGTCCTAATCCCGAGACCACAAGCCAATACACGTTGGAATGTGGAGCAGAGCTAAACAGGTAGTGATGCTCCTACTGAGAACCAGTCACACCACACCGAACGACGCGAGGATGCACGCATCGATTCTTATGTCATTATGCAGGGTATGATGACTCAGATGACCCAGATGGGTCAAATGATGGAAGCTATGTAGAGAGCTGCTACTACTGGTAAGCAGCAAGGACCTCATCCACCACCTCCGATGCACGGCAGACCCGTGAGTCGGATTATTAGCGACATCTCGCGTCAGCAGCCTCTGAATTTCGAAGGCTCCGTTGAGCCTGTTGATATTGTGCACTGGATCGAACACTTCAAGAAATTGTTCGAAATGGTTGAATGTCCGGGAGAGAATCGAGTCTCCGTGGCGGCTTACTACCTTGGTAAGAGTGCCCACACATGGTGGCTTTTGGTGAGACCAGTTGATGGTGTATGCACTTGGGAGGAATTCAAGAACCTCATGCTGGACCATTATTATCCAGGTCCACGCCGTGAGGCCAAGCTGTCAGAGTTGCTGAACCCAGACCCGTCTGAGGAGGATGATGTACTATCGATTGTCGAAAAATTTCAAGCACTTCTTCCATTCTCTACGTCGATTATTCAGATGGAAGCTAATAAGATCAAGTATTTTTTCAAGAGGATTAAACCCCGGATGAAGATGCAGTTACTTATTCACCACTGCATCACTCTACCGGAATTTATCGAGAGAGCTCTGGAGTACGAATTTACGGGGAAGGAAATTTCCAAGAAGCAGCCATAGTCCAACAATAAGAGATCCAGGAACCAGACCCAGGTTGATAGTAATCGGGGAATGTTCAAGAAGCCACAATCTGTGCCGACTTTCTCTGAGCGGCCACCTATGGTGTTAAAACCGGCAGGTTCGCATTCTCGAGCGGACAACTCATCTATTGTATGTTTTAACAATGGAGATCAGGGGCATGCCAGCTCCAACTGAAACCGGCCGTTGCCTGTCATACTTGTGGGATTACTGGCCATCGTATCCGTTTTTGCAGAGGTGGACCAGGACGTACACCAGTATACTCTCATGCTCCAGTTCAGTCTTCAGTTCAGGAATGGGCACCTCTTTCTGCCTCCCATCATACTACCGGGGCAAATAAAGGGATGGTCCGTGGAAGTCAGGCTAGTACATATGGTACCAGAGCTGCAAAACCCATGATTTACGAGATGAAGAGGACCGACGATTTCGAAGACATCATGATCGCAGGTACACTCGAGATCCACTCTCAGCTTGTTTGTGTTCTTTTTGACACTGGTTCTTCACACTCCTTTATATCTGCTTCTTGTTTGAGTCCTTTACAATTAGATCATGTCATCGATTGTGAGCCTTATGTGATTGGTCTACCAGATGGTAGAAGAATTATTGGGAATCGTGAAGTTCAGAACTATCCGATTTGTATGAATGACCGTGAGTTGTTGTCAGACTTGATTATGGTCGATTTACCTAAAGATGATATGATCGTGGGTATTGATTGGATGGATCGTCATGATGCCATACTTAGCATCCGCAAGAGGATGGTGACCGTCACTTATGACAATGGTTTCGAGTGTATTTTTCAGGGTGAATATCCTAGCCGCTCCGGGAGGGTCATCAGTGCAATGAAAGCAGTGAAACTGCTTAATCAAGGGTGTGTTGGTTATTGGTGCTACATGACCAAGACAGTGGATCGACCAGCTGAATTGGCCAATATTTCGGTGGTCCGAGACTACCCAGATATTTTTCCAGATGAGTTTCCAGGCTTGCCTCCACATCGTGAGGTGGAGTTTACCATTGAGTTAGATCCAGGTACGTCCCCGCTTTCAAAGGCACAATATCGCATGGCTCCAACCGATATGCAGGAGTTAAAGAATCAGCTTGAGGATTTGATCGAGAAGGGTTATATTCAACCCAGTGCATCCCCTTGGGGAGCACCAGTGTTATTTGTGCGAAAGAAAGATGGATCCCTATGTTTATGTATTGATTACCGTGAGTTAAGCAGGGTAACAATCAAGAATAAATATCCGTTTCCTCGTATTGATGATTTTTTGGATCACCTCTAAGGCGCCGCTGTATTTTCCAAGATCGACTTAAGATCCGGCTATCATCACCATTTGGACTGACTAAGGCACCAAAGGTATTCATGGATTTTATGAATTGAGTTTTCATTGACTTACTGGATCATTTTATGATCGTTTTCATCGACGACATTTTGATTTACTCTCGTGACCATGAAGAACACGAGTATCATCTCCGTCAGATTCTCGGTGCGCTGAGACGAGAACGACTCTATGGAAAATTTTCCAAATTCGAGTTCTGGATGTCTAGTGTTACTTTTATTGGGCACGTGATGTCGGTTGATGGGTTGGTGTGGACCCACAAAAGACAGAGGCTATTCGGGATTGGCTACCTCCGAAGAATTTGAAGGAAGTTCGTAGTTTCCTCAGTTTGGCAGGTTATTACAGACGATGTGTGGAATGATTTACCAAGATTGCTCAACCGCTGACTAATCTGTTAAGGGAAGATAAGAAGCATACATGGTCAGAGGCATGTCAACAAAGCTTTGACGAACTCAAGAGTCAATTAATTTCAGCACCAGTCTTAGTCCTAAAACAGGGGACCGAAGG